>JAVQMF010000051.1:14050000-15300000 GCA_032878935.1 Erythrophleum fordii | reverse complement strand
ACAGACCGTTATCACGTAGTTACAGGAATGGCTTGCTGAGAGAAATAGCCAAGGCCCTACACCTAGTCCTCCTCAGCCACCTCTACACTCCGATCGTCCCGAGCATTCAGGGGTGACTCATTCAAATGCACAGCCACACATGCAAGTTGTTGCCCCAATCCCATTAGCTCAGACGCCTCCTGCTTAGCAGCAACCCTCGACCAGAAAGGTGATTACACAGTTTAGGAAGTTTGGGCCTCCCACCTTTGATAGTGAGATGAATACAGATAAAGTTGAGGCTTGGATTATGGAATTAGAACAAATCTTTGAGGTGATGGAGTGCATGTCTGAGCAGAAAGCCAAGATGGCTGCATTCCAGTTATAGAAGGAAGCAATCTACTGGTAGAAGGGCACTGAGCCTATTTTGAGAGCGAGGAATGCCCCGATTACATGGGAGGCATTCCTCGAGGTGTTCTGCGAGAAATATTTCCCTGATTCTATCAGAGATGTGAAAGAGTCAGAATTTATTCTGTTTAAGTAGATTCTGGCGATGTCTGTGGACCAGTATGTGGCGAAGTTTGTTGAGCTCTCCAAGTATTCCTCCTACTTGTAGAGACATGATGATGAGAGGTGGAGGGTAGATAGGTTAGAGAAGGGCTTGCTCCCTAAGATTAGAGATAGGGTGGTGTCACAAAGAATCAGGCACTTCAATACCCTTGTAGAAGTGTGCAGAGTAACGGAAATGAATCTCAGGATGATGCAGCCTACCTCCAGTGCCAAAACACCCTTTCCTCTCCCTGAGCCCAAGAGACCTAGAGATGGTTCCTGGTCTGCAGTGATGAGTTGTAGAGGCGGAAAGAGTCAGTAGAGCCAGAGAGGTAAGAGAAGAAGGACTTAGTCCAGTAAAGGCAGTGCTCCACCTATCATATGTCCCCAGTGTGGCAGGAATCATGGTACCAGACCGTGCTATATGGGGCAGAACGTGTGCTTTAGATATGGCAGGCCGGGGCATATAACCAGAGATTGCACTTAGACTCTTCCACAAGCCCCTTTGCAAATCACACAGCCGAGGAAGATGGCTCCTCCTCCCAGACCACAGACCCAGGGTAGAGTCTTTGCCTTATCATAGTAGGAGGCTAGCCAGTTCCCGAGTCTGATTCAAGGTACTATTAGAATAAATGATTTTTTTATGACTGCATTATTTGATTTGGGTGCTAGCCACTCTTTCATATCATATGACTGTGCTAAGAGGTTGGGTCTTAATATGCATATATTGCCATATGAATTGCATGTATCTACCCCCACAGGAAGCCAAGCCATTACCTCCCATGCTTGTTTGAATTGTGTGATCCAGTTTAATCATTGCCTGACCACCCTTGACTTGATTTGTATGCCCCTCATTGATATTGATGTGATTATTGGCATAAACTGGATGTCTGCAAATGATGCCACACTAGATTGTAGCCACAGGTGTATTACTTTACCTAAGTGTGGGACTATGCCTAGTACTAGGGCTGAGTTATCTGTCATGACCACCTCTTAGGCTGAGAGATCTCTAGGACATGGCTGTTAGGGGTATTTAGTTTTCTTTTCAGCTTAGGTTGAGGTAGAAGAGGGTATAGATGAGATTCCGTAGTAAGGGAGTTCCTAGAGGTATTCCCTAAAGAGATTAGAGGACTGCCCCTAAAGAGAGAGGTAGAATTCCCTATAGACATTGTACCTGGGGCAGGTCCAGTGCCTAAGGCCCCGTATAGGATGGCTCCCACCAAGTTAGCAGAGCTTAAGAAATAGATAGAAGAGCTTTTAGAGAAGGGTTTTATTAGACCCAGTGTCTCGCTGTGGGGAGCTCTAGTCCTATTCGTAAAAAAGAAGGACAGGAGCCTTAGATTGTGCATAGATTATCGTGAACTCAATAAGATCACCATTAAGAATAAGGACCCTCTCCCTCACATAAATGACCTCCTAGATCAGTTATTAGGAGCGTCAGTGTTTTGCAACCTAATGGACCATTTGGACCCCTTATGAGACATAAAAGTGATTATTTTGCAACCTAATGTTAAGATCTAGCCAAATGAATGAATTTGCCTATAAAATCTGGCATGCATATAGATCTCATCTAGATCTTTTTGAAAAGCTAAAGACCAAATTATTTGGAGCTCTATGGAATTAATTATGATTTTTTAAAATTGACAATTTTCTACTATATTGATACAGATACTATTCATATGGGTTGTGTCATTTAAGGGCCAAATGATGTCCAATATTCATGAAATTTTACAAAAATAAACTAAACATGCTACGCTTTCTATGGCCACTGAGATCACCCCAATTGGACATCTAATTAAGGAGATATGAATTTTTGAAGTTGAAGGATAGTACTAATAATGATAGGCGACCTTTGTTACTGTTCCATTAGTTTCTGATCATTAGAAGTCCTTATTGTGATCTAAAATTATTTTTAGCATAATGTAGACATCTATAGCTTTTCAAAATGGTATAGTGTACTTGTTTTTTATTTTTCTATAATTAGTTATGCTTTTTCAAACTCATGACAAAAACCTAGAATTTTAGTCTAAGGCTACACACTTTATTTTTATGAATATATTCCTTTAGTTCGAGTTATTGGCCACTTCTTGAGCTTGTTATGAGTTGTATTTATGTATTTAAATATGAGAATGAGATGGATGACTTCATATGGTCCACGGGACATGAAATGGAAAAATTATACACGACTTAACGCAAATTAATTGAATATTTCAAGGGTTTTTCTTGAGAATGTTGTGTAATCCGTAGAAATGAACCTAGATAAAATATGAGATGAGCTAGAGAACTATGGTGTTACAATGGCTTAGTCCTACATGATGCATTTATGGATTAAAATTTGCTCAAAATGATAAATGGCATTAGAGCTCATTTGGTACCATTGGGAACCAAAATTTGAATCATTTGAAGTATAAAATATCTTTTTACCTTTGATAGCCAAATGATCCAGTTTAAGGTTAAAATTTGGCAAGCAATTAGAGGACATATAGAGCTTCCTAACAAACTAAAGTTTGCATTTTTTAGAGCTTCATAAAATATTTGATAAATTTTTTAATCTGATCTAAAAAACTTGAATTATGGAATTATCGTTCATTTTGCATAGGTCTCGAGTTTTGTGCCTTTTAAGGGACCAAATGGATTCATTTTGACTCAAAATTTTTACAATAGGAAGCTTTCAAGGACATCTAATTTGCATTAATTAGAGTTGTATAACTCAATTTACAAATTTTCAAAATTTGGATATAAATAGGTGTTCTAATGCCAAATTGTTCAAATGGTTAATTCTATGGATTGGGATTTTATTTATATGTTATCTTGATTATAACAAATTGGTTATATATAAAATTATGAGATGAAATGGTAAGAATCCATGTATAGGCATTATGGAGTCAATGAGTGCTTTTAGTAACCATTATTTCCACTACTAAAGGTTTGGATATTATAATTTACTATAAAAGGATGTATGTAAAATGGAATATATACATGTAATATGTGATGGTATGAGAAGATTCCAGATATTTACGAAGCTTGACAAGTACATTTTCTCAATACCACATTGACCTTCAAATAAGTGCTTCCTATTTGAACAATATCTAATTAATCCTAAAATGCTTTGCTATCATATTTTCTGCCCCAGTAACATTCTACTTAAGCATTGTCTTAATCCTGGCCCTGCTCTATTTGCTTATTTAGCCATAGCTTCCTTACTAGTATATAGCTTTTTAGTACGCTTCTCTTAATGCTTATTGATCAAAATGAAAATATTGTCTCTCCTTTCTTTCACTATTCATGCATTAAAAGATTCTACAAGATTAGTTGTGATATTATCTCATTGTTGATATGGGAATCTAGATAATATCCACCTCTCAACATCACCCTATGTCTCCAACCATCTAGTCAACTTAGGGGAAAATGACCTCATATTTTTCAATGCTTTCACATAGTCTAAGTCTGGACAAGTATATGCAATGCCATGTAGCAATTTCAATGCATTATCCTTACATGCTCTTCTTTATCTCTTGCAAAGTTTAGAGATTTTACTGGTAAAGGTCTCTTTTATGTGCTGATAGCAGAATGCATGCCTTTTCGCACCAAATGCTTCTCTTAGTACATTGATTATGGCATTATGGTGAAATGAAACTAGAGTAATTTCCACACAATTGGTCAAGTCTTTAACATTTTGAAAGAACTATACCTAATCATTATATGTTTTTATACTTATAATTACATAAGCAAATGGATACAAGTCATTGTTTGCATCATATGCATATATAACTAAGAGAGTCACCAAGTATGGCCTATGAAGGTGGCAACCATCAATATATAACATTGGTCTTAAAGGAAGCATGAAGCTAGTTATATGTAATACCTTAACCTCTTAGCTATTATACCATGGTCCCTTTGTCCATCTCAATGCATTTCATATGGACTGGAGCATAAATACAAAAAACCTTACACTTCACATGAAAAAGGCAATAAATTTAATAGTATTTATTTGCATTATGTAAGATCTCATTTCTTTAATTTATGCCCCATGGACTATATGAACTCATCAATATCATTTTCTATTCATAACACATCCATACAAGTCATAAATATCACCAAATATCTCAAGAACCTCGGGCTTTAAGCTACATCTCACAAAATCCATAGTTTGCTCTCGGGTTCAGATTTCAGTTTTTTGATACCAAATTTAAAAATTTATAACTAATTCTAAAAAAATAAAAAATAAGCAAGTCATACTATTATGGAAATCTGTAGATGTCTACTTTTGATAAAAATAATTTTAGACTAATGTAATAGCCTTAAGCCACCAAAAATTGATAGAATAGTAAGCCACCAAAAATTGATAGAATAATAATGTAGGTGAGGCTAGATTACTAGTACTATTGTATAATTTAAAAAATTCAAATGAGGTGATCTTAATGGCTATGAAAAGCTTATAGTGTCTAATTTGTACCTATAAAATTTAATGAGCATTAGACTTCATTTGACCCACATGTGATATAGAAAAGCAAATTGACCAAATGAACAGTAACTATACCATTTCTACATAATTTGGACAATTTCAAAAAATCATAATAAATTCTCTAGAGCTCCAAATTGAGTGCTCTTTAGCTCTATGAAAAGTTCTAGATGAGACCTACTTGCTAGCCAAATTTTATGGAAAAACTCATTCATTTGATCATACTTTGGTTCATCTCTCCATTTGGTCAATTTTGAAGTTTCAAATGACATCTCAAGGCACCAAATGGCCCTATTTGCTTTCCACAACCACTTGGGCAAATTTAAAAGTATAAACATCATACATAAAAAGCATGCCAAAGGATTCAAATCATCATAGAGTTCAATCTCACCATGCCACATCCATATATACACAAGAACATCAAGTCACATAATGGCAAAGGAGTGGCAAAATCTCACATTCCCATTCATCTAGCTTGCATATTGATACACACTCTATTTATACATACATTAGAATATGCTCAAGGGTTTATATCATAGATACATCTTATGGTTAAATAGTTTGCCATCAAAATACAATTAAATAAGCCATTTCTCTATCTTGTTGTCATAATCTTGCTTTTTAAGCTTGTTGGCTTCCATTTCTTCGCCCACTTTATTTACCTAGACATGGTTAAAAATGTGTAGGGGAAGAGTGAGATTCAAAGAATTCCAATAGCTCTTAACCCTTTCAAACATACATAATGGATGCTAAAACAAGTCAAAGAATGCATGCATGGCTATTTATCTACAAGTAAGCATTCATGAAATATTTTCTATGTTTAAGAAGATCGCACATGACATACATAGGCTTCCCAAGGTATTGGTTTAGCCTCACTCGCTTTTTTTGGGACTTGTGAACTTGCCTTACCCACTTTTAAGGGATTTTTGACTAAGCTTCATTCTTCTTAAGACTTTTGCCTTGGTCTTACCTAATTTTAAGGACTTTTGACTTATCCTCACCCTTACTAAGGGACTTTTGGTATCACCATGCCCATGCAAGCCAAAACATATTCATAAAACACATTTCAAAATCATCATGGTACCATAAGATGTAGGTTATAGCTAGCAACATTTCTCATAGCATAAACATACATACAAGCACTCAAAGACAAGAAAACATCCAAGCTATGCACACGAGAAAGGTTAGAGAGCTACTTTAAAGTAAGAACACAACACTTTCCTCTTAAAATTCTTCTTCCCCTTTCTTGGCCAAGCCTTGCAATTTGGTAGCCCTTTGTTCTCTTAGCCTAGACACATCAAAAGAGACATACATCACTCATGGAAACAAGCTCTAGCCTTAGGAAATTTCTATGGAGTATTACTTTGTCCCAAGACACAATTATAGTTCCATAAAGGACCTAATAAAGCAACTATAAGAATCTATGATCTTAGCTCCCATTTCTCATTCATTCTAGGCCTCTTGACTCCATTTAAACTCCTTGGAGTCATCACACATTCATTTTAAGGAGCTTAGCTATAAGTTGCTTCCTAATATCTCATTATGGAGCCTATACCTCCATTTTACATTCCAAAGCTTTTAATTTTTTCTCCAAGGCTTCCTTTGAGGTCCTTCCATCATATTTAGTCCCATTCTATGCTTGGAGCAAATTAAAACACTCCCTAGGTGCCTTAATCTTGCTTGGCCGAGATTATGGAGGCTTGGAGCATTCATGGAGTTTGCTTCATTTCATTTAGGAAAATGGCATATGTAAGGCTTCTTAGCTGCCTTGAGAATTCATTCATACTCTTAGACAACTTAAATTATCCTTAGGAAGCTTTATATTTGTCAAAGTGCAACCAAATCCCTAAATTCTATAACTTGCATTCTAAAGCTTCCTTTTCAATTCTAGTTGTATATTTTTAATCGTCACACTCCATAATCCTTGGTTCCATCAAGAATACATGAAGAAAAAATTCTCCTCGTCACTTTCTTTCTCTAGACCAAAGCTTAAATGGCTTGGAAACACAAGATTTTGCAAGTGTTTTAAGTAAAGTCTTACCTTAAAATGAAGTTATCTTTGTGTAGATTATTTTTCACCGATTGGTTTCTTGAAAAGAGTTCATTTTTGACTTGGATCAGACATGAATTTTCAAGTTTTCAAGAAAAAAAAAGCTACCATTATAGAGCTCTTAGATAGGGGAACAACTTTCCTAACTGGCGCAGGATGAAACGAGGCCGTTTACTTACTTAAATGGAAGCTTAAACTTCTCTCTCTCCCCTCTTAATGTCATGCCATAGCTCTCTAAAATTCTAAAAATAGAAGCTTGAAGAAAATGATAAGGTGTAATCTTACTTAAGAAGCCTCTTTTACAATTTTTCAAAATGATCATTTTGCCTCTACACACCTATTTGCTCCATTTAGACTCATTTTAACTCTTTTTTTAGAACCATCTTTTCTATCATAAAATTTAGGTCATTTAATTCATAAAATGCATTTGATTTCATCCAAATTAGATTTAAAACCTTCTCGAATGAACCGGTCAAAGTTCGGATCAACTAACACTTTAAAACATAAATCGAGGGTTTAAACCATTCTAAGAGTTCCTATAGTTTTTAGGGCCTCTGAGAAACTTAAAAAACTCATTTTTCCAATTTAAAAATGCCTTCTTTGAGTCTTCTAAAAAGTGCCCAAAATTACGAAAATGCCACTGCATCTTTGTTACATTTCGTCTGGTTATTTTGGCTCCATTTTCATGGCACCTCTGGCCTTAGATCCTCAATATTTAGGGTCTAGATTATTACTCAAATTTTATTGGATCTCAAATCATTCTATCTGGGGGACTTCTTTTTATATCTGGTGAGTTTTGTATGTTTATGGAGAAACCGGACATTATGTTTTTCGCATTTACGGAGGAACCAGATATTATATTATACAACATCCATACATAATGAACAATCTCTGAAAATGATTATTCATAGATGAAGTACACATTACAATAATTTTTGGATTTGTTTCCATTAAATGGTTGTACAACCAAAAGTAATATATGACTAGTCTATTAGCCCACTAATGTTAGTTTAAACTTTCTCCTTACCACTTCATGCTTGATGGCAACTTAGTGCTAATAATTCATACTCTCTGAATAGGTCATTGCAAATATCATTAGGCACTTTATCCTTACTTAGCCTTACACTGTCAACCATTACAAATGTCACTAAATCAACCCTTTGCTTATACGATACTACCAAGTCATGTTGTACTAAGTTCATGTGTTCATTGCAAAAGGTTCGCACGCTTAAAAGAGGAATGCTTTTAGCCACTTCATAGGCTATTAGCTTCCACTTACATCCATCCATATTGCACTTGACACTCATCTTGTAAGGACTATTCTTCACGAAAGTATATCCAAATATATGAGCAATGTTTTACTGGGTATAGCGTCTGCCTGAATTCAATAGCATTGTGAAAAATTTGTTTAGACCCATTAATAAAATCCATCCATTTGGAAAATTTTAACTTAGGCATTGGTGCAATGGCACTCTACATTGCATATGGAATAAGTACAAGTTCCTAGTTAGAGGGCAACCTAGCACTTGAATGAACCGATTTTGAATTCATTCTACATTTTCAGTCAGTTAAAATTTTGTGAGACTAAGGAGTAAGACCAAGGTATAGAGATTATAATATATAATGGATATTCACTAGATAGATGATAAAAGGCTAACTCCTTAGATTATTATGGATTAAGATGGTGATGCTTTAGTTTGTTTTCTATTCATTATGTACATATTTGCACATTGATCATTGTACTTGATTAGTTGTAAGACTCTAGTATCATCAACCATCTTTAACAGCTTAAAGGTATCAAACTTTAATGTGTATTTCAATTGCATTTTATTAACATCACAATCTATGCATGACCTTATTACTTTTCTTAGTCCCTGCAATGACATCCTTTCCTTAATTAGTCTTCCAGCTGTTCAACCTCTCTCATAGTGGAGCCTTCCACTTAAATCCCTTAAAATGTGTATATCTATATAAAAATAGAAAAATATCTCAATTAACAGCTAAGTTTCAATTCTATGATTATCACAAAGTCCTATTGACTTAATTACACTAAAAAAGTTTCACAACATGTTAAGCATATTTTGAACCAAAGCAACATTATCACACAAGTGGTGATAATAATGCTAAAATTAGATAGTAATATTTCTAACAATAAGTAACTTACATTGTTTCACACAAATGATGATAACAAACTAAAATAAGGATAGAAAAAAAAAATACTAAAAGTCCTTATAATTCCAAGATAAATACAATATATGATGATTCTATAGAAAATCCTTAATAAGAATAAGAAAAAGAAGACATTGCCTATTAAACATAGAGATTCAAAAAAGCATACATTATCAAAAATTTCTATTTACTAAATCCTACATTGTCTTCAAAGATTTTAGATTAATAACTATAAAAATGAAGTCTCTACACACCTACACCATCTTTTGCTCATGCCATTTCTCTACTCTTCCATGCAAAAGCTTGATTACAAGAAGACATAAATGATGAGATTGGAAGAACAAATGGCAGGGTGAGAAGAGGAAGAAATGCAGGGTCAAAGAAATGGGGGAAATCAAGGATAAAATATTGAGGAGACAACAGACAAGGAAGAAGGCAAAAATGGTGAAGGAAGAAGAAACAAAGCAAGAAATGGCAAGGAATGTGTGGAAAAAAAAAGGCATAGAAAAATGGAGGATTGTCCTGGTTGCAAATAAGGAGGGCATTTTTGTCTATGAATGGTTAAAATTTAGTCCTTCATCCTAGAAAATAATATCAATTTTTAATATTTTTTATTATAATTTAAAAAAAAAAAATTTTTGAGTAATTTTTCTTATTCTAATTCAAGTTTAGAGTCTCTGAAAAACAAAGTGAATTAAAAATTAGCACATATGGGTAATATGAAACACATTATTGTCGTAACCTCCAAACGAAAGTACACTGGATATTTCTTCACTATAATTCCCTTCGTGACATGCCTCAAGCCATAACTTTGTGTTTTCTCAAATCTATGACAGCATTCCAATAAGCAGATAAACCCTATGGGTATGGACCAATTACAAACGGGCCTCTGGAGGCCCATTATTAATGCCGAAAGCGATGGAGAGGGTGCGCATCGCATAGACATGTGGATGAGAACGGCTGATTCACCCACAAACCCACCGTGCAATTATTATTGGTAATATATAATATATTGAAGAAAGGGACTTCTAAATAAACATCATACAATCCGCAGCGATCAGCCAGAAGCCCTGCGAATTTCAGAGTTTCTGTGTTTCCTTTAGCTTAGAGAGAGAGAGAGAGAGAGAGAGAGAGCGAGAGAGCGAGAGAGCGAGTTGCCTAGAGGAAATGGGTAAAGGTGGGATGTCACGTGATGAACATGGAGAAGAAGAAAATATGGCTGCTTGGCTTGTTGGTATAAATACCCTCAAGATTCAACCTTTCAAGCTTCCTACTCTGGGTATCTATTTTCCCTCACTCGAGTAACTCTTCAGTTTCTTTCGAGAATAATATTAATTTTTTCTATACCAATCTTCACTTACCAATGAGTACTAGTCAATTTCATTGCCTTACTTCTCACTGTATATTGGAAGGCCCCCATGATGTCAGAATTAAAATGAAAGCTGTTGGTATCTGTGGCAGTGATGTTCATTACCTCAAGGTAAACATTTTTCCATTGCATTTGAGTTATGTTCAATAAAAAGAATATAAGAAAGAATTATCCCTGCTTCCGTCAGAAATATCCCCTGCATTTATCTATATTCTCTCCAGGAATGAGTTCCGTTTTTATCAATTTGCAGACACTGAGATGTGCGGATTTTATAGTGAAAGAACCAATGGTAATTGGCCATGAGTGTGCAGGGATCATAGAAGAAGTTGGTAGTGAGGTAAAGAACGTGGTACCTGGTGACCGTGTGGCAATTGAGCCTGGGATTAGTTGCTGGCGTTGTGACCTCTGCAAAGAAGGTCGATATAATTTATGCCCTGATATGAAGTTCTTTGCTACTCCACCAATTCACGGTTCCCTTGCTAATCAGGTTTGAAAGAATTCACAGCTTCTCAAAGTATAGTCCTTTCAATAATGTTAATGTGCCTCATCATTTCCGATGATAAAAAGACATACCTGATGATTATATGCCTACTAGAGCACAAAGTACGATATGTCTAGTTTTCTGTCCGATTATGTTGTATATGATGGTGGACCCTTGAATCTTTTGTGTTCTGGTCCCCTGTCCTTATTAATGGAGCAGTGTGTCACTTGATTTTCTTGCAGTTCTTTGTAAGTGCAAATAGGTGAAAGGAGGTTGTCTTGAATTCACTCAAGGACCTTTAAACCATAGGAAACTTTTCCCCGTTACCCAATATTAACATTTCTTATCCATATCCTGAGATGAAATATTAGTGTCTGGCTGTCTGCTGCAAAATCTGTAATGACTAGAATATTTTGACAGATGAAAATCAAAGAAAAACTCTATTCAAAATAGAGCTGATAATAATTCATTTTAACGATCTAATAGCTATGATCTTTACATAAGTGTCATTAAATTTCCTGGTTTTGTGCCATAAAATGCTTCTACCACCAAATCACTTATATGTGGAAACACTACAACATGGTGAACGATGGGCTTAAAAAAATTTTAATTAATTGCCCACGTCTGAGTTGTAAGTTTTATAAGATTACTTGAAGAGTAATAATGATACTGTCACAAGTTAGGGACACAAAAAACACACTCGTGTCTTTACAGATCACTGATCTCGAAAGTAATTACTCATCCAGTGGTTACTGTCAATTGTGTTCGTTTGGGGCCTTTTTGGTCGTGACGGTATTCTTACTTTTACCTCAGAAGGTATGCGAATGTATAACTCTGGGCTTATGTGTACAGGAGTGAGAACAATATGCTGACAGGTTTAAACTGACCTACAGTTCAAAAGTACATATGATCTTGACTGGTAAAATAGGATCATAATTACAGTCTCAATTATCTTTGAATGAAAGAAGTGAAGATCATGCTATAGTCCATACTCCAACCTGCTTGTCACCATATGTGTGTGTATGTTTGTGTGTGTGTGTGTGTGTGTCTGTATATCATATGTGGTGAAATAAATTTGCTCAAATCAAAACCCGTCTTTGAGCTGCACTTTTCTTTTGACAGATAGTGCATCCTGCAGACCTATGTTTTAAACTACCAGACAATGTGAGCTTGGAGGAGGGGGCAATGTGTGAACCCTTAAGTGTTGGTGTTCATGCTTGCCGTCGAGCTAATATTGGACCAGAAACAAATGTGTTGATCATGGGAGCAGGACCCATTGGACTTGTCACATTGCTTTCAGCTCGTGCTTTTGGGGCACCTAGGATTGTCATTGTGGATGTGGATGACCATCGTTTATCTGTTGCAAAAACTCTTGGTGCAGATGAGATTGTTAAAGTTTCAACAATAATTCAGGTACAATTGTCATTAATGATCTGCAAGACACTTAATAGGTTTTGATGTTTTGCTGGTTCGCAAAGAAAAATTTTAAAAAAGAATGAAGGAAGAAAGCTGACAGTCTAACCTGTGGACTCTGTTACTTTGCTATGCTTTTGCCTTCAACTCCCACAAACCTATGCCTTAAAACAATTACTAATTTTGCATCAGCTATGCAAGTAGTGTAGCTTTTTTACTAGTTTTCTGTTCCTTTCCTCATGTCCTATATATTCAAGTAACTCTTAGTTGTTTACATTGTGTAAATGGTTCTTTTTCTCAAACGACATTGGAGAAGTCAATTTTAGTTTGCCTTTCTACAGTTCAATTGCAACTTGTCATCCTATATCATTGAACACCAATTAAGCCAAGTTTTAAGTGCACTCCTTTGCAGGATGTGAGTGAAGAAGTTGTACAGATACATAAGGCTATGGGAGCTGGGGTGGATGTTAGCTTTGATTGTGCAGGTTTCAACAAAACCATGACTACAGCATTGAGCGCTACTCGTCCAGGCGGCAAAGTGTGCCTAGTGGGAATGGGTCACAGTGAAATGACTGTTCCACTCATGCCAGCTGCTGCAAGGTATGATTCTTGGTCTGAGTATGTATGAGTGGGATATCAACTTTCCTGCATGAAAATTTTTTGTTGGGACATAAATTTCTATTATATTGGTACTAAATACTAACATATGTATTACAGAGTAAGGAAAATTAGAAAAAAGAAAAAAGTTGTATTTTTGACAAAATCTCATTAAACATGATACTATACTTCAAAAAGCACGTGAACATGTAAGATCTTGTTTCGTCGCCTTGTTCATGCGTCTTTATTACTAATCCCTGCAGCTTATAATTGTAGACTTACCATTATACCCAAAATTGCTATATGCAATAGTGATACCCAAATTTTTCTGATTCAATAAGTTTGAGGACACGAGGACAATAAGTCTCAACGTTTGTTATGAGGACAAAGGGCTGTGAGGATGAAGAGTAAGAGATTTTATAGGCTTGAAAAAAATGAAATTAGTAATACTATGTAATAATGTTTGTAAGTTTTCGATAGAGGCACGGATATCTTTAAATTCAAGAGTGCCCTTTGCTGTTAGATTAGATCGATAAAACATATCAACTATGCATGTTGTATGAGTTATTCTGTTTTAAGTTTTGCGTTAACTTATACGTGTGTGTGTGTGTAATGTTTACATAATTAATTGTTCATTCCAAATACAGGGAAGTTGATGTAATTGGAATTTTCCGCTATAAGAACACATGGCCTTTTTGCCTTGAGTTTCTAAGGAGTGGCAAGATCGACGTAAAACCCCTTATAACTCACAGGTTTGGGTTCTCTCAAAAGGAGGTGGAAGAAGCCTTTGAGACGAGTGCTCGTGGTGGCAGTGCTATTAAGGTTATGTTCAATCTGTAGTTAACATTATACTGACTGCGATTTACAGACAGCATTATTGTGAACCGAAAATATATACATGTTTATGCTCATGTAAAATGCCAGAAAACTAGGGCAGCTATGTTTATTATATTACAGCCATTTTCGGAGTCGTTGCTCTTGTCAATTGTTGGATTTCAGTTCTTGCATGATATTTTAAATTTAATATATTTTATTCAGTCTTAAACATGGCCCTTTTTGTTTCAAATTATCTTCACCTTTCCATCTCAGATAAAGTCACGAAAATTAACTTTTTTAATTTAGTATTTCAGAAAGAGAAAATTTATGTGTGAAAAATTATCAAAACGCTAAGTTGACAAAATTATTACTTTGCAAGAAAAAAAGTTCACTTTTTGACACAATAATTTACTAAAAACTAAAAGCTCTTGGGAAAGGCCCATGGGTTTTTGAATGCAAGCGACTTGAGAGGTTGTTGATTAGTAAGTGCATAATTATGGTAAGATTTATGAAATTTTACGAACTTAATATGAAGTATGGCGCCCACTTCAAATGCTCTTATCATCTTTAAAGAATGAGTTTGGTATTCATCCTTTATTTTTCCACTTTATTTATGTTTTTAATTTCAATTATCATTTTTTAAGTTATTCGTTGAAAAATTGTTTTTATTTTGTATTTTGTTTCCATCAAAATAAAAGAAAATTAAAATTTTAAAAAAAATCAAAATTGGAACTACTTAGATTAAATTTATCCTTAAAAAATGAGCACGATAACTAAAGGATCTATTTTGGTATGGCACCTTTTATAGTTTAAAGTCACGCCAACCTATGCACGGCTTTGTCCCAATGACAAGGACACTTGTTACCATTGTACCAAATTTCACGTTTTATAGAGGTAGGCTTATGCCTGCTTTCGCAAACTTAAATTACACAAGATTAACCTCCAACCCTCTTTTCTTATTCTAGATTCTCATGTTGCACAAATATATAAAAAAAAGAAAAGAAAAATAAAAAAAAGTTGTCATGAGAATAGATAGAATTTAGTCTATCCAAGGGGAATTGAACTAACAATTTAACTTTTAGGTTTTAGTTGACTAAAACCTAACAAAGGATTCTATTGGTTCAACTTTTAGTTTCTAGTTAGTTAATATTTCAATTTTTAGTTAACTAATAGTTTTAGGGACAATGTAAAGTATTAACCCCAATTATGCAATTCCAGCCCTATATTCTCGAAGGCAAAATTCATGACTCTCTTTATCCAAAAATTTTCAAACTTTCTAGAATAGAAATCTTATATGTTAACTATGTAACATTCAACATTTTTAGACTAGGCTAAACCCTAAGACTAGGGTTAAGACTAAGTCATAAAGGGCCAAAAACCTAATTAGAATGAGCAAGAAGGGCCACAGAGGGTTTAAAGCATGAAAAATGGTATTGAAGTGGCTTGTAGTACAATAAAGGCAACAATCTTAAGGAACGAGAAGGTAGATGACATGTTAATGAAAGAAGACATTCAAATAATATGAGATAAGATAAAATAAGGGTAGAATGTTAATCAAGACATTAAGAAATAGGGTTTTGAATTTACTTATGGTGTGAAAATGATGCTAAAGTGACTAAACAAAGTAAAATGGCATACCAGTAGCAAAATCATAATTTTAGAAAAAATTTTAGATACTTACGGAAAATAGTTTTAAATACTAAAATTAAGCTCACCAGGGTTTTTAAAGATCCTAAAAACCATAAGAATGCTCAGAATCAGTTAAAACCTTTATGGTATGTAAAACGAGATGGCCGGTATTGTCATTGTAAGTGGAGCTCATTTTCATTGTTTTAAGCCATTTAAACCCCAAAAATGATGTTTTTATATAAAAGAGTACTCAAATTTGTGTAAGAAGTAGTCAGATCTTGAAAGCCTAAAAAACAAGCTCAAATGGAGGGAATAAATGACCAAGGGCAAAATGGTCATTATGAAAAATCATGAAAAGCTTACAAAAGAAGCCTTCTCCTTCCTATAACACCATATCTATATAGCTCTTAACTCATGGCACAATTGGCTTAAAACACTCATTTTTGTTAAAATAACACTTTAACCAGTAGATAATTACATTATTGAAAACTCAATTAATCCATTCTTAGCTTAATCAACATGTGAGCTTACCAAATTCATTTCCCATCTACAAAACGTTTGTTCAACTAGAATTATCACAATTTGAAGCTCAAATTTCAGGTTCAAGCCATAGAACACGAAATTGCATTACATTTTGCATTTTGCCATACATTCCATATTCTGATATAAATTTTGAAAAATCAATAACTAATTTTAGAAAAATCCAAATCATGGAAACAATAGTTTCTTAGAAAGCTCATGATGTCGTCTAGCTACCATAAACGTTTTAGGTCAAAACAATCACGTTTGATCTATGAAAACTGATAGAATAGTACATCAGGTCTAGTGGTCATTCTGCAGTAGACCTAGAACTTCAAATTTTCATTTCTCCTTCTATAGAGCTCTAATTACAATGCTTTCAGTAGCTATAGAAAGTTTATGATGTCTATATGTTTGTAAGATTTTATGAGCATTGGACTTCATTTGACCCCTAAGTAACACAGAAACACAAATTGACCACATGAACAAAAAAGTGACAGTTTTTACATAATTTGGCCACCTTTGAAAAATTATAATAAATTTTTTAGAGCTTCAAAAATAGTACTCTTTGGCTCTATTGGAAGTTTTAGATGAGACATATTTGCTTGCCAAATTTCATGCAAAAACTTATCCAATTGGTAAGTTTATGGTTTAGGTCAAGAAAGTGGTAAATTTTGGAACCATAAAGGGGTCAAGGTGCACCAGATGGTATTCTCATCATACCATGACCATTTGAGCATGTCTAAAAGTATAAACACAACATTTAGAAGTGTAATGTCCGGTATGTTGTAAAAACACAGAAACAGGCTGGTTTGAAAAGCAAGTCCCCTGAGATGAGTGATTCAAGGCAAAATAAAATTTGGATAAAATGTTAAATAATAGAAAATGAGGATTTGATCGTTGAGTTGCCAAGAAATTGGGGCTGGAGTAATTCAAAAAATTTGTCGAAAGGCTAGTGGCATTTTCGTAAATAAGTTTAATTTTGGAAAAACACCTAGGAGGGCTTTTTAAATGGAAATTTTGAGTTTTTCAGGGTTTTCAGAGGCCCTAAAAATCATGGGAAGCCCCGGGACAGGTAACGCCCCTCCGATGTACTCTTTTCGACGTCGGTTGACCCAAACTTTGACTTGTTCGTTCGAGAAGGTTTTAGCTCCAATTTGAGTGATTTCAAAGGCATTTTATTAAATTGAAAATCTAAATGTTATGATGGAAAAGACAGTTCTCAAAAAGGAGCTAAAACGAAGCCAAACTGGACATGCCATTATGGAAGGGCAAAAATGGAAATAAATTGTACAAAGAAGCTTCTAAATGCCCCTTTTAACTCCACGTTCTGCCTCCCCCTCTCTAAACCGACTTTCTTCTGTCCAAATCTCAGAAAAGGAGCTTCTGTCTTAGGTGCACAAAGAGAGGGAATTTTGGAGGAAGAAAAGGCTAAGAAAAAGGTATGGAATCCATGGATTTTCTTAGTTCTTGCTTAAGCAAAGTTGTTCTCCTCCTTTCCTCTTTTCCTCCTATGATTTTATTGATATATTTGGTGCTATTTTGGGGGCAGAACAGAGAGGAAAATTCATGTTTGGAGTGAGGCAACCAAGGAAAGTGAAAAGCAACCAAGAAAGAGCAAGAAAATAAGGTAAAACTTCCATTCTTTGGTAGCTTCTTCCTCCCCCTTCCTCTTTCATGATTTGGCCACCATGAGCCCAATTCTTAGGAGTTGTTTTCTGTCCAAATCAAGGGGGGATTAGAGGTTTTGGAGTGCAAGGATTAAGAATCTATCATTGAAAGCAAGTAAAAGCCATTGAATCTCAAGTTGAAAAAGTGTAGGGTGCTTGAACATAGTTTAAAATCTGGGTTGATTGAAGACTTCCCCATCATATGTGAGTGTTTGTTTGAGTTTCTAAGACTCCTAAGGAGCCTCCCAAGTGCCCCATCCATTAAGGAAAAATCCCAAACTCCATAGGTCTTTAATGGAAGCATAAATCGGTCAAAATCCTTAGAGATAGCTAGGGGATGTTTTAAATAGTTCTAAGTTTGATTTGGGACTTTATATGATAAAATAAGATAGGAGAAACCTTTGGGAAAAATTTAAAAGTCTTAGGTTGGGAGATGAAGCAATGGCTTCCATAATGTAACCTTATGAAGCAATATGAACCTAGGTTTGTGAAAGTGAATATGTGATGGCTTCAATGACCTTAAATGAGGTCAAGAGGTCCAAATATGGCAAGAAAATGGAACCAAGAATTTTACTTCTGGTAGTTGCTTCATTAGGTCATTAATGGAACCATATTGTGACAAGTAGAACAAAGTGTAGTCTTAAGAGTGAGTTGGATGTTATAACTTGTTCCAAGAGTATAATTAAGTGTTGTTTATTGTGAATAGGCCAAAGAAATCCAACCCCACCTCCTTGTGTTTGTGGAATCGAAAAAGAAAAGGAATAAGCAAAGTAAGGCTTGAATTTGCACCAAGGTAGCTCTCCACCTTTTCTTATTGCATTTTCTTGTTGCATATATGTCATTGTGTGCTTTTGTGTATATTTGTATGTTTGGGAGATGCCACTTGATGCTATGATGCTATTTTGGTACCAATATGCTTTCTTGAATGTCTTTGAATTGTGAAAATGGCTCACAAGGGTGAGGTAGTGCCAAAAGTCCCTTAATGTGGGTGTGAAGATGCCAAAAGTCTCATGGCATGGGTGAGACATGGCCAAAAGTCCCTTGGATGGGTGAGGCTAAGTCAAAAGTCCTACGAACCAAGAGTAAGGCAATCCAAAAGTCCTAAAAATGGGGTGAGGCCTAACCAAAAGTCCCTAGAACTCATTCTTATGCTTGACATGAGTTTGTGACACAAAAATGTGAAAGTGGAATGCTTCATGAATTGATTGATTGCATACTTGTGCCTTTGACATGTTGTATGCCTTGAAAATGTGCTTGGATATGTGTATGAGCTATTGAGGTTCAATGAATCTCACCCCTTCCTTTCTCTCATCTCATATGATCTAGGTGGAGTCCAAGATCCAAAGGATGGAGGCCAAGGAGCTTAAATCTCCATCTCTTAGCACATTTTGCTAGTTTTGATGTAGTAGAATGTCAAAGAGTATATGTATACGTTATTTTGAGCCATGACACTTTGAACAAGTGTAAAATTATGTAAAGTTAGTGTATGGATCAAGAATAGAGTTTAATGAATAGAATTATGTATTTTGACCACTTGGGAGCCCACTTGTGCATGTATGTATATGGAAGTGGCATAGTAAATTTGAGTTGTATGAGGATTCATACCTTATGAGGGACTTATTTGTGCTATATTTATGCTTTCTAAGTTGCTCAAATGTGTGTGGAACAATGAATGACTCATTTGAACCAAATTTGCCTCTTTATTGGAACTAACTTGCCATAATCTTGAGTTATGGCAAAGTCTGACCAAATGACCTCTTCTTGACTTGAAATTTTTCATGCACTTAGATCTTGCCTAGAGCTTTTTGGCAAGCTAAACATTAGGTCATTTGGAAGTCTGTGGAATTTTCTATGATTTTTCAAAGTTGGCATCAGAATTTTCTGATTTGCACCAGTACTGTTCATTTGGTCAGTTGTGAAATTGTGTCATCCAAGGGGCAAACGTGGTCCAATGGCTACGAAATTTTATATAAAGAAACTAGGCATTCATAGTGACTTGCAGTGCTTTGAAGCACCACATTTGGAGGTTTGCGCTAAGAGATATGAATTTTTGAATTTTCTTAAATAGCAACAGTATTGCAGCACGACCTGAGTCACTTTTCCATTAAATATTAGTTGCTAAACGTGATTTCTATGGTCTAACCCTATTTTTACCATAAATTTAACATTTATAGCTTTCCAAATTGGTATCATTTGCATGTATTGGATTTTTATGGAATTAATTGGACATTTTCGAAATTTATAGCAGACACTTGCATCAGTACCAATAGCTGTCCAAACCTTTGCCCATTTTCACATGTCAAACACTTTCTGTGTTATGTTTCATAGCTTGGAAATATTTTTTTCATAAAGTAGACATGTTTAGCTTTCCAGAATAGCTAAGAATGAATGATTGCAATTTTTCTAGATTTAGTTATGAATTTTGAAACTTCATATCAGTAACCTGAACTAGTAGCCCAGATAGCAGCGACCCCAGTAGCGTTTTGGATGTCAAACATTCTCCCCTTAATGATTCATGAGCTGAAATTATTTTTAGCATGGGGTAGACATCTAGAGTTTTCTATAATGGTAAATTTGTTAGGTTTAGATTTTTGTGGATTTAGTTATGATTTTTCGAATTTGTGACAGAAAAATTGAAATTTTGGCTGAAAATAATAGAGTGAATTTGATGTTCCCTTTTGAATTCCACGAGTTATGGGCCAACTTTGGTGATGCAAATAAGTTGTATGTATGTAATTAAATATGAGAATGTGATGTATGAGCTCATATGGTCCTTGTGACACCAAATGAAATTTTCATACGCGACGCAACACGAAATAAGGTATTATTTTAATGCCATTTTTCCATTCCCTTTTGTGTAATTCATCACGTGAGACTTAGAAATGATAAGAAGTAAGCTAGAAATATATGGTGTTACATGAAGCATCCCAAATGGTTCAAATCATCATAAAACTCATTCTCACCTTTCTGCTTGGATTCATACACGTGTTGTGATGACCCTAACTTCTAATCCTGGTAATTATGGTTAAATACATGATTATTAATCAATGATCAATGTTTGGAGTCGTTACAATTAATTACTTTAAGAAAATATAGGAAAATTTGAACCTTCACGTTATTAGGATCATCAACTAACCAATCATAAATGGGAAAATGTATAAAAAGGTTTGTACAATCATTAAGGGTTTGTGATTTATCTATCCATCGATTTCAATACACAAAAACCTCCCACAAGTGTTCCTATATCATTTCCTAGCATTAGCATTAAAGAAATTAGGGTTTCTAAGTCAAAGGTGGGAGTTTGGGGACCTCCGCCGTGACCTAAAACCTTCCTGCCGCGGCTAAGTTAGGTCCTGGAGCTCGAGAAGTAAGTTTTCAACCTTACACCGCGACCCAGACCTTTTGCGTCATGGCCAAGTTGCTCTCGGGAATCACTGGGTAACTTACTCTAATTTTGCCGCGGCGAGTTGTATCTGCGCCGCGTCCAACCTACGTGGCGCCATGGCGAGTTTTGCTATTGTACCCTTCTTAATTAATTTCCCTGACTTGCGCTGCAGCAGGACTTATTGCGTCGCGGCGAGGTTTCATTCTGTCATCTCCTGGGCATTTTTATCACTTTGCGCCGCCACGAGATTTCTCAAGCCGCGGCGTCCCTCGCCACTGTCACTTTCCAGGCCGCGGCGAGGCCTTCCTAGTCGCGGCGTGGCTCCCTCCTACAGCTATATTCTCTACATTTTGCCCCCTACACTCCAGTTCTCATCTTAGGGATACTCTAAGACCCCTTCCTCCCTTTTTATATGTCTCTAAGGGTATTTATCTACCTTATTCACCTAGCTATTCATCCATTACCAATTCAAAACTTATGTGCCCATTTCTTTTCTCTAATCACCCTCTATCAGCAAGTTTGTAAAGTAACAATAATAGAAAATACATGAACTACCAGTAGCTATCCTTTAATACATAATCAATGGGGGTTCCATACATTAGGGATTCATATTAATATCTCAAGGGTTACATTTCCATTGATAAGCCATATTATAGGTCAACATAGTTTACAGCAGATATCATGAATCCATTCATCAAATATTAAATTAAGATGAGGCCTAATCCCTCAATATATACATTCTCAGTAAATCAAATGTGAAAGCCTACACTTGGCAATACAGATACATGATGATGCTATACAAGACTTAACAAAAATTAGCATCTACCCTATTACACTCAGACCAAGTGTATCTTCCCACACTAGGCCTCAACTCATGGATGTTCATCCACTTGCTTGCCCTTATCCTTACCCGAGGAACCTTCACCTGAAATATTAATCCCATAAAATGGGTGAGATATGAATCTCAGTAACCAAGGCAATTCCATCATATAATCCAGTTTAATTAGCATATATGCACGAATCAAAATCAACATTAGAATCATATCAATCACATTAGTAAATGAAACAATTAGGCTATCATGATTACTATCCCATACTAGTAATCATATTATCACATGTTAAAGGCCATTAACACCGGGAGAGGCTTGTCCACGACACCTACTCCCCATTGAGTACAACCAGGGCTCAGTGCATCTGGGGTTTAATTATAACCCGGTGCTCGATCAAAGCACATGCACAGGTGGCAGCCGCACCACAGCTCCACCATGGACTCACAAGGTCCAATCATAATACAATAGATAGCCAACCAATTCATTCAGCATTTCAAATCATTCATATACAGCAAATATGAAATTAAAATAGATACATGCATGGAATTAATGTAAACCCCAGTTACCTTACTTGTAGACAACTTGCAACAGCCACCAATGGTATAAAAATCCCTATAGCCATAGAATCAGAAAATTACCACTCTAATTCATCATTAAGAGTAGCAACAAGTACTCAAGGAATTTAAATGCTAATAACTACTTAAATAACACTTACCCAGTCACCACAAATCCCAAATTCGGATTAAGGTGTCCTCTACCAAAAATCTCAATATTTCACCCAAAATCTTAAGTAAATTCATACAAAATTAATACCCATATTATAAATCAGCTATGGGGGTTTCAAATTAGCAAAGAAACTATCAAAATGGAGGGTTTATACTTACCTAATGTCAGCCCTAACCTCAACCTACGAATTTCACCAAGAAAACCCCAAATAACCACATTTTAGATTTTCGGTAGGGTGAAAATACTCAAAATGAAAAACTAATTAGACCAAATTAAAGAGAAAGATGAGGGGATTAAGTTGTATAACTATTACCTTGGCTGAATCTTACTCTAAATATGAGAAAATGCAGAATTCTTGCCCCCAACCCTAGCCTCCTTCTCAACCTCCGAATTTTGCTTCTTGAGTTTCAGCAAATGAGAAAGTGGCTGAAGCATTAGGGTTTTACGTGGGTTTAAGTTGGGTCAAAGATGGTTCATGGGTTGCTCCAAGGTCCAACTTCAAATGGGCTTCAGATTTTAGCTTGTTAGGGCAGTTTTAAAGTGTTGGACTGCAGAATTTTATTGGGCCAGTTCTTATACATTGGGTTGCTGAAATTTAATTAGGTTTGGGCCAAGTTTGAAGAGCTCAAGGGTTTGGGTTCGCACAAGGGTTATTAGGGCACTTATAAGAGTCTATACAAGGTGGATCTTGGGCCTTTATCACATTAAATTGGGTTGGATCTGCACCTAACTCATTGGGCCTCCATTAGCCTCTATCATGATCTATTAATTTGAGCCTAGATGAAATTTCTATCCCATTAAATTCCTAACCCATATTAATAATTTATCTCTCTAAAATTCCCATTCACTTAACTTGCCCAATCATCCCATATTAATTATTCTTAATTAATCTAAATCCATGATTAACACCTTAATTAATTTTGGGGTGTTACACGTGTATTCTATGGTTCTAGGGTGGTAAGAACTTACATACTCATGAATTTGATTCCAAATTCCATTCATACATCATGGTTACAAACTTTTCTACATGCTTCAAGGTTTATATCACATAACCATTACATATATACAAACTTTGATATAAAAAATGCATAATTTCCTAATTTATTATTGAGTTCATCTTTCAAGGTGCTTGGCTCCCATTCCTTGCTCCTTGAGCTTTATCTAGACATCGTTAAACATATGTGGGAAAGAGTGAGATTCAAAGAATCCCAATAGCTCTTTTACCTTTTTAAGCATACATATGTCGCACATGTCATGGAATGCAAGCATGTCATAAAAGCCTTTTGTAAATATACATAAGAATATTTTCATATCACATAAACTCATACAATTCAGACATAGGCTCTAAGGATTTTTGATCTAGCTTCACCCAATTCTTTGGAACTTTTGGATATGCCTCACCTACTTTTAGGGACTTTTAACTTAGCCTCACTCCTTCTTAAGACTTTTGGCTATGTTTCACCCATTATTAGGGACTTTTGACTTCTCTTCACCCATTCTAATAGACTTTTGGCACAACTTCACCCATTCAAGTCATCTTGCATTCAAACATGTTTCAAGAAGCATAATGGTACCATAATATTTAATCAATGGCTATAGATATATCTCATGGTTCAAACATACACACAAGCATCTAATGACAATCAAACATCCAAGACATGCATACAAGAAATGATAGAGAGCTACCTCAAGTCAAGAAGCACACTTTTCCTTTTGAATTTCTCCTTCTTCTCAGTCACACACACACAACTAGTAGAAGCTTGATTCACTTGGTCTAGGCACATCAAATGAGACACAATTACATCATTGGAACAAGTTCTAGCCTCACATAAACTTTATGCAAGCTTACTTTATCTTATGGCATAGTTATGGTTCCATATAAGTGCATAATGAAGCAACTCCTAGAGTTCATAATCTTGGCTCCAATTTTTCATTCAATCTAAATCTCATGACTCCCTTTAAACTCATTAGAGTCATCATCAATGTAATTCAAGGAGCCAAAACTCAAGTTGCTTCTTTATGTCTTAAAAATAAACCTACACTTTCATCTTATAAACCATAGCTTCTAAATTCAAACCAATGGTTCCTTTGATATTTATTAATAATATCTAAACCATTTCTATCCTTGGAATCAAAGAAAGTCTCCCTAAGCACCTAAACCTCTTCTTGGCTGAGACATTGAGCTAGGTGAGGACCCATGGAGTTTGTTTAATTTTTCTTAGGGAAATGGCACTTGTGAAGCTTCTTAGACCTCTCATGTACTTTGACATACTCTTACATAGGCTAAATTATCCTTAGAAAGTTTCAAGAATTGCTAGGTGCAACAAAATGCCTAAGTCATACAACTTGAATTCTAAAGCTTCTTTTTTAAATCTAATTGCATATTATTGTTTCTTATACTTTAAAACCCTTGTTTCTACCTTGCTATGATAAAAAATCATTCCCTCCTTGATGGTCTAGGGTTGGCCAAAAATCACCATGAGATGAACAATGAAGAAGAAGAAGCAAGACAAGCCATGGAAGTTACCTTGTTTTCTAGCTTTTCCAAGGAGCTTTCACTTCTAATCTCTCCTTCAATTTCTCTCCTCTTCTTACTGAACTAGCCATGAAGTAGCTTCAAATAAGTCATTAAAACTATAGAAAAAGAGAGGAAAAAGAAGAGAACAAGGTTGGTGAAGGAGGAAGCATGAAAAACCTTGGATTTTTTTATCTTTTTACTTGGTTTTTCCTCCTTTCTTGTCTCCTTTTTGGTATGCCAATTCAAGGAGTCCAAGTTCTATTTTGGAGCAGATGAAAGTTGGCTAAGAGAGGAGGAGGAGGTGGGACATGCTATATAAAGGGCTAGGCTAGTTTAAGACACTTTTTCAAAATTTTCATTTTGTCCCTTTTCTTGGTTCTTTCCATTTGGGCTCATTTAAACTCCTTTTTGAGAATCATCTTTTTTATTATAAAATTTAGGCTCTCTAATTCGTAAAATGACTTTGATTTCACCCAAATTGGATTTAAAACTTTCATGAATGAATTGGTTAAAGTTTTGGTCAACTAACACTCTAAAATGTAAACTAAAAGGGTTTTAACTACTTTAGAGCTTTTTATGGTTTTTAAAGCCTTTGAGAACGTTAAGAAACTCAATTTTTTCATTTGAAAAACCCTCATTTGAGTTTTTAAAGTTGCCTAAAATTATAGAAAATGCCACTGCCTTTACACCAAATTTTGTTTAGCTATTTTGGCTTTAGTTTTCGGACATCTCTAGTCTTGTATTCTCATTTTTAGATATTTAGATTATCATTCTAATTTTATTTGGCCTCTAATCATTCCATTTAGGAGACTTCCTTTTATAATCTGTTTAGTTTACGACTTTTAGAATAACGGGTGTTACACTTCCTCCACCATTCTAAATGAAAAACCAGCAGCTCTAAGGTCGATTAACCTGAACTTTGACCCCTTTGGTTTACATTTGGTTTACATTTTAGAACGTCAATTAACCTGAATTTTGACCCTTTTGTTCAGGAAGGTTTTAGATCCAAATTGAGTGATTCCAAAGGTATTTTATAAGTTAGAGGACTAAATTTTATGATGGAAAAAATAGTTCTTGAAAAGGAGTTGAAATGAGCCTTAAAGGAAGAAACTATGGATAAAGGAAAAAATTAGAATTTTGAAAAAGCTTTAATGAATCCCTTGCTATATATAGGTTGTAATGCCATAAATTCTAGCTCATCTCAAGCTTATAAATGGCATAATATCATGAATCATATAGATTTTCCATAGAAAAAGCAAGGAAAATGGACTTTTATTCACATTGCGTCACATCTAAAAATTGCAATCGGTGTCATATGGATCATGTTAGCTCATGCTATGTATCCTCATATTTAAATACATAATTACAACTCATTTACATCCCAAAATCATGCCTACAACTCATGAAAACCGAAATGGGGCATAGAACATGAAGACTCATTCTCAGCTAGAATTGGCCTCTTTTCTGGGCAAACTTTAGAAAATCATAACTAAATCTAAAAAATTTGAAATCATGCAATCCTGGTCATTATGGAAATCTTAAGATGTTTAATTCACATTAAAAATATGCTCAGACCATAAAATTCATCACAGAGGATGTTTGACATCCAAAATGGTCCAAAGGTCCAACTAAATTTTGGAGCTATCACAGAATTCTGTAGAAAAATTTAAAAATATCCAATTAATTCCAAAAAAATCCAATCCATGCAAATGATATCAATATAGAAATCTATGGATGTTAACTAGAGAGGAAAAATATCTCCATATCAGTTCATCAAGCCCAGATTCTAGAATTCAATGGAACAGTACTTCTGGTCGAGCAAATTTATTGATACTGGACAGAAACTTTAAAAATTTATATCTCTCTCTCTAGACCTCCAAATGAGGTGCTTCTAGTTGGCACAAGTCACTATTATATAAAATTTCATGGCAATTGGACATCATTTGAGCCTCGTGGGACAGAAAATAATTTCAGACCAAATGAATAGTGTAGCAGACCAAAATCATAAATTTTGCCAACTTTGAAAAATCATCAAATATTTTGTAGACCTCCAAAAATTATGATCTTTAGCTTCTCAATGAGATCTAATTTCATGCCAAATTTTAGATCAAGACTAACTCATTTGGCTAAAAAGTGACATAGGATTTCAAATAGTCAAATTTGGCTCCATATAGGGCACCAAAGTTGCCAAATGGATTTCCCTTGGTCTTGGCACCTTTTGGGCAAGTTTAAAGCACATGTAAGACTTGTGTGAGCTGCTCAGATGGTCCCAAATCTCATGCATCACATTTTGGCCATTCAACCCATACTTATACACATTTCCATCAAACTTCCACATTGCAAACTTTGGCATTACATACTAAAAATAAATGCTAGAGGTCATATATCATATTCATATATCTAAACATCACATAATAGTATATTTACACATGTCTCAAGGTTCATAGTACATTTACAATGTCATATACATCATGAACCATCATTATGGTTCTAAAATGGACAAAACAAGGCATAAAGTTGTCAATCTCTCTTCTTCATTGTTGATGGCTCCCTTTACCATAATTACTTGGTCCACCTAGCATGTTAGATCATTGGAGAGGAGGGGATGAGATTCAAAGAATTTCAATAGCTCATCTCCTATTCAATCATACATAATATGTGCAAAGCAAGCTTTATAAATGCATGCATGGAGAAAATGGAAGTCATGGACATTTTAAAAGCAAACTTGGCATATGAATCAATCATATAAGACATTCAAGAGCTCACCAAGTGTTTGAATTGGCCTCACACTTCTCCTCATGGATTTTGGACTTGCCTCACCCATTCTTTGAGCACTTTGGACTAAACCATACTTTTAGGAGCCCACTTTGCTTTTGGGAGACTCTTTACTTTGTCTCAACCAAGCTCAAGGGTTCTTGGTCCATCCTCCCCAAAAGGAAGAGCTTTTGGCCTCTCCACACTCAAGCAAACTCATACAAACATCATGTGCTCACTTGGAAACATAATATGGCATCAAGAATCATGGCATATGTTGTGATAACCCTAATTTCTTATCATCATAATTAAGGTTAAACACGCGATTAATCATCATAGGTTACGAAAATGTGGAGAAATTTAAACCTTAAGGTGATTAGAGCCATCAATCATATGATTATTACATACACTAGGTTCATAAGGGAATTAAACATCCATTTATAAGCCTTGGATTCTATTACTCATCAATTATAACTCATCCTAATGACTCTAGATCATCCCTTATGATTAACATATGGAAAACCAAGGTTTTCTAGTTAATATAAGTGTTTCAGCATGTTTGCCGCGGCCTAATTACTCTTAGCCGCGGCCAATTCCTTTCTGTGTTACCCCTTTCTTCATCTGCGGCGAGTTGGACCTTCGCCGCAGCCAACCTACATGGCGCCACGGTGAAGAAGCCTCTTGGAACTTCCTCGCTCACCTCTCGATATTGGCCGTGGCCAATTCCTCTCTGGAATGCCGGGGACATTTTCCTAAAAGTTTATTGTGGCCAATTCCATAATTCGCCATGGCTAATTTCTCTCTAGATGACTCCCAGTTCGACCTCTCACATTTCACCGCAGCCAATTTACATTTCACTGTGGCAAATTCCTCTCTGGCACTCTCCCTGGGCAACTTTGCCTCTATTGGCCGCGGCCAACTCAATTTTAGCCGTGGCTAAATTCCTTCTGATCTTACACTCTGAAAATCTGGACTCATACTCTCCTCTCTTCCTCTAGTCTCACCCTAGGGCCATCCTACCTTAATTTATGCAACTCTAAGGGTAGTTATGAACCAGCTATTCTACCATTACCAACTCAAAACTCAAATGTAAATTTTCATTTCCTCCAACTACCCTATATCAGCAAGTCCAGGGAATAACAATAACACAATTCATACCTCATTGTCATTTAACATTTAATATACTTTCCATTAGAGGTTCCATACATCAGTGATTCATATCAATATCTCAAGGTTACATTCCCAAATGGTAAGTCATATCATAAGTTCAATAAGGTTCACAACAGATATCATAAACCCATACATCAAATACCAATTTAAAGTAAGGCCTACTCCTCAATAGGTACACATTATATTATCAAAATACAGACTTCTACACTTGGCAATATAGATACATGATGATGTTATACAAGACTTAACAAAATTAGCATCTACTCTATTATACTCAGACCAAGTGTAGCTCCCCACACTAGGCCTCAACTCATGGATGTTCATCCACTTGCTTGCCCTTATCCTTACCTGAGGAACCTTCACCTGAAATTGTAATCCCAAAAAATGGGGTGAGATAATAATCTCAGTAACTAAGGCAATTCCATCATATAATCTAGTTTAATTAACATATATGCATGAATCAAAATCATATCAATCATCTCAGCAAATGAAACAATTAGGCTATCATGATTACTATCCCATACTAGTAATCATATTTTAACATGTTAAAGGCCATTAACACTGGGAGAAGCTCGTCCACGGCACCTACTCCCTATTGAGCACAACCAGGGCTCAGTGCATCTGGGGTTTGATCATAACTCGGTGCCCGATCGAGGCACATGCACGAGTGGTAGCCGCACCATAGCTCTACCATGGACTCACAAGGTCCAATCATCATACAATAGATAGCCAACCAATTCATTCAACATTTCAAATCATTCATATACAGCAAGTATGAAATTTAAATCGACATATGCATGGAATTAATGTAAACCCCAGTTACCTCACTTGTGGACAACTTGCAACAGCCACCAATGGTACAGAGTCTCCCTATAATCATAGCATCAAATAATTATTACTCTAATTCATCATTAACAGTTACAACAAGTACCCAAGAAATTTAAATGCTATTAACTACCTTAAGAATATTTACCCAGCTACCACAAATCCTAAATTCGGATTAAAGTGTCCGCTACCAGAAATCTCAATATTCCACCTAAAATCCTAAGCAAATTCGTACAAAATTAATACCCATAATATAAATCAGCTATGAGGGTCTCAAACCAACAAAGAAAGCATCAAAATGGGAGGTTTAAACTCACCTAATACCAGCCCTAACTTCAACCTACAAATTTCACCAAGAAAATCCCCAAACACCCACATTTTAGATTTTGGGTATGATGAAAATACTCCAAATGAAAAACTAATCAGACCAAATTAAAGAGAAAGATGAGGGGATTAAGTTGTATAACTATTACCTTGGCTAAATCTTGCTCCAAATGTGAGAAAAGGTGGAATTATGCTAAGAACCCTAGCCTCTCCTCCTCACCTCTGAATTTTCCTTGTGTTTTTGTGTTTTGCAGAATGGGGGAGGTGGCTGGTCAATTTTTAAGGTTTTAGTGGAGTTAAGTTAGGTCAAAGGATGGGTCATGGGTTGCTTTAATTCCAACTCCTAATGGGCTTCAGATTCTTAGCTTTGTTGGGCTGCAGAATTTTATTAGGCCAGTTCTTATGCATTGGGTTGCTGAAGTTTAATGGGATTTGGGCCAAGTTTGAAGGGTTCAAGGATTTGGGTCTGCACAAGGGTAATTGGGCCACCATTAGCCTCTTATCATGATCTATTAATTTAGGCCTAAATGAAATTTCTATCCCAAATAAATTCTTAAACCCATATTAATGATTTATCTCTCTAAAATTCCTATCCACTAACTTGCCCAATTATCCTCTATTAATTATTCTTAATTACTCTAAATCCATGATTAACACCTTAATTAATTTTTGGAGTGTTACATATGTAACATCCGATTTTCTAAAAATGAGAGGAAATGTGAGAAACGTAACGTACGGTTTCTCTGTAAATAAACAAAACTCACTGGATAGAAAAGGAAGTCCCTCGAAATGAGATAGTTAAGGTCTTGAAAAATTTTGGGAAGTATTCTAGCCTCCTAAAAATGAGAATCCTAGGCGGAGACCGAAAGAAAAATGGAGCTAAAATGAAGAAATAATTTCTTACGAAAAGCCAATGAAACTTAATGGCATTTTCGTAATTTTGAGCAAATTTTTGGAATTCACACCAGAGGGCTTTTTAAATGAAAATTTTGAGTTCTCCAAGGTTCTCAGAGGCCTTGAGAACCATGGGAAGCCCTGGGACAGTTAAATCCCCTCCAGTGGACATTTTCCAATGTCAGTGTGCCCGAACTTTGACAGATTTGTTCGAAAAGGTTTTAGTTCCGATTTGAGTGATTCCAAAGCCATTTTTCTTAATTGGGAACCTAAATTTTATAATGGAAAAGATGGTTCTAAAAAAGGAGCTAAAAAGAAGGAGAAACAAAAATGAAAAGTATGAAGGGTAAAATGGAAATTTTTGAAAAGTGTAACTTATTCTCACCTATATATATTGTAACACCATAATTACTAGTCCATCTCATACATTTGAATGGCATAATATCATAAACTATATAGGATTTCCATGGAAAAAGCAAGAAAAAGTGGGATTATTTTCGCATTGCGCTATATCTAAAAATTCATTTCAGTGTCACATGGACCGTGTGAGCTCATGCTATGTGATAAGCATGATTTTTATACATTTGATTTCCCTTAACTTAAGCTTTTTAATAGTTAAATAAGGCTTAATGGATTTACTTAGGTGGATAATTGATTTTAGTAGCCATTCTTGCACCTTATGAATTAATTGGCAAAATTATTGAGTTTTAATGCATGAATTTCTTTTAAATAATCTTGTGGATAATTTTACTCAATAATTTTCATTCTTTTGTGCAGATTTTTTTTTGTTAGGCAATTGGTATTTGAATAAGAGATTGTTTTGGAGAAGAAGTGGAGGTTTACCAAATCCAAGGAAGCCATGCATTCCATCTTCTCATTCTCACATCTCTCACCCACTTGGTCTGCACATACATATCATGTATGGGCCTTCCTCTATGGAGCATCAACACGTTGTAGCAGCTGAAAGTAAAGACGTGGTTGAACAAAGGAAAGGGAGCTAAGCTGGAAGATGAACACGAGCAGCAGCACACTCTTACGGGTTTGAAGGAAGCTCAATTGCATACACATGCAGAGGCAGCAACTCGTCCAGCACGTTGCCACGGGTTCTGCACTCACACAAGGAAAAGCACTTATAAGAAGCCATGGCAACGTGGACTGGGTATGAAATAACTCTCAACGAGCTGCCTAGAACCACATCAAGAAGCTGCAGCTGAACGAAGGAAACATATACAAAACCACGAGTTGGAGCTGGAAGTAAAATACATGCAGAACAGAGCAAACATGTGAGGAAGAAACATGAAATGAAGATGTAGAAACAGAGAGAAATAAAGCTCAGGCAAAACGTGAAGCAGCTGCATGGGACGTGAAAAACAACACAAAGAAGCCTTGCACGGAGAAAACAAGAAGAGAACCTCGAGTGAGGCTTGTACAGAAGCTGCGTGAAGAAAAGCCACGTTCTGGTTTGAATGAAAACGCTGGAGCTGGAATGCATGTGGAATAAATTATAATATAAAATGAAATGGGGCCCACTCTCTACATATAATCACATAGAAAGCTTCAGACAATTGGAATGGGAAGGGGGAGCACGTGAAAATTAAAGCTGAGCACGTGAGAAGGGGATCACGCCATCAGCACTTATATACATTCCATTTCCCGACGCCTTTCACCCATTCTCTCAACCCTTTCGTCCACTCCAGAGACATACCACTCCACTTTCTCCCATCTTCGTCTCTCCACGCCAATATGAAGCTCTAATCCACCTTGAGGCTAGCTTGGAAGCAACCTTGGAGAAGCTTGAATCCTTGGAGAAGAATCAAAATTTTGGCTAAGATTTCTCAATTTCCTATACTTTTTTCTTTTTCTTGTACAATCTTGGTTAAGTTGTATTTGATTAGGAATTTGTATAATTAATTAGTGGCTGGTTAGACACTGATTAGAAAAATTTTTTGTTGATTAATTGATTGGATTTGAATCTGATTTTTCTTTATTCTCTCTAATCTCCCATGTATGCCACGAAGGTGTTCGATGAAATGCATGAGTGAGATTATGTGCTTAATTGTCTATTTAAGAATTCCTTGATGTTTAGTTGGTTAATTAAACATTTTTGGATGATGAATCAGAGGCTAATTAATCAGTTAATTAATCAAATTAGGTGTTCATTGATCTTAAAGACAAGAGTTAATGAATTGGTGTAGGATTGAGGTCTCAATTCAATATTAACTTGTTAATCTCTTGAATCTTGAATGGTTATTCAAGATCATTTGTTAATGAACATAATTAGGAACTCTTAGGTCAGAATTAATTACAACTGGAATAGGATAAGGATAGTGGATGCCAAGGGACGATTCCTAAGCTAGTCACAAGCCCATTATCAACCACAATTTATCCAATTAGGTAGAAATTAGGAATTTTAATTTGGTTTCATTTTAGGTTAGTTCAATTCAATCAAAAACCCCCCAAATTAGGTAGCTCTTAGAGTCTTTTAACACTTAGAAACTTAATTAAGCATTGAATTCCATTTCCAAGGGAGATGACCTAGGTTGTGCCCTATATTGCATTTAATATTCAACCTAGTTTTATTTTGAGGGTTGCACGACGAGCCCGTCACTATGCATACTCATATTTAATTGCATTATTACAACTCATTTACATTCTAAAAACATGCCTACAGCCCATAGAAACCAAAATGGAGCATGAAAAGTGGGAACTCATTTTTGGCCAGAATTGGCCTCTTTTTTGGGCAAATTTTGAAAAATCATAACTAAATCTAGAAAAATCAAAACAATGTACTTATGGTCATTCTGAAAAGCTTAAGATGTCTAATTCACACTACAAATACGCCCAGATCATAACACACATCATAGAGGACGTTTGACATTCGAAAATCCACTAAGGTCGCTGACTGCCTAGGCTGTTGTTCAGATTACTGATACAAACTTCTAAAATTTATAATTAATTCTATAAAAATATAAATCACACACATTTAGTCATAATGGAAAGCTAAAAATATTAACTTGATACTAAAAATAATTCCCGAATGAAACAAACACGTTTAGCTATTGGAATCCTATGGAACAGTGACTGAACCACTGATACTGACAACCAACTTAAAAAATGTATAACTCTTTGCTCAAACCTTCGAATGAGGTGATCTCAGTGGCCACAGAAATTTTTTGACCTCTAGTTTATACATATAAAATTTCACAAACATTGGACACCATTTGACTATCGGGTGATACAAAACACAAATCTGCCAGTGTGAACAGTGCCCATACCAGAATCAATAGAAAATCCCAACTTTGAAAATTCATCAAATATTTTCTAGGCCTTCAAAAATTATGTTCTTTAGCTTCCCAAAAATATCTCAATGAGATCTACTTGCATGACAAATTTTAAATCAAGACTAACTCATTCAGCTAAAAAGTGACATAGGGTTCCATTATGGTCAAATTTAGCTCCATATAACGTAGCAAACTTGCCAAATGGCCTCCCCTTGGTGTTGGCACCTTTTAGGCAAGTCTAAAAGTATATTTAAGACTTGTGTAGGCTACCCAAATGGTCCCAAACCTCATGCATCTCATTTTGGCCATTCAACCCACACTCATGCATATTTGCATCATACTTCCACATTGCACATTTGGACATTATAAACTCACATTGTATTCTAAAACTCATACATCATATCCATAGTTATAAAAATCACATGATAGCATATTTATACATGTCTCAAGGTTCATAGACTATCTACATCATCATATACCTCAAGGTACATAAGTATAGTTCCAACATAGCTAAAACTAGGCATGTGCTTGTCAATCTCCTTTCTTCATGGTTGTTGGCTCTTATTGGCATATCCACTTGGTCCACCTAGCATGTGAGATTATTGGAGAGGAGGGGATGAGATTCAAAGAATCCCAATAGCTCATCTCCCATTCAATTATACAAAATATGGCAAAGCAAGCTTTTATAAATTCATGCATGGAGAAAATAGAAGTCATGGACATTTTAAAAGCAAACTTGGCATGTGAATCAATCATTCAAGACATTCAAGAGCTCACCAAGTGTTCAAATTGGCCTCACACTTCTCCTCATGGATCTTGTACTTGCCTCACCCATTCTTTAAGAGCTTTGGACTCAACCATACTCTTGGGAGCCTACTTTGCTTTTGGGAGACTCTTTACTTTGTCTCAACCAAGTTCAAGGGTTCTTGGCTCAACCTTACCAAAGGGAAGAGTTCTTGGCCTCTCCACACTCAAGCAAACTCACATAAACATCATGTAATTATTTGAAAACATAACATGGCATCAAGCATCATGGCATATTAAGGCATGATAGCATACTTTTCAAAGCTTGAAAATACACATACACACATTCTAGAACAAGCTAAGCACACATCCATGCATAAGAGAAGGTAGAGAGAGCTACCTTGTATACAATTACACACTTTTTCTTTTAAATTCAAGCCTCCTCTTTCGGCCACACACTCACAAATTGGTGGAGATAGTTTCTCTTGGTCTAGATACAAGTTTTGGGAGCCAATTAGGTCCATGAAACATTCTCTAAAGCCATACAACTTACTTAAGTACTAGATTGCTCTATAACCCCCATTATGGTCCATATTGGCACCTAATGAAACAACACCCCTCAAATGATTTCTGGGCCTTATTCTTTCCTTTCAAATATGATTCTTGACTCCTTTTAAGCCTCTTGGAGTCACCACATCATTAAAACAAATGGCCTAGCACCATGTTGCTTCTTTAGGTCATAATATGGAACCTAAGACACCAAATCACTTTCCATGAGTTCTAAATTTTTTCCAAGGCCTCCTTTCATTTTCATTCATTAAACATGACTCAAGAATGGCCTTAGAAAAATTTAAACTCTCCCTAGCTATGAGAACCCTTCTTGGCCGAGATTATGAAGCATATTGGGTTCCATGGAGCTTTCTTTGTTTTCTCAAGGGAAGAAGCATATGGGGGGCCTCTTAGGGATCTTAGGAGCTCATTTAAACTCTTATTTAGGCCTAGGAATCATCATACAAAATCAGATTTTACAAGGTGCAATTGAAACCCTAGAATTTACATCTTGAAATCTAATGGCTTTTTGATAATTCTCTTTGTATATTCTTAATCTCCACACTCTTTTTCCTTAGATTCATGCTTGGGTCTGCCTAAAAATCATCTCTTCCTAGGGTTTTCTCAAGTGGGTCGAAATGGTGGAGAAGGGAACCAAAAATGACAACCATAGGAACAGAAATTACCTTGTTTTCTTGCTTTTTCTCACTTGAATCTTGTGTTCTTTGAGCTCCTCTCTTCAAATCCGAATTTTCCCCTCAATTTCTCCCTTAAAAAAGATTTATAGACTTCATTTTAATCATAGGAGACAAAGGAGAATGGAGGAGAAGAGGTTTGGAAGAGAAAGAGCATGAAAAACTACTAATTTCCATACCTTAAGCCTTTGATTTCTCCTCCTTTTCTTCCCCTTCTTGTGAGCCTCATCCCCTAGGGTTTTCTTCTGGTTTTAGGCAGAACATGGTCGTGCATAATGAAGGGAGGAGAAGGGTGCATCATATATATAGGTGGGAATAAGTTACACTTTTTAAAAATTCCCATTTTGCCCTTCATACTTTGCATTTTTGTTTCTCCTTTATTTTAGCTCCTTTTTTAGAATCGTCTTGTCCATTATAAAATTTGGGTTCCCAATTTATTAAAATACCTTTGGAATCACTAAAATTGGAGCTAAAACCTTGTCGAACGAATCCGTCAAAGTTCAGGCACACCGACGTTGGAAAATGTCCACCGGAGGGGCTTTAGCTGTCCCGGGGCTTTCCATGGTTTTTAGGGCCTCTAAGGACCCTAAGGAACTCGAAACTTTCATTTAAAAAGTCATCCTGTGTGAATTCCAAAATTTGCTCAAAATTACGAAAATGCCATTATGTTTCGTAAGCTTTTCGTAAGAAATTGTTTCTTCATTCTATCTCCATTTTTCTTTCCATTTGAGCTTGGGATTCTCATTTTTAAGAGCCTAGAATGCTTTCCAAATTTTTTGGGACCTTAACTATATTATTTCGGGAGACTTCCTTTTATATCTGGTGAGTTTTATTTGTTAACGGAGAAACTGTACGTTACATTTCTCACGTTTTCTTTCGTTTTCAGAGAACCGGATGTTACATAGGTCAAGCCCCACTCTTCTCCTCACTTTAATTGACCTAAATTCTGCCTAAAATAGAGGAAAACTTAGCCAAGAAGGGCGCACAAGAGGAGGGGAAAAAGGAGAAGAAAAAGTCTAGGAAAAAGGTAAGAAATCGTTAGTTTTTCATGCTCCTTCCTTTAGCAAACTGGTTCTCCTCCTTCTCCTCTCTTTTCCTATAGTTTTGGTGTGTGATTTAGGACTATTTTAAGTCTTGTTCAAAGGGAGGAAGTTAGAATTTGAAGGGGAAGCTTGCAGCAAGTGGAAGAGCTCTTGAAAACACTAAGAATCAAGGTATGTATCATGGCTTTTGTTGCTTCTATTTTGTTGTTCTTTAAGAGGTGATTTTTGACCATATAGAAAAAACCTAAGGAGTGAATTCTGACCAAGACCAAGCATGAAAACAAGGTTTTAAGTGTGAGAAACAAGTATATGCAAAGAAATTCTAAAAACAAGTATTAGAAAATAGGTTACTAAAACCTAGGGATTTTATTGCACCTTGATATGTATAAAGCTTCCTAGTGATATTTTTAATTGTCTAAGAGTGTGTATGGGTTCTTAAGACAACCTAAGAAGCCTCACATATGCCAACTCTCTAGAGAAAAGTTGCAAAATCCATAGGTGCTTATAGGTGTGCATTGTCTTGGCCTAAACTCCAACAAGTACCTAGAGAGTGTTTTAAATTTTTCTAAGGCTAGAATGAGACTAGATATGATAGAAGAATATCAAAGAAAGCCTTGGAAAAAATTTATAAGCTTTAGTTTGTGAGATGGAGGTGTAGGCTGTAATATACGGTTTTCCAAAAACTAAAGAAAACGTGAGAAACGTAACGTACAGTTTCTCCGTAAACAAATGAAATTCACTGGATACAAAAGGAAGTCCCCCGAAATGATGTAGTTAAGGTCCCAAAGGGAAGCATTCTAGACTCCTAAAAATGAGAATCACAAGCTCAAACGGAAAGAAAAACGGAGCTAGAATGAAGAAAAAATTTCTTACAAAAAACTTACAAAACGTAATGGCATTTTCGTAATTTTGAGCAAATTTTGGAATGCACATAGGAGGGCTTTTTAAATGAAAGTTTTAAGTTCCCCAAGGTTCTTCGAGGCCCTAAAAACCATAGGAAGGCTCGAGACAGCTAAAGCCCCTCCGGTGGATGTTTTCTAATGTCAGTGTACCTGAACTTTGACGGATTTGTTCAGGAAGGTTTTAGCTCTGATTTGAGTGATTTCAAAGGAATTTTACTAAATTGGGAACCTAAATTTTATAATGGTGAAAACACTTCTAAAAAAGGAGTTAAAACAAAGGAGAAACAAAAATGCCAAGAACGAAGGACAAAATGGGAATTTTTGAAAAGTATAACTTCCTCCCACTTATATATATGATGCGCCCTTCTTCTCCCTTCATGTTGCATGACCAAGTCCTACCCAAAACTAGAGGAAAACGCTAGGGAGGGTGGCGCACAAGAGGAAGGCAAAGAGGAGGAGAAATCAAAGGCTTAAGTTATGGAAATTTAGTAGTTTTTCATGCTCTTCCTCTTCCAAACCTCTTCTCCTTCATTCTCCTTTATTTCCTATGATTATAATGAAGTATATAGATCTGTTTTAAAGGAGAAATTGAGGAGAAAATTCGGATTTGAAGAGGAGAGCTCAAAGAACATAAGATTCAAGTGAGAAAAAGCAAGAAAACAAGGTAAATCTTGCATCCCATGGTAGCTACTCCTCCCCCCTTCTCCATATTTTCCCCCATGTATGTAAATGCTAGAGGGCTGGAATTTTGAGGGGAATCAAGGGTGAATTCCAGGAATTTAAGGGAAGAGAGTAAGAATATGCAAAGAAATTCAAGAAAAGGCCATGGAATTTCAAGGTGCAAAACCTAGGGTTTCAAGTGCACCTTGTAAAATCTGATTTTGTATGATGATTTCTAAGCCTAAATAAGAGTTTAAATGAGCTCCTAAGATCCCTAAGAGGCTCCCCATATACATCCTTCCTTGAGAAAACAAAGCAAACTCCAAAAAGTCCCATTTCTTCCATAGCCTCACCCTAAAGGGGTTTGTGTAACTAGGGAGAGTTTTAAATTTTTATAAGCCTATTTTTGAGTCATATATGATGAATGAATATAAGGGGAAGCCTTAGGAGAAATTTAGAAACCATAGAAAGTGAGTTCGTGCTTTATGTTCCATAATGAGACCTAAAGAAGCAACATGTAACTAGGCTCTTGGTTTTGATTGTGTGATGATTCCAAGAGGTTTAAAAGGAGTCAAGAATCATATTTGAAAGGAAAGAATGGAGCCTAGAATTTAATTGAGGGGTGTTTCTTCATTAGGTGCAATTATGAAACCATAATGAGGTTATAAGCTAACCTAGTGTCTAAGCAAATTGTATGGCTTTGGAATAGAGTTCATAAACCTAATTGGCTTCCATAAATTGTGTTTAGGCCAAGAGAAAACTCCCCCAGACTTTTGGTGTGTGTGTGGCTGAAAAGGGGAGCTTGGATTCAAAGGAAAAAGTGTGTAATTGTGTACAAGATAGCTCTCTCCACCTTCTCTCTGCATGGATGTGTGCTTAGCTTGTCTTGAATGTATGTATGTGTATTTTTAAGCCATGAAAAGTGTTCTAGCATGAGTTTAATTCCATGGTGCCATAATGTTACAACATGATCTTATATGATGTTTTTGATGTGTGCTTGGGTTTGCTTAATTGTGGTGAGGCCAAGAACCCTTGAGATTGGTTAAGACAAAGCAAAGAGTCTCCGTAAGGCAAGATGGGCTTTCAAGAGTATAGTTAAGTCCAAGAATATCTTAAAGAATGGGTGAGGCAAGTCCAATATCCATAAGAAATTTGGTGAGGCCAATCTACTTGCTTGGCAAGCCTTTGTGTGCTATGTATGACATTCTCAAATGATGAAAATGCTTCTTGAATGTTTGCACATGTCAACATGACCATACATGCATTTATAAGACTTGTTTGCATCCATTATGTATGATTGAATGGGAGATGTGTAACACCTTATATTTCTAGCTCATTTCATGCTATATCTATGCCTCACATCAAGCAATTCATACAAGAGGCAAGAAAATGGCATTGTTTTAATGCATTTCTTAGCGTTATGTCATGTATAAAAATTCCATTCAGTGTCACATGGACCATATGGGCTCAAACATCACATCCTCATATTTAATTACATGAATACAATTCATTTGCATCATTAAAAGTGGCCTACACCTCAAGAATCACGAAAAGGGAGTTTAAAATATACCTATTACATTTTGGCCAGATTTTGCTTAATTCTGCCACTAACTTTGGAAAATCATAACTAATTTTAGAAAAATTGAAAACATGCATTCTTGGTCATTCTAGAAAGCTATAGATGTCTACTTCACACTAACAATATGTACAGACCATAAATCTATCAAAGAGGGTGTTTGACATCCAAAAAGGTCCAAAGGTCAAACTATCTTTTGGAACTATCACATATTTCTGTAGCCAATTTAAAAAATGTTCAATTAATTTCAAAAAAATTCAATCCATGTAAATGATACCAATCTGGAAAGCTGTGGATGTTAGCTAGAGGGAAAAAATATTTCTAGACCAGTTCAGGTAGTCCAGACCTCAAAATTCAATGGAACAGTAACTAAGGTTGGGGAAAACTATTGATACTAGATAGAATGTTCAAAAATTCATAACTCCCTCTCTAGACCTCCAAATGAGGTGCTTCTAGTAGGCATGGGTCATTGTGAGTGTCTAGTTTCTCTGTATAGAATTTTCTACCAATTGGACATCATTGGGCCCTGTGTGACGTATTTCATTTTTGGACCAAATGAATAGTGCAGCAGACCAAAATCAAAAAAATTGCCAACTTTGAAAATTCATCAAATATTCTATAAACCTCTGAAAATTATGATCTTTAGGTTCCCAAAAATCTCTCAACAAGCTCTAATAGCATACCAAATCTCAGAGCAAGAGCTCATTTGGCCAAGAAGTGACATGGGATTCCATTATGGTCATTTTTAGCTCCATATGGGGTACGAAAGTGACCAAATGGTTTTCCCTTAGTCTTGGCACCTTTTGGGCAAGTCTAAAAGCACACTTAAGACTTGTGTGAGCTACCCAAATGGTCATAAACCTCATGCATCTCATTTTGGCCTTTTCATCCACACTTTTGCATGTTTCCATAAAGTCATTCATGAAACTCTAATGCCATAACATACTCAATTTACATTCCATTATTCATATAACACATTCTTTCATTCCTACATCATATAATATCATAATTACATATGTCTCAAGGGTCATAGACCATTTACAACAATAATATACATCATTAAGCATCATTATGGCTTTAAAAAGGCAAAGCTAGGCATATTGGTGTCAATCTCTCTTCTTCAAGGTGGTTGGCTCCCATTACCATGTCCACTTGGTCCACCTAGCATATTAGATCATTGGAGAGGAGGGAATGAGATTCAAAGAATCCCAATAGCTCATCTCCCTTTCAATCATACATAATATATGCAAAGCAAGCCTTAAAAATGCATGCATGGATATCATGGAAGTCATGAACATTCAAGAAGCAAGCTTGGCATGTGAATAAGTCATACAAATCATTCAAGACTCACCAAGTGTTTGGATTGGCCTCATACTTTTCCTCACGGATTTTGGACTTGCCTCACCCATTCTTTAAGAGCTTTGGACTCAACCATACTCTTGGGAGCCCACTTTGCTTTTAGGAGACTCTTTACTTTGTCTCAACCAATTCTAAGGGTTCTTGGCTCATCCTCACCATGGTCAAGAGTTCTTGGCCTTTCCATATTCAAGCAAACTCAAACAAACATCATGCATTCATTTGAAAACATAATATGTCATCATGAATCATGGTATATAAAATCATGCTAGCATACTTTTCATGGCTTGAAAATATACATACATACATTCTAAGACAAGCTAAACACACATCCATGCATGAGAGAAGGTGGAGAGGGCTACCTTGCACACAATTACACACTTTTTCTCTTGAAACTCCCTCCTTTGCTTCGGCCACACACCCACAAAAGTGTGGGGAATGTTTCTCTTGGCCTAGACATAATTTATGGAAGCCAATTAGGTTCATGAAATAATCTCTAAGGCCATGCAATTTGCTTAGATACTAGGTTGTGCTATAAGCCCCATTATGGTCCATAAATGCACCTAATGAAGCAACACCCCTCAAACAATATCTAGGCTTCATTCTTTCCTTTCAATTATGATTCTTGACTCCTTTTAAACCTCTTGGAGTTATCACACAATTAAAACAAAGAGTCTAACAATATGTTGCTTCTTTAGGTTATAATATGAAACCTAAAGTACCAAATCACTTTCTATGAGTTGTAAAATTTTTCCAAGGACGCCCTTCATTTTCATTCATCATACATGACTCAAGAATGGCCTTAGAAAAATTTAAAACTCTCCTTAGCTACCCCAACCTTGCTTGGCCGAGACTATGCCCCTTTTTGTCCTCCTTGGAATTCTCTTTGTTTTCTTGAAGGAGGAAGCATGTGGGGAGCATTTTAGGGATCTTAGGAGCTCATTTAAACTCTTAATTAGATCTAGGAATCATCACACAAAATCAAAATTTGGAAGGAACACTTGAAACCCTAGAATTTGCATCTTGAAATCTAATGGTTTTTTTATAATTCCCTTTGCATATTCTTAATCTCCACACCCTTTGTCCTTAGATTCATGCTTGGTTCTGCCTAAAAATCATCTCCTCCTAGGGTTTCTCAAGTGGGGAGAAATGGTGGAGAAGAGAACCAAAGATGACAACCATAAGAAGAGAAATTACCTTGTTTTCTTGCTTTTTCTCACTTGAATCTTGTGTTCTTTGAGCTTCTCTCTTCAAATACGAATTTTCCCCTCAATTTCTCCCTTAAAATAGATTTATAAACTCCATTATAATCATAGGAAACAAAGGAGAATGGAGGAGAAGAGGTTTGGAAGAGAAAGAGCATGAAAAGCCATGAAAATCCATACCATTCTACCTTGAATTTCTCCTCCTTTTCTTCCTCCTCTTGTGCGCCTCATCTCCTAGGGTTTTCCTCTGATTTTGGGCAGAACATAATCGTGCATAATGAGGGGAGAAGAAGGATGCATCATATATATAGGTAGGAGTAAGTTACACTTTTCAAAAATCCCCATTTTGCCCTTCGTTCTTGGCATTTTCATTTCTCTTTCGTTTTAGCTCCTTTTTGAGAATCGTCTTTTGCATTATGAAATTTAGGTTCCTAATTTAGTAAAATGCCTTTAAATCACTCAAATCGAAGCTAAAACCTTTCCAAACAAATCCATCAAAGTTCAGGTATACCGACGTTGGAAAACATTCACCAGAGGGGATTTAACTGTCTAGGGCTTTCTATTATTTTTAGGGCCTCTAAGAACCCTAGAGAACTCAAAAATTTCATTTAAAAATCCCTCTTGTGTGAATTCTAAAATTTGCTCAAAATTACGAAAATGCCATTACGTTTTGTAAGCTTTTCATAAGAAATTGTTTCTTCATTTTAGCTCCATTTTTCTTTTCGTTTGAGCCTGTGATTTTTATTTTTAGGAGTCTAGAATGCTTTCCAAATTTTTTGGGACCTTAACTATCTCATTTCGGAGAACTTCCTTTGGTATCCAGTGAATTTCGTTCATTTTATGGAGAAACTGTATATTATGTTTCTCACGTTTCCTTTAGTTTTTCAAGAACCAGATTGTAATGAGCTATTGGGATTCTTTGAATCTCATTCCCTCCTCTCCAATGATCTAACATGCTAGGTGGACCAAGTGGACAAGGTAATAGAAGCCAACTACCTTGAGGAAGAGAACTTGATAACAAAATGCATGGTTTTTAGTTCTTTAAAGCCATATCCATGTCAAACAATGTAACCCATGCTTGTATATGGTCTATGACCTTTGGAACATATGTAATTATGATAATATATGATGTAGAAATGAAACAATGTGTTATATGAATGATAGAATTTAAATTGAGTATGTATAGACAATGTGGCTTCATGAATGGCATTGTGGAATTATGCATATATGTGGATGAAATGACCAAAATGAGAGGCATGAAGTTTGGGACCATTTGGGTAGCTCACACAAGTCTTAATTATGCTTTTAGACTTGCCCAAGAGGTGCCAAACCCCAAGGAAAGCCATTTGGACATTTTGGTATCCTATATGGAGCTAAATTTAACCATAATGGAATCCTATGTCACTTTTTATCCAAATGAGCTCTTCTTGATCTGAGATTTGGCATACGATTAGAGCTTGTTGAGACCTTTTTGGGTAGCTAAAAAATAGAATTTTTAGATCTCTAGGGAATATTTGATGAATTTTCAAAGTTGGAAAATATTTTGATTTAGGTCATGTCACTATTCATACTGGTCCAAAAATGAAATCTGTCACACAGGGCTCAAATGATGTCCAATTATCATGAAATTTTATATAGAGAAACTAGAAATTCTCAGTGACTTGTAAAGCACCACATTTGGAGGTCTAGAGAGGGAGATATGAATTTTTAAAGATTCTGCCTAGTATTAGGAACTTCACCCGACCTCGTTATTGTTTAATTAGATTTTGAGGTCTGGGCGTACCTGAGATGCTCTGGAGTTATTTTTCCCCTCTAGCTAACACCTACATATTTCCATATTGGTATCATTTTCATGGATTGGATTTTTGTGAAATTAATTGGACATTTTCAAAATTTGCTGCAGAAATCTGTGACAGCACTAGTGGATAGTTTGACCTCTGGACCTTTTTGAATGTCAAACATCCTCTGTGATGGATGTTATAATTTGGAAATATTTGTAGTATAAAGTAGACATCTGTAGCTTTCCAGAATGACCAAGAATGCTTGATTTTGATTTTTCTAGAATTAGTTATGATTTTCCAAAATTTGTGACAGAAATGAGCCTAAGCTGGCCGAAAATGATTATCCATATTTTATGCTTCATTTCGAGTTTCTTGAGGTGTAGGCCACTTTTGATGATGTAAATGAGTTGTATCCATGTAATTAAATATGAGAATATGTTGTATGAGCTCATATGGTCCACGTGACACTAAATGGAATTTTTATATACGATGTAACACAAAGAAATGTATTATTTTAATGAATTTTCTTACTTCCCCTCATGTAATGCACTATATGAGCATGTAAATGTGATAGAAATGAGCTAGAAATTATGGTATTACATAGGTTCCATAATGAGACTTAAAGAAGCAACTTGTAGCTAGGCTCTTGGGAATGAAATTGTTATGACTCCAAGGAGTCTAAATGGAGTCAAGAGACCTAGATAGAAGGAGAAAATGGAGCCAAGAGCATGAATTCTAGTAGTTGCTTCATTAGGTTTTGTATGGAGCCATAATGAAGCCATATGAGAAAGTAGCTTTACATAGAGTGTATGTGATGCTAGAACTTGCTTCATTGATGCAATTGTGTCCCATTTTATGTGTTTAGACCAAATGAATCAAGCTCCATCTAGTTGCAAGTGTGTGGTCGCACGAGGGGAAGAATAATCTAGAGAAAAGTGTGTGAATCTTACTTTAAGGTAGCTCTATAACCTTTCTCTCATGCATGGCTTAGATGTTTATTTTTCTTTGAGTACTTGTGTGTATGTTTGAACCATGAGAAATGTTTCTAGCTATTCCTTACAAGCTATAATGCCATTATGCTTATTGAAATGTGTTTATGTATGCAAAGTGGCTTGAATGGATTTAGTTATGCCAAAAGTCCCTTAGCAAGGGTGATGATGAGCCAAAAAGTCCCTAGAAATGGGTAAGACAAAGTCAAAAGTCTCAAGAAGAGTGAGACTAAGTAAAAAATCCCTTGAAAGTGGGTGAGGCAAATCTAAAGGTTCTAAGAAAGATGGGTGAGGCTAGACCAATGTCCTTGAGAGCTTATGTTTGCCATATATAAGTCTATGTGACAAGGAAAATATTTTATGTATGCTCAAAAATAGCTTGAATATCATATATGCATTATTTGATATGAATATGCATCCATTATGTATGTTGTAACATCCAGTTCCTCTATAAATGTAAGAAACGTAATGTCTAGTTTCTCTGTAAACGTACGAAATGCACCAGATGTAAAAGGAAGTCTACCAGATAGAATGATTTGAGGTCCAATAAAATTAGAGCAATAATCTAGACCTCAAATAATAAGGATCCAAGGCCAGACATACCCTGAAAAAGGAGCCAGAATAACTAGACAATATTTAATGAAGATGCAGTGACATTTTTGTAATTTTAGACACTTTTTAGAAAACTCAAAGGAAGGATTTTTAAATGAAAAAATGAGTTTCCTAGGATTCTTAGGGGACCTAAAAATCATAGGAGCCCCTAGAATGGTTTAAACCCCTATAATTTACGTTTTAGAGCGTCGATTGACTCAAACTTTGATCTATTCATTTAGGAAGGTTTTAAATCTAATTTGGATGAAACCAAAGACATTTTATAAATTAGATAACCTAAATTGTATGATGGAAAAGATGGTTCTCAAAAAAGAATTGAAATAAGCCTAAATGGAACAAACAAGCACGTAGGGGCAAAATGATCATTTTGAAAAATTGTAAAAGAGGTTTCTTAAGTAAGATTACACCTCATCACCTTCTCCAAGCTTCCATTTTTAGAATTTTGAGTAGCCTTGTCATGACATTAAGGAAAGGGAGAGAGAAGAAGTTTAAGCTCCTGTTTAGGTAAGTAAATGGCCTCGTTTCATCCCACGTTAGTTAGGAAAGTTGTTGATAATTGCTAATTTTCATATATTTGTATCTACTAATTTGGTCATTTTGATAAATAATTGATAATATTTTGAGCTTTAAATTGGATATTATTTAGTTTAAAAATAATTTCATCTTTTCAAATTTTGTTGAATGAATTAGGATTTTTAATGATTTTACTTTATTTTATTTCATTTTCTTAGATGATGATTTTATTTTATTTTATTTTGGGCTTTGATTTTTATTTTTATTTTTATTTCTTTTTACTTAGGGAAATTTGCATGGAAGGTAGTTCAAAATGCGTGCTTTACTTATTCACTACCTACTGGATGCACAGCCTTGCATTTTAGCAAGGATGTAGTCTCCCATTCATCCATGCGCACTAATTTAGCAAAGAGAAGAGTAGCTGCATGAGAAAACATGAGTTGGAGGCTCTCCCCCACGTCACATATTCACATCAAATTGTATGCATTCATTTCACTCACATACACGAAGCTACAAGGGTGGTCCCACGTAAAAGAATCTTGCTTCTCCAGCTAGCCATTGTCCCTTCCACGTAAACACAACACGTATGAACTCACTCACATCACACAAATGCCATGGTTTCTCCACTCAGGGGATATCACATACTCTTCCACATAGCAAGCATGCCACATACACTCACTTGCATACACATACACACACAGGGACGTGGAGGCTAGGCATTTAGCACACATACACATTCTCACGGGGAAGACATCAGCTGAATGGGTTCGCTTGAAGGAAGAAAGAGCCTTGAGGTTGGCTAGAGCACGTGGAGCAGAAACAAGGGATGTAGTCTCTAGTTTTTGAAGAAGAAGAAGCTCATGTTGAGACAAGTGAAGAACAAGCTATACGTTTGGCTGTAGAAGTAGATGAAAAAGAGCTATGTGATTAGAGGATCCATGTAGGCAACAACAAGAAGATGTGGGAGCAACTAGAACTTGTGTAGGGCATGGGTAAGCTATGGGTAGAATGTGATGAAGGCTGAGCACATAACGAAGAATAAAGGAGATATAACACCATAACTTTCTAACCTTTCTCATGCAAATTCTATGCCTCATGCCACGCACTTCTCAAGGATTATAAGAAAATGGCATATAAAATAATGAGTGTTCTTGCATTGCGCTATACATAAAATTTTAATTCGGAGTCCCTGGGTCACATGGACTCATGTATCACATTTTCATATTTAATTACATAGATACAACTCATTTCTACCACCAAAATTGGCCTAGAGCTCATGCATGGGAAGGGGATACATAAAATTCATATATGCAATTTCGTCCAGAATTTTCTCACTTCTGTCACAAATTTTGGAAAATCATAACTAATTCTAGAAAAATTAAAATCATACATTCATTGTGATTTTGGAAAGCTACACATGTTTACATTGTGCTAAAAATATGTCCACACCATGGAACATAGCATAGAAGACGTTTGGCATTCGAAAAGGTGCAGAGGCCTAACTGGCTACTTGTAATTCCAAATTTCGTTAAACGATAGAAACGGGTGCATTTTTAAAGCAAGTCCCCTGAAATGAATTAGTTAAGGTCCCAAAAAATTTGAGTAACATTCTAGACTTCTAAAAATGAGAATCCTATCCTCAGACAAAAGGAAAAATGGAGCTAGAATGAAGAAACAAATTTTGATGAAAATCTTACGAAACGTGATGGCATTTTTGTAATTTTGAACAATTTTTGGAATTCACACAGGAGGGCTTTTTAAATAAAATTTTTGAGTTCTCCAAGATTCTTAGAGGCCCTGAAAACCATGGGAAGCCCTGGGACAGTTAAATCCCCTTTGGTGGACGTTTTCCAATGTCAGTGTACCCAAACTTTGACAGATTCGTTTGGGAAGGTTTTAGCTCTGATTTGAGTGATTCCAAAGGTATTTTACTAAATTAGGAACCTAAATTTTATACAGAAAAAGATGGTTACTAAAAAGGATATAAAACAAGGGAGAAACAAAAATGCAAAGAACGAAGGGCAAAATGGAAATTTTTGAAAAAGTCACTTTCCTACCCCTATATATAGGTGGCGCCCCACTTTCTCCCTCATTTGGAATCAGAATTTTCTGCCTAATTGTAGAGAAGGGAGCTAGGGTTTTGGGTGCACAAGAGAGGAAGAAGAAGAAGGAAGAATTCAAGCTTAAAGATATGTTTCCATGGTAGATTTTTATGCTTTTCTTCATCCACACCTCTTCTCCTTCCTTTTCCTTTGTTTTCTTTAATTAAAATGGAGTTTATAAATCTGATTCAAGGGAGAAACTCAAGGGAATTTTCGGATTTGGAGAGGAGCTTGGAGAAAGCAAGATTCAAGCAAGAATAAGTAAGGAAACTAGGTAATTTCTTTTCCTGTGGTTGATATCTTCATCCTCCCTCCTTCTCCATTTCACCTAACCCTAAGAACCATAGGAGGAGTTGACTTTTAGGCAGAACCAAGGATGAATCTAAGGAAAAAGGGTATGGAGATTAAGAATATGTAAAGAGAATTAACAAAAAACCATTAGATTTCAAGATGTAATTTCTAAGGTTTCAAGTATTCCTTCTAAAATCTAATTTTGTATGATGACTCCTAGGGACAAATAAGAGTTCAAATGAGTTCCAAAAATCCCTAAAATGCTCCCCACATGCTTCTTCCTTCAAGAAAACTAAGCAAAATCCATGGAGGCCAATAAGCTCCATAGTCTCGGCCAAGCATGGATGGGATAGCTAGGGAGAGTTTTAAATTTTTCTAAGGCCATTCTTGAGTCATATATGATGAATGAAAAAGAGGGGAGGCCTTGGAAAAAATTTAGAACTCATAGAAAGTGAATTGGCACTTTAGGTTCCATATTATGACCTAAAGAAGCAACATGTAGTTAGGCTCTTTGTTTTAATTGTGCGATGACTCCAAGAGGCTTAAAAGGAGTCAAGAATCATATTTGAAAGGAAAGAATGGAGCCTAGAATTTAATTGAGGGGTGTTGCTTCATTAGGTGCATTTATGGACCATAATGGGGTTTATAGAACAACCTAGTGTCTAAGCAAGTTGTGTAACCTTAAAAATTGTTTCATGAACCTAATTGGCTTTCATAAATTATGTCTAGGCCAAGAGAAAGCATTTCCACAAGTTGGTGTGTGTGTGTGTGACCGAAGCAAGCGAGGAAATTTCAAAAGGATAAGTGTGTGATTGTGTGCAAGGTAGCTCTCTCCACCTTCTCTCATGCATGGATGTGTTTAGCTTGTCTTAGAATGTGTGCATGTGTATTTTCAAGCCATGAAAATTATGCTAGCATGATTTTTTATGCCATGATCTCATGATGGCATATTATGTTTCTAAATGATGTTATGATGTTTGGTTGAGTTTGCTTAAGTGTGGAAAGGCCAAGAACCCTTAACCATGGTGAGGATGAGCTAAGAACTCTTGAAATTGGTTAAGACAAAGCAAAGAGTCTCCCAAAAGTAAAGTGGGCTCCCAAGAGCATGGTTGAGTCTAAGAATCTTTTAAAGAATGGGTGAGGCAAGTCCAAAATCCATGAGGAAAAAGGTGAGGCTAATCCATCCACTTGGTAAACTCTTGAATGTCTTGTATGACTTATTCACATGCCAAGCTTTCTTCTTGAATGTTCATGACTTCCATTATGTCCATGCATGTATTTTCAAGACTTGCTTTGTATATGTTATGTGTGATTGCATGGGAGATGAGCTATTGGGATTCTTTGAATCTCATTCCCTCCTCTCCAATGATCTAATATGCTAGGTGGACCAAGTGGACAAGGTAATGGAAGCCAACCACCATGAAGGAAAGAGCTTGACAACAAAATGCCAAGTGTTTAGTTCTTTAGAACCATAGACATGTCAAATAATGTAACCCATTGATGTATATGGTCTATGACCTCTTAGACATGTGTAATTATAATAATATGTGTTGTATAAATGAATGGATATGAGATGTGAACCCTAGAATGTAAATTGAGCATGTAATGTCAAGTTATGTTTATTGGAAAGTTAATGTACGTGTGCATATGTGTGGATGAAATGGCCAAAATGAGATGCATGAGGTTTGGGACCATTTGGGCAGCTCACACAAGTCTTAATTATGCTTTTAGACTTTCCTAAAAGGTGCCAAAACCAAAAAGAAACCATTTGGACATTTTGGTACCTTATATAGAGCCAAAATTGACCATAATAGAACCCTATTCACTTTTTAGCCAAATAAACTCTTCTTGATCTGAGATTTGGCATGAAATTAGAGCTTATTGAGAGATTTTTGGGAATCTAAAGAACATAGTTTTTTGAAGTCTACAGAATATTTGATGAATTTTCAAAGTTGGCAAATTTTCTAGTTTTGGTTTGATGCACTATTTATTTGGTCTGAAAATGAAATCTATCACCCAGGGCTCAAATGATGTCCAATTACCATGAAATTTTATACAAAGAAACTATACATTTATAGTGACTTGTGCCAACTAGAAGCCCCTCATTTAGATATCTAGAGAGGGAGATATGAATTTTTGAAGAATCTGTCCAATATCAGGAGTTTTACCTGACCTTAATTACTGTTCCATTAAATTCTGAGATCTGGGCTGCCTGAATTGGTGTAGAGCTATTTTTTCCTTCTAGCTAACATCCATATATTTTTATATTGGTATCATTTGCATGGATTAGATTTTTTTGAAATTAATTGGACATTTTCAAAATTTGCTGCAGAAATTTGTGACAATATCAGTGGGCAGTTTGACCTTTGGACCTTTTCGGATGTCAAACGTCCTTTGTGATGGATATTATAGTCTGGACATATTTTTACTATGAATTATACATCTGTAGCTTTCTAGAATGGCTAAGAATCATGATTTCAATTTTTTAAAAATTAGTTATGAATTTTCAAAGTTTGGTCAGAAAAGAGCCAAATTCTGGTCGAAATTATACATGAGTATCTTGAGCTTTCCTTTGAGTTCCATGAGTTGTGAGCCACATTTTATGATCCAAATGAGTTGTATTCATGTAATTAAATATGAGAATGTATTGTATGAGTTCACACGGTCCACATGACCTCGAATGGAATTTTTAAACACGACGCAATGCGAAAATATTCATAATTTTTATTCCCTTTTTCTTTTCACTCTCATGGAATTGATGATGTGAAGTATATGAATATTATGAGATGAGCTAGAAATTATGGTGTTACACTACTAGTACTGTTACAAATTTAAAAAAGGTCCAATTAATATCACAAAAATTCATTCCATGCAAATAATATCAATCTGGAAAGCTACAGATATTAGCTAGAGGGAAAAAATAACTCCAGGCCAGTTTAGGCATGTCCAAGCATCGAAAAAAAATCAAATAGTACCTAAGTTCTATTTGGATGCCCGACATTGGGTAGAAACTTCAAAAATTCATATCTCCATCTCTAGACATGAAAATGAGGTGATTCAAGTTGGCACAAGTCACTGGGAATGTCTAGTTTCTTCTTATAAAATTTCGTGGCAATTAAACATCATTTCCCCCTGAGTGCTGGAATCTAATTTTAGACCAGTGTGAATAGTATCATGAACCAAAATTAGAATTTTTTCTAACTTTGAAAATTCATCAAATATTCCATAGACCTCTGAAAATTCTATACTTTAGCTTTCCGAAAATCTCTCAATAAGCTCTAATTGCATGTCAAATCTCAAACCAAAAAGATCTCATTTGGATAAAAAGTGGCATAAGTTTCCAACATAGTCAATTTTGCTCCATATTAGATACCAAGTGTGCCCAAATGGTCTTTCTTGGTGTTTGTCACCTCTTGGGCAAGTTCAAAAGCATGAATATGACTTGTATGAATTGCCAAAGTGGTCCCAAACCTCATGCATCTCAATTTGGCCTTTCCACTTCTATTATTGCATACAATTCCATGAGCTAATCTAGCAATTCCATACTCAAATTACACTATACCATTCATACAACATTCAATCTCATTTGTACATGATACATTAAGATAATTAAACATGTTTATTGTAACATCCGGCCTTTCCATAAAGGTGAGAAACACAACGTTCAGTTTCTCCGTAAATAGCAGAAATGGGCCAAATATAAAAGGAAGTCCTTGAAACAGAAGGGATTGGGGCTAACCAAAATTATGATAAAATTTTAAATATTAGAAAATGAGGACTTGAGCCTTGAGTTGCCCAGAAATCAAAGCCAGAGTGATTTAAAAAATTTGTCAAAAGGCCAGTGGCATTTTCGTAAATATAGGCACTTTTTGAAAAACACACAGAAGGGCTTTTTAAATGAAAGTTTTGAATTCTCCAGGGTTCTCAGAGGCTCTAAAAACTATGGAAAGCCCCAGGATAGCTAAAGCCCTTCCGGTGGACGTTTTCCAACGTCAGTGCATCAGAACTTTGACAGATTCGTTCGAAAAGGTTTTATCTCCAATTTGAGTGATTCCAAAGACATTTTACATGTTTGGGAACCTAAATTTTATAATAAAAAAGACAGTTCTCAAAATGGAGCTAAAACGAAGGAGAAACGGAAATGCAAAATATGAAGGGCGAAATGGGAATTTTTGAAAAGTGTAACTTATTCCCACCTACATATATGATGCACCCTTCTCCTCCCTTCATTATGCACGACCAATTTCTGCCTAAAACTAGAAGAAAAGCCTAGGGGATGAGGCTTACAAGAAGGGGAAGAAAAGGAGGAGAAATCAAAAGCTTAAGGTATGGAAATTAGTAGTTTTTCATGCTCTTTCTTTTCCAAACCTCTTCTCCTCCATTCTCCTTTGTTTCCTATGATTATAATGAAGTCTATAAATCTGTTTTAAGGGAGAAATTGAGGGGAAAGTTCGGATTTGAAGAGAGGAGCTCAAAGAACACAATATTCAAGTGAGAAAAAGCAAGAAAACAAGGTAATTTCTCTTCCTATGGTTGTCATTTTTGGTCCCCTTCTCCACCATTTCACCCCACTTGAGAAAACCCTAGGAGGAGATGATTTTTAGGCAGAACCAAGCATGAATCTAAGGAAAAAAGGTGTGGAGATTAAGAATGTGCAAAGGGAATTATCAAAAAGCCATTAGATTTCAAGATGCAAATTCTAGGGTTTCAATTGCACCTTGTAAAATATGACTTTGTATGATGATTCATAGGCCTAAGTAAGAGTTTAAATGAGCTCCCAATATCCCTAAGAAGCTCCCCATATGCTTCTTTCCTTGAGAAAACAAAGAAAGCTCCATGAAACCCAATATGCTTTATAGCCTCAACCTAGATGGGTTCTCCTAGCTAGGGAGAGGTTTAAATTTTTCTAAGGCTATTCTTGAGTCATATTTGATGAATGAAAGTGAGGGGAGGCCTTGGAAAAAATTTAGAACTCATAGAAAGTGATTTAGTGCCTTAGGTTCTATATTATGACCTAAAGAAGCAACATGGTGCTAGGCCTTTTGTTTTGATGATGTGATGACTCCAAGAGGCTTAAAAGGAGTCAAGAATCATATTTCAAAAGAAATAATGAGGCCTAGAAATCATTTGAGGGGTGTTGCTTCATTAGGTGCCAATATGGACTATAATGGGGGTTATAGAGCAATCTAGCATCTATGCAAATTGTATGATCTTAAAGATTGTTTCATGAACCTAATTGGCTCCCATATATTGTATTTAGGCCAAGAGAAACCATCTCCACCAATTTTTGGGTGCGTAGCCGAAAGAGGAGGCTTGAATCCTAAAGGAAAAGTGTGTGTTTGTATACAAGGTAGCTCTCTCCACCTTCTCTCATGCATGGATGTGTGTTTAGCTTGTTTTAGAATGTGTGTATGTGTATTTTCAAGCTTTGAAAAGTATGCTAGCATGTCTTTACATGTCATGATCCTTGATGCCATGTTATGTTTTAAATGAATCCATGATGTTTGTATGAGATTGCTTGAGTGTGGAGAGGCCAATAACTCTTCCCTTTGGTGAGGATGAGCCAAGAACCCTTGAGCTTGGTTGAGATAAAGCAAAGAGTCTCCCAAAAGCAAAGTAGGCTCCCAAGAGTATGGTTAAGTCCAAAGTGCTCAAGAAATGGGTGAGGCAATCCAAAACCCATGAGGAGAAGTGTGAGGCCAATCCAAACACTTAGTGAGCTCTTGAATGATTGTATGAGTTGTTCACATGGCAACTTTGCTTCTAAAATGTCCATGGCTTTTATTGTCTCCATGCATGCATTGGTAAAGCTTGCTTGCACATATTATGTATGATTGAATGAGAGATGAGCTATTGGGATTCTTTGAATCTCATCCCCTCCTCTCCAATGATCTAACATGCTAGGTGAACCAAGTGGAGATGCTAATGGGAGCTAACAACACTAAGGGAAGGAGATTGACGATCATGTGTTTAGCTTTTGTCACTTTAAGACCATGATTGTACCATATGATATATATGATGTAGTAAATGGGTTATGACCCTTGAGACATGTGTAAATATGATATTATATGATGTTTAAATGTATGGATATGATGTGTGACCTCTAGAACCTATTTTGAGTATGTAATGCCAAAGTGTGGAATATGGAAGTTTGTTGGAAATATGCATAAGCGTGGGTTGAATGACCAAAATGAGATGTATGAGGTTTGGGAACATTTGGGAAGCTCACAAAAGTCTCAAATAAGCTTTTAAACTTGCCTAAAAGGTATAAAGACGAAGGGAAATCCATTTGGCAATTTTGGTACCCAATATGGTGCCAAAATTGACCATAATGGAACCCTATGTCACTTTTTGGCCAAATGAGTTAGTCTTGCTCTGAAATTTGGTATTCAATTAGGTCTCATTTAGATCTTTTTTGGAAGCTAAAGAACATAATTTTTGGAGGTCTAGAGAATATTTGATGAATTTTCAAAGTTGGGATTTTTTATGGTTTCTGGTATGTGCACTGTTCATACTGGCAGATTTTATTTTTGTGTCACTCAATGGCCAAATGGTGTCCAATACTTATGAAATTTTATATGCACAAACTAGAGGTCATGAAATTTCTGTGGCCACCGAGATCACTCATTTGGAGGTCTGAGCCGAGAGTTATGCTTGTTTGAAATTAACTGTCAGTATCAATAGCGCCCCAGGAGCTCAGTTACTGTTCCATTAGTTCCTGATATCTAAACGCATCTGTTTCATTCTGGAACTATTTTTAGTGTCAATTTAATATTTGTAGATTTCCAGAATGACTGAATGTGTGTGATTAGATTTTTGTAGAATTAGTTATGAATTTCAGAAGTTTGTATCAGTAAACTGAATAACAGCCCAGGCAGCCAGCGACTCTGTAGCTTTTTAGATGTCAAACATTTTGTGTGATTAATGTTGTGATGTGGGCATATTTGTAGTGTGAAGTATACATCATAATTTTTCCAGAATGACCAAGATTGCATGATTTAGAATTTTCTAGATTTAGTTATGATTTTTCAAAGTTGGGCCAGAAAATGGAGCAAATCTGGCCGAAAATATGCTTGCTTATTTTGAGCTCCAATTCGGTTTCCATGAGTTATGGGCATGATTTTGTCATGCAAATGAGTTGTAATGATGTATTTAAATATGAGAATGTATAGTATGAGCTCACACGGTCCACGTGACACCGAATTGAATTTTTTTTAGATATAGCGCAACGCGAAAAAGTCTATTATTTTATCCCCTTTCTTATATGCTCTTGTGGGATTGATGATATAAAGCCTATAAACGACATAAAATGAGCTAGAAGTTATGGTGTTACATTTATTGGTATCAGAGCAAAGTTCTAGGCTCTCTCAGATTTGATTTGGCTTGAGGATGTAGCCATTAGGCTTTGTAAAAGGCTTGTATGACTATAAAAAGTCCTTTATGAGACATTGTGGGTGTGTGAAAGTAGTTTGTAGCTTTATTCATGATAAGTAAGTTATAGAATGGTCTTAGAGTAGTTAGTGGATACCGGGAAGAGTGGCCTCTAAAGTAGCTTGAGCAGAGTTGAGGGATCCAATGGCTAGAGCGTGATGAGATATGATAGCTTGCCGGGATCAGTGGCAAGCCCTAGATATGAACAATGAGAATGATCTCGTTGATAGGAAGAGGCTTGCTAGAGAGAGTATGTGAGGCCTAATTCTCTCAGGTAGTCATACTCAGGCCATTCCCAGCTGTCTCGTGTAACGCAGAGACAAGTAATGATGCTGTACGGTATGAGATGAGATTGCAACTGCACTAAACCAGTCTAGAGGGGAAGTGAGAAAAAGAATCACCCTTTAGCCACAAACCCAAATGCCTAGATAAGTATTAGAGCCTGAAAGGTTAGTCTCCTTAGGCCAAAGTTTGAGTTATAAGCTATACCCTGGAGCCTGACAGTCCGAAGGTGATAGCTAGTTACGCCTAAATGAAGTGAGAGGTAGAACCCTCTAGCTTGATGACGAGTCAGTTATAGAGGTAGTGAGGCTTGGGTTGGTAGCTAAAGATAAAAATCTAATCCCTATAATAGTAAGCCAATCAGAGGCCGTTAATCATAGCGAATGATGTGTTAGCCATGGTGAATGGCAGTGTAAATGCCTTGTTAGTCATATTCAGGCCAATTTGAGAAAGGAGTTGATAAGGGGTAAGACAACCCACAGTGAGCGGGAACCCCAAGTATAAGTTGAGAAAAAGAATAGTTATGAAAGATTAAAAAGAAGTTCGTGGACCTAGTAAATGAGACTGAGGAAAGAGCTCAACATAGAGAAAGTTAGACATAAGGCTAATGAGGTTGTTGAGAGCCGCCTATGAGGCGTTGACTCTAACCTAGAGTGCTACCTAGTGGGACACTGAATGATAGAATATTAGTGTAGCCTCGAAATAACGTAAGATAAGACTACCAGTAGTAAGGCACCTAGCGAGTGGCCTAGTAAGGTATACCTCATAGGGAATACCTTGAAGTAAGTATGAGTAACCAGTAATAGAGGCTCAGAAAAGAATGAAGATAGTTAGTAAGCTATGGGTCCGATGAGATGGCTAGCTAGACTGAGCATAAGCTAAAGCCTAGAGAAGATGACCAGTAGCATCGTTCCAGGTGAGATATGTAAATAAAAGCTAAGTGAAAGTTCTCCCTAGATCAAAAAAGGAAAGATGAGACATCCTCATGTCAGGGAAACCACCTAGTAGTGGTTAGTAAAGTCCCCTAGATCGACCCCCCGATTGTAGAGTATAGTGAGCAAAGAAGCGAGGAAGAGCTGAGAAATTAACCATAGAAGATATGCCCTCACTTTAGTAACAACTAAATGTACAGATTAAGCTCAGAAAGGTAAACGGATAGGGGTCTGATAGTTAGTTAGATGAGCTTCCTAATATGAGAATAGTACAGGGTTAAGGCACATACGTGGTCAAAGCACCCAGTAGAGCATGAGTTTCAGCAAGGTAGAATCTAGACATTGAAAATATGCATTCTAGATTGAGTTAGCAGAACCCTAAAAATAGCATACTATGCTCCTGGGGATGAGGCTATAGAGGCTAAATAGAGAAAAAGCCTAGCTCTGATCCGAATGTAGAAATAAGCTAAGATAGAAAGTTAATGCCCTAGTACCCTCAGGGAAGCTCGAGAAAGCTAAAGACCGCCTAAGAAGGCGAGCCCCGTCTTATGTAGAGAAAGAATGTAAGCCGAAAGCACTATAGAATGACATTCCTAGGATTTTATGAAATAGAATCCTCCTTACCAAGGGATGGTCTAGTTAAGAACAGAGTAAGCGTATAAGTAAAAAGTAGATCCCCTTGATGTTACAGAGAGTGATTAAGTGGAGGAACCCTAGGAAAATGTAGGTGCTCTTAAGCGTAAAGAAATCTGAACTGGCAACAGAAACAGCTAGTAGTAGAATATCCTTTTACCTAAGTAAGAGGATAAGAAAGATAAAAAGAGCAGATATGACAATGTTCAAGCCATGGACATATTAGATTGAGAATAGACATTTAGTTAATGTGCTTGAGTACTTAAGAAAGCACACCTGTCCTTGGTGTAGATGCCCTTCTAGCATGATAACGCCCGAAGAAAAATAACCGGGCAATACAAAGAAATCTCGGGATGTAGTAGATGAAGAATCCTACCTTCCCCGAGCACTTTACGAGAATAGGGCTGATAGAAAAAGGTAAGAGAGAGGTACTTTAGATTATTGGGAAACTTACAATATACAGGCGATAATGGCTTTGAGCTCAGTCATGAGGCGCCCGTGTATTAGTGTTTGATGTTATGGTTTGCTTGTAATAATGGTTACATGATATTGGTTCTGGCCAACCCAATAGTAATGTGACTTGAGTCCGTAGCAAATGATGACATCAATCACCATAGTATCCCGATAATCGAAAGGTATCTTGGTAAAAGGATTCCAGCAATATCAGAATAATGAGAAAAACATGCCAAAAGGAATTCCCAATAGAAAATGTTCAGATTCAATATGCATAGCCTGAGTCCCTTATAGTATCTGTAAATGAAATGAATAGGGACCAGTGTATAGCCTCTCTCCTACTAGAGATGTTTACTACACTTAGTATGTGAGATGCCCTGGTGTCAAGGCACTTAAAAGCAGAACGTGGGCATAGTTAGAAACTGCAGGATATGAGAGGAAGGCTAGAATGAACATATCTAAAAGTAAGTCAATAGAGTAAGAAAAGAAAGTGTAAGTGAAAAAGGGGCTGAAGTAGGAATCTAAGGATCCAATGAGGAGCGATGAATGAAAATTAAAATGCTCCCTGGTATTAGTATGATGGGATCCTAGAGAATAAGATGACACAGAACCCACTTCACGCAAAGAGCATGATATACTTCTGAGTTTAGCCTTAGCTATTATGAGCGATGGTAATTGGACTTAGTGAGCATGTATTTTACTATCAGATACAATAATCTTAGGCTTTGACATCTCCTAAAGATGGATCGCAGTAGATCCCGGCATAGCATAGCAAGTTGCAGTAGACCCTAGCAGGGCTCTGAGAGGTCGCAGCAGACCCAGGGGTCACAGTAGATCCCACAGAGTTACAGAGAGCCCTAGCCACAGCATGATAGACCTCTGGTAGAGATGACAGCCTAAGATAGTTTTTACATAGCAGTTAGTCTTAGAGACCAGTACAGTTTCAGCTAGCCTTTGTCTTAGAGACTACAGATCTCCTGAGTCTACTAGACTATTGCTACAGAGATACGAAGGCTTTACTTAGACAGTTAGACCACTGACTAGCTCTCTTTAGAAATGAGCATAGTATATGGGATGAGGAAAGCAAAAAAATTAGCTTTCCAGAGTTAGAACCAGATGAACCACTACCTAGCAGATAGTAACCTTGACCAAGGGATAGAAAGATCCCTGTGTGATAGCTTATGTATTCAGAAAAGGGGTCAGGTGCAATTATTATATGAGGTAAGTGGTATAGTATATCTCCAGTGAGCAAAACTATGAAAACAGCTAGCATCCCATTAGAGCCTAGCAGTAGTCAGTGGTAGTAGCTCTTCGATGCCAGTGTGAGACATATAGATTAGGCCAATCAGTAATAAAATGAGGGACTATGAAATGCCACTATAAGTGAGCAAAGAAAGTGAGAAAAAGTCCCGGCCTACAAAGACAGATATAATAATAAATAGAGAAACTAAGATAATTAAAAGCAGAAACTCCTTAAACGAGCTGTAATCCTAGTAAGTAGTTGTGATATGAGGCTTATGACAAAAAGAAATGCAAATTATAATCATAAGATGAGCTAGTGAGGAAGAACGCAGAGATAAATAGTGGACGGAACATGTAAATAAGTAGACAGATAAAAACCTCTGATGGCTCCAATGATAAAAAAAAAGATGATGAGATGTTATGAGAAGCCATTCAGAGAGGATACGGGAGACGTGATATGAAATAAGTTACCTCCCGAGATGTGTAAATTAGTCCACTGAAAGAATGTTAATCCTGCGATCGGGTTAACATTAACCCAACATGATTAGTAAGCTCTCCTAGGATAGGCCTCCAGAGTCAGGAATTTCTTTCCCTTGTGAGAAAGAACTAGCTAGTATTTTATTACAGTAGAGCCTTTATTAAGAGCTAGTAATAAAAGTTCCCTAGCTGAAAGAAAAATCGAAAGAATGAGATCGCTGAGAAAGCGTCTAGAGCCAAGAAGAAGGGAAAGAAAAGAATAGCTAGTTAGACTAGAAGAGTGAGAGAAAGTGTACCCCTAAATTTCGAGGACGAAATTTATTTAAGGGGGGAGGAATGTAACATCTGGCCTTTCCATAAAGGTGAGAAACACAATGTTCGGTTTCTCCGTAAACAGCAGAAATGGGCCAGATACAAAAGGAAGTCCCTGAAACAGAAGGGATTGGGGCCAACCAAAATTATGATAAAATTTTAAACATTAGAAAATGAGGACTTGAGCCTTGTGTTGCCCAGAAATCAAAGCCAGAGTGATTCGAAAAATTTGTCAAAAGGCCAGTGGAATTTTTGTAAATATAGGCACTTTTTGAAAAACACACAGAAGGGCTTTTTAAATGAAAGTTTTGAATTCTCCAGGGTTCTCAGAGGCTTTAAAAACTATGGAAAGCCCCAGGATAGCTAAAGCCCCTCTGGTGGACATTTTCCAACGTCAGTGCGTCGAAACTATGACCGATTCATTCGAAAAGGTTTTAGCTCCAATTTGAGTGATTCCAAAGACATTTTACTTGTTTAGGAACCTAAATTTTATAATGGAAAAGACAGTTCTCAAAATGGAGCTAAAACGAAGGAGAAATGAAAATGCAAAGTATGAAGGACGAAATGAGAATTTTTGAAAAGTGTAACTTATTCCCACCTATATATATGATGCACCCTTCTCCTCCCTTCATTATGCACGACCATCTTCTGCCTAAAACTAGAAGAAAAGCCTAGGGGATGAGGCTCACAAGAAGGGGAAGAAAAGGAGGAGAAATCAAAAGCTTAAGGTATGGAAATTAGTAGTTTTTCATGCTCTTTCTTTTCTAAACCTCTTCTCCTCCATTCTCCTTTGTTTCCTATGATTATAATGAAGTCTATAAATCTGTTTTAAGGGAGAAATTGAGGGGAAAGTTCGGATTTGAAGAGAGGAGCTCAAAGAACACAAGATTCAAGTGAGAAAAAGCAAGAAAACAAGGTAATTTCTCTTCCTATGGTTGTCATTTTTGGTCCCCTTCTCCACCATTTCACCCCACTTGAGAAAACCCTAGGAGGAGATTATTTTTAGGCAGAACCAAGCATGAATTTAAGAAAAAAGGGTGTGGAGATTAAGAATATGCAAAGGGAATTATCAAAAAGCCATTAGATTTCAAGATGCAAATTCTAGGGTTTCAATTGCACCTTGTAAAATATGACTTTGTATGATGATTCATAGGCCTAAGTAAGAGTTTAAATGAGCTCCCAAGATCCCTAAGAAGCTCCCCACATGCTTCTTCCCTTGAGAAAACAAAGAAAGCTCCATGGAACCCAATATGCTTCATAGCCTCGGCCTAGATGGGTTCTCCTAGCTAGGGAGAGTTTTAAATTTTTCTAAGGCCATTCTTGAGTCATATTTGATGAATGAAAGTGAGGGGAGGCCTTGGAAAAAATTTAGAACTCATAGAAAGTGATTTGGTGCCTTAGGTTCCATATTATGACTTAAAGAAGCAACATGGTGCTAGGCCTTTTGTTTTGATGATGTGATGACTCCAAGAGGCTTAAAAGGAGTCAAGAATCATATTTCAAAAGAAAGAATGAGGCCTAGAAATCATTTGAGGGGTGTTGCTTCATTAGGTGCCAATATGGACCATAATGGGGGTTATAGAGCAATCTAGCATCTAAGCAAATTGTATGATCTTAGAGATTGTTTCATGAACCTAATTGGCTCCCATATATTGTATTTAGGCCAAGAGAAACCATCTCCACCAATTTTTGGGTGCGTGGCCGAAAGAGGAGGCTTGAATCCTAAAGGAAAAGTGTGTTTGTATACAAGGTAGCTCTCTCCACCTTCTCTCATGCATGGATGTGTGTTTAGCTTGTTTTAGAATGTGTGTATATGTATTTTCAAGCTTTGAAAAGTATGCTAGCATGTCTTTACATGTCATGATCCTTGATGCCATGTTATGTTTTAAATGAATCCATGATGTTTGTATGAGATTGCTTGAGTGTGGAGAGGCCAAGAACTCTTCCCTTTGGTAAGGATGAGCCAAGAACCCTTGAGCTTGGTTGAGATAAAGTAAAGAGTCTCCCAAAAGCAAAGTGGGCTCCCAAGAGTATGGTTGAGTCCAAAGTGCTCAAGAAATGGGTGAGGCAATCCAAAACCCATGAGTAGAAGTGTGAGGCCAATCCAAACACTTAGTGATCTCTTGAATGATTTGTATGAGTTGTTCACATGGCAACTTTGCTTCTAAAATGTCCATGGCTTTTATTGTCTCCATGCATGCATTGGTAAAGCTTACTTGCACATATTATGTATGATTGAATGGGATATGAGCTATTGGGATTCTTTGAATCTCATCCCCTCCTTTCCAATGATCTAACATGCTAGGTGAACTAAGTGGAGATGCTAATGGGAGCCGACAACACTAAGGGAAGGAGATTGATAATCATGTGTTTAGCTTTTGTCACTTTAAGACCATGATTGTACCATATGATATATATGATGTAGTAAATGGGCTATGACCCTTGAGACATGTGTAAATATGATATTATATGATGTTTAAATGTATGGATATGATGTGTGACCTCTAGAACCTATTTTGAGTATGTAATGCCAAAGTGTGCAATATGGAAGTTTGTTGAAGCTAAAACCTTCACGAACGAATTAGTCAAAGTTTGGGTCAACTAACGTTGGAAAATGTCCACCTGAGAGATTTTAATTGTCTTGGGGCTTCTCATGGTTTTTAAGGCCTATGAGAGCCCCGAAGAACTCAAATATTTTATTTAAGAAGCCCTCCTATGAGAATTCTAAAATTTGCTCAAAATAACGAAAATGCCCTTACATTTCGTCAATTTTTTGTCAAAATGTGTTTCTTCATTCTAGCTCTGTTTTTCTTTTCATTTGAGCATGGGATTCTCATTTTTAAGAGTCTATAATACTTTCTAAATTTTTTGGGACCATAACTAAGTCATTTTGAGAGACTTGCTTTTGTATCTAGTGAATTTCGTTCGTTGACAGAGAAACCGTACGTTATATTTTTCGCATTTTCTCTTATTTTTAGAAAGTTGGATGTTACAGGAGACACGTGATTCATTCACAGAAAAGAAGCAAGGCTGGATAGCAACTGTGATCATTAAAAATGTATGTAAGGAGCACGTGAGGGTATGAATAAAAGAAATACACTCGAGCAGAGGTAGAAGGAATCCATCGTCATTTACACCATTCACTACCATCAGCTGTAGCTAGTCTTCTCCATTTTCCCATCTCCATCTCCACCATTGTGAAGCATTAATTCTCAATCTTGTGGTTGGCTAGGAGGACAACCTTGGAGGAGCTTAAATCCATAGAGATAACAAAGGATTTTTGGCTAAGATTTTCCTATTTTTCTACACTTTTCCTTTTTCTTGTACATGCTTGATTGAGATATATTTGATTGGAAATTTGTGTTATTTGTAATTAATGGCTTGTTGACACTAATTAGGATAGTTTTTGTTGATTAATTGATTGAATCAAGTGTTGAAATTTTCATTCTCTTCCAATTTCTCATGTATGTAGTCAAGGTGTTTGATGAAATGCATGAATGAAATTGAGTGCTTAATTATCTAATTTGAGGATTCCTTGGAGTAATTAGTTAATTAAACATCTTAGAGTGATAATTCAGAGGCTAATTGATCAATTAATCAATCAAATTTAGTGTTCATTGATCCCAATGACAAGAATTAATGATTTGATATGGGATTAAGGTTTCAATTCAACATTAGATTTTAATATCTTGATTCTTGCGTGGTAACTCAAGATACATTGTTATGAACACAATTAGGACTCTTAGACCAGAATTAATCACAATTAAATTAGGATAATGATAGTGGATAACAAGGGATGAATCCAAGCTAGTCACATGTCTATCGTTCACCCATTAGTTCATACAATTAGGTAGTGATTAGGAACTTTATTTTAATTTCATTTTAGTTTGTTTAATTAGACAAAACCTCCCTAAGTTAGATAGCTTTCAAGATCTTTCAATTAGAAAACCCAATTAAGCATTGAACTCCATTTCCAAGGGAGATGACTTAGATTGTGCCACTAACTATATATTTTAATCCAACCTAGTTTTATTTTGGAGGTTGCGCGACACAACTGTCAGTTGTTCCTCTCTCTAGGAGCTCTTTAATGGTAGTTTTCTTTTCTTGAAAACTTGAAGATTTAGGTCTGACCTAAGCCAAAAAGGGAACTCTTTTCAAGAAACCAATTGGTGGAAAATAATCTACGTGAAGAGAGCTTTATTTTAAGGTAAGACTTTACTTAAAATACTTGCAAAATCTTATGTTTTCAAGTTATTTAAGCTTCAGCCTAGAGAGAGAAAGTGAGGAGGAGAGTTTTTCTTCATGTGTTCTTGATGGAACTAAGGGTTATAGAGTGTGAGGATTAAGAAGATGCCATTGAAATTGAATAACAAACATTAGATTGTAAGTTAGCAAACCTAGGGATTTAATTGTACTTAGGCCAAGGTGAAGCTTCCTAATAGTAATTTAAGTTGTCTAAGGGTATGTATGAGTTCTCAAGACATCTAAGAAGTCTTCACAAGTGCCAATTTTCGAAAAAAAAAAAGTAAGCAAACTCCATTGGTTCTATATGCTTGCATAGTCTCGGCCAAGAACTCTTCATGCACCTCGGGAGAGTCTTAAATTTTTCTAAGGTTAGAAAGGGATTAAATATAATGGAAGAATATCAAAGGAAGCCTTGAAAAAAATTTAGAAGCCTTGGTTTGTGAGATAGAGGTGTCAGCTCCATAATGAGACTTAAAGAAGCAACTTGTATCTAGGCTTTTGGGAATGAATTTGTGATGACTCCAAGGAGTCTAAATGGAGTCAAGAGACTTAAAATGAATGAGAAATGGGAGTCAAGGTCATGAATTTTCATAGTTGCTTCATAAGGTCTTGTATGGAAGCATAATGGAGCCATAGAACAAAGTAGCTTCACATAGAGTGTGTATGATGCCAAAGCTTATTTCCATGAGTGATTTATGTCTCTTTTGATGTGTCTAGGCCAAGAGAACCAAGGGCCACTTAATAACAAGGCTTGGCTGAGAAAAGGGAGAAGAGTTCAAGAGGAAAGTGTTGTGTTCTGGCTTCAAGGTAGCTCTCTAACCTTTCTCTCATGCATGGCTTGGATGTTTGCTTGTCTTTGAGTTCTTGTATGTATGTTTATGGCATGAGGAATATTTCTAGCTATTGCCCACGTGCCATGGTACCATGTTGATCTTGAAATGTGTTTTATGAATGTGTTTTGGCTTAAATGGGTTCGGTTATGCTAAAAGTCCCATAGCATGGGTGAGGATGAGCCAAAAGTCTCTAAGAGTGAGTGAGACAAAGCCAAAAGTCTCAAGAAGACTTAGGCTAAGTCAAAAGTCCATTGAACATGAGTGAGGCAAATTCAAAAGTCCCAAGAAAGGGGGGTGAGGCTAGACCAATGCCCTTGAGCGCTTATGTTTGCTATATATAAGTTTATGTAACAAGGAAAATGTTTTATGTATGCTCATTAATAGCTTGAATGTCATGCATGCATTCTTTGACTTGTAAATGCATCTATTATGTATGTTTGAAAGAGTTAAGAGCTATTAGGATTCTTTGAATCTCATTCTTTCCCATTTTCCATCTAACCATGTTTAGGTGAAGTTAAAGGAAGCAAGAATGGAGATCAAGAAGCATGAGTTGCCACACTTTAACAATAGAATAGCTCTTAATGTAATGTAATATTCAAGTATATATGTATGAGTAGTTTATGGCTTGTAAACTATTAAGCATGTATAAAAGTATGTGAATATCATGTATGAATGGAAATTAGAACCAAATGTATGTTTATGTGAATTTTTGCCACCCATGTACTAGTATATACATGTGTATGATTGCAAGTGGCAAGGTGAGATTGAGCTCCATGATGATTTGAACCATTTGGCATGCTTTCCTAGGCTACAATGATGCTTTGGGACCTGCCCAAGTGGCTATGGATGGTTAAAAAGGTCATTTGGTAGCATTATGAACCATTATGGACTTCCATTTTGACCATTTCTTAAGCTAAACCAAAGTATGACCAAATAAATAAGTTTTTCAATGAAATTTGGCCAACAAGTAGGTCTCATCTAGGGCTTTTCACATAGCCAAAGAGTACTTAATTTGGAGCTCTAAAGAATTTATTATGATTTTTCAAAGTTAGCCAAATTATTCAAAAATTGTATAGTTACTGTTCATTTGGTGAGTTTACTTTTCTATGTCACTCACAGGTCACATGAAGTCCAATGCTCATGAAGTTTTATAAGAATAACTAGACATCATAAGCTTTCCATAGCCACTAAGGTCATCTCATTTGGAGTTCTATAAAAGGAGAACTGAATTTTTGTAGTTGCATGATAGTACCAGTAATGCAACTTGACCTAAGTTACTATTCTATCAATTTCCATAGGCTAAAGGGCATGGCATTGGTTGAAAATTAATTTTAATATTTAGTAGACACCCACAAATTTTTAGAATGGTATGGTTTACTTGATTTTGATTTTCCTAGAATTAATTATGAATTTGTGAAATTTATATCAGTAACCTATGATAGCAAACCTGAGCAACTAGACATTTAATGCTATTCTATTGTCATTCGTGGTCCAGTTGATGTTTTTATAGTCTGGAATGATTTTTAACCTATGGTTGACATTCAAGGATTTCCAAAAAGCTATCATTTTCTTAATTTCAATTTTTTTAGGATTAATTATGATTTTTCAAATTTGATGTCAGAAATCTACCCTTGTAACCTGAGAGAAATTATGATTTTTGGTAAAGCATGGTTCTAAATCCGAAACTCTTAGAATGTTTTATGATGTGTTTGACTTGTGTGAATTTGTTATGGATGGAAAATGACATGGATGAGTTCATATAGTCCATGAAATATGAAATGAAATTTTCAGGCCTTACGTGACACAATTTAATTCCATTATTTATGTACTATTTTCATGAAAGTGATGGAAGCTAGGTCTTGCAATGGAATAAGTAGGCTAAATGGTTAAGGTATTACATATGTTTGAAAGGGTTAAGAGCTATTGGGATTCTTTGAATCTCACTCTTCCCTCACATATGCCTAACCATGTCTAGGTGAGCCAAGTGGATGAAGAAATGGAAGCCAACAACCTTGAGAGGCAAGACTTTGACAAAGAGATAGAGAAATGGGCTTTGTAATTGCATTTTGATGTCAAGAGTTGTAACCATAAGAGGTATATATGATGTAAACCATTAAACATATACAAATGTATGTAAATATAATGTATGTATCAAAGTGAAAGCCAAATGAATGAGAATGTGAATTTTTACCACTCTTTTGCCTTTATGTCCATGTGTATGAACGTAAGTGGAAAGGTGAGAATGAGCTCTATGATAATTTGGATTATTTGGCATGCTTTTATATGTTGTATTTATGCTTTTGGATGTGCCCAAGTGGCTATGGGATGAGAGGAAAGCTTTTTGGTGCCTTAAGATACCAAATTGGACTTCAAAATTGACTATTATATGTGCTGAACCAAAGTCTAATCAAATGAGTGAGTTTTTCCATGAAATTTGGCCAGTTAGTAGGTCTTATCTAGAATTTTTCACAAAGCCAAAGAATACTTAATTTGGAGCTTTAGATAATTTATTATGATTTTTCAAAGTTGGCCAAATTATGTAGAAATGATATGTGCAGTATTCATATGGTCAATTTGCTTCTCTATGTCTCACGTAGGTTAAATGAAGTCTAATGCTTATGAAATTTTTCAAGTATAAACTAGATATACACTTTCCATAGCCACTGAGATCACCTCATTTGGAGCTCTGTAGAGGGAGAACCAAAATTTTAAAGTTCCATGACAGTACCAATTATACAGCTCGACCTTTGGTACTGTTTCATCAATTTTGGCAAGCTAAATGCCATTGCATTAGTTTGAAACTATTTTTAGTCAACATCTAGAGCTTTCTCGAAAGCTATCATATATATAATTTTGATTTTTCTAGAATTAGTTATGAATTTTCAAAGTTCATATAAAAAATCTAGACATGCCAACCCGAGAGCAACTTCTATTTTTTTGGTGCATGGCTTCTAAATCCATGATGGATGAGAAATGATGTTGTTTATGACTTGAATGGATATGTTATGTATAGTAAATGATATGGATGAGTTCACACGATCTTTCAAGTTATAAATAATGTATATGGCTTTCCAATCATGCAATTATTCATGCTTAAAGTGTATGTTTCCTTATATTTGTACTCCAATATGTATGAAATACTTTGAGATAGACAATGGGAACATTGTGTAAGAGTTAAGAGGTTTAGGTATTACATGATAATTTGAATTTAGGGCCTTAAATTTTTTTTCCTAGAAAACATGTTCAATCAACCTACTTTTAAGGGTTGTCATTTCCTCCTTAGATCATGAACATATGTAAGCCTTATACTTTTGTAAAGTGCATTGTACAAGCATTCTAAAGACTTAAAGTTTGTTTGATTTAGCCAACAAATGAAGGAGATATGGCTCCTTAAAGATAAAAGTTTAAAACTGAAATTCTAAAGATTTCAAGAAATTTGCGTAAGTATGAGGTTGAAGAAGAAGATGAAGCCCACTCTCTTTTGAAGTGCATGTGGCTCACCTCCATGGTGTTTTGGCTAGTTAAAGGTACTAATTCATAGATCAAGATGAAAGGTGTCATACCCAATATTTTCTAAATTCTTAGACATTAAAAGAAAGGTTAATAACTATGATAGTAAGAAATTAGAGGTTCAGATAAGATGAAAGGAAAGAGATGAAAAGGCTAAAACTGTGAAATAGAAGGAAAAAGGGCCAGTCAAACTGACAAACTAAGGAAAATATGTAACGAACGTAATTTCTGTAAAATAATGAAATGAGTCAGTTTAAAAAGTAAGTCCCCTAAGATGAGCGATTAAAGCTAAATATAAATTGGATAAAATTTTAAATAATAGAAAATGAGGATTTGAGCCTTGAGTTGCCCAGAAACTAGGTTCAGAGTGATTCGAAAATTTTGACAAAAGGCCAATAGCATTTTCATAAATAAGTGTAATTTTAGAAAAACACCCAAGAGGACTTTTTAATTGGGAATTTTGAGTTGCCCAGGGTTCTCAGAGGCCCTGAAAATCATGGGAAGCCCCGGGACTAGCAAAGCCCCTCTGTTGTACTTTTCCAACGGCGGTGAGCTTGAACTTTGACGAATTCATTTCGAAAGGTTTTAACTCCAATTTGAGTGATTCTAAAGCCATTTTATCAAATTGGGAACCTAAATTTTATGGTGAAAAAGATGGTTCTAAAAAAGGAGCTAAAGCAATGCCAAACTGGAAATTCCATTACAAAAGGGCAAAATTGGAAACAATTGTAAAAAGAAGCTTCTTGATTCTTCTTTAAAGCTCACGTCCCTCTTTCCATCTCCTTAGACTAACTTACCATCTGCTAAAAATAAAAGGGAGAAGCTCCATCTTAGGTGAACAACAGGAAGGAAATTTTGGAGAAAGAAAAGCCAAGAAAAGGTGAGAGAATCATGGAAAATTTGTGTTCTTCCTTTAGGAAGTTTCTTCTCCTCCCTTCCTCCTCTTTTCCTATGATTTTATTTGGAAGTTGTTTCTATTTTTGGTCCAGAAAGAGGGAGAACAGTTCAAAATTCTTAAAGAGGAGTAAACTAAGGAGAAAGACCATTAAAAGCAAGCTAACATCCAAGGTGATTTCCAATCCTTGTTACTTCTTCCCTCTTGCTTTTTCTTGTGGGTGTGACACCTCAATATAGAACCATTTAGGGGAGGAAATTTCTAGCCTAAAACTAATGCGAAACCATGAAATTGGAATGTAGGAATTCGGAAAATACCAAGAAATTGCATGAAAAAGCTAATAGAAACCAAGTTGGAAAAATGTAGTGCTTTTGAAGGAATTGTAAAAATTGATGTAATCTATGAATTTCCTTGGCCATTTAAATGTTCTATTGAACTCCTAAAACCCTTATAAACCTCCCCAAGTGGCTCTCCTATCAAGGAAAAATCAAGAAGTCCAAGGCAAGAGCATGAGGTTGGAGGATGTTTTAATTTGTTCTAGCCTTGGTTTGGGACTCCTTATGATGTTAGAAGATGAAAGGAAATGTTGGGAAAAATTTAGGAGCCATTGAATGAGAGATGGGACAATGGTGTCCATAATGATGGCTTAAGAAGCAACTTGGTTTTCCACTTGTGCAAGTGGTTATATGAGGGCTCCAAGGATCTTAATTGAGTTCAAGAGGTTTAGAAATAGGAAGAGATGGGAGCCTAGAACTTGAAATATAAGAGTTTCTTCATTAGGCCAATTATGGAACGATTATGCCACTTATGAAACCAAGTGTGTATTCAAGCTTTAGTTTAGTGTGTTGGCTTGCTTCAAATATGTGATTGTGTGTTATTTGTAATGTTTAGGCCAAGAGAACATCCTACCACCTAAGTGTCCTTGTGAGGTCGAGAAAGGGAGGGAGTAAAGCAAAGAAATCTTGCATCAATTGAAAGGTAACTCTCTACCTCATTATCTTGCATTCTTGATTGCATATATATCTCATTGTGTGCTTGTATGTGTCTAAATGATTTGAGAACATGCCACTTGATGCTTTGAGATTGCATTGGTACCAATGTGTATTCTTGAATGGTTTGGTTGTGAGATTGGCTCATAAGGGTGAGATGATGCCAAAAGTCCCTTAATATGGATGAGGATGTGCTAAAAGTCTCAAGGCATGGGTGAGACTAGGCCAAAAGTCCCTTGGATGGGTGAGGCTAAGTCAAAAGTCCTAAGGCCAAGGGTGAGGCAAATTCGAAAGTCCTAAGAATGGGATGAGACAAAACCAAAAGTCCCTAGAGCATGAGAATGATTTGATGTGTAAATGTGGCATGGAAATGTGGCATTACACACTTTATGTTTACACACTTGTGATTTTGATGTACGTATGCTTTGAATATATGTGTGAATGGGTGTGTGAGCTATTGAGATTCTTAGAATCTCACTCCCCTTTTTCTCTCACTCTTGAAATGTCTAGGTGGTGCTCAAAGACAAGGAAATGCAAGCCAAGAACATTGAAAAGCCTTACTTTGCTTATTATGTAGTCTAAGTCATAATTAAACGTCAAAGTGGCTTTGTACATATTATTTTTGTGATGTAAGACCTTTAACAAATGTAATATGGTGTATGGATGCCATGTAAATCTTATGTGACACTAGATCAATGTAAATATGGATTTTGACTTCTTGATGGCTTGAGATGTTTGTGTAATCTTAGATGTGGAATGGTCAAAATGAGATGCATAGTGTTTGGGACCACTCGGATAGTTCCTACAAGTCATATTTGTGCTTTTAAACTTGCCCAAGAGGTGCCAAACATTAAAGGAGGCAATTTGGTACATCATAAGGAGCAATAAGGGTCATTTTGGTGAGCTATAACACTTTTTATCCAAATGAACTCTTCTTGGTTTGAAATTTGGCATACATCTAGTGCTTATTGAGAGCTTTATAGGAAGGTAAAGTGGATATCATTTGGAGGTTTATAAAATATTTGATGAATTTTTGAAGTTGGGAAAAGTTTCTAATTTGGTCACTGTACTGTAACTTTGGTCCAAAATTTGTTCTATATCAATCATGAGGCAAATTATGTCCAATTGCTATGAAATCTTATAGATAGAAACTAGACCTTCCTAGTAACTTTTGCCAACTAGAATCACCCCATTTGGATGTCTAGAAAGGGAGATATGAATTTTTAAATTTGCTATCCAGTACTAGGCATCCAATCAGACCCATGTTATTGTTTCATTATTTTTTGTGGTATGAACGAACCTAGAATGGTCTAGAATGATTTTTTACCTCTAGTTAACATCCATAGCTTTCCAAATTGGTATCATTTACATAGATTGAATATTTGTGGAATTAATTGGATATTTTTTAAATTTATATCAAAAATCTGTATTAGTACCAATAGCCAGTTAGACCTTTGTGCTTGTTTTGATGTCAAACGTGGTCTAGATGCTATGTTCATGACTTAAAAAACATTTTTAGTGTAAATTTAATGCTCAGATCTTTCCAAAAAGTTATAGCATGGAAGATATCAATTTTTCTACATTTAATTATGAATTTCAAAGTTGCCCTTGAAATCTGCCATATGCTGTTCGAGGTGAATGAAGAAAAATATATGGTTCTAAGCTTAAAATCCATGGATTGCTTGATGTTTTAGATTGTTTGTGACTTGTAAAAGGAATAAATGAGTAGAGAATAATGTTGAAACATCCATGGGGCCCATATAATGTGAATTCAAAATTTAACCCTGACATTGCATAATAAAAGTGCATTATTTTCATACTTTTCTTGTAAGTTTATGGGGAAAATGGATATAATAGCCTTGAATGGAAGAGTATGATAATGGAATATATGTGGTATGATAAAATAGGGGATTTAAATATAATGAGATTCAACATGAGATACTCATATTCCTTATCACAATATGATATAAAAAGAAATAGTAGATTAACTAGATGAGGTCAGAATGGTTTAATCCTTGACAGAGTACAAATTTGACTTCTTGGTAGTGATATTTTTCACTAGACCTTTTCAGACTATTTTAAATCCTAGAAATTTCAACATAAATCTTTTTGATAACATAGAGAGCCTAAAATTTAGTATGCAACTAATAGTTTTTAAAAAGGATTTAAAATGAACCCAAATAAAAGGGTTAAAATGTAGGGACATAAATGAAATTTCAAAAAATTTTAAAATATCTTTCTTTCCTTCATTGTAAGTCAAGCCAACCCTTTTCTCCTGCTTAGAACCGACTTAAACCAACTTGAACCAGTAGCTGGAAGGCATGAAAAAAGGGAGGAAGGATGTCATATCATAAAGAAATAGCAGATATTTTGCATCTAACATGTTTATAACATCAATTTTCTTATCTCTAGCACTTTTAGCAATGGAATAAATTGTCGTTAAAGGCCCAATTTCTCGAAATAAACATACATAAATAACTTCAACATATAAATCGCAAAATTCATTCTAAACAAGTTCGTTCAACATAAAACATCATAAATAGAATCATGAATTTCAAATCTCAAGCCACATGGATCAAGCTAGTACTTTTGCACAATTTCTCATAGGTTTTTATTTCAACCATTAATTTTAAAAATTCATAGCTTGAGCTAGAAAACAAAAATTTGTGAAAATTAAGACTGTTTAGAAAGCTCAAGACATGACTACATGCTATAAAAATTTCAAGTGAAAACAAGTTCACTTGGTCCATGAACACTACATGCTGTAAAAACAGTAATTGTTATTGTTCTCAAACTTAAACCAAAATCCAAACTTTGATTGTACATATCTTTGGCTATACAACTCCATTTTACAAAAACTTAGTGGATATGGAAAGCTTATAATGCCAACTATATGTTTGTAAAATTTCATGAGTATTAGAGTTCATTTGATCCCTTAAATAGATGAAGAACCAGATCTGACTATATGAATAGTACCTAGACAATTCTACAATTTTCGATCAATTTTGAAAAATTATAATAAATTCTACAGAGCTTCAAAAATTGTGTTCTCTGCCTTTGTGAAAATCTATAAATGAGCTCTAAATTCCTGCCAAATATTATCTAAAAAATCATTCATTTGGTCTAGTTTTGGTTTAGGAGCAAAAGAGGGCTTAAAGTGGTGCATATATGGTTTCAATTGGTTCAAAATGGGCTTCTTAAACTCATGTGACCATTTGAGCACATCCTAAATATGAAATACAACATATATAATTGATTTATTAGGACCCAAACCTCATGCAACTCATTCACTCATTCACATGTGATTATACATACACTTTTCAAGGCACATATATAGTCAAATTATACATTCTTGCACATTTATATTCAAAAATAGTGTTTATATCATAATCCCATGCTTTTACATTTGTGAGAATGTTTACATTGCAAAAATATCACATACAACCTATAATACCTAGTTGTTCTAAAAGGACCTAAAACTAAGAAGTTACAAAAGCAAGTCCCGTAATTCAAATGATTAGAGGTCGAACATGTTATGTCCGATTTTCGTAAAAATGACAGAAACAAATATATTTTCTAAGTAAGTCTTTTGAAATGAATTGGCTATGTAACACCATATTCATATAGGCTATCTCATCTCATTTCTAATGCATCTTCATTGGCCAAGCTACTTTCTCAAGGAAATTACAATAAAAATAGTGGAATTTTTTGCGTTACGTCATAGATAAATTTTTCATTCTGCGTCCAATGGACCATATGAACTCATCCATCTCATTCTTATATTTAAATATACAATTATAACTCATAATCATCTCAAGAAATGGACAAGAACTAGAGCAAATGGAGTACATACACAAAATTCACAAGTGCAGCCTCGGGTTCATGGTCCAACTTTCTGTCATGAATTTTGAAAAATCATAACTAATTCTAAAAAAATTAAAATCAAGAACATTATACCATTATAGAAAGCTACAGATGTCTAATTTATTTAAAAATAAATCCAAACCACAACAGGGACATCTAGCCACTAGAAATTAATGGAACACTAACCAAGGTCACCTGTCATTACTAGTACTATCATTGAACTTCAAAAATTCAAATCTCCCTGCTCAGACATCCAATTGGGGTGATCTTAGAAAACTTATCATGTATAATTTATGCTTGTAAAATTTCATAAGCATTGGACACCATTTAGCCCTCAAATGACATAGCACAAGAAACTAACCATATAAACAGTGCATATACCAAAACAATAGAAAAATGACAAATTTGAAAAATCATAATTAATTCTATAGAGCTCCAAATAATATGTTCTTTAGCTTCCTAGAAAGCTTTGGATGAGATCTATATGTGTGAAATTTCATGAGCAAATTCATTTATTTGGTTAGATCTTGACATTAGGTTACAAATTGGTCATTTTGGTGTCTTTTAAGGGTCTCAAATGGTCCACATTGGCTTCTAAGACAACCATGGCTACTTGAGCACATGGCAAAACACCAAAATGGCCTATTAAACTTATCTCAAAGGTGGGAAACCCAGATTTCATAAACTCACTCATCCGCCCCAAGCTATACACAAGAACATACAAGCCCTATCTTGCCATTCAAAGTCCAAAAACCACTATATCATACATATGGCACTAATTCTCATACATACACAATATATCCATGTATTTACAAATGTTCATGGACTCGTACATTATATATAACATTGGATTATATCTTATGCCATTCATATGGCTACAAAGTAAGCAAGATAGCACATTCTCATGTCAATCTCTTTCCTTCAAGCTTGGTGGTTCCCATTATTTAGCTCACTTGGTCCACCTAGTTATGTTAGACAAATGGGGAGGAAAGGATGAGATTTTAGGAATCCCAATAGCTCTTCTCCCTTTCAACCATACATAAAATATGCAAATACTAGTCTAAAAATGTATGCATGGATAACACTATTTATGAATGCATAAATATTCATGAAACATTTTTGCACTCAAGAGGTGACACAAAGCATACATAGGCTTGCCAAGTAAGTGGTTTAGTGTAACATCTGGTTCTCCAAAAATCAGAGAAAACGTGAGAAACGTAATGTACGGTTTCTCTATAAATGAATGAAATTCACCAGATACAAAAGGAAATCCCCTAAGATGATGTAGTTAAGGTCCCAAAAAATTTGAAAAGTATTCTAGACTCCTAAAAATAAGAATCCCAGGCTCAAACAGAAAGAAAAATGGAGCTAGAATGAAGAAATAATTTCTTACGAAAAGCCTACGAAACGTAACAGTATTTTTGTAATTTTGAGCAATTTTTGAAATTTACATAGAAGGGCTTTTTAAACAAAAGTTTTGAGTTCTTCGGGGTTCATAGAGGCCCTGAAAACCATGGAAACCTCTGGGATAGTTAAAACCCCTTTGGTGGATGTTTTCTAATATCGGTTAACCTGAACTTTGATTGATTCATTCGGGAAGGTTTTAGCTCCAATTTGAGTGATTCCAAAGGCATTTTACTAAATTGGGAACCTAAATTTCATAATGGAATAAATGGTTCTAAAAAAGGAGCTAAAACAAAGGAGAAACAAAAATACCAAGAACGAAGGGCAAAATTAGAATTTTTAAAAAGTGTAACTTCCTCCCACCTATATATATGATGCACCCTTCTTCTCCCTTCATGTTGCATGACCAAGTTCTGCCCAAAATCAGAGGAAAACCCAAGGGAGAGTGGCACACAAGAGGAAGGCAAAGAGGAGGAGAAATCAAAGGCTTAAGGTATGAAAATTAGTAGTTTTTCATGCTCTTTCTCTTCCAAACCTCTTCTCCTCCATTCTCCTTTGTTTTCTATGATTATAATGAAGTTTATAAATCTGTTTTGTGACGACCCTAAATTCTAATATCGGTAATTATAGTTAAATACATGATAAATAAATAATGATCAAGGTTTGGAGTCATTGTAACTAATCACATTAAGAAAATATGGGGGAATTTAAACCTTGATGCTACTAGGATCATCAACTACCAACCATAACGGGAACATGCATGAAAGGGTTGTACCATCATTAAAGGTTTAGGATGCATCCATTAATCAATTTCAACCCACAAAAACATCCCACCAATGTGCTCATACTATTCCCTAACATTAGCCTTACTGAAATTAAGGTTTCTAGGTCAAATACAGGAGTTTGGGGACCTGCGCCGCGGCCTGGAACCTTCTCGCCGTAGCTAAGTTAGGTTTTGGAGCTCAAAAATTGAGTTTTTAAACTTGTGCCGTGGCCTGGAACTCCTGTGCCGCGGCCAAGTTGCTCTCGGGAATTTTTTTTTTATTTCGCCGCGGCGAGTTGGATCTGCGCCGCGACTAACCTATGTGGCGCCGTGGCGAGTTTTGCTACTGTAACTTCCCTAATTAATTTCCTCGACTCGCGCCATGGCGAGACTTATTGCGCCGCGGCGAGGTTACGTTCTGTCACCCCCTGGGCGATTATTTTCACTTCGCGCCGCGGCGAGATTTCTCAAGCCGCGGCGTCCCTCGCCACTGTCACTCCCTAGGCCGCGGCGAAGCCTTCTTGGCCGCGGCGTGACTCCCTTCTGTAGCTATTTTCCCTATATTTTGCCCCATACACTCCATTTCTCTTCTTAGAGACACTCTAAGGTCACTTCCCCTCATTTTATATGGCTCTAATGGCATTTATCTACCTTATTTACTTAGCTATGCTTCCATTACCAACTCAAAACTTATATGCCCATTTCTTTCCTCTAATTACCTTCTATCAGTAAGTTAATAAAGTAATAACAACAAATTATACATGAACTACCAACATCTATCCTTAAATACTCAATCAATGGGGGCTCCATACATTAGGAGTTCAGTTCAATATCTCAAGGGTTACATTTCCATTAATAAGTAATATTATAGGTCAGTACCAATTACAGCAGAAATCATGAATCCATATAACAATTACTAAATTAAGGTGAGGTCTAACCCCTTAATACATACATCCTCAATAAATCAAATGTGCAAGCCTACACTTGGCAATACAGATACGTGATGATGCTATACGAAACTAAACAAAATGTAGCATCTACCCTATTACACTCAAACCAAGTGCAGCCTCCCCACACTAGGCCTCAACTCATGGATGTTCATCCACTTGCTTGCCCTTATCCTTACCCGAGCAACCTTCACCTGAAATTATAATCCCACAAAACGGGGTGAGATACACATCTCAGTAACCAAGACAATTCCATCATATAATCCAGTTTAATCAACATATATGCATGAATCAAAATCAACATCAGAATCATATCAGTCATTTCAGCAAATGAAACAATTAGGCTATCATGATTACCATCCCATACTAGCAATCATATATTTAACATGTTAAAGGCCATTAACACTGGGAGAGGCCCGTCCACGGCACCTACTCCCCATTGAGCACAACCAGGGCTCAGTGCATCTGGGGTTGATCATACCCGGTGCTCGATCGTAGCACATGCACGGGTAGCAGTTGCACCACAGCTCCACCATGGACTCATAAGGTCCAATCATAATACAATAGATAGCCAACCAATTCATTCAGCATTTCAAATCATTCATATACAGCAAATATGAAATTAAAATAGATACATGCATGGAATTAATGTAAACCCCGGTTACCTCACTTGTAGACAACTTGTAACAGCCACCACAAATCCCAAATTCGGATTCAAGTATCTCCCACCAGAATTCTCAATGTTTCACCCAAAATCCTAAGCAAATTCGTACCAAATTAATACCCATAATATAAATAAGCTATGGGGGTCTCAAACCATCAAAGAAAAGCATCAAAATGAGGGTTTAAACTCATCTAATATCTGCCCTAACCTCAACTTACGAATTTCATCAAGAAAATCCCCAAATAACCACATTTCAGATTTTGGGTAAAGTGAAAATCCTCTAAATGAAAAACTAATCGGACCAAATTAAAGAGAAAGATGAGGGGGTTAAGTTCTATAACTATTACCTTAGCCAAATCTTGCTCTAAGTGTGTGAAAATGCAGAGTTTTTGCCCTAAACCCTAGCCTCCTTCTCCACCTCCGAATTTCACTTTTGAGTTTCAGCAAATGGGATAAGTGGCTGAAGTATTAGGGTTTTAGATGGGTTTAAGTTGGGTCAAAAATGGGTTATGGGTTGCTCCAAGGTCCAAGTTCAAATGGGCTTCAGACTTTAGCTTATTGGGCCAGTTTTCACTTGTTGGGCTGCAGAATTATTTTGGGTCAGTTTAATACATTGGGTTTCTGAAGTATAATAGGTTTTGGGCCTAATTTGAAGGGTTCAAGGGATTGGGTCTGCACAAGGGTAATTGGGCCACTTAATTGAGCCTACACAAGATAAATCTTGGACCTCTACCTCATTAAATTAGTTTGGGTCTACCTCTAATTCATTGGGCCTCCATTAGCCTCTTATCATGATTCATTAATTTGGGCTTCGGTGAAGTTTCTATCCCAAATAAATTCTTAACCCAGATTAACAATTTATCTCTCTAGAATACCTATTCACTAACTTGCCCAATTATCCTCTATTAATTATTCTTAATTAACCTTAATCCATGATTAACACCTTAATTAATTTCGGGGTGTTGCATGTTTTATGGGAGATATTCAAGGGAAAGTTCGGATTTGAAGAGAGGAGTTTGGAGAAATCAAGATTCAAGCCAAACTAAGCAAGGAAACAAGGTAAAAATGCATCCTATGGTTGATACCTTTCATCCCACTCCTTCTCCATTTCGACCTACACTAGAAACCCTAGAAGGATTTGATTTCCAAGTCCAACCAAGTATGAATCTTAGGTATTTGATGGAGAAGAACAAGAATATGCAAAGAAAACAACAAAATAACCATTAGATTTCAAGATGTAAAATCTAGGGTTTCAAGTGCAACTTCCAATTTCTGAATTTATGTGATGCTTCCTAAGTTTAATTAAGAGTATAAATGAGTTCTTGAGACACCTAAGATGCTCCCCACAAGCTTCTTCCTTCAAGAAAACAAAGACATCTCCAAGAAACCCAAAACCCCTTATGTCTCGGCCTAGGCATGTTTGTGTAGCTAGGGAGAGTTTTAAATTTTTCTAAGGCCATTCTTGAGTCATATTTGATGAATGAAAATGAAGGGAGGCCTTGGAAAAAATTTAGAACTCATGGAAAGCGATTTAATGCCTTAGGTTCCAAATTATGACCTAAAGAAGCAACATGGTGCTAGGCCTTTTGGTTTAATGATGTGATGACTCCAAGAGGCTTAAAAGGAGTCAAGAATTATATTTGAGAGGAAAGAATGAGGCCTAAAAATTGTTTGAGAGGTGTTGCTTCATTAGGTGCCAATATGGACCATAATGGAGCCTATAGAGCAAACTAGTGTTTCATCAAGCTATGTAGCCTTAGAATATTTTTCATGAACCTAATTGGCTCGCATAAATTGCATCTAGGCCAAGAGAAACCATCTCCACCAATTTTTGGGTGTGTGGCAGAAGAGGAGGCTTGAATCCAAAAGGAAAAATGTGTAATTTTATGCAAGGTAGCTCTCTCCACCTTCTCTCATGCATGGATGTGTGTTTAGCTTATTTTAAAATGTGTGTAGGGGCATTTTCAAGTTATGAAAAGTATGCTAGCATGCCTTTACATGTCATGATCCTTGATGCCATGTTATGTTTTAAATGAATCCATGATGTTTGTATGAGTTTGCTTGAGTGTGGAGAGGCCAAGAACTCTTCCCTTCGGTGAAGATGAGCCAAGAACCCTTGAGCTTGGTTGAGACAAAGTAAAGAGTCTCTCAAAAGCAAAGTGGGCTTCAAGAGTATGGTTAAGTCCAAAATGCTCAAAGAATGGGTAAGGCAAGTCCAAAATCCATAAGGAGAAGTTTGAGGCCAATCCAAACACTTAGTGAGCTTTTAAATGTCTTGTATGATTGATTCACATTCCAAGGTTGCTTTTAAAATGCCTATGATTTCTAATTTCTCCATGCATGCATTTGTAAAGCTTGCTTTGCACATATTATATATGATTGAATGGGAGATGAGCTATTAGGATTCTTTGAATCTCATCCCTTCCTCTATAAATGTAACACCATACTTCTAGGACTCAATTCATGCAATTCCTATGCCTCATCTTATGTTCGTTCTATAGAACCAATATAGTGGCATAGGGAGTTATGAATTAAAATGCCTTCCTCTACGAGTAAAATTTTTCTTTTAGAGTCCTGTGGGTCATATGAATGCATCTATCACATTCTTATACTTACACACATGAATATAGCTCATTTCCATCATCAAATTTGGTCTACAAGTCATGGAAAGCAAAGGAACACATTAAAATTCATGTTTGCATTTCGGCCAGAATGTCCTCTTTTCTGTCACAAAGTTTAGAAAATCATAATTAATTCTAGAAAAATCGAAATCATGTGTTCTTTGCCATTATAGGAAGCTTCAGATGTCTAATTCACACTAAAAATATGACCAAACCATAACATTCATCATGGAGAACGTTTGACATCCGAAAGCCTACTGAGGTCGTTGGTTGCCTGGGCTGCTGTTCAGATTTCTGATATAAATTTCTAAAATCCATAACTAATTCTATAAAAATATAAATCACACATATTTGGTCATTATGGAAATATACACATGTTAAATTAATATTTAAAATAATTCCAGAATGAAACAGATACATTTAGCTATTGGAAACTTATAGAATAGTAACCGAACTCTGGAGGCACCACTGTTACTGACAGCAAATTTCAAAAATGTGTAACTCTCTGCTCAGACCTCAAAATGAGGTGATATCGGTGGCCACAGAAATCTTGTGACCTCTAGTTTATTCATATAAAATTTCACAAACATTGGACACAATTTGGCCATCGAGTGACACAGAATTCCAAACTGCCAGTATGAACAGTACCCATACCAGAATCCATGAAAAATCCCAATTTTGAAAATTCATAAAATATTCCCTAGACCTCCAAAAATTATGATCTTTAGCTTCAAAGAAAGCTCTCAATGGGACCTAATTGCATACCAAATTTTAGGGCAATAATAACTCATTTGGCCAAAAAGTGACATAGGGTTCCATTATGGTCAAATTTGGCTCCATATGAGGTACCAAATTTGCCAAATGGCCTTCCCTTGGTTGTGGCACCTTTTGGGCAAGTCTAAAAGCACATTTGAGACTTGTGTGAGTTTCTCAAATGGTTCCAAACCTCATGCATCTCATTTTGGCCATTCAACCCACATTTATACACATATTCATCAAACTTTAAACTTGCATACTATTGCATTACATACTCAAAACATGTGCTAGTGGTCATATATCATTTCCATACATCTAAACATCACATAATAGTATCTTTACATATGTCTCAACATTCATAGTACATATACAACATCATATACATGATAAACCATCATTATGGTTCCAAAATGGCTAAAACCAAGGCATAAGTTTGTCAATTTCCTTCCTTTAGGGTTGTTGGCTCCCATTAGCATATCTACTTGGTTCACCTAGCATGTTAGATCATTGGAGAGGAGGGGATGAGATTCAAAGAATCTCAATAGCTCATCTCCCATTCAATCATATATAATATGTGCAAAGCAAGCCTTTTAAATGCATGTATGGAGAAAATAGAAATCATAGACATTTTAAAGGCAACCTTGGCATGTGAATCAATCATACAAGACATTCAAGAGCTCACTAAGTGTTTGGATTGGCCTCACACTTCTTCTCATGGATTTTGGACTTGCCTCACCCATTCTTTGAGCACTTTGGACTCAACCATACTCTTGGGAGCCCACTTTGCTTTTAGGAGACTCTTTACTATGTCTCAACCAAGCTCAAGGGTTCTTGGCTCATCCTCACCCAAGGGAAGAGTTCTTGGCCTCTCCACACTCAAGCAAACTCATACAAACATCATGCACTCATTAGAAAACATAACATGGCATCAAGGATCATAGCATATAAAGGCATGCTAGCAAACTTTTCAAAGCTTGAAAATACACATACACACATTCCAAAACAAGCTAAACACACATCCATGCATGAGAGAAGGTGGAGAGAGCTACCTTGCACACAATCACACACTTTTTCCTTTGGACTCAAGCCTCCTCTTTCGGCCACACACCCACAAATTGGTGAAGATGGTTTCTCTTGGCCTAGACACAAATATGGGAGCCAATTAAGTTCATGAACCACACTCTAAGGCTACACAACTTAATGAAACACTAGATTGCTCTATAACTCCCATTATGGTCCATATTGGCACCTAATGAAGTAACACCCCTCAAATGATTTCTAGGCCTCATTCTTTCGTTTCAAATATGATTCTTGACTCCTTTTAAGCCTCTTGGAGTCATCACATCATCAAAACAAAAGGCCTAGCACCATGTTGCTTCTTTAGGTCATAATATGGAACCTAAGGCACTAAATCACTTTCTATGAGTTCTAAATTTTTTCCAAGGCCTCCCCTCACTTTCATTCATCAATTATGACTCAAGACTGGCCTTAGAAAAATTTAAAACTTTCCCTAGCTAGGAGAACCCATCTAGGCCGAGGCTATGAAGCATATTGGGTTCCATGGAGCTTTCTTTGTTTTCTCAAGGGAAGAAGCATATGGGGAGCCTCTTAGAGATCTTGGGAGCTCATTTAAACTCTTACTTAGGCCGAGGAATGATCATACAAAGTCAAATTTTACAAGGTGCAATTGAAACCCTAGAATTTGCATCTTGAAATCTAATGGCTTTTTGATAATTCCCTTTGCATATTCTTAATCTCCACACCCTTTTTCCTTAGATTCATGCTTGGTTCTGCCTAAAAATCATCTCCTCCTAGGGTTTTCTCAAGTGGGGCAAAATGGTAGAGAAGGGGACCAAAAATGACAACCATAGGAAGAGAAATTACCTTGTTTTCTTACTTTTTCTCACTTGAATCTTGTGTTCTTTGAGCTCCTCTCTTCAAATCCAAACTTTTCCTTCAATTTCTCCCTTAAAACAGATTTATAAACTTCATTATAATCATAGGAAACAAAGGAGAATGGAAGAGAAGAGGTTTGGAAAAGAAAGAGCGTGAAAAACTACTAACTTCCATACCTTAAGCCTTTGATTTCTCTTCCTTTTCTTCCCCTTCTTGTGAGCCTCATCCCCTAAGGTTTTCTTCTGGTTTTAGGCAGAACTTGGTCGTGCATAATGAAGGGAGGAGAAGGGTGCATCATATATATAGGTGGGAATCAGTTACACTTTTCAAAAATTCCCATTTTGCCCTTCATACTTTGCATTTTCGTTTCTCCTTCGTTTTAGCTCCTTTTTGAGAAACGTCTTTTCCATTATATAATTTAGGTTCCCAATCAAGTAAAATAGCTTTGGAATCACCCAAATCGGAGCTAAAACCTTTCCGAACGAATCCATCAAAGTTCGGGCACATCGACATTGGAAAACGTCCACCGGAGGGGCTTTCCATGTTTTTTAGGGCCTCTAAAAACCTCAGAGAACTCAAAACTTTCATTTAAAAAGCCCTCCTGTGTATTTTTCAAAAAGTACCTATATTTACGAAAATGCCACTGGCCTTTTGACAAATTTTTTGAATCACTCTGGCCTTGATTTCGAGGCAACTCAAGGCTCAAATCCTCATTTTCTAATATTTAAAATTTGATCATAATTTTAGTTGGCCCCAATTCCTTCTATTTCAGGGACTTTCTTTTGTATCTGACCTATTTTTGCCGTTTACGAAGAAACTGAACATTGCGTTTCTCACGTTTACGGAAAGGCCGGATGTTACACTAATGATTTAACATGCTAGGTGGACCATGTAATTATGATGAAGGGAGCCAACAACGATGAAGAAGAGAGATTGACAACCTTGTGCCTTGTTTTATCTATTTTGGAACCATAATGATAGTTCATAATGTATATGATGTTATCTATGTACCATGAACTTTGAGACATGTGTAAATATACTATTATGTAATGTTTAGATGTATGAAAATGATATATGACCTCTAGCATTTATTTTGACTATGTAATGCCAAAGTGTGTAATATGGACGTTTGATGGAAATATGCATAAGTGTGGGTTGAATGGCCAAAATGAGGTGCATGAGATTTGGGAACATTTGGGTAGCTCACATAAGTCTTAAATATGCTTTTGTACTTGCCCAAAAGGTTCCAACACTAAAGAAAGACCATTTGGCAAGTTTGGTACCTCATATGGAGTCAAATTTGACCATAATGGAACCCTATATCACTTTTTCACCAAATGAGCTAATCTTGATTTGAAATTTGGCATGTAATTAGGTCTCATTGAGAGATTTCTAAGAAGCTAAAGATCATAATTTTTGGAGGTCTACACAATATTTTATGATTTTTCAAACTTGGAAAAATTGATGGTTTTAATCTGCTGCACTATTCACTTGGTTCAAAATTGTTTTCTATCACACGAGACTCAAATGATGTCCAATTGCCACAAAATTTTATTCAAAGAAACTAGGTAATCACAGTGACTCGTATCAACTATAAGTACCTCATTTGGAGGTCTAGAGAGGGAGATATTAGTTTTTGAAATTTCTATCTAGTATTAGTAAATTTGCCCGACCAGAAGTATTGTTCCATTGAATTTCGGAGTTTAGGCTTGATGAACTGATCTAGAGATATTTTTCATCTCTATTTAACATCTATAGCTTTCCATATTGGTATCATTTTTATGGATTGGATATTTGTGGAATTAATTGGAAATTTTCAAAATTTTCTACAGAATTCTGTGACCGTTCCAGATTTCAATCGGATCTTTGGACCATTTTGGATGTCAAACATCTTGTGTGATACATTTTTTGACCTGGAATATTTTTACTATGAAGTAGACATCCTAAGCTTTCTAGAATGACTAAGATTACATGGTTTTGATGTTTCTAGATTTAGTTATGATTTTTCAAAATTTTCCCATAAAAGAGGCCAATTCTGGACGAGAATGCTCTTCAAATTTCCATGCCCCATTTCGGTTTCCATGGGTTGTAGGCATCTTTTTGTGATGCAAATGAGTTTAAATGATGAAACTAAATATGAGGAAGTATAGTATGAGCTCACACGATCCACGTGACACTAAATGAAATTTTTTAAATATAGCGCAACACGAAAAAGTCTATTATATTCATCCCCTTTTTCATATGCTCTTGTGGGATTGATAATATAAAGCTTATAAATGACATGAAATGAACTAGAAGTTATGGTGTTACATTTAACCTCACCCATTATCTTTGTGAATTTTGGACTTGCCTCACCCATTTTCTTAAGGAAAATTTAAAACTCTCCCTAGCTATAAGAACCTCCTTAGGCTGAGACAAGGAGCATTTTTGGCTTCCTTGGAGCTTTCTTTATTTTCTCAAAGGAAGAAGCATATGGGGAGTCTCTTAGGGATCTTGGGAATTCATTTAAACTCTTATTTAGGCCTAGGAATCATCATATAAAATCATATTTTACAAGGTGCACTTGAAACCCTAGAATTTACATCTTAAAATCTAATAATTTTTTGTTAATTCCCTTTACATATTCTTAATCTCTAGACCCTTTTTCCTTAGATTGATCATTGGTTCTACCTAAAAATCAACTCCTCCTAGGGTTCCTTAGGTGTGTCGAATTGGAGAAGAAGAAGGAATCAAAGATGGCAACCATAGGAAGAGAAATTACCTAGTTTTCTTACTTTTTCTTGCTTTCTCCAAGCTCCTCTCTTCAAATCCGAAATTTCCTCTAAGTTTCTTCCTTAAATCAAATTTGTAAACTTCATTTTAATCAAAGGAAACAAAGGAGAATGAAGGAGAGGAGGTTTGGATGGAAGAAAGCATGAAAAACTATGAAGAAAACATACCTTAAAGCTTGAATTTCTCCTTCTTCTTCTTCCTCTCTTGTGTGCCTAAAACCCTAACTCTCTTCTCTAAAATTGGGCAGAAAATTCTGAGTCTAAATGAAGGAGAGAGTGGGGTGCCACCTATATATAGGGGGAGGAGGAAGCATTTTTAAAAAATTTCCATTTTTCCCTTCATTCTTTGCATTTTCGTTTCGCCTTCGTTTTAGCTCCTTTTTTAGAACCGTCTTTTCCATTATAAAATTTTGGTTCCTAATTTAGTAAAATTCCTTTGGAATCACTCAAATTGGAGTCAAAACCTTTCTGAATGAATCTATTAAAGTTTAGGTGCACTGACATTAGAAAACGTCCACTATAGGGGATTTAACTGTCCCTGGGCTTCCTGTAATACCACTTTAGCTGTCGGATCCTTCAACTATGCTCAAACTTAATTATGCTCAAGCTACTCTAGAGGCCACTCTTTCTTGGTGTCTACTAACTAATTTAAGACTATTCTACAACTTACTTATCATGAACAAAGCCACAACCTATCCTCACACACCCAACATGTCTCATACAAGGCTTTACTTATCCATTTATGCCTTTAACATAGCCTAGCTGCTACATCCTCAAGCCAAAATCCAATCCAAGAGAGCTTGTAACTCTGCTCTAATACTAATAAATGTAATACCATAAATTCTAGCTCATCTCATACTCTTAAATAGCATAATATCATGAAGAATGCAAGTCTCTCATAAAGAGGCAAGAGAAAATAATGAATATTTTTGTGTTACGTCATATCTAAAAATTCATTTTGATGTCACGTGGACCGTGTGAGCTCATGCTATGCATTATCATATTTAATTACATCATTATAACTCATTTACATCCCAAAAACATGCGTACAACCCATAGAAACCAAAATGGAGCATGGAAGGGGGGAGTTTAATTTCGGCCAAAATTAGCCTCTTTCCTGGGCAAAATTTGGAAAATCATAACTAACTCTAAAAAAATCAAAAACATGTTTTCTTGATCATTATGGAAAGCTTAAGATGTATACTAAATAATAAAAATATGCCCAGACCATAACATTCATCATGGAGGACGTTTGACATATGAAAACCTACTGAGGTTGCTAGTTGCCTGGGCTGCTGTTCAGATTACTGATACAAACTTCTAAAATTCATAACTAATTCTATAAAAATATAAACCATACAACTTCAATCACTATAGAAAGCTACAAATGTTAAATTGACTCTAAAAATAATACTAGAATGAAACAGATATGTTTAGCCATCGGGAACCTATGGAACAGTAACTGAACTCCTGGGGCACCACTGGTACTGACAGTCAACTTCAAAAATACATAACTCTCTACTTAGATTCCCAAATGAGGTGATTTTAGTGGCCACAGAAATCCTATAACCTCTAATTTATGCATATAAAAATTTACAAGCATTGGACACCATTTGGCCATGGGGTGACAGAAAACACAAAATTGCCAGTATGAACAGTGCCTATACTAGAATCCATGAAAAATCCTAACTTTGAAAATTAATAAAATATTATTTAGACCTCCAAAAATTATATTCTTTAGCTTTCCAAAAAGCTCTCAATAAGACCTAATTGCATGCCAAATTTCATAGCAAGACTAACTCATTTGGCCAAAAAGTGACATAGGGTTCCATTATGGTCAAATTTGGCTCTATATGAGGTACCAAATTTGCCAAATTCCCTTGGTTGTGGCACCTTTTGGGCAAGTCTAAAAGCATTCAAGACTTGAGGAAGCTGCCTAAATGGTTCCAAACCTCATGCATCTCATTTTGGCCATTTAACCCATACTTATATACATAATCACCAAATTTGACATTCTCATACCATGGCATTTCATACTCAAAACATGTGCTAGTAGTCATATATCATTTCCATACATCTAAACATCACATAATAGTATATTTACATATGTCTCAAGGTTCATAATATATATACAACATCATAGGCATTAAGATACATAAGTATGGTTCCAAAATGGCTAAAACCAAGGCATAAGTTTATCAATCTCCTTCCTTTAGTGTTGTTGGCTCCTATTAGCATATCCACTTGGTTCACCTAGCATGTTAGATCATTGGAGAGGAGGGAATGAGATTCAAAGAATCCCAATAGCTCATCTCCCATTCAATCATACATATTATGTGCAAAGCAAGCTTTTCAAATGCATGCATGGTGAAAGTGTAAGACTTGCATATTTTAAAATAATCTTGGCATGTGAATCAATCATAGAAAACATCCAAGAGCTCACTAAGTGCGTAGATTAGCCTCACACTTCTCATGGATTTTGGACTTGCCTCACCCATTCTTTAAGAGCTTTGGACTCAACCATACTCTTGGGATCCCACTTTGCTTTTAGGAGACTCTTTACTTTGTCTTAACCAAGCTCAAGGGTTCTTGACTCATCCTCACCAATGGGAAGAGTTCTTGGCCTCTCCACACTCAAGCAAACTCACACAAGCATTATGTAATCATTTGAAAACATAACATGGCATCAAGCATCATGGCATATAAAGGCATGCTAGCATACTTTTCAAAGCTTGAAAATATACATACACACATTCTAAAATAAGCTAGACACACATCCATGCATGAGAGAAGGTAGAGAGAGCTACCTTGTATACAAGCACACACTTTTTCCTTAGCTTTCAAGCCTTCTCTTTCGGCCACACACCCACAATTTGGTGGAGATGGTTTCTCTTGGCCTAAATACAATATATGGGAACCAATTAGGTTCATGAAATGATTTTTAGGGCCATGCAACTTACTTAAACACTAGGTGGCTTTATAACCCACATTATGGTCTATGTTGGCACCTAATGAAGCAACACCCCTCAATTGACTTCTAGGCCTCATTCTTTCTTTTCAAATATGATTCTTGACTCCTTTTAAGCCTCTTGGAGTCATCACATCATTAAAACAAAAGGCCTAGCACCATGTTGCTTCTTTAGGTCATATTGTGGAACCTAAGACACCAAATCACTTTCTATGAGTTCTAAATTTTTTCCAAGGCCTCCCTTCTTTTGCATTCGTCAAATATGACTCAAGAATGGCCTTAGAAAAATTTAAAACTCTCCCTAGCTATGAGAACCCTTCTTGGGCGAGACAATGAAGCATATTAGGTTCCATGGAGCTTTCTTTGTTTTCTCAAGGGAAGAAGCATATGGGGAGCCTCTTAGGGATCTTAGGAGCTCATTTAAACTTTTATTTAGGCCTAGTAATCATCATATAAAATGAGATTTTACAAGGTGCAATTGAAATCCTAGAACTTGCATCTTGAAATCTAATGGTTATTTTGTTATTTTCTTTGCATATTCTTAATCTCCATACCCTTTTTCCTTAGATTCATGCTTGGTTCTACCTAAAAATTATCTCCTCCTAGGGTTTTCTCAAGTGGGGAGAAATGGTGGAGGAGGGAACCAAAGATGACAACCATAGGAAGAGAAATTACCTTGTTTTCTTGCTTTTTCTCACTTGAATCTTGTGTTCTTTGAGCTCCTCTCTTCAAATCCGAATTTTCCCCTCAATTTCTCCTTTAAAACAGATTTATAAACTTCATTATAATCATAGGAAACAAAGGAGAATGGAGGAGAAGAGGTTTGGAAGAGAAAGAGCATGAAAAACCATGAAAATCCGTACCTTTCTACCTTGAATTTCTCTTCCTTTTCTTCCTCCTCTTGTGTGCCTCATCCCCTTGGGTTTTCCTCTAGTTTTGGGCAGAACTTGGTCGTGTATAATGAGGGGAGAAGAAGGGTGCATCATATATATAGGTGGGAGTAAGTTACACTTTTCAAAAATTTCCATTTTGCCCTTCGTTCTTGGCATTTTTGTTTCTCCTTTGTTTTAGCTCCTTTTTGAGAACTGTCTTTTCCATTATAAAAGTTAGGTTCCCAATTAAGAAAAATGCCTTTGGAATCACTCAAATCGGAGCTAAAACCTTCCCGAACAGATCTGTCAAAGTTTGGACACACCAACGTTGGAAAATATCCACTGGAGGGGATTTAACTGTCCCGGGGCTTCCCATGGTATTCAGGGCCTCTGAGAACCTGAAAGAACTTAAAACTTTGATTTAAAAAGTCCTGCTATGTGAATTCCAAAAATTTCTCAAAATTACGAAAATGCCATTACATTTCGTAGGCTTTTCGTAAGAAATTGTTTCTTCATTCTAGCTCTATTTATCTTTTTTTCTAAGCTTGGGATTCTCATTTTTAGGAGTTTAGAATGCTTTCCAAATTTTTCGGGACCATAACTATCTCATCTTGGGGGACTTCCTTTTGTATCCGGTGGGTTTCGTTCGTTTTCAGAGAAACTGTATGTTACGTTTCTCACATTTTTAGAAAACCGGATGTTACATTTCCCATGGTTTTTAGGGCCTTTGAGAACCTCGAAGATCTAAAAAGTTTCATTTAAAAAGCCCTTGTGTGTGAATTCCAAAATTTGCTCAAAATTACGAAAATGCCATTACGTTTTATAAGATTTCCATCAAAATTTGTTTCTTCATTCTAGCTCCATTTTTCCTTCTGTCTGAGGCTAGCATTCTCATTTTTAGGAGTGTAGAATGTTACTCAAATTTTTTAGGACCTTAACTAATTCATTTCAAAGGACTTGCTTTGAAAATGCGTCCATTTTCGTCATTTAACAAAAATTGGACATTACAAACAACATCCAAGGAGCACATCTACACTCAAGGAAAGAGCAGCTTAAGTTAAACATATGCACACAAGCTCTCACGTCATATGCATGAAGCCATAAACATTCCACTTGGTAAGACTTCTCAAGGAGAAAAAGTATGAGCTAAAGCATGAGAAGCAGACGTGGAAGTGAGGTTTTGGGTTTTGAAGGAAGAAGATATAGGAGAGAAGAGCGAGCAGAACATGTGAACATGTGAATGAAATATACACAGTAACAGTGTCCAGTAAAATACATGAGAAGCTATGGGTTGGCGTGGAGAAGGAAACTCAAACACACACATGCAGATTCTGACATCAAAATTATGCATGAAAGTAGCTGCACAATGGAGAAAACACGAAGAAGGAAGCCACAGGTTCAAATGCAGTAGCTGCATGAAGCTTGGTTGTAAACAAAAGTGAAAGAATTGACATAGGTTATAGAAGGAAGAAAACATTTAGGAAACTCATGGTAAGCAGGAAGGAACAAATACACATCAGCTAGGGCAGAAGGTGAAAAATGAAAGATAGGATTGGAGAGTTAGAGCATGTATAAAAATGTGACTATGAGGAAAGAAGCACGTGGAATAGGGGGCTGGATAGAACGTGGAAGATGAAGCTAGGAAATGGTAAATGAGTCTGGTACTTTGAAAGGAGGAGAGGAAGCTCACAAAGCTAAAGAGACTGGAATAAATAAGGAAAGAAGCATGTGGGAAGTGACATGGGATAAATTAAAAAGCCACATGAATAGTGCAAATGAAGCTACAGGTTTTTGATGAGAAGGTATCAGAACACGTGAAATAATTGATTAAATGAAGCATGAGGGCAGCACGTGATGAAGGGAGGCCAACATGGGAAAAATGTAAAAAAGAGACAAACTAAAAATGCGAAAAAGAGGGGAGAAAAAGGGTTGAAATAATGCAAAAAGGATGATGAAAAAACAACGCTGGTTGGGTGAGCTCCAAAGATGCGAAAAGGAGAAAAGAAATTGATTCAAAGAAGCTTGTTGATTTTAACTTCTTCCCTCCTCCATTTTCTTCCATTCATCTTCTCTATGGTAGCTAGCTAAAGATTGAATCTCCCTTGATGTAGATTTGAGCTCCAAAATTGCATCACCAAATTGGATAAATTCTGCTTCCTTTATCTTTTAATTTTAGCATTGATTCCTTTGTAAATTTGGCTAGGTTTAGCTTATTAATTTAGGGAATTTAGTGGCTGGAATTTACTGGATTGCTTTGAATTTTGGTTTGATTGTAATTACATAATTGAATGTTAATTTTAATCCCTAAGTGCTTGTAGAAAGTCCAGACTTAATGGCCACATAATTTGCTATTAAATTTCTCTTGTTTTTAGGTCAATTGATGCAATGGTTATTGAATTAAGTGGCTAGAGTTTTTGTGCAATTGTTGTGCTTCAGGAATTTATTAATCTAATTGGTTGATTAGCATTTTAAATGGATTGTTCAGTAAATTTTAGTGAGCATTTAGGATTTGTTTTTGTGTGTACTTGTTCCTAACTCAATTGATTAATTATTTAAGGTTTCTTTTGTTTGCAAAGTCCTTAAATTATTAATGAATTGAGTCTTAGATGGTAATTCAAGAGTTCTTATGGAGAATACACTAATGAGCAAGAGTTTTAATCCAATTTTGATATATTAAAAAGGGAGCAAGGATAATTGAATTTTAGATAGTCCATCTAAAGGCTAGTTACTACATTTTCCTAGTTACTAGCTTCACTTAGCCTTAAGCTTTTAGCTCTTGTTATTTTTCATTTAATTCAATTAAATTTCAATAATTCAAAACCCTTTAAACACTTTTCATTTAATATGAGTTTGTGAAATCTAGGTTTGTTTGTAATATTTGGTTTTTGTTAAACGATGGAAATAGGTATATTTTCAAAACAAGTCCCCTAAAATGAATTAGTTAAGGTCCCAAAAAATTTAAGTAGCATTCTAGACTTCTAAAAATGAAAATCTCGGGCTCAGACGGAGAGGAAAATGGAGCTAGGATAAAGAAATGAAATTGAATGAAAGACTTAGGAAATGTAATGGCATTTTTATAATTTTGAGTAAATTTTGAAATTCACACAGGAGGACTTTTTAAATTAAAGTTTTGAATTCTCCAGGGTTCTCAAAGGCACTAAAAATTATGGGAAGCCCCAAGACAGTTAAAATACCTCTGGTGGATGTTTTCCAATGACGATGGACCCAAACTTTGATGGATTCATTCGAGAAGGTTTTAGCTCTATTTTAAGTGATTCCAAAGGCATTTTACTAAATTGGGAACCTAAATTTTATAATAGAAATGACGATTCTAAAAAAGGAGCTAAAATAAATTGGAAATGAAAATGCCACGACAAAAGAGAAAAATTGGGATTTTTGAAAAGTCTTTCTTAGACTCCACCTATATATATAGGGTGCCCCACCTCCTCATTCACTTAGCCACATATGTTTCTACCCTAAACTAGATGAGGAACCCTAAGGGTGTGGCACACAAGAGGGAGAGGAAGAGAAGGAGAAAGACAAGACAAAAGGTATGGATTCTTAGTTATTTTTCATGCTTTTTCTTTAGCAAACCTTTTCTCCTCCATTTCCCCTTCTTTCCTAGGGTTTTATTGAAGTTTATGGATCTATTTTGAAGGAATAATAGAGGGGAAAATTCGGATTTGAAGAGAGGAGGCCAAAGAAAGGAAGAATCAAGCAAGAAAACAAAGAAAAACAAGGTAAATCTTCCTTCCATGGTAGCCACCTCTTGCTTCCTTCTTCTCCTTGGTTTGTCCCACTCATGAAGTTTCAAGAAGGCTTGGATTTCAGGCAAAACCAAGGGTGAATCTTAGGAAAAGGAGGGTAGAGAATAAGAATATGCAAAATGAATTAACAAATAACCATGGATACTCAAGATAGCAAACCTAGGGTTTCAAGTGTTCCTTGCAAAATCTGTTTTGATACAATGATTCCTAGGCCTAAATGAATATTTAAATGAGTTCCTAAGATCCCTAACAGGCTCCCCATATACATCCTCCACTAAGAAAATAAAGCAAAGTCCATAGGTGCCCTTATGTTTCATAGTCTCAACCTAAAGGGGATGAGGTACCTAGGGATAGTTTTAATTTGTTCCAAGCCCATTTTTGAGTCATATATGATGAGTGAAGATGAGGGGAAGCCTTGAGAAAAATTTAGAAACCATAGAAAGTAAGATGGCCTTATATGTTCCATAATATAACCTAAGGAAGCAACATATAGTTAAGCTCTTTGTTTTAGTTGTGTGATGACTCCAAAAGGCTTAAAAGGAGTCAAGAATCATATATGAAAGGAAAGAATGGAGCTTAGAACTCATTTGATGGGTGTTGCTTCATTAGGTGCATTTTTGGAACCATAAAGGGGTTGTTAGACCAAGTTAGTGTTTAAGGAAGATGTATAGCCTTAGCAATGCTTCCATGAACCTAATTGGCTTCCATATACTGTGTTTAGGCTAAGAGAAACCAATTCTACACCCTTGTTTGTGTAAGGCCAAGGAAGGGAGCATTGTTTCAAGAAGAAAAATGTGTGGTTGTACCAAAGGTAGCTCCTCTTCCTTCTCTCATGTATGGATGTATGCTTGACTTGTCTTTGAATGTGTGTATATGTGTTTTGAGCTATGAAAAGTATTCTAGCATGGGCTTTTATTCCATGGTACCATGACGATGCATTATATTTTTAAATGATGTTTAATATGTTTGCTTAAGTTTGCTTGAATGTGGAGAAGCCAAAAACTCTTGCCTATGATGAGGATGAGCCAAGAACCCTTAGAAATAGTGGAGACAAAGCAAAGCATCTCCTAAAATTAAGGTGAGCTAAAACCTCCTATCGAAAATGGTTGAGGCAAGTCTAAAATCCATAAGTAAAGGGGTGAGGCTAATCCACTTACTTGGCAAGCCTATGTATACTATGTGTGACTTGTTCAAATGCTAATAATGCTTCTTGAATGATTGAACACTCCATGATGCTCATGCATGCATTTTCAAGACTTGTTTTACATCTTTTATGCATGATTGAAAGGGAGATGAGCTATTGGGATTCTTTGAATCTCATTCCCTCCTCTCCTATGTTCTAACATGCTAGGTGGACCAAGTGGATAAGGTAATGGGAGCCAACAACTTGGAAGATAAGAGATTGACAATAATTTACATAAATTTTGCTTCTTTATGGCCATATGAATGGCAAATGTTGTAATCTATTGTTGTATATGTCCTATGACTTTATGAATATGTGTAATTATGCTGATGTATCATGTACAAATGAGAATTTATGTTATGTGAATGTTATAATGCAAATTAAATTAGATATGGGATGGCAAAACTAGCATTATGTAAACTTGTGTATGGCATAGGATGAGAGTGTGAGTTTCCAAATTTTAGGTTTATGCACCTTTGAGACAAGTTTAAATTGTCATTTTGGTACAATCCCACGTGCTCAAGTGGCTACACAAACTTAGGAAGCAAAATTGGACACTTTGATGCTAGTAGAGACTATAAAAATGACCAAACTAGAACCCTATAGCACAAACTAACCAAATGGATGAATCCTCCCATGAAATTTGTCAAACATGTAGAATTCATTGAGAGATTTTTGGGAAGTTAAAGTGCAGAAAAATTAGTACTCTATAGAATTAATTATGAATTTTCAAATTTGGGATTTTTCTTCTATTCTAGTGCATGTACTGTTCATATTATCAATTTTGTGTTTTGTGTCATTCGAGGGTCAAATGATTTCCAATGCTTATGAAATTTACAACCATAAAATAGAGGTTATAAGCTTTCTATAGCCACCAAGATCACCTCATTTGGAGGTTTAAGTAGAGAGTTATGAATTTTTGAAGTTTAATGTCAGTACCAGTAGCACCACTTGACCTCTTATATTGTTCCATCATAATTCAGTTCCCAAATGAACTCAGAATGGTCTGGAGATATTTTTCCCTTAGATTTAACATCTGTAGCTTCTTATATTGACTAAATTTGAATGATTTGGATTTTTCTAAAATTAGTTATTAATTTTCAAAGTTTATGACAATAACCTATGACAGTAGCCCAGATAGCTAAGACCTTGGGTGCTTTTCAAATGTCAAACGTCTTCTACTTGATGTCTCATGACTTGAAACTATTTTTAGCATAAACTATAGCTTTCCAAAATGGCAAAGAATGCATGATTTCAATTTTTCTAAAATTAGTTATGACTTTTCAAAGTTTGTGACATAAAGCATGAAATTTTGACCAAGGCTACACTATGGTATTTTGTGTGTGTTTTTCACTTACACAAGTTTTAGGCCACTTTTAGTGATGGAATTGAGTTGTATCCATGTAATTAAATATGAGAATGTGATACATGAGCTCACATAGTGTAACATCCGGTTCTTTGAAAACCAGAGAAAACGTGAAAAATGTAATATACGATTTCTCCGTAAAGGAACAAAATTCACCAGATACAAAAGAAAGTCCCCCGAAATGAGATAATTAAGGTCCCAAAAAATTTGGGAAGCATTCTAGACTACTATATCCATAGATTGAAGAAACAATTTCTTATGAAAAGCTTACGAAATGTAATGACATTTTTGTAATTTTGAGCAAATTTTGGATTTCACATAGGAGGGCTTTTTAAATGAAAGTTTTGAGTTCTTTAGGGTTCTCAGAGGCCCTAAAAATTATGGAAAGCCCCGGGATAGTTAAATCTCCTTCCGGTGGATGTTTTCTAATGTTGGTGTACCTAAATTTTGACGGATTCATTCGAGAAGGTTTTAGCTCCGATTTGAGTGATCCCAAAGGCATTTTACTAAATTGGAAATCCAAATTTTATAATGGAAAAACGGTTCTTAAAAAGGAGATAAAATGAAGGAGAAACAAAAATGCCAAGAACAAAGGGCAAAATGGGAATTTTTGAAAAGTGTGACTTCCTCCCACCTATATATATGATGCACCCTTCTTCTCCCTTCATTATACATGACCATGTTCTACCCAAAACCAGAGGAAAACCCTAGGGGATAAGGCACACAAGAGGAAGAAGAAAATGAGGAGAAAGGTATGAATTTTCATACTTTCTTTATTCCGAACCTCTTCTCCTCCATTCTCCTTTGTTTCCTATGATTAAAATGAACTTTACAAATATGATTTAAGGGAGAAACTTAGGGAAAATTTTGGAGTTGAAGAGAAGAGCTTGGAGAAAGCAAGATTCAAGTGAGAAAAAGTAAGAAAACAAGGTAATTTCTCTTCCTATGGTTGTCATCTTTGGTTCCCTCCTCCTCCATTTCACCTAACATGAGAAAACCCTAGGAAGACCAAGGGTGAATCTAAGGAAAAAAGGTGTGGAGATTAAGAATATGCAAAGGGAATCAACAAAAAACTAATAGATTTCAAGGTGCAAGTTCTAGGGTTTCAATTGCACCTTGTAAAATCTAATCTTATATAATGATTCCTAGGCCTAAATAAGAGTTTAAATGAGCTCTTAAGATCCCTAGAAGTCTCCCCATGTGCTTCTCCCCTTGAGAAAATAAAGAAAGCTCCATGGAACCCAATATGCTTCATTGTCTCGGCCAAGCAAGGATAGCATAGCTAGGGAGAGTTTTAAATTTTTCTAAGCCCATTCTTGAGTCATATATGATGAATGAAAATGAGGGGAGGCCTTGGAAAAAATTTAGAACTCATAAAAAATAAGTTGGTGCTTTAGGTTCCATATTATTACATAAAGAAGCAACATGTAGTTAGGCTCTTTGTTTTAATTGTGTGATGACTCCAAGAGGCTTAAAAGGATTCAAGAATTATATTTAAAAGGAAAAAATGGAGCCTAGAATTTATTTAAGGGGTGTTGCTTCATTAGGTGCAATTATGGAACCATAATGAGGTTTATAGATCAGCCTAGGGTCTAAACAAGTTGTATGGCCTTAAAATTAATTCCATAAACCTAATTGACTTCCATAAATTGTGTCTAGGCCAAAAACGAATGATCTCCACCTTCTTGGGTGTGTGAGGTCAAGGGAGAGGATTCAAGACTTAAGGAAAAAGTGTGCAAAATGCAAGCAAGGTAGCTCTCTCTACCTTCTCTCATGCATGGATATGTGCTTAGCTTGTCTTGAATGTATGTATGTGTGTTTTTAAGTCATGAAAGTGTTCTAGCATGACTATAATTCCATGGTGCTATGATGTTACAATATGCTCTTATATGATGTTTTTGATGTGTGCTTGGGTTTGCTTGAGTGTGGTAAGGCCAAGAACCTTTAGCCATGGAGAGGATGAGCCAAGAACCCTTGAGATTAGTCTAGACAAAGCAAAGAGTCTCCCAAAAGCAAGATGGGCTCTCAAGAGTATGGCTGAATCCAAGAATCTCTTAAAGAATGGGTGAAGCAAGTCCAATATCCACAAGAAATTGGATGAGGCCAATCCACTTGCTTGGCAAGCCTTTGTATGCTATGTATGACATTCTCAAATGATGAAAATACTTCTTGAATGTTTGTACATGTCAACATGACCATACATGCATTTACGCGACTTGCTTGCATCCATTATGTATTATTGAATGGGAGATGAGCTATTGGAATTCTTTGAATCTCATTCCCTCCTATCCAATGATCTAATATGCTAGGTGGACCAAGTGGACATGGTAATGGAAGCCAACCACCTTGAGGATGAGAGCATGACAACAAAATGCAAAGTTTTTGGTTCTTTAAGACCATAGATATGTCAAATGATGTAATGCAATGATGTATATGGTCTATGACCTCTTAGACATGTGTAATTATGTTAATATATGATGTATAAATGAATGGATATGATATGTGAATGATGGAATGTAAATTGAGTATGTATGAATGGTATTATGGAATTATGCATATGTGTGGATGAGATGGCCAAAATGAGATGCATGGAGTTTGAGACCAATTGGGCAGCTTACACAAGTCTTAATCATGCTTTTAGACTTGCCCAAAGGGTGCCAAACCCTAAAGAAAGCCATTTGGTTACTTTGGTACCTCATAGGGAGATAAAATTGACCATAATGGAACCCTATGTCACTTTTTGGCCAAATGAGTTTTTCTTGATTTGAAATTTGGCATGAAATTAGATCTTGTTGAGATCCTTTTGGGAAACTAAAGAACATAATTTTTGAAGGTCTACAAAATATTTGATAAATTTCCAAAGTTGGCAAATTTTCTGATTTTGGTCTATTACACTATTTATTTGGTTCGAAAATGAGATCTGTCACATAAGGCTTAAATGATGTCCAATTACCATGAAATTTTATACAAAGAAACTAGACATTCATAGTGACTTGTGTCAAGTAGAATCACCTCATTTGGAGGTCTAGAGAGGGAGATATGAATTTTTAAAGATTCTATCCAGTATCAAGAGCTTCACCCGACCTTAGTTATATTCTATTGAATTTTGGGCTCTGGACATGCCTAAGCTGGTCTAGAAATATTTTTTCCCTCTATCTAACATCTATAGCTTTCTATATTGGTATCATTTGCACAGATTGGAGTTTCTTGGAATTAATTGGACATTTTTAAAGTTTGCTATAGAAATCTATGATAGCACTAGTGAGCAGTTTGACCTCTAGATCTTCTTGGATGTCAAATGTTCTTTTGTGATAGATGTTATAGTATAGAAATATTTTAATGTGAATTAGACATCCTTAAATTTCTAGAATGGCCAAGAATGCATGATTTCAATTTTTCTAGAATTAGTTATGATTTTTCAAAGTTTGGCTAGAAAAGAGCCAAATCTGGCCGTAAATATATTTATATATTTCATGCTTCCCTTTGTGATTCTTGATGTGTAGGCCACTTTTCATGATGCAAATGAGTTGTATTCATGTAATTAAATATGTGAATATGATGTATGAGCTCACATGGCTCGACACCGAATGGAAAATTTATGCATAGCGCAACGCTAAGAAACTCATTATTTTATGTCCTTTTTCTTTGTTCCTTTATAGAATGCATGGTATGAAGTATGAGAATGGAAAAAGATAAGCTAGAAATTTTTGGTGTTACACATAGTCCACTGGACATCGAATGAAAAATTTATAAGCTACGTAACACAAAAATATTCATTATTTTAATGCCAATTTTCTTGCTTTCTTATGAAATACATGGTATGAGTCATGGAAGTAGCATGAAATAAGCTAGAACATTATGGTGTTATATTGTACACCTTTGAGACATGTTTAGTAGACTATTTTAGTGTTTTTCCACGTGTTCAAGTCGCCACGAAAGCCTTGGAAGCAAAAATGACCCTTTAAGAAGCATAAAAGAGCCATTTTGCAACCCTATGGCATAATCTGACCAAATGACTGAATTTCCTCATGAAATTTGGCATGCATATAGATGCAATCTAGATATTTTTGGAAAGGTAAAAATAAAATTATTTGGATCTCTATGGAATTAATAATTATTTTTCAAAGTTGCCAAATTTTAGCTATTCTAGTATGGTTACTATTCATACCGTTAGTTTCTTCTCCTATGTCATTGGAGGGCTAAATGGTGTCCAATGCTCATAATATTTTACATTTATAAACGGGACACTATAATATTTCTATAACCACTAAGATCACCTCAATTGGATATTTGAGCAGGGAGATATGAATTTTTGAAGTTCTGTGACAGTACTAGTAGTGCTAAATAAGTTTGGATACTATTCCATTAATTTCTAGTAACTAGACATTCCTTTTTTGGTCTAGACTTATTTTTAGCATAAATTAGAAATCTATAGATTTCTAGAGTGGTATAGTGTTCTTGATTTCAATTTTTTTAGAATTAGTTATGATTTTCCAAAGTTGATGATAGAAATCTAGCCCATGAATCTGAGGCTGAATATATGATTTTTATATATATAGTTCATGAGCTTGAGCTTTTGACCACATTTTAAGATGGTTTAGAGTTTTATGTGTGCATTTAAATAATAGAATGAGATGTATGAGTTCATACGGTCCACGAGGCATAAAATGAAAATGTTATCTATGACATAACACAAAAATAATCTATTATTTTAATGGTATTTTTTTGGGAAACTTGTTCTTACCCAAGGTAATGAACTTAGAATGAAATGAGATAAGCTAGGTAAATATGGTGTTACACATATAAAGAAAAGGAGGATGCTACCTGGAAGATGAAAAATTTGCCACATCTCTTACTTTGCCTCTTGTCATGTTTATTTTCTCTACTTGTCTCTTTTACTTGGCCTTTACTAACTTAATGTGGCATTTTATGGTCTTCTTGTCCAAGGGCCAGTCTAGCTAACTTAACATGCCTAAATATCATATTAAGCATGGAAAATAAGTAATCAATGTATATCTAAGCTAACTTGTTCATATGCCCCTCAATTGCCTTATATAACACATATTATGGCATAACTTTTAAAAATATACAACTTTGGCCAAGAACTTTTAAATTAGGAAAATAATACCTTTTTGGAAAGTTCTACTCATGGACTACCTATTTTAAAGTTTCAATTTAAAAATAATCTATTTGATCCCTAAAATGCATTAAAAATTAGATTTGGTATGGGGTAAAAGACTAATACATGACAACTTTTCTACATTAACTTGTGAAAATCATAACTTTAGCTAGTAGTATCCAAATTAGGCAAATTAAGACTTGTTGGAGAGCTTTGATGTGCCCTAACTATTGTAAAAATTTTAGTTTAAACTGGATCATTTAGTCCCTAAAGAGTCGAAAATCAAGGGTGTTTAGAGACCAAAACTGATATAAGGCAGATTTCTTGATGCAACTTTGGAAATTCATAAAATATTCTATAATGATCCAAAAGTTACAAACTATGTATCATATGAAAATTTAGGATGTCTCTAAATGCCTACCTAGTTTCATGCCCAAATTCATCCATTACGGCTTCCATGGGTAGAGATATATTTTCAGACTCATTATGGGTCTATTTTTTGGCTATTCATGGTACCAAATTTGCTATATTAACTATTTATGAAATTTTCTCCTTTTAAGCAACTTTTTTTACTAGCAACTAACTTATTTAACTAGTCTCTAATATAAAATATGGCCAATATCAAAATATAGACATGCCACTTGTTTATTTTTCCTAAATTTCTATCTTACCATTTTGCACCTTTGGTGCCCATATTGCATTTCATTGAATCTAACTATAATCTCATCGCTTACACATCATTTTTAGGTCATTTTACGTGCTAGACTAGCCATATGACTATTTCCCATTTTGTGCTAACTTATGGAACCTATAGAGCTCATATGGTCTTAAATTCGCTAGTTTTCATCAAACTTATATTAAATCATGTTTAATTCATGTCTAGGCCATTATTTGCCTTTTCTTGCACAATTTAGGAATTTTGGCCAAACTAGGGCCCTTTGGTTAAACTCTACATGCCATTTTATCTTAGGCCAATAAGAATTATCTTTATCTTCATTTATTTTTTATTTAAAACAAAACACTGATTTTCTATACCATTTTGGTCAAAATTATAGTTTTGCCACTATATATATTTTTTGCTCTCATTTTGGCCTAAAAACTCAATATTTTTGGATAACTCTGAGGCATAGGATATTTTAAATCTTCTTTGTTCATATAATCATTCTCTGGGTCTATAGTAGCTTAGAATAACTTAAAATAGCTCAAATTACACCTATGCCACTGGTTACCTCAGTTTGCATGTAATCAAAGTTTTGACCAATTGTATTATCTCTAGTTGATCTGCTAACCATATTTAGTCATATAATGATGAGAAGTATCTTATCTCTTAATATATTGCAAATATTTAAACTCCTGATGTTCTCATATTACACTGTCGACGATTACTGTTGCCTTTTTTGGGACTGAAACTTAACGTTTTAGCCCATTTCCCTCCTCTAATTAGGCTTCTACTCTATTTTCTCATCTAGTTTACTCTAATTTAGAGGTATAACTCATTGTAAAAATACTAACTATTTCATTTAGTCTAGTGTTGAAATGCCAAATATTACAAAGCTAGTGCCACACATAGCCAAGGAAGACTCCATTTCCATCTTGCTCACTTGAAAGCTCCATTTGAGGCACTAGCCCGAGGATTTGGCCAAGGTACATGAAGAGAAAAACATTCTATTCCTTCATAACTTCATTTTGAACTGATCAAAATTTAAAATGGATGATATAAATCTTACGGTTTTACAATAGGGGATTTTGGGGAATTTGGCAATTTAGGTTGAAATTGGTTAATTAAAAGTGTAATTAAGCTTTTAGTAATGTAAGTGGGCTTATTAGAATATTGATTAAGTTTTAATTGTTATTAGTTTAAAAAGTTGCCCATTAAATGTTTGATAGAATGCCTAAGTGGAAAATGACTTTTTCTAGGAGGGAAATTTGGGTAAATTTGTTATTCCATAATTATTTATATTTATTTTTAATGTTAGTAAATTAATTTGGAAGCTTAATTCATTATTTTGGTATGAAATATGAAAGACAAAGTGTGAATCATAATGGATTTATAAAGTGTTAGACTTATTAGGTGCTTGCGGATTGTTGACTATTGTGGTAAATAGATAAAATAAAATGGATTTAATTATATAAGAAATATTATTTTGGATACATACATAATATCAAATATGTTTTATTGATATATTGTAGATTCCTAGCTTGAAGGTAGTGGCGGTGGCTTGGCAAGTATACGTTTGACTTCATATCAAGGAAGCTAGTGTCTATAAATATAATTCTAATGTATTTTATCTTTTATTAAGTTTATTTATGTAATGTTTGATTCACCCTTCAAGTATTTAAGAAAGTTGAACTATTTGAGATAGTGTTGTTGTAACATCTGGTCTCTCCATAAACGTGAGAAACGCGATATTCGGTTTCTCTGTAAACATTATAAATGGGCCAAATATAAAAGGAAGTCTCTGAAATAGAAGGGTTTGTGGCCAAATAAAATTAGGATAAAATTCTAAATATTAGAAAATGAGGATTTAAGGTTTAAGATGTCTAAAAACTAAAGCTAGAAGAGCTCAGAAAAATTTACCGAAAGGCCAGTGGCATTTTCGTAATTTGGGCAAAATTTGGAATTCACCCAGGAGGGATTTTTAAATGAAAGTTTTGAGTTCTTTGGGGTTCTTAGAGGCCCTAAAAACTATGGGAAGCCCCAGGACAGTTAAATCCCCTCCGGTGGATGTTTTCTCACATCGATGTACTCGAACTTTGACGGATTTGTTCGGGAAGGTTTTAGCTCCGATTTGAGTGATTATAAATGCATTTTACTAAATTGGAAATTTAAATTTTATAATTGAGAAGACAGTTCTCAAAAAGTGATGCAAGACCCTCTAGGAACCTTGTCCTAGGAACCTTCAATAAGATAACACTTTGCCCAGGACTGGCTAAAAAATAAAAATGTTAGTAAAAAGAAAGACCCTAAGAGAACTTGTCCCTTAAAACCCTAGCCTTAAGATGCTACAAAGGAAGACCAATCCTTTGATAAGTCATGTGAACTCTCAGAGAACACAAAGAAATAAAAGCCTTACAGAGAATTGAATAATACTCAAATTCATTCATCATCTTCAAAATAGAGTACAATATAGAGCCTTTTATAGGAAAAAATTTCTAAAAGTCTAAAATCCTAATAAAAGTTAAACTCTAAAATCTTATTAGAAATATTTTAAATAGTGCCTAAAATCAAGGAACAAGATTAGGATACTAATTTTAACTTAATCTCCAAGATAAGCTCTTTGACGAAGTCTAAAAAAATAATAAAATAACAAAAAACGAAATTCATAAAGAATCCTAGTCAAAACTAATCAGCTTAGTAGTCATATGGGATGTACATACTTCATTAAAAATCACATGGTTGACACATGATTCTTAATCTCTTACAATTAGACTCTAATTGGGCCTTGGCACTCCTCTTGTATGTGTATAACTACATTGGGCCTTCAACATGTTAGATATTGATTCTAGTTGCTCCATGGACCTTCTTATAGCATTGGGCTTCCACTTGGACTTCTACTTTTGCATCTTTAAGGAAATCTCATGTCCAAAGTCCAATTCAGCATGTTTTGAATTGATCAAATATGGATCTTGGACTCTAAACTTGGGTCGACATCCAATATAGATATTATCTTGGGCTCTTTGAAATTTTTGGACAATACTAGCACAATTTGGGCCTCTTGAGCATACGTCATCCCTTCATAAGCCATTTGGACCTGAATCATGCGCTTTTGAATGATTTGGGTTTCTTGATGGATGAGGGCTTCTTGAACTTGTAGTGCTTCAATGGGCATGCCTACTGATATTGTATCAAAAAGGAGCTAAAAGGAATTAAAAACGAAAATGCCAAAAACGAGGGATGAAATGGGAATTTTTGGAATTCTTTTGCTTTTAATACACTCTCTTTCTCACGCCCTCCCTTGCCCTCATTTTCCATTGTCTTTCTTCCGCCCAGAATAGAGAGGAGAATCAGTTCTCTTAGGCGCACAAGAAGGAGCACTCTTGGAGGGAGAAAAAAGCCAAGAAAAGGTAGGAAATTCCATGGAAAACCTAGCTTTCTCCTTAACAAGTCACTTCTCCTCCTTCTCCTCCTTATTTCTATGGGTTTGATGGTGTTTTTAAATCTATTTTGAAGGAAAAACAGAGGTGGAATTTTTGGATTTGATGAGGGGAGGCTAGCCAGGTGAAGAACAAACCAAGAAAACCAAGAATCTAAGGTATTTTGCTACTTCCTAAGCTTAGGTCTCCTTGCTCCTCTTCTCCTCAATTTCCCCCATGTAAAACCAGCCATAAGGGATTAAATTTTTGGCTAAACCAAAAATGAATCACATAAATTAGGGTGTGGGAATTTAGAATATGCAAAGGAAACCAAGTAAAAGCCATTGGATTTCAAGTTAGCAAAGTGTAGGATTCTTGAAGAGTTTGTAAAATTTGTTTCGATTCATGAATTTCATAGGCTATGTAAGTGTTTAATTGAGTTTCTAAGACCTCCAAGAAGCCTCCCAAGTGTGTTTCCCATTAAGGAAAAATCAATAAGCCATTAAACCCCATTTATGTTCTCAGTTTTGGCCAAGCAAGGATAGCATAGCTAGGGAGAGTTTTAAATTTTTCCAAGCCCATTTTTGAGTCATATATGATGAATAAAAGTGAGGGGAAGCCTTGGAAAAAATTTAGGAAGCTTAGAGAATGAGTCGGTGCTTTGTGTTCCATAATGTGACCTAAGGAAGCAACATATATCTAGGCCCTTGGTTTTAATCGGGTGATGACTCCGAAAGGCTTAAAGCGAGTCAAGAGTCATATATAAAAGGAAAGAAAGGGGCCTAGACTTCCAAGAGTGGATGTTGTTTCATTAGTGCCATTAGGAACTATAATTGGATCATAAAACAAAATTAGAGTCCGAACTAGATAGGTAGCTTTGAGAATGGTTCCAAGGGTCTAATTGGTTCATATTTTGTGTGATTAGGCCATGGAAAACAAGCCCCACCTAGTTGTGAATGTGTGGCTATGGGAGGAGATTCTATTCTAAGAGAAAAAGTGTGCTTGTGTGGTAAAGGTAGCTCTCCCTCTTTTCTCCCATGCATGAATGAATGTCTACGTTGTCTTTGAATGTGTGTATGTGTATTTTAAGCTATAAATTATGCTTTGGTATGATGCCTATGTTCCATGGAACCATAGTGTTACATTATCTATTCAATGATGCCTAGAATGTTTGCATTGATTTGCTTGAATGTGGAGAGGCCAAGAACCTTCCATCTTCAGTAAGGATGAGTCAAGAACCCTTAGAAGTGATTGAGACTAAGAGAAAGTCTCCCAAGAGCAAGGCTTAGTTTAAGGCCTTTGAGAAAAAGGGTGAGGCAAGTCCAAGAACCTTGAAGAAAGTGGGTGAGGCTAATCCATTCATTTGATAAGCCTAAGTATGTTATGTGTGCTTTGTGTAAATGCCAAGAATGTATTTTGCACCATTTTCTATATTGATATGCCATGCATGCATCCTTAAGACTTGTATTACATTCTTTATGCATGATTGAATGGGAGATGAGCTATTGGAATTCTTTGAATCTCATTCCCTCCTCTCCAATATCTTAACATGCTAGGCGGAGCTAATGAACAAGGAAATAAAAGCCACCAAGTGAGGAGATGAAGTCTTGATCATAAAGCTTTTAATTTTGTTTATGTTGTAACCAAAGGAGTGGCATATGATGTAATCTTTTGTTAGAATTGATGCACAATGAATGAAACATGTGTAAATATCCTAATAGATGAAATAAGTATGAAATTTGTGGATAAATGGAATGTATTGCAACTTTTGAGTATTGGATGGCCATTTCAAGTGTATGTCTCTTAGTACATAACTTGGGGATGGGAAATGAAATTCTGTGTTTTGAGCCTCTACACCTTTGAGACAAGTTTAGAGAGTCTTTTTGGGCCATTCCCACGTGCTCAAGTGGCCACAAGAACCATAGGAGCCATTTTGCCCATCCTTGAACCATTAAGAGGCATGAAAATGGCCCAATTGAAACCATATGCCACTTTTTGCCCAAATGAGTTCTTTTTTATCTGAGATTTAGTATTCAATTAGAGTTTGTTGAGAGCTTTTTAGGAAGCTAAAGAACATAATTTTTGGAGGAATATTTGATGAATTTTCAAATTTGGGATTTTCTATTGATTCTGGTGTGTGCATTGTTCACACTGGTAGAATTGTATTATGTGTCATCTGATAGGAAAATGGTGTCCAATGCTTGTGAAATTTTATATCCATAAACTAGAGGTCATAAGATTTCTGTGGCCACCAAGATCACCTCATTTGGATTTCTGAGCAAAGCGTTATGCATTTTTGAAGTTGGCCGTCAGTAGTAGTGGCGCCCCAGGAGTCCAGTCATTGTTCCATAGATTTCAAATAGCTAAACATATTTTTTCATTCTAGAATTATTTTTAACATAAATGTAACATTTTTATCTTTCAATAATGACCAAATTTGTGTGATTTCTAGTTTTATAGAATTAGTCATGAATTTTAGAAGTTTATATCAGTAATCTGAAATAGCAGCCCAGGCAGCAGCGACCTCAGTGACTTTTTGAATGTCAAACATCTTCGCCTTAATGATTCATGAACTAAAATTATTTTTACCATCGATAGACATCCAGAGCTTTCTGGAATGGTAAAGTTTGTTGGATTTTGATGTTTTTGGATTTAGTTGTAAATTTCTAAAATTGTGACAGGAAAAATGAAATTCTGACTACGGCAAATCCGTGGGAATTAATGTGTTTCACCCACTTGAATGAGTTCCAAGCCACTTTCTTGAATGGTTTTAAGTTGTAATAGTGTAGTTAAATAGGAGAATATGATATATGAGTTAATATGGTCCACATGACATTGAATGAAATTTTCATACGCTACGCAACGCAAAGAAATGAAATTTTTAATCTCGCTTTTTCTTGTCCTGTCATGGAATCTATGAATGTTAAGCATGGAAATGTTGTGAAATGAGTTAGAAAAATATGGTGTTACAGTTGTAACCCTTATGAAATGATGGAATTATACTGTAAAATGATGAATTATGCTTTTATGCTTTAAGATTGAACTATTCTTGTACTGGGGTCACTATTTACTTTAAATGAAAAGTTAATGTTTAATGTTTATTTGACTTTTGGGACGAAATGGCTTTGGAATTGATAAGTGTTATTTTCAAACATATGCTCATTTTAGTTGTCATTGAGATAGAATCTTATGGTTGAAAACCCAAGGATGAATATTTACTTGATAGTTATGATTATAATTATGAGATTGGATTTGATGTCATTAATTGTTGGGATAGTGGGCCAAGTTGCTGACAGGGTGTGCATGCCTGCACTCTAGCAAGTGATCACTATTAGTCAAGGGTTAGGCTTAAAGTTATAGATCCCATTTGATGTGAGACATTTTATTGAATGACATGGTCAACTCACACTACAAATACCACCAAATGGAAAGAAGGGGTAATGGTAGTGAAATCCCACCTATGAGTGTTGTTGAGCATATGGTTTCCTCAAGTAAGATTTGTTTAAGAAATTGGTTTGTATTAAATTTTGTAAGCTTTATTAATGATTTATGATAATGGATTGAAAATTGTTAATTGTTATAGCTAATAAATATTTTCAAAAGGTACTTTCTCTATATGCATTACTTATTACCTTTTACTAATTACTTCTATTTGAAATAAAAGACTTATATTTATGGCTAGGAATGCAATTTTGGAACTTCACTACCTATTAGAATTTTTATCTCATTTTTTGTTAATGAAATTTTCAGGACAAAGAACTGTGGTTGGCACGAAGAAGCCAAATAGTGAATACTTTAGTTACATTAGCTTAGTAAAACACTGTAATAGGAGTTATGATGATGTAATTACAGAATATAGTGCTTGAGATGGTCTATAACATTGTTTACGTTTATAGTTGAATTTTATTACCAATTGGTTATTTAAGATTTTATTTTTTTATTATTATTATTATTATTGGAATATATATGTTGGAGTTATATTATAAATTGTTTATTTCAGTTTTTAAAATTGATTAGCAAGAGATTATATTATTGAGGAATTATATTATTATATATATAAGCACTAGGTGTTACAAATTTGATCATCGGTCATGGGTCAAGTTTACTTAAAATAAACTATTAGGCCTTCTATTTATTTATTTTATCTTCATTCAAACCCAATTAAATAAAATATAATAGCCTATCTATCCTATTTTCTAATTATAATAAATTCTTATTTTCTGAATTAAACCTTAATAATTCTTTGACTAATAAAATAATAAAAATAGTCAATAAATAATCTATGTATAAGTAACACCTTACTTGACCCTTAAATAATATTTAATATAAAATCTCCAATAAATCATTAATTAATTATTTTAATTAATTTACTATTATGGGATGCTAAACAAAAGCCTTTAGAGTTATATCAATATTCCTCCAAGAGCTCTTTCCATCCATGCACAATAAAAACTCTCTCAATTTAAATCCAAATAGCCTATATATATATATAAACTTATCAGCATTGCACGCTGCAACAAATGAGCTTTCTCATCACAGTAGGTTACTACCTGAATTAATACACTACAATATCTTGCCATGGCCAACAACATATTCTTGTTGTGATGAGTTGTACATGTGGCCTCCTTATTTTTTTTTTACTTTAAAAATCAGTCCTTGGTGTCATACCTAGTATTTCTAAATTTATAGACATTAAAAGAGTTGTTAATTGACATAATAATAGGGGATTAAAGGCTTAGAGGAAATGAAAAGAAAAGGCTAAATAAAACAAAAGGAAAATGGGCCAATCTAGTTGAAAAGCAAAAAAAATTAAGGATTTAAATATCATGAGATATTCATATTGCTCATCATAATATGATAAAATAAAATTAATATGTTAACTAGATGAGGTTAAAATAGTTAAATCCTTAACAGTGTACAAGTTAGGCTTTCTGGTAGAGATATTTTAGACTAGACTTTTTCAAAATATTTTAAACTCTTGAGTCCTCTAAGCAGATGTTTTTAATAAAGTAGAGATTGTAACACCACCTGTAGCTAGCATTTATCTTGCATCACAAATAGCAAAGAATATTCATTTTCATGAATTCAACACTTTTAGTAATAGATATTTGCATCATTAAAAACTAAATTAATTCATTCTTGGCTTAATGGACCATGTGAGCTTACCAAATTCATTTTCCATCCCTAACACATTTGTTTAATAAAAAATATCACAATTTGAAGCTCAAAACTTGGGTCCAAAGCATAGAACACAAAATTGCACTTTTCTTGCATTTTTTCATAAATTCCATATTTTGATATGAAATTTGGAAAATCATAACTAATTTTAGAAAAATCTAAATCTTATGGATGGAAAATCATAACTAATGATAGCTTTGTGGAAAGCTCAAGATCTCATCTAACTGCGATAAAAATTTCAAATGAAAAAAACTATGTTTGGGCCATAAAAATGGATGGAATAGTATATCAGGTATGGTAGTCGTTCTATAGCAAACTAGAAACTTCAAAAATTCATTTCTCCCTTTACAAAGAACCAAATAGGGTGCTCTCAATGGCTATCAAAAGCTTATGGTATCTACTATATGCTTATAAAATTTCCCAAGTATTGGACATCATTTAGCCCTTGAGTAATGTAGAAAACCAAACTAACCACATAAATAATAACAGTGACATTTTTTGCATAATTTGGCCAACTTTGCAAAATCATAATAAATTCTCTAGAGCTCAAAAAATAATTCTCTTTAGATAAGACCTATTTGGTTGCCAAATTTTATGTATAAATTCATCCATTAGTTTGTAATTTAGGTAAAGAAAGTAGCCATTTTAGGGACCATAATAGGGTCAAAGTGCACCAACTGGCCTTCTACTCATACCATAACCATTTGAGTACATCCAAAAGTATAGACACAGTATATAGAAACATTCTAAATGGTTCAAATTATCATACAACTCAAAATCACCTTTTCACTTGGTTTCATACACATATACATCAAGGCATTAAGATGTCAAATTCTCATATAATCATTCATTTGGTTCCACATTCCATTCATACATGATAATTGCATACTTTTATACATGTTCAAAAGTTTACATCTTATAAATATCATATAGTTACAAACCTTGATATCAAAATACATATATTCCTATACTATTGTCAAAGTCACATTCTTCAAGTAGCTTGGCTCCCATTTCTTACTCCCTGAGCTTCACCTAAACATCGTTAAACGTATATGAGGAAGAGTGAGATTCAAAAAATCTCAATAGCTCTTTTACCTTTTCAAACATACATACATGGCACATTTTCATGTCAAAAAATGCAAGCATGTACTAAAAGCCTCTTGTAAGCATACATAAACATATTCTTATGTCACATAAACTCATGCATGTCAAACATAGGCTTTAAAGACTTTTAGTCTAGCCTCATCCAATCCATTAGGAATTTTGGATTTACCTTGTAACACCTTATATTTATAGCTCATATCTATCATATTGACATGCTCATACGATACATTCCATGAAGGAAGTAAGAAAATCTATTAAAAATAATACATTTCTTTGCGTTGTGTCATATATTATTCAGTGTCACGTGGACTATGTGGGTTCATATAACACATCCTTATATTTAATCACATGAATACAACTCATTTGCATCATCAAAAGTGGCCTATATCTCAAGGAACTCAATGGGAAGCTCAAAATATACATATTCATTTTTGGCCAGTTTTATCCCCTTTTCTATTACAATTTTGGAAAATCATAACTAATTCTAAAAAATCGAAATCAGGTATTCTTGACCATTATGAAAAGCTACACATGTCTAATTTATGCTAAAAATATGTCTAGACCATAACATCCAACACAAAGGATGTTTGACGTGTGAAATGGTTCAGAGGTCAGGCTGTCCACTGGTGCTGTCACAGAATTCTGCAGCAAACTTCAAAAATGTCCAATTAATTTCACAAAAATCCAATCTAAGCAAATGATACCAATTTGGAAATCTATTGATGTTAGCTAGAGGTAACAAATAACTCAAGACCAATTCAGGCATTCATAGACCTCAAAATTCAATCAAACAATAACTAAGGTTAGGTGAAGTTCCTAATACTGGATAGATTCTTTAAAAAATTATATCTCCCTCTCTAGACATCCAAATAGGGTTCTTCTAGTTGGTACAAGTCACTGGGAATGTCTAGTATCTTTTTATATAATTTTGTGGTAATTGAACATCATTTGAGCCCTGTGTGATAGATTTCATTTTTGAACCAAGTGAACAGTGCAACAGACCAAAATCAGAAAAAATTGCCAACTTTAAAAATTTATCAAATATTCTGTAGACCTCCAAAAATTATGTTCTTTAGCTTCCCAAAAAGCTCTCAACAAGTTTTAATTGTATGTCAAATCTCAGATCAAGAAGAACTCATTTGGATAAAAAGTGATATAGGATTCCATTATAGTCAATTTTGACTCCATATAGGATACCAAAATGTCCAAATGGCTTTCCTTGGAGTTTGGCACCTCTTGGGCAAGTCTAAAAGTATAATTAGGACTTGTGTGAGCTATCCAAATGGTCCTAAACCCCATGCATCTTATTTTCGCCATCTCATCTGTAATATCCGGTTCTCTGAAAATCAGAGAAAATGTGAGTAACGTAACGTATGGTTTCTTCATAAATAAACGAAACTCACCAGATACAAAAGGAAGTCTCCTAAAATGATGCATTTAAGGTCATGAAAAACTTGGAAAGCATTCTAGACTCCTAAAAATGAGAATCTAAGGCTTAGACGGAAAGAAAAATGAAGCTAAAATTAAGAAACAATCTCTTACGAAAAGTTTACAAAATGTAATGGCATTTTCATAATTTTGAGCAAATTTTAGAGTTTACATAGGAGGGCTTTTTAAATGAAAGTTTTGAGCTCCCCGAGGTTCTCAGAGGCCCTGAAAACCATAGAACTTTGACTGACCTGAACTTTGACTGATTCATTCAGGAAGGTTTTAACTCTGATTTGAGTGATTCTAAAGGCATTTTACTAAATTGGGAACCTAATTTTATAATAGAAAATACGGTTCTTAAAAAAGAGCTAAAACAAAGGAGAAACAAAAATGCCAAGAACGAGGGCAAAATGGAAATTTTTGAAAGTGTTTCTTCCTCCTTTATAAATAGGTGGCGCCTCATACTCTCCCTCATTTACCTTCAAATTGTTTTGCCCAAAATTAGAGAAAAAAACCCTAGGAGAGTGGTGCACCAAGAGAAGAAGAAATTCAAGCTTTAAGGTATAGTTTCTTGGTAGTTTTTCATCCTTTCTTCCATCCAAACCTCCTCTCCTCCATTCTCCTTTGTTTCCTATGATTATAATGAAATTTATAAATCTGTCTTAAAGGAGAAATTGAGGGGTAAATTCAGATTTGAAGAGAGGAGCTCAAAGAACACAAGATTCAAGTGAGAAAAAGTAAGAAAATAAGGTAATTTCTTCTTCCATAGTTGATATCCCTTGCTACCCTTCACCATTTCACCCCACTTGAGAAGAGCTAAGAGGATTTGATTTTTAGGCAGAACCAAGGGTGATTCTAAGGAAAAAGGGTGTGGAGATTAAGAATATGCAAAGGGAATTAACAAAAAGCCATTAGATTTCAAGACACAATTTCTAGGGTTTCTATTGCACCTTGTAAAATCTGATTTTGTATGATGATTCCTAGGCCAAATAAGAGTTTAAATGAGCTCCTAAGATCTCTAGAAGTCTCCCCATGTGCTTCTCCCCTTGAGAAAATAAAGAAAGCTCCATGGAACCCAATATGCTTTATTGTCTCAGCCAAGAAGGGTTCTTATAGCTAGGGAGAGTTTTAAATTTTTCTAAGACCATTCTTGAGTCATATATGATGAATGAAAATGAGGAGAGGCCTTAGGAAAAATTTAGAACCCATAAAAAATGAGTTGGTGCCTTATGCTCCATAATATGACCTAAAGAGGCAATATATAGCTAAGCTCATGGTTTTGATTGTGTGATAACTTCAAGAGGCTTAAAAGGAGTCAAGAATCATATTTGAAAGGAAAGAATGGAGCTTAGAAATTATTTGAGGGGTATTGCTTCATTAGGTGCAATTATGGAACCATAATGAGCTTTACAGATCAACCTAGGTCTAAGCAAGTTGTGTGGCCTTAGAATTAATTTCATGAACCTAATTGGTTTTCATAAATTGCGTCTAGGCTAAAAAGCAATGATCTCCACCATCTTGGATGTGTGAGGTCAAGGGAGAGGATTCAAGGCTTAAAGAAAAAGTGTGCAAAATGCAAGCAAGGTAGCTCTCTCCACCTTCTCTCATGCATAGATGTGTGCTTAGCTTGTCTTGAATGTATGTATGTGTATTTTTAAGCCATGAAAAGTGTTCTAGCATGACTTTAATTCCATGGTACCATGACGTTACAATATGCCCTTATATGATATTTTTTATGTGTGCTTGGGTTTGCTTGAGTGTGGTGAGGCCAAGAACCCTTGAGATTGGTTGAAACAAAGCAAAGAGTCTCCCAAAAACAAGATGGGCTCCCAAGAGTATGGTTGAGTCTAAGAATCTCTTAAAGAATGGGTGAGGCAAGTCCAATATCCACAAGAAATTGGGTGAGGCCAATCTACTTGCTTGGCAAGCTTTTGTATGCTATGCATGACTTTCTCAAGTGATGAAAATGTCTCTTGAATATTTACACATATCAACATGACATGCATGCATTTATGAGACTTGTTTGCATCTATTATGTATGATTGAATGGGAGATGAGCTATTGGGATTCTTTGGATCTCATGCCCTCTTTTCCAATGTTCTAACATGCAAGGTGGATCAAGTGGACAAGGTAATGGAAGCCAACCACCTTGAAGAAGAGAGCTTGACAACCTAATGCATAGTTTTTGGTCCTTTAAGGCCATATTTATGTCAAAGCATGTAAACTCATGATGTATATGGTCTATGACCTCTTAAACATGTGTAATTATGATATTATACTATGTATGAATGAGAAAATATGTTATATAGCTACTAGAATGTGAATTGAGTATATGATGGCAAATTAGCTCCATGAATGGTTTGATTGAATTATGCACATGTGTTGATGAAATGGTCAAAATGAGATGCATGGAGTTTGGAACCATTTGGGCAATTTACATAAGTCTTAATCATACTTTTAAACTTGTCCAAAAGGTGCCAAACCTAAGGAAAGCCATTTGGTCACTTTGGTACCCCATATGAAGCCAAAATGGACCATAATGAATCCCCATATCACTTTTTGACCAAATGAGCTCTTCTTGATCTGAGATTTGACATGCCATTAGAGCTTGTTGAGAGTTTTTTTGGAAAGATAAAGAATATAATTTTCGGAGGTCTACAGAATATTTGATGAATTTTTAAATTTGAAAATTTTTTCTAATTTTAGTCGATGTACTATTCATTTGGTCAAAAAATGAAATCTATTACACAGGGCACAAATAATGTCCAATTGCCATAAAATTTTATATAAAGAAATTAGAAATTTTTAGTGACTTGTGTCAACTAGAAGCACCTCATTTGGAGGTCTAGAGAGGGAGATATGAATTTTTAAATATTCTGTCTAGTATTAGGAGTTTTACCCGACCTTAGTTACTGTTCCATTGAATTCTGAGAACTGGGCTACTTGAACCAGTTTGGAGCTATTTTTTCCCTCTAGCTAACATCCATAGCTTTCCAAATTAATATCACTTACATGGATTAGATTTTTTTGGAATTAATTGGTCATTTTCAAAATGTTTTGTAGAAAGCTATGACAGCACTAGGGGACAACTTGACCTCTGTATGTTTTCAAATGTCAAACGTCCTGTGTGATGGATGTTATGGTTTGGACACATTTTTAGTATAAGTTAAGCATCTGTAGCTTTCTATAATTGCCAAGAATGTATGATTTTAATATTTCTAGAATTAGTTATGAATTTCCAAAGTTTGGTTAGAAAAGAGCCAAATTCTAGCCGAAAATATACATGAGTATTTTAAACTTTCTTTTAAGTTCCATGAGTTGTGGGCCACATTTTATGATGCAAATGAGTTGTATTCATATAATTAAATATGAAAATGTATTGTATGAGCTCACATAGTCCACATGACACCGATTTTTATACATGACGCAATGCGCAAAATATTCATTATTTTTATTACCTTTCTCATTGGCAACTCACATGATTCATGAACTTGAGTGATTTAAAGGCATAAGATGAGCTAGAAATTATGGTGTTACATCATCCACACTTATACACATTTCCACAATGTCATCCAAGAAGCTCATTTGCCAAAACATGTTCAAATCAGATTCTAATGGTCAAATAACATATTCTCTCCTTCATACATGACATATTATCATAATTTTATGTGTTCATGATATCATGATACATATACATCCATGGATTACATCATTCACCAATTGTATGGTTTCAAAGTAACAAAATTCAAGTACTTTGTTATCATCCTCTCATCTTCAAGGTGGTTGGCTTCTATTACCTTGTTCTTTTGGTCCACCTAGTATGTTAGAATATTGGAGAGGAGGGGATGAGATTCAAAGAATCTCAATAGCTCATCTCCCATTCAATCACACATAATGAATGCAAACAAGTCTCATATATGCATGTATGATCATGTTAACATATGCAAACATTCAAGAGGCATTTTCATCATTTGAGAAAGTCATACATAGCATACAAAGGCTTGCTAAGCAAGTACATTAGCCTTACCCAATTTCTTGTGGATGTTGAACTTGTCTCACCCATTCTTTAAGAGATTCTTACACTCAACCATGCTTTTAGGAGACTCTTCACTTTGTCTCAACCAATCTCAAGGGTTGTTGGCTCATCCTCACCATGGCTAAGGGTTCTTGGCCTTATCACACTCAAGCAAACCCAAGTACACATCAAAAACATCATATAAGAGCATATTGTAACATCATGGCACCTTGGAATCAAATTCATGCTAGAACACCTTTCATGGCTTAAAAATACATATACATACATCTAAGACAAGCTAAGCACACATCCATTCATGAGAGAAGGAGGAGAGAACTACCTTGTACATAATTACACACTTTTTCTCTTGAATCTCCCTTCCTTGCTTCGACCACACACACACAAAAGTGTGGGGAAGATTTCTCTTGGCCTAAATACAATGCATGGAAGCTAATTAGGTTCATGAACTCAATTCTAAGGCCACACACTCACTTAGACACTAGCTTGGCTTATAACCTCATTATGGTTTCATAATTGCACCTAATGAAGCAACACTCCCTAAATAAATTCTAGGCTTCATTCTTTCCTTTCAAATATGATTCTCAACTTCTTTTAAGCCTCTTGGAGTCATCACACAATTAAAACCAAGAGCCTAACTACATGTTGCTTCTTTAGGTCATAATATAGAACATAAAGTACTAACTCACTTTCTATGAGTTCTAAAATTTTTCCAAGGCCTCCCCTTATTTTCATTCATCATATATGACTTAAGAATGGGTTTAGAAAAATTTAAAACTCGCCATAGGTGTCTCATCCCCTTTAGGCCAAGCCTATGTCTCCTTTTGGCCTCCATGGAGTTTGCTTTGTTTTCTACATGGAAGATGCACATGGGGAGACTCCTAGGGATCTTAGGAACTCATTTAAACATTTATTTAGATCTAGGAATAATCATATCAAATCATATTTTCAAGGGAACCCATGAAACCCTAGGTTTGCTACCTTGAAAATCCATGGTCTTTTCTTGAATTTCTTTGCATATTCTTACTCTCCTCCCTTAAATTCATAGAATTCACCCTTGGTTCTCCTCAAAATTCCAACCCTCTATCATCTACATACATGGGGCGAAATATGGAGAAGAAGGGAGAGGAGTAGCTACCATGGGATGTAAGATTTACCTTATTTTCTTACTTTTTCTCACTTGAATCTTGCTTTCTCCAAGTTCCCTTAAGTTTCTCCCTTAAAACATATTTGAAAACTTATTTTAATTGAAGTGAATAAAAGAGAATGGAGGAAAGGAGGCTTGGATGGAAGAAAGCATGAAAAACTACTACATTTCTTTACCTTAAAGCTTGAATTTCTCCTTCTCTTCCTCTTCCTCTTGGGCACCCCTCTCCCTAGGGTTTTTCTCTGGTTTGAGGTAGAAAAATAATAGGCTGAATGAGGGAGGAGATGAGGCACCACTTATATATAAGTGGGAGGAGGAAGATTTCTAAAAAATTCCCATTCTGCCCTTCATTTTTTGGCATTTTCGTTTCTAATTCGTTTTAGCTCCTTTTTTAGAACTGCCTTTTCCATTATAAAATTTAAATTTAGGTTCCCAATTTAGTAAAATACTTTTGAAATCACTCAAATCGGAGCTAAAACCTTCCTGAACAAATCTGTCAAAGTTTGGGTGCACCGACATTGGAAAACGTCCACCAGAGGGGTTTTAACTGTCCTGGGGCTTTTTATGGTTTTCAAGGCCCTCTGAGAACCCTGAAAAACTCAAAACTTCCATTTAAAATTCCCTTCTATGTGAATTCCAAAATTTGCTCAAAATTACAAAAATGCCATTACGTTTCGTAAGTTTTCCGTAAGAAATTATTTCTTCATTCTAGCTCTATTTTTCTTTTCGTCTGAGGCTAGGATTCTCATTTTTAAGAGTCTAGAATGTAACACCATGAATTCTAGCTCATTCTAACTCATCTCATGCCTTTACATAACTTAATATCATGAATCATGTGAGTTTTGCATGAAAAAGGCAAAGAAATAATGGTCATTTTAGCATTGCACTGGGTCTCAAAATTTTATTCAGTGTCACGTGGACCATGCAAGATCATATTATGCATTCTTATATTTAATTCCATCATTATAACTCATTTACATCACAAAAACATGTCTACAATTCATGGCAACCGAAATGGAGCTCAAAATAAGCAAGCATATTTTCGGCCAGATTTGCTCCATTTTCTGACTCAAATTTGGAAAATCATAACTAAATCTAGAAAATTCAAAATTATGCAATATTTGTCATTATGGAAATAGTAGGATGTCTAATTCACACTAAAAATATTTCCAGGTCACAAAATTCATCACATAGGACTTTTGACATACAATAAGCTACAGAGGTCGCTGGCTGCCTGGGCTGCTGTTCAGTTTACTGATACAAATTTCTAAAATTCATAAATAATTTTATAAAAATTTAAATCATAAAAATTTGGTCATTATGGAAAGATACAAATGTTAACTTGATAATAAAAATAATTCCAGAATGAAAAAGATAGGTTTATCCCTCGGGAACCCATGGAATAGTAACTGAACTCCTAGGGCACCACTGGTACTGACAGTCAACTTCAAAAATGTGTAACTCTCTGCTCAGACCTCCAAATGAAGTAATCTTGGTGGCCACATAAAGCTTATGACCTTTCATTTGTGCATATAAAATTTCATAGGTATTGGACACCATTTGGCCGTCAGGTGACATAGAACACAAAACTGCCAGTATAAACAGTACCCATACCAGAATCCATGAAAAATCCCAAATTTGAAAATTCATCAAATATTCCCTAGACCTCCGAAAATTATGATCTTTAGCTTCCAAAAAACTTCTCAATGAGACCTAATTGCATACCAAATTTCAGATCAAGACTAGCTCATTTGGCTAAAAAGTGACATAGGATTCCATTATGGTCAATTTTGGCTCCATATTGGGTACCAAAATTGCCAAATGGATTTCCCTTGGTCTTGGCACCTTTTGGGTAAGTTTAAAAGCTTATTTGAGACTTGTGTGAGCTGCCCAAATGGTCCCAAACCTCATACATCTCATTTTGGCCATTCAACCCACGCTTATGCATATTTTCATCAAACTTTAAACTTTCATACTATGGCATTACATACTCAAAACATGGGCTAGTGGTCATATATGAGAATCATACATCTCAACATCACATATTAGTATATTTACATATGTCTCAACATTCATAGTACATATACAACATCATATACATGATAAACCATCATTATGGTTCCAAAATGACTAGAACCAAGGCATAAGTTTGTCAATCTCCTTCCTTTAGGGTTGTTGGCTCCTATTAGCATATCCACTTGGTTCACCTATCATGTTAGATCATTGGAGAGGAGGGGATGAGATTCAAAGAATCCTAATAGCTCATCTCCCATTCAATCATACATAATATGCGCAAAGCAAGCTTCACAAATGCATGCATAGGGAAAATAGAAGACATGGACATTTTAAAAGCAAACTTAGCATGTGAATCAATCATACAAAACATTCAAGAGCTCACCAAGTGTTTGGATTGGCCTCACACTTCTCCTAATGGATTTTGGACTTGCCTCACCCATTCTTGAGAGCTTTGGACTCAACCACACTCTTAAGAGCCCACTTTGCTTTTAGGAAACTCTTTACTTTGTCTCAACCAAACTCAAGGGTTCTTGGCTCATCCTCACCAAAGGGAAGAGTTTTTGGCCTTTCCACACTCAAGCAAACTCACACAAGTATCATATAATCATTTGAAAACATAACATGGCATCAAGCATCATGGCATATAAAGGCATGCTAGCATACTTTTCAAAGCTTGAAAATACACATACACATATTCTAAAACAAGCTAGACACATATCCATGCATGAGAGAAGGTGGAGAAAGCTACCTTGTATACAAGCACACACTTTTTCCTTAGCTTTCAAGTCTTCTCTTTCGGCCACACACCCACAATTTGGTGGAGATAGTTTCTTTTGGCCTAAATACAATATATGAGAGCCAATTAGGTTAATGAAATGATTTCTAGGGCCATGCAACTTGCTTAAACACTAGGTGGCTTTATAACCCCCATTGTGGTCCACGTTGGCACATAATGAAGCAACACCCCTCAATTGACTTCTAGGCCTCATTCTTTCTTTTCAAATATGATTCTAGACTCTTTTAAGCCTCTTGGAGTCATCACACCATTAAAATAAAAGGCCTAGCACCGTGTTGCTTCTTTAGGTCATAATATGGAACCTAGGACACCAGATCACTTTCTATGAGTTTTAAATTTCTTCCAAGGCCTCCCCTCACTTTCGTTCATCAAATATGACTCAAGAATGGCCTTAGAAAAATTTAAAACTCTCCCCCACACCTAGAACTCTTCTTGGCCGAGGCATGCCTAGGTTTTGGGCTTCATGTAGTTTTCTTTGTTTTCTTGAAGGAGGAAGCTTGTGGGGAGAATCTTTGGTGTCTCAAGAACTCATTTATACTCTTGCTTAGACCTAGGAAGCATCATACAAATTCAAAAATTAGAAGGTGCACTTAAAACCCTGGATTTTGCATCTTGATTTCTAATACCTATTTCTTGGTTTTCTTTGCATATTCTTATTCCTCTTCATCAAATACCTAAGAATCACCTTTGGTTTGGTTAAAAATCTAACTCCTTAGGTCTGTCTAAGTCTAGGTCAAAATGGAAAAGAAGTGTGATGAAAGGTATCAACGATAGGATGCATTTTTACCTTGTTTCCTTGCTTAATTTGGCTTGGAACTTTCCCTTGAATATCTCCCTTGAATCAGATTTATAAATCTCATTTTAATCCAAGGAAGAAAGGAGAAGGGAGGAGAGGAGGTGTGGATGAAGAAAAGCAAGGAAAATCACCATGAAAACATACCTTAAGCTTGGTTTTCTTCCTCCTTCTTCTTCCTTTCTTGGGCGCCTCTCCCTTAGGGTTTTTCTTCTGATTTGGGGCAGAAGATGGTCATGCATAATGAAGGGAGGAGAAGGGTGCATCATATATATAGGTGGGAATAAGTTACACTTTTTAAAAATTCCCATTTTGCCCTTCATATTTTGCATTTTCGTTTCTCCTTCGTTTTAGCTCCTTTTTTAGAACCGTCTTTTCTATTATAAAATTTAGGTTCCCAATCAAGTAAAATGTCTTTGGAATCACTCAAATTGGAGCTAAAACCTTTCCGAACAAATCCGTCAAAGTTTGGGCACACTGACATTGGAAAACGTCCACCGGAGGGGCTTTAGCTGTCCTGGGCTTTCCATGGTTTTTAAAGCCTTTGAGAACTCTAAAGAACTCAAAAATTTCATTTAAAAAGCTCTCCTGTGTGTTTTTCAAAAAGTGCCCATATTTACGAAAATGCCACTGGCCTTTTGACAAATTTTTCGAATCACTCTGGCCTTGATTTCTAGGCAACTCAAGGCTCAAATCCTTATTTTCTAATATTTAAAATTTTATCATAATTTTATTTGGCCCCAATTCCTTCTAGTTCAAGGACTTCCTTTTGTATTTGGCCCATTTCTGCCATTTACGGAGAAACCGAACATTGTGTTTGTCACATTTATGAAAGGACGAGTTGTACATAGAATGCTTCCCAAAATTTTTGAGACCTTAATTATCTCATTTCGAGGGATTTCTTTTTGTATCAGGTAAATTTCGTTCATTTACAGAGAAATCGTATGTTACGTTTCTCATGTTTTCTCTAATTTTCAAAGGACCAGATGTTACATGCCTCATCCACTTTAAGGGACTTTTGACTTAGCCTCACTCATTCTTGAAATTGTTGGCTTTGTCTCACCCATTCTTAGGGACTTTTGGCTTCTCTTCATCCATTCCAAGGGACTTTTGGCACAGCCATAACCATTCAAGCTATCTTGCATGCAACATACATTTCAAGAAGTATATTGATACCAATGTATTAAATCAATGGCTATAAACATATCTCATAGTTCAAACACATATACTAACATCCAATGACAATCAAACATCTAAGACATGTACACAAGAAAGGATAGAGAGCTACCTTGTGCCAAGAACACAAACTTTTTCCTTTGCTTTCTTACTTCCTCTTCTCAGCCTCACACCTACACTTAGGGGGATCTTAATTTACTTGGCTTAGACATATCAAATGAGACATAATTACATCATTAGAACAAGTTCTACCTTACATAAACTCTATGTATGCTTGTCTTAACTCATGACATGGTTATGGTTCCAAATAAGAGCATAATGAAGCAAGCCCTAGAATTCATGATCTTGGCTCCAATTTCTCATTCAATCAAAGTCTCATAACTCCATTTAAACTCCTTAGATTCATCACAAATTCAATTCAAGGAGCCTAAACTCAAGTTGCTTCCTTAAAAAGGAACCTAAACTCCCATCTCATAAACCATTGATTCTAAATTCAAACCAATGCTTCCTTTGGTATTTATTCATTATATATAGACCATTCTCTATCATTGGAATCAAAGAAAAATCTCCCTAGGTACTACTTCTAGCTCTTGGCCGAGACATGTGCAAGGTGAAGGACCCATGGAGTTTGCTTGCTTTTTCTTAGGGAAATGGCACTTATGAAGCTTCCTAAACTTCTTATGAACTCTTACACATGCTCTTACATAAAGCTATATTATCATTAGAAAGCTTAAAAAATGGCTAGTGCAATAAGAACCCTAAGTCACATATCTTAAATTCTAAAGTTTCTCTTTTAAATCTAATTGTATATTCTTATTTTTCATGCCCTAAAACCCTTGTTTCTACCTTGCTATGACCTGAATTCCTTCCCTCCTTGATGCGCCTAGGGTTAGCCAAAACACAAGAGAAGAAGGAGACAAGATGAAGCAAAACAGTCCATGGTTCTTACCTTATTTACAAGCTTTTCCAAGGAGTTTCTAATTGCTTCCAATCTCTCCTTAAGTTCCTCTCCTCCTCCTACTGAATCAACCATGATATAGCTCCAAATTAATCATCAAAACCATAAGAAAAGAGAGGAGAAAGAGGAGAAGAAGCTGGAAGAAGGAGAAAGTATAAAAAACTATAGATTTCTTGCACTTTTCTACTTGGTTTCTTCCTTCCTTGCTCTCCCTCTAGTGCGCCTCCTCAATCTTGTCCAAGTTTTGTTTTGGAGTAGAATAAAGTTAGTGGAAAATGAAGAGAGGAGGTGGAATGCTAAAATAGGAAGCAAGAAGGGTTGTTCTAATACTTTTTCAAAAATCCAATTTAGTCCTTTTTCTTGGTTCTTTCCATTTGGGCTCATTTCAACTCCTTTTTGAGAATCATATTTTCTATTATAAAATTTAGGTCCTCTAATTTATAAAATACCTTTGGTTTCACCCAAATTAGATTTAAAACCTTTTCGAATGAATCGATCAAAGCTTTAATCAACTGATGCTCTAAATTGCATACTAGAGTGGTTTAAACCATTTTAAAAGTTTCTATAGTTTTTAGGGCCTCTAAAAACCTTGAGAAACTTAATTTCCCTTTTAAAGTTCCCTCTTTTAAGCTTTCTAAAAGTTGCCCAAAATTATGAAAATACCACTGGCCTCCATAACTTTGCATTTGGTCATTTTCACTATGATTTTAGGCCATTATTAGCTTTGTATTTTCATTTCTAAATATCTAGATCATTATTCTGATATTGTTTAACCTCTAATCATCTCATTTTGGGGTCTTCCTTTTATAACTCATCGATTCTAGTTTAATTTTAGAAAGACCGAGTATTACAAAGAGCCTAAATTTTAGTATGGAATAGACAATTTTTTAAAAGGATAAAAAATAAACTCAAATATGGGAAATTAAAAAAAGGGACATAATTGGTATTTTTAAATTTGTAAAAAAAAATATCCTTTTTTCTTCTTATATGACCACACCACCTCCTCCATCCTTTTCAACCAGCTTATTTCAGCTTCAAGGCAGATCCATGAAGGTGTGAGAAGGAGGAAGAAAGAAAGGAAAAGGGAGCTAAATAGGTATATAAACATGCATAATTTTGCTCTATAATAGTTAGAAAGTTTCTTTTCCTTCTTAAGCTCTTTCTAAAGGTGGTTTTAATTTCTTGAAAGGAAGATCTTTGTGTCTAATTTAATATCTTATACTTTGTAAACCAATATAGTCCCTAAAGAATGGAATGAATTAATTAAAAAAGGGTTATAAGGCCAGGAAAGGCTAGTTAGAATCCAAAGGAATTGGCATGGGCCTAATCAACTAAAATTCAAAGATTTAGGAAACAAAAAAATTGGCCTGAGAAATGAATGTCCCTCATCATATATGATGAAATAAGCTTAGTAGATTAACCAAATGAAGTTGATTTGACTAAATCTTTGATGGTATACAGCTCAGGGTTTTAGTTAATCATAACTTTGACTGGGCTTCTTTTGATTATTTTAAGCCCTTATAACTTCAAAATAGATATTTTTAATGAAGAGTAGAGCTTGAATTTTATTAGGAAGCTATTGCTTTCCTAAAATACAAAGAAATGAGTTTAAATGGTGAAGTTTAAGTGTAAGGGCAAAACTGAAATTTTAAAACTTATAAAACCCTAACTTCTTCATGTAAATAGCAGGCCTCATTCCTTCCTTTTCATTTGGCTGAGCTAAGGTGGCCATTAGAGCTCTCTTGGAGGCATGACAAAGAAGAAGGAAAGGAAAGGGAAGAAAGCCACCTAAGGGTAAATAAACATGCTAAATTTGCCTATGATGTTATTATAGACCTTTTCCTACTCTTTCTCCTCTTTCTTTTTATTATTTTGGTATCTTAAAAGAATGAGTTTTATGGTTGAACTCTTGGATGAAGAAGCTCCTTTAAGGAAACCAATTGCTCTATAATATTCTTCATCAAGAGTACTTTCAAATGATGTGTTATGTAGGCTAGGAAAATTTGTGTGATTTTGGCATCCTGGGCATCTCTTGTTTAGCCAAGAGAGAGGGGTGAGGATAGGAGGTTGGAACTTTATGAGATTTTGGTGAAAATAAGGGTTTAGAAAGGTGAAGAACAAGAATATGCAATTAGAATTGATAAAGAACCATTAAAATGTCATACAACTTCACCCAGGGTTTGGATTAGAATTGAGAGTTAATTAAGGTCTCTAATATCATAATTGAATATAAATCATAGAGACCTTAAAACCCTTGAATTCCCTAAGTTGCAAACAAAACTCCATGAAAGCCATTTACAGTGTGTGTCTCAACCAAGCTTGCATTTGCATATCTGCAAAGTTGTTTCATTGATTCTAAGGTAATGAGTGGTCTAGATATAAATCATAAATACTAATGGAGCCATTGGAATGAATTTAGGAGCCTTATTTTGAAAGGTAAAATTTTAAGCCTCAAATATGTTTAAAGAAGCAACTTAGTATTGGGCTTGTTTAATCATGCATATAATGGCCCTAATTAGCTTTATTAAAGTCACTTGGCTCATATCAAGTGAGATTTTGTAGCCAAAAAGTTGAATTATAAGAGTTTCTTCTTAAGGCATTCAAAGAAGGCATAAACTATACCCAAAATCCTAGTTTGTATATGTAAGGTTAATATGAGCATAATTATGGTTTCATTGATCATTTTATGCTTCATTTGATATGTATAGGCCAACCAAGTGTGTGTGTAAGGTGTAATAACTTGTTTTTTTAAGAAACTAAAATGAATCTAATAAAATGAGATAGAATCACCTTAAAGTAATGCAAATTGAGACTAATTGAAATTAGAATAAGAATTATAACATTTCAAAATGTGGTTTAAAGTTTAAAGATAGCTCAAAATCGGAGCCAAAATGGCTGAACGAATATAAAGAAAATGTAGTGGAAAAATCATAATTTTGGGTAACTTTTTGAAAACTCAAAAGAAGGAGCTTTTAATGAGAAAATTGAGTTTTTTGGGATTCTCAGATGTCTTAAAAACTATCAGAAGCCCTAGAATGGGTAAAACTTATCCAATATGCAATTTAGGTCATCAGTTGACCAAATAGTTTGGTAAGGTTTTAAATATAATTTGAGTGAAACTAAAGGCATTTTATGAATTAGAGGACTCAGATTTCATGATAGAAAAAATAATTCTAAAAAAGGAGTTGAAATGAGCTCAAATGGAGAAAACCAAGTTGAGGAAGAAAATTAGAATTTAGAAATGTGTCATAATGAGGCTCCTTCTTCTTATTCAGAACGCCCCACCTTCTCCACTCTTCCTAATTGACTTTGTTTTATCTCAAACTAGCACCTAGAACATCTTGAAGTGGAGCACAAGAAGGAGAAGAGAAGGGAGAGAAATTCAAGTAAAAAGGGTAAGAAATCATCACTTTTTCATGCTCTCTCCTTCATTAAAGTTCTTTTCCTCTTTCTTGTCTCTCTTCTCATCGTTTTGGTGTCTTAAATGGTGATGTTTTATGGCTAGTTCAGTAGAGGGAAGGGAGGATTTGGAGAAACTCTTGGAAGCTTAGAAAAGCTCTCTTGATAAGCTTTGAAATAAGGTAAGAAATTATGGCTAAATTTGCTTCTTCTTGGCTTTTTCTTGTATATGTGTTTCAGCCAAAACTAGAGCTCCATGTAATGGATTTGATTTTGATCCAAACTTAATAGAAATTGGGGTTTTAAAGCCTAAGAGAATATGGAAGCAATAGGATTAAAAAGACAGCCATAGAGAACAAGTTATGGAAATTAGGGTTTTGATTACATCTAGAGATTTATGAAGCTTTCTAATGATAAATTAACTTATGTTTGAGTTCATAACAGACCTAGGAGGATTCACAAGTGCCACTTCCCTAAGAAAAATAAACAAAACTCTATGGGTTCCTAATATGGTAAGTGTCTTGAAGGGAATGAAGCACTTATGGAGAATTTTCTTTGATTCTAATGATAGAAATGGTCTAAATATGAATTATAGACACCAAAAGAACCATTGGTTTGAATTTAGAAACCATATTTTGAAAGTTGGAAGTTTAGGGTTCCTTTAGGCATAAAGAAACAACTTGATGTTTAGCTCCTTAAATTGAATTTGTGATTACTCTAATGAGTTTAAATGAGTCATTTCACTTAGATTGAGTGAGAAATTGGAGCCAAAATGATAAATTATCTGGTTGCTTCATTATGCTCTTATATGGAACCATATGTATGCCATAAGCTAGAAGTAGCTTGTGAAGAGTTTATGTGGGGTTAGAGATGGTTCCAGTAATGTATTTATATCTTGTTTGATATGTCTAGTGTAATACCATATTAAGATAATACTTATTTTGCGTTACAAATAGTTTAAAGTATTCATTTTCTTATATCATCACTTATAGCAATGGAAAGTGCTGTCATTAAAAGTCAAATTAATTCATTTCTTATTAAATGAACTATTTAGGCTTACCAACTTCATCTTCCATCCTTAACACACTTATTCGAGTACAAACATTACAAATTGAAGCATGTAATTTCAGGTTTGGGCCATACATATCAAATTCAAGATTACATTCTCAATTTCCATGGATTCCATGTGCTATCACAAATTTTAGAAATTCATAACTTGAGCAAGGAAAGTCCAAAGCATGTAAACTCAAACTTTTTGGAAAGCTTAGGATGTCATCTAAATACTTTAAAAATTTAAAACCAAAACAATATCATTTGTCCCATGAAATCCTAATGGAACAGTAATTGGATCTGTTTCTCATACTACAATAAATGTGCAACTTTAAAAATTTATATCTCACTCTATAGAGTTCCAAATTTAATGATCTTGATGGATATAGAAATCTTATGATGTCAAATATATGCCTTTAGAATTTCATGAGCATTGGACTTCATTTGGCTCCTCAAATATACTAAAAACCAGATTGACCAAATGAACAGTGCACTGAGAGTTTCTACAAATTTTATCCAATTTTGAAAAATCATAATAAATTCTTTAGAGCTGTAAAAATTATGTTCTTTAAGTCTATGAAAAGCTCTAGATGAGATCTAATTTCTTGCCAAAATTCGTCCATTTGGTCTGTAATGTCCAGTTTTCGTTAAACGATGGAAACGGGCACACTTTCAAAGTAAGTCCCCTGAGATGAATGATTCAAGGCCAAATAAAATTTGTATAAAATGTTAAATAATAAAAAATGAGGATTTTGAGCCTTGAGTTGTCCAGAAATCGGGGTCGGAGTGATTCAAAAAATTTGCCGAAAGGCCAGTGGTATTTTCGTAAATAAGTGCAATTTTGGAAAAGCACCTAGGAGGGCTTTTTAACTAGAAATTTTGAGTTGCCCAGGGTTCTCAGAGGCCCTGAAAACCATGAGAAGCCCTGGGACCGGTAAAGACCCTCTGGTGTAAGTTTTCCAAAGTCGATTGACCCGAACTTTGACCGATTCGTTTGGAAGGGTTTTAGCTCCGATTTGAGTGATTCCAAAGCCATTTTTCTTAATTGGGAATCTAGATGTTATAATGGAAAAGATGGTTCTCGAAAAGGAGCTAAAACAAAGGAGAAACAAAAAGGAAAAGTATGAAGGGCAAAATGGGAATTTTTAAAAAAGTCACTTTACCCTAGCTATATATAGGTGGCACCTCACACTCTCCTTCATTCAAATTTCCAGCCCCAAATCAGAAGCAAATCCCTTGGAGAGTGTCACACAAAGAGAAGGGAAGAAGGAGGAAAGATTCAAGACTTTAGGTGTGGAATTTTGCTTGTTTTTCATGCTTTCTCTCCACCACTTTCTTTTCCTCTTTTTCCCTCTTCTTCATCATGATTTCTCTGAAGTTTTGAGGGCTGTTTTGAAGGGAGAACAGAGGGGAAAGTTCGAATTTCAAGTAAGGAGGCCAAGGAAAGCAAGAACAAGCAAGGAAATCCAAGGAAAACAAGGTATTTTGCAATTCTTCCACTTGGTCTTCTTCCTCCCTTCCTTGAGCATTTCGACCTACAATTGGACAGATCTAAGGATTTAGATTTTTAACCAAACCAAAGATGATTCTTAGGTATTTGATGGAGAGAAATAAGAATATGCAAAGAAAACTAAGAAAAAGGCATTAGAAAGCAAGATGCAAAACCTAGGGTTTTAAGTGCACCTTTCAATTTTTGAATTTGTAGGATGCTTCCTAGGTCTAAGTTAGAGTATAAATGAGTTTTTGAGACACCAAAGATGCTCCCCACAAGCTTCCCCCTTCAAGAAAACTAAACAAACTCTATGAAGGCCATTAAGCTCCATAGCCTCGGCCTAAAGAGTTCCTCATAGCTAGGGAGAGTTTTAAATTTTTCTAAGGCCATTCTTGAGTCATAATTGATGAATGAAAATGAGGGGAGGCCTTGGAAAAAATTAAGAACTCATGGAAAGTGATTTGGTGTCTTAGGTTCCATAATATGACCTAAAGAAGCAACATGGTGCTAGGCCTTTTTTTTTATGATGTGATGACTCCAAGAGGTTTAAAAGGAGTCAAGAATCATATTTGAAAAGAAAGACTGAGGTCTAGAAATCATTTGAGGGGTGTTGCTTCATTAGGTGCCAATAGGGACCATAATGGAACCTATAGAGCAATTTAGTGTTTCATTAAGTTGTGTAGCCTTAGAGTGTGGTTGATAAACTTAATTGGCTCCCATAATTTGTGTCTAGGCCAAGAGACACTATTTCCACCAACTTGTGGGTGTGTGGCTAAAAGAGGAGGCTTGAAAGCTAAGGAAAAAGTGTGTGCTTGTATATAAGGTAGCTCTCTTCACCTTCTCTCATGCATGAATGTGTGTTTAGCTTGTTTTAGAATGTGTGTATGTATATTCTCAAGCTTTCAAAAGTATGCTAGCATGCCTTTATATGCCATGATGCTTGATGCCATGTTATGTTTTTAAATGAACCCATGATGTTTGTATGAGTTTGCTTGAGTGTGGAGAGGCCAAGAACTCTTCCCTTGGGTGAGGATGAGCCAAGAACCCTTGAGCTTGGTTGAGACAAAGTAAAGAGTCTCCCAAAAGCAAAGTGGGCTCCCAAGAGTATGGTTGAGTCCAAATGTTCAAAGAATGGGTGAGGCAAGTCCAAAATCCATGAGGAGAGGTGTGAGCCCAATCCAAACACTTAGTGAGCTCTTGAATGTCTTGTATGATTGATTCACATGCTAAGGTTGCTTTTAAAATGCCTATGATTTCTACTTTCTCTATGCATGCATTTGTGAAACTTGCTTGCATATATTATGTGTGATGGAATGGGAGATGAGCTATTGAGATTCTTAAATCTCATCCCCTCCTCTCCAATGATCTAACATGCTAGGTGGACCAAGCAATGGTGGTGAAGTGAGCCAACAACCTTGAAGAGGGACAATTGACAAGCTTATGTCTTGTTTTGTCTATTTTGGAACCATAATGATAGTTCATCATGTATATGATGTTGTATATATATTATGAACCTTGAGATATATCTAAACATACTATTATGTGATGTTTAGATGTATGAAAATGATATATGACCATTAGCACATGTTTTGAGTAGGCAATGCCATGGTAGGAGAATTTAAAGTTTGATGAATATGTGTATAAATGTGGGTTGAATGGCCAAAATGAGATGCATGAGGTTTGGGACCATTTGGGCAGCTCACACAAGTCTTAAATAAGCTTTTAGACTTGCCTAAAAGGTGCCACAACCAAGGGAAGGCCATTTGGCAAATTTGGTACATATGGAGCCAAATTTGACCATAATTGAACCCTATGTCACTTTTTGGTCTAATGAGTTAGCCTTGCCTTGAAATTTGACATGCAATTAGGTCTCATTAATAACTTTCTATAAAGCTAAAGATGATAATTTTTGAAAATCTAGGGAATATTTGATGAATTTTCAAAGTTGGCATTTTTCATGAATTCTGGTATGGGTACTGTTCATACTGGCAGTTTCGAATTCTGTGTCACCCAATGGCAAAATGGTGTCCAATGCTTATTAAATTTTATATACATAAATTAAAGGTCATAAGCTTTCTATGGCCACCAAGATCACCTCATTTGGAGGTCTAGCCAGAGAGTTATGCATGTTTGAAGTTAACTGTCAGTATCAGTAGCGCCCAGGAGCTCAGTTACTGTTCTATCAGTTCCAGATGTCTAAACATATCTGTTTCATTCTGGAATTATTTTTAGTGTCAAGTTACCATTTGTAGCTTTATAGAAAGACTGAATGTGTGTGATTTCAATTTTTATAGAATTAGTTATGAAGTTTTGAAGTTGGTATCAGTAAACTGAACAACAGCCCAGTCAGTTAGCAACCTCAGTAGCTTTTTGGATGTCAAACGTCCTATGTGATGAATTTTGTGACCTGGACGTTTTTAGTATGAAGTAGACATCCTAAGCTTTCCAAAATGATCAAAATTTCATGATTTCAAATTTTTTTAGATTTAGTTATGATTTTCCAAAGTTGGGTCAAAAAATGGAGCAAATCTGGCCAAAAATATGCTTGTTTATTTTGAGTTCCATTTCGGTTTCCATGGGTTGTACACATGTTTTTGTGATGCAAATGAGTTGTAATAATGGAATTAAATATGAGGAAGTATAGTACAAGCTCATATAGTCTACGTGACACCGAATTGAATTTTTTAGATATAACGCAACGCGAAAATAATCATTATTTCTTTAGCGTTTCCATGGAATATTAATATGATTCATGATATTATGCCACTTTAAAGCATGAGATGAGCTAGAATTTATGGTGTTACATGGTCTAGTTTTAGTTTAAGGCAAGAATATGGCTTAAAATGGCACCAATATAGTATCAAATGGTCCAAAATGACTTCCCACTTGAACCATGCCCATTTGAGCATGTCCAAAAGCTCAAACAAAGCATATAAAAGCATCATAATAGGGCCAATTTATCATGCAGCTCAAAATCACCATCTCACTTCTTTATATATACACATACATGCCAAAGCTCAAGGATGTTAAAATCTCAACATTGCATACACTTAGCTCTAACTTGGGTTCATACAACATATTCATATACTTTTACATATAAGCAAAGGTTTATATCTCATAAATATCTTTTATATATATATGTATACTTTGACATTAATTTACATCAAAAGCTAATCTATTGTCAAAGTAATACAATCTACACTCCTTGGCCTCCATTCTTGGTTCCTTGAGTATCACCTAGACATGGTTAGATTAAAAATAGGGAGAATGAGATTCACAGATGCCCAATAGTTCATTCACCCTTTCAAGTAGACATATATGACATGTTATCATGTCAAATAATACAAGTATGCATCAAATTTTTCCAAGAACCAAACACAAACATATTTTCAAGATCACATAAATATATCAAGATTAAAATTAAACTCTAGGGACTTTTGGTCTAGCCTCATCCTATTATTTGGGACTTTTGGATTAGCCTTACCCACTTTCTAGCAACTTTTGATGTAGACTCACTCATTCTTGAGACTTTTGGCCTTGTTTCACTCACTTTTAGGGACTTTTGGCTTTGTCTCATCCAATCCAATGGACTTTTGGCACAACCTTACCCATCAAGAGTAAATTCACAATCCAAATACAATTCAAGAAGCATAATGGTACCAAAGCATCAAACCAATAACTAGAGGCATGTCTCATGATTCAAACATATATACAAGCATTCAATGACAATCAAACAACTAAGAAATGCATACAAGAATAGATGAAGAGCTACCTTGGTTCAAGAAATACAAATTCTCCTTTGGTTCCTTAGCTTTTTGGTTTGGCCTCACACACACACTTGGAAAAGGCTTGGTTTGCTTGGCTTAGACACATCAATGGAACCATCTCTAGCCTCACATAAAGCTTACATAAGCTACTTCTAGCTTATGGCAAGTATATGGCTCTATATAAGGGCATAATGAACAACTCATATAATTCATCATCTTGGCTCCAATTTCTCATTCAATCCAAGTCTTATGACTCTATTTAAACTTATTTCAAGAAGCCAAACACCAAGTTGCTTCTTTATGTCTAAAGAAATCCTACACTTCCAACTTTCAAAATATGGTTTCTAAATTCAAACCAGTTCCTTTGGTATTTTTATTCATTTCTAGGCCATTTCTATCATTGGAATTAAGAAAAAATCTCCCTAGGTATGGAATCCCTTTCTTGGCTGAAACATAGAGCAATGTTGGAACCCATGGAGTTTTGTTATTTTTCATAGGGAAATTGCCGCTTGTGAAACTTCCTAGATGTCTTTAGAACTGAAACATGCTTTTACACAATTTAAATTATCACTAGAAAGTTCCATAAATCTTTAGGTGCAATGTAACACCATGATTTCTAGCTCATCTCATAACATTCTTATGCATCACGTTTTCAAATCCATGAAGGAAGTAGAAAAAGTCTATTAAAATAATGTATTTAATTGCGCTGCGTCGTGTATAAAAATTTCATCCAGTGTCACGTGGACCGTGTGAGTACATATAATACATTTTCATATTTAATTATATGGTTTCAACTCATTTGTATCACAAAATGTGGCTCACATCTCAAGAAAACTGAAATGAAGTACAAAACATGGACATTCATTTTTGGCTAGCTTTTACCTCTTTTTTGTTCAAACTTTGAAAAATCAAAATCATAACTAATTCTAGAAAAATTGAAAACATGCCTTCTCACTCATTCTAGAAAGCTACGGATGCCTACTTCATATGTAAAACATGTCTAGACCATAAAATCTATCATATAGGATGTTTGACATCTAAAAAGATCCAGAGGTCAGAGTGCCTCCTTGTGCTGTCACAGATTTCTACAACAAACTTTGAAAATGTCCAGAAAACTCCAATACATGCAAATGATATCAATCTGAAAAGATGTGGATGTTAACTAGAGGAGAAAAATATTTCTAGACCAACTTGGCAGCCTAGAGCTCAAAATTCAATGGAATAGTAACTCAGGTCGGGTAAAACTCCTGATACTGAACAAAATATTTAAAAATTCATATCTCCCTCTCTAGCCTCCAAATGAGGTGCTTCTAGTTGGCACGGGTCACTATGAATGTCTAGTTTCTTTGTATAAAGTTTCATGACAATTGGACATTATTTAAGCCCTGTGTGATAGAATTCATTTTCGGACCAAATGAATAGTGCAGCAGACCAAAATCAGAAAAATTGCCAACTTTCAAAATTCATCAAATATTCTATAGACCTCTGAAAATTATGATCTTTATCTTCCCAAAAAGCTTTCAATGAACCCTAATTGCATGTCAAATCTTAGATCAAGAAGAGCTCATTTGGCCAAAAAGTGATATAGGGTCCATTATGGTCATTTTTGGCTCCATATGAGGTACCAAAGTGACCAAATGGTTTTCCCTTAGTCTTGGCACCTTTTGGGTAAGTCTAAAAGTACACTTAGGACTTGTATGAGCTGCACAAATGGTCCTAAACTCCATACATCTCATTTTGGTCTTTTCATCCACACATATGCACATTTCTATACTGACATTCAAGAAGCTACATTGACATAAGAAGCTCATTTTACATTCTAGTATTCACATGTCATAATCTCTCACTTATACATAATACATCAACATATTTATACATGTTCATAACTTCATAAGAGATATACATTCATGAATTTCAACATATACCATTCTTGTAGCCTTAAAGTAACAAAATTCAAACACTTTCATGTCATCCTCTCATGTCTCATGTGCTTGGCTTCCATTCTCTTGCTCTCTTGGTCCACCTAGCATGTTAGAGCATTGGAGAGGAGGGGATGAGATTCAAAGAATCCCAATAGCTCATCTCCCTTTCAATCATACATAATATATGCAAAGCAAGTCTTGAAAATGTATGCATAGATATAATGGATGTCATGAACATTTAAGAAGCAAGCTTGGCATATGAATAAGTCATACAAGACATTCAAGAGCTCACTAACTGGATGGATTGGCCTCACACTTTTCCTCATAGATTTTGAACTTTTCTCACCCATTCTTTAAGAGATTCTTAGACTCAACCATGCTCTTGGGAGCTCACTTTGCTTTTAGGAGACTTTTTGCTATGTCTCAACCAATCCTAAGGGTTCTTGGCTCATCCTCACCGTGGTTAAGAGTTCTTGGCTTCTCCACACTCAAGCAAATGCAAACAAACATCATACATTCATTTGAAAGCATAATATGTCATCATGAAATCATGGCATATAAAATCATGCTAGCATACTTTTCATGGCTTGAAAATACACATACACATATTCTAAGACAAGCTAAACACATATCCATGCATGAGAGAAAGTAGAGAGAGCTACCTTATACACAATCACACACTTTTTCTCTTGGAATTCCCTCCTTTGCTTTGGCCACACACCCACAAACTTGTGGAGATGGTTTCTCTTGGCCTAGATACAATTTATGGAAGCTAATTAGGTTCATGAAATAATTTTTAAGGCCACAAAACTTACTTAGACACTAGGTTGCTCTATAAACCCTATTATGGTCCATAAATGCACCTAATGAAGCAACACCCCTAAAATACATTCTAGGCTCCATTCTTTCTTTCAAATATGATTCTTGACTCCTTTTAAGCCTCTTGGAGTTATCACATAATTAAAACAAAGGGCCTATCATCATGTTGCTTTTTTAGGTCATGATATGGAACTTAAAGTACTAACTCACTTTCTATGAGTTCTAAATTTTTTCCAAGGCCTCCCCTTATAGTCATTCATCATACACAAAAATGGGCTTGAAAAATTTAAAACTCTCCTTAGCTACTCCATCCATGCTTAGCCGAAACATAGCACCTTTTTGGCCTCCTTGGAATTCTCTTTGTTTTCTTAAAGAAGGAAGCATGTGGGGAGCATCTTAGGGATCTTAGGAGCTCATTTAAACTCTTAATTAGGCCTAGAAATTATCATATGAAATCAGAATTTGGAAAGTGTACACAAAACCCTAGAATTTGCATCTTGAAATCTAATAGTTTTTTGATAATTCCCTTTGTATATTCTTAATCTCCACACCTTTCTTCCTTAGATTCATGCTTGGTTTTGCCTAAAAATCATCTCCTCCTAGGGTTTCCTCAAGTGGGGAGAAATGGTGGAGAAGGGAACCAAAGATGACAACTATAGGAAGAGAAATTACCTTATTTTCTTGCTTTTTCTCACTTGAATCTTGTGTTCTTTAAGCTCCTCTCTTCAAATCCTAATTTTCCCTTGAGTTTCTCCCTTAAATTAGATTTATAAACTCCATTTTAATCAAAGGAAACAAAGGAGAAGGGAGGAGAGGAGGTGTGGATAAAGAAAAGCATGAAAAACTCCATTTTCTCTCCCTTTTCTTCTTCCCTTGGTGCACCACTCTCTTAAGGCTCTTCTTCTGATTTGGGGCAGAATAATTTGAGGCTAAATGGGGGAGAGTATGAGGCGCCACCTATTTATAAGGGAGGAAGAAGCATTTTTTCAAAAATTCCCATTTTGCCCTTCGTTCTTGGCATTTTCGTTTCTCCTTCATTTTAGCTGCTTTTTTAGAACCGTTTTTTCCATTATAAAATTTAGGTTCTCAATTTAATAAAATGGTTTTGGAATCACTCAAATCAGAGCTAAAACCTTCCCGAATGAATCCATCAAAGTTTAGGTACACTAACATTGGAAAATGTCCACCAGAGAGGATTTAAATGTCGCTTTTCATGGTTTTTAAGGCCTTTGAGAACCTTGAAGAACTCAAAACTTTCATTTAGAAAGCCCTCTTGTGTAAATTCCAAAATTTGTGCAAAATTATGAAAATACTATTACATTTTGTAAGCTTTTCATAAGAAATTGTTTCTTCATTCTAGCTCTATTTTTCTTTCCATCTGAGCTTGGGATTCTCATTTTTAGGAGTCTAGAATGCTTCCCAAATTTTTCAAGACCTTAACTACCTTATTTCAGGGGACTTTCTTTTGTATCCAGTGAATTTCATTCTTTTACAGAGAAACTGAATGTTACGTTTCTCACATTACTTATCTAATTGCATATAAATTTGAAAGAGGCCTGAAACTGGAATTGAAGGACAAGATAGTATCCTTACATATCTACAATTTTGATGAATTGGTGGAGAAATATAGGGTGACGGAGAGAGCCATCATTGAGTGTGAGGCCATAAGAAAGAAGATCATGGAGGGTAAGCATGACCGAGGCATAGAGCCTTTTAAAGATAGAAGAAAAGAGCTAGCAGTGGTAGTAGCTCTTGAGATAGGAGACCACCCTCAAGAAATGTTCCTCAAAGAAGGAGTATGGGACCTCCAAAGAGCACAGCTAGTGTCCCATCTATTTGTAGCAAATATGGAAAGAGCCACAGTAATGGACCATGCCTAGTATGCTATAATTATGGAAAGCATGGACACCATACACGAACACTTAAAAGGCTAAGAGGTGGCTGATGCAACTAGAGAAAATTTTTGTAGTTATGACATGTACCACATAACAAAAGGCAAAGTTAGCCATCTAAAAGCTATAGGGTGAGGCTAAACAATAGTGGTGGAGTGCCTCTAAATTGTTGAGTTCAAGGGTGATACCTTTGACTTGGGAAAGTTTCTAAACCGCCTTTGAAAGTAAGTATTTTCCACCTTCAGTAAGGACTGACAAGAAAGCTAAATTTAACTTCCTTGAGTAAGGGGACATGAATATGGATCAATATACAGCCAAGTTTATCCAATTGTCTCATTTTTCCTCCTACCTGAGACAGTTTGATGATGAGCCATAGAAAGTCGATAAATTTGAAAGAAGCTTGAAACTGGAATTGAAGGACAAGATAGTATCCTTACAAATCTACAATTTTTATGAATTGGTGGAGAAGTATAGGGTGATGGAGAGGGCCATCATTGAGAGTGAAGCCACAAGGAGAAAGATCATAGAGGGTAAGCGTGATCGAGGCATAGAGCCTTTTAAGGATAGAAGTAAGAAAAGAGCTAGCAGTGGTAGTGGCTCTTGAGATAGGAGACCACCCCCAAGAAATGTTCCTTAGAGAAGGAGTATAGGACCTCCAAAGAGCACAGCTAGTGTCTCATCTATTTGTAGCAAATGTGGAAAGGCCATGGTAATAGACTATGCCCAATATGCTATAATTATGGAAAGCCTGGACACCATACATGGACTTACATAGTGTCAAAAGAGTCAGCCTCATCTATTAAACCAGCTACACAAGAATAGGTGTTCACATTTATGCAACAAGACACTAGTAGATCCCCTAGTTTGATTTGAGGTACTTTACTTGTCCACAATCATGTTATGAATACATTGTTTAATTCAGATGTGATCCACTCATTCATCTCATATGACTATGTTAAGCATTTAGGTTTTAAAATTAGTCTATTGCCATTTGAATTATCTGTGTCCACCCCTATATGATATTTTATGATTATGTCTGATGTGTGCTTGAATTGCATGGTACACTTGGATAGCCATTGTACTACCCTTAACCTAATTTGTATCCCTTTGTATGACTTTAATGTAATCATTGGCATGGACTGGTTATCGACTAACAATGTTATACTTGATTGTAACCATAAGACTGTTTCCTTACCTAGAAATATACCTGAAACTTGTCCTGTGGTTGAGCTTGCTTATGTGTTTATTGCCTAAGTCGAGAGGTACCTTAGGTGTGGTTATTAAGGGTTTCTAGTATTCTTTGAGGTTGATGATGGGTTAGAGGATATACTTATGATTAAGGAGTCCAATAAGGTTTTCCCTAAAGAGTTTAATGGACTACCTTCGAAGAGAAAGTTAGAGTTTTTCATTGATTTGGTACTTGGTACAAGTCCAATCTCCAAGGCTCGATATAGAATGGCACCCATTGAGTTAGTTGAGTTAAAGAGTCAATTAGAGAAGTTACTTGAAAAAGGGTTCATTAGGCCAAGGGTGCTTCCATAGGGAGCACCAGTGTTGTTCATTAAGAAGAAGGATGGTAGCCTTTGGCTTTGTATTAACTATAGGTAATTAAACTAAGTGACCATCAAGCATAAATACCCTTTGCCTAAAATTGATGATTTACTTGACCAATTACCTTTAGCATTGGTCTTTTCAAAGATTGATCTTAGATTGGGATATCACTAACTTAGAGTCAAGGTTACTGATGTACCTAATACCACCTTTAAGACTTGATATGACCATTATGAGTTCCTAGTTATGCCTTTTAGGTTAAACAATGTCCCTGCCATTTTTATGGATTACATGAATAGGATCTTTAGGCTCTATCTTGATTGGTTTATGGTGGTATTCATAGATGATATCCTTATATACTTTAAGAGTAGTGAAGAGTATGAAAAGTATCTTAGGATAGTTCTTCAAACCTTGAGGGAGCATCAATTGTATGCTAAGTTGAGTAAGTGTGAATTTTAATTATGGGAAGTTAAATTCTTAGGTCATGTGATATGAAAACAAGAGGTAACGGTAGATTATAGTAAGGTAGAAGCAGTACTTAATTAAGAGAGACCAAAGATGGTGATTGAAATCTGTAACTTCCTAGGTCTAGTTAGCTACTATAAAAGATTCATTAAGGGATTTTCTCAGTTAGCTATGCCTTTGACTAAGTTGACTAGGAAAGACTAACCATTTGTGTGGGACTCCAAATGTGAGAATGCCTTTTAAGAACTCAAAGATACGCTAAACAGAACTTTATGGTCTATAGTGGCATATCTAAGAAGAGATTAGGGTGTGTTTTGATGCAATAAGGTAGGGTGATAGCCTATGCTTCTAGGCAACTTAAACCCCATGAGGAAAATTATCCCACCCATAACATAGAGTTAGCAGCTGTGGTTTTTGCCCTTAAGATTTGAAGGCATTATCTCTATAGTTCACAATTTGATGTGTATAATGACATTAAGAGTTTGAAGTACTTATTTGACCAGAAGGAGTTAAACATGAGGTAAAGAAGGTGGATGAAGTTTTTTAAGGATTATGATTTCTCCTTAAAGTATCATCCAGGAAAGGCGAATGTTGTCATTGACACCTTGAGTAGGAAATCTATTCATATGGTAATGATAATGCTTAGGGAGCAAAAGTTGATTGAGGAATTGAGGGATTTGAATTTGTCCATTTTACTACATCCTAGTAGCCTTCTTTTGGGAGAGTTAAGGATAGAAAATGACTTTAGGAAGAGGATTAAAGAAGCCTAAGAGCTAGATGAACATTTGGGAAGGATTAGAGAGCAACTAGGGAGTAGCAAGGTTAAAGACTTTGACTTATTAAAAGATGGTTTGGTGAGGTACCAAGGTAGAGTGTACATACCCAAGAATGAAGAGTTAAGGAACATAATGCTATTGGAAGCTCATAAGAGTAAGTACACTATTCATCCGTGCACCATTAAGATGTATAGGGATCTTAAGAGGAGTTTTTGGTAGCTTGAGATGAAGTCAAACATAGCTGAGTTTGTTGCTAGATGTCTAGTTTGTTAGAGGGTTAAAATTGAACACCAAAGAACTATAGGCTTTGCAACACCATGCATTTCTAGCCTGGCCTCATGTCACCTCTAAGTCTCATACCATGAATTACACTAGAAAGTGGGAAAATAGCATTAAAATATTACATTTCTTTGCATTGTGCTATACAGAAATTTTTCTCTCAGAGTCCCATGGGCCATATGGATTCATACATTATATTTTCATATTTAGTCACATGAATACAACTCATTTACACCATCAAAAGTTGCCTACATCTAGAGAAACTCGAAGGGAAACTCAAAATATACATACATACATATTTTTAGCTAGATTTTTCCTCTTTTTTGTCACAACTTTGGAAAATCATAACTAATTATAGAAAAATTGAAATTAGGAATTCTTGGCTATTTTAGAAATATACAGATGTCTACTTCATACTAAAAATATTTCTAAATCATAACATCTAACACAAAGGATTTTTGACGTTCAAAATGATCCAGAGGTCAGGTTATTCACTGATGCTATCATAGAATTCTGTAGCAAATTTCAAAAATGTCCAATTAATTCCAAAAAAATACAATAAATGCAAATGATACCAATATAGAAATTTATAATGTTACCTAGAGAGGAAAAATAACTCTAGACTAACTTAGGCAAGCCTAGACCTTAAAATTCAATCAAACAGTAACAGAGGTTGGCTGGAGTTCCTGATACTAGATAGAATCTTTAAAAATTTATATCTCCCTATCTAGACATCTAAATGAGGTTCTTCTAGTTGGCATAAGTCACTGTAAATGTCTAGTTTCTCTATATAAAATTTTGTAGTAATTGGACATCATTTGAACCCTGTGTGATAGATTTCATTTTCGAACTAGTATGACAGTGACATGACCAAAACTAAAAAAGTTTCCAACTTTGAAAATTCATCACATATCCTATAGACCTCTAAAAATTATATTCTTTAGCTTCCCAAAAATATCTCAACAAGTTCTAATTGCATGCCAAATCTCAGATCAAGAAGAGCGCATTTGGACAAAAAGTGACATAGGGTTCTAAATTAGTCAATTTTGGCTCCATAAGGGATACCAAAATATCCAAATGACTTTCCTTGGGGTTTGGCACCTCTTGGGCAAGTCTAAAAGCATAACTAGGACTTGTGTAAACTATCTAAATGGTCCCAACTCTCATACATCTCATTTTGGCCATCTCATCCACACTTATACACAATTGTATAATACCCTTAACGAAGCTAGTTTGCCATCATATATCCAAATCACATTCTAATGGCTACATAACATATTCTGTCATTCATACATGACATATTATCATAATTATATATATTTATAACATCACAATACATATACATTTATTAATCACATCATTTGCCAATTGTATGGCTTTAAAGTAGTAAAATTCATGTTCTTAGATGTCATACTCTCATCTTCAAGGTGATTGGATTCCATTACCTTCCTCTCTTGGTCCACCTAACATGTTAGGACATTAGAGAGGAGGGAATGAGAATCAAAGGATCCCAATAGCTTATATCCCATTCAATCATACATAATGGATGCAAACAAGTCTCATAAATGCATGCATGGCATGTGGACGTGTGCAATCATTCAAGGAGCATTCTTAGCATTTGAAAAAGTCACACATAGGATACAAAAACTTGCCAAGCAAGTAGATTGGCCTCACCCAATTTCTTGTGGATATTAGACTTGCTTCACCCATTCTTTAAGAGATTCTTGAACTCAACCACACTCTTGAGAGCGCACTTTACTTTTGGGAGACTCTTTACTTTGTTTCAACCAATCTTAAGGGTTCTTGGCTTATCATAACCATAGCTAAGGATTCTTGGCCTCATCACACTCATGCAAACCCAAGCACACATCATAACATTATTTAGAAACATAATAGGTCATCATGAAATCATGGCATATAAAATCAAGCTAGCATACTTTTCATGGCTTGAAAATACATATACACACATTCTAAGACAAGCTAAGCATACATCTATGCATGAGAGAAGGTGGAGAGAGCTACCTTGGAAACAATTACACACTTTTCCCTTGAATGCAAGCTTCCTTTTTCAGCCACACACATAGAAAAGTGTGGGGATGATTTCTCTTGGCCTAAACACAGTTTATGGAAGCCAATTATGTTGATAAAATTAATTCTAAGGCCACACACTTGCTTGAACTCTAGTTTAATCTATAAACTTCATTATAGTTCATAATTGTACCTAATGAAGCAACACCCTTCAAATAAATTCTAGACTTCCTTCTTTCCTTTCAAATATGATTCTTAACTTCTTTTAAACCTCTTGGAGTCATCACACAATTAAAACCAAGAGCCTAACTATATGTTACTTCTTTAGGTCATAATATAGAACATAAAGCACCAACTCACTTTCTATAGGTTCTAAATTTTTCCCAAGGCCTCCCCTTATTTTCATTCATCATATATGACACAAAAATGGGCTTGAAAAAATTTAAAACTCACCCTAGGGGTCTCATCCCCATTAGGCTGAGCCTATGTCTACTTTTGGCTTCCATGGAGTTTGCTTTGTTTTCTACACAGAAGATGCATATGGGAAGACTCCTTGGGATCTTAGGAACTCATTTAAACATTCATTTAGGCCTAGGAATAATTATATCAAATCATATTTTCAAGGGAACCCATGAAGCCCTAGGTTTGCTACCTTCACAATCCATGGCTTTTTCTTGAATTTCTTTGCATATTCTTACTCTCTTTTCTTAAATTCATGGAATTCACTATTGCTTCCCCTCAAAATTTCATCCCTTTAACATCTACATACATGAGGTGAAATATGGAGAAGAAGGGGAGAGGAGTAGCTACTATGGGATGCAAGATTTACCTTGTTTTCTTGCTTTTTCTAACTTGAATCTTGTGTTCTTTGAGTTGTTCTCTTCAAATCCGAATTTTCCCCTCAATTTCTCCTTTAAAACAGATCCATATACTTCATTATAATCATAGGAAATAAAGGAGAATGAAGGAGAAGAGGTTTGGAAGAGAAAGTGCAAGAAAAACTACTAAATTTTCATACCTTAAGCCTTTGATTTCTCCTCCTCTTTGCCTTCCTCTTGTAGGCCACTCTCCCTAGGGTTTTCCTCTAGTTTTAGGCAGAACTTGGTCATGCAACATGAAGGGAGAAGAAGGGCGCATCATATATATAGGTGAGAGGAAGTTACACTTTTAAGAAATTCTCATTTTGCCCTTCGTTCTTGGCATTTTTATTTCTCCTTTGTTTTAGCTCCTTTTCGAGAACCATCTTTTCCATTATGAAATTTAGGTTCCTGATTTAGTAAAATTCCTTTGGAATCACTCAAATCGGAGCTAAAACCTTTCTAAATGAATCCGTCAAAGTTCGGGCACAATGACGTTAGAAAACGTCCACCAAAGGGGCTTTAGCTATCCTGGGCCTTCCCATGGTTTTTAGGGCCTCTGAGAACCTTGAGAAACACAAAATTTTCATTTAAAAAGCCATTCTATGTGAATTCCAAATTTTGCTAAAAATTCTAAAAATGCCATTTTGTTTTATAAGTTTTTCATAAGAAATTATTTCTTCATTCTAGCTCCATTTTTCTTTTCATTTAAGCTTGGGATTCTCATTTTTAGGAGTTTAGAATGCTTCCCAAAATTTTCAGGACCTTAACTACATCATTTCGGGGGACTTCCTTTTGTATTCAGTAAGTTTCATTCGTTTACAAAGAAACCTTACGTTACGTTTCTCACTTTTTCTCTTGTTTTCAAAGAACCGGATGTTATAGGCTTGCTACACCCTTTAGAGATTCCAAAATGGAAATAAGATACTATATCCATAGACTTTGTGATGGGTTTACCTAGGACATCCTCAGGTTATGATGTTATTTAGGTAATTGTGGATAGACTGACGAAGTCTGCCTACTTTCTATCTATTAAAGCCATTTATCCTTTAGATAGACTAACACAACTATATGTCCATGAGATCATAAGATTACATGGTGTCCACAATAGCATTGTATCAGATAGAGACCCAAGGTTCACATCAAAATTTGGCTATCTCTACAAGAAACTTTAAGCACTAGTCTTAATTGTAGTACTGCCTTTCATCCTCAGTGAGATAGACATACTGAGAGGACCATTCAGACCCTTAAGTAGACCCTTGAGGACATGCTTAGAGCTAGCATGTAGGAGTTAAAAGGAAACTAGGATGTGTACTTTCCTTTAGCCAAGTTTGCCTATAGTAATAGCTACTATTCTAGTATTTAGATGGCACTCTTTGAGGCACTTTATGGGAGGAAGTGCATATCACCCTTGTGTTGGGTGGAACTTGGTGCGAGGAGTCTTTTAGGTTTGGACATAATGGACCAAACCACTTGTCAAATAGAACTCATTCAAAAGAAGTTATTGACTACCCAGAGTAGGCAAAAAGAGCTATACTGATAAGAGAAGGAAACCCTTAGAATTTGAGATAGGAGACCATGTACTCCTTAAGGTTACTCTGATGATGGGCATAGGATGGTCTATCAGGACAAGAAAACTCAGTTCTCGTTACCTTGGTCTTTTCTAAATCCTTGAACGAATAGGACTCGTGGCCTATAGAGTTGCTTTACGTCTAAATGCATGATGTGTTCCACATATCCCAGTTGAAAAAGTATCACCCAGACCCTTCGCATGTCATTGAACATGAGAATGTACATCTACAAGATGATTTGTCTTATGTGGTTGAACCAAAAAGGATAGTGGACTCAAAAGTTAAACAATTGCATAATAAGGACATCCTCTTGATAAAGGTGGTATGAAAGGGACTTAGTCTAGTTGAAGCACCTTGGGAAATGGAGGAAGCAATGAGGAAGGACTATCCAGTACTATTTAAGTAAGGTACGTCTAATTTTAAGTACAAAATTTCTAAAAGGAAAGGAGACTATGTAAAACCTCAAAATTAATTAAGGTATTAATCGTGGATTTAGACTAATTAAGAATAATTATTATGAAATAATTGGGCAAGATATATGAATATAAATTTATAGAGAAATAAATTATTAATGTGGGTTTAAGATTCAATTAGGTTAGAAACTTCATCTAGGCCCAAAATTAATTTAAGTATGTCATGGATAAAGATTAATGGAGGCCCAATATTTATTTGTGCAGACCCAAATGTTAATAGTTCAGCTTGGTCCAACTCTTATCTAACTCTAGTAACCCCAGAATCCATGGCCCAACTAACATATGACTGAACCCACTTAGGTTTTAGGCCTTTGGGTCAGCCTAAGACCTAAACTTAAACCCTAAACCCTTAGTAGCCCCTTCCACCATTCTGTAGAAACACAAGAAGCACAAGAAAATTTAGAGGTTTTGGAGAGTGGCTAGGGTTTTTGGCAAAAATTCACATTCTCCCACTTCTAGAGTTAAAATTAGCCATGGTAATAGTTATATAATTTGACCCTCTCCTCTTCCTCTTCAATTTGACCTTATTGGTTTTTCATTTGAAGTATTTTCACCCACACCTCAAATATGACATAGGTTATTTGGTATTTTCTTGGAGGATTTTTGGAAGTTGAGGTTAGGTTGGATATTGGATAAGTATGGGTATTAATTTTGTGCGATTTTACTTAGAATTTGAAGTGATATTCTGAAGCTACTGGTGTGAGAATAGTCAAATCCAAAATTAGAGACTTATAGTGGCTGGGTAAATTTTCTCTAGGCATCCATTAATATTTTAATTCTTTGGATACCTATTTGCTACTATAAATGATAATTTAGAATAGTAATTTTTTGATGTTGTGATTATAGGGAGATTTTGGTGCCACTGGTAGGTTTCCAATTTGTCTACAGAGTGAGGTTACCAGGGTTAATGTTAAATTTCATACATATGTCTACTTTAATTTTATATATGCTATACATGTATGATTTTGAAATGCATAATGAATGGTTGGCTATCTGATATATTGTGTTTGGACCTTGTGAGTCCATGGTGGAGCTATAGTGTGGCTGCCACCCATGCATTATGCTTCGATTGGATAACGAGTTATGATCAGACTTTTATATATGTAATACCTTATATTTCTAGCTCATTCCACAATATTTCCATGCTTTACATCCATAGATTCTATGAAAGAGCAAGAAAAGGGAATTAAAATAATACATTTTCTTACATTGCATCATGTATGAAAATTCCATTCGATATTATGTGTGACGACCCTAACTTCTAACCATTGTAATTAAGGTAAAATACATGATTAATGACCATAAATTAGGGTTACAAGACATTAAGACTAATTACATTCGAAAAAAATGAGGAAATTTAAACCTTATATTATTAGAGTCATTAACCAACTAATTACAAGCATTCATGTACAAAAGGGAAACAAACGCTCATTTATAGGCCTTTGATTCTATTACCCATTAATTCCAACTCACAAAAATTTTCTACTAATGTTTCTAAGACATCCCTTGAGATGACCATATGAAAAACCAAGATTTTTAGGTTAATATAAGGGTTTTAGGATGTTCACCACAGCTAAATTCCTCTTAGCCATGGCCAATTGCTCCCGGGTTCACTCCTTACATTGTCACTGATTGCGTTGCGGCTAACCTATATGGTGCTGTGGTGAGGAAGCCTCTTGGAACCTACCTCGCTCACCTCTCACTATTGGCTATGTAACACCATAGATTCTAGTCCATCTCATACATTTGAATGGCATAATATCATGAACTATATAGGATTTCAATGGGAAAAGCAAAAAAAAGTGGGATTATTTTCGCATTACGCTATATCTAAAAATTTATTTTGGTGTCACATGGACTGTGTGAGCTCATGCTATGTATCCTCATATTTAATTATATCATTACAACTTATTTATATCCCAAAACCATGCCTACAACCCATGGAAACAGAAATGGAGCATGAAAATTGAAGATTCATTTTCGACTAGAATTGGCCTCTTTCCTAGGAAAATTTTGGAAAATCATAACTAAATATATAAAAATATAAAACATGTGTTCTTAGTCATTCTAGAAATATTAGGATGTCTAATTCACACTAAAAATATGTCTAGACCATAAAATTCATCATGGAGGACGTTTGACATTCGAAAAGCTACTGAGGTCGTTGGCTGCCTGGGCTGCTGTTCAGATTACTGATATAAACTTCTAAAATTCTTAACTAATTCTATAAAAATATAAATTACATAAATTAAGTCATTATGGAAATCAAAAAATGTTCAATTGATATTAAAAATAATTTCAGAATGAAACAGATACGTTTAGCCATCGGGAACCTATGGAATAGTAACTGAACTCCTGCAACGCCACTAGTACTGACAGCCAACTTCAAAAATGCATAACTCTCTGCTCAAACCTCTAAATGAGATGATCTCAGTGGCCAAACAAATTTTATAACTTCTAGTTTATGCATATAAAATTTCACAACTATTGGACACCATTTGGCCATCAGATGACATAAAACCCAAAACTGCCAGTATGAACAGTGCCCATACCAGAAACAATAAAAAAATCCCAATCTTTTAATTCATCAAATATTCTATAGATCTTCAAAAATTATGTTCTTTAGCTTTCTAAAAAGCTTTCAATGAGACCTAATTGCATGCCAAATTTTAGAGCAAGACTAACTTATTTAGCTAAAAAGTGATATAGGGTTCCATTATGGTCAATTTTGGCTACATATTGGGTACCAAAATTGCCAAATGGATTTCCCTTGGTCTTGGTACCTTTTGGGCAAGTTTAAAAGCTTATTTGAGACTTGTGTGAGCTGCCCAAATGGTCCCAAACCTCATACATTTCATTTTGGCCATTCAACCCACACTTATGCATATTTCCATCAAATTTCCACATTGTACACTTTGACATTTCATACTCAAATTGTATTCTAAAGCTCATATATCATATTCATAGTGATAAACATTACATAATAGTATATTTATACATGTCTCAAGGTCCATAATATATTTACAACATCATAGACATTAAGATACATAAGTATGGTTCCAAAATGGCTAAAACCAAGGCATAAGTTTGTCAATCTCCTTCCTTTAGTGTTGTTGGCTCCCATTAACATATCCACTTAGTTCACCTAGCATATTAGATCATTAGAGAGGAGGGGATGAGATTCAAAGAATCCCAGTAGCTCATCTCCCATTCAATCATACATAATATGTGCAAAGCAAGCTTTTCAAATGCATGTATAGTGAAAGTGGAAGACATGTATCTTTTAAAACAATCTTGGCATGTGAATCAATCATATAAAACATCCAAGAGCTCAGCAAGTGTTTGGATTGGCCTCACACTTCTCCTCATGGATTTTGGACTTGCCTCACCCATTCTTTAAAAGCTTTGGACTCAACCATACACTTAGGAGCCCACTTTGCTTTTGGGAGACTCTTTACTTTGTCTCAACTAAGCTCAAGGGTTCTTGGCTCATCCTCACTAAAGGGAAGAGTTCTTGGCCTTTCCATACTTAAGCAAACTCATACAAATGTCATGTAAACATTTGAAAACATAACATGGCATCAAGCATCATGGCATATAAATGCATGCTAGCATGCTTTTCAAAGCTTGAAAATACATATACACACATTCTAAAACAAGCTAAACACACATTCATGCATGAGAGAAGGTGGAGAGAGCTACCTTGTGCACAATTACATACTTTTTCCTTTGGACTCAAGCCTACTCTTTCGGCCACATACCCACAAATTGGTGGAAATGGTTTCTCTTGGCCTAGATACAATTTATGGGAGCCAATTAGGTTCATGAAACAATCTCTAAGACCATACAATTTGCTTAGATACTAGATTGCTCTATAAGCTCCATTATGGTCCATAAATGCACCTAATGAAGCAACACCCTTCAAATACTTTCTAGGCCTTATTTTTTCCTTTCAAATATGATTTTTGACTCCTTTTAAGCCTCTTGGAGTCATCACATCATCAAAACAAAAGACCTAGCACCATGTTGCTTCTTTAAGTCAAAATATGGAACCTAAGACACCAAATCACTTTCTATGAGTTCTAAATTTTTTCCAAGGCCTCCTCTCACTTTCATTCATCAAATATGATGCAAGAATGGCCATAGAAAAATTTAAAACTCTCCCTAGCACCATGGAACATGCTTGGCTGAGACTATGCATTATTTGGGCTTCTTGGAGTTGTCTTGGTTTTCTTGAAGGGAGAAGCTTGTGTGGAGCATCTTTGGTGTCTCAAAAACTCATTTATACTCTAACTTAGACCTAGGAACATCACATAAGTTCAGAATTTGAAAGGTGCACTTGAAACCCTAGGTTTTGCATCTTGAATTCTAATGCCTATTTCATGATTTTTTTTTTTTTTTTGCATATTCTTATTCCTCTCCATCAAATACCTAAGAATCATCTTTGGTTAAGCTTGAAAATCAGATCTTCCTATGGTTCTTAGGCTAGGTCAAAATGGAGAAGTGTGATGAAAGGTATCAACCATAGGATGCATTTTTACCTTATTTCCTTGCTTAATTTGGCTTGAATCTTGATTTCTCCAAGCTCCTCTCTTCAAATACGAACTTTCCCTTGAATATCTCCCTTGAATTAGATTTATAAACCTCATTTTAATCCAAGGAAAGAAAGGAGAAGGGAGGATAGGAGGTGTGGATGAAGAAAAGCAAGGAAAATCACCATGAAAACATACCTTAAGCTTGGTTTTCTTCCTCTCTTGGGCGCCTCTCCCTTAGGGTTCTTCTTCTAATTTGGGGCTGGAAAATCTGAAGTGAAATAAGGGAGAGTGTGAGGTTCCACCTATATATAGCTAGGGCAAAGTGACTTTTTCAAAATTCCCATTTTACCCTTCATACTTTGCATTTTCGTTTCTCTTTTGTTTTAGCTCCTTTTTGAGAACCGTCTTTTCCATTATATTGGTTCCCATTCAAGAAAAATGGCTTTGGAATCACTCAAATCGGAGCTAAAACCTTTCCAAACGAATCGTCAAAGTTCGGGCACACTGACATTGGAAAACATCCACCGGAGGGGATTTAACTTTCCCGGGGCTTCCCATGGTTTTCAAGCCTCTGAGAACCCCGAAGAACTCAAAACTTTCATTTAAAAGGCCCTCCTGTGTGTTTTTCAAAAAGTGCTCATATTTACAAAAATGCCACTAGCCTTTTGGCAAATTTTTTGAATCACTCTGGCCTTGATTTTTGGGCAACTCAAAGCTCAAATTCTCATTTTATAATATTTAAAATTTTATCATAATTTTAGTTAGCCCCAATTTCTTTTATTTCGGGGACTTCCTTTTGTATTTGGCCTATTTCTGTCATTTACAAAGAAACTGAACATTGGATTTCTTACGTTTATAGAGGGACTAGATGTTACAAGCTGCGGCCAATTCTTCCTTTCACTATGGCTAATTCCTCGTTGGAATGCCTGTCACATTTTCACAAAAGTTCACCGCGGCCAATTCCCATTTAGCCACAATGAATTACCCTCTGGACGACTCCCAATTTTGCCTCTCACATTTCGTCGCAGCTAATTCCACGCTTCGCTCGATGAATTACTCTCAATGGTCATTCAATCATGTTTTCATCGAATAATTCATACACCGCAAGCTCAAATCCACAATCAATATATCACATGATTTCATTACTTAAATAGTCAATTAAAACATAGGTTTACAAGCCCTAATAAGTGTCATAAACTCATACATCCATCAACAACTAATATAAAGCCTATTTCTCATTGTTTACATTCTATGTTATCAAAATACAAACTCCTACACTTGGCAATACAGATACATGATGATGCTATACAGAGGTTAACAAAATTAGCATCTACTCTATTCCACTCAGACCAAGTGAAGCTCCCCACACCAGGCCTTAGCTCATGGATGTTCATCCACTTGTTTGCCCTTATCCTTACCTAAAAAACCTTCACCTAAAATATTTAGCCCATGAAATAGGGTGAGATGTGAATCTCAGTAACAAAGGAAAATTTCATTTATATATTATAGTTTAATTAACATATATGCATGATTTCATATATGAATAAAAAAAATATACCAGTCATATCAGTAAATGAAACAATTAGGCTATCATGATTACTATCCCATACTAGCAATCATATTTTTGCATATTAAAGGCTAATAACACCGGGAGAGGCCCATCCATGGCACCTACTCCCCATTGAGCATAACCAAGGCTCAGTGTATTTGGGGTTTGATCATAACTCACTGCCCGATCGAAGCACATACACGGGTGGTATTGTACCACAGCTCCACCATGGACTCATAAGGTCTAATCATACATAACAGATAACTAACCAATTCATTTAGCATCAAAATCATAATCATACAGCAAATACAAAATTAAAATAGAACATATGCATGGAATTCACATAAACCCTGGTTATCTCACTTGTAGACAAATTTGTAGAAGCCACCAGTGGTACAAAAATCTCCCCAGCCACTACTAATTCCCAAAATTCAGAATGGAGGTGTCCCCTACTAGAAACTTTAATATATCACCCTAAATCCTAAGCAAATTCATGAAAAATTAATACCCATACTATAATCCAATCATTGGGGTCTCAAACCAGAAGAAATACCTCAAAAAGAAAAGTTTATACTTACCTAATGTCAACCCTAGCCTCAACTTACGAAATTTCACCATGGAAACATCAAATTGCAAGTTTTAGATTTTGGGTGTGGGTGAAAGTGCTCTAATTGGAACATTAATCAGGTCAAATTAAATAGAAAGATGAGAGGATTAAGTTATATACCTATTACCTTGGCTGAATCTTGCTCTAAAAGTGAGAAATGGTGGAAATATGCCAAGAACCTTAGCCTCTCCTTTGGACCTCCGAATTTTTGTGTGTGCTCCTTGTGGTTCTGCAGAATGGGGGTGGCTAGGTTAGTTTTTAGGGTTTAAGTTTGGTTTTCTATGGGTTATGGGCTGCTCCAAAGATCCAACTCCAAATGGGCTTCAGATTTAAGCTTTGTTGGGCCAACTTTCATGTGTTAGGCTGCTGGGTTTTAATTAGGTTAGGCCAAGTTTTAAGAGCTCAAAGGATTTGGGTCTGCACAAAGGTTGTTGGGCAAATTATAAGAGCCTATAAAAGGTGGATCTTGGGCCTCTATTACATTGAATCAGATTGGGTCTGCACCTAACTTATTGTGCCTCTATTAGCCTCTTATCATGATCTCCTACATTAATTTGGGCCTAGATGAAGTTTCTATTCCAATTAAATCTTAAACTCATATTAATAATTTATCTCTCCAAAATTTTCATTCACTTAACTTACCTGATTATCCCATATTAATTATTCCTAATTAAATCCAAATCCATAATTAACACCTTAATAAATTTTTGGGGTTTATATCACGTGGACCATATGAGCTCATACAATGTATTCTCATATTTAATTACATGAATGAAACTCCTTTGCATCATGAAAAATGGCCTACACCTCAAGAATCACGCGGAGAAGCATGAAATATTCATATCCATTTTCGGCCAGATTTGGCACTTTTTTGACCAAATTTTGGAAAATCATAACTAATTCTTAAAAAATCAAAATCATACATTCTTGACCATTTCGGAAAGCTACAGATGTCTACTCCATAATAAAAATATGTCCAGACTATAACATTAAAAAATGTCTAGAGGTTAAGCTGTCCCCTGGTGCTATCACACCTTTTTGTAGAAAACTTTGAAAATGTCCAATTAATTCCACAAAAATCCAATCTATGCAAATGATATCAATTTGGAAAGATGTGGATGTTATCTTAAGGGAAAAAATAACTATAGACCCACTCAGGCATGCCAAGACCTTGAAATCTAATCAAATAATAACAAAGGCCAGCTAGAATTCCTGATACTAGACAGAATCTTCAAAAATTCATATCCCCTCTCTAGACATCCAAATGAGGTGCTTCTAGTTGGCACGAGTCATTGCAAATGTGTAGTTTCTCTTATAAAATTTCATGGTAATTAGACATCATTTGAGCCCTGTGTGATAGATTTTATTTTCGGATAAAATGAATAGTACAGTAGACCAAAATTAGAAAATTTGTCAACTTTGAAAATTTATCAAATATTCTATAGACCTCCAAAAATTATGTTCTTTAACTTCCCAAAAAGAACTTAAAAATCTCTAATTTCATGTAAAATTTCAGATCAAGAATAGCTCATTTGGCCAAAACGTAACATAGGGTTCTATTATAGTTCATTTTGGCTCCATATGAGGTATCAAAGTAACCAAATGGCTTTTCCTAGGGTTTGGAACCTTTGAGGAAAGTCTAAATGCAAGATTAAGACTTGTGTAAGCTACCCAAATGGTCCGAAACTCCATGCATCTTATTTTGACCATTTCATCCACACATATGCATAATTCTATCAAACCACCAATGAAGCTAATTTGCCACCATATACCCATTTCACATTCTAATGACTATAAAACATATTCTCTCATTCATACATAGCATAATATCATAATTACACATGTCTAAGAGGTTATAGACCATATACATCAAGGAGTTACAACATTTGACATCATTATAGTTTTAAACAGCAAAGACTAAGCATGTTGGTGTCAAACTCTTCTCTTCAAGGTGGTTAGCTTCCATTACCTTGTCCACATGGTCCACCTAGCATGTGAGATCATTGGAGAGGAGGGGATGAGATTCAAAGAATCCCAATAACTCATCTCTCATTCAATCATACATAATGGATACAAACAAGTCTCATAAATGCATGTATGGTCATGTAGATATGTGCAAGCACTCAAGAAATATTTTCATCATTTAAGAAAGTCATACATAGCATACAAAGGCTTGTCAAGCAATTGAATTGGCGTCACCTAATTTCTTGTAGATATTAGACTTGCCTCACGTATTATTTAATGCATTCTTGGACTCAACCATGCTCTTGGGAGCCCACTTTGCTTTTGGAAGACTCTTTGCTTTATCTCAACTAATATTAAGGGTTCTTGGCTCATCCTTATCATGGCTAAGGGTTCTTGGCCTCACCATACTCAAACAAAACCAAGTACAAATCAAAACATCATATGGAACATAATATGTCATCATAAAACCATGACATATAAAATCATGCTATCATAATTTTCATAGCTTGAAAATCACACACACATATTCTAAGATAAGCTAAGCATACATCCATGCATGAGAGAAGGTGAAGAGAGCTACCTTATACACAATCACACACTTTTTCTCTTGAAATTCCCTCCCTTGCTTCGGCCACACACCCATAAAAGTGTGGGGAAGATTTCTCGTGGCCTAAACACAATTCATGGAAGCCAATTAGGTTTATGAAACAATTTCTAAGGCCATACAACTTGCTTAGACACTAGGTTGTTCTATAAACCCATTATGGTCCATAAATGCACCTAATGAAACAACATCCTTTAAATAAATTCTAAGCTCCATTCTTTCCCTTCAAACATGATTCTTGACTCCCTTTAAGCCTCTTGGAGTCATCACATAATTAAAACAAAGAGCTTAGCTACATGTTGCTTCTTTAGGTCATAATATGAAACCTAAAACACCAACTTACTTTTTATGAGTTCTAAATTTTTCCCAAGGCCTCCCCTTATTTTCATTTATCATATATGACTCAAAAATGGGCTTAGATAATTTTAAAACTCTTCCTAGCTACACATACAAAATCAGATTTTACAAGGTACAATTGAAACCCTAGAACTTGCATCATGAAATCTAATAGTTTTTTGTTAATTCTGTTTGCATATTCTTAATCTTCACACCCTTTTTCCTTAGATTTACCCTTAGTTCTACCTAAAAATTAGGTCTTCCTAGGGTTTTCTCGTGTTGGGCGAAATGGAGGAGGAGGGAAGCAAAGATGACAACCATAGGAAGAGAAATTACCTTGTTTTCTTGCTTTTTCTCACTTGAATCTTGTGTTCTTTGAGCTTCTCTCTTCAAATCCGAATTTTTCCCTCAATTTATCTTTTAAAATAGATCCATATACTTCATTATAATTATAGGAATAAAGGAGAATGAAGGAGAAGAGGTTTGGAAGAGAAAGAGCATGAAAAACTACTAATTTCCATACCTTAAGCCTTTGATTTCTCCTCCTCTTTACCTTCCTCTTGTGTGCCACTCTCCCTAGGGTTTTCCTCTAGTTTTAGGCAGAACTTGGTCGTGCAACATGAAAGGAGAAGAAGGGTGCATCATATATATATATAGGTGGGAGGAAGTTACACTTTTCAAAATTTTCCATTTTCCCCTTCATTCTTGGCATTTTCGTTTCTCCTTCATTTTAGCTCCTTTTTTAGAACTGTCTTTTTCATTATAAAATTTAGATTTCCAATTTAGTAAAATTCCTTTGGAATCACTCAAATTGGAGCTAAAACCTTATCAAACGAATTTATCAAAGTTCGGGCATACTGACATTAAAAAATGTCCACCGGAGGGGCTTTAGCTGTCCCAGGCCTTCCCATGGCTTTTAGGGCCTCTGAGAACCCTGGGGAACCCAACACTTTCATTTAAAAAGCCTTCTTATGTGAATTCCAAAATTTGCTCAAAATTACGAAAATACCATTACGTTCTGTAAGCTTTTCATAAGAAATTGTTTCTTCATTTTAGCTCTATTTTTCTTTCCGTCTGAGCATTAGATTCTTATTTTTAGGAGTCTAGAATGCTTCCCAAATTTTTTGGGACCTTAACTTCATCATTTTGGGGGACTTCCTTTTATATCTAGTGAGTTTTGTTCGTTGACAGAGAAACTGTACATTACGTTTCTCACGTTTTTTCTCGTTTACAGAGAATCGGATGTTACATTTCTCCCCCCTTGAATAAATTTTGTCCTCAAAATTTAGGGTACTCTTTCTCTTACTCTTTTCTTTCCCTTCTTCCTAGCTCTATACACTTTTCTCAACGATTTCACTCATTTGAATTTTTTCTCTCAGCCATGGAATTTTCATTCTAGCTCTTAATAAGAGCTATAGTACTATAATGTACTAGTTAATTTTTTTCATAAAAGAAAGAAATGTCTAACTCTGGAGGCCTATCCTGGGAGAGCTTACTAATCATATCAGGTTAATGTTAACCCGTTCGTAGGGATTAATGTTTCTTTCATTGGACTTATTTACATATCTTGGGAGGTGACTTATTGCATATCACATCTCCTATATCCTCTCTCAATGGCTTCTCATAATGTATCATCATCTTTTCTGATCATTACAGCCATCGGAGATTTCTGTCTATCTATTTACTTATTTACATGTATTATCCACTGCTTATCTCTATGTTCTTCCTTACTAGTTCATCCTATGATTACAATTCACATTCTTTCTGTCACAGGCCTCACATCTCAATTACTTAATAGGATTATAGCTCCTTTGAGGAGTTTTTACTTTTATGATCCCAGTTTCTCTGTTTACTGCTACATTTATCTTTGTAGGCCGGGACTTTTTCTTACTTTCTTTGCTCACTTGCAGTGGCATTTTATAGTCCCTCATTTCAACACTGATAGGCCTAACATGTGTGTCTCATACTAGCACTGAAGAGCTACTACCACTGACTACTACTGAGTTCTAGTGGGATGCTAACTATTCTCACAGTTTTACTCACTGGAGATATACTGTACCACTTACCTCATATAAAAATTGCACCTGACCCCTTTTTGAATACATAAGCTAACATGTGGGGATCTCTCTATTCCTTGGTCAAAGCTATTTTCTGTTAAGTAGTGGTTCATCTGGCTCTAACTCTGGAAAGCTAATTTCTTGCTTCCCTCATCCCATGCACTATGCTCATCTCTAAAGAGAGCTAGTCAGTGGTCTAACTATCTGAGTAAAGCCTTCATATCTCTGTGGCAATGGTCTACCAGACTTAGGAGGTCTCTAGTCTCTAAGATAAAAGCTAGCTGAAACTGTACTGGTCTCTGAGACTAACTGCTTTGTAAAACTATCTCAGGTTGTCATCTCACCAGAAAGTTATCACGCTATAGCTAGGGCTCTCTATAACTTTATGGGATCTATTGCGACCCCTGGGTCTATTGTGACCCCTTAGAGCCCTGCTAGGGTCTACTGCAACTCGCTGTGCTATACTAGGATCTATTGCGATCCATCTCTGAAAGACATCAAAGCCTAAGATTACTGTATCTGACAGTAAAACACATGCTCATTAAGTCTAGTAACCATCGCTTATAATAGCTAAGGATAAACTTAGAGGTACATCATGCTCTTCGTGCGAAGTGGGCTCTGTGTCATCTGATTCTTAAGGATCCCATCATACTAATACTAGGGAGCATTTTAATTTTCACTCATTGCTTCTCATGGGATCCTCAGATTCCCACTTTAGCCCTTTTTGCTTGGACTTTCTTTTCTTACTATAATTGTACTTGTTTATCTTTTCCTCTCGTATCCTGCAAATTTCCAACTATGCCCATACTTTACTTTGAAGTGCCTTGGCACTGGGGCATCTCAGACTCTAAGTGTGATTAACATCTCTGGTAGGAGAGAGGCTACACACTGGTCCCTTCTCATTTCATTTACATGTACTATAAGGGACTTAGATCATACATACTGAACTCATGCTATCTGGATTTGAACATTCTTTACTAAGGATTTCTTTCTGCATGCTTTTCTCATTATTCTAATATTATTAGAATCCCTTTACCTTTCTTTTCTGACTCATCTCATTATCTAGCTAACTAGGATACCCTTCGATTATCGGGACACTTTGGTGGTTGATATCGTCATTTGCTATGCACTTAAGCCACATTACTACTAGGTTGGCCAAACCTAATATCATGTAGCCTCTGTTGCAAGCAAACCATAACATCAAACACTAATACACGGGCGCCTCATGACTGAGCTCAAAGCCACTATCACCTGTATATTGCAAGTTTCCCTAATAATTTAAAGGATTGCTTTTCTTTTTACTTTTCTATATCTGCCCCATTCTCGTAGAGTGCTAGGGGAAAGTAGGATTCTTTCTCTACTACATCCCAAGATCTCTATGTATTGCCTGACTATTTTTTTCTTTGGGCACTATCATGCTAGAAGGGCATCTATGCCAAGGACAAGTGTGCTTTCTTAAGTACTCAAGCACATTAACTAAATATCTACTCTTAATATAGTATATCCTCGGCTTGAACATTGTCATATCTTCTCTTTCTACCTTTCTTATCCTCTTACTTAGGTAAAAGGATGTTCTATTACTGGCTGTTTCTATTGCCAGTTCAGGTTTTTCTTTGCTCAAAAGCACCTACACTTTTCCTGGGTTCTTCTACTTATTCACTCTCTGTAACATCAAGGGGATCTACCTTTCACTCATACTCTTGCTTTATTTCTAACTAGACCATCCCTCGGTAAGAGGAATTCTATTTCATATAATCCCAGGAATTTCATTCTATAGCGCTCTCAGTTTACACTCTTTCTCTATATAAAACAAGGCTCATCTTCTTAGGTGGTCTCTAGCTCTCTCGAGCTTCCTTGAGGGTACTAAGGCACTAACTGTCTATCTCAACTTATTTCTATGTTTGAATCAGAGTTGGGCTTTCTCTCTGTTTAGCCTCTTTAGCCTTACCTTGGAGCATAGTATATTATTTCTAGGGTTCTACTTACCTAATCCAGAACATGTACCCTCAATGTCTAGATTCTATCTTATTAAAAACTTATGCTCTATTGAGTGCTCTAATCACTCATGTGCCTTAACCCTATATCATTCTCATATTAGGGAGCTTGTCTAACTAATTATTAAACCCCTATCTATTTTCCTCTCTAGCTCAGTTTACTCATCTAATCATGACTAAAGCAAGGGAATCTTTTCTATAGCTAGTTTTTCAGCTCTTCTTTGCTTTCCTTATCACTGTACTTTACGACTCAGGGGGTCTATCTAGAGGAATTTACTAACCAAAACTGGGTGGTTTTCCCTAACTCAGGATGTCTCATCTTTTCTTTCCCAATCCAGGGAGAACTTTTACTGAGCCTTTCATTTACATATCTCACTTAGAACAATGCTACTGGTCATCTCTCCTTAGGCTTTAGCTCATACTCAGCCTGGGCTAACCATCTCCTCAGACCTGTAGCTTACTAACTATTCTCATTCTTTTCTGACCTTAGTTACCTACTCATACTTACCTCTAATTATTACCTATGAGGTACACCTTTCTAGGCCACTCACTATGTGCCTCACTGTTAGTAGTCTTATCTTACGTTATTTCAAGGCTATACTAACATTCTATCATTCAGTGTCTCATATGGTGGCATCCTAGGTTGGAGTCAACGCCTTAAAGGCGGGTCTCAACAACCTCATCATCCCTATGTCTAACTTTCTCTGTGTTGAGCTCTTTTCTCAATCTCATTTGCTAGGCCCACGAATTTCTTACAAATCTTTTATAACTATTCAATACCATTTTCTCTACTTATACTAGGGGCTCCACTTTATATGGGTCATCTGACCCCTTATCAATTCATTCCTTAAGTTGGCTTGAATATGACTAATAAGGCATTTCATCCTACCATTCGCTGCGGCTAACATATCATCCACCTTGGCTAATCAGCCTCAGGTTCACCCTAGTTTTCCTATTTGAGTATTAGCCGCGGCTAAGTAACTAATTGGCTGTGGCTAATGGCCTCTAATTGACTTGCTTTTCCATGGATTGAAATTTCATCTTTAGCTAGCAACCCGAGTCTCATTGCCTCTATACCTAGTCTATCATCAAACTAGAGGGTTCTACCTCTTACTTCATTCATGCATAACTATTTATCATCTCAAGGCCGTCGAGCTCTAGGGTATAGCTTGTAACTTAACCTCTGGCTTGAGGGAATTAACCTTTTAGGCTATGGAATTCATCTAGACAATTGGGTGTTGTGGCTAGGGATAACTCTCTTTCTCATTCCCCTCTTAACTGGTCCTATGCAGTTGCAGTCTCATCTCACACTGCACTGCATCATTACTTGTCTCTGCAATAAGCAGGGCCTTTCAGAATGGTCTGAGTATAACTACCAGGGAGAATTAGGCCTCACATATTCTCTCTAACAAGCCTCTTCATTTCAACAAGATCATTTCTCATCCTTTATGTCTAGGGCTTGCCACTGATCCTGGTGAGCTATCACATCTCATCAAACTCTAGTCGTCGGATCACTCAGCTCTGCTCAAGGTCAGCTCTGCTCAAGCTACTCTAGAGGCCACTCTTTCTCGGTGTCCACTAACTACTCCAAGACCATTCTACAACTTACTTATCATGAATAAAGCCATAAACTACTTTCACACACCCACAATGTCTCTTACAAGGCTCTACCTATCCATTCAAACCTTTATATAGCCTTTTACATAGTCCTATTACTATATCTTCAAGCCAAATACAATTTGAGAGAGCTTGGAACTTTCCTCTAATACCAGTAAATGTAATACCTTATATTTCTAGTGCATCCCACAACATTTTCATGCTTTACATTCATAGATTCCATGAAAGAGCAAGAAAAGGGAATTAAAATAATGCATTTTCTTGCATTGCATCATGTATGAAAATTCCATTCGATATCATGTGGACCATATGAGCTCATACAACACATTCTCATATTTAATTACATGAATAAAACTCATTTGAATCATAAAGAATGGCCTACACCTCAAGAATCATGAAGAAAAGCATGAAATATTCATATCCATTTTTAGCCAGATTTGGGTCTTTTCTGACCAAATTTTGAAAAATCATAACTAATTTTGAAAATACCAAAATCATACATTCTAGGCTATTATGGAAAGCTACGGATGTCTACTTTATACTAAAAATATGTTCAGACTATAACATCCATCACAGAAGATGTTTGACATTCGAAAAAGTCCAGAGGTCAAGCTGTCCCCTAATGCTGTCACAGCTTTCTGCAGAAAATTTTGAAAATATCCAATTAATTCTAAAAAACTCCAATCCATGCAAATGATATCAATTTGGAAATTTTTGGATATTATCTAGAGGGAATAAATAACTCCAGACCAGCTCAGGCATGACAAGACCTCGAAATCTAATCAAACAGTAATAGAGGTCGGCTGGAATTCCTGATACTAGATAGAATCTTCAAAATTTCATATCTCTCTCTCTAGACATCCAAATGAGGTGATTCTCATTGGAATAAGTCATTGTGAATTTCTAGTTTCTCTGTATAAAATTTCATGGCAATTGGACATCATCTGAGCCTTGTGTGAAAGATTTCATTCTCAAACCAAATGGATAGTGCAGTAGACCAAAATCAAAAAATGTGTCAACTTTGAAAATTCATCAAATATTATGTAGACCTTTGAAAATTATGTTCTTTAGCTGCCTAAAAAGATCTTAATAAGCTCTAATTGCATGCCAAATCTTAGATCAAGAAGAATTCATTTGGCTAAAAAGTAACATAGAGTTCCATTATGGTCAATTTTGGCTCTATACGAGGTACCAAAGTAACCAAATGGCTTTTCTTAAGGTTTGGCACCTTTTGGGCAAGTCTAAAAGCATGATTAAGACTTGTGTAAGCTACCGAAATGATCCCAAACTCCATGCATCTCATTTTGACCATTTCAACCACACATATGCATAATTCTATCAAACTACCAATGAAGCTAATTTGCCACTATATACCCATTTCACATTCTAATGACTATAAAACATATTCTCTCATTCATACATAGCATAATATCACAATTACACATGTCTAAGAGGTCATAGACTATATACATCAAGGTGTTACAACATTTGACATGATTATGGTTTTAAAAAGCAAAGACTAAGCATGTTGGTGTCAAACTCTTCTCTTCAAGTGGTCCACCTAGCATGTGAGATCATTGGAGAGGAGGGGATAAGATTCAAAGAATCCCAATAGCTCATCTCCCATTCAATCATACATAATGGATGCAAACAAGTCTCATAAATGTATGTATGGTCATGTAGACATGTTCAAGCACTCAAGAAATATTTTCATCATTTAAGAAAGTCATCCATAGCATACAAAGGCTTGCCAAACAAGTGAATTGGCCTCAACCAATTTCTTATGGATATTGTACTTGCCTCACCCATTCTTTAATGCATTCTTGGATTCAACCATGCTCTTGGGAGCCCACTTTGCTTTTAGGAGACTCTTTGCTTTATCTTAACTAATCTTAAGGGTTCTTGGCTCATCTTCACCATGGCTAACGGTTCTTGGCCTCACCACACTTAAGCAAACCAAAGCACACATCAAAACATCATATGAAACATAATATGTCATCATAAAACCATGGCATGTAAAATCATGCTATCATACTTTTTATGGCTTGAAAATACACATACACACATTCTAAGACAAGCTAAGCATCCATCTATGCATGAGAGAAGATGGAGAGAGTTACCTTATACACAATCACACACTTTTTCTTTTGAAATTCCCTCCCTTGCTTTGGTCACACACCCATAAAAGTGTGGGGAAGATTTTTTTTAGCCTAAACACAATTTATGGAAGCCAATTAGGTTCATGAATCAATTTCTAAGGCCATACAACTTACTTAGACACTAAGTTGTTCTATAAACCCCATTATGGTCCATAAATGCACCTAATAAAGCAACACCCCTTAAATAAATTCTAGGCTCCATTATTTCCCTTCAAACATGATTCTTGACTCCTTTTAAGCCTCTTGGAGTCATCACACAATTAAAACAAAGAGCCTAGTTACATGTTGCTTCTTTAGGTTATAATATGGAACCTAAAGCACCAACTCATTTTCTATGAGTTCTAAATTTTTCCCAAGGCCTCCCCTTATTTGCATTCATCATATATGACTCAAAAATGGGTTTAGATAATTTTAAAACTCTCCTTAGCTTCACAAACCCCTTTAGACCGAGGCTATGGAAGAAATGGGGCTTTTTGGAGTTTGTTTTATTTTCTCAAGGGAGGATGCATATGGGGAGCTCATTTAAACTCTTATTTAGGCCTAGGAATCATCATATAAAATTATATTTTATAAGGTGCAGTTGAAACCCTAGAACTTGCATCTTGAAATCTAATGGTTTTTTGTAAATTCCCTTTGTATATTCTTAATCCCCACACCCTTTTTCCTTAGATTTACCCTTGGTTCTGCATAAGAATCAGGTCCTCCTAAGGTTTTCTCATGTTTGGTGAAATGGAGGAGGAGGGAACTAAAGATGACAACCATGGGAAGAGAAATTACCTTGTTTTCTTGTTTTTTCTCACTTGAATCTTGTGTTCTTTGAGCTCTTCTCTTCAAATCCGAATTTTTCCCTCAATTTCTCTTCTAAAACAGATCCATATACTTCATTATAATCATAGGAAATAAAGAAGAATGAAGGAGAAGAGGTTTGGCAGAGAAAGAGCATGAAAAACTACTAATTTTCATACCTTAAGCCTTTGATTTCTCCTCCTCTTGTGCGCCACTCTCCCTAGGGTTTTCCTCTAGTTTTGGGTAGAACTTGGTCGTGCAACATGAAGGGAGAAGAAAGGTGCATCATATATATAGGTGGGAGAAAGTTACACTTTTTAAAAATTCCCATTTTGCCCTTCGTTCTTGGCATTTTCGTTTCTCCTTCGTTTTAGCTCCTTTTTTAGAATCTTCTTTTTCATTATAAAATTTAGGTTCCCAATTTAGTAAAATGCCTTTGAAATTACTCAAATTGGAGCTACAACCTTCCTGAATAAATCCGTCAAAGTTTGGGCACACTGACATTGAAAAACGTCCACCGGAGGGGCTTTAGTTGTCCTGGGTCTTCCTATGATTTTTAAGGCCTCTGAGAACTTTGGGGAATTCAAAAATTTCATCTAAAAAGCGCTCTTGTGTGAATTCCAAAATTTGCTCAAAATTACAAAAATGCCATAACATTTTGTAAGCTTTTCGTAAGAAATTGTTTCTTCATTCTTGCTCCATTTTTCTTTCTGTTTGAGCCTGGGATTCTCATTTTTAGGAGTCTAGAATGCTTCTCAAATTTTTCAGGACCTTAACTACATCATTTTGGGAGACTTTCTTTTATATCCAGTGACTTTCGTTCGTTGACGGAGAAATCGTTTGTTACATTTCTCATGTTTTCTCTCATTTGCAGAGAATCAGATGTTACAATATGCATTGTGCCCAAGTTATGTTCACTGGGGAGTTTGTACTGTGGACAGGCCTCTCACAGTGTTAATGGCCTTTAACACATAGATATGTGATTGCTAATATGTGATAGTAGTTACTGATAGCCTAATTATTTCATTTGCTGATATGACTGATATATTTTCTCATACTTATATAATTTCATACATATATGTTAATTAAATTGGAATATATGAATGGAATTTACCTTTAGTTACTAAGATTTGCATCTCACCCCATTTCATGGGATAATACTTTCAGGTGAAGGCTCTTCAGGTACGGATAAGGGAACGCAAGTGGATGAATATCTATAAGCTGAGGCCTTATGTGGGAAAGCCACACTTGGGCTGAGTTAACTTAAGGTAGATGCTAATTTTGTTGTTCTCTTGTATAGCATCATCATGTAATCATATGGCTAAGTGTAGGAGTTTTATGTTTTGATATCCTATGATGTAGCTAATAAGGAGTTAGACCTTATACAATATAGTATCTGATATATGAACTTACAATATCTAATATGGAACCTTGTTGACCCAATGATATAGTTTGCTATTTGGAAATATAATCATATGATACATTAGATGTTAACTTAGAATAGTGATACATGAAACCTCTAATGGAATATATATTTGAATAAAAATGTTGGTAGTTTATGAACCTTTGGCTATCATTAATTCATGTACTTGCTGATGTATGGTAGCAAGATAGATGAGGACCCACACTTGAGTCTTGAATTAGTAATGATAGGTAAGCTGGGTAAACTGTAACACTCGATTTTTGTAAAAATGATGGAAATGAGCCAAATATAAAAGAGAATCTTCCAAAATGAATCTGTTAAGGCTAAATAAGGTTAGGATAAAATTTTAAATATTAAAAAATGAGGAAACAAGGCTTAGGGTGCCCAGAAAACAGAGTCAGAATGGCTAAAGAAAATCCTAACAAAATGCAGTGGCATTTTTGTAATTTTTGGCAACTTTTAGAACACTTAAAGGAGGGATCTTTAAATGGAAAAATTAAGTTTCCTAGGATTCTCAGAGGCCTTAAAAATTATAGGAATCCCTAGAACAGTTAAAATCCCTACAGTTTATGTTTTAGAATGTTGGTGAATGCAAACTTTGATCTTTTCTTTTGGAAAGGTTTTAGACCCGATTTGAGTGATTCCAAAGTCTATTTAGAGGTTAGAAAACCTAAATTTTATGATGAAAAATGCAATTTTTAAAAAGGAGTTGAAATGAGCCTAAAATGAAAAAGTCAAAAATAAGGGACAAAATTGTCATTTTAAAAAGCTTCTTAAGAATCCCTAGCTATATATTGGTGGTGCTCCACTTTTCCCTCACATTTGGCCAACCTAAATTATGTCTAAGACTAAAGAGAAGTTCTACAAAAAGTGGTGCACAAGAGGCAACTTCGAGGGAGAAGAAAAACCTAAGAAAAGGTATGGAAAATTAAGGAATTTCTTGCTCCTTCCTTCATTGAACTTGTCCTCCTTCTTCTCCCATTTCTTTTCATAGTTTTGATGCATGATTTGGATCTATTTTGAACCATGTTCAGAGGGGAGAAGTTTGAAATTTCAAGGAAGAGTGAAAGCAAAGGAGAAACCTCTTAAAAAGGCTAAGAAATCAAGGTAATTCTATGCCTTCCTTGCTTCTTCTTTCTTGCTCTTCCATAATAGAACAAGCAAGAAGGAGTAAAATATGACCTAAACCAAGCATGAATCCTAGGTTTTTAAGGGTGAGGAACAAGTAGATGTAAACAAATTCCAAAAAGAACCATTAGTTTTCAAGTTTCCAAAACCTAGGGTTTATTTTGCACCTTGGTATGTATGAAGTTTTTTAGTGATACTTCTAATTGTCTATAAGTATATATGGGTTCTTGAGATGCCTAGAAAGCCTTACATATGTCACTTCCTTCAAGGAAACAAAGAAAACTATATAGGTCCCTAAATGAGCCTATGTCTTGGCCTAGATGAGAAGAGGTACCTAAGGAGAGTTTTAAATCTTTCTAAGGGTAAAAAGAGACTAAATATGATAAAAGAACATCAAAGGAAGGCTTGGAAAAAATTGAGAAGCCTTGGTTTAGGTGATGGAAGTGTATGCTCTATAATAGGACTGAAGGAAGCAACTTGTGTTTAGGCTCTTGGGAGTAAGTTTGTGATGACTCCAAGAGGCTTAAACAGAGTCTAGAGACCTAGATGGAAGGAGAGAATGGAGCCAAGACCTTGAATTCTAGCACTTGCTTTGTTAGGTCTCATATGGAACTATTATGTAACCATAGAACAAAATGAGCTTCCATAAAGAGTGTGTGATGCTAAAGCTTGCTTCCATGATGTAATTGTGTCCTCTTTTAATGTGTTTAGGCCAAGGCACCTACTTGCAAGTGTGTGGCTGAAAAGGGGAAGAAATAGCTAAAGAAAAAGTGTGTGAATCTTGCTTCAAGATAGCTCTGGAACACCATATATTTCTATCTCATATCACAACATTTACATGTCTCATATTCATAATTTCCATGAAGGAGCAAGAAAAAGGAGTTAAAATAATATAATTTCTTGCGTTGCATTGTGTATAAAAATTTCCATCGGTGTCACGTGGACTGTGTGAACTCATACAATACATTCTCATATTTAATTACATGAATACAACTCATTTGGATTATAAAATATGGCCCACATCACAAGAAAATCGAAATGCAGCATAAAATATGGATGTTTATTATCAGACAGATTTTGCCTCTTTTCTGTCCAAATTTTGAAAAATCATAACTAATTCTAAAACATTTGAAAACATGCATTCTTGGTCATTCTAAGAAGCTACAGATGTCTACTTTATACTAAAAATATGTCTAGACCATAACATCTATCATAGAGGACATTTGACATCTGAAAACATCCAAAGGTCAAACTACCTTCTAAAACTGTCATAGATTTCTACAGCAAACTTTGAAAATGTCCAATTAATTACACAAAAGTCCAATCCATGAAAATGATGCCAATATGAAAAGCTCTATGTGTGTTTGAACTATGAGATATGTTTCTAGCCTATGCTTACATGTTATGGTACCATTATGTTTCTTAAAATGCGATTATGAATGCTTTATGGCTTGCATAGGTTTAGTTGTGTCAAAAGTCCTTTAGCAAAGGTAAGGATGAGCCAAAAGTCCCTAAAGTTGGGTGAGACAAAGCCAAAAGTCTCAAGAAGAGTGAAACTTAGTCAAAAGTCCCTTGAAAGTGGGTGAGGCAAATCTAAAAGTCCCAAAAAAATGGGTGAGGCTAGACCAATGCCTATGAGAGCTAATGCTTGTTATGTATGAACTTATGTGACAAGGAAAAGTCTTGAACATGTTCACTAGTTGCTTAAACATCATGCATGCATTCTTTGACATGTTTATGCATCCATTATGTATGTTTGAAAGGGTTAAGAGCTATTGGGATTCTTGAATCTCATTCTTCCCCTAAACATGTCTAACCATGTCTAGGTGAGTCAAGTAGACAAGGAAATGGAGGCCAATAAGCATGAGAAGCAATATTGTGGCAACAAGATAGAGAAATGACTTGTTTAATTGTATTTTGATGTCAAACTATGTACCCATGAGATGTATCTATGATGTAAACCCTTGAGCATGTTCCAATGTATGTATAAATAGTGTATGTATCAATATAGAAGCTAGATGAATGGGAATGTGAGATTTTGCCACTCTTTTGCCATTATGTAACTTGATGTTCTTATGTATATATGGATGTGGCAAGGTGAGATTGAACTCCATGGTGATTTAGATCATTTGGCATGCTTTTATTTATGGTGTTTATGCTTTTAAACTTGCCCAAGTGGTTGTGGAAAGCAAAAAGGGTCATTGGTGTCTTGAGATGCCATTTTAAACTTCAATTTTGACCAAATGGTGTGCTAAGACAAAGTATAACCAAATGAATGAGTTTTTCCATGAAATTTGGCCATCAAGTAGATCTCATCTAGAACTTTTCACAAAGCCAAAGAGCACTCAATTTGTAGCTCTAAAGACTTTATTATGATTTTTCAAATTTGGTCAAATTATGCAGAAATGGTATATTCATTTGGTCAATTTGCCTCTCTATGTCACACGTAAGCCAAATAAAGTCCAGTGCTTATGAAATTTTACAAACATAAACTAGATATCATGAGCTTTCCATAGCCACCAATATCACCTCATTTGGAGTTCTGTAAGGGGAGATAAGAATTTTTTAAATTACATGATAGTACCAGTAATATAACTTGACCTATGTTACTATTTCATTGATTTTTGGTGACTTAAGGCTATTACATTGGTTTGAGCTTATTTTTAATTAAAAACAACTTTCCAGAATGGTATGGTTTGCTTAATCTTGATTTTTTTAGAATTAGTTATGAATTTCCAAAATTTGTACTAGAAAATTGAAATTGGAACCCAAGAGAAAACTATAAGCTTTGTGTGATATTGTAACACCCTAAAAATTAATTAAGGTATTAATAATGTATTTGGAATAATTAAGAATAATTATTATGGAATAATTAGGTAAACTATATGAATGGAAATTTACAGAGAAATAAAGCTATTAATATAGGTTTAAGTTTTCAATTGAGTTAAGGCTTAATTTGGGCCCAAAATTTATTTTAGTAAGCCATGGATAAGGATTTATGGAGGCCCAATGATTCTAGATGCAAGCCCAACTCCTTATCATGAGACTTGGGCCAAGAGAAATCACCCAGCAATAGTCCAATTTGATTTAGTGAAATAGAGGCCCAAGACCCAATTTATATGAGCTCTTATAGTTGGCCCAACACATATTATGCAGACCTAAGTTGGATTGACTCTTGGAACTTGGTCTAACCCAATTAAATTTCTATAGCCCAACTCATGAAATAAGGCCCAACAAGTATAAAAATCTAAACTTACAAGGAATTGGGCCATTGGGTCAGTATACTTCACTTAAACTCAAAATGTTTTGCAGCCCACGTCACCAAACAAAGGCCCAATAAGCACACATCTGAACCTAAGTGGATTTTGGGCTTTAGGGTTGACCCAAACCCATCTAAAACCCTAACTTACTCAGCCCCTTCGCCCTATTTTGCAGGCCAACTCAATCTTAAGCAAAGGAGAACTCCATTTTCGCATAGGAAGGAGGAGGCTAGGGTTTTCTACATTCCTCCACCATTTCTCACTTCTAGAGGATGATTTAGCCAAGGTGAGTTATATATAACTTGACCCTCTCATCCTCCTCTTCATTTTGGTCTGATTAATTTCTGGTTTTGAGCATTTTCATCTTCTTCTCAAATCTGAAACTTGGTGTTGGGTGATTCCTTGCAAGATTTTCGGAGTTGGAGGTTAGAGGGATGATTAGGTAAGCATTTCCCTTCCATTTTGTGTATTACTTTTCTGGAAAATGCCCCTAAGGATGGAATATCATAATGGGTTTTGTTATTGTATGAATTTACAAGGAGATAATGGTGGAAAACTGAATTTTCTGGGCTTGATGACTGAAATGCGAATTTTGGAATTTCCCATGGTGGATTTTCGGAGGTTGAGGCTATGGGTGTTGTTAAGTGAGTATCTCCTTCCCCTTTTGATACATTTTCTGTTAGTTTGAGACCCCTATAGTTGGCCTATGATATGAGCTTTGGTTTCATGTGAAATTACCCAAAAATTGGAGTGAACTATGGCAGTTTCTGGTGTGGGAATGTTGGAACCCGAAATTAAATCCCTTGGTAATTAGGTGAGTAACCTCTAAGTTGTCATTAGCTATTCAACCCTTTCGATATTTAATTTGTTGATTACAATAATGATAATTATGCTTGTTATAGGCTTGATGTGCATTTGGATTATTATGGTAGCTAGGGGAAGAGTAATTGGCTTCATTGAGGTAACTGGGGTTATTTTCCTAATTCCATGTATATGCTCATGTTAATCTGCTATTTGTTACACATGCTTGATTTTGAAATGCTAAATGACTGGTTGACTACTTGATTGTTATTGTAATTAGACCTTGTGAGTCCATGGTGGAATTGTGGTGCGGCTGCCACCCGTGCATGTGCTTCGATTGAGCACCGGGTTGTGATCAGACCTCAGATGCAGTGAGCCCTGGTTGTGCTCATTATGGAGTAGGTGCTGTGGACGGACCTCTCCCGGTGTTATTCGCCATTAACATGTTATGTAATATTGCTGGTATGGGACAGTAGTTATTAGTAGTTCAACTAGTTCATTTGTAAATTGAATTGATGATTCTTGTATTGATGACATGAAATTGCATTAGATTGATTAACTTGTACATATATATGGAAACTGTCTTTTTGTTACTAAGATTGTATATCTCACCCCATTGTGGGCTAACATTTTCAAGGACCAGACCTCTTAGTGGTAAAGAGAAAATTAACGGGAGCTTATTAAATGGGTTGGTAGCACCTAGGTTTTGAAACCTTGACAAATTGTATTGTAACTAGTTTACAAGTTTTGTACCATTGCTATATTGCATTATGAATTGCCAAGTGTAGGAGTTGTATTTTGTTAATATAGAATGTAATCCCATGATATATTCCTTATAGACTTGACTATTAATGCAAGAAATACCTAATGAAAGTATGATTGAATGACTACTGTGGGAGATTTATAATTTGCTGACGTAAAATCCCATGGATGAGTAGGGAAATCCACATCTAAATGCTAAATGGGTAATGATAGATTAGCTGGGTAATTAAGGTACATAATTACCACTAGAGTTGCATAAATTAAAGTAGAATGGCCCTAGAGTGATATTGGAGGGAGATTGGAGAGCATGAGATGAAATTTTAGGAGTTATAGGAACAGAAGGGAATTGGCCATGGCCAACATTTAATTGGCCTCGGCCAAATGTGGCAAACCTACCAGGGAAGAAAACAGAGAGAAATTGGCCACAGCGAATAATGAAGTTAGCCGCGGCTAAGTCTAAGAAGTAAGTCTAAGGGTGTTCCAGATGGTATTTGGCCACAACGAAAGGGGTATCCGTAGCGAAATGCATGAAATTTGTGGAGATGAAGCCGAGAGTAAGTGGCAGCGGCTAAGAGTAATTTAGTCGTGGCAAACGTCCTAAAACCCTTATATTAACTAGGAAATCTGGTTTTTCATGTGGTAACCTCAAGGGATGACTTAGAAACATTGGTAGAAGATTTTTGTGAGTTAGAATCAATGGGTAATAGAATCAAAGGCTTATAAATAAATGTTTATTTTCCTGATGTATATAAGTGTTTGTAATTATATGGTTGATAACACTAATAACATTAAGGTTCAAATTTCTTTATATTTTTCCAAATATAATCAGTTGTAATTACTTCTAACCCTAATTTAAATTTTATAGTTATTAATCATGTGCTTAACCTTAATTATGATAATTAGAAGTTAGGGTCGTTACAAATATAGCTTTAAACCTAAAATGAATGAGGTCAATTACGATGTGTATGACTTGTATGGATGTGTTATGACTAGAAAATGATATTGATGAGTTCACATGATCCATGGAGTATAAAATGAGAAAATAAGACCTTATGTAACACAAATAATCCTATTAAAATAATGCCTTTTTCATGAGAAATGCTTGCTTCTCTATATAATTATGCTCCAATCCATATGAAATGCATTAAGATGGATAATGAGACTATGGTATAATATCTAAAAGGTTAAGATATTACATAAACCAAGTAGATGAAAGCTATTAGAGCTTTATAAATTAAGGTAGAGTGGCCTTAGAACATTATTAGAGGGAGAGTTAGAGTGTATAAGATGAAATTTAAGGAGAAATGGTGCAGAAGAGGGACACAGCTTGGCCAAAATGGGCTGAGTCATGGCCAGTGTTAGGCAAAGGAGAGGAGCACCACAGTTCAAGGTGTCTCGCTACAGTGCAAAATAGAAAAGCTACCTAGGGAGGGTAACAGAGAGTAACCTAGCCACGACACAAAATTCTTAGCCACGACGCAGGTCAAGGGAATCAAGGGATAAGTGTTCCAATAGCTAGTTTCACCATGGAGCAAGTATAACCCACCACAACACAAATCAAGAAATTTTCTACAGTAGGTTTCAGGGTGTTTTTCTACCATGATAAGGCTCCAACTTGCTACAGCGAGAATCGTGAAAATGTGAACAGTAAGTCCTTGAGAGCACTCTGCCATGGCTCGAAAAACCCAAGCTAAGGCACAAGGTGTGAAATTTCAATTTTGAGTTATAGTAGCCACTTACACCATGGCGCAGGTGCACTAAGTCACAGCAAAAGTTCCCAAACTTGGTTTTTAGGTGCTAGTAACTAACTTAGCTACGGCAGGGAAGGTCCAAGTCATGACAAAGGTTTTCATACTCTTATTTTTGACTTAGAAACCTTGAATTTCACTATGTTAATGTTTTACAATGACTTAGGAGTCTTTATAGGAGGTTTTTATGAGTTAGAATTAGTAGCCAGATGAATCAGAAGTCTTAAATGATAACTATAATCACTTGTGGATTTGATTAGTTGTGGTTGTTTAACTAATGACCCTAATGATATCAAGGTTCAAATTTTCCCACTTTCTCCTATTTTAATTAATCATAATAACTTTAAACCTTGATTTGCGATTACTAAACATGCTATTAAGGCTAATCATGGTAATTAAGAATTAGGGCTATTACAAAATGAATTATTGGGATTCTTTGAATCTCACTCTCTCCCACTTTATATCTTACCTTGCTTAGGTGACTCTCATGGAGTAAGGAATGAAGGCTAAGAAGCTTACATTGTGACACTTTAACAATAGAATAGAATTTGATGCAATTTAATGTCAAAGTGTGTATGTATGTGTTATTTATGAGATATAACCTTTCACTCATGTGTAAAAGTATGAAAATATGTTGTATGTACTAAATGTGGAGCCAAACATATGAGAACTTAGATTTTTGGTATGTGTGTGGCTTGCCAAGTGTGTGTATAAAGCCAAGTGAAAGAGTGGTTTTGAGTTTTATGATGATTTAGATCTATTATGATACCCATATTTGTTGTAATTGAGGTTTTGGACGTGCTCAAATGGTTACAATGCATGTGAGAAATCATTTTGAACCATTTGAGACCATTAGTGCATCATTTTGAGCCATAATCTTGACCTGAACCAAAACTAGATCAAATGGACAAATTTTGGCATGAGATTTGGCAGACACATAGATATCATTTATAGCTTTTCATAGAGCTAAAGGAAATAAGTTTTAATGCTCTATAGAATTTCTTATGATTTTTCAAAGTTGGCTAAATTATGTAGAAACTACTTGTGCACTGTTTATTTGGTTAGTTTGGTTTTCTAGGAATTTGAAAGGTCAAATGAAGTCCAATACTCATAATACTTTACAGGAATGTAGTTGGTATTATATGCTTTCCATAACTATCAATATCACTCATTTTGGAGCTTTGTAGCTCAAGATATAAATTTTTAAAGTTCTAGGTCTGCACTAAGGAGAAATTCTAGCAGTAGTATTGTTCCATTAGAATTTTATAGACTAAATGATATTATATTAATTTGAAATTTTTATAGTATGTAGATTATGTCTTGATATTTCCATAGAGTTCTAGTTTACATGATTTGGAATTTTCTAGCTCAAGTTATAAAATTTTGAAATTATGATAGAATGTAGGGAACCACAGAAAATGGAAGTGTGATGCTAGTCTCGATGTGCATGGCTCAAACACGAAATCCATACTTCTTTTTGTGATGTTTCTGTATGAACAAGTGTAATAAGGATGGAAAATGAGTTTGGTAAGTTGAGATGAAGTATTGAAATGATCAAAATGGATATTGTAGGCACTTTATGGTGCAAGTTGAATGTTATCTACCTATGGTATGACATAAGGCCATGGAGGAAGAGAAAGAGACCAAGGGAGAGTTTAGAAATCATGTATTAGAAGTTTTTGTTGTAATTATGTAATTGAGAATGTATGTGATACATTAGTAATGAAATATTTTGTATATGACAAGAATATGTAATGGTAACTTATGTGTAAGCTTGAGCACATGAATATATGCCATTTTGGTGCATGATTAGGCCATTAGTACATAAACTCCCATATGTGAGCTATATGGTCCATATGTATAATTGGGTGTGAGATGGCTAATTTTTTATGCTAGCCATATTTTATGCAATAGATCTTATGGAGATTAAAACTTGCTCAAATTAAGAGATTGCAATTTAGAGGCCAAATGAACCATTTTGAAACTAAATTTTAGTCCAAATGACTTAGTTTAGGGCTGAAATTTGATAAACATCTAGAGAATTTATAGAGCTTTCTAACAGGTGAAAGATGGTATTTTTTGGAACTCTATAAAATATTTGGTGAATTTTGAAATTGGTGTATAATTATGGAAATTATGTGTATGAACAGTAGTTCATACAGTCATAGCCACATATTTCAGGGCTTTTGAGAAGTCAAATGGACTCATTTTCACTTGAAATATGTACAACACAAAGTTTAGATAATAAATTTTTTATAGACACCTAATTTTCATAAATTGGAGTTGTATAGCCAAACTTATCAATTTTTTAAGTTTAAGGCTCTTTTTATGTCAAAATGGCCAAAATGGGCTATATGTAATATCCTATAATTTGATAACAGAAATAATCCTTAAAAAATGGAACAAATTAAGTAAATGAAGTTAAGAAACCAAGAATGGCTCGAAACTAAAGGCAAAACTACTAAACAAAATGAATCGAAATCTAATGGCAAAATCATAATTTTGGGTAAAATTTTAGAAAATAAAAAAAAAAGAGTTTTAAATGCTAAAATTGAGCTCACTAGGATTTCCAAATGCCCTAAAAACCATAGGAACAATTAGAATGGCTAAAACCCTTTTGGTATATAATTTAGGCTATCAATTGATCCAAACTTTAACCAAGCTATTCAGGAAGGTTCTAAATTTCACAAATTTGGAAGCATATGGTTTTAATAAACTAGAGAGCCTCTATTTTATAATAGAAAAGAAGATTTTTTAAAAGGATTCAAAATGAGCTCAAACGAAAGAATTGAATTTAAGGGACATAATGGGAACTTGTAATTTTTTTAAAAAACTGTTCTTTCTCCCTTATATCAAGTCAACCATGCCACCAAAACCTCAAAATCAACTTAGAGCCCTTAGAAACAAAATCAAGGAGGCGTGACAAGAAGCAAGGAAGGAGGGAAGAAAAAGCTTCATCTAAGTAAGCTTATATACTAAATTTACCTATGATATTAGTATAAATCTTTCTCTACTTCTTTTCTTCTTTCTTTTGGTGGTTTCATTTTTCTAAAAGAGGAAGTTTTGTAGCTAAACCCATAGAGGAAGAAGCTCCTTTAAGGAAACCAATTGCACTATAATAATCTTCATTTAAAGCATTTTCAAATGGTATATAACTTAGGCTAGGAAAACTTGGCATCGATGGAGCTCTAGCCTAGGTGTAATTTGACCAAGACAAAGGCTGAGTGAGAGGCTTGAGTTTGATAAAACCATGATGGAATTAGGGGCTTTGAATGGTGAAGATTAAGATTATGCAATTAGAATTAACAAAGAACCTAAATAATAGCTTATGGCTCACCTAGGGTTTTTGTTACACCTTGAAAATTTTGGAACTCGAAGAAGATGTTTTAAGCTACCTAAGATCATATTAAAACTGGAAAGGAGCCAAGGAACCTCCATATGTATTAAGGTGTATGTCTCGGCCTAGGTATGGTTTTGGTGCCTAAGAAGTTGTTTCAATGATTCTAAGGTTATAAGTGATCAAGATATGAATTACAAATACCAATGGAATCATTGGAATAAATTTAGAAGCCTTATTTTGAAAGGTGAATTTTTAAGTTTCAATTAGGCCTAAAGAAGCAACTTGGTATTAGGCTCCTTAAATCATGTATGTGATGGCTCTAATGAGTTCTATTAGAGTCACATGGTTCATATCAAGTGAGAATTTAGAGCCAAGAAGTTGAATTGTGGGAGTTGCTTCATTAGGTATTCAAATAGGCCATATGTGCAACTAAAACCTTAGCATGCATACATAAGCCTAATATAAGTATAAATATGGTTCTATTGATGATTTTATGTTTCATTTGACATGTCTAGGCTAAACAAGTGAAACTCCATTCGAGTGTAGTTGTAGAGCCATGGAAGAGGACAAAGAAACAAAAAGGAGCTCATTGGAATTCTCGTGTCAAGGTAGCTTTTCCTTCATTCTGGTATATATATGCTTGGTTTGCTTGAGTCTCTTGGATTGCTTGTATGTGTTGTTTGTAAATTATGTGTATTATTGATTACTTGATGATCATATGCAATTGTATGATATTTATTTGCATTTAGAATTGGTTCATCTCTTGATGGGTGAGGTTAAGAGTCCATAAATATGGATGAGACAGAGCCAAAAGTCTCAATTATAAGTAAGACTAAGTCAAAAGTCCCTAAAAGAGGGTGGAGCTAAACCAAAAGTCCCTAATTGTTGGGTGAGGCTATGCCAAAGGTAACTAAAGCTTATTTTTCTCTTGGTGAAACCATGTGATCCCTAACGTATGAATATGAATAATATTTGGTTGTGTAACATGCATGCTTGCTTTCTTTGACATTGAGTATGCCATATGTGTATGCTTGAATGATGAATAAGCTATAGGGATTCTTTGAATCTCACTTTTTTCCCTATTTTCCCTAACCATGCCTAGGCAATTCTCAGGAGAGCAAAGAGCCTAAGAAGAACTATTTTGATACTAGTTTAAGTTTTAATGCATATTCTTGCACATATAGTGATGTATATGTATATTTTGATATATGATCATTCCCACACACTTAAAAGTATGAAACTATGATATACAATTCATTTTCTGATGTAAATATATGGAATTATGTCAATTGGCCCTTTGAGTTCCACATCATATATGTATATAATGACAAGTGGAAATATGATTTTGAGTTGCATGGCTTTTGAGGCACGCTGGACCAGCTAGATTTGATGCATTTACCATTTAAAACACACTGAGATAGAGATATGGCATAATATGTGTAACATCTGATTCTCTAAAAATGAAAGAAAACGTGAGAAACGTAATGTACAGTTTCTTTGTTAACGAATGAAACTCGCCAGATACAAAAAGAAGTCCCTTGAAATGATGTAGTTATGGTCCCAAAAAATTTGGGAAGCATTCTAGACTCCTAAAAATGAGAATCCTAGGCTCAGACGGAAAGAAAAATGGAGCTAGAATGAAAAAACAATTTCTTACGAAAACCTTACGAAATGTAATGGCATTTTTGTAATTTTGAGCAAATTTTAGAATTCACATAGGAGGGCTTTTTAAATGAAAGTTTTGAGTTCTCTAGGGTTTCTCAAAGGCCCTAAAAACAATGGAAATCCCCAGGACAGTTAAAACCCCTTCCGGTGGACATTTTTTAACGTCGGTTGACTCAAACTTTGACTGATTCATTTGGGAAGGTTTTAGCTCCAATTTGAGTGATTCCAAAGACATTTTACTAAATTGGGAACCTAAATTTCACAATGGAAAAGACAGTTCTAAAAAAGGAGCTAAAACGAAGGAGAAACGAAAATGCCAAGAACGAAGCACAAAATTGAAATTTTTAAAAAGTGTAACTTCTTCCCACCTATAAATATGATGCACCCTTCTTCTCCCTTCATGTTGCACGACCAAGTTCTGCCCAAAACTAGAGGAAAACCCTCAGGAGAGTGGCACACAAGAGGAAGGCAAAGAGGAGGAGAAATTAAGGCTTAAGTATGGAAATTAGTAGTTTTTCATACTCTTTCTCTTCCAAACCTCTTCTCCTCCATTCTCCTTTATTTCCTATGATTATAATGAAGTTTATAACTCTTTTTTAAGGGAGAAATTGAGGGGAAAATTCGGATTTGAAGAGAGGAGCTCAAAGAACACAAGATTCAAGTGAGTAAAAGCAAGAAAGCAAGGTAATTTCTCTTCCTATGGTTGTCATTTTTTGTTCCCTTCTCCACCATTTCACCCACTTGAGAAAACCCTAGGAGGAGATGATTTTTAGGTAGAACCAAGCATGAATCTAAGGAAAAAGGGTGTGGAGATTAAGAATATGCAAAGAAAACAACAAAATAACCATTAGAAATCAAGATGCAAATTCTAGGGTTTTATGTGCACCTTCCAAATTCTGATTTTGTATAATGATTCCTAGGCCTAAGTAAGAGTTTAAATGAGCTCCCAAGATCCCTAAGAGGCTCCCCATATGCTTCTTCACTTGAGAAAGCAAAAAAAGCTCCATGAAACCCAATATGCTTTATAGCCTCGACCTAGATGGGTTCTCCTACCTAGGGAGAGTTTTAAATTTTTATAAGGCCATTCTTGAGTCATATTTGATGAATGAAAATTAGGGGAGGCCTTGGAAAAAATTTAGAACTCATAGAAAGTGATTTGGTGCCTTAGGTTCCATATTATGACCTAAAGAAGCAACATGATGCTAGGCCCTTTGTTTTAATGGTGTGATGATTCCAAGAGGCTTAAAAGGAGTCAAGAATCATATTTGAAAGGAAAGAATGAGGCCTAGAAATTATTTGAGGGTGTTGCTTCATTAGGTGCCTTTGTGGACCATAATGGGGCTTATAGAGCAATCTAGTGTCTCACCTAGTTATGTGACCTTAGAAAGTGTTTCATGAACCTAATTGGCTCCCATAAATTATATCTAGGCCAAGAGAAACTATCTCCACCAATTTGTGGGTGTGTGGCCAAAAGAGAAGGCTTGAATTTCAAGGAAAAAGTGTGTGAGTGTACACAAGGTAGCTCTCTCCACCTTCTCTCATGCATGGATGTGTTTAGCTTGCTTTAAAATATGTGTATGTGTATTTTCAAGCTATGAAAAGTATGCTAGCATGCTTTATATGCTATGATTCTTGATGCCATGTTATGGTTCTAAATGAGTACATGATATTTGTTTGAGTTTGCTTGAGTGTGGAGAGGCCAAGAACTCTTTCCTTTGGTGAGGATGAGCCAAGAACTCTTGAGCTTGGTTGAGACAAAGTAAAGAGTCTCCCAAAAGCAAAGTGGGCTCCCAAGAGTATGATTGAGTCCAAAGCTCTCAAAGAATGGGTGAGGCAAGTCCAAAATCTATGAGGAGATGTGTGAGGCCAATCCAAACACTTAGTGAGCTCTTGAATGTCTTATGTGATTTGTTCATATGCCAAGTTTGCTTTTAAAATGTCCATGACTTCCATTTTCTCCATGCATGCATTTGTAAAGCTTGCTTTGCACATATTATGTATGATTGAATGGGAGATGAGCTATTGGGATTCTTTGAATCTTATCTCCTCCTCTCCACTGATCTAACATGCTAGGTGGACCAAGTAGCTATGGTGAAGGGAGCCAACAACAATGCAAAAGGAAGATTGACAAGCTTATGCCTAGCTTTATCCATTTTGGAACCATAATTATGTTTCATGATGTATATGATGTTGTAAATGGTCCATAACCCTTGAGACATGTATAAATATGCTATTATGTGATGTTTATATCTATGGATATGATGTATGAGCTTTAGCATATATTTTGAGTATGAGATGCCAAATTGTGCAATGTGGAAGTTTGATGTAAATATGCATAAGTGTGGGTTGAATGGCCAAAATGAGATGCATGAGGTTTGGGACCATTTGAGCAGCTCACACAAGTCTCAAATGTGCTTTTAGACTTGCCCAAAAGGTGCCAACACCAAGGAAAAGCCATTTGGCAAGTTTGGTACCCTATATGGAGTCAAAATTGACCATAATGGAACCCTATATCACTTTTTGTCCAAATGAGTTATTCTTGGTCTGAAATTTGGCATGCAATTAGATCTCATTAAGAGCTTTCTGAGAAGTTAAAGATAATAATTTTTAGAGGTCTACAAAATATTTGATAATTTTTTGAAGTTGGCAATTTTCCTAGTTTCTGGTTTGCCGCACTATTCATTTGGTCCGAAATTGTTTTCTATCACACAAGGCACAAATAATGTCCAATTGCCACGAAATGTTATACAAAGAAACTAGATGATCACAGTAATTTGTGTCGATTGGAAGAACCTCATTTGGAGGTCTAGAGAGGGAGATATGAATTTTTAAAATTTCTATCCAGTATCAGTAAATTTGCCCGACTAGAAGTACTGTTCCATTGAATTTTGAGGTTTGGGCTTAATGAACTAATCTAGAGATATTTTTACTCTCTAGTTAACATACACAGCTTTCCATATTGATATCATTTGCATGTATTAGATTTTTTTGGAATTAATTGAACATTTTCAAATTTTTCTGTAGAATTCTATGATAGTTCCAGAATTCAGTCGGACCTTTGGACTATTTTGAATGTCAAAAATCCTCTGTGATGCATGTTATGGTCTAATCATATTTTTATTGTGAAGTAGACATCCTAAGCTTTCCATAATGACTAAGATTGCATAATTTCAATTTTTCTAGATTTAGTTATGAGTTTTCAAAATTTGGTCAGAAAGTGGAGCAATTTTGACCGAGAATGAAACTCCATTTCGGTTTCCATGAATTGTGGGCATGATTTTGTGATGGAAAGGAGTTGTGTTGATGTAATTAAATAAGGGAAAGTATAGTATGTACCCATATGGCCATGGAATTCTGAAAGAAAAATTTATACATAGCGCAATGCAAGGAAATGCCTTATTTTAATGCCATCTTCTCTTATTCTTGTGTACTTTATGGCATGAGATTTAGAAGTAGTATGAGACAAAGCTAGAAATTTATAGTGTTACAATATGGGTCCATTAGAACCATTTGGAATCAAATTTTGCATTCTTTGGGCTACAAAATGTCTATGAACCATTTATAGACCAAATGGTTAAATTTTGAGCTAAAATTGGCAAGAATTTAGAGCACATCTATAGATTTCCACAAAGATAAAGAACATAACTTTTGGAGCCCTATAGAATTTATTATGAATTTTTGAAGTTAGCTATTTTTGTAGAATTTGTAGGTTACTATTCATATGGTTTAGCTACAATTTTCATGGTTTTTGGGGGACCAAATGAATTTGTTTTAACCTAAAATTTTTATAGTAGATATTTTTCATCGTAAGATTTTTATGGCCATTGAGTTTGCACAAATTGGAGTTGTATAAATCAAGTTATGATTTTTTAAAATTTAGGCCTTAATATGTGTTAAAATGGTGAATTTGTGTATATGATGCAACCCATGAATTTTATGTTCATTTTTGTTATATTCTAAGCCTAACAAATTTGTTTGGCATGAATTTGTAGAATAAAATGATGAAAATTTGTATTTGTGAACAATTGGACTATTTGAGGCTTTAATAATGGTTATTTTCAATACCCAAAGTGTAAATTTGAATAATTGTTGTCAAATGAGAAATATGGTATGAGATTTTTATGTAATCGATAGTGGTATGACACTTTGGTTTTCCCAAAAGGACTTCTTCATCTATGAGTTTAGCCACAAAATTCACTCTTTTAGGAAGCCAAAACCATGGAAAAAGAGATGAAAAAGAGTAGGAAAAAGCTTACAATAACATCATATATAAATTCTCCATGGTTACTTGTAACACCATAATTTCTATCTCATTTCTATCACATTTGGATGCTCATATGATACATTTCATGAGGGGAAGTAAGAAAATCCATTAAAATAATGCATTTCTTTGCGTTGCGTCGTATATAAAAATTCCATCCAGTGTCATATGGATTGTGTGAGCTTATGCCATACATTCTCATAATTAATTATATGAATACAATTCATTTTCATTATAAAATGTGGCCCACAACTCATGGAACTCAAAGGAAAGCTTAGAATATTCATACATAATTTCGGCCAGAATTTGGTTCTTTTCCATCACAACTTTGAAAAATCATAACTAATTCTAGAAAAATCAAAATCATGCATTCTTGGCCATTTTGGAAAGCTACAAATGTATACTTGATACTAAAAATATTTCTAAGCCATAAAATCTATCACAGAGGATGTTTGACATTTGAAATAGTCTAAAGGTCAAACTATCCCTGGTGCTATCACAGATTTCTGTAGCAAATTTCAAAAATATTCAATTAATTCCAAAAAAATCCAATCCATGAAACTGATACTAATCTAAAAACCTGTGGATGTTAGTTGAGGAAAAAAATAACTCTAGACCAGCTCAGGCATGCCCTGACCCCGAAATCAAATCAAACAATAACTGAGGTCAGGTGAAGTTCTTAATACTGGACTGAATTTTTAAAAATTCATATCTCCCTCTCTAGACTTCCAAATGAGGTGCTTCTAATTGGCACAAATCACTAGAAATATCTAGTATCTTTGTATAAAAATTTGTGGCAATTTGGACATCATTTGAGCCATGTGTGATAGATTTCATTTTTGGACTTGAGTGAATAGTGATATGACCAAAACTAGAAAAATTGCCAACTTTGAAAATTCATCAAATATTTTGTGGACCTTCAAAAATTATGTTCTTTATCTTCCCAAAAAGCTCTAATTACATGCCAAGTTTCAGATCAAGAAGAGCTCATTTGGACAAAAAGTGACACAAGGTTCCATTATGGTCAAATTTGGCTCCATATAGGATACCAAAATGTCCAAATGACTTTCTTTGGGTTTTGGCACCTTTTGAGCAAGTATAAAAGCATAATTGGGACTTGTGTGAGCTGCCCAAATGGTCCCAAACTCCATGCCTCTCATTTTGGCTATGCCACATGTATATTAAGCTTTTAAGGAGCATATCTTGGCATTACATTCTAGGGTTCACATATTGTATCCATTTATTTATACATCACATATTATCATATTTACACATGTCCAAGAGGTTATAGACCATATACATCAATGGATTAGATCATTTGACATAAATATGGTCTTAAAGTAACAAAACTCAAGCACTTTGTTCTCAAACTCTTTTTTTAAAGGTGGTTGGCTTCCATTACCTTGTCCACTTGGTCCACCTAGCATGTGAGGTCATTGGAGAGGAGGAAATGAGATTCAAAGAATTCCAATAGCTCATCTCTCATTCAATCATACATAATATATACAAAGCAAATCTTGAAAATGCATGCATGGATATAATAGATGTCATGAACATTCAAGAAGCAAGCTTGGTATGTAAATAAGTCATACAAGACATCCAAAAGCTTGCCAAGTGGATGGATTGGCTCACCCTTTTCCTTATGGATTTTGGACTTGCCTCACCCATTCTTTAAGAGATTCTTGGACTCAACCATGCTCTTGGAAGCCTACTTTGTTTTTGGGAGACTCTTTGCTTTGTCTTAACCAATCTTAAGGGTTCTTGGCTCATTCTCACCATAGTTAAGAGTTCTTAGCCTCACCACACTCAAGCAAACTCAATGAACATCATAACATCATTTAGAAACGTAATATGTCATCATGAAATCATGGCATATAAAATCATGTTAGCATACTTTTCATGGCTTGAAAATACATACAAACATTCTAAGACAAGCTAAACACACATCCAAGTATGAGAGAAGGTGGAGAGAGCTACCTTGCACACAATCACACACTTTTCCCTTGAAAGCAAGCTCCCTTTTTTGGCCACACACACACAAAAGTGTGGGGAAGGTTTCTCTTGGCCTAAACACAATTTATGGAAGCCAATTAGGTTCATGAAATGATTTTTAAGGCCACACAACTTGCTTAGACACTAGGTTACTCTATAAACCCCATTATAGTTCCATAATTGCACCTAATGAAGCAACACCTCTCAAATAATTTCTAGGCTCTATTCTTTCCTTTCAAATATGATTCTTGACTCCTTTTAAGCCTCTTGGAATCATCACACAATCAAAACTAAGAGCCTAACTACATGTTGCTTCTTTAGGTCATAATATGGAACATAAAGCACCAACTCACTTTCTATGGGTTCTAAATTTTTTCCAAGGCCTCCCCTTATTTTCATTCATCATATATGACTCAAGAATGGGTTTAGAAAAATTTAAAACTCTCCCTAGCTACCCTTTCCTTGCTTGGCTAAGACATAGGGCTTTTATGGGTTTCATGGAGCTTTCTTTATTTTCTTAAGGGAAGAAGCATATAGGGAGCCTCTTAGGGATCTTAGGAGTTTATTTAAACTCTTATTTAGGCCTAGAAATCATCATACAAAATTAGATTTTACAAGGTGCACTTGAAATCCTAGGTTTTGCATCTTGAAATCTAATGGTTGTTGGTTAATTTCCTTTGCATATTCTTAATCTCCACACCCTTTTTTTTCTTAGATTCATCCTTGGTTTTGCCTTAAAATCAACTCTTTCTATGGTTACTATGGTTAGGCAAAATGAAGAAGGAGGGAGGATCAAGATAGCAACCATAGGAAGAGAAATTACCTAGTTTCCTTGCTTGTTCTTGCTTAAATCTTGCTTTCTCCAAGCTCCTCTCTTCAAATCCGAAAATTCCCTTGAGTGTCTCCCTTAAATTAGATTTATAAACTCCATTTTAATCAAAGGAAATAAAGGAGAAGGAAGGAGAGGAGGTGTGGATGGAAGAAAGCATGAAAAACTATCATGGAAGCATACCTTTAAGCTTGAATTTCTCCTTCTTCTTCTTCCTCTCTTGTGTGCCCAAAACCCTAGCTCTCTCCTCTAAAATTAGGCAGAAAATTCTAAGTTCAAATGAAGGAGAAAGTGGGGCGTCACCTATATATAGAGGGAGGAGTAAGCATTTTTCAAAAATTTCCATTTTGCCCTTCATTTTTTGCATCTTCATTTCTCCTTCATTTTAGATCCTTTTTCAGAACCATCTTTTCCATTATGAAATTTACCTTTGGAATCACTTAAATCAGAGCTAAAACCTTCCCGAACGAATCCGTCAAATTTCAGGCACACTGACATTGGAAAATGTCTACTAGAGGGGATTTAACTGTCCTAGGGCTTCCCATGGTTTTTAGGGTCTCTGAGAATCCCAAAGAATTTAAAACTTTTGTTTAAAAAGCCCTCCTATGTGAATTCTAAAATTTGCTCAAAATTACAAAAGTGCTATTACGTTTCGTAAGATTTCTGTCAAAATTTGTTTCTTCATTCTAACTCTATTTTTCCTTCCATCTGAGGCTAGGATTCTCATTTTTAGGAGTCTAGAATGTTACTCAAATTTTTTGAGACCTTAACTAATTCATTTCAGGGGACTTACTTTAAAAACGTGCCCATTTCCGTCATTTAACGAGAATTGGACATTACATTACTTACCTTTTGTAATATATAGTTTTCTTAAAACTAAATCAAAACCAATGCGATATAAAAGGAAGACCATAGAATCAAATGAATTGAGGTTAAGTTAGGTTAGAATAATAATCTAGGTATCTAAACATAAGGATACAAGAGTAAAGATAACTCGAAAACAAAGTCAGAATGGCCAAATAAATTTCACTGAAAATGCAATGGCAAAATTCTAATTCGGGCAACTTTTTAGAAACCCAAAGAAGGAAGCTTTAAATGGAAATTTTGAGTTTTTCAAGATTCTCAAAGGCTCTAAAAACCATACAAACACTCAGAATGGCTAAAACCCTTCCAGCATATATTTTAAGTCGTTAGTTGATCTGAACCTTGATTTGATGATTTTGAATGATTCTGAACCCCATAAAATTAAAAGTATAAGTTTTTAGTAAACTTGAGGACATAAATTTTTATATGGAAAAGGTGGTTCCCGAAAAGGAACTAAAATAAGCATAAACAGAAGAAGTGGAGTTGAAGGACAAAATAAGAATTATGAAAATTGTTTTAAACCACCTCCTTTCCTCTCCTTTTAAGCCAGGACACTTCTAAAGACCTCTAATTGACTACAATAGCTTTTATACCAGAACATTAACTCACACCAAGAAGAGGAGAAAGAGGAAGGAAAGAAGGCTAAAGAAAGGTAAGAAAATGCCCTCTTTTCATGCTCTTAACTTTACCAACTTGATCCTCCTCCTCCTAAAGATCTTTCTTTTCATGGTTTTAGTTTCTTGAAAAGAGTACTTTTGTGGCACCGTTTGGTACCTGAATGGACTGAAATTTGCTATACAAAGTATGTTAATGTTGTAAATGCAATGGCTAATGGGTATAAATGGTATGAAGGATCTGGGGGTTAACTGAACTCCGATACTTATGAAATTTTATAGGCATATAAGTGGCCTTATAAGCTTTTCCATGTATGGCCACTAAGTTTGCATAAATAGGTATTGTGTAGCCTAAGATATGCTTTTTTGAATTTTAAGGTCTATTAAATGAATTTATTCTAAGGATAAGTATTGTTTCATTAAATTTCATTAGTCAAGAAAACTCTATTTCACCTAAAATTTTTACAGTATGTAGTTCATATCTTAAACTTTATATAGACACCTAATTTGCATGAATTAGAGTTATAGAGCCTGAGTTGTAAATTTTCAAAGTTAGTACAAAATTTTGGTGTTTATGCCATTTCAGGTTTATGACTCTTCTAAGGTATCCCTAATGGTTGTGTCGAGGAACCTCAAATAAACTAGGTTGATTAAAGGTTTTGTAGTTAATGGTACAATCTAAATTATCTTCCAAGGAGTTTTTGCTTCTAATTATTTGTGAAAAAGTCCTTATAGTGGCAATAAATGAGAAATGTTTAGGGGGTTTTTGAATTACTAAATTATAATTGAATTAAAGAAAATAATAAGAACTAAAAGACTTAAGACTAAATGATGGCAACAATTGGGACAAAGTGGGGTAACTAGCCTTTGAATGGACTTCCTAAGATTCAATTATCCTTGCTCCCTTTTAATATATCAAATTTGGACTTAAATTCTTGCTTCTCAGTGTGTTCTTTTATAAAAATTCTTGAATTACTGTAACAACCGGGAAAAAGAAAAGAAAAGGAAAAGAAAGAAAGTAGAAAGTTGAAAATTTTCAAAGTCCAGAAACTGTGCTAAGTCTTCTCGCAATAGCGAGAAATGGTCTCGCTGTCACGAGAATGTCTTCTCGCAATAGCGAACGAGGTTCTAGCTATAGCGAGTGCGGGCAGCAGTCTATACAGAAACTAGGGGGCAGCTCACTGTAGCGTACACCATAGCGAAAGTGAGGTTTGGAACTGACGCGAGTTCGCCATAGTGAAGGTCAAATCTTGCCATAGCGAAGGGAACTGATACGAGCTCACCATAGCGAAGGTTACACCTCGCCATAGCGAAGCCAGATAACACGAGCTCGCTATAGCGAAGGTTAATTTTCACCGTAGCGAGGGTCAGTCCGGAAGAGAGTAAAAGGCGAGAATTAGACTTCATTAAATGCTCAAACTCATTTCTTCTCTCATATCTACCCTAGACTTCGACCCAAGGAGAGAAAAGAGGCGTGGAGAGTGAGAGAGACCAAAAGAAGGAGGGAGAGCAAGGGAAAGGTAAGTAAATTTCTCCCATTTCTTCTTAGATTTTTTATCTCCTCTCTTTGCCCTCTCTTTCTACGATTTTGTTGGTGAAAATGGTTGGATTTTGGGCATGGGTCAGAAGAGGGAAAGTGGAAAACACCTTTGAATCTTTGTGTTTTCTTTGAAAATGTGGTTTCCACTACCATGGGAGCTTGAGAGAGAGAAAGAGTTGATGGCATTCTAGAGAGAGAGGGAACCTCTAGGTTCTGGTATGTTAGGAGAGTTTGATCTGAAAGATTACATTCTAAGAGAGTAATTGCATGCTTTTGTGTGTCTAGGCTCAAAAGAAACACCTCCATCAAGGTGTGATTGTGAACTTAAGAAGGGAGAAGAGGAATTGAAAGGAAAAGCTAGTGTTGACCTTGGCTGATAAGGTAGCTCTCTTTCCACTCTTTCTTGTTACATTCTTGGATGTAATAGTCATTGTATGTTTATGTATATGATTGTTGTGTGGAATATGCCATATGCTATTGCTTTGATGCATTGATGCCAATATGCTTGTGTGTTGAATTGTGAGAATTGCTCAGGTGAGGTAGTGCCGAAAGTCCCTTGAGATGGGTGAGGTGAAGCCAAAAGTCCCTTGAGATGGTGAGACAAGGCCAAAAGTCTCAAACGAGTGAGGCCAAGTCAAAAGTCCTTAAACTCGAGTGAGGCCATCCAAAAGTCCCTAAACTCGGGTGAGGCTAGACCAAAAGTCCCTAGAGCCCATTTTTGGTATTGTTGTGATTTCCATAGCATGTACATCTGTGTTGGTTGTTTGAGAATGGCTAAGTGCTTATTCACATGCTTTGACTTGTTATATGCCTTGATTGTTTACTTGATTGAGTGCATGAGCTACTGAGATTCCCTGAATCTCACCCCTTCCCCTCCCAACTTAACTTGCTAGGTGGTGCTCAAGGAAAAGCAAGTGCACACCAAGGAGCCTAGGAGCATGCTTAGCTAGTTGTTAGCTTTGTTTTGGTTATTTTGATGTATTTTGATGTAAAGAGGTGCCAAAATGAGGATGCACCTTCTATTTTTGAGATGTACATGTTGTAGCAAGTGTATAAGTATGAAATGATGATGTATGAACTATGTTTATAGCCAAAGTAATGGAAATGAGGGTTTTGCCCCTTTTGATGAATGAATGTAGTAGTGTATTTTTGGCCGTAGTATAGTGAATTTGGAATGTATGTTGATTTAGACCACATGAACTTGTTATATATCCTAGTTTTATGCTTTCAAACTTGTCCATGAGTGGCTAGAATGTGTGAGAGGCCATTTGGACCCATTTTGAACCTCTTGGGTGCTAAAATCGGTAAATTTGTGAGCTCCGTCAAAGTATGACCGGATGAGCTCCTCTTGCCATGAAATTTGGCATGCCTCTAGAGTTTGTAGAGAGCTTCTTAGGAAGCTAAAGTGGGTAATATTTGGAGGTCTAGAGAATATTTGGTGAATTGTTGAATTTGGGAAAAATCCATGGTTTGGTCATGTACTGTTCCTATAGGTCAGAAATGAAATCCATGTCATAGATAGACCAAACGGTAGCCAAATGTCATAAAATTTTATACACATAAACTAGAAAACTATAGTGACCTATAACAACTAGAATCACCTAAATCGGAGGTCTGTAGAGAGAGAACGAACCGTCTGAAGTTCTGCATCAGCATTAGGGAGCCTACCTGACCTCCATTACTGTTCCATCCATTTTCGGGATGTAGGGACTACTAAACTGATCTGACCTTATTTTTTTCCTCTAGTAGACATCTGTAGCTTTCTAAATTGGTATAGTTTGCCCAGATTGGATATTTGTGGATTTAGTTATGAATTTTCGAAAGTCATGACAGAAAGCTACACCAGAAACAGTGACAGCTGGACCTCCCTCCCATTTTCGATGTCAACCATGGTCTAAACGCTGAGATTGTGGTTGGGAATGATTTTTAGAGTAAAGTTAACACTTAGAGCTTTCTAGAAAGCTAAAGGTTACTACATTCACATTTTTCCATAATTAGTTGTGATTTTCCAAATTTAGAGCCAAAATATGACTTTTGGGCACAAGTGAGAAAATGCATTTTTCTGGTTTTTGGCTCCATACCCATGGCTTATGGTTTGTTTTATGCTATGTATGAGTTGTATAAGTGGATTTTGAGTAGAGAACATGAATGATGGGTTTATAGGACCCATGGGGCAGAAGATGAGTGTATGAAACCCTGTTTCATAGCATGAAAATGCCACGGATTGGTATTGGTTCTTGGGAAATCATATGGAACCGAGCCCAGAGAGAGGCTAGGTAGCGGTAGTAGATTAAGGTGTAACAATTACCATCCAAGACTCAAATTACTATTTATCAAGGAAATCGCAATCACAAAGAACCTTGAGAAATTAGTCACTTGAGTTAGGGACAAGAATACACAAAAATAGTACCTAAGTGCTCATTAAAGTAGCTGAACAATCCACTTAGAGTTGCTAATTAACCAATTAGATTAAGGAATTTCTCAAGTATAATAATCATACAAAAGTCTAACCACTTAATATAATAACCATTGCACTAATTGGCCTAAAAATAAGAGGAATTGATTAGCAAATTGAATAGCTATTAATTCTAGAATTTCTACAAACACTTTGGCATCAAAATGAATCTCTAAATGTGAAATTAAAATCAAAATTACAAAAAAATTAACCCAATACATCTAGCCACCAGATTCTTCAATTAAAAAGCTAAACCTAGTCAAATTAAATGAAGAAATTAATGCTAAACATAAAGGATGGAGAGAAAAGAATTTAGCCAATTTAGAGATGCATCTTAGAGCTCAAATTTTCATCCATGGAAGTTACGTCTTCAACTAGCTACCCAAGTAATTTTAAGCTACCATTGAGGAGATAAATGGAGGAATTCTTGATGGCTATTGCTTGATTGAATTAATACTAAATTCTCTACCTAATTTTGTGTCCAGGAGCTGCTGCCTACCCATCGCGTTATTTTTTTTTCATAAAAATGCTCTTCCCAGCCCCTTCTTTCCCACGTTCTGCCCAACACGTTCTTTTTTCTTTTCAAAACCTACGCTAATCATGTGCTCAATTAGCTAATTTCTTTTTGTTGTTGCCTTTTGTGCTCTTCAACATGAATGCTCAAAATTGTGCCTTGTCTCGTGTTGCTTTAATCATACTAATCACATTCTGCAACCTTCACCTGAGCTTCTTTTTCAAATCTTTTCTCATGTGTTCTACCGTGCTTCATTTATTCTTTCCCATATGAGCTTTTTATTCTATTCATTCTCACATTCTAGAGCTTACAAAACACAAGAGCACGTCCTACAGCCTATACTTCTTTCTGATGTCTCTTATCTCAAGTGTTTCAGTTCTACTTTCCAAAACCCGTGTCTTGCTCATGCTCTATTATGCTCATGTGTATCTTCCATGTACTTTCTACCCATGTTATGCACCTGAGCTTCTCTTTCTCCCTAAAATAGAACCATCATACACTAGACCCATGAGTGGAGTGAGCTATGCATGGACTGGTGTCTGCCCATGGCCGTTGTGTGTGATTGGTGAAAAGGATGTGTGTGTGTTTTAGAGAATGTAATGCATGCAATTAACTCGTAGCCTTATGTGTGAATGAGTGAGCTAGTGTAATGTATGATGAGGTGCCTAGTCCATATGTGTCTACGTGTTGATGGAAGAGAACCATGTATCATTCATCTGTGTGCTGGACGTGTTCATATGCCTCTTCAATCACGTGTCTTGTGTGTGATGTCCCATGAGTGCACCTGTGCCTTTTAATCCCTCTAGGTCATGTCAACGCTCCTTTACTGCTCACGTGAGCTATGGAGTGTGTGCTTCTTCATGGCAATGTGAATGAATGTGGATATTTATGCCTGAGCTCGTGCATATGTTAAGAAGAGAGGGAGAGTGAATGCATGAATGATGAAGTGGGCCCATGGCATTTTTTTCTCCAATTATTCTTCCATATTTTTCTCTAAAAGTTAAATTTAATTTCCCTAAATTCTACACAAAAAGAATGAAGACTATTAAGTAAAAATATTTGCAGAATTATTTTAAAAGAAATTTAAGCATTAAAAACCAATAACTTGCAAATTAATTCTCAAGATGCAACCATGGCTAATAAAATCAAATCTCACCTAATTAAATTCATTAAGGCATAATCCATCTTTAAAAAGTTCAAAATAAGGAGAATTAATGTATATAAAAATGGCATTGATACGTGGCCAAGTTTCTAGAGCTCTCTAAATATTCCTCTTACCTTTAGAGGCATAATGATGAGAGATGGAAAGTTGACAAGCTAGAAAAGGGGTTGTTGCCAAAAATTAGAGATAGAGTGGTGACCCAAAGGATTAGAGACTTCAATGCTCTAGTAAAGGTTTGCAAAGTAATAGAAAGCAATTTAAGAATAATACGAGCAATTCCAAGTGCAAAACCTTCCCTTTGTAATGTCCAATTTTTGTAAAAACGACTGAAATAAATACATTTTAAGAGTAAGTCCCCTTAAATGAATTAGTTAAAGTCTAAAAAAATTAGAATAATGATCTAAACATTAAGTAATGAAAATAGGAAGCCATAGGTTCCCTGAAAATCATGGGCTTTTTAAATGAAAATTTTGAACTCTTTAGGGTTCTCAGAGGTCCTGAAAATCATGGGAAGCCCCAGAACAGTTAAAACTCCTCTGGTGTATATTTTCTAATGACAGTTGACCCGAACTTTAACCTTTTCATTCGAAAAGGTTTTAACTCAAATTGAGTGATTCTAAAGACATTTTATAAGATTGAGAACCTAAATGTTATGATGGAAAAGATGGTTCTAAAAAAGGAACTAAAACGAACTAGAAACAAAAATGCCAAGAAATAGGACATAAATGGAATTTTGTTGTAACAACTTTAAGACTTACCTTCTTAAGTGGTGTGCCCCCTTTCTCTCCCTTACTTGATGGACTTTATTTCTATCCAAGAATAGAAGTACCAGAGAACAGAAGAGGAAGAGGAAGAGGAAGAGGAAGAGGAAAAACAAGGCAAGAAAGGTATGAAATTCATGGATTTTCTTGGTCTTTCCTTTCATAAAATTAATCTCCTCTTTCTCCTCCTTCTTCCTATAGTTTTATTGAAGTTTTTAGTGCTGTGTTAAGGTCAAACTAGAAGGGAGAAGTTTGAATTTAAGGAGGAGAATCCAAGCTAAAGGAAGAGCATCTAAGGAAAGCTAGAAAACTAAGGTAATTTTGCTACTTCCATGCTTACTCTTCCTTGTCCTTCTTCTTGTGTATTTTGGCCATCATATGGCCAACCAAGAGGGATTGAATTTTGAACCAAAAGGATGAATCTTAGGAATTAAAGTTTGAGAAACAAGAATATGCAAAGAAAATAAAGAAAGAACTATGATTTTCCAAAATGCATAACCTAAGGTTTTAGTTGCACCTTGGTTTGTAAGATGATTCCTAGCCATAATTTAAAGTGTCTAAGAGTTCATATGGATTTCTAAGACATCAAGGAAGCCTCTCACATGCATCTCCCATCAAAGAAAATGAAACAACCTCCTTGGTGCCAAGAAGAAGCTATGTCTCGGCCTAGCTTGGAAGGAGCACCAAGGGAATGTTTTAATTTCTTCCAAGCCTAGTTTTGTATTATATATGATGGAAGAGTATGAAGAAAGCCTTGAAAAAAATTTAGCGAGCTTAGGAAGTGTAATGGAGATATAAGTTTCATATTGTAGCATAATGAAACAACACCTAGATAGGCTCCTTGAAATGAATGTGTGATGGCTTCAAGGAGTCTAAATAGAGTTAAGAGTCACAAATTAAGGGAGAGAATGGAGCCAAGATCTTATTTTCCAACATTGCCTCATTAGGTGCCTTATGGAATCATAATTGAACCATATGAGCCATCTAGCTTTTCTAGTGTTTGTGTGACATTAGAATTAGTTCCAAGAGCATAACTAAATCTTATTTAATGTGGTTAAGCCAAAGAAATCAAGCCTCACCTCCTTGTAAGTGTTTGGCCTAGGAAGAGGAAGAATTTCCAAGGAAGAAAGTGTGCTTTTGCAATCAAGATAGCTCTCTCTTCTTTCTCTCATGCATGGTTAGGTGTTTTCTTGTCTTTGAATATATGTGTATATGTTTAAGCCATGAAAGATGTTTCTAGCATGTATTTGTATGTCATGGTACCATGATGCTGTGTTTATGTGCTTGAATGATGTTCTTATGAACATGAATGGCTTGCTTGAGTATGGTTAAGCCAAAAATCCCTTAACTAGGTTGAGGATGAGCCAAAAGTCTCTAAGAATAGGTGAGACAAAGCCAAAAGTCTTTAAAAGAGTGAGGCTTAGTCAAAAGTCCCTTGAAAAAATGGGTGAGGCAAGTCCAAAAGCCTAAAGAGAGTGGGCGAGGCTAAACTATTGTCTTGGCAGTCTATGTATGTCATATGTGACTTCTTGAATGAAGGAAATGTTCTATGTATGTTTATGAATTTCAAGATAGTCATGCATGCATTTTTAGACTTGAAATGGCATCCTTCATGTGTGTTTGAAAGGGATAAGGGCTATTAGGATTCCTAGAATCTCACTCTTCCCCTTATTACCTAACATGTCTAGGTAGACCAAGTGAGCAAAGGAATAGAAGCCACCAAGCTTGAAGGAAGAGGATTGACATGGAAATGTGTTATGTATTCATTTTGTAACCATTTTGATGGCATATGATGTAATCTTATGATGAATATGATGTAAACCCTTTTGAAAATTTGTAATTTTATAGATACTTGATGTATATATAAGAATTGATACCATTTGAATGATATAGCAAGTTTTTGACAATGAATGGCAAGAATTTCTTATGTATGCTTTGCATATATCATCAAGTGGGAGAGTGAATTTGTGAGATTTGAGTTTTTGAACCTTTGAAACATGTTTAATAAGTTATTTTAATGCTTTTCCACATGCTGAAGTGGCCTTAGAAAAGCTAAAAGCTAAATGGCACCCTTTGTGACCCTTTAAGAAGCCAAAATGTGACAATTTGGAACCCTATATCACAAATTGACCAAATGGACAAATGTTCCCATGAAATTTGGCATGCATATAGATCATATTTAGAGATTTCTGAAAAGTTAAAGACCAGATTATTTGGAGCTCTATGAAATTAATTATGAATTTTCACAATTGTCAAAAAGTTACTAAACTGATATGGTTACTATTCATATGGTCAGTTTCTTTTCTTATGTCATTCAAAGGCCAAATGGTGTTCAATGCTTATGAAATTTTACAACCATAAACTAGACATGATAAGATTTCTATAGCCTCAATTTGCTATCTGAGCAGAGAGATATGAACTTTTGAAATTTGGAGTCAGTACTAGTAATGTAGCAATACCTTTGGTACTGTTCCATTGATTTCTAGTAGCTAAATGTTCCTTTTGTGGTTTAGACCTATTTTTAGCATAAAGTTAACATCTGTAGCTTTCTAGAATGATATAGTGTACCTAATTTTGATTTTTCTAGAATTAGTTATAATTTTTCAAAATTGGTACTAGAAATTTGACAATTGGACCCGAGGCTAATTGTGTTGTTTTATGTATGTATGCTCCAAACTCGGGATTCTCATGACATTTTGAGATGGTTTTGAGTTGTATGAATGTATGTTAATTGGAGAATGATATGAATGAGTCAATATGGTCCATGGAATGCAAAATGAGAAATCCAAGTGCTACACAACATGAAATAATCTATTATTTTATTTGAGTTTTCTTGAGAAGTTGTGTTATCTAAGGTAATATGACTAGAAATGGGATGGTGAAAGGTTAGATGAATATGGTGTTACACCCTCCCTAAGAATAAAAGGCCATGAGAAGAAGTATAAGCCATCAATAGTAGCAAGAGAGGTGGCAGAAGGCCGTGGAACAAAAAAGGAAACAGCAAAAGCAGACCAATTGTGACGACCCTAACTTCTAATCATTATAATTAAGTTAAATATGTGATTAATAGTCATAAATTGGGGTCATAAGACATTACAACTAATTACATTGAGAAAATGCATGGAAATTTGAACTTTAATGTCATTAGATTCATCAATCATATAATTACAAACACTCATGTACATCAGGGAAACAAACATTCATTTATAAGCCTTTAATTCTATTACCCATTGATTTCGACTCACAAGAATCTTCTGCCAATGTTTCTAAGTCATCCCTTGGGGTTACCATATGAAAAACCAAGATTTCTACGTTAATATAAGAGTTTCAAGATGTTCGTCGTGGCTAAATTCCCTTTAGCCACTGCTAATTGCTCTCGGATTCACTTTTTACATTGTCACTAATTTTGTCGTGGCAAGTTGGAGCTATTGCAGCGAGAAATCCTCCTGGAACTTACCTCGCTTACCTCTTGCTATTAGTCGCGGCCAATTCACCCTTTCGCCACCGCGGCCAATTCCTCTCTGGAACGCCTGGCAAATTCTCACAAAAGTTCGTCACAGCAAATTCCTTTTTAGCCTTGGCGAATTCCCCTCTGGACGACTCCCAGTTTTGCCTCTCACCTTTCACCGTGACTAATTCCACATTTTGTCGTGGTGAATTGCTCTTTGGTACTCTCCCTGGGCAACTTCGCCTTTATTGGCTGCAGCTAACAATATTTTGGCCTCAGCGAAATACCTTTTGATCCTACAACTCCTAAAATCTTGTTTCATACTCTCCACTCTCCATCTAGGGACTCTCTAGGGCAACTCTCCCACTTGTTATGAGATTCTAATAACATTTATCTCGCTGATTTACCCCATCCATTGTATCATTACCCATCTAACATTTAAATGTGGATTTTCCTACTCATCCAATGGTCTTACATCAACAAATTTATAAATTTCCCACAATGGTTATTCATTCATGTTTTCATTAGATAATTAATGCATTGCCAGCTCAAATCCACAATCCATATATCACATGATTTCATTACTCAATTAGTCAGTTAAAACATAGGTTTATGAGCCATAATAAGTGTCATAAACTCATACATCTATCAACAACTAATATGAAGCCTATTTCTCATTATTACATTCTATGTTATCAAAATACAAACTCCTACACTTGGCAATACAGATACATGATGATGCTATACAAAGGTTAACAAAATTAGTATCTACTCTATTCTACTTACACTAAGTGTAGCTCCCCACACTAGGTCTCAGCTCATGGATGTTCATCCACTTGCTTGCCCTTATCCTTACCCGAAGAACCTTCACCTGAAATGTTTAATCCCATGAAACGTGGTGAGATGAAAATCTCAGTAACTAAGGCAATTCTATCATATATTCCAGTTGAATTAACATACATGCATGATTTTATATAAGCATCAGAAAATATACTAGTCATATCAGTAAATGAAACAATTAGGCTATCATGATTACTATCCTATACTAGTAATCATATTTCCATATGTTAAAGGCCAATAATACTAGGAAAGGCCCGTCCACGACACCTACTCCCTATTGAGCACAACCAGGGCTCAATGCATCAGGGGTTTGATCATAACCTGGTACCCGATCAAAGCACACGCACGAGTGCCAGCCGCACCACAGCTCCACCATAGACTCACAAGGTCCAATCACACATAATAGATAGCCAACTAATTCATTTAGCATCAAAATCATAATCATTTAGCAAATATGAAATTAAAATAGAACATATGCATGGAATTAGCGTAAAGCCGATCACCTCACTTGTAGACAAGTTGGGAAGCTACAACAATACCAAAATCCTCCTAAAATCACAACATTAGAAAATGTTCATTTTTTATCAGTCCATTACTATCTCATTCATCATTTGTGGTAATAACCTAATGCTTAAAGAATTAAGTTACTAATAGTTATCTAAGGGATACCTACCCAATCACCAAAAGCCTCAAATTTTGGATCTTACCTTCCCTAGACCAGAAACATCAATATATCATTCCAAATCACAGGAAAATTCGCACAAAATTAAGGCCCATACTATAAGTCTACTATGGGGGTCTTAAACCAGTAGAAAATGCATCAAAATGGAGAGTTTATACTTACCTAAAAACATCCTCAACCCTAACCTACGAAATTTCACCAAGAAAAACCCAAACAACCACATTTCAGATTTTGGGTATGGTGAAAATACTCCAAATGAAAAACTAATTAGGCCAAAATGAAGAGAAAGAGAAGGGGATTAAGTTATACAACTATTACCTTAGCTGAATCTTACTCTAGAAGTGGGAAATGATGGATTTCTTGCCCCAAACCCTAGCCTCCTTTTAAACCTCCGAATTTCTCTTTTGTGTTTTAGCAAAATGGGGAAGGGGCTGAAGTGTTTAGTGTTTTAGTTGGGTTAAGTTGGGTCTAATGTGGGTCATGGGCTGACCTAAGGGTCTAATGGCAAGTGGGTTCTAATTTACACCTTGTTGGGCCAGTTCTAATGTGTTGGGTTGCAAAAATTAAATTAGGCCAGACCAAGTTTAAGGAACTCAATTGATTTGGGTCTGTTCAAGGGTTATTGGGCCAATTACATGGGCTTATGCAAGTTGGGTCTTGGGTTTCTAATTCATTAAATTGAATTGGGTCTGCACCTAGCTTATTGGGCCTCCATTAACCTTTTATCATGATCTCGTACATTAATTTGGGCCTAGATGAAGTTTCTATCCCAATTAAATCTCAAACTCACATAAATAAATTTTCTCTCCAAAGTTTCCATTCACCTAACTTGACCAATTATCTCATATTAATTATTCTTAATTAACCCAAATCCATGATTAACACCTTAATTAATTTTAGGGTGTTACACCAACTCTGTCTAACAAAAGTAGTTCCACACCAATAGCCTATAGCCAATGTGGCAATAATCATAGAGATAGACCATGCTATGCAAGTCAAAATGTTTGTTTCAAGTGTGGCAAGTTAAGGCATATAGCTAGAGACTGCACACAACAGAAGGAGGTAACTCCTACACCCACACCACAGACCCAAGGTAGAGTTTTTGCCTTAACATAGTAAGGGGTTAACAATCCCCAAGCCTGATTCAAGGTATTATTAAGATTAATTATTGTACTCAAAATGCATTATTTAATTTAGGTGCTAGTCATTTTTTCATATCCAATGATTGTGTTAGGAGGTTGGATTTGAGTATATGTGCCTTACCATATAATTTGCATATGTCTAGCCTCATAAGAAATAGAGCCATTACCTCCCATACTTGTTTAAATTACATAGTGTAATTTAATTATTATTATGCCACACTTGACTTGATTTGTATATCCCTAATTAACATTGATTTGCTGATTGGTATGAACTAGATGTCTGCTAATAATGTCATTCTTGATTACCATAATGAAAGCATTACTTTGCCTAAATATAGTACTTTGCCTAGTACTAAGATTGGGCTAGCCTTTATGACTATAAAACCATATCTATATAGGTCTTAACTCATAGCACAATTGGCTTAGAGCATTTATTTTCATCAAAATAGCATTTTTAGCAATAGATAAATGCATCATTAAAAGCTAAATTAATTTATTCTCAACTTAATGGACTGCGTGAACTTACCAAATTTATTTTCCACCTCTAACACATTTTTTAATAAAAAATGTCACAATTTGAAGCTTAAAACTTGGGTCCAAAGCATAAAACATGAAATTGCACCTTTTTGGCATTTATTCATGAATTCAATATTCTGATATGAACCTTGGAAAATCATAACTAATCATAAAAAAAATACAAATTGTGCAAATGATAGCTTTTTAGGAATCTCAAGATGTAATCTAGTTGCCATAAAAATTTTAGATCAAAACAACCATGTTTGGCCCACAGAAACTATGGAACAGTACGTCAGGTCTTATGGTCATTCTACAACAAACCTAAAACTTCAAAAGTCATATCTCCCTCTACAAAGCTCCAAATTAGGTGCTTTTAGTGGCTATAGAAAGCTTATGGTATCTAATATATGCCTATAAAATTTCATGAGCATTGAACTTCATTTGTCCCTTAAGTGACATTAAAAACCAAACTGGCCAAATGAACAATAACAATGACAGTTTCTACATAATTTGGCCAATTTTAAAAAATTGTAATAAATTCTTTAGAGTTCAAACAATAGTGCTCTTTATCTCTATGAAAAGCTCTAGATGAGACCTATTTTCTTGCCAAATTTCATGCACAAACTCATTCATTTGGTCAGATTTTGGTGCAAGGCTTTAAAATGGTCAAAAATGGAATCATAAAAGGTTCAAATAATGCCAAATGGTCTTCTATTCATACCATGACCATTTGAGCACATCCAAAAGTATAAACACAACATATATAAACATTCCAAATGGTCTAAATCATCATGAAACTCAAAATCACCTTCCTAGTTGTTTACATACACATGAACATCAAAGCTTATGAATGCCAAAAATTCACATACTCATACATTTAGTTCCAAAATTGATTCATACATCATATTTACATGCTTTTACTTGTACTCAATGGTTTACATCTCATAAACTTTATATATATACAAACTTTGACATCAAAATGCCTAAATTTCCTATTTTATTGTCAAGGTTTCATCTTCAATTTGCTTGGCTCCCATTTCTTACTTCATATGGCTCACCTAGACATGGTTAGACATAATATAGAAAAAAGTGAGATTCAAAGAATCCCAATAGCTCTTTTACTCTTTTAAGCATACATACATGGCACATTTTCAAGTCAAAGAATGCAATCATGCAATGAAAGCTTATAATAAACATACATAATCATTTTCCAAGTCACATAAACTTATTCAAATCAAAACATAGACTCTAGGGACTTTTGGTTTAGCCTCAACTAATTTCTTTGGGACTTTTGGAATAACCTTACCTATTTTTAGGGACTTTTGACTTAGTCTCATTCTTTCGTGAGATTTTTCACTTTGTCTCACCTATTCTTAAGGACTTTTGGCTTCTCTTCACCCATCCTAAGGACTTTTAGCCAATCTCACCCATTCAAATAATCTTGCATTCAAAACATGTTTCAAAAAGCATAATGGTACCATAGCATTTCATCAATAGCTATAAATATATTTTATGATTCAAACATACATACAAGCATCTAATGACAATCAAACATCCAATGAATGCATATAAGAAAGGATAGGGAGCTACCTTGAGTCAAAATCACAAACTTTCTTCTTGGATTTGCTTTCCCTTTCTTGGCCTTACACACACCCATAAGAGAATCTTGATTTGCTTGACCTAGACACATCAAGAAGACACAATTACATCATTAGAATAAGTTCTAGCCTCATATAAACTCTATACAAGCTTGTCTTAACTCATGGCATGGCTATGGTTTCATATAAGCACATAATGAAGCAACCCCTAGAATTTATGACCTTGGCTCCAATTTATCATTCAATCTAAGTCTCATGACTCCATTTAAACTCCTTAGAGTCATTACAAATTGAATTCAAGGAGCCTAAACTCAAGTTGCTTCTTTATGACTTAAAAAGGAACCTAAACTTTCATCTCATATACCATAGCTTCTAAATTCAAACCAATGCTTCCCTTGGTGTTTATTAATCTTATCTAGACCATTTCTATCCTTAGAATCAAAGAAAAATCTCCCTAGGTATTACTTCTAGCTCTTGGCTGAGACATAGTGCATTTTAGCTAGCCATGGAGTTTTCTTGGTTTTGCTTAGGAAAATGATACTTGTGACACTTTCTAAACCACTTGTGAACTCTTATATGCTCTTACATAAACTAAATCATCCTTAAAAAGCTTCAAAAATTACTAGGTGCAATAAAATCCCTAAGTCATATAACTTAAATTTTAAAGCTTCTCTTTTAAATCTAATTGCATATTCTTATTTCTCATGCTCTAAAACCATTGTCCCTACCATGCTAAGACCAAAAATCATTCCCTCCTTGATGGGTCTAAGGTTGGCCGAAACACCCATAGAAGAAGAAAGCAAGATGACGTAAGAAAAACCATGATGTCTTACCTTATTTGCAAGCTTTTCCAAGGAGCTTTCAATTGCTTCTAATCACTCCTTCAATTTCTCACCTCTTCATACTGAACTAGCCATAATATAGCTCCATATTAATCATCAAAACCAAAGGAAAATAGAGGAGAAACCAGAGAAGAAGTTAGGAGAAGTAGAAAGCATGAAAAACCATAGATTTCTTGCACTTTTCTACTTGGTTTCTTCCTTCCTTGCTCTCCCTCTTGTGCACCTCCTCAAGCTTGTCCAAGTTCTATTTTAAAGTAGAATAAAGTTAGTGGAAAATGAAGAGAGGAGGTGGCATGTTGAAATAGGGAGCAAGAGGGTCATTTTAATACTTTTTCAAAATTTCAATTTAGTCATTTTTCTTGGTTCTTTCCATTTGGGCTCATTTCAACTCCTTCTTTAGAACCATTTTCTCCATTATAAAATTTAGATCCTTTAATTCATAAAATGCTTTTAGTTTCACCTAAATTGGATTTAAAACATTCCCAAAGGAATCACTCAAATTTTTGGTGAACGGTCACTTTAAATGGTACATCAATAAGGTTTTAACCATTATAGGGGTTCTTATAGTTTTTAAGGCCTCTAAGAACCCTGAAAAACTCAATTTTTCTGTCTAAAGATCCCTCCTTTGAGTTTTGTAAAAGTTGCCTAAAATTATAAAAGTGCCACTTCCTTTTCGTCTAAATGTATTTAGCTATTATGACTCTAGTTTTAGGATACCTTTAACCTTGTATCCTCATTTTTAGAGGTCTAGATTATCACTCTAATTTTGCTTGGCTTCTAATTATTCAATTTAGAGGACTTCCTTTTGTAATTTTCTTAGTTTAAGGCTTTTAGAACAACAAGATATTACAATGACTACCACCAAGGCTGAGAGTTCTCTAGTGCATGGTTGCTAGGGATTCCAAGTGTTCTTTTCTATACAAGAAAAAGTAGAAGAGCACAAAGATGAGATACGTGTAGTAAGAGAGCTACCAAAATTATTCCCTAAGGAAATTAGTAGACTACCTCTTGACAGATAGGTAGAATTTGCTATAGACATTATACCTGGGGTAGGTCCAGTATCTAAGGCTCCATATAAAATGGCTCCCATTAAGCTAGTTGAGTTAAAGAAGCAGATAAAGGAATTGTTAGAAAAATGTTTCCTTAGACCTAGTGTCTCACTAAGGGAGCATCAGTCATATTTGTTAAAAAGAAAGACGAGAATCTTGGATTGTGTATAGATTACAAGGAACTTAATAAGATTATAGTTAAGAATAAAACCCTGACCCTAAAAAGACTTTTGTAGTATATAGTGATGCCTCCAAGAAAGGGTTAAGATGTGTGCTTATGCAGAAAGGTCAATTGGTAGCTTATGCTTCTAGACAGTTGAAACTTCACGAGGAAAACAATCCCACACATGACTTAGAGTTAGCCACAATAATGTTTACTTTGAAAATATGGAGACACTACTTGTATGGGGCAGTTATAGAAATTTACAGTGACCACAAGCGCCTTAAATATTTATTTGAACTGAAAGAGTTGAATACGAGATAGTGGAGATGGTTAGAATTTTTGAAAGACTATGATTTCATATTGAAATACCATCCTGATAAGGCTAATGTGGTAGCTAATGCCCTAAGTAGAAAATCCATGCACATGGCCTGTATAATGATCTGAGAGCAAGAATCGATTAAGAGATTCAAAGACATGAGTCTCTCCTATAAGATGTATTTGAAGAAACTATTAATGAGTGAAACCCAAATAGAAAATGACCTGAGAGAGCAAATAAGAGAGGCCCAACAGACAAATGACCATGTAAGTAAGATTACAGCACAGATAGCCCAGTGTAGCATTCAGGAGTTCAATCTGTCTAGGGATAATATTGTAAGATACAGGGATAGGTATATGTGCCTAGAAATATAAAAATTAAAGAGAGTATATTAGATTAGGCATATAAGAGTAAGTACACCATTCATCCGAGCAGCAATAAAATGTACCAATATTTAAAGAAAATGTTAAGGTGTCCTGGAATGAAAATAGACATAACAGAGTATGTCTCTTGAAGTCTAGTATGCTAGAAAGTTAAAATAGAACACCAGAAATAAGCTAGGTTACTTCAGCTCCTAGATATTTTGAAGTAGAAATGGGATAGTATAGTAATGGATTTTGTTATGGGTTTGCCTAGGACATCATCAGGGCATGATGCAATATGGGTAATAGTGGATAGATTAACAAAATCAGCATACTTTTTAGCTCTGAAAGCCACTTATACCTTAGATAAATTAGCCTAATTGTACATATAGGCGATAGTTAGATTGCATGGTATACCTAGGAGCATAGTTTCAAATAGAGATCCTAAATTCACTTCGAATTTCTGGAGATCATTACAGGATGCTCTAGGTACCAGACTCAGATTTAGCACAACCTATCACCCATAGATAGATGGACAGACAAAAAGAATCATCCAAACCCTAGAGGACATGTTAAGGGTGTGTGTCTTAGAAATGAAAGGAAATTGGGATACATACTTGCCTCTAGCGGAGTTTGCCTATAATAACAGCTATCATGCAAGTATATAGATGGCACCGTATGTGGCATTATATGGGAGGAAGTGTAAGTCTCCGATGTGTTGGGTTAAGCTAGGAGAGCAGAGCTTGATAGGCCCAGAGTTAGTGGACTAGACTTCTAAACAGATTGAGACCATTAGAAAGAAACTTTTGACGGCCCAAAGTAGATAGAAAAGTTACACAGATAAACGTAGACGGCTATTAGAGTTTTAGTATAGAGACCATATTTTCATTAGAGTGTCTCCAGTCACAGGGATAGGTCAGTCTATAAAAAGTAAAAAGCTCAGTCCAATATACATAGGTCCTTTCTACATTCTTGATAAAATAGGACCTATGGCCTATAGGCTAACCCTTCCCCCAAACCTGAGTCAAGTACACAATGTATTCCATGTTTCACAGCTCAAAAAGTATCAGCTTAACCCCTCACATGTCATAAAATATGAGAATGTGTAGTTACAAGATAATCTATCATACATAGTATCACCAGATCAGATTGTGGATGTTAGACTCAGGCAGTTACGGAATAAGACGATACCGCTGGTGAAAGTGGTTTGGAAAGGGTTATCTCCCAAATAAGCTACTTGGGAGCTAGAGGAAGATATGAACAAGAAACATCCAAAACTCTTCCCATAAGGTATGTTATCTAAATTTCAAGGACAAAATTTTTTAAAGTGGGGAGAATTGTAATGTTTGGTTTTCGTTAAATGATGGAAATAGACACATTTTCAAAGCAAGTGCCCCGAAATGAATTATTTAAGGTCTAAAAAAATTTGAGTAATATTCTAGACTTCTAAAAATCAGAATCCTAAGCTCAGACAGAAAGAAAAATAGGGCTAGAATGAAGAAACAATTTCTTACGGAAAACTTACGAAACGTAATGGCTTTTTCGTAATTTTAAGCAAATTTTGGAATTTACACAATAGGGCTTTTTAAATGAAAGTTTTGAGTTCTCTGGGGTTCTCAGAGGCCTTGAAAACCATGGGAAGCCCCAGGACAGTTAAATCTCCTCCGATGGACATTTTCCAATATCAGTATACCCGAACTTTGATAGATTCGTTCGGGAAGGTTTTAGCTCTGATTTGAGTGATTCCAAAGGCATTTTACTAGATTGGAAACTTAAATTTTATAATGGGAAAGACATTTCTCAAAAGGGAGCTAAAAAAAGTAGAAACGAAAATGCCAAAAATGAAGGATAAAATGGGAATTTTTGAAAACACCATTCTCCTCCACCTATATATATGAGGCACCCTACTCTTCCATTCATTTAGTCTCATATTTTTCTGCACCAAACCAGAGAAGAAACCCTAGGAGAGTGGCACACCAAGGGAAGGAGAAGGAGAAGAGAAATCAAGGCTTGAAGGTAAAAAATTTTGGTAGTTTTTCATGCTTTCTTCCTTCCAAACCTCTTCTCCTCCATTCTCCTTTGCCTCCTTTGATTATAATGAAGTTTATAAATTTTTTTTAAGCAAGAAATTAAGGGAAAAATTTGGATTTGAAGATAGAAGCTTAAAGAAGACAAGATTAAAGTGAGAAATAAGGTAATTTCTTCTTCCATGGTTGCTACCCCTTACTGTTCTTCTCCACCCATTTTGCCCCACTCAAGAAGTCCTAGGAGGGCTTGGTTTTTAGGTAGAACCAAAGGTGATTCTTAGGAAAAAAAGGTGTGGAGATTAAGAATATGCAAAGAGAATTAACCAAAAACTATGAAAATTCAAGATGCAAATTCTAGGGTTTCATATGTTCCTTGAAAAATCTGATTTGGTACCTTGACTTCTATGCCTAAACGAGAGTTTAAATGAGCTGCTAAGATCCCTAGAAGTCTCCCCATGTACTTCCTCCATCAAGAAAACAAACCAAAATCCAAGAAGACTAATTTGCTCCTTAGCCTCAGCCTAGATGGGTTTGTGTACCTAGGGATAGTTTTAATTTGTTCCAAGCCCATTTTTGAGTCATATATGATGAGTGAAGATGAGGCGAGGCCTTGGGAAAAATTTAGAAACCATAGAAAGTGAGTTGGCCTTATACGTTCCATAATATGAACTAAAGAAGCAACATGTAGTTAGGCTCTTCATTTTAGTTGTGTGATGACTCCAAGAGGCTTAAAAGGAGTCAACAATCATATTTGAAAGGAATGAATAGAGCCTAGAATTTATTTGATGGGTGTTGCTTCATTAGGTACATTTTTAGAAACATAAAGGGGTTTATAGGCCAAGTTAGTGTCTAAGCAAGTTGTGTGGCCTTAGAATTAATTCCATTAACCTAATTTGCTTCCACAAATTGTTTTTAGGCCAAGAGATATCATTCCCACACCTTTATATGTGTGAGGTCGAAGAAGGGAGAGGAAATTCAAGAGAAAAAGTGTCTACATGCTTCCAAAGTAGCTCTCTCCACCTTCTCTCATGTATGATTGCTTGCCTTACTTGTCTTTGAATGTGTGTATGTGTATTTTGAGCTATGAAAAATGTTTTAGCATAAGCTCTTACTCCATGTTACCATGATGATGCATTATGTTTCCAAATGATATTTATGATGCTTGCTTTGGTTTGCTTGAGTGTGGTGAGGCCAAGAACCTTTAGCCATAGTGAGAATGAGCCAAGAATCCTTAAAATTAGTTTAGACAAAGTAAAAAGTCTCCCAAAAGTGAGGTTGACTCCCAAGAGTAAGGTTGAGTCTAAGAACCTCTTAAAGAATGAGTGAGGCAAGTCCAAAATCCACAAGTAAATGGGTGAGGCCAATTCACTTGCTTGGCAAGCCTTTGTATGCCATGTATGACTGGCTCAAATGTTAGAAATGCTTCTTGAATGTTTGCACATGACAATATGCCCATGCATGCATTTGTAAGACTAGTTTTGTATCCTTTATGTATGATTGAATGGGAGATGACCTATTGGGATTCTTTGAATCTTATCCTCTCCTCTCTAATGTTCTAACATGCTAGGTGGACCAAGAGAGCTAGGAAATGAAAGTCAACCACATGAGAGATGAAAGCTTGACATCAAAATGCTTAGATTTTATTACTTTAATGCCATATGGATGGCAATTGATGTACTCTATTATTGTATAAGACCCATGACTAGTTGAACATGTATAATTATGTTATATGACCATTAGAATGTATATTGAGTATGAAATGGAAAATTTTGCTTCTTGAAAGTTTGATGCATTAATGCATAAATGGAAATAGAATTGCCAAATTGAGATGAATAAGGTTTGGGACCATTTGGCCAGTTCATACAAGTCATAATCATGCTTTTAAACTTGCCCAAGAGGTGCCAAACGTGAAGAGAAATCATTTGGACACTTTGTTATCCTATATAAAGCAAAGATTGACCATATTGGAAACCTATACCACCTTTTGTCCAAATGAACTCTTCTTGATCTAAGATTTGGCATGCAATTAGAGATTTGTGAGAGCTTCTTGAGAAGCTAAAGTGCAAAATTTTTTAAGGTCTATAGAATATTTGATGAATTTTCAAAGTTAGAAATTTTGATTTTGGTCATATTACTGTTTATACTGGTCCAAAAATGATTTCTATCACTCAGAGCTCAAATGATGTCCAATTGTCATGAAATTTTATAGGAAGAAACTAGACATTCCTAGTGACTTGTGGCAACTTAAATCACCTTATTTGGATGTCTAAAGAGTAAGATATGAATTTTTAAAAATTTTGCCCAGTATTAGGTGCCCCAACTGACCTCAGGTACTCTTTGATTAGATTTCGAGGATTGGACGTGCCTGAACTAGTTTAAAGTTATTTTTTTCCTCTAGCTAATATCTTTAGCTTTTTCAGATTGGTATCATTTTCATTGATTAGATATTTGTGGAATTAATTGAACATTTTTTAAGTTTTCTACAGAAACCTATGGTAGTACCATTGGATAGCCAGATCTCTGGACCTTTTGAATGTCAAACATCTTCTGTGTAGCGTTTCATGGCCTGGACATATTTTTATCATAAATTATACATGTGTAGATTTCCAAAATAGCCAAGAATGCATGATTTCAATGTTTCTAAAATTAGTTATGATTTTTCAAAATTTGTGACAGAAAGGGGAGAATTCTGGCCGAAAATGCAACTATATATTTTATGCTTTCCTTTGCTTTCCACGAGTTGTAGGCCACTTTTGGTGATGAAAATGAGTTGTATCCATGTAATTAAATATGTAAATATGATACATGAGCTCATATGGTCCACGTGACACCGAATGAAATTTTTATATGCGACGCAACGCTAAATAATGTATTATTTTAATGTCATTTTTCCTACCCTCTTGCACAATTCATGACAAGAGACATGGAAGTAATATAGATTGAGCTAGGAAATTATAGTGTTACAGAAGTAGTCCCTTAGTGGGAAAGACCTAGGACAGTTACAGAAATTAGAAGTTTCCTAGGTTTGATAGGTTATTGCACTCGGTTCATTCAAGACTTTTCTCAGATAATTATGTCATTGACTAGGCTTACTAGAAAGAATGTACTATTTGTGTGGAATGAGAAATATGAAAAGAGTTTTCATGAATTGAATTATAGGTAAACCACAGCCCTAGTTTTAGTGATCCTTAACCTTGGAGAGACTTTTGTAGTATACAGTGATGCTTTTAAGAAAGGGTTAGGATGTGTACTTATGTAAAAAGGCAGAGTGGTAGCTTATATTTCTAGATAGTTAAAATCACATAAAGAGAACTATCCCACTCATGACTTAGAGTTAGCAGTAGTGGTATTTGCTTTCAAGACATGGAGACACTACCTATATAGTGTAACCATAAAAATATATAATGATCATAAAAGTCTCAAGTTTCTATTTGAAAAGATAGAATTAAACATAAGACAGAGGAGATGGTTAGAGTTCTTAAAAGATTATTACCATACTTTGAAATACCATCCAGATAAGACTAATGTAGTTGTAGATGCATTAAGTAGAAAACCCATACATATGGCCTATATGATGTTAAGAGAGTAAGAATTTCTTGAGAGATTTAAAGATATAAGTCTCTCATGTTATGGGCACTCTAGCAAGTTATTAATGAGTGAAACCTAAATAGAAAGTGACCTGAGAAAATAAATAAGAGAAACTCAACAAGAAGATGAGCATATAAGGAGAATTAGAGACCAAATGTCCTAGGGTAGAGTTTCAAATTTTACTTTATCTGAGGATGGAACAGTTGTAACACCTCGAAATTAATTAAGGATAATTATGATTAATTAGAAGTTGATATAGGTTTAATTAGAAGAATTAATTAAGAGAGGTGGGTATTAATTTGAACCCTATGATTAATTTAAGTAAGTTTGGGGCCTAATATAGAAGCTCAATTATGCCATAAGCTTAGTAAGAACCCAATACTAGTTTTCTTATAGGCCTAACTTAAATTTTCTGGAAGCCCAAAATCTTAGAAGTGAATTTAAGTAAGACAAAAGTCCATTTAGCCTTAACCCAAACTTGGAAAAATGATTCCAAATGGGTCTTGGGCTATTGGATTAGCACATTCTATCCTTAACCATAAAAATTCTGTAGCCCAACCCATAATGTCTAGTCCAACAAGCTAAAATCTGAACCTCACTTGGAATTAGGTTGATGGGGCAGCACATTTCTCACTAATAACCTTAAAGGTTTAGCAGCCACACCTATTTAGGAGAGCAAAACACTTGGTTCTATAAAAGTGAAAACCTATTTTCGCACCTTAAGAGGTTAAGGTTTCCATCACTATTTTGGCTCCATTTCTCCCACCTAAAGCAAGATTCAGCTAAGGTAACTTTTATGGAACTTAACCTTCTCCTCTTCTTCTTCAATTTGACTTAATTGGTTTCTCATTTGGAGCATTTTTATCTCCCATCCAAAACTAAAACTTATTGTTTAGTGCTTTCATGATGGATTTTCGGAGGTTGAGGCTATGGGTGTTGTTAGGTAAGTATCCTCTTCCCATTTTGATGCATCTACTAGTAGTTTGCGACCCTCATAGTTGATTTATAATATAGGTCTTTATTTTATGTGAAATTACTTAGAAATTAAAGTGAACTATTGTGGTTTCTGGTGGGGGGAAGCTAAAACTCGAAATTAGAATCCATTGGTGGATAGGTAAGTAACTTTTAGGTAGTCATTAGTAGTTCAACTCTTTGGATATCTGATTTGTTGCTAGAAATGATGATAACTATGCTTATCTTAGGCTTGGTGTGCATTTGGATCATGATGGTAGTTAAAGAAAGAGTAATTGGCTTTATTGAGGTAACTGAGGTTAATTTCTTAATTCCATGTATATGCTCATTTTAATATGATGTTTTACTATACATGTATAATTATGAGATGCTAAATGATTAGTTAGCTACTTGATTGTTATTGTGATTAGACTTTGTGAGTTTATAGTGGAGCTATGGTGCAGCTGCCACCCATGCATCATACTTCAATCAGACACCAAGTCGTGATCAAATCCCTGAATGCACTGAGCCCAGGTTGTGCTTATTAGGGAGTTGGTGTCATGGATGAGTCTCTTCTGGTGTTATTGGCCTTTAACATGTTTGATGTAGTTACTGGTATGGGACAATAGTCAAATGTAGCTCAACTAGTTCATTTGCTAATTGAATTAATGATTCTTATATTCAATGATATGAAAATACATTATATTAATTAATTTGCACTTGTATATGAAATTTGCCTCTTGTTACTGAGATTGTATATCTCACCTCGGTTGTAGGCTAACATTTTCAGGGATCGAACCTCTTAGTGGTAAGGAGAAATTAATTGAAGCCTATTATATGGTTTGGTAACCATAGGTTAGTAGACCTTGTAAGGTTGGGTTTATGTAATGAGAATACCAGTTTTGTGTATTTGCCACATTAAATCACGAATTGCTAAGTGTAGGGATTGTCGATGTAATACATTTATCATGGAATTAAATATTGTGATGGTAATTGACTAAAAATTGATGAATGACTTGATGTCTCATGGCCATTTAGCATTAGCCTTGTAAACATTTGTGATTGAACCATTTTACTATCATGGAATGGGAAATAACTGATATGAAATTAAATTGATTGCTTTAATTCAATTCTAAACCCCTAGATAATGAGGATTATTGAATCTATGATATTAGGGAGTTGGGAGATCTAGAAAACCATGCCTGTTAGTCATGAAAGCCTTAGAATTCATCTAGAATAAGTGGCAAGGAGTTAAAAAGCATGAAAATGAGAAAATAACATCAAGAGGGGCAAAGTCACGGCTTAAAAGGACTTGAGTGGCAGCCAAAATTGAAGTTAGGAGTAACAAAGGATAAGAGCACTATGGCCAAGGTAATTTGAGTTACAACACAAGGTGAGAAATCAGCTCCAGAGGGTAACAGAGAGTAATCTCACTATGGCGAGAGTCGAGAGGTAAGCTGGGAGAGTTCTAGGAGGCTCTCTTACCATGGCACCATATAGGCTCACCACGGCAAGACACTCCACTCGCTATGGCGAGACACCTAACTCGCCTCAGCGCCAACAAAGTTAGCCTTAACAAGGTGAATAGTAGGTCCCTAAGAGCACTCTGCCATGGCATGGAAAACCCAAGCTATGGTGCAAGGTGTAAAATTTCAGTTTTGAACTCCAGTAGTCACTTACACCGCAGCGCAGATGTACCAAGTCGAGGCGGGAGTCCCTAGACTTGGTTTTTAGGTTCTAGTACCCAACTTAGCCATAACGGGGAAGGTCTAAGTTGTGATGAAGGTTCCCAGCTCCTATTTTTAACTTAGAAACCTTGAGATTTACTATGATAGTGTTATGTAAAGACTTAGGAGTATTTATATGAGGTTTTTGTGGGTTTAAATCAATAGTAAGATCAATTCAATGTCTTAATTGATAATTATGATCACTTGTGGATTCAATTAGTTATAGTTGTTTAGCTAATGACCCTAATGATATCAAGGTCCAAATTCCCCACTATTTTCCTAATTTAATTAGTTGTACTGACTTTATGCCTTGATTTATGATTATTAACCATGTAATTAAGTATACATCACTATAATTAAAAATTAGGGTTGTTACAACAGTGAGGCATAGGATAGGTTGTATATGTCTAAAGCTCAAAATTGAGAGAAAGAATATTAGAAGAGGCACATGAAAGCAAATACACCATTCATCTAAGCAGTAATAAAATGTACTATGATTTAAAGAAAATTTTCTGGTGGTCTAGGATGAAAACTAATATAGTTGAGTATGTCTTAAGGTGTTTAGTGTGTCAGAAAGTCAAAATTGAACATAAAAAACTAGCTAAAATACTTCAGCCCCTAAATATCCTTAAGTAGAAATGGGATAGTATAGCTATGGATTTTGTTATAGGATTACTTAGAAGATCATCAAGGCACAATGCTAAATGGGTGATAGTGGATAGATTAACTAAATCTGCCTATTTCTTAGCAATGAAAGTCATATACACCCTAGATAAGTTACCCCAACTGTATATAAAAGAAATAGTGAGATTACATGGTGTTCCTAGAAACATAGTATCAGATAAAGATCCCAGATTTACTTTGAATTTCTAAAGATCATTATAGGATGACTTCGGAACCAAATTAACATTTAGTACAGCTTATCACCTTCAGACAGATGGCCAAATAGAAAGAACCATCCAAACCCTTAAAGGATATGTTGAGGGTATGTATATTAGAAATGAAATGAACTTGGGATACCTATTTACCTCTAACAAAATTTGCCTACAATAATAGTTACCAGTCCAGTTTTCAGATGGCGTCATATGAGACATTATATTGGAGGAAGTGTAGGTCCCTAGTATATTAGGTTAAGTTTGGGGAGAGAAGCCTTATAGGCCTAGAACTATTGGACTAAACCTTCAGACAGATAGAGATTATTAGAAAGAAACTTCTAACGATTTAAAGTAGGTAAAAGAGTTATGCAGATAAAAGAAAAAGGTTATTAGACTTTAAGATTGGAAACTATATATTCATTAGAATGTCTCTAGTCACAAGAATATGTAGGTCCATAAAGAGTAAAAAGCTCAATCTAAAGTATATAGGTTCATTCTATATTCTTGATAAAGTCAAGTTTGTAGCCTATAGACTTGCCAACCTGGCCCTTCACATGTCATAGAGTATGAAACTATGCATTTACAAGACAATCTATCATATATAGTAGCACTAGATCGAATCATGGATGCTAAGCTTAAATAGTTAAGGAACAAAAGCATATCGTGGTGAAAGTGGTTTGAAAAAGACTATCCCTAAAGGAGGCCACTTAGAAGTTGAAAGAAGAAATGAGAAAGAAGCATTTAAAGCTATTTCAATAGGGTATGTATCTAAATTTTTTTTAAAGGAAAGAAATGTAATATTTAATTTTCCTAAAACTATAGCGAAACCAATGGGATATAAAAGGAAGACCCTAAAATTAAATGAATTGATGTTAAGTAAGGTTAGAATAATAAGCTAGGTATTAAAAAATGAGGATACAAAGTAAAAAATGGCCTTAAACCAAAAGCCAAAATGGCTAAATAAATTTAACTAAAATGTAGTGGCAAAATTGTAATTTTAGGCAACCTTTTAGAAACTCAAAGAAGGGAGTTTTAAATGGAAAAATTAAATTTTTGGGGGTTCCCAGAGATCCTAAAAACTATAGGAACCCTAAAATGGCTAAAACCCTTTCAGTGTACATTTTAAGTCATCAGTTGACCTAAATTTTGAATAAATGATTTAGGATAGTTTTGAACCCCATAAAATTGAAAGTAAATGTTTTTAATAAACTTAAGGACCTAAATTTTTGTATGGAAAGCATGGTTCTAAAAAAGAAATTAAAATAAGCATAAACGGAAGAAGTGAATTTCAAAGACAAAATGGGAATTACGAAAGTTGTTCTAAACCACCTCCTTTCCTCTCCTTTTAAGCCATGCCACTTCTAGAGACCTCTAACTGACTCTAATAGCTTCTAAACTAGAACACCAAGGAGAGGAGAAAGAGGAAGGAAAGAAGGCCAAAGAAAGGTAAGAAAATGCCTTTTTGTCATGCTCTTACTTTCACCAACTTGATTTTGTGGCTGATTAGTCAGAGGAAGAAGAGAGTTTGAAGAAAACAAGTAAAGCACCAGATTCCCCTCTTGAGAAGCTTTAAACAAGGCACATTTCATGGTTAGGAAGTTGCTCCACTTGTCTTCTCTCCCTTTCTATAATTTTGGCCAAGTATAAGACCAGATATAAGAAGATGAAATTTGGCCATAACAAGATGGAAACTATGGTTTTGAAGCATGAAGGATTAGATTATGCCATTGGAACCAATTGAAAAGCTTTAGAATCCAAGATAAGGCAATTAGGGTTTCAATTGCACCTAAAAAGATAAGGAACCCTAGGGGCCTAGTTTAAACCATATGAAAGTATAATTAGACTAACAAGAGACCAAGGAATATGGGTATGCATCAAACTCCTATTAAGAAGTGACAAAATCTCATATTTCCTCCTTTTAAAGAGTATCTCAACCAAGGCATGGGTAGAGTACCTAGGGAATGATTTTTTGAGTTCTGATGAACTTAGATACTAGAGATGATGAATAAATAATTATAGAACCATTATATTAAATTTAGGAGCCCTAGAATGAAAGTTAAATTTTTAGGGCCTAAAATGAGTTAATGAAGTAAGTTGATTCTAAACCCCTTTAATCAAGTATGTAATGACCTAAATAAACTTCTTGAGAGTTATAAGACTTGCAGTAAACAAGAGTTTTGGGTTTGGAAAGCTAAAACCAAGAGTAGCTTTATAATGATTCTAAACTAGTCTTATTTGCCATCTTAGATTTTCATGAGATTCAATGGAGATGATGAAGCCTAGAACAAGTTCAATTGGGTTAATTTACCTTGTAATTACTATATGTATGTCCATCTAACTCAAACACACTTAAGTGCAGTTGCCAAGTGAGAAAAAGCTAGATCAAGTGGGTTAGTGGCATTTGAGCTTCTACAAGTCCTAAGGTAGCTTTATCTCCCTTTCTTGTATGTATTTGAATACTTGATTGAGTTTAAATGCTTGTGTGTATTATTACTTGAAGCTTTCATGAATTATGTTTCATTATGTTTTCCAAATGAGATATATGTGTATAAAAGAGGCAATGAGATGGCTTCCAGCTCCCTATGGCATAAAATTAAGCACAGTAGCTTTTCCTTGGTCTCGAGTTGAGATTAGTTGAGCCTAGCAAGTTTATGATGATGTCATGGCTTGAGAATGAATGATTTTTTATATTATATGATCCATAGACATAGCATTTTCACATCACATGCATTGCATTTACTTATGGTATTCATGTGTGCATTGGATTGGTTGAGATTGGCTACTGAGGTTCTCTTAAAATCTCATCGCCCATGCTTTCACTAACCATTTCAAGGTCATCAAGTCAAAGCAAGGATAGGGAGAAGATCTAAATGTTAGAAATGTTATATGAGAAGTGTTATTTGTATTAGATTATGATGTATGTAGCCAAGGGACCTCTCTTTTGTATTTTTGATGATGTATAATGTCAAACCATGTACATTTTCTATGTATGACAATGAGACCATATGTAAAAATATGAGAATGTAAATGTATGATAATTCAAGGTGATATTTGTACATGAATGTTGCAAATGGCACATTTGGTGTTAAAGAACATATGTGTATTCTTGGATGTTAAGGGGTCGTATTTTGATCCAAACCTTTTGGCATGTAATGAAATCATTAGAAATGTCATTTAGGATGATTAAAACTTACTTCAAGTGGAAGAATTCCAATTGGATATTGTAAAATCCGATTCTTTGAAAATGAGAGATTATGTTATGCGACCATTAGAATGTATATTGAGCATGAAGTATGGCAGGAGACCAAGTTAATTTAAGGGCTGAAATAATATCTCATCACCTGGGTCGAAGATCTTGTCGACAAAATCCTGTAATCTGTAGTGTAATTTCCAAGACCTTGTCAACAGGGTTTCCGCTAGCAAGTAGAAGGTCTTCTTGTAAAATATGTTAAACTTGTGTGGTCTGGAATTGAGAATGAAGGGCTTTTTAAACCAAAGTTTTGGGTTCTCTGGGGTTCCCAGAGACCCTGAAAATCATGGGAAGCCCCGAGACAGTTAAATCCCCTCCAGTGGACGTTTTTCAACGTCAGAGTGTCTGAACTTTAATAGATTTGTTCGAAAATGTTTTAGCTCCAATTTAAGGAATTCCAAAGCCATCTTTCTAAATTGAGAACCTAAATTTTATAATGGAAAAGACGGTTCTCAAAAAGTAGCTAAAATGAAGGAGAAACGAAAATGCAAAGTGTGAAAGGCAAAATGGAAATTTTTGAAAAGTCACTTTGCCCTAGCTATATAGGTGGCACCTCACACTCTTCCTCATTTCTCTTCAGATTTTTCCAACCCCAAATCAGAAGCAAAACCCTAAGGGAGAGGCGCCCAAGAGAGGAAGAAGAAAGAGGAAGAAAACCAAGCTTAAGGTATGTTTTCATGATGGTTTTCCTTAATTTTCTTCATCCACACCTCCTTTCCTCCCTTCTCCTTTGTTTCCTTGGATTAAAATGAGATTTATAAATCTGATTCAAGAGAGATATTCAAGGGAAAGTTCGGATTTGAAGAGAAGAGCTTGGAGAAATCAAGATTCAAGCCAAACTAAGTAAGAAAATAAGATAAAAATGCATCATATGGTTCATATCTTCCATGGCTCTTCTCCTCCATTTCGACCGAGACTTAGACAGGCTTAAGAAGTCAGATTTTTTAACCAAACCAAAGGTGATTCTTAGGTATTTGATGGAGAGGAATAAGAATATGCAAAAAAACCCAAGAAATAGACATTAGAAATCAAGATGCAAAACTTAGGGTTTTAAATGCACCTTCCAATTTCTGAATTTGTATGATGCTTCCTAGGTCTAAGTTAGAGTATAAATGAGTTCTTGAGACACCAAAGATGCTCCTCGCAAGCTTCCCCCTTCAAGAAAACCAAGCAAACTCCATGAAGGCCATTAAGCTCCATAGCCTCGGCCTAAAGAGTTTCTCATAGTTAGGGAGAGTTTTAAATTTTTCTAAGGCTATTCTTGAGTCACATTTGATGAATGAAAATGAGGGGAGGCCTTAAAAAAAATTTAGAACTCATGGAAAGTGATTTTGTATCTTAGGTTCCATAATATGACCTAAAGAAGCAACATGGTGCTAGGCCTTTTGTTTTGATGATGCGAGGACTCCAAGAAGTTTAAAAGGAGTCAAGAATCATATTTGAAAAGAAAGAATGAGGCCTAGAAATCTTTTGAGGGGTGTTGCTTCATTAGGTGCCAATATGGACCATAATGGAACCTATAGAGCAATCTAGTGTTTCATTAAGTTGTGTAGCCTTAGAGTGTGGTTCATAAACTTAATTAGCTCCCATAAATTGTGTCTAGCCCAAGCGAAACTATAAAATCTGATTCTTTCAAAAAGAGAGATTATGTTATGTGACCATTAGAATGTATATTGAGCATGAAGTATGGCAGGAGACCAAGTTAATATAAGGGCTGAAATAATATCTCATCACCTAGGTCGAAGATCTTGTCGACAAGATCCTTTAATATGTAGTGCAATTTCCAAGACCTTGTCGATAGGGTTTCTGCCAGCAAGTACAAGGTCTTCTTGTAAAATATGTTAAACTTGTGTGGTCTAGAATTGAGAATGGAGGGCTTTTTAAACCAAAGTTCTGGGTTTTCTGGGGTTCTCAGAGACCCTAAAAATCATGGGAAGCCCCAAGACAGTTAAATCCCCTCCAGTGGACGTTTTCCAACGTCAGAGTGTCTGAACTTTGTCAGATTTGTTCAAAAATGTTTTAGCTCCAATTTAAGGGATTCCAAAGCCATCTTTCTAAATAGAGAACCTAAATTTTATAATGGAAAAGACGGTTCTTAAAAAGGAGCTAAAACGAAGGAGAAAAGAAAATGCAAAGTGTGAAGGGCAAAATGGAAATTTTTGAAAAGTCACTTTGCCCTAGCTATATAGGTGGCACCTCACACTCTTCCTCATTTCTCTTCAAATTTTTCCAACCCCAAATCAGAAGCAAACCCTAAGGGAGAGGCGCCCTAGAGAGGAAGAAGAAGGAGGAAGAAAACCAAGCTTAAGGTATATTTTCATGATGCTTTTCCTTACTTTTCTTCATCCACACCTCCTCTCCTCCCTTCTCCTTTGTTTCCTTGGATTAAAATGAGGTTTATAAATCTGATTCAAGGGAGATATTCAAGGGAAAGTTCAGATTTGAAGAAAGGATTGCAGAAATCAAGATTCAAGCTAAACTAAGTAAGAAAATAAGGTAAAAATGCATCATATGGTTCATATCTTCCATGGCTCTTCTCCTCCATTTCGACCAAGACTTAGACAGACCTAAGGAGTCATATTTTTTAACCAAACCAAAGGTGATTCTTAGGTATTTGATGGAGAGGAATAAGAATATGCAAAGAAACCCAAGAAATAGACATTAGAAATCAAGATGCAAAACCTAGGGTTTCAAGTCCACCTTTCAATTTCTGAATTTGTAGGATACTTCCTAGGTCTAAGTTAGAGTGTAAATGAGTTCTTGAGACACCAAAGATGCTCCCCGCAAGCTTCCCCCTTCAAGAAAACCAAGCAAACTCCATGAAGGCCATTAAGCTTCATAGCCTCGGCCAAAAGAGTTTCTCATAGTTAGGGAGAGTTTTAAATTTTTCTAAGGCTATTCTTGAGTCACATTTGATGAATGAAAATGAGGGGAGGCCTTGGAAAAAATTTAGAACTCATGGAAAGTGATTTGGTGTTTTAGGTTCCATAATATGACTTAAAGAAGCAACATGGTGCTAGGCCTTTTGTTTTGATGATGTGATGACTCCAAGAGGTTTAAAAGGAGTCAAGAATCATATTTAAAAAGAAAGAATGAGGCCTAGAAATCATTTGAGGAGTGTTGCTTCATTAGGTGCCAATATGGACCATAATGGAACCTATAGAGCAATCTAGTGTTTCATTAAGTTGTGTAACCTTAGAGTGTGGTTCATGAATTTAATTGGCTCCCATAATTTGTGTCGAGGCCAAGAGAAACTATCTCCACCAAATTGTGGGTGTGTGGCCAAAAGAAGAGGCTTGAATGTTAAGGAAAACGTGTGTGCTTATATACAAGGTAGCTCTCTCCACCTTCTCTCATGCATGGCTGTGTGTTTAGCTTATTTTAGAATGCTTGTATATGTATTTTCAAGCTTTGAAAAGCATGCTAGCATGCCTTTATATGCCATGATACTTGGTGCCATGTTATGTTTGTAAATGAATCCATGATGTTTGTATGACTTTACTTGAGTGTGGAGAGGCCAAGAACTCTTCCCTTGGGTGAGGATGAGCCAAGAACCCTCGAGCTTAGTTGAGACAAAGTAAAGAGTCTCCCAAAAGCAAAGTGGGCTCCCAAGAGTATGGTTGAGTCCAAAGTGCTCAAAGAATGGGTGAGGCAAGTCCAAAATCCATGAGGAGAAGTGTGAGGCCAATCCAAACACTTAGTGAGCTCTTGAATATCTTGTATGATTGATTCACATGCCAAGGTTGCTTTTCAAATGTCTATGATTTCTACCTCTTCCATGCATGCATTTATGAAACTTGCTGGGCACATATTATGTATGATTGAATGGGAGATGAGCTATTGGGATTCTTTGAATCTCATCCCCTCCTCTCCAATGATCTAACATGCTAGGTGGATCAAGTAATTATGGTGGAGGGAGTCAACCACCATGAAGAGGGACAAGTGACAAGCTTATGCGTATTTTGTCTATTTTGGAGCCATAATAATGGTTTAAGATGTATATGATATTGTATATGTATTAGGAACCTAGAGATATATGTAAACATACTATCATGTGATGTTTAGAAGTATGGAAACCATATATGACCACTAGCCCATGTTTTGAGTATGTAATGCCATGATATGAGAATTTAAGGTTTGATGAATATGTGTATAAATGTGGGTTGAATGGCCAAAATGAGATGCATGAAGTTTGGAACTATTTGGACAGCTTACACAAGTCTTAAATAAGCTTTTAGACTTGCTCAAAAGGTGCCACAACCAAGGGAAGGCCATTTGGCAAATTTGGTACCTCATATGGAGCCAAATTTGACCATAATGGAATCCTATATCACTTTTTAGTCAAAATGAGTTAGTCTTGCCCTGAATTTTGGCATGAAATTAGGTCTCAGTGAGGGATTTTTGGGAATCTAAAGAACATAATTTTTGTACATCTAGGGAATATTTGATGAATTTTCAAAGTTGGGATTTTTTATGGATTCTGGTATGGATACTGTTCATACTGGCAGTTTTGAATTCTATGTTACTCTATGGCCAAATGGTGTTCAATGCCTATGAAATTTTATATGAATAAACTAGAGGTCATAGTCTTTCTGTGGCCACCAAGATCACCTCATTTGGAGATCTGAGCAGAGAGTTATGCAGGTTTGAAGTTAACTGTCAGTATCAGTAGTGCCCAGAAGCTCAGTTACTGTTCCATCAGTTCCAGATGTCTAAACGTATCTATTTCGTTCTAGAATTTATTTTAGTATCAATTTAATATTTTTATATTTCTAGAATGACTAAAAGTGTATGATTTCAATTTTTATAGAATTAGTTATAAATTTCAGAAATTTGTATCAGTAAACTGAGCAACAGCCCAGGCAGCCAGCGACTCTATAGGTTTTTGGATGTCACACGTCCTGTGTGATGAATGTTATGACCTAGGCGTATTTTTAGTATGAATTATACATCCTAAGCTTTCTAGAATGACAAAGATTACATGATTTCGAAATTTCTAGATTTAGTTATGATTTTCCCAAGTTGGGTCAGAAAATGGAGCAAATCTGGCCGAAAATATGCTTGTTTATTTTGAGCTCCATTTCGGTTTCCATGAATTGTAGGCATGTTTTTGTGATACAAATGAGTTGTAATAATGGAATTAAATATGAGGAAGTATAGTAGAAGCTCACACGGTCTACGTGACACCGAATTGAATTTTTTAGATACGACACAACGCGAAAATAATCATTATTTCTTTAGCGTTTCCATGGAATATCAATATGATTCATGATCTTATGCCACTTGAAAGCATGAGATGAGCTATAATTTTTGGTGTTATATTTATTGGTGTCAGAGCAAAGGTTCAGGCTCTTATTGTGGGTTGTGGCTTGTGTTTATGAGTTTCCTATATGCATATAAGCTTGTTTGGATGAATTAAGTGTGTATGATGGTAGAAGTGTTCCCTAGCTTATGTTACAGTCTATTATGATCTTTCAGTACGATGGTGAATACTAGGAGAGGTCGGCCCCCTAGCCAGGCTCGTGCTAATGAAGCCGGGCCTAGTGATCCAGTTGCTGGAGCCCTCCAGTCTATCATGGCTCGCCTGGATCAGCAGCAGGTCGTTATTATGCAGTTACAGGTATGGCTTGCTGAGAGAGATAGCCAGGGCCCTACACCTACTCCTCCTCAACCACCTCCACACTCAGATCGTCCCGAGCATTTAGGGGCGACTCACCCAGATGCACAGCCACAGACACAGATGGTTGCCCGATTCCACTAGCTCAGACACCTCCTATACAGCAACCCTTGACCAGAAAGGTGATTACACAGTTCAGAAAATTTGGGCCTCCCACTTTTGATGGTGAGATGAATGCAAATAAAGCTGAGGCCTAGATTATGGCATTAGAGCAAATCTTTGAGGTGATGGAGTGCACGTCTGAGCAGAAAGCCAAGATGGCTACATTCTAGTAATAGAAGGAAGCAATTTACTAGTGGAAGGGCACTGAGCCTATCTTAAGAGCGAGGAATGCTCCGATCACCTGGGAGGCATTCCTCGGGGTGTTCCGTGAGAAATATTTCCCTGATTCCATCAGAGATGAGAAAGAATCAAAATTCATTTTATTTAAGCAGACTCCGGGGATGTCCGTGGACCAATATATTGCAAAATTTGTGGAGCTCTCCAGATATTCCTCTTACTTGCAGAGACATGATGATGAAATATGGAGGGCAGATAGATTAGAGAAGGGTTTGCTCCCTGAGATCAGAGATAGGGTGGTGCCATAGAGGATCAGGCACTTTAATACCCTTGTTGAGGTATGCAAAGTCATAGAGACAAACCTCAGGAGATTGCAGCCTATCTCTAATGCTAGACCACCTCTTCCCCTCCCTGAGCCCAAGAGACCTAGAGAGGGTTCCCAGCCTGCAATGACTAGTCGAAGAGGTGGAAAGAGCCAGTGGAACCGGAGAGGCAAAAGGAGAAGGACTCAGTCTAGTAAAGGCAGTGCTCCATCTATTACTTGTCCCCAGTGTGGCAGAAATCACAGTACCAGACCGTGTTATGCGGGGCAGAATGTGTGCTTTAGATGTAGCAGGCCAGGGCACATGGCCAGAGATTGCACCCAGACTCCTCCATAGGCCCCTTTGTAGATCACACAGCCAAGGGAGATGGCTCCTCCTCCCAGACCACAGACCCAGGGTAGAGTCTTTGCCTTATCACAGTAGGAGGCTAGCCGGTCCCCGAGTCTGATATAAGGTACTATTAAAATAAATGATTTTTCTGTGACTACATTATTTGATTCAGGTGCTAGCCATTCTTTTATATCATATGACTGTGCTGAGAGGTTGGGTCTGAGTATGCATATATTGCCATATGAGTTGCATGTATCCACCCTCACAGGGAACTGAGCCATTACCTCCCATGCTTGTTTGAATTGTATGATCCAGTTTAACCATTATCTGACCACCCTTGATTTGATTTGTATGCCCCTCATTGATATTGCTATGATTATTGGCATGAACTGGATGTCTGCAAATAATGCCACACTAGATTGTAGCCACAAGTGTATCACTTTACCTGAGTGTGGGACTGTGCCTAGTACTAAGGCTGAGTTATCTGTCATGACCACCTCCCAAGCTGAGAGATCTCTAGGGCATGGTTGTCAGGGGTATCTAGTCTTCTTTTTAGTTCAGGCTAAGGTAGAAGAGGGTATAAAGGAGATTCCCATAGTGAGGGAGTTCCCAGAGGTATTTCCTAAAGAAATTAGTGGACTACCCCCAAAGAGAGAGGTAGAGTTCCCTATAGACATTATACCTAGGGCAGGTTCAGTGTCTAAGGCCCCGTATAGAATGGCTCCCACTGAGCTAGTAGAGCTTAAGAAATAGATAGAAGAGCTTTTAGAGAAGGGTTTCATTAGACCCAGTGTCTCACCGTGGGGAGCTCCAGTCTTATTTGTAAAGAAGAAGGACGGGATCCTTAGGCTATGTATAGATTACCGGGAACTCAATAAGATTACGATTAAGAATAAGTACCCTCTCCCTCATATAGATGACCTCCTAGATCAGTTAGTGGGAGCGTCAGTGTTTTCAAAGATAGACCTCAGGTCAGGATACCATCAGCTTAGAATATTCCCAAGACAGCTTTTAGAACTAGATACGGGCACTATGAGTTTCTAGTTATGCCCTTCGGGTTAACGAATGCACCCGCAGTCTTTATGGATTACATGAACAGAGTTTTCAGGCCATACTTAGATAGATTTGTAGTAGTCTTCATAGATGACATCCTTATCTACTCAAAAAGTAGAGAGGAACATGAGCAGCACCTGAGATTAACCTTGGAAACCCTGAGAGAGAGACAGTTATATGCTAAACTTAGTAAATGTGAGTTTTGGCTCACTGAGGTTCAGTTTCTAGGTCATGTCATCTCCCAGTCAAGGGTCGTAGTAGATCCCCATAAGGTAGAGGCAGTGTTGCAGTGGGAGAGACCTAGGACAGTGATAGAGATTAGAAGCTTTCGAGGTTTAGCAGGCTATTATAGGAGATTCATTCAGGGCTTTTCTCATATAGCGATGCCACTGACCCAGCTTACTAGAAAGAATGTGCCGTTTGTGTGGAATAAGAAATGTGAGAGTAGTTTCTAAGAGCTAAAGTACAAGCTGACCACGCCCCAGTTTTAATACTCCTTGACCCTAAAGAAACTTTTGTAGTGTACAATGATGCCTCTAAGAAAGGGTTAGGATGTGTGCTTATGCAGAAAGGCCGAGTGGTAGCTTATGCTTCTAGACAGTTGAAACCTCATGAGGAAAACTACCCCACACACGACCTAGAGTTAGCTGCAGTGGTGTTTGCTTTGAAAATATGGAGACACTACTTATATGGGCAACAATAGAAATCTACAGTGACCACAAGAGCCTCAAATATTTATTTGAACAGAAAGAGCTAAATATGGGGCAACGAAGATGGTTAGAATTTTTAAAAGATTTTGATTTCACATTAAAATACCATCCCGGTAAGGCTAATGTGGTAGCTGATGCCCTTAGTAGAAAATCCATACATATGGCCTGTATGATGATCCGAGAGCAGGAATTGATTGAGAGATTTAGAGACATGAGACTCTTGTAACACCCCAAAAATTAATTAAGGTGTTAATCATGGATTAAGATTAATTAAGAATAAATAATATAGGATGATTTGGCAAGTTGAGTAAATAGGGATTTTAGATAGATAAATTATTAATATGGGCTTGAGAATTAATTGAGATAGAAACTTCACCTAGGCCCAAATTAATGAAATGTGATAAGAGACTAATGGAGGCCTAATGAGTTAGGGGTAGACCCAAACTAATTTAATGAGATAGAGGCCCAAGATTTATCTTGTATAGGCTCAATTAAGTGGCCCAATAACCCTTGTGCAAACCCAAGCCCTTGAGCCCTTCAAATTGGGCCCAAACACCATTAAACTTCAGCAACCCAATGTATAAAACTGGCCCAATGAAATTCTGCAGCCCAACAATCGAAAACTGGCCCAATAAGCAAAATCTAAAAACCCAATTGGGTTTGGACTTAGAGCAACCCATGACCCAGCCCCTTGACCCAACTTAAACCCATCTAAAACCCTAATACTTCAGCCACTTATCCCATTTGCTGAAACTCAAAAGTGAAATTCGAAGGTGGAGAAGGAGGCTAGGGTTGGGGGTAAGAATTCTACATTTTCACACACTTAGAGCAAGATTCAGCCAAGGTAATAGTTATACAACTTAATCCCCTCATCTTTTGGTCCGATTAGTTTTTCATTTGGAGTAATTTCATCATACCCAAAATCTGAAATGTGGGTGTTTGGGGATTTCCTTGAGGAAATTCGTAGGTTGAGGTTGGGGTTGGTATTAGGTGAGTTTAAACCCCCATTTTGATGCATTTTCTGTTAGTTTGAGACCCCTATAGTTGACTTATGATATGGGCTTTGGTTTCATGTGAAATTACCCAGAAATTGGAGTGAACTATGGAAATTTCTGGTGTGGGGAAGTTGGAATCCGAAGTTAAATCCCTTGGTAATTAGGTGAGTAACCTCTAGTCTGTTATTAGTAGTTCAACTCTTTGAATATTTGATTGTGATAAAAAATGATGATAATGATGCTTGTTATAGGCTTGGTATGCATTTGGATTATTATGGTAGCTAGGGGCAGAGTAATTGGCTTCATTGAGGTAACTGGGTTATTTTCCTAATTCCATGTATATGCTCATGTTAATCTGCTATTTGTTACACATGCTTGATTTTGAAATGTTAAATGACTGGTTGACTACTCAATTGTTATTATGATTGGACCTTGTGAGTCCATGGTGGAGCTGTGGTGCGGCTGCCACCCGTGCATGTGCTATGATCGAGCACCGGGTTATGATCAAACCCCAGATGCACTGAGCCCTGGTTGTGCTCATGATGGAGTAGGTGCCGTGGACGGGCCTCTTCCGGTGTTATTGGCCATTAACATGTTATGTATGATTGCTGGTATGGGACAGTAGTCATTGGTAGCTTAACTAGTTCATTTGCCAATTGAATTGATGATTCTGATATTGATGACATGAGATTGTCTTGGATTGATTGACTTGTACATATAGATGGAAATTTCCTTTTGTTACTGAGATTGTATATCTCACCCCGTTGTGGGCTAACATTTTCAGGGATCGGACCTCTTAGTGGCAAGGAAAAAATTAACGAGAGCCTGTTAAATGGTTTGGTAGCACATAGGTCTGGGAGCTTTGACAAAATGTATTGTAATTAAATTGTTAGTTTTGTATCATTGCTGCATTGCATCATGGGTTGCCAAGTATAGGGATTGTATATGTAATTCGATTATCATGGAATTGAACCTTATGATTGTAATTGGCTAATAATGGAAAGTGTATCTAATGTTAAATATCAACGGGGCATGATTGGTGTTGTTATTATTCCATAAACTTGCTAATAGGAGGTAATTAGAGGAAAGAAATGGACATATAAGTTTTGAATGGGTAATGGAAGCATAGCTAAGGTAGATAAATGCCATTAGAGCCATATAAAATGAGGGGAAGTGATCTTAGGGTGTCCCTAAGAAGAGAAATGGAGTGTAGGGGGCAAAATATAGTGAAAACAGCTACAGAAGGGAGTCACGCCGCAGCCAAGAAGGCTTCGCCGCGGCCTAGGGAGTGACAGTGGCGAGGGACGCCGCGGCTTGAGAAATCTAGCCGCGGTGCGGAGTGAAAATAATCGCCCAGGGGGTGACAGAACGTAACCTCGCCGCAGCGCGAGTCGAGGAAATTAACTAGAGAAGTTACAGTAGTAAAACTCGCCGCGGCGCAGATCCAACTCGCCGTGGCTATCGCCGCAATGAAAGTCAAGAAAATTCCAGAGAGCAACTTGGCCACGGCACAAGAGTTCCAGGCCGCAGCACAAGTTTAAAAACTTGGTTTTCGAGCTCCAGAACCTAGTTTAGCCGCGGCGGGGAAGTTCCAGGTCGCGACGCAGGTCCCCAAACTTCTATATTTGACCTAGAAACCCTAATTTCAGTAAGACTAATGTTAGGGAGTAGCATGGGGACATTGGTGGGATATTTTGTGGGTTGGAATTGATTAATGGATGAATCCTAAGCCTTGATGATGGTACAAACCCTTTTATGCATGTTTCCATTATGGTTGTTAGTTGATGATCCTAGTAGTATCAAGGTTTAAATTTCCCCTATATTTTCTTAATGTAATTAATTGCAACGACTCCAAACCTTGATCATTATTTATTAATCATGTATTTAACTATAATTACCGATATTAGAATTTAGAGTCGTCACAACTCTCCTGCGAGGTGTATTCAGGGAAGCTATTAATGAGTGAGACCCGAATAAAGAATGACTTGAGGGATCGGATAAGAGAGGCCTAGCAGACAGATGACCATGTAAATAAGATTAGAGCTCAGATAGCCCAGGGTAATATGCAGGAGTTCAATCTGTCTGAGGATGACATAGTAAGATACAGGGATAGGCTGTATGTGCCTAGAAACACAAAACTTAGGGAAAAATTATTAGATGAGGCACATAAGAGTAAGTGCACCATTCATCCGAGTAGTAATAAAATGTACCAGGATTTGAAGAAAATGTTTTGGTGGCCCGGGATGAAAACAGACATAGCAGAATATGTCTCATGATGTCTAGTATGCCAGAGAGTAAAAATAGAACATCAGAAACTAGCTGGGTTGCTTCAGCCCTTAGATATCCCGGAGTGAAAATGGGATAGCATAGCTATGGATTTTGTCATGGGTTTACCCAGGACATCATCGGGGTATGATGCAATATGGGTAATAGTGGATAGGTTAACAAAGTCAGCGCACTTTTTACCTATGAAAGCCACTTATACCCTAGATAAGTTAGCCCAGTTGTACATCAGGGAGATAGTGAGACTGCATGGTGTGCCTCAGAGCATAGTGTCAAATAGGGATCCCAGATTCACATCGAATTTCTGGAGATCATTACAGGATGCTCTAAGCACCAGACTTAGATTCAACACGGCCTATCACCCTCAGACGGATGGACAGACGGAGAGAACCATCCAGACCCTAGAGGACATGTTGAGGGCGTGTGTATTAGAAATGAAAGGGAACTGGGATACATACTTGCCTTTAGCGTAGTTTGCCTATAATAACAGTTATCATGCAAGTATACAGATGGCACCGTATGAGGCATTGTATGGGAAGAAGTGTAGATCCCCAGTGTGTTGGGTTGAGCTAGGAGAGCGGAGCCTCATAGGCCCAGAGTTAGTGGACCAGACCTCCAGACAAATAAAGACCATCAAAAAGAAACTTCTGACGGCCCAGAGTAGACAAAAAAATTACGCATAAAAATATAAGCGACCGTTAGAGTTTGAAATTGGAGACCATGTCTTCATTAGAGTGTCTCCAGTCACAGGGATAGGTTGGTTCATCAAAAGCAAAAAGCTCAGTCCAAAGTAGATAGGTCCTTTCTAGATTCTTGATAAAGTAGGACCTGTGGCATACAGACTAGCCCTTCCTTTGAATTAAAGCCAAGTCCATACTGTCTTCCATGTTTCCCAGTTGAAAAAGTACCAGCCCGACCCCTCATAGTCATAGAATATGAGAATGTGCAGTTACAGGATGATCTATCATATATAATAGCACCAGATTGGATGTGGACGTTAGACTCAAACAATTATGGAACAAGACGATACTGCTGGTGAAAGTGGTTTGGAAAGGGTTATCTCCTGAAAAAGCCACCTGGGAACTAGAGGATGATATGAGGAAAAAATATCCAAACCTCTTCCCATAAGGTATGTTATCTAAATCTTGAGGACGAAATTTTTTAAAAGGAGGGGCGAAATGTAAAATCTGATTCTTTGAAAATGAGAGATTATATTATACGACCATTAGAATGTATATTGAGTATGATGTATGGCAGTAGACTAAGTTAATTTAAGGGCTAAAATAATATCTCATCACCTGGGTCGAAGATCTTGTCGACAAGATCCTGTAATCTGTAGTGCAATTTCCAAGACCTTGTTGACAGAGTTTCTGCCAGCAAATACAAGGTCTTCTTGTAAAATATGTTAAACTTGTGTGGTCTAGAATTGAGAATGGAGGGCTTTTTAAACCAAAGTTCTGGGTTCTTTGGAGTTCTCAGAGACCCTGAAAATCATGGGAAGCCCTGAGACAGTTAAATCCCCTCCGGTGGACGTTTTCCAACGTCAGAGTGTTTGAACTTTGATAGATTTGTTTGAAAATGTTTTAGCCCCAATTTAAGGGATTCCAAAGCCATCTTTCTAAATTGAGAACCTAAATTTTATAATGGAAAAGACGGTTCTCAAAAAGGAGCTAAAACGAAGGAGAAATGAAAATGCAAAGTGTGAAGGGCAAAATGGAAATTTTTGAAAAGTCACTTTGCCCTAGCTATATAGGTGGCACCTCACACTCTTCCTCATTTCTCTTCAGATTTTTCCAACCCCAAATCAGAAGCAAAACCCTAAGGGAGAGGCGCCCAAGAGAGGGAGAAGAAGGAGGAAGAAAACCAAGCTTAAGGTATATTTTCATGATGCATTTCCTTACTTTTCTTCATCCACACCTTCTCTCCTCCCTTCTCCTTTGTTTCCTTGGATTAAAATGAGGTTTATAAATCTGATTCAAGGGAGATATTCAAGGCAAAGTTCGGATTTGAAGAGAGGAGCTTGGAGAAATCAAGATTCAAGCCAAACTAAGTAAGAAAATAAGGTAAAAATGCATCCTATGGTTCATATCTTCCATGGCTCTTCTCCTCCATTTTGACCGAGACTTAGACAGACCTAAGGAGTCAGATTTTTTAACCAAACCAAAGGTGATTCTTAGGTATTTGATGGAGAGGAATAAGAATATGCAAAAAAACCCAAGAAATAGGCATTAGAAATCAAGATGCAAAACCTAGGGTTTCAAGTGCACCTTTTAATTTCTGAATTTGTAGGATGCTTCTTAGGTCTAAGTTAGAGTATAAATGAGTTCTTGAGACACCAAAGATGCTCCCCACAAGCTTCCCCCTTCAAGAAAACCAAGCAAACTCCATGAAGGCCATTAAGCTCCATAGCCTCAGCCTAAAGAGTTTCTCATAGCTAGGGAGAGTTTTAAATTTTTCTAAGGCTATTCTTGAGTCACATTTGATGAATGAAAATGAGGGGAGGCCTTGGAAAAAATTTAGAACTCATGGAAAGTGATTTGGTGTCTTAGGTTCCATAATATGACCTAAAGAAGCAACATGGTGCTAGGTCTTTTGTTTTAATGATGTGATGATCCAAGAGGTTTAAAAGGAGTCAAGAATCATATTTGAAAAGAAAGAATGAGGCCTAGAAATCATTTGAGGGGTGTTGCTTTATTAGGTGCCAATATGGACCATAATGGAACCTATAGAGTAATCTAGTGTTTCATTAAGTTGTGTAGCCTTAGAGTGTGGTTCATGAATTTAATTGGCTCCCATAATTTGTGTCTAGGCCAAGAGAAACTATCTCCACCAAATTGTGGGTGTGTGGCCAAAAGAGGAGGCTTGAAAGTTAAGGAAAAATTGTGTGCTTGTATACAAGGTAGCTCTCTCCACCTTCTCTCATGCATGGCTATGTATTTAGCTTGTTTTAGAATGCTTGTATGTGTATTTTCAAGCTTTGAAAAGTATGCTAGCATGCCTTTATATGCCATGATGCTTGGTGCCATGTTATGTTTTTAAATGAATCCATGATGTTTGTATGACTTTACTTGAGTGTGGAGAGGCCAAGAACTCTTCCATTGGGTGAGGATGAGCCAAGAACCCTCGAGCTTGGTTGAGACAAAGTAAAGAGTCTCCCAAAAGCAAAGTGGGCTCCCAAGAGTATGGTTGAGTCCAAAGTACTCAAAGAATGGGTGAGTCAAGTCCAAAATCCATGAGGAGAAGTGTGAGGCCAATCCAAACACTTAGTGAGCTCTTGAATGTCTTGTATGATTGATTTATATGCCAAGGTTACTTTTCAAATGTCTATGATTTCTACCTCTTCCATGCATGCATTTATGAAACTTGCTTGGCACATATTATGTACGATTGAATGGGAGATGAGCTATTGGGATTCTTTGAATCTCATCCCCTCCTCTCCAATGATCTAACATGCTAGGTGGACCAAGTAATTATGGTGAAGGGAGTCAACCACCATGAAGAGGGACAAGTGACAAGCTTATGCGTATTTTGTCTATTTTAAAGCCATAATAATGGTTCAAGATTTATATGATGTTGTATATGTATTATGAACCTGGAGATATATGTAAACATACTATCATGTGATGTTTAGATGTATGGAAACCATATATGACCACTAGCCCATGTTTTGAGTATGTAATGCCATGATATGAGAATTTAAGGTTTGATGAATATGTGTATAAATGTGGGTTGAATGGCCAAAATGAGATGCATGAGGTTTGGGACCATTTGGTCAGCTCCCACAAGTCTTAAATAAGCTTTTAGACTTGCCCAAAAGGTGCCACAACGAAGGGAAGGCCATTTGGCAAATTTGGTACCTCATATGGAGCCAAATTTGACCATAATGGAACCCTATATCACTTTTTATCCAAATGCATTATTCTTGCCCTGAAATTTGGCATGCAATTAGGTCTCAATGAGGGCTTTTTGGGAAGCTAAAGAACATAATTTTCGGATGTCTAGGGAATATTTGATGAATTTTCAAAGTTGGGATTTTTCTTGGATTCTGGTATTCATACTGGCAGTTTTGAATTCTGTGTCACCCGATGGCTAAATGGTGTCTAATGCCTATGAAATTTAATAAATAAACTAGAGGTCACAAGATTTCTTGGGCCACCAAGATCACCTCATTTGGAGGTCTGAGCAGAGAGTTATGTAGGTTTGAAGTTAACTGTCAATATCAGTAGCGCCCAGGAGCTCAGTTACTGTTCTATCAGTTCCAGATGTCTAAACGTATCTTTTTCATTCTAGAATTATTTTTAGTATCAATTTAAAATTTGTAGCTTTCCAAAATGACCAAAATTGTATAATTTCTAGTTTTATAGAATTAGTTATGAATTTCAGAAATTTGTATCAGTATACTGAGCAACAGCCTAGGCAGCCAGTGACTCTGTAGGTTTTTGGATGTCAAACGTCTTGTGTGATGAATGTTATGACCTGGGCATATTTTTAGTATGAATTAGACATCATAATATTTCCAGAATGACAAAGATTACATTATTTATAATTTTCTAGATTTAGTTATGATTTTCCAAAGTTAGGTCAGAAAATGGAGCAAATCTGGCCGAAAATATGCTTGTTTATTTTGAGCTCCATTTTGGTTTCCATGAATTGTAGGCATGTTTTTGTGATGCAAATGAGTTGTAATAATGGAGTTAAATATGAGGAAGTATAGTAGAAGCTCACATAGTCCACGTGACCCCGAATTGAATTTTTTAGATACGACGCAACGCGAAAATAATCATTATTTTTTTAGCGTTTTCATGGAATATCAATATGATTCATGATCTTATGCCACTTGTTACAGAAACTATCTCCACCAAATTGTGGGTTTGTGACCCCGAATTGAATATTGTTGATATAGCGCAATGCGAAAAAAGTCTATTATTTTCATCCCCTTTCTCATATACACTTGTGGGATTAATAATACAAAGTTTATAAATGGCATGAAATGAGCTAGAAGTTATAGTGTTACAGATATCAAATGATCCAAATTGATATCAAAGTTGGTCAGAAAAGAGGTATAAACTGTTGGGAATTATGGGAGGCACACAGCAAAAACGTTTAAAATTTTGATCCCAATTCCCACTAAGGATCCGTCAAAATCACTTAAACCGAATAGGTTCAGAGAATTACCTTTTTTCTGTCGATTGAGTTTGTTGTTTACTTTTATTTGGATCATAGGAACTGACCGCAGATCATCTCTCTCTACTAGTATCCACACGAACGGGGTTCAGCAACTCAAAACGGTGTGCTAGCAGTCTGTCCGTACAATTCCGTACAGTCCGTATGATGTCTATGTATGCAATACTAAATCTATGCAATACCTTGTCTATGTAGGTGCATTGACTTAGACCGATTAGCCTCTTGGATCTATCTCTATAGATCCTAATCCCAAGGATATAATTGGCCTCGCCTAAGTCTTTCATTGAGAAATACTTTCCTAACCAAGACTTCACAATCTGTAAGGTAGGAATGTCATTTCCAATAAGTAGGATGTTATTAACATAAAGCACTAGAAATACAATTGTGCTTCCACTAACCTTCTTGTAAACACAAGGTTCATCAATATTTTGGATAAAACCAAAATCTTTGACTACTTCGTCAAAGTGATGATTCCAACTCCGAGATGCTTGCTTCAATCCATAAATGGATTTTTGAAGCTTGCAAACCTTCCCAGAATCCTCTGGACATATAAGACCTTCAGGTTGTGGCATATACACATCCTCAAGCAACTTTCCATTAAGAAATGCTGTTTTCACATCCATTTGCCAAATCTCATAATCATAGTACGCAGCAATGGCCAGAAGGATTCTGATTGATTTAATCATAGCGACTGGTGAAAAGGTTTCATCATAGTCTATACCATGTGTTTGTTTGAATCATTTTGCAACCAATCGTGCCTTGAAGGTATGCACTTGGCCATCCATGTCAGTTTTCTTCTTGAAAACCCACTTGCGCCCTATGGCTTTTATACCTTCAGATGGGTTAATCAAGGTTCATACCTGATTGTCATACATGGATTGCATCTTAGACTTCATGGCTTCTAGTCATTTCTCAGAGTCTGATCCCATTATGGCCTCTTGATAGGTGGTTGGCTCATCTTGATAAATGAGCAACACATCACGATATCTTTGAGACTGATGTCGTGTCTTATCAGACCTTCGTGGGCCTTGTGTTACTTGAGTAGGCTCAACAACTTGTTGTGAGACTTCTCGATTTTCCATCTCCGATTCAATGTGATTTTGTGGCTCTCGAACTTCTTCAAGATGTATCTTACTCCCACTGGTTCTTTTAGAGATGAATTCTCTTTATAAAAAGATACCATTTCGAGCAACAAACAATTTGTTCTCAGTGGGGTTGTAGAAGTAGTATCCTTTAGTTTCTTTAGGATAACCCACAAAAAGACATTTTATAGATTTGGGTGCTAACTTATCTGAGGCCTATTGCTTAACATATGCCTCGCATCCCCAAATCTTGAGAAAAGATAAACTGAGCTTTTTCCCAGTCCATATCTCATATGGTGTCTTTTCAACCGCCTTAGATAGAACACGATTTAGTGTAAATGCAGCTGCTTCTACTACAGAGCCCCAAAAGGATGGTGGAAGATCCGTTTGACTCATCATGGATTGAACCATATCTAATAAGGTTCGGTTCCTTTGTTCAGAAACACAATTCCATTATGGTGTTCCTGGTGGGGTTAATTGTGAGACAATACCACAATTTCTAAGATGGTTAATAAACTCTTGGCTCAAATATTCACCACCTCAATCGGATCGAAGTGCTTTAATAGATTTGCCAAGCTGATTCTGTACTTCATTTTGGAATGTTTTGAACATTTCAAAAGCTTCAGATTTGTGTTTCATTAAATAGATGTAACCATATCTACTATAGTCATCTATAAAAGTAATGAAGTACAAGTGGACTCCTTTAGCAGTTGTACTTAGTGGACCACATACATCAGTATGTACTAGGCCCAATAAGTTAGTGGCCCACTCACTGTGTCCAGTGAAAGGTGCCTTAGTCATCTTTCCTAATATACAAGATTCGCATGTGTCAAATGATTCAAAATCAAATGATTTCAGAAGTCCATCTTGATAGAGCTTTGAAATACGTTTCTCATTTATATGGTCTAGACGACAGTACCAGAAATAGGTCGGATTCAAGTCGTTAGTCTTGATCCTCTTGGTAGTTATTGTTGAAGATTGTGCCCTAGGCCAATCATTGTATTGCGAACATTCTTTTTATTATGAAATAAGAGTTTTCTTTATATTACATTATTATATTATTTGCATGTTTATATAGAATAATATCCATGGATAAATCATTTTTGAATTATCCAAAATGTCCCTAATCAATCATCCTTGTGGGAACAACGATGAATTAAGATTAGTATGATTTTGATTGATTAAGTGTTAATCATGTATGATGATATGAATCAAAATCATAGGCGTGTGTTAGAGAACAGGACGCTGGATAGACCCGTCATGAGATAAGCTACATAGATTAGGTCATAAGTTTATCTCATATGTTACCATGTCATTGATCCCTTGGACCTGAGATCACCATAGATTCCTACATGACGTATACTATACTTTGGCATAGTCTAATGTCACCTTTAGTCGGGTGATTATAAAGACTCTGATCAGGTATAATGGAATCCATGGAGAGGAAGATGAGTGGTCAAGATGGAATTTATCCCTCTGATTAATAGAGAGATATCTCTGGGCCCCTCGATGAGTGTGACTGAGAAATGCATGGCCATGCTCAAATGGAAAGGGTTCCATCTTATATCAGTCTACTCAGAGATCGAGAAAGTTATGATCGAACAAGTTGAGGATGACATTTCCATGCCTCATACTCGATCTAGATATCGTGTAACAAAAGGGATATGATAAGGTTATAAGATAGGTTACATCGGATCACCAATCCCGTATGATTTAGGTAGTCCCAATGTCTTGCTAAAGGCCGCTTCTGATTTGTGGGTTAAACAGTGTAGTTGGCCTACTGCCAACATCATATGGGTCTGCAGGGTCGCAAGAAGAATGGACCAACTCAGGCTAAAATATCAACATTCATTGAATCAGAAATATGTCTAGATTCAATGAATATCTAAGATGGAGGAATTATTTATTTATATATATATATATATATATATATAATTAAAATATATTAATTTAAATTTGATTCTATTAGATAGATTTAAATTTAATTCTATCAGATAGATTTAAATTTAAAATAATCAGATAATTTAAATTAAGCTCTAGATATTGTTAGTTTAAATTTAAACTATATGATAGATTTGAATTTAAACCAATAGATATATTAATTAATTTTGATTAATTAAATATATCTGAAACTTTAATCTATAAATAGAGGTTTCCATAGCTAGAGCTAGAGCTGCCTCTAAAAATCCTTAGAGAGAGGGACACCGTACGGACGTCGTATGGAATTGTACGGACGTCGTATGGAATTGTACTGACGTCGTACTGATTGTACGTAAATTGTACGGACATGCTGCTAGCACACTGTTTGAGTTGCTGAACCCCATTCGTGTGGATACCAGTAAAGGGAGCTGATCTGTGGTCAGTTCCTGTGATCCAAATAAAAGTAAACAACAAACTCAATCGACAAAAAAGGTAATTCTCTGAACCTATTTAGTTTAAGTGATTTTGACGGATCCTTGGTGAGAATTGGGATCAAAATTTTAAACGTTTCTACTGTGTGCCTCCCATAATTCCTAACAGTGGTATCAGAGCCACGTCAATAATTGCTTAAATTGAATACCTGTGTGTTCTAAGAATTTTATCTTATAATCAATTTTTCTCATGTGCTAATATAAGATATGTATGCGATATTAATTTGATCAAATTATTTTAAAAAAGTATGAAATCTAAGCGTAGAGGTTCTTTTAATGAATTCATTTATATATATATATATATATATATATATATATTAATTCACTAAATTTACAACCTTTCATATGAGATGAGATGTTTGTAACATGTGTATTGTGATTTGCTTGGATGGGTATGGTGCATGATATGGCCCTAGGATACTTATGGTTTGTAATTTTTAAAATACGGCCTGCGTGTCGTGCCTTTCTCTATTCACTATGAATATACATTCTTTTCTCATCTCACACTCCCCTCGAATGTTTAAGCGAGGTTTCTCTTTGTATATATAAATTTTATCTTAGAGGAATCCTCTCATTGGCTTAGGAGGAGATAAGATAGATGGGCCATATTGTGTCATATTTATTTTAAGATTTATGATGAGATCATATGTATGTATGTATGCTATCGTAGTATATAATAATGTGACAACTAGTTTTATGAAATAATAAAATAAAATCCTTCATATAAAATTTTAAGTTACAATGCCGCCCACTAATGAACATCTGTCAAGACTTTGATCACCTAACTGTAGGTTCCACCAAAGTGGGATACACTTAGGTTATCTTAGTAAGGCAGCTTGGGTAATAGTGATACTCATAAGTTTCATAGTGGTTTGACTTAATTGAAACTATCAAAATGGTTTTAGGTCTCAAGGCATTAGATAGGATTAAACATGCCAAATCATGTGATGAATAAATCCTATAAAAGATCTAAGAATTACATGTAATGTAATTGATAAACGAGTTACCTACCTAAATAGCTTAATTTTAAGCGTCTTGCCAAAGCAGACTTATAATTAAGTGAAATATGGGTCTTAGTCCACTAAATTAAATTGAGGGTTATTTTTAGTGGAAAGTTATTAATTTGATTTTGCATATTCTGTTGTAGAAAAAAAAATGTCAACAAATAACTTTGCTGCACTATCATTGCGATCCGTCCTTGAGAAGGACAAACTCAATGGGACAAACTTTATTGACTAGTTTAGGAACTTGAGAATTATTCTCAAACAGGAAAGAAGGTTATATGTCCTAGATGAGCCCATTCCTAAGGAGCCTGTAGCCAATACTCCAAGAGCACAAAAGGATGCCCACACCAAGCATCTCAATGATTCTGTGGATGTGGGATGCCTGATGTTAGCCACCATGGTCCCAGAACTTCAAAGAGATCTGGAACTTATGGAGGCTTATGAGATGATTGTTCATCTCAAGGAAATGTTCCAACAACAAGCAAGGTAGGAAAGGTTTGAAACCACCAAGGCCTTGTATTCGTGTAAAATGGCTGAAGGTGCATCAGTTAGCACTCATGTTTTGAAGATGAAAGGCTACCTTGATCACCTTGAGAGGCTTGGATTTCCCATAAGTCAAGAGTTATCTACAGATTTGATCTTAAACTCACTCCCTAAAAGTTATGACCAATTTGTCATGAACTACAATATGAACAACATGGAGAAATCTATTTCTGAACTGCATGGGATGCTTAAAACTGCCGAGCAAAATATTAAGAAAAATCCAAGCTCTGTTTTAATGGTTCAGAAAGGTAAAGGAATGAAAAAGAAAGGTAAAGGCAAAGGAAAGGGCCTGAACAATAAGTTCAAAAACCAAAACAAGCCCAAACCCAAGCCTGAAGCCAAGAAGGCAAAGCCTCCCAAGGAAAGAGTTTGTTTCTTTTGCAATGAGCCCGGTCATTGGAAGAGAAACTGCAAGCTCTACCTGGAAGATCTAAAGAAAAAGAAGAATAGTGGGGCTATTACTTTAGGTATCTATGTTATAGAAATTAATCTTTCTACTTCTCTTACGTGGGTATTAGATACTACATATGGAACTCACATTTGTACAAATGTGCAGGGTCTCAAAAGGAGTAGGAAGTTGAAAAAGGGCGAAATAGACCTACGAGTTGGAGATAGAGCAAGAGTTGCTGCTTTAGCCGTAGGCACTTATGAATTAGTTTTGCCCAATGGGCTTTTGTTAATTTTGAACAATTGCTATTATGTTCCTGCTTTGAGTAAAAACATAATTTCACTTTCTTATTTGGATAAGGAAGGTTTTATTTCAATTATTGGGAATAATAAATGTTCTATTTATCATAATGACATTTTTTATGTGGATGGTGATTTGCATGGTGGTCATTATTATTTAAATATTGATACTCCCAATAATCAAGATATCTATAACATAACTACCAAGAGGATCAAGACTAACGACTTGAATCCAACTTATCTCTGGCACTGTCGTCTAGGCCACATAAATAAGAAACGCATTTCAAAGCTCCATCAAGATGGACTTCTGAAATCATTTAATTTTGAATCATTTGACACATGCGAATCTTGTATATTAGGAAAGATGACTAAGGCACCTTTCACTAGACACAGTGAGCGGGCCACTGACTTATTGGGCCTAGTACATACTGATGTATAGGTCCACTATGTACAACTGCTAGAGGAGGCCACTTGTACTTCATTACTTTTATAGATGACTATAGTAGATATGGTTACATCTATTTAATGAAACACAAATCTGAAGCTTTTGAAATGTTCAAAACATGCCAAAATGAAGTACAGAATCAGCTTGATAAATCTATTAAAGCACTTCGATCCGATCGAGGTGGTGAATATTTGAGCCAAGAGTTTATTGACCATATTAGAAATTGTGGTATTGTCTCACAATTAACCCCACCAGGAACACCACAATGGAATGGCGTTTCTGAATGAAGGAACCGAACCTTATTAGATATGGTTTGATCCATGATGAGTCAAATGGATCTTCCACCATCCTTTTGGGGCTATGCATTAAAAACAACTGCGTTTACACTAAACTGTGTTCCATCTAAGGCGGTTGAAAAGACACCATATGAGATATGGACTGGGAAAAAGCTCAGTTTATCTTTTCTCAAGATTTGGGGATGCGAGGCATATGTTAAGCAACAGGCCTTAGATAAGTTAGCACCTAAATCTATAAAATATATTTTTGTGGGTTATCCTAAGGAAACTGAAGGAAACTACTTCTACAACCCCACTGAGAACAAATTGTTTGTTGCTCGAAATGGTATCTTTTTAGAAAGAGAATTCATTTCTAAAAGAACCAGTGGGAGTAAGATACATCTTGAAGAAGTTCGAGAGCCACAAAATCACATTGAACCGAAGATGGAAAATCGAAAAGACTCACAACAAGTTGTTGAGCCTACTCAAGTAACACAAGGCCCACGAAGGTCTGATAGGACAAGACATCAGCCTCAAAGATATCGTGATATGTTGCTCATTGATCAAGATGAGCCAACCACCTATCAAAAGGCCATAATAGGATCAGACTCTGAGAAATGGCTAGAAGCCATGAAGTTTGAGATGCAATCCATGTATGACAATCAGGTATGGACCTTGATTAACCTACCTGAAGGTATAAAAGGCATAGGGTGCAAGTGGGTTTTCAAGAAGAAAACTGACATGGATGGCCAAGTGCATACCTTCAAGGCACGATGGTTGCAAAAGGATTCAAACAAACACATGGTATAGACTATGATGAAACCTTTTCACTAGTCGCTATAATCAAATCAATCAGGATCCTTCTCGCCATTGCTGCATACTATGATTATGAGATTTGGCAAATGGATGTGAAAACAGCATTCCTTAATAGAAAGTTGCTTGAGGATGTGTATATGACACAACCTGAAGGTTTTATGCATCCAGAGGATTCTGGGAAGGTTTAAAAGCTTCAAAAATCCATTTATGGATTGAAGCAAGCATCTCGGAGTTGGAATCATCGCTTTGACGAAGTAGTCAAAGATTTTGGTTTTATCCAAAATATTGATGAACCTTATGTTTATAAGAAGGTTAATGGGAGCACAATTGTATTTCTAGTGCTTTATGTTGATGACATCCTACTTATTGGAAATGACATTCCTACCTTGCAGATTGTCAAGTCTTGGTTAGGAAAGTGTTTCTCAATGAAAGACTTAGACGAGGCCAATTACATCCTTGGGATTAGGATCTATAGAGATAGATACAAGAGGCTAATCGGTCTAAGTCAATGCACCTAGATAGACAAGGTATTGCATAGATTTAGTATGCAAGATTCAAAAAGGGATTTTGTACCTATGTCTTATGGCATCAATCTCAGCAAGACTCAGTGTCCTAGTACACGTGATGAGCGAGAATGCATGAGTAAGATTCCATACGCCTCGGCTATTGAATCTATCATGTATGCCATGTTGTGCACTCGACCAAATGTCTTATATGCCTTGAGTATGACTAGTAGATTTCAATCAGATCCAAGTGAGAATCACTGGACTGTTGTCAAGAATATCCTAAAGTACTTGAGAAGAACTAAAGATGTATTCTTGGTGTATGGAGGATTAGATGACGAGTTTGTTGTAAACGGTTACACAGATGCAAGTTTTCAATCTGACAAAGATGATTCTAAATCGCAATCAGGATTTGTATTCTGTTTGAATAGTGGAGCAGTAAGTTGGAAGAGCTCAAAGCAAAGTACTGTGGCTGATTCTACAACAGAAGCTGAGTACCTAGCAGCATCAGATGCAGCTAAGGAAGCTGTTTGGATTAAAAAGTTCATCACTGAGCTAGGGGTGGTGCCTACCATCTCAAATCCAATAGATTTGTTTTGTGACAACAATGGTTCAATAGCACAGGCTAAAGAACCTAGGTCACAGCAAAGGACAAAATACATACTCAGGCGATATCACCTTATCAGAGAAATCATTCATAGAGGTGATATAAAGATATGCAAAATACCAACTCATGACAATGTTGCTGATCCTCTTACTAAGCTGCTTGCATAGGCTAAGCATGATCGTCATGTTAGGTCAATGGGTATTAGAAACATTAATGATTGAACCTAGTGCAAGTGGGAGTATTGGAGATTGTGCCCTAAGCCAATCATTGTATTGCAAACATTGTTTTTATTACGAAATAAGAGTTTTCTTTGTATTACATTATTATATTATTTGTATGTTTATATATAATAATATCCATGGATAAATCATTTTTGAATTATCCAAAATGTCCCTAATCAATCATCCTTGTGGGAACAACGATGAATTAAGATTAGTATGATTTTGATTGATTAAGTGTTAATCATGTATGATGATATGAATCAAAATCATAGGCGTGTGTTAGAGAACAGGACGCTGGATAGACCCGTCATGAGATAAGCTACATAGATTAGGTCATAAGTTTATCTCATATGTTACCATGTCATTGATCCCTTGGACCTGAGATCACCATAGATTCCTACATGAAGTACACTATACTTTGGCATAGTCTAATGTCACCTTTAATCGGGTGATTATAAAGACTCTGATCAGGTATAATGGAATCCATGGAGAGGAAGATGAGTGGTCAAGATGGAATTTATCCCTCTGATTAATAGAGAGATATCTCTGGGCCCCTCGATGAGTGTGACTGAGAAATGCATGGCCATGCTCAAATGGAAAGGGTTCCATCTTATATCAGTCTACTCAGAGATCGAGAAAGTTATGATCGAACAAGTTGAGGATGACATTTCCATGCCTCATACTCGATCTAGATATCGTGTGACAAAAGGGATATGATAGGGTTATAAGATAGGTTGCATCGGATCACCGATCCCGTATGATTTGGGTAGTCACAATGTCTTGCTAGAGGCTGCTTCTGATTTGTGGGTCAAACAGTGTAGTCGGCCCACTGCCAACATCATATGGGCCTGCAGGGTCGCACACAAGAACGGACCAACTCGGGCTAAAATGTCCACATTCATTAAATCAAAAATGTGTCTAGATTCAATGAATATCTAGGATGGAGGAATTATTTATATATATAATTAAATTCAAAATATATTTTATATTTTATATTTTATATATATGTATATATATATATTAATTTAAATTTGATTCTATTAGATAGATTTAAATTTAAACTAATCAGATAATTTAAATTTAATTTTATTATATAGATTTAAATTTTAACTAATCAGATAATTTAAATTTGATTCTATCAGATAGATTTAAATTTAAACTAATCAGATAATTTAAATTTGATTTTATTAGATAGATTTAAATTTAATTCTATTAGATAGATTTAAATTTAAAATAATCAGATAATTTAAATTAAGCTCTAGATATTGTTAGTTTAAATTTAAACTATAGGATAGATTTGAATTTAAACTAATAGATATATTAATTAATTTTGATTAATTAAATATATCTGAAACTCTAACCTATAAATAGAGGTTTCCATAGCTAGAGCTAGAGCTGCGTCCAAAAATCCTTAGAGAGAGGGACACCGTACGGATGTCGTACGAAATTGAACGGACGTCGTACGGATTGTACGGAATTGTACGGACAAGCTGCTAACACACCATTTGAGTTACTGAACCCCGTTCGTGTGGATACCAGTAGAGGGAGCTGATCTGCGGTCAGTTCCTATGATCCAAATAAAAGTAAACAACAAACTCAATCGACAAAAAAAGGTAATTCTTTAAACCTATTTGGTTTAAATGATTTTGACAGATCCTTGGTGGGAATTGGGATCAAAATTTTAAACGTTTCCGCTGTGTGCCTCCCATAATTCCCAACAGTTATGTTATAGACATTTTGATTATTAGGAGTATCAATATTTAAATAATAATGACTACCATGCAAATCACCATCCGCATAAAAAATGTCATTACGATAAATAGAACATTTATTATTCCCAATAATTGAAATAAAACTTTCCTTATCCAAATAAGAAAGTGAAATTATGTTTCTTCCAAAGCAGGAACATAATAGCAATTGTTCAAAATTAACAAAAGCCGATTGGGCAAAACTAATTCATAAGTGCCTACGGCTAAAGCAGCAACTCTTTCTCTATTTCCAACTTGTAGGTTTATTTCGCCCTTTTTCAACTTCCTACTCCTTTTAAGATCCTGCACATTTGTGCAAATGTGAGTTCCACATGTAGTATCTAATACCCATGTAGGAGAAGTAGAAAGATCAACTTCTATAACATAGATACCTGAAGTAATAGCCCCGCTATTCTTCTTTTTCTTTAGATCTTTCAGGTAGAGCTTGTAGTTTCTCTTCCAATGACCGGGCTCATTGCAAAAGAAACAAACTCCTTCCTTGGGAGGCTTTGCCTTCTTGGCTTCAGGCTTGGGTTTGGGCTTGTTTTGGTTCTTGAACTTATTGTTCAGGCCCTTTCCTTTGCCTTTGCCTTTCTTTTTCATTCCTTTACGTTTCTGAACCATTAAAACAGAGCTTAGATTTTTCTTAATATTTTGCTCGGCAGTTTTAAGCATCCTATGCAGTTCAGAAATAGATTTCTCCATGTTGTTCATATTATAGTTCATGACAAACTGGTTATAACTTTTAGGGAGTGAGTTTAAGATCAAATCTGTAGATAACTCCTGACTTATGGGAAATCCGAGCCTCTCAAGGTGATTAAGGTAGCCTTTCATCTTCAAAACATGAGTGCTAACTGATACACCTTCAGCCATTTTACAAGAATGCAAGGCCTTTATGGTTTCAAGCCTTTACTGCCTTGCCTGTTGTTGGAACATTTCCTTGAGATGCACAATCATATCATAAGCCTCCATAACTTCTAGATCTCTTTGAAGTTCTGGGACCATGGTGGCTAACATTAGGCATTCCACATCCACAGAATCATTAAGATGCTTGGTGTGGGCATCCTTCTGTGCTCTTGGAGCATTGGCTACAGGCTCCTCAGGAATAGGCTCATCTAGGACATATAGCTTTCTTTCCTATTTGAGAACAATTCTCAAGTTCCTAAACCAGTCAAGAAAGTTTGTCCCATTGAGTTTGTTCTTCTCAAGGACGGATCGCAATGATAGTGCAGTAGAGTTATTTATTGACATTTTTTTTTCTACAACAGAATATGCAAAAATCAAATTAATAACTTTCCACTAAAAATAACCCTCAATTTAATTTAGCAAACTAAGACCGATATTCACTTAATTATAAGTTTGCTTTGGCAAGACGTTTAAAATTAAGCTATTTAGGTAGGTAACTCGTTTACCAATTACATTACATGTAACTCTTAGATCTTTTATAGGATTCATTCATCATATGATTTGGCATGTTTAATCCTATCTAATGCCTTGAGACCCAAAACTATTTTGATAGTTTCAATTAAGTCAAACCACTATGAAACTTATGAGTATCACCATTACCCAAACTGCCTTACTAAGATAACCTAAGTGTATCCCACTTTGGTGGAACCTACAGTCAGGTGATCAAAGTCTTAACAGATGTTCATTAGTGGGCGACATTGTAACTTAAAATTTTATATGAGCGATTTTATTTCATTATTTCATAAAACTAATTGTCACACAATTATATACTATGATAGCATACATACATACATATGATCTCATCATAAAAAATAAATGTGACACAATATGGCCCATCTATCCTATCTCCTCCCAAGCCAATGAGAGGATTCCTCTAAGATAAAATTTATATATATACAAAGAGAAACCTCACTTGAATATTCGAGGGGAGTGTGAGATGAGAAAAGAATGTACATTCAGAATGAATAGAGAGAGGCACGACACGCAAGCCGTATTTTTTTTTTTTAAATCATAAACCATAAGTATCCTAGGGCCATATCATGCACCATACCCATCCAAGCAAATCACAACACAAACACACATGTTACAAACATCTTATCTCATATAAAAGGTTGTAAATTTAGTGAATTAATTTTAAATTAGATTGTGTTGTGCTAGGATTAGATAGCAACGACGGATTCATTCAATGCGTCACATACATAGTGAAACGAATTCGAATTGAAACAGAATATAATCTGTACAAAATATATCAAATATATATATGTAACAGATTAATAATTATGTTCTCAATCACATTAAAAACTATACATATATCATATATATGAACGGATTTATTAAAAGGATCTCTACGATTAGATTTCATGCTTTAAAATAACTTGATCAAATCAACATCGCATACATATCTCATATTAGCACATGCGAAAAATTAAGCATAAGTTAAAATTCTTAGAACACACAGGTACTCAATTTAAGTAATTATTGACGTGGCTCTGATACCACTGTTGGGAATTATGGGAGGCACACAGCGAAAACGTTTAAAATTTTGATCCCAATTCCTACTAAGGATCTGTCAAAATCGCTTAAACTGAATAGGTTTAGAGAATTACCTTTTTTCTGTCGATTGAGTTTGTTGTTTACTTTTATTTGGATCACAAGAACTGACCGCAGATCAGCTCCCTCTACTGGTATCCATACGAACGGGGTTCAGTAACTCAAAACGGTGTGCTAGCAGTCTGTCTGTACAATTCCGTACAATCCGTACGACGTCCGTACGGTGTCCCTCTCTCTAAGGATTTTGGAGGCAGCTCTAGCTCTAGCTCTTGTTTTCTGATATGGAAACCCTTATTTATAGACTAGAGTTTCAGATATATTTAATTAATCAAAATTAATTAAATATATCTATTAGTTTAAATTCAAATATATCATATAGTTTAAATTTAAACTAACAATATCTAGAGCTTAATTTAAATTATCTTATTAGTTTAAATTTAAATCTATCTGATAGAATCAAATTTAAATTATCTGATTGGTTTAAATTTAAATTTATCTGACAGAATTAAATTTAAATTATCTGATTAGTTTAAATTTAAATCTATCTGATAGAATCAAATTTAAATTATCTGATTAGTTTAAATTTAAATCTATCTAATAGAATCAAATTTAAATTAATTCATATATATATATATACATATATATAATATCAAATATAATATATATATATATATATAATATATTTCAAATTTAATTATTTATATAAGATGGAACCCTTTCCATCTGAGCATGGCCATGCATTTCTCAGTCACACTCATCGAGGGGCCCAGAGATATCTCTCTATTAATTAGAGAGACAAATTCCATCTTGACCATTCATCTTCCTCTGCATGGATTCCATTATACCTGATCATAGTCTTTATAATCACCTGATTAAAGGTGACATTAGACTATGCCAAAGTACAGTGTCCTTCATGTAGGAATCTATGGTGATCTCAGGTCCAAGGGATCAATGACACGATTATATATGAGATAAACTTATAACTTAATCCATGTAGCTTATCTCATGATGGGTCTATCCAGCGTCCTGTTCTCTAACACACGCCTATGATTTTGATTCATATCATCATACATGATTAACACTTAATCAATCAAAATCATACTAATCTTAATTCATCGTTGTTCCCACAAGGATGATTGATTAGGGATGTTTTGGATAATTCAAAAATGATTTATCCATGGATATTATTATATATAAACATACAAATAATATAATAATGTAATAAAAAGAAAACTCTTATTTCGTAATAAAAATAATGTTCGCAATACAATGATTGGCTTAGGGCATAATATCTAACATAAACAACTCTTATGTCAAAAGTGGTCTAAATGACCTAGCTTGAGTCTAAGGCTTGGCATACAAATAGACCCTTAGTAGAGCTTTCTAACAAGTAAGAACAACAATTTTTGGAGTTGTGAAAAATATTTCATGAATTTTTGAAATTCTATAGAAATTTCAAATTAGCCCCTGGTATTATTCATATGGTCAAATATGATCTTTTGTGTATTTGATGGGTCAAATAAACTCTGATGTCAATGACATTTTACAAGTATATATTTGACCTTATAAGCTTTCCATGGCAAAAATTGAAGTTGTGTAGCCCAAGATATGTATTTTTTAATTTTAGGGTCTATTACAAGAGTTTATTCTAAGGATAGGTATTGTTCTATTGAATTTCATGGGTCAAATGAAATCTATTTCACCTAAAACTTTTACAACATGGAGGTCACATCTTAAACTTTCCATAGACACCTAATTTGCTTAAATTGATTATATAACTTGTGTTGTAAATTTTCAAAATTAGTATAGAAATTTGGCGTCTATATCATTTCGGGTTTTTGACTCTTCTAAGTGTCCCATGAGTTAATCATGATAAAATGAGTCTAAACAAAGTTGATTATGATGAAAATGAATGAAGGAAAAGAAAACCTCAACTTTAGACTTTTGTGGCACTATTTGGTACTTGAACTGACAGAAATTTACTATATAAAGTATGAAATGTCGTAAATGTAATGGCTAATGGGCATAAATGGTATGAAGGACCTAATTAAAGCTAGGTATGAAACCTTTAGATAACTTTCTTCCCTTTCTTCTTCCTCTTACTTCATGCCACTTTAGGTCTGGTTTTGAAGTTGTTTAAGTAGGCCAAGGGAAGGAGAACTAGGGTAACACCTCTTATATGAATAATTCTAGGGTTTTCTAATTTTTCAAAATATTGATTTTGTCTTTACACTTTAATTTTACCAATTAAGCTCATTTCTTAGCATTTTTTAAAACTGACAGCTCCAAAATAAAATTTGGACTCCACTCTTCATTAAAAATGTTTATTTTAAGATTATAGGGACTCAAAACAATCTAAAAAGGTCCAGTCAAAGTTATGGTCAACCAAAGCCTTAAACAGTACACTATCAAGGATTTGATCAAACTAATCTCATCTAGTTATTCTATTAAGCTTATTTTATCCTATTATAATGAGGAATATCCATTTCTTAAGCCAATCAATTCACTCATGCTTACTTCATTGCATCAGCTCACTTGATACATCCACAACACAAACAGCCATGGGTTTGGGAGGTCTATGAGAGGTGTAAAAGGGTTAGCCTAGCACTTCATTCTCATGCACACATCATTCTTTCATTTACTCCTTACCCACGTCACTAACATGCACAGCAGCACCCACACCCACACCCACTCCACACTTACACATATACACACACACATCAATTCTCATGGCTGGAATAAAGAAGAAACAAACATGAAGGGCTGACGTGGAATGAGTAGGAAAGAGAAAGAGGAAGTTGCACATGCATGCAGAAATAGAGACAACCACTAGAGGAAGCTTCACAAAGATAGCCAGCACGTTGCCATGAGCTCACATTAGCTTAAGCACGTGATGGGAGGAGAAAAGATGCCAAAAACACAAAGAGAAAAGCTGTTGGAGCAGCACAAATGAATGAAGTAGCAGACCATGTGAATGGTAAAGAAGAAGCAAGCTCAACCTTGGGTGGATGAAACAACATAGAAGAAACACATGGAGAGAAAGACGGAGTAGTGAGCTAGAGATTGAAGAGAGGAAGTGATATGTAAATGAAGAGCAACAAATGAAACAAGGTAGGGTCCACTAATTAAATAATAATAATAAAATAAAAGAAGAAAGCAAGCCATGTCAGGATATGAACAAAAATACACACAGACAGAACATGGGCTAATTTGTATTAATGAAGCATGTGAAGGAGAGTGTGGGAGAGAGGCTAAAGCTGGGCAGAATACATCATTCATTGTGGCACACTCGATTAATATACACATTCCACGCTACTATCCAGAAAAGGCTCCTTTGTCCATTCCACATCCAAAGAACACCTCCACGCCATTCTATTCGTCTTATCCATCTCCCTCCATCAATCTTCCACCACCATGAAGCATTAATTCTCCCTTGTGGCTAGCTAGGAGAAAAGGATCTTGGAGAAGTTTGAATCTATAGAGAAGAACACAGAATTTTGGCTAAGATTTTCTTAATTTCTTACACTTTTTCTTTTTCTTGTACATTCTTGGTTAAGATATATTTGATTGGGACTTTGTGTAGATGTAATTAGTGGCTGGTTAGACACTAATTAGAATACTTTTTATTGATTAATTGATTGAATCAAGTGCTGAGTTTTTCATTCTCTTCCAATTTCTCATGTATGCAGTTAAGGTGTTTGATGAAATGCATAAGTGAGATTGTGTGCCTAATTGTCTAATTTGAGGATTTTTTGGAGTTTGGTTAGTTAATTAAACATCCTACAGTGATAATTCAGATGCTAATTAATCGATTAATTAATCAGATTGAGTGTTCATTGATCTTAATGACAAGAATTAATGATTTAATGCAGGATTGAGGTTTCAATACAACATTAGATTGTTAATCTCTTGATTCTTGCGTGGTAACTCAGGATACATTGTTAAGAACACAATTAGGGATTCTTAGACCAGAGTAAATAACAATTGGATTAGGATAAGGATAGTGGATATCAAGGGACGAATCCAAAGCTAGTCACAAGTCTATTATTAACCATATTTCATGCAATTAGGTAGCAATTAAGAATTTAATTTCAATTTAATTCTAGTTAGTTTGATTAGATCAAAAACCCCCTAAATTAGGAAATCTTAGGATCCTTTTACACTTAGAAAACTTAATTAAATATTGAATTCCATTTCCAAGGGAGATGACCTAGGTTGCATCACTAGCTATATATTTTATCAACCTAGTTTTATTTTGAGGGTTGCGCGACACAACCTTATCAAAATTTAGCGCCATTGCTACATAATTGGATTATCAATTGTTTGAGAAAGTTTTCTAGGTGTTTAACCTCTATTTTTGTTCTGTTTTTGCTTAGTTTTTGCCCTATTTTGAACTTGGATTTTGGTAATTTCGGGGTTGCGAGACAAAAGTATGTTTGTTGGAATTTTTGTTTAATGTGCCCAGAAAATTCTCAAACTTTGTTTTCTAAGGTTTTTGGATGTTTTGAGCAAAACTAATAGAAAAAGCTGTTAGGTGCACCATTTTTTGGCTAAATTCCATCATTTAAGGTACTTTTCTAATTTTTTAGAATTTTCTCAAATTTTTTTAGGAATTTTTCAATTTTTCTAGATTTAATTTCTTTATTTTATGTGATTAACCCCTATTTTGGAGTGTTTTTTATATTTAGGTAAGTCTAAACTTCATTTGAATTTTATTTTATTGATTTAGAGTTAATTTTAGTATAGTTTGTTACTAATTTGTTTTGTGCTGAAATTAATTGTGTTTCTCATATTCTTTATCTGAAATAGATCCATATTATTATTCTAATCAAAGTGTCTATGATTCTTATGCAAATGATAGGATTTCATGGAAGTTGGATGAAACCATGTCAATACTTCATGACATTCTTGAATGACAAAGACAAGCACAACAATGCCAACAAGTCCAACAACCATGCTACCAACCACACCACCATCCCTATAAAATTCACCCTAATTACATTGAACCATACTACCATCCTTATAAAGTTCACAATCCATATGAAGTCCACCCAAATTACCACCATCATTATAAGCCATACCACAACTTTCAAGTGCAAAAACTAGAATATCATCCTTATAACTATCATGAGGGAAACATGCAACAAGAGCCCCAAAGGGAACCAAGTTGGGAAGAGAGAAGGATGCAGCAAATGGATGCCTATAATTTTCAACTCCAACAAGAAACTAAATGGTTGCATCTTCAAAATCAACAAAGGATTGACAACCTCATAAAGGATTTGGGAGTTCAAATAAATCAACCTACTTCAAGTGCTACTGAATTGACTGAAGAGCAAATTAGAAAGGAATGTATAGAGAAGCAAGAATCTTATTCATTAGGTAATATTCTTCCATCTTCTAACATTTTGCAATTTGTTGGAACTGATTCTAGTATACTTGATAGCACTGTGACTACTGATACACATGATTATGTTGATTCTGAATTGCTTGATGAAGAAGTAGATGAGGAAATTGTTGTTGAATCTCCTGATATGGTTAATTGTGGTAATTCATTGAACAAAAATGATACATTTATTGATGTTCATGAACCCTTGTGTATTGGTGCACTTGATTTTTTGACTCCTAGCTGTGACCATAATGATGAATTGACTTCTGAACCTATTAATGATTATTCTATTGAGTTTAGGGTAGTATATAAGTGTGGGGGTGACTTAGAATGTGATGATCATTCTGTTCCTAGTGTGAGATTAGTTGATAAGCCTATTGATGATGTGTAACACCTCAAAATTAATTAAGGTGTTAATCATGGATTTGGGCTAATTAAGAATAATTAATATGGGATAATTGGGCAAGTTAAGTGAATAAAAATTTTAGAGAGATAAATTATTAATATGAGCTTGAGATTTAATTGGGATAGAAACTTTATCTAGGCCTAAATTAATATAGGAGATCATAATAAGAGGCTAATAGAGGCCCAATAAGTTAGGTATAGACCCAATCTGATTCAATGTGATAGAGGCCCAATACCTACCTTTTGTAGACTCTTATAATTGGCCCAACAACCTTTGTGTAGACTCAAATCCTTTGAGCTCTTAAAACTTGGCCAAACCCAATTAAAACCCAACAGCCCAACACATGAAGCTGGCCCAACAAAGCTTAAATCTGAAGCCCATTTGGAGTTGGATCTTTGGAGTAGCCCATAACCCATAGAAAACCTAACTTAAACCCTAAAAACTAACCTAGCCACCCCCCATTCTGCAGAACCACAAGGAACACACACAAAATTCGGAGGTCCAAAGGAGAGGCTCGGGTTCTTGGCATATTTCCACCATTTCCTACTTCTAAAGCAAGATTCAACCAAGGTAATAGTTATATAACTTAATACTCTCATCTTTCTCTTTAATTTGACCTGATTAATGTTCCAATGGGAGCACTTTCACCCACACCCAAAATCTAAAACTTGCCATTTGATGTTTCTATGGTGAAATTTCGTAGGTTAAGGCTAGGGCTAACATTAAGTAAATATAAACTCTTCTTTTTGAGGTATTTCTGCTGGTTTGAGACCCCAATAATTGGACTATAGTATGGATATTAATTTTTCATGAATTTGCTTAGGATTTAGGGTGATATACTGAAGTTTCTGGTAGAGGACACCTCCATTCTGAATTTTGGAAATTAGTAGTGGTTGGGGAGATTTTTGAACCACTGGTGGCTTTTACAAATTTGTCTACAAGTGAGGTGACTGTGACTATATTAATTCCATGCATATATCTACTTTAATTTCATATTTGCTATACATGAATGATTTGAAATACTAAATGAATTGGTTGGCTATCTATTGTATATGTGATTGGACCTTATGAGTCTATGGTGGAGCTGTGGTGCGGTTGACACCCATGCATGTGCTTCGATCAGGCACCAGGTTATGATTAAGCCCCAGATGCACTGAGCCCTGGTTATGCTCAATGGGGAGTAAGTGCCATGGACAGGCCTCTCCCAGTGTTATTGGCCTTTAATATGTGGAAATATGATTGCTAGTATGGGATGGTAATTATAGTAGCCTAACCATTTCCTTTGCTGATATGACTAATATGATTCTGATGTTAATTGTGATTCATGCATATATGTTAATTAAATTAGATTATATGAATGGAAATTTCCTTAGTTACTGAGACTCGCATCTCACCCCATTTCATGGGCTAAATCTTTCAGGTGAAGGTTCTTCGGGTAAGGATAAGGGCAAGTAAGTGTATGAACATCCATGAGCTGGAGCCTGGTGTAGGGAGCTACACTTGGTCTGAGTAGAATAAAGTAGATGCTAATTTTGTTAACCTCTATATAGCATCATCATGTATCTGTATTGCCAAGTGTAGGAGTTTGTATTTTGATAACATAGGATGTGACCAATGAGAAATAGGCTTCATATTAGTTATTGATGGATGTATGAGTTTATGGCACTTATTATGGCTTATAAACCTATGTTTTAACTGACTATTTGAGTAATGAAATCATGTGATATATGGATTGTGGATTTAAGCCAGCGATACATGAATTATCCGATGAAAACATGATTGAATGACCATTGTGAGAAATTTATGAATTTGTTGATATAAGACCAACAAATGAGTAGGAGAATCCACCTTTAAATGTAGGATGGGTAATGATATAATGGTTGGGGCAAATCAGCTAGATAAATGCTATTAAAATCTCATAACAAGTGGGAGAGTAGCCCTAGAGAGCCCTTAAATAGGGAGGGGAGAGTATGAAACAAGATTTTAGGAGTTGTAGGATCAGAAGGTATTTCACTGCGGCCAAAATATGATTAGCCGCGGCGAAATGTGAGAGGTAAAATTGGGAGTCATCCAGAAGGTAATTCACCATGGCTAAATAGGAATTGGGCACAGCAAACTTTTGTGAAATTGTGTCAGTCATTCCAGAGAAAAATTGTGTCAGGGAATTGGCCGCAGCCAATAGCGAAAGGCCAGCGAGGTAGGTTCTAAGAGACTTCTGGCTACGGTGAAGCTCCAACTAGCTACGGCGTAAGGACATTTAGCCATGGCTAATGGTCCCAAACTTTCATTCTAGTCTAGAAATCTTGGTTTTTCATATGGTAATCCCATGGGATGACTTAGAAACATTGGTAGAAGATTCTTGTGAGTTGGAATTAATGGGTAATAGAATCAAAGGCTTGTAAATGAATGTTTGTTTCCCTGATGTACATGAGTGTTTGTAATTATATGGTTGATGATTCTAATAACATTAAGGTTTAAATTTCTTTGTATTTTCTGAATGTAATTAGTTGTAATGTCTTGTAACCCCAATTTATAATTATTAATCATATATTTAACCTTAATTACAATGATTAGAAGTTAGGGTCATCACATGATGCATCTTCTGAGTTTAAGAACAGTACACCATCTGGACCATATGACATAGCTGATTCGAATGCATCTCTCGATTATGTTTGTGTTGGAACCATTATATGTGATAGATGCTCCCTAATTAATTCTTTCATTAAGATCAGTGAGTTCCTCACATATACTGATCAACATGATTCCTCACTAGTATGTAATGATATGACTGATAAAACAGTGACTGTAACATGTAAAAATGATATGGATGATACAATTGTTGAGTAGGTTATTGTTGATGAATTAGACTCTAATTTGAAATGCTTATGTGATGATATGAACACATGTCCTATATGTGTTGAGATTAATGAGTTTATAAAGTTTGATAAGTCTGTTGAATCCAAAAAGTCCTTTGTTTGCACTGAAATTTTTGATAAGACTAATTCTACTGATTATACTAGTGTTGATGAAAGTATGCATAGAGATAGTGCTGATATTAAAAATTCTATTGATCCTTATGTTGTTATTGACACTAGTAAGAGAATGGATTTTGCTGTTGATTATTATCTAGAATCTCGTGAGCCTACTAAAGTCTCTTTGGTCGAGGAAGATACTGTTTCTTTTGTTGAGAGTCTGGAACAGATTAATAAAGTTGGTAAGCTAATTCCCAATAAGCCACAGACTCTCCTAACTAAAATAAAGCAATTGCCAAATGCCTTGAACCTAAAAGACTGTGAGAAGTTGTAATTAGATTTTTCTGTGGATGCAGTGACTCTTACTGATAAGAGTCTAATTGATTTTATTGGATTTGATATATTTCTAGAGAGTTTTGATTTTATATTTTCTTTCTTTAGTTTTAAATTTCCTAAATTTGGTTTTTCTTCTTTTACTACTTTTGAATATGTTGAATCTGACTTTCCAAGATTACTGATGGTTGAGGAAGTCCATGAATCATCCTTGAATGATCAATCAAAATGCTTTAAAGTGGTTAGACTTAAATTTGTTGAATTGAAAAGGAATAAAGCAATTTTAATTCTGGTTTTTGATACTTATGATTAGTTGGTCTCCAATAGCTCTTCTTAGTTTAGGATGTAGTTTTCTTTTCCTTTTCTGTATTACTATTCATTTTGTTTCTACTTTGTAGGTAATAAAAGATTGCTAACCAGCTATATAGGAATCTAAGCCACCCTTGGAATTTCCATATTCAACTTCATCTGGTTATATACTTTCCTTTCTATTCTTTATATTGTGATTTTTATCTGTTGACTAGATTGTATGCTGGCATTGAGGACAATGTAATATTTAAGTGTGGGGGGAGACTCATTTCATTCCATTTTATCTTCTTTTTGCTTCCTTTGTTAGAAAAAACTAAAAATTTTTGAAATTTTTTAGAAAAATTTTTGTAAATAACATGATTTTTTTTTTCAAATTTTCTATGAAAGTTGCAAGTTGAGATAATTATAGCTTAGATTCACTTTGACATGATAAGTAATGAATCTTGTGTTTTGATTCAAGTGAATTGGCAATGAATTTGATTTCAATGAATTATTTGATAGCCATTAGCTGGTGAGGAATTGAGCCTTAATTGTTCATTTCTAGTGTGTATTCACTTATCACTGCTTTCACTCTAAAACTTGTCTTGATTCTTTGTTGAGATTACATTTGCATTTGCATGCATGAAAATAATAAGGCATTCATTTCTATTATAGCTAGTGAGCCAAATAGCCAACCTTTAAATGCACTTTATCCATTGTTTAGCCACTTTGAACTTGATTTTATTTTCTTGTTGAACCTATAGCCATTGAAAATATATTCCCACCTTGTTTTAAGATGCCTTAGGAATTTCAAGGAGCCTTACACTTGTTTAGGATTAGAGAATGTATGCTTTGCATCCATTTAGGCCATTGTTACTATAAATTGAGGGAAATGTACAAAGTTAAAGAAAAGAAGAGATGGAAAAGCTAAAGAAAAGAAATAATTGAAAAAAAAAAAAAAGAGGAAAAGCAATTGAAAATCAAAAGAAAGAAGTGTTTTAAGTTAGTTCCTATTACTTGTTCAAAATAATGCCTTGAATGCACATTCTTCCCTATCATAAGTTCCATTGATTGCTCTTAAGGTTCTAAGGTATCCATTTGTTATTTGTTTTTCCCTTGTTCTTATATCCATTCATTTCTTTGCTTAGCCCCATTACAACCCTAAATAAAGTCCTATTGATTTGTACATTGCATTTAGCATAGGTGGTGAAGACTTAGAAGCTTGACAAGCCTATGGTAATGAAGCTTTGATAGGTGGAACTTGAGTGATTCACATTGCCCTAAACACTTGAGAGTTGAGAGTAAACACCAGTCCATGTCAGGGGCTATAAATTTTTAATTCATTCTTTTCAAATGAAATTGCCATGGAACTAATTTCTTGATGCAAGTGAAGTCATCTTTAATTGTTGAAGTGATGAAAAGTTGTGATTAGTCTCTAGCTTGTGATTTTTACACTTCCTTTTTCATTTTCATTTTTCCACTTGTCATTCCACTAGTCTTTCCTTTAATTTTGAGTTTTGCCCAAGAGTTCAAAGGTTTAAGTGTAGGGGAATTTGATGAATGCTAGTTTTATATACATGAATCCTCCTAATTTATACATTTTAGTGATTAAATATAGCTTGTTGCATTTAATTAGGTGGAATTTGATTTCATTAGCCATGTGTACTTTAGGAATTAAAGTGCAAAATGAATGATTTTAATACATAAACTTATCTTAAATGATTTTGTGAATATTCCTGTTTAATTTTTCCCACACTTTTGTGCAGAATTTTAATAGGTAATTGGAGCTTGAATGAGAATTTGTTTTGAAGAAGAGGAAGAGAAGAGTTAGGATCAAGTATACTTTTTGTTGGACAATAAAATTTGAATGGGAGAAATAAATTACATATGTAATACAAGATGAAGAAGCAACTACATTCACAAGTTCTCTCATCTTCCACTCCTCATTCCAACATAACATACTAGCCTAGACCATAATCCACACAAGCTCATAAGATTCCATGCATAGTTCCATGTAGAACATAACACATTCCAGCCACGTCAAACATTCACATCAATTCACTCATGCTTGCTTCATTACATCAGCTCACTTTATACATCCACAACACAAACAGCCACTAGGTTAAGAGGTCTATGAGAGATGAAAAAGGGTCAGCCTTGCACTTCATTCTTATGCACACATCATTCTGTCATTCACTCTTTACCCACATCACTTACATGCATAACAGCACCCACACCCGCTCCACACTTATACATATACACACACACATCAATTCTTATGGCTGGAACAAAGAAGAAACAAACATGAAGGGCTGATGTGGAATGAGTAGGAAAGACAAAGAGGAAGCTGCACATACATGCAGAAATAGAGACAGCCACGGGAGGAAGCTTCAAGATGATAGCCAGCACATTGCCATGAGCTCACATCAGCTGAAGCATGTGATGGGAGGAGAAAAGATGCCAAAAACGAGAAAAGCAAAGCTACTAGAGTAACATAAATGAATGAAGTAGCAGAGCATGTGAATGGTAGAAAAGAAGCAAGCTCAAGCTTGGGTGATGAAACAACGTAGAAGAAAAACATACAGAAACATGTGGAGAGAAAGACGGAGTAGCGAGCTGGAGATTGAAGAGAGAAAGTGATATGTAAATGAAGAGCAACAAATGAAAGAAGGTGGGTCCACTAATTAAATAATAATAATAAAATAAAAGAAAGAAGCAAGCCACGTCAAGAGATGAATGAAAATATACATGGACAGAACGTGAGCTAACTTATATTAATGAAGCACGTGAAAGAGAGTGTGGGAGAAAGGCTGAAGCTGGGCAGAATACATCATTCATTGTGGCACACTCAATTAATATACACATTTCATGCTACTGTCCAGAAAAGGCTCCTTCATCCATTCCACATCCAAAGAACACCTCCATGCCATTCCATTCGTCTCATCCATCTCCTTCCATCAATCATCCACCACCATGAAGCATTAATTCTCCCTTATGGCTAGCTAGGAGAAAAGGATCTTGGAGAAACTTGAATCCATGGAGAAGAACACATAATTTTGGCTAAAATTTTCTTAATTTCTTACACTTTTTTTTTCTTGTACATTCTTGGTTGAGATGTATTTGATTGGAAATTTGTGTAGATGTAATTAGTGGCTAGTTAGACACTAGTTATAATACTTTCTGTTGATTAATTGATTGAATCAAGTGCTAAGTTTTTCATTCTCTTCCAATTTCTCATGTATGTAGTCAAGATGTTTGATAAAATGCATGAGTGAGATTGTGTGCCTAATTGTCTAATTTGAGGATTCCTTGGAGTTTGGTTGATTAATTAAACATCCTACAGTTATAATTCAGAAGCTAATTAATTAATTAATTAATCAAATTGAGTGTTCATTGATCCTAATGACAAGAATTAATGATTTAATGCAAGATTGAGGTTTCAATTCAACATTAAACTGTTAATCTCTTGATTCTTGCGTGGTAACTCAAGATACATTGTTAAAAACACAATTAGGAATTCTTAGATCAAAATAAATAACAATTGGATTAGGATAAGGATAGTGGATACCAAGAGATGAATCTAAAGCTAGTCACAAGCCTATTATCAACCATAATTCATGCAATTAGATAGCAATTAGGAATTTTATTTCAATTTAATTCTAATTAGTTTGATTAGATCAAAAATCCCCCTAAATTAGGAAATTTTAGGATCCCCTTCCACTTAGAAAACCTAATTAAACATTGAATTCTATTTCCAAGGGAGATAACCTAGGTTGCACCACCAGCTATATACTTTATCAACCTAATTTTATTTTGAGGGTTGCGCGACATGACCTTATCACTCGCTACGGCGAGAATCGTGAAAGTGTGAATGGTAGGTGTTGAGACCACCTTTGTCGCGATGTGGAAGGCCTGAGTCATGGTGCAAGGTTCTCATTTTCGATTTTGAGATCTAGTAGCCACTTACACCACGGTGCAGGTATACCAAGCCATGGCAAGAGTCTCCAAACTTAGTTTTTAGGTTCTAGTAACCAACTTAATCATAGTAGGGAAGGTCTACGTCATAGCAAAGGCTCCTAAACTCTTTTCTTTTACTTAAAAACCTTGAAGTTTATTATGATAGTGTTATGAAATGACTTAAAAACATTTCTAAGAGGCTTTGTGAGTTGAAATCAATAGCAAAATGAATCAAAGGTCTTAATTGATAATTATGATCACTTGTGGACTTGAATAGTTGTGATGATTTGGCTAATAACTCTAATAATATCAAGGTTCAAATTTTCTCACCTTTTTTCTATTTTTATTAATTGTAATGACTTTAGACCCTAATTTACAATTATTAATCATGTAATTAATCCTAATCACGGTAGTTAGGAATTATAGTTGTTACATTTCGTCCTAAAAGGTATTTTAGGAATACCCTCAGCCTTAATCCTTAACTAATGGCACCTTAATCTAAGATCTATTTTAGAAAACACTAATACTCCTACTGACTAGTCTTCTTCTAACTAGAGGGTACTTATTCTTATCCATGATCTTATTGAGTTTTCTATAATCTACACAATGCCTAAGACTCCCATCTTTCTTTTTGATAAACAATACTGACACTCCCCCATGGTGAAACACAAGGCCTAATGATGCCTTTCTTTAATAATTCCTCTATCTATTTCTTTAACTTAGCTAGCTCAATGGGAGCTACCATATATAGAGCCTTAGACACTAGACCTACCCTAGGTACAATGTCTATAGCAAACTTTACTTCTTGTTCAGGGAGTATACTACTAATTTCCTCAAGGAATACATCTAAGAATTCTCTCACTACAAATATCTCTTTAATTCCCTCTTCTACTTCTACCTATATAGAAAAGAAGACTAAAAAACCCTGATAACCATGTTCTAGAGATCTCTCGACCTCGGTGGTGGTAAAAAGGCTAGCTCAATATTAATACTAAGAGTAGTTACACACTCAAGTAGGGTAATGCATTTTATATGGCAATCAAGTATGGCATTATGGGCAGGTAACAAATCATACCAATGATCAAATCAATGTCAATTAAGGATGTACAAATTAAATCAAATGCGGTACAACAATGGTTAAATTAAACTATGCAATTAAGACAAATATGGGAGGTAATGGCTATATTTCTAATAGGGGTAGACATATGTAAGTCATGAGGTAAAACACATATACTCAAAACCTAACTTCCTAGCACAATCATAAGATATGAATGAATAACTAACACCCATATCAAATAAAGCATTTACACTACAATCATTAATCTTAATAATTCTTTGAATCAAACTTAGAGATTTGCTAGCCTCTTATTGTGTAAGGGCCAAAACTCTACCTTGGGCTTACGATCTAGGTGCAAAAGCTACCTCCCTCTATTAGGAACAATCTTTAGCCATATACCCTAGTTTGCCACACCTAAAGCAAACATTCTAGCCTACGTAACATGGTCTGTCTTCATGGTTTCTGCCATACTGGCTATAGGGCACGAGGGTGGAATTGCTTATATTTGAGTGAGATAGCTTCCTTTTGTTTCTGCCTTTCCTGTTCCACTACCCCTTACCACTTCTTTTATAGTTACCAGTGGCTATCTCTTCTTCCTTAGATCTTTTATTCTCTAGAGAAGGGGGTTTTGAAACTAGAACTATTTACATTCTCCTCAAGTTACTTTCTGTTACCTATATACCTCCACTAAGGAATAGAAGTCTCTAATCCTCTAAGGCACCACTCTATCCCTAATCTTAAGTAATAGCCCCTTTTCTAACTTATCTACTCTCCACCTCTCATCATCTTCCTTTTGGAGATATGAGGAATATCTGGAGAGCTCAAGGAATTTGGTCATATACTGGTCTATAAACATATTTTCTATTTGCCTCAATAAGATGAACTCTGATTCTTTCTCATCCCAAACTGAGCTAAGGAAGTATTTCTCATAAAATGCTTGTAGAAATATCTCCTAATTGATCGGGATGTTCTTTGATGACAATATTGGTTCTATGCTCTTCCACTTGTAATCAGCTTCTTTCTCCAACTGAAATATGGCTAATAAGGCCTTCTACTTAGACGTACACCCTATCACTCTAAAATTCTTCTCCAAATGCATAATCCAAGACTTTTCTTTCTCTGCGTTAAGCTCACCATCAAATGTTGAAGGCCTATACTTCTTGAACTGTGTTATAGCCTATTAGGTGGTGAGCTGAGACTGTACAAGAGGTGTCTGAGCTAGTGGAGTCTAAGAATTCTACAAATTTTATGGGATTCAAATAGAGGGATTTGCCTCAAAATTCTTGAGATGATCTAGGTGTGGTAGCTAGGGAGGATTAGACCTCTCATTCTCTCTTTAGGCTAACCTCTCTTGTCGCTGCATGATAACTTCCTGCTGTTGCTACATGATGGCCTATTTTTTAGCCAAGCAAGCCATAACAGCCTGCAAGGCTCCAACCATGGGATCACTTGGTTTTGCTCTAGAAGGGATTCCTTTTTTAGGTGTTTACCATCTTATTTGAAATAATTCAAACATAATTCAATACAAAACATACACATATACCACACTTTAACACCTAAAATTCTCATATAGGTCATTACATAACATGAAATCCCTATCCTTAAGCCATACCCATCACTAGAATGCTAGAACCATTACTTTGATACCAACGAGTGTCATACTTAGCTTCATTTAGCTTATTTACACCATTTATAAGCAATAGCAACAAAAATTACAACCATTATCAAACTTTTCACAGCAAAAATAAGTATGTTTACATACTAATCGAAGCTATAAGGGGTAAATTCATATTTTTCTTTTCCTTCACTCATATTCATCATAAACAAACTTGTTTTGGTCCGTTAGATCATAAAATATACACCAAATGCCTAAGGAGTGTATGTAGCCTGAATTTGACCTATTTGACATATTATGCGTCAAATTTCAAAAATTCATAACTTGATCTATGTAACTCATATTCATGCAAATTAAGTGTCTATGGAAAACTTATAATGTGAACCTTATATTGTAAACATTTCAACCAAATCTGAATTCATTCATACCCACAAAATCACAAAAAAACAAAGAACTACAGTAGCATGAACAATAACAGTACCATTCTACATAATTTGGGTAATTTCAAAAATTTATAAAATATTCTGTAAAGTTTTAAAAATTCACATTCTTAACTTCTTAGAAAGCTCTATAAATTCTCTAATTCTGTGCTAAATTTCAACCCCAAACTAGATCATTTGGGCTTTCAAAGGTAGAGGTGTAATTTAAGACTCTGTTGGACCAATTTTAAGTTCTAAAGTGATCTAATTGGTTTCCAAATTGCATTCTCCCATTTTGAGCAAATTTTAATCATCTTAAGCATCTATTCCATATAGTCCAACACTTAAAATAAAGGTTGCATCAAAATATGGTCATCCCACATCTATAGGTGCATATATACTATATAGTTTAGCATGTTCAAGATTACACATAAAGGGCTATATCCTACCACAATATGACATACATTCATGTACTCTAGTTCATACATATAATTCCATTATAAATATCATAAAATACATGAGTATTCATTATACATACATAAGGTCTTTAGCTATTCCATTACACTTTGCACAAGTAGCCATATTTATGTTACAAAAATTTTATTACATACTTTCCTAAAGTTTAATGCTTCTCTACCTCCTTCTCTTTGCCTGAAGAGCTTGAAATGGTTAGTAGGGAATACATAGGTGAGAACCTAAGAAGAACCTCAGTAGCTAATATCAACCAAATCAATGTATACATGAGTACCATGAGAAAATGCAATGCATGTGGCGCAAGAATGCCATTTACATGCATTATGTAAATCAAACATAGCTTTCAACATAAAAACTCATTTTCCATCAAGCCATGGCATCAAAACAAACTAGCTAAGCTCAACTAAACTTAACTCGAGGTTAAGGAAGAAGTATTGCACTCAATTCCATGCCTTAGGGAGCTAAGAGCTAAAACATAGCCATTTCATATGCATAAAACTCATCATGGAAAACATAACAAGGCATAACTCATGTGCACATCAAGCAATTACATATACAAGCATTTCAACTCATTCAAGCATTCAAATGTATGCAAGATAAGGAGATAGAGCTACCTTATGACTTTTAAGACTTGATGCTACCATTAACTTACTTCATGGTTCACTTTTCTTGGCTCTTCTTAGCTTGACACTCACAAATAGGTGAGTTTAGGCTAATTTGTCCTACACATAGCAATTAACAAGGAAAATTACTCATTAGGATCCATTCTCAATCTTATTAACTTCAGTTAACCCTAACTGTACTTAAAACACCTTTAAGAAGTATTAAAATAGGTGTATGTTGAGCCACTAACCATCATTCATCCTTAACATAAGGAAAACATGTTCTAAGAAGTAAAATATAGACTTTGGGATTTAAGTTATGACTTAGAAAGGTTGAGTTGTAGCTTAAATGGCTTTTAGAAACTCCTAAAACCACATTTTGAGCATTTTTTTCATGACCTAGAAAGTTTCTATTGCGGCTAGACACAGGTTTGGACTAATTTTCCCATATAGACATGATTTGCATTACAGCAAAAATGTTTACACTGCGGCCAAATTCACTACTAGATCACCTTTGTGCCATAACCAAACTTTTTGTGCTATGGCCAAATTTGCTACTATAATACCATATACATATGTCATTCAATTTGTAGCACAATTGGCCTAAAGCATCAATTTTCATAAAATCATTACTTTTAGCAATGGAAAGTACCAACATCATATGTCAATTTTATTCATTTTTGGTTAAATGAACCATTTAAGTTCACCAAATGCATCTCATTCATAACACACTTATTCAACCAGAAACATGCATTTCACTTGCATTTCCATAGGTTTCATATTTTAACCAAAACTTTGAAAATGTATAACTAATTCTAGAAAAATTCAAATCTTGCAAATTTCACTTTTTGGAAAGCTCTAGATATCATATAACTACTATAAAAATTTTAAATAAAAAAAATATCATTTGGCCCATAAAATCCTAATGGAACAATAACTAGGTCTAATTCACATCCTACAACAAACTAGCAATTTCAAAAATTCATATCTCATTCTACATAGGTCCAAATTGGATGATTTTTATGGCTATGGAAAGCTTATGATGCCAACTATAGGCTTATAAAATTTCATGAGCATTGAACCTCTTTTGTCCCCTCAAAGGCACCAAAAACAAAATTGACCAAATGAACAATACTATAATAGTTTCTACATAATTTGGTCAACTTTGAAAAATCATAATAAATTCTCTAGAGCTCTAAAAATAGTTCTCTTTAGCTCTGTGAAAAGCTCTAGATAAGATCTATATTTCTAACAAATCTCATGCCAAAATTCATCCATTTGTTCTAGTTTTGGTTTAGTGCAAGAATATGGTTCAAAATGGCATCAAATGGTACCAAATGGTTTCCTACGTGAACTATGACCATTTGAGCACATCCAAAAATTCAAACACAGCATATAGAAGCATTACAATAGGTCTAAATCATCATGAAACTCAAATCTACCATTCCACTTGTTCTTATACATAAGCATACCATGGCTCAAGGATATCAAAAACATACATTCTCATACATTTGGCTTCATATTCATTACATAAAACATATCCATATACTTTTATACATGCCCAAAGCTTTACATCTCATAAATAACTTATATATGCATACTTTAACATTAATTTATATCAAAAGCTATTCTATTGTCAAAGTTATACAAATTACACTCCTTGTCCTCCATTCTTGTTTCCATGAGCATCACATAGATAAGATTAGATGAAAAGTGGAAGAGAGTGAGATTCAAAGAATCCTAATTGTTCTTTCACCCTTTGTAACAACCTTAACTTCTAATCATTGTAATTAAGGTTAAATATGTGATTAATAGCTATAAATTAGGGTTACAAGACATTACGACTAATTATATTCGAAAAATACAAGGAAATTTAAACCTTAATATTATTAGAGTCATCTACCAAATAATTACAAGCATTTATATGCACAAGAGAAAGAAACACTCATTTATAAGCCTTTGATTCTATTACCCATTAATTCCAACTCACAAAAATCCTCTGCCAGTGTTTCTAAGCCATCCTTTGAGGTTGCCATAGGAAAAACCAAGGTTTCTAGGTTGGAATGAGTGTTTGGGACCGTTAGTTACAACTGAATGTCTTTATGCCACGGCCAAGTACTCTCGGGTTTGCTTTTATATCTTTACAGGTTTATCACGTGCGGTGAGTTAGAGCTTCACCGTGGCTAACATATATGGCGCCATGACGAGAGGACCTCCTGGAGCCTACCTCACTCGCCTCTCACTTTTAGCCGCAGCTAATTTCTCTCTAGAACGCCTAACACATTTTCACAAAAGTTTATCGTAGACAATTCTCATTTAGCCGCAGTGAATTACCCCCTGAATGACTTCCAATTTGGCCTTTCACATTTCACCGTGACTAATTCCACTTCTCACTATAATAAATTACTCTCTGGTACTCTCCCTGAGCAACTTCACCTCTATTGGCAGTGGCTAATGCTATTTTGGCCGCAGTGAAATGCCTTTTGATCCTACAACTTCTAAAATCTTGTCTCATACTCTCCAATTCTCCCCCTAGGGTCACTCCACCTTAATTTATAGGGCTCTAATGGCTTTTCTCTACCTAATTTAGCCAACTTATCTATTATGACCCATTCAAAACTTAAGTGTTAATTCCTAAGCATCTAACTACCAAATATCAACAAGTTCATGGATTACTGACAGTAAGAATTTCATAAGCTACCAATAAGTATCATTCAAACATATATTTCATTAAAGATTTCATGCATCCCTAGTTCAGGTCTACATCCAATGTATCATATAATTACATTTCCCAAATGGTAAGCCATACCATAGATTCAATAAAGTTCATAACAGATGTTATAAGTTCATACATCCAGTACCAAGCTAAAATGAGGCCTAACTCCTTAATAGATACATTCCAACTAATCAAAATACAAGCATCTACACTTGGCAACTTGATTACATGATGATGCTATACAAAAAGAATACAAAATATAACATCTACTTTATTTAAATCAGTCTAAGTGTAGCCTTCTCCACACATGGTTGGAGCTCATGGATTTTTACTCACTTACTTCCCCTTATCCTTACCCAAAGAGCCTTCACCTGAAAGTATAATCCCATGAAATGGGGTGAGATGCAAATCTCAGTAACCAAGGCAAATTTCATTCATATATTCTAGTTTAATTCACATATAATCATGATTTCAATAAGCATCAAAAAATGTACCAACCATATCAGCAAATGAAATAATTAGGCTATCTATGATTACTATCTTAAACTAGCAATCACAATTCCACATGTTAAAGGCTAATAACATTGCAAGAGGCCCGTCCACGGCACCTACTCCCCAATGAGCACAATTAGGGCTCAGTGCATCTGGGGTTTGATCACAACCTGGTGCCCAATCAAAACATATGCATAGGTGGCAGTCGCACCACAGCTCCACCATAGACTCACAAGGTCCAATCACATATAACAGATACCCAACTAAATCATTTTGCATTAAAATCATAATCATGCAGCAAATGCAAAATTAAAACAAACATATGCATGGAATTAGCATGAACCCCGGTTACCTCACTTGTAGACAAGTTAAGAAGCTAACAGCAGTACTAAAATCCTTCTATAATTGCAATATCAGAAAATAATCACTTTATATCAGTCTATTACTATCCCATTTATCATTTATAGTAATAACCCAATGCTAAAAGAATTAAATTACTAATAGTTACCTAAGGGACACCTACCCAATCACCAAGAACCTTTAATTTCAGGTTTTTCCTTCCCTAGACCAGAAACATCAATATATCACTCCAAACCATAGGAAAATTCACACAAAATTATGGCCCATACTATAAGTCTACTATGGGGGTCTTAAACTAATAGAAAATGCATCAAAATGAAAAGTTTATACTTACCTAATAACACCCTCAACCCCAACCTACGAAATTTCACCAAGAAAATCCCAAACAACCACATTTCAAATTTTGGGTATAGTGAAAATACTCCAAATGAAAAACTAAACAGGCCAAAATGAAGAGAAAGAGAAGGGGATTAAGTTATATAACAAGTACCTTGGCTGATTTTGAGCTTAGAAGTGAGAAATGGTGGATTTCTTGCTTAAAACCCTAGCTTCCCTCTCAAGGTGCGAAAATACCTCTTGTGTTTATGTTTCAGCAAAGTGTGGAGGGGCTGCATGTGTTTAAGGTTTTAGTTGGGTTTAAGTTGAGTCCTAAATGGGTTATGGGTTGACCCAAAGGTCTAATTCCAAGTGGGTTTCAGATTTAAGCCTTGTTGGGCCAGCTTTCATGTGTTGGGCTATAGAATTTTAATTGGGTTATACCAAGTTTGAAGAACTCAATTGATTTGTGTTTGCATAAGGGTTATTAGGCCATTTATAAGAGCTTATACAAGTTGGGTTTTGGGTCTCTAATTCATTAAATTGAATTGGGTCATCACTAGGTGCTCTCTCTTAGGCCAAGTCTCATAATAAAAGGTTGGGTTTGTACTTAAAATCCTTGAGCCTCTGACGGGCTTGTCGTGCAACCCTCAAAATAAAACTAGGTTGATCTAAAAATATAGCAAGTGGCACAACCTAGGTCATCTCCCTTGGAATTGGAATTCAATGTTTAATTAGGTTCTCTAAGTGTTCTAAGATCCTAGAACTATCTAGTTTGGGGGGTTTGGTTGAATTAAACTATCCTAAACTGATTTGAAACAAAATTCCTAAACACTACCTGTTTGGATGAATTATGGTGAATGATGGGCTTGCGACTAGCTTAGGAATCATCTCTTGGTATCCACTATCCTTATCCTATTCCAATTGTGATTAATTATGGCCTAAGAATTCCTAATTATGTTCATTAGTAAATGATCTTGAATAACTATTCAAGATTCAAGAGATTAATAATCTAATGTTGAATTGAGACCTCAATCCCACATTAAACCGTTAACTCTTATCCTTAAGATCAATGAACATCCAACTTGATTGATTAACTAATTAATTATCTTCTGATTCATCATCCAAAAATGTTTAATTAACCAACTAAACACCAAGGAATTCTCAAATAGACATTTAAACACATAACCTTACTCATGTATTTCATCGAACACCTTCGTGGCATACATGGGAGATTAGAGAGAATAATGAAAAATCAAATTCAAATCCAACCAATTAATCAACAAAAAAAGAGATTTCCTAATCAATGTCTAACCAGCCACTAATTAATTACACAAATTCCAAATCAAATACAACTCAACCGAGATTGTACAGAATAAGAAAAAGTGTAGGAAAAATAAGAAAATCTTAGCCATAATTTGTTGTTCATCCATGGATTCAAGCTTTTACTCAAGAGCTTCCTCCCTTGCTAGCCTCAAGATGGATGAATTAAATCTTCATTCGGTGGATGTGGAGATGGAGAGAATGGAGAGATGGATGTGTGAGTGGAGGCGTGGAGTGAATGGAGGCGAGATGAGTGGTTGATGATGCATGGGTGAATGGTTCCCTCACGGCTAGGGCTTTTGTATGAATAAATAAACAATGGAATGGGGAGAAGACGTGAATGGGCTGGAGTCTACGAGGTTGTGTTGCTGGAATGTGGTATGATGTGAGACGATGGGATTTGACAGAATGAGCGAATGAATGGCGTGATCCCCTTCTCACGTGAATTCTTAATTCCCTTCACGTGCTATCCTCTCTAATTTCAATCAGCTGAACCTTGCATGTGCATGTAACGTGGGTCCCACTTGAATATATTAATCCACGTTGGCTTCAGTGTTTTCTGATTCATGCTTCGTGCTTCTTTTATTCCGTTGCTGCGTGCTCTGTTCTGCGTTATTCTTCCATGTTTTGCTCGAGCTATAAGCTGCTTTTCCATGAGTTTTCTTCATCTGTTCTGCATGTTCTCCACGTGATTTTCTTCTTCCTTTGTGCCCAGATTTCCTTGTTTTAGCTGCTGGTTTGTCTTTCCACGAGTCTTCTTCTTTGTGCAGTTCCACGTTAGCTCTTACTTCTCTTCGCAGACCAGAACTCGAGCTCCAGCCACTGCATGTGTGTGTGTTTCTGTCGCTAGCTTGTAGCTCTATTCCTCCCCACGCTGTAGCTGGTTTTCTATTTCTGCATTAGTGGGAGTTCACGTGGCCATGCTTCCTCATCTGTTTCGAGTTTGTTTCTTGCCCATTCTGCAGCTACTCCATGTGTTTCTTCATTTTTCAGCTCAAAGCTTCTGCATGTGGCTTCTTCTCTATTCTGCAGCTTTTACGTGGTTCTGCAACTCATTTTCTCGTTTCTTCATCTGCAATGTTCATTCCTGTTCCAGCAACTTCATTTCGTGGCTTCAGATCTGCTTCGTCCAGCTGCTGTTTCTTCTCTCTTTTCTTCACGTTAATTTCACGTTGCTGTCCAGCAGGCTCCTTCATTTCTCTTCCTCTCTTTCACTTTCATATCCACGTGTTTCTGCTGTTGCTTTATGCAGTTTTCCTATCTGTTTCAGCTCTGTTCTCTCTTGCCACAACGTGCTGATGCTTCATAGATGAAGGCCCATACATGATATGTATGTGCAGACCAAGTGGGTGAGAGATGTGAGAATGAAAAGATAGAATGCATGGCTTCCTTGGACTTGGCAAACCTCCACTTCTTCTCCAAAAACAATCTCTTATTCAAATACCAATTGCCCAACAAAAAAAAGAACCTGCACAAAAAAATGAAAATTATTGAGTAGAATTATCCACAAGATTATTTAAAAGAAATTCATATATTAAAACTCAATAATTTTGCTAATTAATTCACAAAGTGCATAAGGGGCTAATGAATTCAAATTGAATCTAATTAAACCTTTAAGACCATATTCCATTATCAAAATGCCCAAGTTAAGAGAATTAAATTGTATAAAAATCATACTTATCAGCCTCCAATAGTCTCTAACCATTTCATAAATACATATTTCTATCTATTTTATTCTCCTAAACTTAGGCATTTTAATAATGAAATATGGCTTTAAGACTTTAATTAGATAAGATTTTATTTTAGTAGCCATTTCTATATTTTAGGAGTTAATTTGCAAAATTTTGGAATTTAAATGTACAAATCTTTTTAAATGAATTTTGTGAATATTCCTATTTCATCTCTTCCATTCTTTTTGTGCAAATTTTCAATAAAAATTGGAGCTTAAATGGGAAATTGAATTGAGGGAGAAATGGAGCTTTAAGTGTGCAAGTTTCTTAAAAAATAAAGTTTAAAAACAAGAGAATAAAAAGAAGGCACCACAATCATCATCATCCATTTTAGTCATGCACATTCCACGTTAGGAGCTTTAAACTTCACTCATCATGCAAGGTTTCACTCACATAAAACTTTCTCACCTTCCACTCTTCCATAACCACGAGTCCAAGCACACACTTCATCCTCTCCACGTCACATATATAAACATACAAAGCTGATGAGGGAATGAAGAAGCATGGAGAAGAGAAATTTCGAGCCAGCAGAGCAAAGCAAATAGAACACGTAGAGCAAAACGAGAGTTTAGATCGATTTTAGAGTGGAAGAAATATGGCTAAAATAGAGCATGCCAGTGACTGAAGATATTGTGTGATTACTACAGGCTGGATGCACATAAAGAACAAAGTAAGCCATAGATTCGTGAAGCAGACTTATGGTGAAGAAAATAATACATGCAGACCACGTGAGCAAGACGTGGAAGAAGTAGAGAGCTACGCAAGCTGAATGAAGGGCTAAACATATAAGGCAGCTCATGTGAGAAGTATGTGGGTGCAACACATCATTAAAGAGCTCGGGCAGCACGTTATGCATCAATACATTCATCCAAACCACGTGGAAGAAGCTGTGGGTTAATTAAAGAAGCTACACAAATTACATGAAGAAGAAGCCACATTCTGGTGCCTTGAGTAGGAAAGAGGAAGAACAATGCATGGAGGAAGCATATGGGGGAAAGATGTGTAAGGCCAGAATAGTAAGAAGCTCAAATACACACACATACAAAAATGAAGAACAAAGTCATAGGTTCAGAACATGAAAAAGGAACAAAAGAGCACATGATGAAATGGCTGAAGAAGACAGGAAAAACGTAGCTCACGTGGAATATTATATATAGCTTTAAAGTAGGGCCCACACTTATACATACATGAAGGAAGCATGACACACAAAAAGGAGAAGCTGAGCACGTGAGAACAAGGCACAAGGGAAGCACGTGAATCATTAAAATACATTCCATACACAAAATCACGTCGTCATTCACCACATCGAGAATCTAGCCTCCATCCTTCATCCAGCATTCATCCACTCCATTCATTCATATCTAGTCATCCAAGGGCTGAGGAACTAGAAGTACAAAGCACATGAAAAATAAAGAAACATGTGAGGAAGGCTGGAGGAGAAGGCTATTGATTCATCCATCGTATTCATTTTGATACACACAATTCATCCAACATCATTCATTCATCGTCTCACCCATTGTCCATTCCACGCAGAGCCTTCTATTCTCCATTCTCCATCAATCTTCCACCACCATGAAGCATTAACTCTCCCTTATGATTAGCTAGGAGGAAGACTCTTATAGAAGGTTGAATCCATTAATTAGAAAGGGATTTTTGGCTAAGATTCTCACCTCTTTCTACACTTTTCTCTTTCTTGTATTTTCTTGGTTAAGATTGTATTAGATTAGAGATTTGTATTGTTTATAATTAATGACTGGTTAAACATTAATTAGGAGATTGTTTTTGTTGATTAATTGATTGAATCAAGTTCTGAATTGTTCATTTTTCTCCAATTTTCTATGTATGCCATCAAGGTGTTTAATGAAATGCATATGAGAGGTTGAGTGCTTAAATGTTTAATTTAAGAATTCCTTGGTGTTTGGTTAGTTAATTAAATATCCTAGGGTATTAATTCAAAGGCTAATTAATCAATTAATCATTCAATTCAAATTTTCATTGATCCTAATGACAAGAATTAGCAATTTGATGCGGGATTGAGGTTTCAATTCAACATTAAATTGTTAATCCCTTGATTCTTGCATGGTAACTCAAGATAATTTGTATTGGACACAAATAGGGACTCTTAGGCCAAAATTAATCACAATTGGATTAGGATAAGAATAGTGAATACCAAGGGACGAATCCAAAGCTAGTCACAAGTCCATCATTCAACCATAATCCATATAATTAGGTAGAAATTAGAAATTTTAATTCAATTTCATTTTAGATAGTTTAAGTAAATCAAAACCCTCTTAGTCAGGAAATTTTTAGAGTCTTTTATACACTTAGAAAACCCAATTAAATATTGAACTCCAATTCTAAGGGAGATGACCTAGGTTGCCCCACCAGCTATATATAATCCAACCTAGTTTTTATTTTGAGGGTTGTGCAACATAACCGTCAAAATTTGGCATCGTTGCCGGGGAGTTAAATTCTCAATTGTTTGAGAAAGTTTTCTAAGTGTTTTTGTTCTATTTTAACTTTGTTTTGGTTCTATTTTAGCTTAATTTTTGTTCTGTTTTGAACTTGGATTTGGATCATTTCGGTGTTGTGTATCAACTTCTGCTTGCTGGAATTTTTGTTTAAAGTGCCCAGAAAATTTTCAAACTTTATTTTCCAAGGTTTTTGGGTGTTTTAAGCAAAAAATAATAACAAAGCTATTTGGTGCACCAATTTTTGGCCAAATTCTATTGTTTAAGGCAGGTTTTCTAATTTTTTAGTATTTTCTTGAATTTTGTAATAATTTTTCAATTTTTCTGGATTTAATTTCTTTAGTTTTTGTGAGTTTGTTTTGTGTCATTAACCTCTGTTTAAGAGTGTTTTTTACAGTTAAGTAAGTCTTAGCTTCATTTGAATTTTATTTTCTTGAATTAGAGTTAATTTTAGTTGTAGTTTGTTACTTTTTTTTTTAATGCTGAAAGTAATTAAACTTCTCATTTTACTTTTTGCTTTAAATGGATCCATATTATTATTCTAATTAAGGTGCCTATGATTCTTATGCAGAGGATAAGATTTTTCGAAAGTTGGATGAAGCCATTTCAATGTGTCAAGGTATTCTTGAATGACAAAGACAAGAGTAACAAAGCCAACAATACCAATAAGTCTAACAACCATGCTACCAACCACACCATCATTCTTGTGAAACCCACCCCAATTACCACTATCATTATGAGCCATACCATGATTACCATAGGCAAGAGCCAGAATATCATCCTTACAATTATCATAAGGGATACATGCAATAAGAGGTCCAAAGAGAACCAAGTTGGGAAGAGAGGATAATGCAACAATTGGAAGCCTTTAATCTTAAACACCAACAAATACATCAAATGGTCCAACAAGAAAATGGACGGTTGCATCTTGAAAATCAATAAAGGTTTGACAAACTCATGAAGGATTTGGGATTTCAAATGAATCAACCTACCTCAAGTGCTACTGAATTGACTGAAGAGCAAATTAGAAGGGAATGTATAGAGGAGGAAGAATCCTATTCACTGGGTAATATCCTTCCATCTTCTAATACATTACAATTTGTTGGAATTGATTCTAGTATACTTGATAGCACTATGACCACTAATGCACATGTTATTGTTAATTCTGAATTACATGCTGATGAGGTAGATGAGGAAATTATTCTTGAATCTCCTTATTTGGTTGATTATGGTAATGTATTAAGCAAAATTGACACATTTGTTGATGTTCATGAACCCTTGTGTACTGATGCACTTGATATTTCTACTCCTAGCTATGACCATCGTGATGTATTCATTTCTGAACCTGTTAATAATGATTCTTTTGAGTCTAAGATAGTAAGTAAGTGTGGGGGTGACCTAGAATGTGATGATCATTATGTTCCTAGTGTGGAATTGGTTAATAAGTCTATTATTAACACATCTTCTGAGTTTAGGGACAGCATGCCATCTAGACCATGTGACATAGTTGATTTGGATGATTCTGTTGATTGTGTGTGTGCTGGATCCACTATACGAGATAGATGCTCATAGATTAATTCTTTCATTAAGACTAGTAAATCCCCTGCATGTACTGATCAACATGATTCCTTACTAGCCTGTGATGGTATGACTACTGAAATAATAGATGTTGTAATGACCCTAACTTTTAATCATCATAATTAAGGTTAAAGACGTAATTAATAATCATAAATCAAGGTTAAAAGTCATTACAACTAATTATATTCAAAAAATATAAAGAAATTTGAACCTTCATGTTATTAGGGTCATTAATTAGACAACCACAATTATTTGAATGTGCAAGTGAATTTAGTCATCAATAAGAAGCCTTTGATTCTTCCATCCATCAATTCCAACTCATAAAAACCTCTTACAAGTATTTCTAAATCATTCCTTAGTATTACCATAAAAGAAACTAAGGTATCTAAGTGAATATGAGAAATTAAGTACCTTCGCCGTGGCTAAATTCCCTCGCGCTGTGGCCAATTACTTTCGAATTCAACTCTTTACACCCTTACAAATTTTGCACATTTCGTCGCGACCACATACCCCTTTTGTCGCAGCCAAATTGTAATGTCCAGTTTTCATTAAACGATAGAAACGGGCACGCTTTCAAAGCAAGTCCCTTGAGATGAGTGATTCAAGGCCAAATAAAATTTGGATAAAATTTTAAATAATAAAAAATGAGGATTTGGATATAGCGCAACGCAGAAAAAATCAATTATTTTCATCCCCTTTCTCATATGCTCTTGTGGGATTAATAATACAAAGCTTATAAATGGCATGAAATGAGTTAGAAGTTATGGTGTTACATAAATACCCTCCGGAATACCCCCAAACCTGCCTATCAGACTTAACCACGGCCAACCTCACTGTTTGCTGTAGCCAATTGCTCTTTGTTTTCTTCCTTGGCAGCTTCGCCACATTTGGTCGAGGCCAATTAAATGTTGGTCGCGGCCAATTCCTCTCTGTTAACATTTGGCCGAGGCTAATTAAATATTGGTCATAGCCAATTCCCTTCTGTTCCTATAACTCTCAAGATTTCATCTCGTGCTCTCCAATTCCCCCTCTAGCAACACTCTAGGTCACTTTAACTTAGTTTGTGAAGATTTGTGTCTTTCTTTTACCTAATCTACCTAACACATCTATAATTACCCATTCAAAACTCAAATGTGGATCATTAACCCTCTAGCCACCATAAACTAGTGAGTTCATAGATCAATGATAGCAAAGAGTTCATACACTATTCACATTTCCATTCAAACATAAGTCCCATTAGAAATTCTATACATCACTAGTTTAAGTTGACATATCATGCATCAAATGATTACAGTCCCTATGCTTGGTAATTCATGATGCAATGTGGCAATTACATAAAGTTAGTAGTCTAGTTATACAAATACAATCTGACAAGGTTTCCAAACCTACCTACTACTAAACTATATAATAAGCTTCTATTAATTTTCTCCTTGTCACTAAGAGGTCCGGCCCTTGAAAAATGTTAGCCCATAATCGAGGTGAGATATACAATCTCAGTAACAAGAGGCAAATTCCATATATATGTACAGATTAATTAATACAATACAATTTCATTTCATCAATACTAGAATCATCAATTCAATTTGCAAATGAACTAGTTGAGCTACCAATGACTACTATCCCATACCAGCAATCATACACAACATGTTAATGGCCAATAACACTGGGAGAGGCCCGTCCACGGCACCTACTCCTTAATGAGCACAACCAGGGCTCAGTGCATCTGGGGTCTGATCATAACACGGTGCTCAATCGAAGCACATGCACGGGTGGCAGCCACACCACAACTCTACCATAGACTCACAAGGTCTAATCATAATAACAATTCAAGTAGTTAACCAATCATTTAGCATTTCAAAATCAAGCATGTGTAATAAAAATCAAATTAACATGAGCATATACATAGAATTAGGAAAATAACCCCGGTTACCTTAATGAAGCCAATTACTCTTCCTCTAGCTACCATCATAATTTAAAGCAAACCAGCCCTAACATAAGCAAAATCATCATCATTTAACTATTATTAATTAGGAATTTCCTTATCCACAATTAATCTTAACAAGAGTTCATTGAGAGCTTCTTACCTAAGCTTCTTAATGATCATTACACTAATTTAAGGTCCATATATCAAAGCTCATCATGATTCGCTCCCTACAACTCCATTTTCGCACATGTACAAACCATGCAGCAAAAGTCAATCTAAAATGTAGGAATTCAGCATATACACCACACAAGAGAAGAAGGAACACTTACCCATACACCCAAGAGGTCAAATGAACTAAGTTGAGTCTTAACTACCGAGAACACACCATAGGCTATCCTTAAAACTTGGATTTTCGTACATGGAATTAGCCATATACTAAAGTCAGCTTATAATATGAAATCTAGGCAAGATTATACCACAAAATGAAAGTAAACACTTACCCCATGGTTCCACTAACTCCAAACTCTGCAAATCTTGCACGGAATCACCCAACACCAAGTTTTAGATTTGAGAAGGAGATGAAAATGTCCAAAACCAGAAACTAATTGAACCAAGATGAAGAGGAGAATAAGAAGGTTAAGTTATATATAACTCACCTTGGCTAAATCTTCCTTTAGGAGTCAAAAATGGAGCTATGATATTGGTAGAACCCTAGCCTCCCTTAAACCTCCAAATTTCCTCCCTTACCTCTTGTGTTTTCTATTGAATAGGGAGGGAGGCTGCTAACCCTTTAGGGTTATTAAGGGGAAATAGGCCAACCCATCAGCCTAAGGTCCATTTAGGCTTATTTCTAGTCATTGGGCCTTTGTTTGGTGAGGTGGGCTACAGAACACTTTGAATTTAGGTGAAGTATGCTGACCTTAAGGCCCAAATTCTAGTGGGTTCAAAGGTTGGTGTTAGTTGGGCTAAGTCTCTTAAGTTGGGCTTCAGAGTTGTAGTTGGGTCAGGCTAAATTTCAAGAATCCATTTATTTTGGGTGTGCACCTATTATCATTGGGCCCAAATATTATCCATAGTCTGATTTATTTTTAGAATTTGGCCAAGGTTTATTAGTTTGGGCTATAAATTTTTTTTTTTTGTTGGGGATGAAGTGTGTTAATCCAATAGCCTAAGACCTAATTGGCCTCACTTCCCCAAATTTGGGCTAAAGCTAAATAGGCTCTTGTCTCACTTAAATTCACTAATAAGGTTTGGGCTTTCCAAAAAATTCAAGTAAAGCCTACAAGGAGACTAGTATTGGGCTTTCCTACTAAGCTCATGGCATAATTGGGCTTCTACAATTAGTCCAAAACTCAATTAAGTTTTCTACATGGCCCGAAGTAAAAGTCCACCCTCTTAATTAATTTTACTAATTAATCCATGTTACTCCCTAATTGCCATAATTAGTCTTAAATAAATTTTGGGGTGTTACATTCTCCCTTCCTTTTAAGAATTTTGTCCTCAAAATTAGTCATACCTTACTTGATTAATGTTGGACAATTCTTCCTCATAACCTCCTCCTTGATAACTTAGATAGTCTTACCAGAGACTAGTCCCTTCTTACTACTTTCTTAGAGAGGGTGTTCTTATCATATTACTACTTCACTTGGTAACCACAATTCTATTTCCTCTAGTTAACCTACGTCAAATAACATGCCAATCTAAGCATGTTGTATTCCTTCTTTGTCCACAACTAAAAAGATCTAGACCAAGTTATACTTGATCACCTTATAGCAAGCTCTATACACCTAGCTTAAATAAATCTCGATCTTCTCTCCCTTTGTAGCTTTTGTTTAGTTCTATTTTATATTTATCCCCCTTTGTTTCTTCTTCTTCTTCTTCTTCTTCTTCTTTCTCCCCTCTTTCTTTTTTTGTTGTTCCAATAGTCGATTATTGAATGTTCATGTTAACTTCATTTCTTTCTTAACTCTCAATCTATTTAAGAGATAACTCCTAGATACTTTAGCTTAACTCTCTCTAATAGTTGATACCAAGAACTATAAGGAATTCCACTTAGCCTTTTTAGTATTTATTCCATTAATAGCAACACAAGCAAGTAACCTTGTTGCATAATGAAGTTTCATTCGTCCTTTACTTAGATTACCCACACATTTCTTTAGTCCAACCTTCTTAATCGAAATGGGTTCTACCTCTTATAGGTTCATCTAGTCTAAGTTTCCAAGTCTTACATTCAACTATCTCATAAATTATTGCACACATTATCCTTATTTATTGTCCATTAGTAGAAGGTTCATTATTTCCATTGGACGTATAGAATTCCCCTTTCATTTTCAATTAATGCCCAAGATTCCTCTTCCTCATTTGTTGAGATTCCTAAGGGTTAAAACTAAGATAAAGTCTGATCTTACAACTAATCTCTTGAAGGCACCCAAACACTTTAGGTTCACCTTCCCCATAATAGAAATCAAACATAATCTTTCAAGTGAAAATAAACACAATATTTCAAGTCTAGATTATATTTTCTAATAAGACCATCACTCAACGGTGAGAGTACCTTGTCTAGAGTATCGAGGTAATTCTTTAAGACTTAGGAATGAGTTTCTTTAAATCTTACAAGTCATAGTTTCATTGGATGTTTTATTAAATGACATAGCTTCAATAACTTGTCTATAACATTAGAAATTTCTAATTCATAATGATGGTTTATTATAGATAATCTAATCATCATCCATAGGTATGACCAGTATAGAAAAACCCTTAATAGACCTCTTCTCTCTCTTTTTTCCTTGTTTTTTTTTTGTTTTTTTTGTTTTTTTTTTTATTTTTTGCACTTGCAAAGGCATTACCATAATCACATATATGACTCCAAAGACTACCATGATCAATAGATCCCAATGTCTTATCTTGATTCTCAGTTACTATAAGCTTTAGTAGTCAACTTAATGGCATCTATACTTGTTTGAAATCAACTAAACATCTCTTTGGATTTTATGTCATTATATAGTCTTTAAGGACTGCGCTTTCGTATCTTCTACCCCCAACTAAAATATTTTCATGCAAGTATAGTCATTCTTCAATTAGCATACTTCTTACCCCTTTTTTTTGTGATACTCCAAATTTTCTCAAACCTCCTCACATACAACTAAGTTTATATATATATATATATGTATTCTCTAGTTTGGAAGTTCATAATAATTCCCAAAAAGGTAATGAGATAATATCTTGTCAACAAGGTTTAAGATCCTGTCAACAAGATCTTGTATTCATTAATGTAAGATCTGAGACCTTATCAACAAGGTTCTCTAACAGCAAGTGCAAGGTCTTTTGACCATAAGTTATAGCATATAATATGATATGGTACGACAGTTTTCATCCTTACGCAATGGCCTATGACAACTACAACTAACTCATTCGCTCCCCTAGAAGAAATTTTTTTTTTTAGCCTTAATTCACGCCTGACTATTGGGAGTTAAATTAACATAATAAGGAGACTGAGAGAGCCTTTTCATTATCAAGCATTCCCTAATTATTAACAAATCAAGTAGGGATTCCTAGTGGGAGAATTCAAGCATTATTTACTACTAGTTTCACCCTTCCTTGTTAGTCATAGTACTGAGATTTTATTGTAATAACATGAGTTAATTGCATTGCTTCCACCTCTCATTCATTTCCCCTGGGTTATTATTCTAGATTAGGGAGTCCTCTTTCAAAATTAGGGAGTTTTACTACTACAGTAATTATTAGTGCATCTCGAATTCCCAATGTTATTTCTATTCCCTTAATCACACCACATGTGACACATGACAATAAGATTACTAGTGGCGGAATCAGGCTTTGCCTTTAATATTAACAAGCAATTCTTTTCTGTGGCCATACACATGCTCATCACCCCATAATGACTGTATCTCAACCACTTGTAGGCACATGGGTACCATTTTATTCTCTTTTTAGGTGGATCCTTACTATCAAAATCTTCTCTTTACCTTCTAGGTAAAAAGTCTACTTAGTCTAGTTTGACGCCAATTTTGGTGGTTGAAATTTATCAAATCATATGATAAGTGACACGCCCCACATGCCCTTAGCACCGAAGTGCCGATGAATGAGCACGTCCCACGTGCCTCTAGCACCAGAGTGCTGTAGAATCTTACCTTACACTCCCCGAGTGTATCATGCATGTAAAGTGCCTCTAACCACCACCCAAATGCATGTCAACATATAGCATAAGTAAACTAAATTACACAAGAGACAACATGCATAAGCACCCCGTGCTGGTGCACCTCACCCTTATCACCCTAAGGGGTTGTCTTTCCCTTTATCATAATCTCCCTCTTTTGCTATAGTACACTAAGGGAAGAGCCTCAAAGCTCTCAAGATTCCTTCCAAAGCATCATCTCCCTTAATCTCTTGCTTTAAAGTCACTATCCCCCATTTAGAAATGGATTCGACAATCCTAAGGTTTCTTGCCCTCCTTCCATGTCATTATTAACTAAAAATGGCTCACTCACTCCAATAGTTTGAATAAAACTATTTAAAAAGTTCTTTACCTTTTATCGCCCTTATTCATTAGGCCCAAGTTATAGTAGTTAAGATTGATTAATTGCGATCTTTATTAACCGGGATCAAGCAAGTGGGTTAGGACCTCTATACCTATAAAGCTTCAACCTTGGGGACCTTTCGAAGTCTATATAATCCTAACTCATTATGGATTGTACATCACTTCATATATTTAATCAATCACACTAATCTATTGTACACTGGTTCTCAAACTCCCATTGTCAATTTCCCGACCATAAGTAAAACTTACTCTTTACCTCCTATAAGGCATCCATAACTAGTCAAGTATTCTACTCTGTATTATTGTCTTATAAGTTCTCAACATTACTCTAGATGGCCATTGAAAAACTTAGAACTTTGCTCAGGTAAATAATTGCTACTCTTGTTGTGATCAGTTGACTACTTTGAAAGGCTAGTCAACTGGTCGACCGTACCCAGTTGGCTTGCTTGGTAAATGGCAGTCAATTGGTCATAGATACTATTAGTAGCCTTGTTCATCATTCTCATTAGTTACCTGGCCTCATCCATTTAGTTAATTGGTGCCTTACAGTGAGTGACTGGTGCATTTATCATGTAACCAGTTGGCAACAAGCCTCAACTAGTTGTTTATCTAGACTAAGAATAGTAACCTAATTTCTAAAGAAAAGAAGGGCAAAATTCTAGTCTTTTCATTGGCATTAACAACCTCAAGTCTCAAAATTAGTATTACTAAAGTGTTATGAGGTAGAATCTCACTACACTCTATTATTCTTCAGGGCATACTTATTGTGATAGGTGATGTTCTAAATAAAATTAGAGAAACAATCATTTTAATCAAGCATTACAAGCCTCATATCATTATCGCTCTATATTTCCTTCTAGAACATAAAGCACAACAACTATATGTTCACATAATTATCTATTCTTATGAGCTAATACTATGCCCAATATGCATCATGATTGCCAAGCTTCTAACCATAAAATTTAAATCAGAACGATTTTCTTGAACTATTGCTCTGATACCAACTGTAATGACCCTAACTTTTAATCATCATAATTAAGGTTAAAGACATAATTAATAATCATAAATTAAGTTTAAAAGTCATTACAGCTAATTATATTCAAAAAAATATAAGGAAATTTGAACCTTAATGTTATTAGGGTCATTAATTAGACAACCACAATTATTCAAATGTGCAAGTGAATCTAGTCATCAATAAGGAGCCTTTAATTCTTCCATTCATCAATTCCAACTCAAAAAAACCTCTTACAAGTGTTTCTAAATCATTCCTTAGTATTACCATAAAAGAAACTAAGGATTCTAGGTGAATATGAGAAATTGAACACCTTCACCACGGCTAAATTCTCTCCTACCGCGGCCAATTACTCTCGAGTTCAACTCTTTACACCCTCAAAAATTTTGCACATTTTGTCGCGGCGACATACCCCTTTCACCGCAGCCAAATACCCTCTGGAAGACCTCCAAACCTGCCTATCAGACTTAGCTGCAGCCAACCTCACTGTTCGCCGCGGCCAATTGCTCTCTATTTTCTTCCCTGGTAGCTTCACCATATTTGGCTGAGGCCAATTAAATGTTGGTCGCGGCCAATTCCTGTAACACTCCAAAATTAACTAAGGTGTTATTAATGTATTTAGACTAATTAAGAATAATTATTATGGAATAATTAGGTAAACTATATGAACGGAAATTTATAGAGAAATAAAGCTATTAATATAGGTTTAAGTTTTCAATTGGGTTAAGGCTTAATTTGGGCCCAAAATTTATTTTAGTAAGCCATGGATAAGGATTTATGGAGGCCTAATGATTCTAGATGCAAGCCCAACTCCTTATCATGAGACTTGGGCCAAGAGAGATCACCTAACAATAGCCCAATTTGATTTAGTGAAATAGAGGCCCAAGACCCAATTTACATGAGCTCTTATAGTTGGCCCAACACACATTATGCAGACCCAAGTTGGATTAACTTTTGGAACTTAGCCTAACCCAATCAAATTTCTACAGCCCAACTCATGAAATAAGGCCCAACAATTATAAAAATCAGAACCTATGAGGATTTGGGCCTTCGGGTCTGTTGGAGATTGTGCCCTAGGCCAATTATTGTATTGCGAACATTATTTTTATTATGAAATAAGAGTTTTCTTTTATTATATTATTATATTATTTGCATGTTTATATATAATAATATCCATCGATAAATCATTTTTTTTTTGGATTATCCAAAATGTCCCTAGTCAATCATCATTGTGGGAACAACGATGAATTAAGACTAGTATGATTTTGATTGATTAAGTGTTAATCATATATGATGATATGAATCAAAAATCATAGGTGTGTGTTAGAGAACAGGACGCTGGATAGACCCATCATGAGATAAGTTACATGGATTAGGTCATAAGTTTATCTCATATATAACCATGTCATTGATCCCTTAGACCGGAGATCGCCATAGATTCCTACATGTAGGACACTATACTTTGGCATAGTCTAATGTCACCTTTAACCGGGTGATTATAAAGACTATGATTAGGTATAATGAAATTCATGTAAAGGAAGATGAGTAGTCAAGATGGAATTTGTCCCTCTGGTTAATAGAGAGATATCTCTGGGCCCTCGATGAGTGTGACTGAGAAATGCATGGCCATGCTCAGATGGAAAGGGTTCCATCTTATATCAATCTACTCAGAGATCGAGAAAGTTACGATCGAGCAAGTTGAGGACGACATTTTCATGCCTCATACTCGATTTACATATCGTGTGACAAAAGGGATATGATAGGGTTGTAAGATAGGTTGCACCAGATCACCGAACCCATATGGTTTGGGTAGTCACAATGTCTTGCTAGAGGCCGCTTGTGATTTGTGGGTCAAACAGTGCAGTTAGCCCACTGCTAACATCATATGGGCCTGTAGGGTCGCACACAAGAACGAACCAACTCGGGCTAAAATGTCCACATTCATTGAATCAGAAATGTGTCTAGATTCAATGAATATTTAGGATGTAGGAATTATTTATATATATATAAATAATTAAATTTGAAATATTATATATATATATATATATTATATTTGATATTATATATATATGTATATATATATATGAATTAATTTAAATTTAATTCTATCAGATAGATTTAAATTTAAACTAATCAAATAATTTAAATTTAATTCTATCAGATAGATTTAAATTTAAACTAATCAGATAATTTAAATTTGATTCTATCAGATAGATTTAAATTTAAACTAATAAGATAATTTAAATTAAGCTCTAGATATTGTTACTTTAAATTTAAACTATAGGATATATTTAAATTTAAACTAATAGATATATTTAATGATATATTTAATTAATTTTGATTAATTAAATATATCTAAAACCCTAGTCTATAAATACGGGTTTCCATATCAGAAAAGATTAGCTAGAGCTGCCTCCAAAAACATTAGAGAGAGGGACACCGTACGGACGTCGTACGAAAACTGTACAAAAATTGTACGAACAGGCTGCTAGCACACCGTTTGAGTTGCTGAACCCTGTTTGTGTGGATACCAGTAGAGGGAGCCGATCTATGATCAGTTCCTGTGACCCAGAAGAAAAGTAGAACAATAAACTCAATCGAAAGAAAAAAGATAATTCTCTAAACCTATTCAGTTTAAGCGATTTTGACGGATCCTTGGTGGGAATCGGGATCAAAATTTTAAACGTTTTCGCTGTGTACCTCCCATGATTCCCAACAAGGTCAACCCATAAGTCATTTGTGACCTAACTTAAACATAACTAAACCCTAAATACGCTTAGCCTCCTCCCCATTTTACAGAAAAAATATAAGAGGCAAAGCAAAATTCAGAGGTTGAAAGGGAGGCTAGGGTTTTTCTGCATTCCTCCACCATTTCTCCCGTCTAGAGGAAGATTTGGCCAAGATAATCTATATAAAACATGTCCCTCTCATTCTCCTCTTCATTTTGGTTTGATTGGTTTGTCATTTTGAGAATCTTTCATCTCTTCTAAGGATGGAATATGGTTCTTGGATGATTATTACAAGAATTTCGTAGTTGGAGGTTAGAGGGATAATTAGGTAAGCATTTCCCTTCCATTTTGTGTATTATTTTACTAGAAAATGCCCCTAAAGATTGATTATCATAATGGGTTCTGCTATTATGCGAAATTACAAGGAGATAATGGTGGAAAACTGAATTTTCTGGGCTTGATGTCTGAAATCCGAATTTTGGAATTTCCTATGGTGTGTTCTTGATAGTTGAGGATCAACTTAGTCCATTTAACCCCTCAGGTATATGGGTAAGTGTTCCCACTTCTCCTATGTGGTATATATACTGAATTTCCATCACTTGGACTGACTTTTAGTGCATGGCTCTTACATGTGCGAAAATAGAGACATTAGGAGTGACTCATTGTGAGTTCTTATTGTTGTGACCTTGAATTGGTGTTGTAGACCTATAGGAAGCTTAGGTAAGAAGTTCTTAATGTACTCTTATTAAGATTAATTTGTGGATAGGGAAATTCCTTACTAATGATAGTTGAATAATGATGATTATGTTTATGTTAGGCCTGGTGTGCTTAAAATCATGATGGTAGATAGGGGAAAAGTAATTGGCTTCATTGAGGTAACTGAGGTTATTTTCCTAATTCCATGTATATGCTCATGTTAATCTACTATTTGTTACACATGCTTGATTTTGAAATGTTAAATGACTGGTTGACTACTTGATTGTTATTGTAATTGGACCTTATGAGTCCATGGTGGAGCTGTGGTGCGGCTGGCACCCGTTCATGTGCTTTGATTGAGTACCGGGTTATGATCAAACCCCAGATGCACTGAGCCCTGGTTGTGCTCATTATGGAGTAGGTGCCATGGACGGACCTCTCCTGGTGTTATTGGCCATTAACATGTTGTGTATTACTGTTGGTATGGGACAGTAGTCATTAGTAGTTCAACTAGTTTGTTTGCAAATTAAATTGATGATTCTGGTATTGATGACATGAAATTGCATTGGATTAATTAACTTGTACATGTATATAGAAACTGCCCTTTTGTTACTGAGATTGTATATCTTACCCCGTTGTGGGCTAACATTTTCAGGGACCGGTCCTCTTAGTAGCAAGGAAAAAATTAACGGGAGCTTATTAAATGGGTTGGTATCACCTAGGTTTTAAAACCTTGACGAATTATATTGTAACCAGATTATAAGTTTTGTACCATTACTGCATTGCATCATGAATTGCCAAGTGTAGGAGTTGTATTTTGTTAACATAGAATGTAACCATTGAGAAATAGGCTTCATGTTAACTGTTGATGGATGTATGAACTTTGACACTTATTTTGGCTTGCGAATCTATGATATAACTGACTATTTAAGTAATGTAATCCCATGATATGTTGATTATAGACTTGACTATTGATGCATGAAATACCCAATGAAAGTATGATTGAATGACCATTGTGGGAAATTTATAAATTTGCTGACGTAAAACCCATGGAGGAGTAGGGAACTCCACATTTAAATGCTAGATGGGTAATGTTACGATGGCTAGGGTAAATTAGCTAGATAAATGCTATTAGAACCTCATAACAAATGGGAGAGTGGCCCTAAAGAGTCCTTAGATAGAAAGTGGAGAGTATGAGGCATGGTTTTAAGAGTAGTAGGATAAAAAGGCGTTTGGCAGCGGCTAAAACATTGTTAGCCACAGCCAATAAAGGCAAAGTTACCCAGGGAGAGTGCCAGAGAGGAATTCGCCGTAGTGAAATGTGAGAGGCTAAACTAGGAGTCGTCCAGAGGGAAATTAGCCACAGCGAAAGAGGGAATTAGCCATAGCAAACATTTGTGAAAGGGAGCCAAGCATTCCAGAGAGCAATTAGCCACGGCGAAAGGAGGTATTGGCCGCGGCCAATAGTGAGAGGTGAGCGAGGTAGGTTTCAGAAGGCTTCCTTGCCGCGGCGCTATGTAGGTTAGTCGCGGTGAAGGTCTAACTCACCGCGGATGCGAGGGGTGAAGGCAAGGGGAATTGGCCTCGGCTAATGGGAAATTGGCTGCGGCGAACATCCTGAAACCCTTACATTGGCTAAGAAATCTTGGTTTTTCATATGGTAACCTCAAGAGATGATTTATAAATAGTGATAGAAGATTCATGTGAGTTGAAATTGATAGGTAATATAATCAAGGCTTATAAATGAATGTTTGTTTTCCCTGATATACGTAAGTGTTGGTAATTATATGGTTGATGACTCTAATAACATTAAGGTTCAAATTTTCCCACATTCCCATAATGTAATTAGTTTTAATGTCATGTAACCCTGGTTTATAGTTATTAATCACGCATTTAACCTTAATTACAATGAGTAGAAGTTAGGGTCATCACAATTCCTCTCTGTTACCATTTGGCCGAGGCTAATTAAATATTGGTCGCGGCTAATTCCCTTCTATTCCTATAACTCTCAAGATTTCATCTTATGCTCTCCAATTCCCCCTCTTGCAACACTCTAGTCCACTTTAACTTAGTTTGTGAAGATTTAGTGTCTTTCTTTTACCTAATCTACCTAACACATCTATCATTACCCATTCAAAACTTAAATGTGGATCTTTAACCCTCTAGCCACCATAAACCAGTGCGCTCATAGATCAATGACAGCAAAGAGTTCATACACTATTCATATTTCCATTCAAACATAAGTCCCATTAGAAATTCCATACATCACTAGTTTAAGTTGTCATATGATGTATCAAATGATTACAGTCCCTATGCTTGGTAATTCATGATGCAATGCAGCAATTACATAAAGTTAGTAGTCTAGTAATACAAATACAATCTGACAAGGTTTCCAAACCTACCTACTACTAAACTATATAATAAGCTTCCATTAATTTTCTCCTTGTCACTAAGAGATTTGGTCTTTGAAAATGTTAACCTACAATTGGGGTGAGATATATAATCTCAGTAACAAGAGGCAAATTCCATATATATGTACAGATTAATCAATACAATGCAATTTCATATCATCAATTCAATTTGCAAATGAACTAGTTGAGCTACCAATGACTACTATCCTATACCAGCAATCATACACAATATGTTAATGGCTAATAACAACGGGAGAGGCCCATCCATGGTAGCTACTTCTTAATGAGCACAACCAGGGTCAATGCATCTGAGGCCTGATCATAACTCGGTACTCGATCGAAGGACATGCACGGGTGGCAGCCGCACCACAACTCTACCATGGACTCACAAGGTCTAATATTCCCTCACACCACGACTAATTACTCTTGAGTTCAACTCTTTACACCCTCACAAATTTTCACATTTCACCGCAGCCACATACCTCTTTCACCGTGGCTAAATACCCTCTGGAACACCCTCAAACCTGCTGTAACACCCCAAAATTAATTAAGATGTTAATGATATTTTTAGACTAATTAAGAATAATTATTATGGAATAATTAGGTAAGCTATATGAATAGAAATTTACAGAGAAATAAGTTATTAATATAGGTTTAAGATTTCAATTCGGTTAAAACTTAATTTGGGCCCAAAATTAATTTTAGTAAGCCATGGATAAGGATTTATAGAGGCCCAATGATTTTAGGTGCAAGCCCAACTCCTTATCATGAGACTTGGGCCAAGAGAGATTACCTAGCAATGGCCTAATCTGATTTAGTAAAATAGGGGCCCAAAACCTAATTTATATGAGTTAGCCTAATGCACATTATGTAGACCCAAATTAGATTGACTCTTAGAACTTGGCCTGACTCTATCAAATTGCTGCAGCCCAACTTATGAGATAAGGCCCAACAAGCATAAAAATCTAAACTCACAAGGAATTGGGCCATTAGGTCAATACATCCCACTTTTAACTCTAAATTTTCTGTAGCCCATTCATTAAACCATAGCCCAACTACTAGAAATGAGCCTAATTAGACCTTGGGCTGATGGGTTAGCCTATTTCTCATTAAAAACCCTAAAGGTTCAACAGCCACACCCATTTGGAAGAGCAAAACACTTGGTTTTGCAGAAGGGAAAACCTATTTTCGCACCTTAAGGAGAGGCTAGGGTTTCCATCACTATTTTGGCTCCATTTCTCCCACTTAGAGCAAGATTCAGCTAAGGTAACCTTCATATAACTTAATACTCTCTTTTTCCTCTTCGATTTGGCCCGATTGATCTTTTATTTAGAGTATTTTTATCTTCCACCCAAAACTGAAACTTGTTGTTTGGTGCTTCCATGGTGGATTTTCGGAGGTTGAGGCTATGGGTGTTGTTAAGTGAGTATTTTCTTCCTATTTTGATGCATTTTCTATTAGTTTGAGACCCTTATAGTTGACCTATGATATGGGCTTTGGTTTCATGTGAAATTACCCAAAAATTGGAGTGAACTATGGCGATTTCTGGTGTGGAAAAGTTAGAACCCGAAATTAAAATATATTGGTAATTAGGTAAGTAACCTCTAAGTAGTCATTAGTAGTTCAACTCTTTGGGTATCTAATTTGTTGCTAGAAATGACGATAATTATACTTGTTATAGGCCTAATATGCATTTGGATTTTTATGGTAACTAGAGGCAAAGTAATTGGCTTTATTGAGGTAACTGAGGTTATTTTCCTAATTCCATGTATATGCTCATGTTAATCTGCTATTTATTACATATGCTTGATTTTGAAATGCTAAATGACTGGTTAACTACTTGATTGTTATTACAATTAGACCTTGTGAGTCCATGGTGGAGCTGTGGTGTGACTTCCACCTGTGCATGTGCTTCAATCGAGCACCGGGTTGTGATCAGACCCCAGATGCACTGAGCACTGGTTGTGCTCATTATGGAGTAGGTGCCATGGACGGACCTCTCCTGGTGTTATTGGCCATTAACATGTTGTGTATGATTACTAGTATGGGACAACAGTTATTGGTAGTTCAACTAGTTCATTTGCGAATTGAATTGATGATTCTGGTATTGATGACATAAAATTACATTGGATTGATTGACTTGTACATATATATGGAAATTGCCTTTTGTTACTGAGTTGTATATCTCACCCCATTATGGGCTAACATTTTTAAGGATCGGACCTCTTAGTGGCAAGGAGAAAATTAATAGAAGCTTATTAAATAGTTTGGTAGCACATAGGTTTGGGAGCCTTATTAAGTTGTATTGTAACTAGATTGCTAGTTTTGTGTTATTGCTGCATTGCATCATGAGTTGCCAAGTATAAGGACTGTATATGTAATTTAATTATCATGGAATTGAACATTATGATTATAATTGGCTAACAATAGATAAGTGATTTGATCTTGTATGAACATTAAGTATTGACCCCATACACCTTGTGACCAGAATACATTTGCTGTCATTAATCTATGAACTCACTGGTTTATAGTGGCTAGAGGGTTAAGGATCCATATTTGGGTTTTGAATGGGTAATGATAGATGTGTTAGGTAGATTAGGTAAAAGAAAGACACTAAATCTTTATAAACTAAGTTAAAGTGGCCTAGAGTGTTGCTAGAGGGGAAATTGGAGAGCATGAAATAAAATCTTAGGAGATTTAGGAACAGTAGGGAATTGGCCGCAGCCAACATTTAATTGGCCTTAGCTAAATGGTAATAGAAGGGAATTGGCGGCGGCCAACATTTAATTGGCCTTCACCAAATGTGGCGAAACTGCCAAGGAAGAAAATAGAGAGCAATTGGCCACATCGAACAGTGAGGTTTGCCGCGGCTAAGTCTGAAAGGCAGATTTGGGGGTGTTCCAGAGGGTATTTAGCCACGGTGAAAAGGATATTTGGTCGTAGCAAAATGCGTGAAAATTGTGATGGTGTAAGTAGTTGAACCAGAGAGTAATTGGCCACGGCACAAGGGAATTTAGCCGCTGCAAAAGTGATATATTTCTCATAATCACCTAGAAACCTTAGTTTCTCTTAAGGTAATGCTAAGGAATGATCTAGAAACACTTGTAGGAGGATTTTATAAGTTAGAATTGATGGATGGGAGAATCAAAGGCTCCTCATTGGTAATTAAATTCACTTGCACATTCGAATAATTGTGGTTGTCTAGCTAATGACCCTAATAACATTAAGGTTTTAAATTTCCTCACTTTTTCCTGATGTAATTAATCTTAATGACTTCAAACCTTGATTTATGATTATTAATTATATCTTTAACCTTAATTACTATAATTTGAAGTTAGGGTCGTTACACCTGCTTATCAAACTTAGCCGCGGCCAACCTCACTATTCGTCGCAACTAATTGCTCTCTGTTTTCTTCCCTAGCAGCTTCATCACATTTGGCCGAGGCCAATTAAATGTTGGCTACGGCCAATTCCTCTTTGTTACCATTTGGCCAAAACCAATTAAATGTTAGTCACGGTCAATTCCCTTTTATTTCTATAACTCCCAAGATTTCATCTCATGCTCTCCAATTCTCCCTCTAGTAACACTCTAGGCCACTTTAACTTAGTTTGTGAAGATTTGGTGTCTTTCTTTTACCTAATCTACCTAACACATCTATCATTACCCATTTAGAACTCAACTATAGATCCTTAACCCTCTAGCCACCATAAACCAGTGAGTTCATAGATCAATGACAGCAAAGAGTTCATACATTATTCACATTTCCATTTAAACATAAGTCCCATTAGAAATTCCATATATCACTAGTTTAAGTTGACATATCATGTATCAAATGATTACAGTCCTTATGCTTGGTAATTCATGATGCAATGCGGCAATTACATAAAATTAATAGTCTAGTTATACAAATACAATCTGACAAGGTTTCCAAACCTACCTACTACTAAACTATATAATAAGCTTCCATTAATTTTCTCCTTGTCACTAAGAGGTTTAGTCCCTGAAAATATTAGCCTACAATTGGGGTGAGATATACAATCTTAGTAACAAGAGGAAAATTCCATATATATATATATACAAATTAATCAATACAATGCAATTTCATATCATTAATGCTAGAATCATCAATTCAATTTGCAAATGAACTAGTTGAGCTACCGATGACTACTATCCCATACCAGCAATCATACACAATATGTTAATAGCTAATAACAACAGGAGAGGCCCATCCACGGCCCCTACTCTTTAATGAGCACAACCAGGGCTCAATGCATCTGGGATTTGATCACAACCCAGTGCTCCATCGAAGCACATGCACTGATGGCAGCCGCACCACAGCTCCACCGTGGACTCACAAGGTCCAATCACAATAACAATTTAAGTAGTCAACCAATCATTTAACATTTCAAAATCAAGCATGTGTAACAAAAATGAGATTAACATGAGCATATACATGGAATTAAGAAAATAACCCCGGTTACTTTAATGAAGCCAATTACTCTTCCTCTAGCTACCATCATGATTCAAAGTACACCAGGTCTAACATAAGCAAAATCATTATCATTTAACTATCATTAATTAGGAATTTCCCTATCCACAATTAATCTTAACAAGAGTTCATTGAGAGCTTCTTACCTAAGCTTCCTAATGATCATTACACTAATTTAGGGTCTATACATCAAAGCTCATCATGATTCGCTCCCCACAACTCTATTTTCGCACATGTACAAACCATGCAGCAAAAGTCAATCTAAAATGTAGGAATTCAGCATATACACCACACAAGAGAAGAGGGACCACTCACCCATACACCCAAGAGGTCAAATGAACTAAGTTAAATTTTAACTACTAAGAACACACTATGGGCTATCCTTAAAACTTGGATTTTCGCACATGGAATTAGCTATATACCAAAGTCAGCTTATAACATGAAATCTAAGCAAGATTATACCATAAAATGAAAGCAAACACTTACCCCATGGTTCCACTAACTCCAAACTCTGCAAATCTTGCAAGGAATCACCCAACACCACGTTTCATATTTGAGAAGGAGATGAAAATGTCCAAAACCAGAAACTAATTGGACCAAGATGAAGAGGAGAATAAGAGGGTCAGGTTATATATAACTCATCTTGGCCAAATCATCCTCTAAGAGTCAAAAATAGAGCTGCGATGTTGGTAGAACCCTAGCCTCCCTTAAACCTCCGAATTTCCTCCCTTGCCTCTTGTGTTTTCAACTGAATGGGGAGGGAGGTTGCTGACCCTTTAAGGTTATTAGGGGAAATGGGTCAACCCATCAGCCCAAGGTCCATTTAGGCTCATTTCTAGTCATTGGGCCTTTGTTTAGTGAGCTAGGCTGCAGAACACTTTGAATTTAGGTGAAGTGTGCTGACCTTAAAGCCCAAATTCTAGTGGGTTCAAAGGTTGGTGTTAGTTGGGCTAAGTCTCATGAGTTGGTCTTCAGAGTTGTAGTTGGGTCAGGCCAAATTTAAAAAGTCCATTTTATTTGGGTCTGCACCTATAATCATTGGGCCCAAATATTATCCATGGTCTAATTTATTTTTAGAATTTGGCCAAAGTTTATTAGTTTGGGCTACAAAAATTTTTTTTTTTTGGGTGTTGGTGATGGAGTGTGTTAATCCAATAGCCCAAGACCTAATTGGCCTCACTTCCCCAAATTTAGGCTAAGGCTAAATGGGATCTTGTCTCACTTAAATTCACTAATAAGGTTTGGACTTTCCAAAAAATTTAAGTTAAGCCCATAAGGAGACTAGTATTGGGCTCTCCTACTAAGCTGATGGCATAATTGAGCTTCTACATTTAGTCCAAAACTCAATCAAGTTTTCTATATGGCCTGAAGTAAAAGTCCACCCTCTTAATTAATTTTGCTAATTAATCCATGTTACTCCCTAATTACCATAATTAGTCTTAAATAAATTTTGGGGTGTTACAGATGTAGCATGTGAAAAGGACATAGATAGTGAAATTGTTGGACAACTTGTTGTTGATAATTCAGACCTCACTTTTACATGCTTATGTGATGATAGCATACATGTCATGTATGTGTTAAGATTGATGAGTTTTTGAAGTCTAATAAATCTATTGAATTCATGAATTCCTTTGTTTGCACTAAAGTTGTTGATAAGAATGATTTTACTGATTATACTGGTATTTATGAGAATATGCATAAAGATAGTGCTGATATTGAAGATCTTGTTGATCCTTGTGCTGTTGTTGATACTAGTAGGAGACTTGATTTTGCTGTTGATACTTGTTTAAAATATTGTGAGCCTACTAATATCTCTTTGGTTAGGGAAGATACTGTTTCTCTTGTTAAGAGTCCGAAATAAATTCCTGAAGTTGTTGAGCTAATTCCCAACAATCAAAAGACTCTCCTAACTGAGAAAAAGCAACTGTCAAATACCTTGAACTCAAATGACTGTAAGAAGTTACAATCTAACTTTTCTGTTGATGTAGTGACTCTTACTGATGAAAGTCCAGTAGATTTTATTGGCTTTGATAGATATTTAGAGAGTCTAGAGTCTAGTGTTTTTAAATTTGATTTCAAATTTTCTTTCTTTAGTTTTTAATGTCCTAAATTTCATTTTCCTTCTTTTCTTGCTCTTGAATTTGTTGAATTTGACTTTCCAAAACTATTGATGGTTGAGGAAGTCCATGAATCATCACTACATGATCAATCAAAATGTTTTAAAGTGGTTAGACTTAAATTTGTTCAATTGAAAAGGAATAAAGCTGTTGTCATTCTAGTTTTTGACACTTATGATTAGTTAGTCTCTGATAGAGTTCTTTTTAGTTTAGGATTCAGTTTTCTTTTTCTTTTCTGCATTGCTATTTGCTTTGTTTCTGCTTTGTAGGAAATAAGTTGCTAACCAGATACAAAGAAAATCTTAGCCATCCTTGGAATCTCCATTTTCAAGTCCATCCAGTTGTATACTCTCCTTTCACTCTCTTTGTATTATGTTATTTATCTATTGACTGGATTGTGTGCTGGCATTGAGGACAATGTAATATTTAAGTATGGGGGAAGAGTCATTTCATTCCATCCATCTTTTCCTTGTTTAAAAAAAATTGAAAAATTTTTAGAAAAATTTTAAAAAAATAGTGTGATTTTTTAAAAAATTTTCTGTAAAAGTTACAAGATGAGATGATTATAGCTTGGATTCACTTAGACATGATAAGCAATGAATCTTGTGTCTTGATTCAAGTGAATTGGCAATGAATTTAATTTCAATGAATTATTTGATAGCCATTAGCCAGTAAGAAATTGAGCCATAATTGTTCATTTCTAGTGTGTATTCACCTATCAGTGCTTTCACTCTAAAACTTGTCTTGATTCTTTGTTAAGACCACATGTGCATTTGCATGTATGAAAATGATAAGGCATTCCTTTCTTTTATAACTAGTGAGCCAAAAAGCCAACCTACATATATTCTTTCCATTGTTTACCCACTTTGGACTTGATTTTCTTTTCTTGTTAGCTTATTGCCATTTTAAAATGTTTTCCACCTTGTCTTAAGATGACTTAGGAATTTCAAGGGCCATTACATCCAACTAGGATAAGAATATGTGTCTTACATCCATTTATGCCATAATTATTAAAAGTTAAGGAAATTGTCTTGAAAAAAAAAAAAAGAAATGCAAATAAAGGAGATAGAAAAGCAAGAGAAAAGTAAAAAAAAAAAGGAAAAGGAAAAGGAAACATTTAAAAATCAAAAGAAAAAAGTGTTTCAAATTGAGTTTGTAGTTGCCTATACTGATAGGAAATAAGACCTTGAATGCACATTCTTCTATATCCTAAATCTCCATTGATTACTCTTGAGATTCCAAGGTATCCATTTGATTGTCTTTTCTTGTTATCCATTCACTTCATTTCCTTAGCCCCATTACAACCCTGAATAAAGTTCTAATCAATTTGTGCATTGCATTTGGCATAGGTGGTGGAGACTTAAAAACTTGACAAGCTTATGGTAGTGAACTTTGATAGGTGGAACTTGAGTGATACACATACCTTGACCATTTGAGAGTTGAGAATAAACACTAAACCATGTGAGAGGCTATAGATTTTCAATTCATTCTTTTCAAATGAAATTGCCATGGAATTTGTTTTCTTGATGCAAGTGAAGTTAACTTTGATTGTTAAAATGATAAAAAGTTAGGATTAGTCTCTAGCTTGTGATTTTTACACTTTCTTTTCCATTTTCATTTTCCACTTGCCATTCTACTAACTAGGTGTTTTAATTCATTCTTTTATCTTGGATTTTGAGCTTTGCCTAGGAGTGCAAAGGTTTAAGTATAGGGAAATGGCCTATTTAATTTAATTTAGGCCTAGATGGGGTTTCTAATCTAATAAAATCTTAAACCCATATTATTAATTTACTTCTCTCTAGATTTCCATTCACATAGTTTGTCCAATTATTCTCTAATAATTATTCTTAATTATGCTTAATCCATAATTAATTTTGGGGTGTTACACCCTTTCAAGTAAGTATTCATGGCATATAATCATGTCAAAGAATACAAGTATGCATTAAATGCTTTCAAAAACCAAACAAAATCATGTTTTCAATATCATATAAAGATGTCAAGATCAAGGTTAAGCTCTAGGGACTTTTAGTTTAGTCTCACCCTGTTATTTAGGACTTCTGGATTAGCCTCACCCTTTTTCTAGGGACTTTTGACTTAGCATCACTCATTCTTGAGACTTTTGGCCTTGTCTCACCTATTCTTAGGGACTTTTAGCTTCACCTTATCCAATTTAAGAGATTTTTGGCACAACATCACCTATCAAGAGTAATCTTACATTCAAAACACAATTCAAGGAGCATAATGGTACCAAGTATCAAACCAATAGCTAAACACATGTCTCATGATTCAAGTACATATACAAGCATTCAATGACAATCAAATAACTAAGAAATGCATACAAGAATGGATGAAGAGCTACCTTGGTTCAAGAAATACAATCTCTTCCTTGATTCCTTATCTCCTTGGTTTAGCCTCACACACACACTTGGAGGAGGCTTGTTTTGCTTGGCCTAGACACATCAAACAAGATATAAACACATCAATGGAACCACCTCTAGCCTCACATAAAGTTTATATAAGGTATTTCTAGCTTATGCCATGCTTATGGTTCTATACAAGGGCATAATGAAGCAACTCACATAATTTATGATCTTGGCTCCAATTTCTTACTCAATCTAAGTTACATGACTCTATTTAAACTCATTAAAGCTATCACAAACTCAATTCAAGAAGCCAAATATCAAGTTACTTCTTTATGCTTAAAAGGAACCTAAACTTTCAATTTTCAAAATATGGTTTCTAAATTCAAACTAATGGTTTTCTTGGTGTTTATTATTCATTTCTAGACCATTTTTATTCTTAGAATTAAAAAAATTCTCCCTAGATGCTTGTTCTTCCTCTTGGCTGAGACATACACTTGCTTAGGGAGCCTATGGAGTTTTCTTCAATTTCCTAGAGAATTTGCTATCTGTGAAGCTTCTTATGTAACACCCTAAAATTAATTAAGGTGTTAATTATGAATTTAAATTAATTAAGAATAATTAATATGGGATAATTGGTCAAGTTAGGTGAATGGAAACTTTGGAGAGATAAATTATTTATGCAAGTTTGAGATTTAATTAGGATAAAAACTTCATCTAGGCCCAAATTAATGTAGGAGATCATAATAAGAGGTTAATGGAGGCCCAATAAGTTAGGTGCAAACCCAATTCAATTTAATGAATTAGAAACCCAAGACCTAACTTGCATAAGCCCATGTAATTAGCCCAATAACGCTTGAGCAGACCCAAATCAATTGAGTCCCTCAAACTTAGTCTGGCCCAATTGAATTTCTGCAGCCCAACACATTAGAGCTAACCCAACAAGGTGTAAATCAAAAATCACTTGCCCTTGAACCCTTGGGTCAGCCCATGACCCACATGAGACCCAACTTAACCTAACTAAAACCCTAAACACTTCAGCCCCTTTCCCCATTTTGCTGAAACACAAAAGAGAAATACGGAGCTTTGAAGGGAGGCTAGGGTTTAGGGCAAGAAATCCATCATTTCCCACTTCTAAAGTAAGATTCAGCCAAGGTAATAGTTGTATAACTTAATCCCCTTCTCTTTTTCTTCATTTTAGCCTAATTAGTTTTTCACTTGGAATATTTTCACCATACCCAAAATCTGAAATGTGGTTGTTTGGGTTTTTCTTGGTGAAATTTCGTAGGTTGGGGCTAAGGGTGTTATTAGGTAAGTATAAACTCTCCATTTTGATGTATTTTCTACTGGTTTAAGACCCCTATAGTAGACTTATAGTATGGACTTTAATTTTGTGTGAATTTTCCTGTGATTTGGAATGATATATTGATGTTTCTGGTCTAGGGAAGGTAAAATCTGAAATTTGAGGCTCTTGGTGATTGGGTAGGTATCTCTTAAATAACTATTAGTAACTTAATTCTTTGAGCAATAGATTATTGCCACAAATGATGAATGAGATAGTAATGGACTGATAAAAAATAAACATTTTTTGATGTTGTGATTTTAGGAGGATTTTGGTATTGCTGTAGCTTCCCAACTTGTTTACAAGTGAGGTAACCAGGGTTTACGCTAATTCCATGCATATGTTCTATTTTAATTTCATATTTACTGAATGATTATGATTTTGATGCTAAATGAATTGGTTAGCTATCTGTTATGTGTGATTGGACCTTGTGAGTCCATGGTAGAGTTGTGGTACGGCTGCTACCCGTGCATGTGCTTTGATTGCGCACTGGGTTATGATCAAACCCCAGATGCACTGAGCCCTGGTTGTGCTCATTGGGGAGTGGGTGCCATGGACGGGCCTCTCTCGGTGTTATTGGCCTTTAACATGTGAAAATATGATTGCTAGTATGGGATAGTAATCGTGATAGCCTAATTATTTCATTTACTGATATGACTGGTTATTTCCAGATGCTTATATGAAATCATGCTTATATGTTGATTAAACTAGAATATATGAATAAAATTTACCTTGGTTACTGAGATTCGCATCTCACCCCATTTCATGGGATTATACTTTGATGTGAAGGCCCTTCGGGTAAGGATAAGGGGAAGTAAGTGGATGAGAATCCATGAACTTTAGCCATGTGTGGAGGAAGCTACACTTGGGTTGACCTAAGTAGAATAGATGCAATTTTGTTATTAGTTATATAGCATCATCATATAATCATGTTGCCAAGTGTAGGCATTATATTTTGATTAGTTGAAATGTATTTATTAAGGAGTTAAGTCTCATTATAAATTGGTATGGGATATATGAACTTATAGTATCTGATGTATGAATTTTATTGAATTCTTGATATGGTCTATTATTGGAAATGTCATCATGAGATATATTAGATTGTTGATTTGAATCAGTGATGTATGGAATCTTTAATGGAATTTATATTTGAGTGATGATTGTTGGAAGCTTATGAAATTTTACTGTTATTAATCTATAAACTTGTTGATATAGGGTAGTTGGAAGAGTAGAAATTGACCTTTAAGTCTTGAACCAGTAATAATAGAATAAGCTAGGTAAATTAGGCTAATGAAAGCTATTAGAGCCCCTCAATTAAGGTAGAATGGCCCTAGGATGTCATTAAAGGGAGAGTGGAGAGTATGAGCCAAGGTTTTGGAAGTTTTAGGATTAGAAGGTATTTCACCATAGCCAAAAGGGAATTAGCCGCTGCCAATAGAGGCGAAATTGCCCAAGGGGAGTCCAGAGAGCAATTCACTGCGGCAAAAAGTGGAATTAGCCGCGGTGAAATATGAGAGGCAAAATTGGGAGTTGTCTATAGGGTAATTCATCGCGGCTAAATAGGAATTGGCCGTGATAAACTTTTGTGAAATTGAGTCAAGCATTCTAGAGAGGAATTGGCTGTGGCAAAATGGTGAATTAGCCGCGACCAATAGTGAGAGGCGAGTGAGGTAAGCTCCAAGAGGATTTCTCGCCGTGGTACCATGTAGGCTGGCTGCGGCGAAGCTCAATTGCTGTGAAATTAGTGACAATATAAGAATTGAACCCTAAAGCAATTGGTCATGGCTAAGGGGAATTTAGCCGTGGCGAACATCCTAAAACCCTTATATTAACCTAGAAATCTTAGTTTTTCATATGGTAACCCCAAGGGATGACTTAGAAACATTGGTAGAAGATTCTTGTGAGTTGAAATAAATGGGTAATAGAATCAAAGACTTATAAATAAATGTTTGTTTCCCTGATGTACGTGAGTGTTTGTAATTATATGATTGATGACTCTAATGATATTAAGGTTCAAATTTCCCCGCATTTTCTCAATGTAATTAGTCGTAATGTCTTGTAACCTTAATTTATGACTATTAATCACATATTCAACCTTAATTACAATGAGTAGAAGTTAGGATTGTCACATCTTAGATGTCTTGAGAACTCAAACATGGTCTTACACAATTTAAATCATCACTAGAAAGTTCCATAAATCTTTAGGTGCAACCAAAACCCTAATGGCCATAACTTATTATCTATAGGTTCTTTTTGAATTCTAATTTCTCCATATGATTCCTCATGCTTCAAAATCCCATCTCCTATCAAGTTTGAATCAAAATAATGTCCCTTACATATGTCTCTAGGTCTGGCCGAAACATAAGCACGGAGGAAAGTCAAGAAGAAGGAACTTAGACTATAGTTTCTTACCTTGTTTTCAAACTTTTCAAGAGAGCTTTCACAAGCTTCCAAGAGTTCTTCCAAATTCTCTCTTCCCTCTACTAAACCAGCCATCAAACAGCCCCTTAAGACACCAAAACTATGAGAAGAGAAAGGAGAAAGAGGATAGGAAGTTTGGTGAAGGAGAATACATGAAAAAGTGTTGAATTCTTACCTTTTTTGCTTGGATTTTCTTCTTCTTCTTTCACCCACTTGGTGCGCCTCTTGGAACTACCCTTGAATCTGTTTTGGACTAAAGGAATGTCAGTTAAGAAAGTGGAGAAGAGTGGGATGTGATTTTAAAGGGGTGGAGGCTCACTTATATCATTTTTCAAAACTTCAATTTACTCCCTCATTTTGGTTCTTTCCATTTTTGCTCATTTTAACTCCTTTTTTAGAGTTATCTTTTTCATCATAAAATTTAGGTCTTCTAATTCATAAAATGCTTTTAGTTTCACCCAAATTGAATTTAAAACCTTACCGAATGGTCTGGTCAAAGTTTTGGTCAACTAACACTTTAAAATGTAAATTGGAGGAGTTTTAGTCATTCTAGGGGTTCCTATAGTTTTTAAAGCCTTTAAGAAACCAAAAAAACTCAATTTTCCCATTTGAAGATCCCTCTTTTGAGTTTTCTAAAAGTTTTCCAAAATTATAGAAATGCCACTAGCATCTATAGCTCTCCGTTTAGCCATTTTGGCTCTGGTTTCGGGCTAACCTTAGGCTCTAAATCATATTTTAAGATATTCTAATTAATATCCTAATCTCGTTTAAACTTAATTTTCCTTGCTTTAGAGTGTTTCACTATTAATTTATAAGGTTTCATTTAGTTTCTAAAATTTTGATCATTATAGCTACTGGAACACTACTGGCTTATTTTGGTCGCAACTTGAAAGAATTTGTTGTCCACAGCTTCAAAGTTTCAATATAGCCCTAAACTCAAAATATGACTATGTCACACCCCAAAATCATCCAAATAGGACCTATGACAGCAAAATATGCTTTGACAACACCTAAGGGATGGACTATTACACATTCCATATGAGTAATGCATCAAAAGCACATTTCTAAGGCTTCTACCCCACAATCAAAAATAGAACCACATTTACACAAACATTAACATTGATGTTTCACCACACATGATAGCAACTTACCTTTTGATAGTAACAAGGTCAACAACAAGAGTGAGTAACATAACCACATTTATCATTTGATAAGGTAATCCTTCATACATACATAACAAGTCATAATTACTTAGTTACAAGTAAAATCATCATGTTAAACACAACTTAAGGCCAGCCTAAGTTACAAAATATCAAAATACCTACACCTGGCAATGTATGAATGTAACATGATGCTATACAAAGTTTAGCTTGCAAAAATTACCATATACAACTAAACCAATCTAGCCAAGTGCATAATCCTACACAAAGGTCTCAAGTTAGGGATTGTCATCAAATAGCTTCCTTTTATCCTTAGAAGAACTTTTACCTAAAAATGTTAGCCCACAATCAAAGTGAGATATAAGTCTTAATAACCAAGAGAAGTTTTATCTATATGTATAATCCAATTAATGTAATGCTTGGCATAAAGAAAAGTGATAGGACAAATTATGTAAATCTTAAATGAACAAGTTTGACTACAAAGTAATTACTATCCCATAGTAACAATTATATATAACATGTTATTAGCCAAAAACAAAGGGAAAGGGCATGATCATGGCATAAACTCCCCATTGAGCATGATCATAGTACAATACACAAGTGATCATATCTCTACATGAGGATACAATCACAATCCACAAACAACAAGAGCCAAACTAATCACTTATAATAGAATACTTATATGTGCTGCAAATATATGATTGACATTAACATATATATGAAATTTAAAACTCCAGTTACCCCACTTAAATACTAACTCTTCAATGGCTACCACAAATGTCAAGAGCATCCTAAGTCTCCTAAACATATCAAAAATAGCTTTTAGTCATCATCCACCAAAGGGGTCATATACCTGTTCATCCAAAGCATCATGAATCACTTAGAGAACATTTATCCAAGCTTCTAATTGATCAAATGAAGTTATCTAAGCCTAAGAAACCCAGAAAAAACAATGGATCACCACTTATACTTGCAATTTCACACATGGAAATAGCCACACACCAAAATCAACTTATAAGATGAAATTTAAGCATGTCAGCACTACAAAATGAAAGGAAACACTTTCCCCGCAGTTCCTCTAACCTTAAGCTTTGAAAATCATGCAAGAAAACATCAAGAACACAAATTTCAGACCTAGGATTTGGGTCAAAATCCACTAAATGAAAAATTAATCGGACTAAAATGAAAGAGGAGATGAAAGGAACAACATTTATATCATTTGCCTTACTCAAATATTCCTCTAGATGAACAAATCAAGGTCACCAAGTTGAAAACCCTAGCACATCTTCCTCTTATGCATTTTTTCCTTCTTGCTTTTACTATACATAATGTTTTAGCTCTATTAACAAAGTGTACAACAGCTCTCTTAGGGTTTAATAAGTATATGGCTGGCTTAAGGACATTTTTGTCCAATTAGGTTCATATCTGAGTATTGTTATGGTTTGATAAGTCCAAACAACCTAGGTCTCCATTATAACTTAATTTGGCTTCCTAAAAATTACTTTTAGTGAAGTCAAACTAATTATTGAGTTCTAATTTAATTTGCTAAGATCCACTAATTAATTTTTCCTAATTAAATTCAAATTCTACAATTAAATTTATTTTTTTGCCAAATAATTACTATTTGCATTAAAACATCCAAAATAATCATTTCCTTAAAAATTTCTATTTTCCATAATTTTCATTAATTCTCATCATAATTTCTTATTTTTTCAAATTAAATTCTTAACTTCTATAGTTTCACTTAATTAATTTACAAGATTTGCATATCTCGTAAATTGTCACCCAAGGACAATTTATGATGTAGTACAAAAGGGTTATGCCCCTGCTCAAATCATGTTTCTCGTATTTTTTTGCCTAAGACTCGAGTCAAGTTATAATGCAAATCAATCCTTAGTGTTTTATGGCATTCTAGGGGTGAATTAAGTCGTGAATCAACCATTTTAAGTCACAATTTGAATCCTAAAATCAATATACTACTTCTTGGAGCTTGGTTACATGATGCTATTGATAAATATGGGCTAGAGATTTAACTTACACTTATTTAAATCCTTTTAGAAGGTTTTAAAGAGAGGCAATTAGGTTTAATAGAGATTATGAAGTTAAGGGAACATGAAGTTTCTTATTTAGTTTTAATAGTGTAACTTATTGAATAAATGTTTTAATTTTTCCTTATTTTTGTATCTTCGTGATTCATTAATCAATCCTTTACATCAATTACAAATAATTTAGAATTTAGCTATGTTACTTATCTTAATTGGAGTTTAGGGTCATTATAGCCAATGTACATACTAGTCTTATTATATTATTGTTATCCTAATTTATAATAATACTCGACTAAGGATATTTTAATAATAATAAATTATTCTATGAGTGGTTAATATATGTATTTATATTATGCATATATAACATAAAATATAATAACTTAAATGCTTTCATTAAAAAATGTAATAAAATATATGTAAAGAATGGAGGAAAAAAAATAATCATTCTATGGTTAACTTCTAATGCATATATCAATAAATTATTCATTAGATTGGACTTTTTGGCCATTGTCCAAGCCATAAAAAGATGCCCTTGTCGTGATTTGGACTCTTAAAGCCCAATTTGACAAATTGTTCTAGATTGGGTATTAGGGTGTGGATTACCTGCAACAAGGGATTCTATAACAAGGGTATAATAAGGAGTTTAATAAAAAAGATAAAAATTGTAATTAAGAGGATAAAAATTTAAATTATAAAAAAATTATACTTTAAAATTTTTAATTATATATTATAGTTAAAATTTTTAAAATGTAATTTTTTTCATAGTTAGAATTTTTGTCTTCTCAATTATAATTTTAAATATTTAATTAAAATTTATAGTCCTAAAAAAAAAATAAAACGTCTTATTGCGCGACATACAATAAGATATTTTATTATAAGGGATCCAAGCGCTTGGGTATGATTAGTTTGCTTGGTTAGTATTGACCAAAAATGTAGAAGATCTTGGTGCGGTAATTATTGGATATTAGAATGTGTTTAAAATATTTGGTAATTAAAAATTAATTTGTGGTCAATATAAAAAATAGGGGTTAGTTATTTTCTGCCTTGAGAGATACCGTAAAGCCTCGAATGATTTCACTCACTTCTCCGACACTATTTTTGGACATCACTATTGAATTATAGTTGACGTGGAAATAGTCATGAAAACGTGAAGGGTAGTTTGGAATCATTGGTGACAGGAACAAAATTAATAATACTTGATGTGTATATTATAGTGTCATTAAACCTGCCAGAAGCCCAAAGGGATGGTTTAATTGCTTAATTGGTTAAAAAAATATTTCATTTCAATAATTTGAGTTTATTGTTTTAGAATATTTTATACAAAATTTTAAATATATCAAATTCCTATGATAAATTACATCTCTAAAATTGTTTAAGAACAATCTTAAGTTGAACAAGATTTAAAAATACTTTTGATCATAATAATAAAACAAAAATTACTAGATTGAGCCCTTACTATTGTAACACTATTTTTTTTAAGAAAAACTCAATTCAAATTTTTTTCTAAAAATATATATTTCGATTTACCTCTTCCGATTTTAAATAGTTTTCAAAGGCATAGATCAATAATTGTGGTAAACAAAGGGAAGTTTGAGAGAGAGGAACATTTATGATTAAAATTTAAAGTGACACGTGCTTCAGCTCATCACATGTTACGTACAAACTTTATCTCCGTGTGCGTGGTCCACACAATTGTGGCTGTGCTCTTTAACATGATTTCTCTCCCCTCCGAACTTCCTTCTCGAAGTCCCGAGGCTCAAAGAAGGGAAAATGTAGCCCCAATTTTCTCGTTCGAAAATCTGCAAGTAGACTCTTGGATGGTGTCTTTTGGAAAATGTAGATTATAATCTTCCCAAGTCTGAAAAAATTCCTTTATCTTCTACTATGCTTAGCTCACCCCATTATCTATTATTTTTACTCCCTTCAATTATTCTACTTCCTTCTTGTCCATCAATTTTTGTTTAATTTCACTAGTATATTCTGGTTATCTTTTTTTTATTCATTAATGTTATTTCTTCCTTTTCTCTCAGGCCAGTATATTATGATAAGCATACAGCATAATTCAACTTATGAATGGCAAAAAATTAAAATGCCACCCCTTGTGTTCTACACTACACTCGGAATAGGTCAAAGCGATCAAAATCAACCACAAGGATTTTTCTACACGTTCTCGTCTTAAATACTGATATATATATATATATATATATATATATAAATAATAAAACGTTGTGAGATTTGATTTTGTTAATCTCTCACTGAAATTTGATCATCAGCATTGTGATATTTAAGATAAGAAAAAATATTTGTGTATATTAAATATACACTTAATAATTAAAATTTATTTTATATATGTATATTTATTATTTTATGCATATAAAAAATAAATTTTTATTATTAAGTGTATTGTAAAAATTTTTCTTAATGTATAAATAGTGCGTGATTCACAGTTTTGCTTTCATTTTTCGGTTATTCAGATTGGATATACAGTTCAAATATATATCTTTTTCAAAGCATAAAGTTCAAATATTTCAAAGATATTATATTTTGCTGCATCAAAGATTACCATGATTGTGAATTATTCGCTAACATTCTACATTAATAATTGAAATAAAATATGGAACTATGAAAATTTTCCACACTAGAGCAAATCTACAGTCCGGCTCCCCGTGAAGGGAAAAAAAAAAAAAAAGAGCTTATTGGCTGTCACGTGTTAATTACAGATTCTCTTATTTGCGTTGTGGCACTGATTAAGCCACGCGCTTCCTGATTATCACGACGGCTCTGACAACCGAACGGCTCTGATTTCTTTTCTGTGGGCCCCTCTAGATGTAAGCTTATCACTGTGCCGTCTTCTCCTGCTACTCCTCCGCCTCCTCCCTCTCTCGCTCGCTTGGCACCTACGGCCACCCGAAACAGCTTCGGATTCATTTCCTCCACCTCCATCGCCGCCGCCTCCTCGTCACTGGAGCTCCGTTTCACAGGCATCAAATCAAGCGATTTCACGGCCGTGAAGTCATTCTCTCTACCTTGCGAACCGCTGTTGGTTATTTGCATTACTGGACATCAAATTGAATATATTGTTATTAGAGATTGTTCCTTAAGTCAATTGAATTATGAATATTATTTTTATTATGAAATAAGAGTTTTTTTATATATAATAATATTTATAGATAAATTATTTTTTAAATTATTCAAAATGCTTTTAGTTAATCATCTTTGTGGGAATAATGATGAATTAAGACTAGTGTAATTTTGATTGATTAAATGTTAATCATATATGATGATATGAATCAAAATCATAGGTGTGTATAAGAAAATAGGACGTTGGATAGACCCGTCATGAGATAAATTACATGGATTAGGTCATAAGTTTATCTCATATATAACCGTGTCATTGATCACTTGGACCTGAGATCATCATACATTCTTACATGAAAGGACACTATACTTTGGCATAATCTAATGTCACCTTTAATCGGGTGATTATAAAGGCTATGATCGGGTATAGTTGAATCCATGTAGAGGAAGATGAGTGATCAAGATGAAATTTGTCCTTCTGATTAATAAAGAGATATCTCTGGACCCCTCAATGAGTGTGACTGAGAAATGCATGGCCATGGTCAGATAGAAAGGGTTTCATCTTATATCAGTCTGTTCGGAGATCGAGAAAGTTACGATCGAGCAAGTTGAGGATGACATTTCTATGCCTTATACTCGATTTAGATGTCGTATGACAAAAGGGATATGATAGAGTTGTAAAATAGGTTACATCGGATCACCGATCCCGTATGATTTAGGTAGTCACAATGTCTTACTAGAGGCTGCTTATGATTTGTGGGTCAAACAGTGCAGTTGGCTCACTGCCAATATCATATGAGCCTGCAGGGTTGCACACAAGAACGGACCAACTCGAACTAAAATGTCCATATTTATTGAATCAGAAATATATCTAGATTCACTGAATTTAATTTTTCAAATTCAAGATGGAAGAATTATTTATATATATATATATAAATAATTAAATTCAAAATATTATATATATATATATATATTATATTTGATATTATATATATATATATATGTATATATATATGAATTAGTTTAAATTTGATTCTATTAGATAGATTTAAATTTAAACTAATCAGATAATTTAAATTTAAATTAAACTCTAGATATTGTTAGTTTAAATTTAAACTATAAGATAGATTTAAATTTAAACTAATAAATATATTTAATGATATATTTAATTAATTTTGATTAATTAAATATATCTCAAACGCTAGTCTATAAATAGGGTTTCCATATCAGAAAAGTTTTTTCTAGAGCTACCTCCAAAAATTTTAGAGAGAGGGACAATATACGAACGTGTACGGAAAAATGTACGGACGTGTATAGAAATTGTTCGGACAGGTGCTAGCACACCATTTGAGTTGTTGAACCTCGTTCGTGTGGATACCAATAGAGGGAGCCGATCTGCAGTCAGTTCCTATGATCTAAACGAAAAGTAAATAATAAACTTAATCGACAGAAAAAGGTAATTCTCTAAATCTATTCAATTTAAGCGATTTTGACAAATCCTTCGTGAGAATCGGGATCAAAATTTTAAACGTTTCTACTGGGTGCCTCCTATGATTCCCAACAATTGTTACACACAGATCTCATCTCTGCTATTTGCTTGCTCAGCTGAACGTTCTCTTTTCTCAGCCTCTTGTTCTCGTTTAAGAGCTCAATCGGTGCTCTTGTCGGCGATGAAGTTGATGAAATGACCTGTTCTTCCCCTGATTTTGGAGGCGATATGATTGGCTTCGCCATTGGTATTGCTGTCAACGACACCGGCGCTGGAACTGCTGCGATTGTAGTTGCTCTGGCCGCTGTTGCCAAAGGCAATGAGATTTTCCAACGCTGAATTTCGCACAGAAGTCGTTTCTTGCCCCTGCGAAAACACTCGTTCGAGAATTCCCACCGATCAAGTACTACTTTTTCTGAATCCTTGAAAATGAAAATAAGAAACTGACTAAAAAAAATTCAAAGAAGAAATGTAAAAGATTAAAATTAGATAAAACTAGGATGACAATTACATACGTGTTGAGTTGACGGACGAAGCTAGAGAAATTGTTATGCTTGAAATATTTAGGAGGCAAATCTCTGGCTAAAACCATAGGGTTCCAAACGATGAAAGTGGATCCGTCTTCGTTCCACGATATAACATTGTCTATAGTATGATCATCAATGAGTTGATAAGTTTTCGTTAGAAAAAGGCGTCAGAATAGATTTCTAAGACTCACTGGCCGTGGACTCGCCGTTGTGATCCACCGGTGGCGGACCCATAGCTAGAAATCACCAAAAAAAAATTACAAATCAAGATTGCTAGTTTCACCCTGTAATTTTTTTTTATTTTAATATCGGAAGAGGATGTTCAGACAGTGACAAAATTGCTAGTTTCACCCTGTAATTTTTTCTTTTTCTTTTAACCTCGGAATAGGATGTTTAGACAGAGACAAGGAAGGAGAGAGAGGAGAGACGGGGAGGAGAATGAAGGGGGATTATTTTGGTAGTTCTAGAAGGTTTGTAGAAGAGTTTATGAATTAGAAAGAAGAGAAAGAGAAGAGGACGGGTAAAGAAAATAAAAATGGACAGGAAAATGAAAGTAGAGCGCGAGAAACTACAATGTCATCTGTTTGCCCTAATTCGTTTGCATGCATGTGACTTTTAATGTGTGTCTCATCTACCCTTTGGTGACTTATGCGCCTCTTTGCAAATGAAGAAACTTCTAGAAATACAGTTGGAAAATAAAAAGTGGGATTTGATTGATTTATTTATTTTGAGTAAAAAATCAGAAAGATCAAATATCTAATACACAAATGATGCAAACAGAAGCAATCCTTCTATTATAATGTAGTATAATAACAGGATAGGAGGTAATTATGTAGCCATTTGATTGTACATAGTATTACAAAAATAAAAATTATTACATCAATAAATAAGATTTTCATTTAAAAAATGTAAAAAAAAGGAGAAGATTTCTTGAAACTAAAGAAAAAAGTAATAAGATATTATGTTTATTCATTTGTTTAATTTTTTCTCAGATTTAATAATTATATTACAATCTTATAATTTCTATTAATATGCTTAAATACCACTAAAATTTAAATTCTAATTTTTTTAAATAAAAAAGCATAAATTGCCTCAATTTTTTATAGATACTAATAATAGAGATATAATTGCATATTTTCCCTACATGTACTGCTTTTATTTGTCTGCACATAAAAAAAATGGTGCGCTCAAGATAGAAAACATATGTGTACATTTATCGCTTTGACATTCTTGTATACTAATTGACTACTCAGCCTCAGCTTCTTACAAACCAGGATAAATGAATATGCTGCATGTGATTGTGAAGTCAACAAATTATATCAGTAAAAGGGAGGAATATCCCGGAATAAGATTGAAACTTGAAACTTTCAATTCTAATTATCTAGTAAAAAACTAATTGCAGAAGACAACAGGGTTGTTAACGATCTCTGGTAAAATTAAAACTTTTGACTCCTTTATTATTTTTTTAAAAAATTGACATACTAAAAAATTCGACGTGGTGAGCAGGATTTAAATAAGGTTGGATGTGCATGCTGGTTTTGATTTATTTCAAGCATTAATAAGTGCAATTTTCTAATAAAATATTTATTAGAATTTTTAAATTTGATTTTTGAAGGAAATGTGTGTGTTTTTTTGGGAAGGGGATGAGAGAGAGAGATTGATTGATAGATTGAGACCTTTTAATATCTTTTTATTCATTGTGATATCCTGGTATTGATAAAATGTGAAGTTATAATTTTTTATATTAACATTTGATAAATGAAAAGGTATAGCACTCCAGGTCACTATTCTTGCAAAAGTGGAGGTGGCGTTGGCCTACTGACTAAGATATATTATAATTTAAATCTTTTAAATTATCTTTAATATTTATGAGACGGTCAGTGAGGTTGTGTTTCAAAACCTGAAATATAACAAAGGTGCTATTTGGTAATCCTTACGTTGAGCGGTTATTTTTGCATAATTTTTATATGATATTTATTATATTTTTGTAATTAATTATTTAATAATATTTTATTATTTTTTAAAATAAAGTTGTAAAAGTTAATTCTATTTTCAAAATTATTATTTTTATTCTCTTCATAATCACACTTTTTTTTTAATATATTGTGTATGTCAAATAAGTTCTAAAACTTGTCTTAAAACTCTCTGTCTACTAGTATGTCACAATGCACTAATACAACCCTTAACTCACCCTCCAATGTACCATATCACCTCACCATTTTTAAGTATATATTACCACTCTTTATATAGACATAAATGAATTTAAAAAAATAAAATTATTTACAAAATAATAAAGACAAAAAAATTATTAATATTAAAAAAGAGAAAAATAAATTGAAAAAAATGTATTAAAATACCTGAATTATTTGTTCACTTTGGTTCATTAGTTAATCGACATTGAAAATCATCTCCAACAAAATTTGCCAAAAATAACATGTTACTAGCTTTGACAAGCATAAGCTTTTTGTAATGAAATCATCAAAACACTAGAACACTAAATTAAAAGTCATTCTCAATCTAATAACTCACAAGTCACTTAGCTAGATTGTTGAGCTATTTATGATTGGTTGATTTAGATTCATTAATGAGTATCCAAAAAATAATTAATTAATAGTAAGTAAGTTAATTAATTAATCAATATTCAAATTTTTTTGAATTTGAATTTTAAAATTATTGTCAATTAATTAATAGGTTACAAATAAAAAGAAAAAAATTGATAGTCAAAAACTACTTTTTTTAACATGCAAAAAGAGTGTGACTTAAAACTTTGTGGGGAGACAAATAATACAAAATTTAGAAAACACACAAGAGATCATTTCTTTCTCTCTTCCCTTTCATCTTTTTTGCAATTTGGTGTTTCTACTGTTGAGTTTGACTTGTGATTTTGATTATATTGCATGGAAGAAGTGAATTTGAAGATCTATCCTTTACAAGTAAGTATCTAAATTTTTTTCCCTTTTATTGGTATCATAGCTAGGTTGGCTCAATTTTATTGTTTCTTGTGATATATGTGTGTTATTGGTATTGAATTTCATGAATTTGTTGCAAAATTTCATGAATTATAGAAAGTACAAAATTTGGACCCCAAATATCATTAATGGAAAAAAATTATAGAGACCTTTTTATGCCACAAACTTCACGTTGTATCTAGCTATATGGATAGGAACTTATGGTAAAAATTTGAGGAAAAAGAAGCATATCATAAACTTAAGTTTTAGATATACAATGATCAAATAGCCTTTTTGCAAGGGCTGGCAATCCTAGTGTAAAACGCTATTGGGTGCAAACCTTACATGATTGAAAATTTTGGTGAACAAGCTTTCTAACACCATTAATTTTGCCTAAAATGGATGAAAAAAGAGTGAGATAAGAAGTCTCAATATTAGCCTTATAGATACCCAAATTTTGGAAGTTTTGAAACTTAGAAAATTTTCCAAGGTTGAAGATGAAGTAGCAGGACCACTCATGGGGTTGGCATGTGTAACATTTGGCATTCTTAGGGAAAGTTAAACCTAAAGACCAGGGTTAAGGATAAATCATAAAGGGCTAAAAGCCTATTTAGAATGAGAAAGAAAGGCCCACAAATGGTTTAAAGCATCAAAAAATAGTATTGAAGTGGCTTGCAGTATAATAAGAGCAAAACAGTAATCTTAAAGAACAGTGAGGTACCGTCATGTTAATGAAAGATGATTCCAAAGTAATCTGAGATGAGGTAAAATAAGGGTAGAATGTTAATTGAGACATCAAGAAATAGGGTTATGAATTTACTTATAATGCAAAAATGGCATCAGAGTGGCTAAACGGAATAGAATGGCATACTAGTGGTAAGATTGTAATTTAGAATAAAATTTTAGAGATACAAGGATAAATGTCAAAATTAAAGTCATTAGGGTTTTTAGAAGTCTTGAAAACCATAAGCACTGTTAGAATAAGTGAAAACCCTTACAACATGTAAAATGAGATATCTAATATTGTGACTGTAAGTGGAGTTATTGTTCACTATTTTAAGCCATTTAAACCCCAAAAATAATATTTTTATGAGAAAGGGCATTCAAAATTGTGTAGGAAGCAGTCAAATTTGGAAAAAAAACTCGAAAAATAAGCCAGAACGGAGCAATTGAATACCTAAGGGCAAAACAGTCATCATGAAAAGTTATAATAAGGCTTTTAAAAGAAACCATATGCCCTTTCCTTCTTCCTCATGACACCCCAGCCCTTTTGAAGGTTCATCCATGGCATTAGAATAAAGGAGGAGATAGAAAGATTTCAAGCTTTGATATGGGTATGTAAATGGCCTTTGTTTGTTTCGTTTCTATTGTAAAGTGTGATCTACATAAAAAGGCTTTCTAATGGTGTATTTATTTTCATGAAAGGAAGAAGATTAGATCTGACCTAACAGATGCCTATGCTCATTTTGGGATTTCAATCAATGGAAGCTATTCTATGTGAAGAGTACTCTGCATTGAGGTAAGTTTCTATGTAAACCACTTGAAAAATCTTAAGTTCCAAGGCTCTAGGTTTTAGCCATGAGAGAGAAATGGTGAGGATGATGAGATTTTGATGTTCTCTTGGTCCATTTAGATGTTTTCTAGCATGAGAAACATGATTCTACCTTCCATTTCACATGAATCCTTGAAATCTCCAAGTTAGACAACATATGGTACTTATTCGTCCATGTAGGGAATGAAGGACTTAAGGGGTTTTTTCAATGATTTTAAGGTTTTAGATGATCTAGAAATGAAATATGGATATTAATTGAAGTATTGAATGGAATTTAGAAGCCACATTTTGATGGGTGAACTTTTAGGGCTCAACAAAGACCACTACGAGATAATGTGATGCTAGACTTGTTTAGGCAAGCTTGTAATGGATCTAATGAGTCCCATTTGAGTTTTGTAGATCATATATGATGAGAAATTGTAGCCTAGATGCTGAGTTTAGCATGTCACTCGGTATGGTGCAAGGTCACATAATGCATTATAAGTAAGGCCTTAAGGGAAAATGGCAAGTGGTAGGGTCAAAATGAGTTATAGGGCAAATGTTACATGATAAGCTAGCTTATTAAGTTAGTGGTATCAAAAGAATTTTGCCTATAACAAGAAATTCTCTAGAACTTGTAAGTTGGTATGATAAGTTGGCTATGTTAGAATTTTCTGAGTAATAGAATGTAAGTTTGCATTTAAGAGACTTAGAGGTTGAGTCTCGGGCTGAAATTTGACATGTATTTAGAAGATATCATAAAGTTTCATATGAGACATAGTGTGTAATTTTTGGATCAGTACATAATATTCTATAAATTTTCAAAATTGTCCTAGAAAATCTACCATATATCAGTTTTGGTCTTTAGACAACTTTGAATTTTGATTCCTTTTAGGGACCAAAATAAATCTTGTTTAAACTTACAATTTTTATAGTATCTAACGCACATCAAGAGCTTTCTAATAAGTCTTAGTTTACCCAATTTGGACACTCCTAAACAAAGTTATGAATTTTTAAATTTAGCTTATAAAAGTTGTCAAAAACCAAAATTTTGCACTGTCTTAGATATGATCTTTGAAGTATTTTAGGGATTAAAGGAAATCTTTTAGTTCTAAAATTTTGACAATAAAATTAAATATAGAGAGCTTTCTAACAAGTTAAAGTTTGCAAAACTTGGAAGTCTCTAGCTCAAGTTATGAATTATTAAGATTTGGAACCAATTAAGACTAAATAAGCTTCTATTGTACTAAGAGAAGGAGATCATAAAAAGTGTAAAAAGGTGGCTTTAATTTAAGTATTTCATATTGCAGATTTAAGGTTAGATAAGCTAGAGTTAACAATTATTTTCCCTAATTTGATATTTTAGGTCAAATTAGAGGGACCATTCTACATAGAAGTGGTGAGACCAAATCAGAGCTAGTAAGATGATCAAGTTTGAGTAAGTGGTTTTGGCACCAGGTTAAGTGTATTCTAGGTGACTTACTCTTCCTTACTTTTTATGTATGTTGACTTGTTTGGACTTGATGTGTACTGTGTATTGTGGTTACTTTAATAACATGCTCTATGATGTGTTAAACTAATTCCATGCCATGCATTGAGTTATGTTTGTGACTTGTAGCTAATAGCTAAAGGGCACGGGGTTGAATGCAATAGTTCACCCAAGGCCTTATAAAAAGAGCCTAAGTGAAGCTGGAGTATCTGGCTATGATAGAGAAATTATGAGTCCAAATAAGTATGATATGATAGTTTTAATGCTTGAAATGTTTGACCTTGCTTACTTGCATTATCTTGGTTGACAGTCTTATCTATGAATTGGTAGTTAATTGTAGCTATTGATATTCTTCCCAGAATCTCACCTCTTTATTTTCACTTACCTTTGCTAGGGATAAAGAAATTTAATGCCAGAGACAGTGAGGAGACATACTAAGGCCAAGGACTACCCCAAGTATAGTTTAGCTTATGTGTAGTTAATAGAATTACAAATGATTTGTAAAGTATGTGTATATCAATGCTATGTTATTTCATTCATGGGCCTATAATCAATAATGTTAGTCAAGTTTTATGTCTCCTCATTTTTACATGTGATTTAGAAAGCTATACAGTTTTAGTAGATATGTTATATTTACGTATGAATATGTAAAGTCGCATGGCTTATATGCATTGAGATGGGCTAGCTGATAATTGAGCCCTAAAGTGTTGAGTTAGACAATTGAATTAAGAATATGTGTATATTAAGAAGTTAAGATTTTAAGCAAAAAGTTTTTCAAATTTTTCTTAGAAATTTATGAAGTAATTTTAATTACTAACATATTCATTAATTGGTAAAAGTCATTGCCAATAATGAGAGGAATAAATTCTAATGCAAGTAATAATTCATGGATGAGATATATTAGATATGGAAATGTAACAAAAAATTTTTGGTGAATTTTGGATTTGTAATACCTTAACCTCTTAGTATTTTACTATGGTCTCATTATCCTTCCCAATGCATTTCATATGGATTGGAGCATAATCATATAGAGAAGCAAGCATTTTTCATGAAAAGGCATTATTTTAATAAGATTATTTGCATTACGTAAGGTCCCATTTTCTAATTTTATGATCCATAGACCATGTGAACTCGTCAACATCATTTTCTAGTTATAACATATCCATACAAGTCATACACATCATAATTGACCACATTCATTTCGAGTTTGGAGCTATATCACACAAAACTCATGGTTTGCTCGAGTTCAAGATTCATTTTTTTGATACAAACTTTAAAAATTCATAAATAATTCTAGAAAAATTGAAATCAAGCAAACAATACCATTTTGGAAAGCTGTGGATATCTACTTTTGACTACAATTAAGTCCAAACCAATGCAGTAGCCTTAAGCCACTAGAAATGGATGGAACAGTAACACAAGTCAGGCTGCATTACTGGTACTATCATGTAACTTCAAAAATTCATATCTCCCTCAGAGTGATCTTGATGGCTATGGAAAACTTATGGTGTCTAGTTTAAGAGCTTTCTCCCTTGCTTTCACTCCTCCTTGAAATTTTGAACTTCTCCCCTCTGAACAAGGCTCAAAATAGATCCAAATCATGTATCAAACCCATGGAGAAAAAGAGGAGAAGAAGGAGAACAAGTTTAATGAAGGAAGGAGCAAGAAATTCCTTGATTTTCCATATCTTTTCCTGGGTTTTTCTTCTCCCTTGAAGCTCCCTCTTGTGCACCCTTCTTTGTAGAACTTCTCCCTGGTTTTAAAAAGAATTTAGGTTGGCCAAATGTGAGGGAGAAGGGGGGCGCCACCTATATATAGCCAGGGATTCTTAATAAATTTTTTAAAATATCAATTTTGCCCCTCATCCTTAGCTTTTTTGTTTTAGGAACATTTCAACTTCTTTTCAAAAACCATCTTTTTCATTATAAAATTTAGGTTCTTTAACCTCTAAATAGCCTTTGGAATCACTCAAATCGAGTCTTAGACCTTCATGAGCAAAAGGGTCAAAGTTTGGGTTCACTGACGTTCTAAAACGTAAACTGGAGGGGTTTTAACTATCCTAGGGGTTCCTATAGTTTTTAAGACCTCTGAGAATTCCAAAAAACTCAATTTTTCCATTTAAAGATCCCTTCTTTTAAGTTTTCTAAAAGTTGCCTAAAGTTATGAAAATACCACTATATTTCGTTAGAATTTTTTTTAGCCATTCCGGCTCTGGTTTCTGGGCACCCTACGCCTTAAATCCTCATTTTCTAATATTTAAAATTTTATCCTAATTTTATTTGGTCTTAATGGATTCATTTTAGAGGACTCTCCTTTATAGGTGTTACAGGATTCATACTTACATGTATGAGTAAACCAAACTCATAAATGAACTCAAATAGATAAACAAAGAGCTACTAAGCTAAGGTGTTATAGCACGTGTGTCTCAATTCCACTACTATTTGGACAGCCAAGTAGGAAGTGTAACAATTGGCTTTTAAACTGAATTGAGACCTGTATGTTAATACAAGAGGATCCTAAAGTAAATTGAATTAAGGCTAAATAAGGGCAAAATATTAATTAGTATGTCGAAAAATAGGGATAGGAAATCATGCACAGAAAGAAAATGAAGCTAAAACAATAAAATGAAGAAAATGGGCTTATCAATGGCAAAATTGTAATTTTGAGCAAATTTTAGGAAATTTAAGGAAAATAGTTTTAAAACCTAAAATTAAGGTTACCAAGGTTTTCAGAGGTATTGAAAACCATAGGAACAATCAGAATTAACTAAGGCCCTTTAGAGGTGCTAAAAGGGTCAAATAGTGTCAAAACTCTAAATAGAGTTATTTTTCACCATTTTAAGCCATTTAAACCCTAAAATTAATGTTTTTATGTGAAAAAGCACCCAAAAATTTGTAAAGAGTAGTCAAATCCTGAAAAGCCTAAAAAATGAGCTTAAACGGAGCAAGCAGGTACATAAGAATAAAATGGTCATTTTGAAAAATTATAAAAAAGGCTTCTTAAATAAGATTACACCTCATCATCTTCTCTAAGCTTCCATTTTTAGAATTTTAGACCAGCCATGGCATGACATTAAGGGAAGAGAGAGAGAAGAAGTTTAAGCTCCCATTTAGGCAAGTAAACGACCCCGTTTCATCTTGCATTAGTTAGAAAAGTTGTTCCTCTCTCTAAGAGTTCTCTAAGGCTCCGTTTGGTTCAAAAAAGAGAAGGGGAGGGGAAGGGGTTTAATGAGTTCTGTTTGGTTGGAAGGGAGGGGAGGGGAGGGGAGGGGAGGAGGAGATTATTGTTTGGTTTAGGAGGAGAGGGGAGGTAATTATATTTGGACAAATTTACCCTTTATATTATTTTAATTTTATTTTTTATAAAAAGTTATTTATATCAATATTTTTTTAAAAAAGTTATAAATTTTAATCTTTTTTTTATTTTTAATTTCTAATGAAAAAAATTATCTTAATTTTTATTAAATATTAATATATTAAAATGTTAAAAAATTAAAAAGGTAATAAAGTAAATTATAATCTAAAAATACCCCTCCTCTCCTATAATCTAAAAATACCCCTCCCCTCCAAAACCCCCCAATTTGGAGGGGAGGGAAATTTGCCTCCCTTCCCTCCCCTCCCCTCCCTTCTCCTCCAAAAACCCCTAACCAAACAGAGCCTAATAGTGGTTTTCTTTTTTCTTCAAAACTTCAAGATTCATGTTTGATACAAGCCAAAAAGGAACTCTTTTTAAGAAATCAATCAGTGGAAAATAATCTATACAAAGAAAGCTTCATTTTAAGGTAAAACTTTACTTGAAACACTTGCAAAATCTTATGTTTCTAAGCTATTTAAACTTTGGCATAGAGAGAGAAAGTGAGGAAGAGAGTTTTTCTTCATGTGTTCTTTATAGAACCAAGGGTTTTAGCATGCAAGGATTCCATATTTAACATTAGTTTTCCTTGAATCATGAAAAGATGCAATTTAGACCATAATTGTGTAACGGTTTGGCCTAGGCTTCTTCAATGGCTAACCATGTTATTTTCCATTCCTAATTAATATATTTAGGTGTTATTTGATGCAAGGAATAAGAATCTAAGTTTAGAATTGATTGAAAATTTGAAATGTCCAAGTTAGGATTTTATGGTTCCATATTCGGCCAAGAGCAATTTCAAGGGGTTAGGAAGTTGTCCAATGGATTCTTAAACTATGGATAGTCTTAAAATGATATAAGAACAATAATGGAAGCATTGAATTGAATTTAGAAACTAGATTTTGGAAGTTGAAAATTTATGGTTCAAGAAAGAGCATTATGGGAACAATTAACCTTAGGCTTGTGTAACCAAACTTGTAATGCTCATAATCAATTCTAATATAGCTATATGAATCATGAATGACAAGATTTTAAAGCCTAGAAGTTGAATTCTTGGAATTTTCCCTTGAGGCTTAAGGTCACATAATGTATTTCATTATGTAAAAAAAGTGAAAATACCAAATGAATATTGCCAATGATCGAATGAATAGTAATTATAAAATTTGTAGCTTAAATTAGGAATTTTTGAAGCATAGGTTAGCTTAGGATTTAAGCTTATTGGAACCCTTAACTTAAATCCTAAGTGTCGAACCAATTATAGGAAGCTAGAATTGTAACAACCCTAATTCCTAATTACAATGATTAGGCTTAAATGCATGATTAATAATTGTAAATTAAGGTCTAAAGTTGTTACAATTAATTAAAATAGAAAAAAAGGTGGAGAAATTTGAACCTTGATATTATTAGGATTATTAGTTAAACAATCAAAATCATTTGAGTCCACAAGTGATTCCAATTATCAATTGAAAGCCTTTGATTCATTTAACCATTGATTCCACCTTGCAAAGTCCTCTTATAAGTGTTTTCAAGTCATCACATAACATTATAATGAGAGAATTCAAGGTTTCTAAGTTAAAACAAGAGTTTGGAAACCTCCATCATGACTTGGACCTTCTCCACCATGACTAAGTTAATTACTAGAACCTAAAATCCAAGTTTGGAGACTCCCACCAGGACTTGGTATATCTGCGCTATGACGTAAGTGGCTATTAGAGCTCAGAATAAAAAATATGAACCTTGACTTAGGCCTTTCACGTCGTGGTGAAGGTGCTCTTAGAAACCTACTATTCATACCTTCGCGAGCCGTGATGAGTTGGTGTCTCAGCTCGGAGAGCCTATGTAGTGCCACAGTGAGAGAGCCTCATGGAACTTTCCAAGCTTGCCTCCTGATGCTCACTGTGGGTAGCTTCTCTTGTGCTATGGCGAGTTTGCTCTTTGTTACTTTCCATAGTCAAATTTCTTGCGTTATGCCTAATGAGGCATCTTGCTCTGTAATGCTCCTAACTTCTAGATCTCCTTTGGCCACGACTTAGATAGTTTTGGCCATGGCTTAACCTTCTTCTGCTTCTAAATTCCTCGTGTAACATCCCAAAATTAATTAAGTGCTAATCGTGAATTTGGGTTAATTAAGAATAATTAATATGGAATAATCGGGTAAGTTAAGTGAATGAAAATTTTGAGAGACAAATTAATAATATGAGTTGAGAATTAATTGGGATAAAAACTTCATTTAGGCCCAAATTAATGTAAAAAATCATGATAAGAGGCTAATGGAGGCCCAATGAGTTAGGTGCAGACCCAATCTGATTCAATGTAATAGAGACCCAAGATCCACCTTGTATAAGCTCTTATAAATGGCCTAATAAACCTTATACAGACCCAAGACCATAGAGTTCTTAAAATTAGGTCTGGCCTAATGAAATTCTATAGCCTAACACCTTAAAGCTGGGCCAACAAAGCTAAAATCTGAAGCCCATTTGGAGTTGGATCTTGAAGCAACCCATGACCCATCTTAGACCTAACTTAAACCTAACTAAAACCTTAAACACTTCAGGCTCTTCCCCATTTTGCTGAAACACAAGAGAGAAATTCGGAGGTTTGGAGGGAGGTTAGGGCTTGGGGTAAGAAATCCATCATTTCCCACTTCTAGAGCAAGATTCAGCCAAGGAAATAGATATAAAACTTAATCCTCTCATCTTTCTCTTCATTTTGGCCTGATTAGTTTTTCATTTGGAGTATTTTCACCTGCACCCAAAATCTGAAACTTGCCATTTGATGTTTCCATGGTGAAAATTCGTAGGTTGAGGCTAGAGCTGACATTAGGTAAGTATAAACTCTCTATTTTGATACTTTCTTTGCTAGTTTGAGACCCCTATAACTGATTTATAATATGGGTATTATTTCTGTATGAATTTACTCAGAATTTGAGGTGTTATTTTGAGGTTTCTAGGGTAGGAGCAACTGAATCCGAATTTGGTTTTAGTGGTGACTAGGCTGAAGTAACATTCAATTGGCTCTTAAGAGGATTGGCTACAAGTGAGGTAACCTGGATTATATTAATTCCATGCATATATCTGTTTTAATTTTATATTTGTTGTACATGAATGATTTGAAATGCTGAATGAATTGGTTGGCTATCTATTGTGTTGTGATTGGACCTTGTGAGTCCATGGTGGAACTGTGGTGCAATTGCTATCTGTGCATGTGTTTCGATCGGGCACTGGATTATGATTAAACCCCATATGCATTGAGCCTTGGTTGTGCTCAATGGGGAGTAGGTGCTGTGGACGGGCCTCTCCCGGTGTTATTGGCCTTTAACATGTGGAAATATGATTGCTAGTATGGGATAGTAATCATGATAGCCTAATTGTTTCATTTACTATTATGACTGGTATATTTTCTGATGCTTATGTGAAATCATGCATATATGGTAATTAAACTGGAATATATGATGGAATTGCCTTAGTTACTAAGATTTGCATCTCACCTTGTTTCATGGGATTATACTTTCAGGTGAAGGCCTTTCGGGTAAGGATAAGGGGAAACAAGTTGATGAAAATCCATGAGCTCTAGCCATGTATGGAAGAAGCTACACTTGGGCTAATCTGAGTAGAGTAGATGCAATTTTGTTATATTTTATATAGCATCATCATGTGATCATATTTCTAAGTGTAGGTGTTTATACTTTGATTAGTTGGAATGTATTTATTAAGGAGTTAAGTCTCAATATAGCTTGGTTTAGGATGTATGAACCTATAGTATCTTATGTATAGACTTTGTTGAATTCATGATATGGTTTACTATTGGGAATGTCATCACAATATATATTAGATTGTTGATTTGAATTAGTGATGTATGGAATCTTTAATGAAATATATACTTGAATAGTAATCGCTGGAAGCTTATGAAATTCTGCGGTTATTAATCTATGAACTTGTTAATATAGGGTAGTTGGAGGAGTAGAAATGGACACTTAAGTATTGAACTAGTAATGATAGATTAGCTGGGTAATTAAGGTACATAACTACCATTAGAGTTGCATAAATTAAGGTAGAATGGCCCTAGGGTGGTATTGGAGGGAGAGTGGAGAGTATGAAACAAGAATTTTGGAGTTATATGATCAAAAGGAATTTCGCTGCGGCCAAAATGGGATTACCCGCGGCCAATAGAGGCAAATTTGCCTAGGGGGAGTCCAAAGAGAAATTCGTCACTGCAAAATGTGAAAGGCTAAACTGGGAGTCGTCCAGAAGGAAATTCGTCATGGCGAAAGAGGGAATTGGCCGCGGTGAACTTTTGTGAAAATGTCCCAGGTGTTCCAAAGAGGAATTAGCCGCGGCTAACAAGGGAATTGGCCGCGACCAATAGCGAGAGGCAAGCGAGGTAAGTTCCAGGAGGCTTCCTCGCTGTGGCGCCAAGTAGGTTAGCTGTGATGAAGGTCCAACTCACTGCGGCAATAGATGAAGTAAGGGGTGAAACCGAGAGGAATTGGCCACGGCTAAGTGTAATTTGGCCATGACGAATGTCCTAAAACCCTTATATTAATCAGGAAATCTTGTTTTTTTCATGTGGTAACCTCAAGGGATGACTTAGAAACATTGGTAAAAGATTCTTGTGAGTTGGAATCAATAAGTAATAGAATTAAAGGCTTATAAATGAATGTTTATTTTCTTGATGTACATAAGTACTTGTACTTGTATGGTTGATGACTCTAATAATATTAAAGTTCAAATTTTCCCATATTTTCACAATGTAATTAGTCGCAATTCATTGTAACCCTAATCTATGATTGTTAATTACATATTTAACCTTAATTACAATGATTAGAAATTAGGGTCGTCACACCTCGCTGCGGTGCTCCTAGCTTCAGGATCTCCTATGGCCACGACTTAGGTAGTTTTAGCCATGGCTCAACTCTCTTCTACTCCTAAACTCTCATTTTGATGCTCTCTAATCAATTCCCACTAGTCTTAGATGAATTTTAGGATCTTAATGGCTAACATATATGGTCTTCTAGACCTCCCAACTCCCAAATATCATGGTTCACTAATCCTCATTATCTAGGAATCTTGGATTGAATTAGAACAATCAAAACTTAATTTCATATAAGTCAATTCTCTTCCTATGATAGCAAAAGTGTTTCAACCACAAGATACTTAGGGCTAACGCTTAATGGTTACACCATATTAAGTCATTCAAAAAGTATTAGTCAGATACAATCATAATGTTCAATTCCATAGTAATTATATTACATAGCTACTCCCTATGCTTGGCAATTCGTGATGCAATGCGAAAAATGCATAAAAAATAGTATTCTCATTACACAAACCCAATCTGACAAGGTTTCTAAATCTATGTGCTACCAAACCATATAATAGGCTTCCATCAATTTCTCCTTGCCATTAAGAGGTCCGATCTCTGAAAATGTTAGCTTAGAACTAGGGTGGTAAATTTTATATATATGTACAGATTAATCAACATAATGTATTTTCATATCATCAAATACTAGAATTATTAATTCAATTAACAAATGAACTAGTTGACCTGCCAGTGATTATTATCTCATATCAGCAATCACATATAATATGTTAAAGGCTAATAACATTAGGAAATGCCCATTCATAATGCCACTTCCTTATTGAGCACAACCACGGCTTAGTGTATTCAAGGATCTGATCACAACTTGGTGCCTAATCGAAACACGATGCACCAGTGGTAGCCACACCACAACTTCACCATAGACTCATAAAGTCCAATCACAACATATCAGATAGCCAACCATTCATTTAACATTCAAAATCATACATGTGTAGTAAATATAAGATTAAATCGAACATATGCAAAGAATTAGAATGAACCTCAATTACCTCAATGAAGTCCAATTACTCTTCCTTTAGTTACCATTATAATCTAAATGCACACCAAGCTTAAAACAAGAATATTTATCATCATTTAACTTTCATTAGTAAGGAATATTCTATCCATTGATCAAGTTCATCAAGAATCCATTAAAAATTACTTACCTAAGCTTCCCAAGGGTGTATAACACCAATTCAAGGTCAAGATATTAAAACTCACAATAGGTCACTCTCCACATCTTCATTTTTGTATATGTACAAGGCATGCACCAGAAAATCAACCTAAATGGTAAAATTTCAACACATACAACCCATAAAAATGGTTGAAAGCACTTACCCAATCCTTTGATGACTTTTAAAATTAGGATTTGAGTCATCAAGCCCAGAAACTATAGCATTTCACTTCCATCTCCTTGTATTTTCACACTATAGCAAAGCCCATTATGAAAATCAACTCGTAGGGTTATTTTCTAGCAAAATAATACAAAAGAAGAGAAGGAAATGCTTACTTAATTGCTCCTTTTAATTTCTAGTTCTGCAATCTTGCAAGAAATCATCTAAAGGCTAGATTTTAGATTGAGAAAGAGATGACAATCTCCCAAGTGACAAACCAATCAAACCAAAATGTAGAGGAAGAAGAGAGGATCAAGTTCTATAAGATCTACTTTGGTTGAATCTCCCTCTGAGAGTGTAAAACTAAGCAAAAATGTTGGAAAACCAAAGCCCCTTTTCAAAGGTGCAAAAATTCCTCATGTGTTCAGCAGCCAAGCTTATGTTTCAGCACAAGAATAATGACTAGCAACCTCCTCTTAGGGTGTTAGTACAAGTGGGTTGGTCCCATGGGCCCATCATTCCAAGTGGATTGATGCTTAACATATTAGGCCATGATATATTGGTATAATTTGGTTCAAAAATGGGTTAGGCTTCTATGAAATAAAGTTGGAGCTCTATAAGAATAAAATTGGGCTTCTAATAATGTTCTTAACATATATAAATTAATCATGGGCCCAAATCATGCTTAAGCCAAAAATTATTATTTTACTTCTCTCAAAATTATCCAATTAATAATTATTATGTTAAAATACTCAAATTTTCCATTTTCCTTAAGACTCCTATCTCTTTATAAAATTTTCTTAAATCCCTTTTAAAAATTTCATAATCCCAAAATAATCACTATTAATTATTTTTAGAGTGCTACAAGAATTAAAAAGAGATTTCAAACATTTAGACCCATAAATATGATCAAAATTGGATATTTTAGATGGCAAATTTACCACCTAATAAGCAAGTGTCTTGAAAGTATGTAAAAAGAGAGTTTTAAGTGCACTTAAGTGGCCTAAAAAATAGATAAAAGCTATAGAGACTTAAGAAAAATAGTTATGAGTATTAGATATTGATAATATGTTTATGTGTTATTTTAGGACAAATTAGTGAGGCTCCACCCCATTGTAAGTGTAGAGCTAAGAAAGAAAAAGAAACGGAGCTAGAAACAAAACAAAGAAATTAGATATTTTTACTTGGTTTTTACCACTTATTCAAGGTAGCTTACTCTTCCCTATTAAGTTGCATGCAGACTTGTTTGATATTGATATGCATTGTATTGTATTGGTTGTTCATAATAGTATAGGCTATATTGTATTGCATCAATTATATGACATTTTTTGCATGTTATGTTTAATTAGTTAAGGCTAAGAGATAAATAGGAGTAACAGGAATGAACATAGTAGTTCTCCCAAACCTAAGAGTAAAGCCTAAGCTGAGTTGAGTTTCATGGCCATGATTGAGTATATTGCATACATGTAAAGCATTTATGTTAGTTTTTAGATGACCATGCATACTTGTATTGTTTTTGTTTGACTATCTCATGCTTATTATAGGTTATTTGAGTATAGCTACTGAGATCATCCCAAATCTCACCCCTATCTCTATTTTTCCACTAGTCAGATCCAAGTGGAAGTTCCAGTGCCAATAAAGGAAAGAAAAAAATGATGTTAAGATATATAGAAACATATGAATGTTTTGTATCTAATTTTGATGTAATGTGCAAAGAATATAAATGGATTATGTTTAACTTCATCATGTTGTATTATGTATACTGGTATCTTATAAACAATAATGTATAACTTTAGTTTAAGTTATTTTGTTACAGTTGATGTTCTATGCCCATGTTATGGTATATGACTCTGAGATTATATATATTTTTCCATGTCTGTGAGATTGGGCTGTATTGTGTCCATTTAAGTGGTTTGGATGATCAATTTTATAAGGGCAAACTCTACCGAATTTTCCTTAGAATATTGTATTATTTTACTTTTCATGGTTACGTTGTTTGGACATGTAATTTATGAATAAAGCAAGTATATGAATTTTAGAAATTTTGAATTTAGTATTTTTCACTCATAAGAAATGGTCATACTGTTGAACCATAATAGTTAAATTAGAGCTAGATAGCTAAGGTGTTACATTTTTTGTATCAGAGCAATGGTTCAAGCATTCTAGTGTTAGTTGTGGCTCGTGGATGTGATTTTTCAGTTATGTATGACCTATACATGATGTTGTGGGTGCTAAAGTATGGCATATGTTTATGTTTGATGTTAAGTTATATTGGAATGGTATCAGATGAGATGGTGAACACTAGGAGAGGTAGGCCTTTAGAGTTTCTAGAGCAAAGCCAATTGATCCTATGGCTAGAGCCCTACAGGTTGTGGTAACTCGCCTTGATTAGCAGCAAGCCAAGATGTAGAAGCAGCAAGAGGTCATTATGCAACTACAAGAGAGGCTTGCCCAGAGGGAAAACAAAAGGCCTAATTCTCCTTAATCACCATACTCAAACCATTGTGAGATGTTTTGCCTAATATAGAGATAGGAAATAATGCAGCATAGTATGAAGTGAAACTATAGTTGCAAAGGAAATGAGTTTAGAGGGAAAAATGAGAGAAAGTTACTCCCCCAGCCATGACACCCAAATGTCTAGATGAATTAGAGAGTTTAGAAAGCTATTTTGTCAAACCATAATCCACAGGTATCACTCCAAGAGTTTGGACAGCCCCGGTTCACCATAGGGCTAATGAATGAGTAATGCAAAATATCAAATCCCCTAGCCTTGATGGTGGGTTGAATACAAAGATAGTTGAGGCTCAGATAATGTAATTAGATAAGGTGTGCTAGGTAATGCAGTGTATTTCAAAATAGAAGGCCTTGTTAGTTATATTCAAGCTAATGTAGGAAATGAACTGCTATGGGTAAAATAAAGAAAAGAAAGTTAAGGCCCATAGTTTGAACAAGATAAGAAATAGATAAATGACCCACTTAACAGGCTTATAGAAAATAAATAGACAGAAGAGTAACGGGCTTAGTGCATGAGTCTAAGAAAGAAAATAACATTTTATAATTGAGCTCGAGGATATTTAAGATTAAGTAGCAACTAGAGTTAGATTGTTAGGCATAGGAGTAGTAAGGTTGTAGAAACCCACTTACAAAGCATTGACTTTAACTTAGAATTCTACCCTATATGATGGTAAAAGATGGGTAAGCAATATGAGCTTAAAAGGTGTAGAAAATGTCGTAAGTATAAATGCAAAGGAATGATATAAGAATATAAAGACTGTTATGAGTACAAAAGAAGGGTGTACCTTAGAGGTGATACCCTAAAATGAATGTAACTAGTTCAGTGTCAAAAATTTAGATAAGAGAAAAAGATAAAAAAGAAAAGTCTAAGAGAGTTTAATAACGATATATAGTAAGCTTATGTGAGCTAACTAGATCTATAGTAAGTTACAGCCTTAGTGAGACAAGTGCCTTAGGCTGAGTATAAGCTGAAGCCTAAGAAAAGAAATAAGTAGAGTTTCACATGCAAGGCAAGATAAGTACAAAAGAAAAACCCAATCTAAAGAGAAAGTAGTTCAGAAAGATAACTAAATAAAGGCTCTCTTTGGTTTAATAAGATGAAAATAAGATGTAATGAGATAGAGGATCACCCAATCAGTGGTTAGCAACTCTCTAAGGGATAAGCCCTTGATTTAGTAATTACAAAGATATTGGGAAGTAAGGAAGAGTTGAGAAACTAGTACATAGAAAGAAATACCCTCGCTTTAGTAGTAACTAAAAGAGAGTTAGTAGAGTAAGCATAGTAAAAACATACGGATAAAAAGTCAGCACTTAGTCAGATGAGCTTCTCTAATATGAGATTAGTGCAATTTAAAAGCATACAAGTAGTAAAAGTACTAAGTGGAGCATAAACTTGTTAGTAAAGTAGATTTAGGATATTGAGAATATGTGACTTGAATCAGGTTAGTAAAACCCTAAAAATTAGTAAACTATGCTCCTAAAGGTGAAAGTAAAAAGTCTAAGCAAGAAGAGAACCTAGTCCCTAATCAAAATGTAGAGAGAAGTTGAGGCAAGCAACTAGTGTCTCAGTGCTCCTAGGGAAGCTAGAGAAAGTTGAAAGTGTTAGAAATGTACTGTACACGCAGTGAAAATTTTAATTCGTTTCCTCCCATGGATCCGTCGACTTGATTAAATCGAATATAAGATAAAATATTACCTTTGCAGCGTGCTTTGTCCTTTTGGATCTCAGGAACTGACGTTTATGCATAGCTCCCTCTACCAGTATCCACACGAATGATCTGGCAACTTGAAAGGCTTGCTACTACCTTCGTTCACCACGTCCGTAAGCGAATTGACGAGAAGACGATCTTCTCTCTCTAGGCATCCGTACATTTTCTCTAACTAGGTGTACGACCACGTTCTCTCTCTCTAGGGTGACGGCTTAGGGTTTTAGAAAGCTGACTCTTTTGTGTGTCTAAACCCTAGCCTACCTCTCTTTTATAGAGGTATATTTAGATTAAATTAGTTAATTTAAATACATTATTTAAATTAATCCAAATTAATCTTAAACAAATTAGTTGAAATTCGAATTTATCTCATAAATTCAATTTTAACTAATTCATTTATAAATAAATATATATATATATATTGAAATATATAATACAATATATATATTCATATTAAATATAAATATATATATATTTTGAATTTATATATATATATATATATATGAAATATATATAATATATATATCAAATAATATATATACTTATATTTCAAATTAATTACATATATATATATATCATATATATACATATATAATTATCTCACCCTAATTAAGCGTAACATTCATCGAATCTAGACACAATTCTAGGTTCAATGAATTTGGACATTCTTGTTCAAGTTGATTTGTTATTGTGTGCGACCCTATAGGCCTATATGATATTGGCAGTGGGCCAATAACGTTATTGCACCCACAAGTTACTAGTGGTCTCTAGCAAGACATAGTGACTACCCAAATCACATAGGGTTTAGTGATCCAATACAGCCTATCATATAACCCTGTCACATTCCTTTTATCACACAATATCTTGATCGAGCATGAGGCATGGAAATGTCATCCTTATCTTACTCGATCATTAGTTTCTCAATTTACGTGTAGACCGACAGAACGAATGGAAAAACCCTTCTATCCAAGCATGACCATGTATTTCTCAATCTCACTCATCGAGGGGCTCAGAGATATCTCTTCGTTAACCAAAGGGACAAATTCCATTTTGACCACTCATCATCCTCTACATGGAGTCCACTATGCCCGACCATAGCCTTTATGATCACCCGATCAAAGGTGACTTTTGACAATGCCAAAGCACATTGTCCTTCATGTTGGAATCTATGATGATCTCAGGTATGAGGGATTAGTGACATGGTTATATATGAGGTACGCTTATGACCTAATCTATGATGCTACCTCATGACAGGTCGATCCAGCGCCCTGTTCCCAATAGGCGCCTATGATTTTGATTTGTATCTCTATACATGATTAACACATAATCATCAATCAAAATCATACTCGTCTTAACTCATCATCGTTCCCACAATGATGATCGACTAGGGATATTTAGGATAACTAATATAATTTATCCAAGGATATAATTATTATATAAACATGCAAATATAATAATTGTAATAGAAAAACTTTTATTCTTAATGAAGTACAATGTTTACAAATGATTGGCCGAGGGCACAATCTCCAACAGAAAGTTACCTAAGTGGTGAGTTCAAGACATAGAAAAATATAGCTATATAAGGTTAAGAGTTTTAAAGAAGACAAGTTCTAGGGTTCACATGAAATACGTTTCTTTCAAGAGGAATGGTCTAGTTAAGAATAAAGGATGAGAATAAGATGAATTAGACCTCTTCAATCTTTATAGAAAGTAAGTAAATAAAGGTGAACCCAGAAAGTATGGGACAACATCAGAGCCAAGGACATAATAAATTGAGAACAGATAAAAGGTAATGTGAATGAGTGCAGTAGAAAGCACTGTTGTCCTTAGTATAGTTGTCCATAAGGTATGATGTAATGCCTTTGGTAGAGATAATTAGGCAATATAAAATGACCTCAGGATAGAACAGTAAATTATATAAGAGATTAAAGGAAGAGTTTCCTTTCTTTCCCAAGTGCCGTATGATATAAAGAATGATATAGAGAAGTAACAGAAGGGTACTTTAGATTGTTAGGAAACTTGTAATATACTGGTGATAATGACTTAAGCTTGGTCATGATGCGCTTGTGTATTAGTGATTGATACTATGGTTTTCTTGCAATGATAGTTGCATAATATTAAGTTTAGCCAACTTAATAGTAATGTAACTTAAGTGCATAGCAAATAATAGTATCAACCATAAAGAGTGTCCTGATAATCAAAGAGTATCCTAATTAGTTAAGTTAGAGGATAAGTTAAAAAAAAAGAAGTTAAGGGATTCCAGTAATATTGGAACTATAAGAAAAAGTATTAAGAATGAATACCCAGTATAAAATGATGTAAAGGGAACATGCTTGTAGCATTAAAATTTTAAAAACTAAGTAGCATGAGTTCAAAATGTGTAGTATAAGTCCCTTATAATATAACTGAATGAAATGAAAAGGGACTAGCATATGGTACCTATCCTATGAAAGATGTTAAGCATACTTGATGTGTGAGATGCCCTAGTGCTAAGGGCACTTGGGTGAAGAACATGGGTATAGTTAGAAATTGCAGGATAAGAGAGAAAAGATAGAATGACTATATGTAAAGTGTAAGCTTAGTTTGCATATCAATCAAAGAAAGTAAAGTAAGGTAAGCTAGTAAGAGTGAAGCAAGAAAACATGATGAAAAGGCTAGAAGTGAGAACCTGATGATCTCATAGGGAGTAGTAAGTGAAAGTCAAAATACTCCTAAATATCATTACTGTGGGATCAACAGAGAAGCAATTGTTACAAAACCCACTTCACATGAAGAGCATAGTAGATACCTAAGTTTAGCCTCGGAGATTATGAGCAATGGTTGCCAGACTTAGTGAGTATGCATTTTACTTATAGATATAGTGATCTTAGGCTTTGAAACCTCTAAGAGATGGATCATAGTAGATCTTAGCATGGTATAGTGGGTTGCAGTAGACCTTAGTAAGGCTTTGAGTGTAACGCCATATATTTCTAGCTTCTTTCATACTATATCTATGCCTCACATCAAGCAATTCATATAAGAGGCAAGAAAATGACATTGTTTTAATGCATTTCTTAGCATTACATCACGTTTAAAAATTCCATTCGATGTCACATGGACCATGTGAGATCATACTATAACACCATAAATTCTAACTCATTTCATGACATTCATGAGCTTCACATCATTAATTCCATGAGAATGTAGAGAAAGATAGACTAAGATAATGAGTATTTTCACATTGCGTCATGTTTAAAATTTCCATTCGGTGTCACATGGACCGTGTGAGCTCATACTATACATTCTTACATTTAATTACATCAATACAAATCATTTGTATCATAAAAGCATGCCCACAACTCATGGAAACCGAAAATAAGCATACAATATGGAGGTTTAATTTTGGCCAGATTTGCCCCTTTTTCTGACCAAATTTTGGAAAATCATAACTAATTTTAGAAAAATTGAAATCAAATATTCTTAGCCATTAGGGAAAGCTACAGATGTCTACTTCACACTCAAAATATTCCTAGATCATAACATCCATCACAAAGGGCATTTGACATCTAAAAAGGTCCAAAGGTCAAGCTACCTTTTGATGCTGTCACAGATTCTGCAGCAAACTTTGAAAATATCCAATTAATTCCAAAAAAATACAATCTATGCAAATCATACCAATATGGAAAGCTATGGATGTTATCTAGAGGGAAAAAAATACTTCCAGACCAGTTCTGGTAGCTTAAACTGCGAAATTCAATAGAATAGTAACTTAGGTTGGGTAAGGGTCTTGATACTGGATAGAATATTCAAAATTTCATATCTCCCTCTCTAGAGATCCAAATGAGGTGCTTCTAGTTGGCTCAACTCACTGTGAATTTTTAGTTTCTCTATATAAAATTTCATAACAATTGGACATCATTGGGCCCTGTGTGATAGAATTCATTTTCGAACTAAATAAATAGTGCAACAAACCAAAATCATAAAAATTGCCAACTTTGAAAAATCAAATATTCTGTAGACCTCTAAAAATTATAATCTTTAACTTCTCAAAAATCTCTCAACAAGCTCTGAATGTATGCCAAATCTCAGATCAAGAAGAGCTCATTTGGCTAAAAAATGATATAGGGTACCATTATGGTTATTTTTGGCTCCATATAAGGTACCAAAGTTGCCAAATGGATTTCTCTTGGTCTTGGCACCTTTTGGGAAAGTCTAAAAGCACATTTAGGACTTATGTAAGCTGCCCAAATAGTCCTAAACCTTATGCATCTCATTTTGTCCATTTCATCCACACTTATACACATTTACATCAAGCTTCCAAATTGCATATCTTGGCATTACATACCCAAATTCTATTCTAAAGTTCATACATCATATCCATACATTCATACATCACATAATATTATAATTACATAAGTCTAAGGGGTCACAAACCATATACATCAAAGGATTACTTCATATGACACGATTATGGTCTTAAAGTAACAAAACTTAAGCATTTGGTTGTTAATCTCCTTTCTTCAATGTTGTTGGCTCCCATTACCATATCCACTTGGTCCACCTAGCATATTAGATCATTGGAGAGGAGGGGATGAGATTTAAAGAATCCCAATAGCTCATCTCCCATTCAATCATATATAATATATGCAAAGCAAGCCTTAAAAATGCATGCATGGATATCATAGAAATCATGAACATTCAAGAAGCAAACTTAGTATGTGAACAAGTCATACAAGTCATTCAAGAGCTCACCAAGTGTTTGGATTGGCCTCACACTTTTTTCTCATGAATTTTGGACTAGCCTCACCCATTCTTTAATAACTTTGGACTCAACCATACTCTTGGGAGCCCATTTTACTTTTGGGAGACATTTTACTTTTGGGAGACTCTTTACTTTGTCTCAACCAATCTCAAGGGTTTTTGGATCATCCTCACCATAGTCAAGAGTTCTTGGCCTCTCTACACTCAAGCAAACTCAAACAAATATCATGCATTCATTTGAAAAAATAATATGTCATCATGAATCATGGCATATAAAATCATGCTAGCATACTTTTCATGGCTTGAAAATATACATACACACATTCTAAGACAAGCTAAACACACATCCATGCATGAGAGAAGGTGGAGAGAGCTACCTTGCATACAATCACACACTTTTTCTTTGGATTTCAAGCCTCCTCTTTCGGTCACACATCCACAAACTTGTGAAGATGGTTTCTCTTGGCCTAGATACAATTTATGGAAGCCAATTAGGTTTATGAAACAATTTCTAAGGCTATATAACTTCCTTAGATACTAGATTGCTCTATAAGTTCCATTATGGTCCATAAATGCCCTAATGAAGCAACACCCCTCAAATAATTTCTAGGCTCCATTATTTCCTATCAAATATGATTCTTGACTCCTTTTAAGCCTCTTGGAATCATCACAGAATTAAAACAAAGAGCCTAATATCATGTTGCTTCTTTAGGTCATAATATGGAACCTAAGGCACCGAATCACTTTCTATGAGTTCTAAATTTTTTCCAAGGCCTCCTTTCATTTTCATTCATCAAATATGACTCAAGAATGACCTTAGAAAAATTTAAAACTCTCCTTAGCTATAAGAACATGCTTAGGCCGAGACTATAGGTTTCCTTGGCCTCCATGGAGATTTCTTTGTTTTCTTGAAGGAGGAAGCTTGTGCGGAGCATCTTAGGGGTCTCAAGAACTCATTTAAACTCTTAATTAAACCTAGGAATTATCACACAAAATCAGAATTTGGAAGGAACACTTGAAATCTTAAGTTTTGCATCTTGATTTCTAATGGCTAGTTTGTTGTTTTCTTTGTATATTCTTGTTCTTCTCCATTAAATACCTAAGATTCATGCTTCATTGGGCTTAAAAATCAGATCCTCCTATGGCTACTAGGGTTAGGCAAAATGGAGAAGAAGGGTGATGGAAAATATTAATCATAGGATGCAATTTTACCTTGTTTCCTTGCTTAATTTAGCTTGAATCTTGCTTTCTCCAAGCTCCTCTCTTCAAATCCGAAATTTCCCTTGAATTTCTCCCTTGAATCAAATTTATAAACTTTATTTTGATCAAAGTAAATCAAGGAGGATGAAGGAGAGGTAATGTGGATGGAGAAGAGCATGAAAAACAACCATAAAAACATACCTTTAGCTTGGATTTCTTCCTCCTCCTTCTTCCTCTCTTAGGCACCTCTCTCCTAGGGTTTTGCTTCTGGTTTAGGGTTGAGAAATCTGATGCTAAATGAGGGAGAGTGTGAGGCGCCACCTATATATAGGTGTAGGAAAGTGACTTTTTCAAAAATTTCAATTTTGCCTTTCATACTTTGCATTCATGTTTCTCCTTCCTTTTAGCTCCTTTTTTAGAAATTTCTTTTCCATTATAAAATTTAGGTTCCTAATTAAGTAAAATGCCTTTGGAATCACTCAATTCAGAGCTAAAACCTTCCCAAACGAACCCGTCAAAGTTCGGGTACACTGACATTGGAAAACGTCCATCGAAGGGGATTTAACTATCCCAGGGCTTTCCATAGTTTTTAGGGCCTCTGAGAATCTTGGAGAACTTAAAATTTTCATTTAAAAGGCCCTCCTATGTGAATTCCAAAATTTACTCAAAATTACGAAAATGCCATTACGTTTCATAAGCTTTTTGTGAGAAATTGTTTCTTCATTCTAGCTTCATTTTTCTTTCCGTCTGAGCCTGGGATTCTCATTTTTAGGAGTCTATAATGCTTTCCAAATTTTTTTGGGACCTTAACTACATCATTTTGGGGGACTTCCTTTTATATCCAGTGAGTTTCGTTCATTAACGGAGAAACTGTATTTTATGTTTCTCGCATTTTCTTTCGTTTTCAAAGAACTGGATATTACACATACTATACATTCTCATATTTAATTACATGGATGCAACTCATTTGCATCATAAAATGTGGCCCATATCTCACGAATCATGAAGGGGAGCTTAAAATATACTTATTACATTTCGGCCAGATTTTGCTCAATTCTGCCACAAACTTTGGAAAATCATAACTAACTCTAGAAAAATAAAAAAACATGAATTATTGGTCATTCTGAAAAGCTATGGACGTCTACTTCACACTAAAAATATGTCAAGATCATAACATCCATCACAGAGGACGTTTGATATTCGACAAGGTCCATAGGTCAAACTACCTTTTGGAACTATCACAGATTTCTGTAGCAAAATTTGAAAATATCAAATTAATTTCAAAAAAATCCAATCGATACAAATGATACCAATATAGAAATCTATGTATGTTAGCTAGAGGGAAAAAATAGCTCCAGACCATCTCAGGCAACCCAGGCCTTAGAATTCGATGGAATAGTTACTGTGGTAGGGTAAGGGTCCTGATACTGGATAGAATCTTTAAAAATTCATATTCCCTTCTCTAAACCTTCAAATGAGGTGTTTCTAGTTGGCACAAGTCACTATGAATGTCTAGTTTTGTTGTATAAAATTTTGTGGCAATTGGACATCATTTGAGCCCTGTGTGACAGATTTCATTTTCAGACCAGATGAATAGTGCAGTAGACCAAAATTAGAAAAATTGCCAACTTTGGAAATTCATCAAATATTTTGTAGACCTCTAAAAATTATGGTCTTTAACTTCCTAAAAATATCTTAACAAACTCTAATTGTATGCCAAATCACAGAGCAAGAAGAGTTCATTTGGCTAGAAAGTGACATAGGATTCCATTATGGTCATTTTTGGCTCCATATGGGATACCAAAGTGACCAAATGGTTTTCCTTTAATCTTGGCACCTTTTGGGCAAGTCTAAAAGCACACTTAAGACTTGTGTGAGCTGTCCAAATGGTCCTAAACCTCATATATCTCATTTTGGCCTTTTCATCCACACATATGCACATTTCCATACTAACATTCAAGAAGCTACATTGACATAAGAAGCTCATTTTACATTATAGTATTCACATGTCATAATCTCCCACTTATACATAATACATCAACATATTTATACATGTTCATAACTTCATAAGACATATACATTCATGAATTTCAACATATGCCATTCTTGTAGCTTTAAAGTAACAAAATTCAAACACTTTCATGTCATCCTCTTGTGTCTCATGTGCTTGGCTTCCATTCTTTTGCTCTTTTGGTCCACCTAGCATGTTAGAGCATTGGAGAGGAGGGATGAGATTCAAAGAATCCCAATAGCTCATCTCCCATTCAATCATACATAATATATGCAAAGCAAGTCTTGAAAATGCATTCATGGATATAATGGAAGTCATGAACATTCAAGAAGCAAGCTTGGCATATGTATAAGTCATACAAGACATTCAAGAGCTCACCAAGTGGATGGATTGGCCTCACACTTTTCCTCATGGATTTTGGACTTGCCTCATCCATTCTTTAAAAGATTCTTGGACTCAACCATACTCTTGGGAGCCCATTTTGCTTTTGGAAGACTCTTTGCTTTATCTCAACCAATCTCAAGTGTACCCCGAAATTAATTAAAGTGTTAATAATGTATTTGGACTTATTAAGAATAATTATCATGAAATAATTAGGTAAGCTTTATGAATAAAAATTTATAAAGAAATAAGTCATTAATATAGGTTTAAGTTTTTAATTGGGTCAAGGCTTAATTTGGGCCTAAAAATTTAAGTAAGCCATGGATAAGGATTTATGGAGGCCCAATGATTCTAGATGTAAGCCCAACTCCTTATCATGAGACTTGGGCCAAGAGAGATCACCTAGCAATAGTCCAATTTGATTTAGTAAAATAGGGGCCCAAGACCCAATTTTGGTGAGCTGGCCCAACACACATTATGCAGATCCAAATTAGATTGGCTCTTGAAATTTGGCCTAACCTAACTACAACCCTGAAGCCCAACTCATGAGATTCAGCCCAACTTATGAGATAAGGCCCAACAAGTATAAAAATCTGAACCCACAAGGAATTGGGCCATTGGGTCAGCACATTCCATTTTTAGCTCTAAACTTTCTGTAGCCCATTCATTAAACCATGGCCCAATCACTAGAGATGAGCCCAATTGGACCTTGGACTGATGGGTCAGTCCATTTCTCATTAAAAACCCTAAAGCGTCAGCAGCCTCCCTCCCCATTCAGCAGAAAACACAAGAGGCAAGGGAGAAAATTTGGAGGTTTAAGGGAGGCTAGGGTTCTACCAACATGGAGGCTCCATTTTTGACTCCTAGAGGATGATTTAGCCAAGGTGAGTTATCTATAACTTGACCCTCTCATCCTCCTCTTCATTTTGGTCCGATTAATTTCTAGTTTTGAGCATTTTCATCTTCTTCTCAAATCTGAAACTTAGTGTTGGGTGATTCCTTACAAGATTTTCAGAGTTGGAGGTTAAAGGGATGATTATGTAAGCATTTCCCTTCCATTTTGTGTATTACTTTACTGGAAAATGCCCCTAAGGATGGATTATCATAATGGGTTCTATTATTGTATGAGATTACAAGGAGATAATGGTGGAAAATTGAATTTTCTGGGCTTGATGATTGAGATGCGAATTTTGGTGCTTCCATGGTGGATTTTCGGAGGTGAAGCTATGGGTGCTGTTAAAAATTGGAGTGAACTATGGCAATTTCTGGTATGGGAAAGTTGGAATCCAAAATTTAATCCCTTGGTGATTTGGCTTGGTGTGCATTTGGATTATTATGGTAGCTAAGGGAAGAGTAGTTAGCTTCATTGAGGTAACTGGGGCTATTTTTCTAATTCCATGTATATGCTCATGTTAATCTGCTATTTGTTATACATGCTTGATTTTGAAATGCTAAATGTCTGGTTGACTACTTGATTGTTATTGTAATTAGACCTTGTGAGTCTATGATGGAGCTGTGGTGCGGCTGCCACCCTTGCATGTGCTTCGATCGAGCACTGGGTTATGATCAAACCCTAGATGCACTGAGCCCTGGTTGTGCTCATGATGGAGTAGGTGCCGTGGACGGACCTCTCCCAATGTTATTGGCCATTAACATGTTATGTATTACTGCTGGTATGGGATAGTAGTTTTTGATAGTTCAACTAGTTTATTTGCAAATTGAATTGATGATTCTGGTATTGATAACTTGAAATTGCATTGGATTGATTAACTTGTACATGTATATGGAAACTGCCCTTTTGTTACTGAGATTGTATATCTCACCCCATTGTGGGCTAACATTTTCAGGGACTGGACCTTATAGTGGCAAGGAGAAAATTCACGGGAGCTTATTAATGGGTTGGTAGCACTTAGGTTTTGAAACCTTGACAGATTGTATTGTAACTAGTTTACAAGTTTTGTACTATTACTGCATTGCATCATGAATTGCCAAGTGTAGGGGTTGTATTTTATTAACATGGAATGTAATCCTATGATATGTTCTTATTGGACTTGACTATGAATGCAAGAAATATCCAATGAAAGTGTGATTGAATGACCATTATGGGAGATTTATAATTTGCTGACATAAAGTCCCATGGATGAGTAGGGAAATCCATATCTAAATGCTAAATGGGTAATGATAGATTAGCTGGGTAATTAAGGTACATAATTATCACTAGAGTTGCATAAATTAAGGTAGAATGGCCCTAGAGTGATATCAGAGGGAGATTGGAGAGCATGAGATGAAATTGTAGGAGATATAACTATAGGAGGAAGTCATGTCACGGCTAGGAAGGCCTCGCCGCGACCTGAATAGTGACAGTGGCAAGGGACCCCGTGGCTTGATGAAGCTCGCCGTGGCGTAGAGTGGAAAAAATGCCCAGGAGGGGTAACAGAATGAAACATCGCTGCAGCGTAAGTCGAGTAAAATAATTAAGGAGGGTATAGTAGCAAAACTCGTCGCGGCGCCACGTAGGTTGGCCGCAGTGCAGATCTAACTCACCGCAGCTATCGCTGTGGCAAAAGTCAGGAAAGTTACCCAGTGATTCTCGAGAGCAACCTAGCCACGGCGCAAAAGGGCTGGCCACGGTGCAAAGTTAAAAACTTAGTTTTCGAGCTCCAGGACCTAACTTAGCCGTGGCAGGAAGGTTCCAGGTTGTGGCAAAGGTCCCCAAACTCCTATCTTTGACCTAGAAACCCTAATGTCGTTAAGACTAATGTTAGGGAATAACATGAGAACATTGGTGGGAGGTTTTTGTGTGTTGAAATTGATGGATGGATGAATCACAAATCTTTAATGATGGTACAAACCCTTTTATACATGTTCCCATTAATGGTTGTAGTTGATGACCCTAATAATATCAAGGTTTAAATTTCCCTATATTTTCTTAATGTAATTAATTGCAACAACTCTAAACCTTGATCATTATTTATTAATCATGTATTTAACTATAATTACCGAGATTATAAGTTAGGGTTGTCACATCAAGGGTTCTTGGCTTAGTCTCACCGTGGTTAAGAGTTCTTGGCCTCTCTACACTCAAGCAAACTCAAACAAATATCATGCATTCATTTGAAAAAATAATATGTCATCATGAATCATGGCATATAAAATCATGCTAGCATACTTTTCATGGCTTGAAAATATACATACACACATTCTAAGACAAGCTAAACACACATCCATGCATGAGAGAAGGTGGAGAGAGCTACCTTGCATACAATCACACACTTTTTCTTTGGATTTCAAGCCTCCTCTTTCGGTCACACATCCACAAACTTGTGAAGATGGTTTCTCTTGGCCTAGATACAATTTATGGAAGCCAATTAGGTTTATGAAACAATTTCTAAGGCTATATAACTTCCTTAGATACTAGATTGCTCTATAAGTTCCATTATGGTCCATAAATGCCCTAATGAAGCAACACCCCTCAAATAATTTCTAGGCTCCATTATTTCCTTTCAAATATGATTCTTGACTCCTTTTAAGCCTCTTGGAATCATCACAGAATTAAAACAAAGAGCCTAATATCATATTGCTTCTTTAGGTCATAATATAGAACCTAAGGCACCGAATCACTTTCTATGAGTTCTAAATTTTTTCCAAGGCCTCCTTTCATTTTCATTCATCAAATATGACTCAAGAATGACCTTAGAAAAATTTAAAACTCTCCCTAGCTATGGAATCTCACTTTGGCTGAGACTATAGAGCTTAATGACTTCCTTGGAATTTGCTTGGTTTTCTTAAAGGAGGAAGCATGTGGGCAGCATCTTAGGGATCTTAAGAGCTCATTTAAACTCTTAATTAGACCTAGGAATCATCATATAAAATCATATTTGAAAGGTGCACACAAAACCCTAGAATTTGCATCTTGAAATCTAATAGTTTTTTGATAATTCCCTTTGTATATTCTTAATCTCCACACCCTTTTTCCTTATATTCATGCTTAGTTTGGCCTAAAAATTATCGCCTCCTAAGTTTTTCTCAAGTGGGGCAAAACGGTGGAGAAGGGAACCAAAGATGACAACTATCGGAAGAGAAATTACCTTGTTTTCTTACTTTTTCTCACTAGAATATTATGTTCTTTGAGCTCCTTTCTTCAAATCCGAATTGTGGATGAAGAAAAGCATGAAAAACCACCATGGAAACATACCTTCAAGCTTGAATTTCTCATTCTTCTTCTTCCTCTCTTGTGCACCGAAACCCTAGCTCCCTTCTTTGAAATTATGTAGAAAATTCTGATTTCAAATGAGGGAGAAAGTGGGGTGCCACCTATATATAGGTGTAGGAAAATGACTTTTTCAAAAATTTCAATTTTGCCCTTCGTCTTTGCATTCGCATTTCTCCTTTGTTTTAGCTCCTTTTTTAGAACTATCATTTCCATTATAAAATTTAGGTTCCCAATTAAATAAAATTCCTTTGGAATTACTCAAATCGGAGCTAAAACCTTCCCAAACAAATTCGTCAAAGTTTGGGTACATTGACATTGGAAAACGTCCACCAGAGGGGATTTAACTATCATGGGACATTCCATGGCTTTCAGGGCCTCTTTGAATCTTGGCGAACTCAAAAATTTCAATTAAAAAGCCCTTCTATGTGAATTCCAAAATTTACTCAAAATTACGAAAATGCCATTGTGTTTCGTAAGCTTTTTGTAAGAAATTGATTCTTCATTTTAGCTCCATTTTTCTTTCTGTCTGAGCCTGGAATTCTCATTTTTAGAATACTTTCCAAATTTTTCAAGACCTTAACTATCTCATTTCAGGGGACTTCCTTTTGTATCTGGTGAATTTCGTTTGTTTATGGAGAAATCATACGTTACGTTTCTCACGTTTTCTTTGGTTTTCGGAGAACCGGATATCACAACTTGAGCATGTGGGAATGCACCAAAATGACTCTCTAAACTTGTTTTAAAGGTGCATAAACCCATATTTCTCAAACTCACTCATCCACCCAATGGTATACATTATATTACACATACTAGCCTTGGTCATCCAATACCCAATTCATGCTATCTCATACATTTTGCATCAAATTTCATTCATACATTATACATTTGGGTATTTACACATGCTCACATAATTACATAACCATTTCATCATGAAATTACATCATATGCCATGTGTATGGCTACAAAGGAGATAAATCTAGACCATTTCATGCATTTTGATATCAATCTCCTTCTCCTTGGCTTGGTGGCTTCCATTACCTTGATCAATTGCTTCACCTAGCATGTTAAGATATTGGAGAGGAGGGTATGAGATTCAAAGAATCCCAATAGCTCATCTCCCATTAAATCACACATAAAGTATGCAATACAAGTCTTAAAAATGCATGCATAGGCATATTGACATATGTGAGCATTCATAAAATATTCTTGGCATTTAAACACATCATGTTTAACATACCTAGGCTTTCCAAGTGAGTGGACTAGCCTCACCTATTCACTTATGAATTTTGGACTTGCCTCACCCATTTTTTCTAGGAAGTTTTGACTCAACCTTACTCTTGGGAGTCAACCTCACTCTTGGGAAATTCTTTACTTTGTCTCAACCAAGTTTAAAGGTTCTTAGCTCATCCTCACCATGGCTAGACAGTTCTTGGGTTCTCCACACTTAAGCAAACCAAGGCAAGTATAAAACATCATTTGAATGCATAAAGCATTAGAATGGTACCATGGAATAAAAGCTCATGTTAAAATACTTTTCATAGCTCAAAACATATATACACACATTTAAAGACAATGTAAGCCCACATTCATGTATGAGAGAAGGTGGAGAGAGCTATCTTGCTTGTATTTACATGCTTTTTTCTTAAGCCTTGAGTCTTCTCCCTTGACCTCATACACCCAAGAAGGTGAAGATCATTTCTCTTGGCCTAGACACATCATATGGAAGCTAATTATACTCTTGAATTAAATTCCAAAGCCATATATATTCACTTGAAAATCTAGGTGACTCATGAGGCTCTTTTATGGTTCTATAATGCACTTAATAAAGCAACTTTAGGAAAACATCATCTTAGCTCCATTCTCTCCATCTATTTATGATTCTTGACTTCATTGAAACTTCTTGGAGTCATCACACAATCAATTTAAGGAGCCTAACTAGGTTTTGCTTCTTTAAGCCATATATTGGAACCTATGATACTATCTCATTATCCATGGCTTCTAAAATTTTTCCCAGGATTCCTCTCATACTCTCCCATCATACATGATGAAAAACTAAGCTTAGAAGGAATTAAAACACTCCCTAGGTGCATGAACCCTCCTTGGCTGAGGCTATACTTTCATATGGCACCAATGGAGTTGTTTTAATTTCTTTGATGGGAAAAGCATGTGGGAGGTTCTCTTGGTGTCTTAGGAACTCATATATATGCTTAGACAACTTAAATTATTGCTAGGAAGCTTCATCTTAGCCTAGGTGCAACTAAATCCCTAAATTCTATAACTTGTATTCAAAGCTCCCTTTTTAATTCTAGTTGTATATTCTTAATCCTCACTCTCCATAACCTTTGGTTCCATCAAGAACACATAAAGAAAAACTCTCCTCCTTACTCTCTCTCTCTAGATCAAAGCTTAAATGGCTTGGAAACATAAAATTTTACAAGTGTTTCAAGAAAAGTCTTACCTTAAAATGGAGCTCTCCTTACGTAGATTATTTTCCACCAATTGATTTCTTGGAAAGAGTTTCTTTTTGGCTTAGGTCAGACCTAAATCTTCAAGTTTTCAGGAAAAGAAACCCACCATTAGAGAGCTCTTAGAGAGAGGAATAACTTTCTTAACTGACATGGGATGAAACAGGCCGTTTACATACCTAAATGGAAGCTTAAACTTCTTCTCTCTCTCCCCTCTTAATGTCATGCCATTGTTGCCCTTGCAAATGAAAGTTTGGAGAAGGTGATGAGGTGTAATCCTACTTAAGATGCCTCTTTTACAATTTTTCAAAATGACTATTTTATCCCTACGTGCCTGTTTGTTCTGTTTAGGCTTATTTTAACTCTTTTTTGAGAACTGTCTTTTTTCATCATAAAATTTAGGTCCTCTAATTGATAAAATGCCTTTAGATTCATTCAAATTAGATTTAAAATCTTTCCAAACAAATTGGTCAAAGTTCGGGTTAATTGACATTGGAAAACATCCATCAGAGGGGCTTTAGCTGTCCCAGGGCTTCTTATGATTTTTAGGGCCTCTGAGAATTCTGAAGAACTTAAAACTTTCATTTAAAAAGCCCTTCTATAAGGATTCCAAAATTTACTTAAAATGATGAAATGCCTTTATGTTTTGTCAACCTTTCATCATAATTCGTTTCTTCATTCTAGCTCCATTTTTCTTTCCATCTGACCCTGGGATTCTCATTTTTAGAAGTCTAGAATGCTTCTCAAATTTTTCAAGACCTTAACTAATTCATTTCGGTAGACTTCCTTTTGTATCCAGTGAATTTTATTCACTTACAGAGAAATCATGTGTTATGTTTCTCATGTTTTCTTTCGTTTTTAAAAAACTAAATATTACATTTCTCCCCCCTTAAATAAATTTTGTCCTCAAAATTTGGGGTACACTTTTATTTTACTCTTTTCTATTCTGGCTAACTGTTCTTTTCTTTTCCTTCTTCCTAACTTTAGACGCTTTTCTCAGCGATTTCACTCGTTTGAATTTTCTCTCAGCTAGAGAATTTTTTAATACTAGCTCTTAATGAGTACTAGCTAGTTTTTCGCATAAGAGAAAGAAATTTTTGACTCTTAAGGCCTATCCTAGGAGAGCTTACTAATCATATCAGGTTAGTTTTAACCCGTTCATAGGGGTTAACATTCTTTTCAGTGGACTCATTTACATATCTCGGGAGATGATTTATTTAATATCAAATCTCCTGCATCCTCTCTAAATGGCTTTTCATAAAGGCTTGTTATCTTTTTTTTATCATTACAGCCAATAGAGATTTCTGTCTACTTATTAATTTAAAATATATTGTCCACTGTTCATCTCTGCGTTCTTTCTTACTACCTCATCCATGATTATAATTCGTATTTCTTTTTATCATAGGTTTCATTTCTCAATTGCTTACTGGGATTACAACTCTTTTAGGGAGTTTTCCACTTTTAATGATCCCAGTTTCTTTGTTTACTAATGCATTTGTCTCTTTAGGTTGAGACTTTTTCTTACTCTTTTTGCTCACTTAAGAGTGGGCATTTTGTAGTCTTTCATCTCAATATTGGTAAGCATAACTTATATTATTCATGTTGGAGTCGAAGAGCAACTACCACTGATTATTGCTGAATTTTGGTGGGATGTTAACTATACTTACAATTTCGATCACTGGAGATATACTGTATCACTTACCTCATGTAAAAACTACATCTGACCCCTTTCTAAATACATAGGCTGGCATGTGGGGATCTCTCTATCCCTCAGTTAGGGCTAATATCTGTTGGGTAGTGGTTCATCTAACTTTAGCTCTAGAAAGCTATTTTTATTGCTTTTCTCATCCTATACACTATACTTATGTCTCAAGAGATCTAGTTAGTGGCCTAACTGTCTGAGTAAAACCTTCATATCTCTGTGGCAATGGTCTACCAAGCTCAAGAGGTCTCTAGTCTCTGAGATAAAACTGTTTGTGACTATATTGGTCTATGAGACTAACTGATCTGTAAAAATTATCTCAGGCTGTCATCTCACTAGAGAACTATCATACTGTAACTAGGGGCTCTCTGTAACTTTGTAGGATCTATTGTAACCTCTAGGTCTATTGCAACCTCTCAGAGCCCTGTTAGGGTCTATTATAACTCACTATGCTATGTTAGGATCTACTGCGATCCATTTCTGGGAGATTTCAAAGCCTAAGATTACTGTATCTGACAGTAAAACATATACTCACTAAGTTTGGTAACCATCGCTTATAATAATTGAGGCTAAACTCAAAAGTACATCGTGCTCTTTGTGCGAAGTGGGTTTTATGTCATCTAATTCTCTAGGATCCCATCATACTAATACTCAGGAGCATCTTAATTTTTATTCATCACTCTTCATGGGATCCTTAGATTCCCACTTCAGCCCCTTTTTACTTGGGCTTTCTCTTCTTACTCTAGTTGTTCTCAACTATCTTTTTCTCTTATATCCTGTAATTTCTTACTATGCCTATACTCTACTTTTGAGTGCTTTGGCATTAGGGCATCTCACCCACTGAGTGTGGCTAACATCTCTGGTAGGAGAGAGGCTGTACACTGGTCCTTTCTCATTTCATTTATATGTACTATAAGGGACTCAAGCTATGCATACTGGACTCATGCCATCTAAATCTAAACATTCTTTATTATTAGCACTTTCTTTTCTATACTACTATTCTTTACTAGGGATTTCTTTTTAGATGTTTTTCTCATTATTATGATATTATTGGAATCCCTTTACCTTTCTTTTCTGACTTATCTCTTTATTTAACTAACTAGAATACCTTTCGACTATCAAGACACTTTGGTGATTGATGTCATTGTTTGCTCTACGCACTCAAGTCATATTACTACTGAGTTGGCCAGACCCAATGTCATGTAACCCTTGTTGCAAGCAAACCATAACATCAAATACTAATACATGGGTGCCTCATGATTGAGTTCAAGGCCACTATTGTAACACCATAAATTCTAGCTCATTTCATGACATTCATAAGCTTCACCTCATTATTTCTATAAGAGCATATAAAGAGGGGAATGAAAATAATAGACTTTTTCACATTGCACTATACTTCAAAATTTGCAATCAGTGTCACGTGGACCATGTGAGCTCATGTTATGCATTCTCATATTTAATTCCATCATTATAACTCATCTAAATCACAAAAATATGCCTACAATTTGTGAAATCGATATGGAGCTCAAAATAAGCAAGCATATTTTTGGCCAGATTTGCTCCATTTTCTGACCCAAATTTGGAAAATCATAACTAAATCTAAAAAGCTTGAAACAATGCAATCTTGGTCATTATAGAAATATTAGGATGTATATCTTACACTAAAAATGTGCCCAGATCATAACACGCATCATGGACAACGTTTGACATCCGAAACACTGCAGAGGTCACTGGCTACCTAGGCTGCTGTTCATATTACTGATACAAATTTCTAAAATTCATAACAAATTCTATAAAAATTGAAATCACAAAAATTCAGTCATTATGGAAAGATAAAAATGTTAAATTGATTCTAAAAAGAATTATAGAATGAAACAGATACATTTAGCTATTTGAATCCTATGGAATAGTAACTGAACTCCTGGGGCACCACTGCTACTGACAGCCAACTTCAAACGTGCATAACTCTTTGCTCAGACCTCCAAATGAGGTGATCTTAGTGGTCACAGAAAGCTTATGATCTCTAGTTTATGTATATAAAATTTAACAAGCATTGGATATCATTTGGCCATCGGATGACACAAAACACAAAACTGCCAGTATGAACAGTGCACATACCAGAATCCATAAAAAATCCCAACTTTGAAAATTCATCAAATATTCTCTGGTCCTCCGAAAATTATGTTCTTTAGCTTTCCAGAAAGCTCTCAATGGAAACTTTTTTCATACCAAATCTCAAATCAAGACTAATGCATTTGGCCAAAAATGACTTAGAGTTCCATAATGGTTAATTTTGGCTCCATATAGGGTACCAGAGGTCGCTGGCTGCCTGGGTTGCTGTTCAGATTACTTATACAAATTTTTAAAATTCATAACAAATTCTATAAAAATTGAAATAACACACATTTAGTCATTCTAGAAAGATACAAATATTAAATTGATGCTAAAAATAATTATAGAATGAAACAGATACATTTAGCCATTAGAATCCTATGGAACAGTAACTGAACTCTTGGGGCGCCACTGCTACTGATAGCCAACTTCAAACATGCATAACTCTTTGCTCAGACCTCCAAATGAGATGATCTTAGTGGCCATAGAAAGCTTATGATCTCTAGGTTATGCATATAAAATTTCACAAGTATTGGATACCATTTGGCCATCGGGTGACACAAAACACAAAACTGCCAGTATGAACAGTGCACATACCAGAATCCATAAAAAATACCAACTTTGAAAATTCATCAAATATTCTTTGGACCTCCGAAAAATATGTTCTTTGGCTTCCCAAAAAGCTCTTAATGAGAACTATTTTCATACCAAATCTCAAATCAAGACTAATGCATTTGGCTAAAAAGTGACTTAGAGTTCCATAATGGTTAATTTTGGCTCCATATAGGGTACCAGAGGTTGTTAGCTGCCTGGGCTGCTGTTCAGATTACTGATATAAATTTCTAAAATTCATAACTAATTTTATAAAAATTGAAATCACACACATTGGGTCATTCTGGAAAGATACAAATATTAAATTGATGCTAAAAATAATTACAGAATGAAACAGATACATTTAGCTATTGGAATCCTATGGAACAGTAACTGAACTCCTAGGGTGCCACTGCTACTGACAGCCAACTTCAAACATGCATAACTCTTTGCTCAGACCTCCAAATGAGATGATCTTAGTGGCCATAGAAAGCTTATGATCTCTAGTTTATGCATATAAAATTTCACAAGCATTGGACACCATTTGGCCATCGAGTGACACAAAACACAAAACTGGCAGTATGAACAGTGTACATACTAGAATCCATCAAAAATCCCAACTTTGAAAATTCATCAAATATTCTCTGGACCTCCAAAAATTATTTTCTTTAGCTTTCCAAAAATCTCTTAATGGTAACTATTTTCATACCAAATCTTAAATCAAGACTAATGAATTTGGCTAAAAAGTGACTTAGAGTTCCATAATGGTCAATTTTGGCTCCATATAGGGTACCAGAGGTCGCTGGCTGCCTGGGTTGCTGTTCAGATTACTTATACAAATTTTTAAAGAATCCCAATAGCTCATCTCCCACTCAATCATACATAATATGTGCAAGTAAGCTTTACAAATGCATGCATGGAGAAAATAAAAGCCATAGACCTTTTAAAAGCAAACTTGGCATGTGAACAACTCATACAAATCATTCAAGAGCTCACCAAGTGTTTGGATTGGCCTCACACTTCTCCTCATAGGTTTTGGACTTGCCTCATCCATTTCTTAAGCACTTTGGACTCAACCATACTCTTGGGAGCCCACTTTGCTTTTGGGAGACTCTTTGCTTTGTCTTAACCAAGCTCAAGGGTTCTTGGCTTATCCTCACCAAAGGGAAGAGTTCTTGGCCTCTCCACACTTAAGCAAACTCATACAAACATCATATGTTTATTTGAAACATAACATGGCATCAAGGATCTTGGAATATAAAGGCATACTAGCATACTTTTTATAGCTTGAAAATGCACATACATACATTCTAAAACAAGCTAAACACACATCCATACATGAGAGAAAGTGGAGAGAGCTACCTTGCACAAATCTACACACATTTCTCCTTGGATTTCCCTTCGTTTCTTGACTATATACCCACAAAAGTGTTGGGAGGGTTTCTCTTGCCGAGACATGATTTAAGGAAGTTAATTAGGCTCATGGAATGAATTTTAAAGCTACACAAATTGCCTAGACCCTAACTTGCCTTATAAGCCTCATTATGGTCCATTTAGGTACCTAATGAAGCAACACCCCTCAATTAACTTCTAGGCTCCATCCTTTCTTCTCAAATATGACTCTTGACTCCATTTAAGTCTCTTGGAGTCATCACACAATTAAAACAAAGAGCCTAAACACATGTTGCTTCTTTAGGTCATAATATAGAACCTAAAGCATCACTTCATTTTCTATGAGTTCTAAATTTTTTCCAAGGCCTCCTCTCATATTCATTCACCATATATGACTTGAAAATGGCCTTAGAAAAATTTGAAACTCTCCCTAGCTAGGTGAACTTGCTTAGGCCGAGACTACGGGTGCATTGGCTTTCCATGGCATTCTCTTTGTTTTCTTGAAGGAGGAAGCATGTGAAGAGCCTCTTAGGGATCTTAGGAGCATGTTTTAACATTCAATTAAGCCTAAAAACATTCATATAAAATCATATGTGCAAGGGAGCATTTGGATCCCTAATGGTTCTATCTTGTTTCTTAATGCTCCTTTCTTGATTCTATTGGTTCATTCTTAATCCTTGCCACCTAAAACCCCTAATCCCTCCATAAATTAGACAGAAAATAGCCTCTAAAAATTGGGCTCATGGTGGCCAAATTTGTGCAAGAGGAAGGGGGAGGAAGAAACTACCAAAGAATGGAAGTTTTACCTTGTTTTCTTGCTTTCTCTTGGTTGCTTTTCACTTTCCTTGGTTGCCTCCCTTCAAACATGAATTTTTTTATCTTTATTTTGCCCCCAAAACAGATTTAAAAACACCATCAAACCCATAGAAATAAGGAGGAGAAGGAGGAGAAGTAACTTGCTAAGGAGAAAGCTAGATTTTCCATGGAATTTCATACCTTTTCTTGGCTTTTTCCTCCCTCCAAGAGTGCTCCTTCTTATGCACCTAAGAGAACTAAATCTCCTCTCTATTCTGGGTAGAAGAAAGATGGAGGAAAATGAGGGCAAGAGAGGACGTGAGTTTAAGAAGCTTCTTGTTAAAATTGTTTCCAATTTTACCCTTCGCAATGGCATTTCTGGTTTGACTTCGTTTTAGCTCCTTTTTAAGAACTGTCTTTTCCATCATAACAAATAGGTTCACAATTTAATAAAATTACTTTAGAATCACTCAAATCAGAGCTAAAACCTTCCCAAACGAATCGGTCAAAGTTTGGGTCAACCGATGTCGAAAAAATTACACCGGAGGGTCTTTACCAGTCCTGAGGCTTCCCATGGTTTTCAGGGCCTCTGAGGACCCTGGAAGACTCAAAAATTTCATTTAAAAAGCCGTCCTATATGTTTTCCAAAAAGTCCACTTATTTACCAAAATGCCAATGGCCTTTCGGCAAATTTTTCGAATCACTCCGACCCCAGTTTCTGGGCAACTCAAGGCTCAAATTCTCATTTTCTATAATTTAAAATTTTATCCAAATTTTATTTGGCCTTAAATCACTCATCTTAGGGGACTTGCTTTGAAAACTGACTCATTTCAGTATTTTACAAAAATCGGACGTTACAACTATCCCTAGTATATTACAAGTTTCCTAATAATCTAAAATATCCCTCTCATACTTTTCTTTATCTACCTTATTTTCATAGGATACTCGAAGAAAATAGGATTCTTTTTCTACTTCATTCTGAGATCACTTTACATTACCTGACTGCTTTTACTTTGGGCACTATCTTGTTAGAAAGGCATCTATGCCAAGGGTGGGTGTGCTTTCTCAAGTACTCAAGCACATCGACTCGATATTTATTCTTAATCTATTATATCCTCAACCTCAGCTTGAACACTGTTATATATTTTCCCTCTCTTACCTTTCTTATCTTTTTACTTAGGTAAATGGATGTGTTACTATTGGCTGTTTCTATTGCCAATTCGGGTTTCTTTATGCTCAAGAGCACTTGCATTTTCTCGGGGTTCTTCTACTTGTTCACTCTCTGTAACATCAAATGGGTTTACTTTTTCTCATACTCTTGCTTTGCTTTTAACTAGACCATCCCTCGGTAAGAAAATTTCTTTTACCTATAACCGCAGGAATTACATTCTATGGCACTCTCGGATTACACTCTTTCTCTGTATAATACAAGACTCACTTTCTTAGGTGGTCTCTAGTTCTCTCAAGCTTCCCTGAGGGTACTAAGGCACTAACTGCTTATCTCAGCTCATTTTTACATTCAGATAAGAGCTAAGCTTTCTTTCTATTTAATCTCTTTAACTTCATCCCTAGGAGCAGAGTATACTGATTTTAGGATTTGACTAACCCAATCTAGGACACGTACTCTTATTGTCTGAATTCTTCCTTACTGAAAGCTTATGCTCTATTAGGTGCTCTAATTACCCGCATGCCTTAACTCTATATTATTCTTATATTAGGGAGCTCATCTGACTAACTATTGGACCTGTGTCTATTTACTTTTCTATGCTCAGTTTGTTTATCAAGTATTAATAAAGTGAGGGTATTTCATCTGTAGCTAGTTTCTCAACTTTTCCTCGCTTGCTTTATCACTATACTCTACAATTCATGAGGGTTTATTTAGGGGAATTTGCTAACCACTATTGAGTGGCCTCCCCAACTTAGGATGTCTTGTCTTTCCTTTTTCAATCTAGAGAGAACTTTCACTAAGCTTTTAGTCAAATTAATTTCTCCTTTTATACATCTCACCTAGATGATGTTACTGGTCACTTCCCTTAGGTTTTAGCTTATATTTAGCCTTAGTCACCTATCTCATTAGACCTATAGCTGACAATAACTTAGTATCCTCTAAACTATCATCATTCTCTCTTAAGCCTTTGTCACTGGGCTAATCATACTCATCTTTAGGCATTACCTATGGGGTACGCCCTTCAGGGGCACTTACTATATGCCTCACTATTGGTTGTAACGCCTAAAAAATTAATTAAGGTGTTAATAATGTATTTAGACTAATTAAGAATAATTATTATGAAATAATTGGGTAAGCTATATGAATGGAAATTTATAGAGAAATAAGTTATTAATATGGGTTTAAGATTTTCATTAGATTAAAGCTTAATTTGGGCCCACAAATTAATTTGAGTAAGCCATGGATAAGGATTTATAGAGGCCTAATAATCTTAGGTGTAAGCCCAACTCCTTACCATGAGACTTGGGACAAGAGAGATCACCTAGCAATGACCCAATTTGGTTTAGTGAAATAGAGGCCTACGACCTAATTCACATAAGTCCTTATAGTTAGTCCAACACATATTATGCAGACCCAAATTGGATTGACTCTTGGAACTTGGCCTGACCTAATTAAATTTCTATAGCCCAACTCATGAAATAAGGCCCAACAAGTATAAAAATCTGAACCTACAAGGAATTGGACTTTTGGGTTAGTATATTCTACTTTTAGCTCTAAATTTTCTGTAGCCCATTCATTAAACCATAGCCTAACCACTAGAAATGAGCGTAATTGGACCCTAGGCTAATGGGTCAGCCCATTTCTCATTAGAAACCCTAAAGGTTCAGCAACCACACCTATTTAGAAGAGCAAAACACTTGGTTCTGCAGAAGGGGAAAACCTATATTCGCACCTTGAGGAGAGGCTAGGGTTTCCATCACTATTTTGGCTCTATTTCTCCTACTTAGAGTAAGATTCAACTAAGGTAACCTTTATATAACTTCATCCTTTCTTCTTCCTCTTCAATTTGGCTCGATTGGTCTTTTATTTGGAGCATTTTTATCTTCCACCCAAAATTGAAACTTGTTATTTGGTGATTCCATGGTGGATTTTCGGAGGTTGAGGCTATGGGTATTGTTAAGTGAGTATCTTCTTCCCATTTTGATGCATTTTATGTTAGTTTGAGACCCCTATAGTTAACTTATGATATGGGCTTTGGTTTCATGTGAAATTTTCTAAAAATTGGAGTGAACTATGGTGGTTTCTGATGTGGGAAAGTTAGAACTCGAAATTAAAATCCATTAGTAGTTAAGTGAGTAACCTTTAGGTAGTCACTAGTAGTTCAACTTTTTAAGTATCTAATTTGTTGCTAGAAATGATGATAATTATGCTTGTTATAGGCTTGATGTGCATTTGGACTTTATGGTAGCTAAAGGAAGAGTAATTGGCTTCATTGAGGTAACCGGGATTAATTTCCTAGTTCCATGTATATGTTCATGTTAATCTGATATTTGTTACACATGTATGATTTTAAAATGTTAAATGATTGGTTAACTACTTGAATTGTTATTATGATTGGAACTTGTGAGTTCATGGTGGAGCTGTGGTGCGGCTGCCACCCGTGCATGTGCTTCGATCGGGCATCGGGTTATGATCAGACCCTAAATGCACTGAGCCCAGGTTGTGCTCATTGGGGGGTTGGTGCCGTGGACAGATCATTCTCGATGTTATTGGCCATTGACATGTTGTGTATGATTGCTAGTATGGGACAGTAGTCATTGGTAGTTTAACTAGTTCATTTGCAAGTTGAATTGATGATTCTGGTATTGATGATATGAAATTATATTGTATTGATTAATCTGTACATATATATATGGAATTTGCCTCTTGTTACTGAGATTGTATATCTCACCCTGATTGTGGGCTAACATTTTTAGGGACCGGACCTCTTAGTGACAAGGAGAAAATTAATGGAAGCTTATTATATGGTTTAGTAGTAGGTAGGTTTGGAAACCTTATCAGATTGTATTTGTATAATTAGACTACTAACTTTATGTAATTTCTGCATTGCATCATGAATTGCCAAGCATAGGGACTGTAATCATTTGATACATCATATGTTAATTTAAACTGGTGATGTATGAAATTCCTAATGCGACTTATGTTTGAATGGAAATATGAGTAGTGTGTGAACTATTTGCTGTCATTGATCTATGAACTCACTGATTTATGGTGGCTAGAGGGTTAAGGATCTACATTTGAGTTTTAAATGTGTAATGATAGATGTGTTAAGTAGATTAGGTAAAAGAAAGACATTAAATCTTCATAAACTAAGTTAAAGTGTCCTAAACGGTTGCTAGAGGGGGAATTGGAGAGCATGAGATGAAATCTTGGGAGTTATAAGAACAGAAGGGAATTTGTAACACCCCAAAATTAATTAAGGTGTTAATCATGGATTTAGATTAATTAGGAAAAATTAATATGGGATAAGTGGGCAAGTTAAGTGAATGCTAATTTTGAGAAATAAATCATTAATATGGGTTTGAGAATTAATTAGGATAGAAACTTCATTTAGGCCCAAATTAAGAAATCATAAGAAGAGCCTAATGGAGGCCCAATGAGTTAGGTGCAGACCCAATCTAATTCCATATGATAGAAGCCCAAGATCCACCTCGCATAGGCTCCTATGAGTGGCCCAATAACCCTTGTGCAAACTCAAATCCTTGAGCTCTTCAAACTTGGCCCAAACTTGATTAAAATTCAGCAGCCCAATACATAAGAGCTGGCCCAACAAAGCAAAAATCTGAAGCCCATTTGGAGTTGGACCTTGGAGCAACCCATGACCCATCTTAGACCCAACTTAAACCCAACTAAAACCCTAACTCTTCAGCCTCTTCCTCATTTTGCTGAAACTTAAGAGAGGAAATTCGGAGGTTCAAGGGAGGCTAGGGTTCTACCAACATGAAAGCTCCATTTTTGACTCCTAGAGGATGATTTAGCAAAGGTGAGTTATGTATAACTTGACCCTCTCATCCTCCTCTTCATTTTGGTTCGATTAATTTCTGGGTTTGAGCATTTTCATCTTCTTCTCAAATTTGAAATTTGGTGTTGGGTGATTCCTTGCAAGATTTTCGGACTTAGAGGTTAGAGGGAGGATTAGGTAAGCATTTCCCTTCCATTTTGTGAATCACTTTGTTGGAAAATGCCCCTAAGGATGTATTATCATAATGGGTTCTGTTATTGTGTAAGATTACAAGGAGATAATGGTGGAAAACTGAATTTTCGGGGCTTGATGATTGAAATGCGAATTTTGGTGCTTCCATGGTGGATTTTCGGAGGTGAGGCTATGGGTGTTATTAAGTGAGTATCATCTTCCCATTTTGATGCATTTTCTGTTAGTTTGAGACTCCTATAGTTAACCTATGATATGGGCTTTGGATTCATGTGAAATTACTCAAAAATTGGAGTAAACTATGGCAATTTCTGGTGTGGGAAAGTTGGAATCCGAAATTAAATCCCTTAGTAATTAGGTGAGTAACCTCTAGTCTGTCATTAGTAGTTCAACTCTTTGGATATTTGATTGTGATTAGAAATGATGATAATTATGCTTGTTATAGGCTTGGTATGCATTTGGATTATTATGGTAGCTACGGGAAGAGTAATTGGCTTCATTGAGGTAACTGGGTTATTTTCCTAATTCCATGTATATGCTCATGTTAATCTGCTATTTGTTACACATACTTGATTTTGAAATGTTAAATGACTGGTTGAACTCTTGATTGTTATTGTGATTGGACCTTGTGAGTCCATGGTAGAGCTGTGGTGTGGCTGCCACCCGTGCATGTGCTTCGATCGAGCACTGGGTTGTGATCAAACCCTAGATGCACTGAGCCCTGGTTGTGCTCATTATGGAGTAGGTGCTGTGGACGGACCTCTCCCGGTGTTATTGGCCATTAACATGTTGTGTATGATTGCTGGTATGGGATAGTAGTCATTGGTAACTTAACTAGTTCATTTGCGAATTGAATTGATGATTCTGGTATTGATGACATGAAATTGCATTGGATTGATTGACTTGTACATATATATGGAAATTGCCTTTTGTTACTGAGATTGTGTATCTCACCCGTTGTGGGCTAACATTTTTAGGGACCGGACCTTTTAGTGGCAAGGAGAAAATTAATAGAAGATCATTAAATGGTTTGGTAGCACATAGGCTTGGGAGCTTTGACAAAATGTATTGTAACTAAATTGTTAGTTCTGTATCATTGCTGTATTGCATCATGAGTTGCCAAGTATAGGGATTGTATATGTAATTTGATTATCATGGAATTGAACATTATGATTGTAATTGGCTAATAATGGATAAGTGATTTGATTTTATATGAACATTAAGCATTGACCCCATGCACCTTGTGACCATAATACATTTGCTGTCATTAATCTATGAACTCACTAGTTTATGGTAGCTAGAGGGTTAAGGATCCACATTTGAATTTTAAATGTGTAATGATAGATGTGTTAAGTAGATTAGGTGAAAGAAAGACATTAAATCTTCACAAACTAAGTTAAAGTGGCCTAGAGGGTTGCTAGAGAGGGAATTGGAGAGCATGAGATGAAATTTTGGGAGTTATAGGAACAGAAGGGAATTGGCCGCGGCAAACATTTAATTGGCTTAGGCCAAATAGAAACAGAGAAAAATTGGCCACAGCCAACAATTAATTGGCCTCGCCCAAATGTGGCGAACCTGCCAAAGAAGGAAACAGAGAGAAATTGACTGCGGTGAATAGTGATGTTGGCCGCGACTAAGCCTAGGAAGCAAGTTTGGGGGTGTTCCAGAGGGTATTTGGCGCGGAGAAAGGGGCATTTGGGCGCGGCAAAATGTGTGAAATTTATGGAGATGTAAGGACTTGAATTCGAGAGTAATTGGCCGCGGGAAAGGGGATTTAGCCGCGGCGAAAGTGCTCAATTTCTCATATTCACTTAGAAACTTTAATTTCTTTTATGGTAATACTAAGGGATTTAGAAACACTTGTAAGAGGTTTTTATGAGTTAGAATTAATGGATCGGAGAATCAAAGGCTCCTTATTAATGATTACATTTACTTGCACTTTTGAATAATTGTGGTTGCCTAATTAATGACCCTAATAACATTAAGGTTCAAATTTCTTAACATTTTTCGAATAATTAGTTGTAATGACTTTCAACCCTAATTGAAATTTTATGGTTAGTAATCACGTACTTAACCTTAATTATGATTATTAGAAGTTAGGGTCGTTACTATTGGTATCAGAGCAATGGTTCAAGACAACTGTTCTAATTTAAATTCTATGACTAGAAGCTTGGCAATCATGATGCATATTTGGCATGGTATTAGCTCATGAGAATAGCTAATTAGGCAAACATATAATTGATGTGCTTTATGTGCTGGAAAGAAGTATAGAGGAATGATGAGATAAGGCTTGTAATACTTGATTGAAATGACTGTTTCTTGAATTTTATTTAGAGCATCACCTATCACAATAAGTATACCTTGGAGAATAATAGAGTATAGTTAGATTTTACCTCATAACACTTTAGTAATGCTAATTTTGAGACTTGAGGTTGTTAATGCCAATGAAAAGATTAGAATTTTGCCCTTCTTTCCTTCGGAGATTGGGTTATTGGTCTCAGTCTAGATAGATAACTGGTTAAGGCTTGTTGCCAACTGGTTACGCAATAGATGCACCAGTCACTCGTTGTGTAGTTGACTGAATGAATGAGACCAAGTAACTGATAAGGATGATGAATAAAGCTACTAATATCATTTATGACCAGTTGACCGCCATTTATTAAGCAAGTCAATTGGGTACGGTCGACCAATTGACTGGCCTATCGGAGTAGTCAACTGATCACAACAAGAGTAGCAATTCTTTGCCTAAATGAAATTCTAAACTTTTCAAGGGCTATCTAGAGTGATGTTGAGAACTCAGGAGGTAATAAAACAGAGTAAAACACTTAACTAGCTATGAGAACCTTACGGAAGAGTAAGATGTAAACCTTACTTGCAATCAGGAAATTGATAATGGAACTAGTGTGTAATAAATAAGTGTGATTGATTAAATATATGAAGTAATGCACAATCCATAATGAGTTAGGATTACGTAGACTTCAAAAGGTCCCCAAGGTTGAGGCTTTATAGGTACAGAGGTCCTAACCCATTTGCTTGATCCCAGTTAACAGAGAATGCAATTACTCGATCCTAGCTACCGCAATTTGGCCTAATGAATAAGGGCGATAAGAGCTAAAGAATGTTTCAAATAGTTTTATTCAAACTATTAGAGTGAGTAAGCCATCTTTAGTTAATAATGATAAGAAAGAGGGCAAGAAAAACCTTAGGATTGTCGAATCCATTTCTAAATGCGTATAGTGACTTTAAAGCAAGAGATTAAGAGAGATGATGTTCTGAAAGGAATCTTGAGAGCTTTGAGGCTCCTCCCTTAGTGTACTAAGGCAGAAAGAGAGATTATGACAAGAGAAAAAACAACCCTTTAGCGTGATAAAGGTGAGGTGCACTGGCATGGGGTGCTTGTGCATGTTGTCTCTTGTGTAATTTAGTTTACTTATGCTATGTGTTGACGTGCATTTGGGTGGTAGTTAGAGGCACTTTATGTGCATGATACACTCAGGGAGTGTAAGATAAGATTCTACAGCACTCTGGTGCTAGAGGCATGTGGGACGTGCTCATTTATCGGCACTTCAGTGCTAAGGGCATGCGAGGCATGTCGCTCATCATATGATTTGATGAATTTCGACCACCAAATTGGCGTCAAACTAGGCTAAGTAGACTTTCTTCCTACAAGGTAAAGAGGAGATTTCAATGGTAAAGACCTACCTAAAAAGAGAATAAAATTGTACCAGTGTGAGTACAAGTGGTTGAGATATAGTTATCACGGGGTGATGAGCATGTGTATGGCCACAGCAAAGCATTGTCTGCTAATATTAAAAAGGCAAACCCTAATTCCACCACTAGTAATTCTATTGTCATGTATCACGTGTGGCGTGATTAAGGGGGCAGAGGTAACATTGGGAATTCAAGATGGACTAATGATTACTGTGGTAGAAAAACTCCCTAATCTTGAAAGAGAACTCCCTAATCTATGATAATAACTCAGGAAAAATGAATGAGAGATGGCATCAATGCAACTAACTTATGTTATTACAATAAACCTTAGTATAATGATTGATGAGGAAGGGTGAAACACTAGTGGTAAATGACACTTGAGTTCTCTCATTAGGAATCCCTACTTGATCAATTGATAATTAGGGAATGTTTAACAATGAAAAGACTCACTGAGTCTCTTTATTATGTTAATTTTACTCCCAATAGTTAGGCGTGAAATTGAGGCCTAAAAACTTTTAGGGGAGTGAAAGAGTCAGTTGTAGTTGGCATAGGCCATTGTGTAAAGATGAAAACTATCATACCATCTCATATTGTATGCTATAACGTATGGTCAAAAACCTTGTACTTGCAGTTAGAGAACCTTATTGACAAGGTCTCAGATTTTACATTAATGAATACAAGATCCTGTTGATAGGATCTTAAACCTTGTTGATAAGATATTATTTCTTTACTCTTTGGGGAAATATTAGGAATTTCCCAACTAGAAACAAAAAAAAAAAAGTGGTAAAAAAATGTGCTAGTTGAAGAATAATTATACCTGTATGAAAATATCTTAGTTGGGGGTAGAAGATACGAAAGCGCAGCCCTTTGGGACTATATAATGACATAAAACCCAAGGAGATGTTCAATTGACATCAAATGAGTATAGATGCCATTAAGTTGACTACTAAAGCTTGTAGTAACTGAGAGGTAAAATGAGACATTGGGATCTATTGATTATGGTAATCTTTAGAGTCACATGTATGTAATTGTGGTAATGCCTTTGCAAGTGCTAAGAAAAAAAGAGAGGGAAGAGATCTATTAAGGATTTTCCTATATTGGTTACCCCTGAAGGGGGATGATCAGGTTGTTTGTAATGAACCATCATCAGGTGCCAAAAAGAAAATTCTTAATGTTGTGGGCAAGTGATGGAAATTATGTTCTCTAATAAACTACTCACTGAAATTATGACTTGTAAGATTTAAAGAAACTCATTCCTAAGTCCTAAAAGAACTACTTTGATATTCAGGACAAGGTACTTTCACCCTTGAGATTAGGTCTTGTTAGAAAATATAATCTAGACTTGGAATATAATGTTTATTTTTCACCTGACAAATTATGTTTGATTTTGACTATGTAGAAGGTGAACCTAAAGTGTTTAGGTGCCTTCAAGAGATTAGTGGTGAGATCAGACTTCATATTAGTTTTAACCCTTGGGAATCTCGACAAATGAGAAGGAGTAATCTTAGGCACTAATTGAAAATGAAAGTGGAATTTTATACGTCTAATGGAAATAATGAACTATCTATTAATGGACAATAAATGAGGATAATGTGTGCAATAATTTATGAGATAGTTGAATGTAAGACTTGAAAACTTAAACTGGATGAACCTATAAAAGGCAAAACCCATTTCAGTTAAGAAGGTTGGACTAAAGAAATGTAGGGTTAATCTAAGTGAAGGACAAATGGAACTTCATTATGAAATAAGGTCACTTACCTATGTTGCTATTAGTGGAATAGATACTAAAACAACTGACTAAGTGGAATCCCTTATAGTTCTTGGTATCAACTATTAGAGAGAGTTAAACTAAAGTATCTAGGAGTTATCCCTCAAATGGATTGGAAGTTAAGCAGGAAAGGAAATTAACATGAACATGTAATAATTGGCTATTAGAACGACAAAAAAAAATTGAGAGAGGAGAGAAAGAAGAAAAAAAAAAAGAGGGGAGGAAAATATAAAACAGAATTAAACAAAAAGCTATGAAGGGAGAGAAAATTAGGATGTATTTGAGCTAGGTATCAAGAGCTTGCTATAAGATGATCAAGTGTGGCTTGGTCAGGATCTCTTTAGTTCTGGACAAAGAAAGAATATGGAATATTCGGGTTGGTATGTCATTTGACGTAGGTTAACTAGAGGAAATAGAGTGGTGATTATTAAGTGGAGTGGTAACATGACAAGAACGTCCTCCCCAAGAAAGTAGTAAGAGGGGACTAGTCTCTGGTAAGACTATCTCAGTTATTAAGGAGGAGGTCATGAGGATTAATTGTCCAACATCAAATGAGTAAGGTGTGACTAATTTTGAGGACAAAATTTCTAAAAGGAGGGAAGAATGTAACACCCCAAAATTAATTAAGGTGTTAATCATAGATTTAGATTAATTAGGAATAATTAATATGGGATAAGTGGGCAAGTTAAGTGAATGGTAATTTTGAGAAATAAATCATTAATATGGGTTTGAGAATTAATTAGGATAGAAACTTCATCTAGGCTCAAATTAAGAAATAATAAGAAGAGGCTAATGGAGGCCCAATGAGTTAGGTGCAGACCCAATCTAATTCCATATGATAGAGGCCCAAGATCCACCTTGCATAGGCTCCTATGAATGACCCAATAACCCTTGTGCAAACCCAAATCCTTGAGCTCTTCAAACTTGGCCCAAACTTGATTAAAATTTAGCAGCCCAATACATAAGAGCTGGCCCAACAAAGCAAAAATCTGAAGCCCATTTGGAGTTGGACCTTGGAGCAACCCATGACCCATCTTAGACCCAACTTAAACCCAACTAAAACCCTAACTCTTCAGCCTCTTCCTCATTTTGCTGAAAATTAAGAGAGGAAATTCAGAGGTTCAAGGGAGGCTAGGGTTCTACCAACATGGAAGCTCCATTTTTTACTCCTAGAGGATGATTTAGCCAAGGTGAGTTATGTATAACTTGACCCTCTCATCCTCCTCTTCATTTTGGTCTGATTAATTTCTGGGTTTGAGCATTTTCATCTTCTTCTCAAATTTGAAATTTGGTGTTGGGTGATTCCTTGCAAGATTTTCGGACTTGGAGGGTAGAGGGAGGATTAGGTAAGCATTCCCCTTCCATTTTATGAATCACTTTGCTGGAAAATGACCCTAAGGATGTATTATCATAATGGGTTCTGTTATTGTGTGAGATTACAAGGAGATAATGGTGGAAAACTGAATTTTCTGGGCTTGATGATTGAAATGCGAATTTTGGTGCTTCCATGGTGGATTTTCGAAGGTGAGGCTATAGGTGTTATTAAGTAAGTATCTTCCTCCCATTTTGATGCATTTTCTATTAGTTTGAGACCCCTATAGTTGACCAATGATATGGGCTTTGGTTTCATGTGAAATTACCCAGAAATTGGAGTAAACTATGGCAATTTCTGGTGTGGAAAAGTTGAAATCCGAAATTAAATCCCTTGGTAATTAGGTGAGTAACCTCTAGTCTGTCATTAGTAGTTCAACTCTTTGGATATTTGATTGTGATTAGAAATGATGATAATTATGCTTGTTATAGGCGTGGTATGCATTTGGATTATTATGGTAGCTACAGGAAGAGTAATTGGCTTCATTGAGGTAGCTGGATTATTTTCCTAATTCCATGTATATGCTCATGTTAATCTGCTATTTGTTACACATGCTTGATTTTGAAATGTTAAATGACTAGTTGGCTACTTGATTGTTATTGTGATTGGACATTGTGAGTCCATGGTGGAGCTGTGGTGCGGCTGCCACCCGTGCATGTGCTTCGATCGAGCACTGGGTTGTGATCAAACCCCAGAGGCACTGAGCCCTGGTTGTGCTCATTATGGAGTAGGTGCCATGGACGGACCTCTCCCGGTGTTATTGGCCATTAACATATTGTGTATGATTGCTGGTATGGGACAGTAGTCATTGGTAACTTAATTAGTTCATTTGCGAATTGAATTGATGATTCTGGTATTGATGACATGAAATTGCATTGGATTGATTGACTTGTACATATATATGGAAATTGCCTTTTGTTACTGAGATTGTGTATCTCACCCGTTGTGGGCTAACATTTTTAGGGACCGGACCTCTTAATGGCAAGGAGAAAATTAATAGAAGATCATTAAATGGTTTGGTAGCACATAGGCTTGGGAGCTTTGACAAAATGTATTGTAACTAAATTGTTAGTTCTGTATCATTGTTGCATTGCATCATGAGTTGCCAAGTATAGGGATTGTATATGTAATTTGATTATCATGGAATTGAACATTATGATTGTAATTGGCTAATAATGGATAAGTGATTTGATTTTATATGAACATTAAGCATTGACCTCATACACCTTGTGACCATAATACATTTGCTGTCATTAATCTATGAACTCACTAGTTTATAGTAGCTAGAGGGTTAGGGATCCACATTTGAATTTTAAATGTGTAATGATAGATGTGTTAAGTAGATTAGATGAAAGAAAGACATTAAATCTTCACAAACTGAGTTAAAGTGGCCTAGAGGGTTGCTAGAGAGGGAATTGGAGAGCATGAGATGAAATTTTGGGAGTTATAGGAACAGAAGGGAATTGGCCGCGGCCAACATTTAATTGGCCTAGGCCAAATAGAAACAGAGAAGAATTGGCCGCGGCCAACAATTAATTGGCCTCGGCCAAATGTGGCGAACCTGCCAGGGAAGAAAACAGAGAGAAATTGGTCGCGGCGAATAGTGATGTTGGTCGCAGCTAAGCCTGGGAAGCAAGTTTGAGGGTGTTCCAGAGGGTATTTGGCCTCGGAGAAAGGGGTATTTAGGCGCGGCAAAATACGTGAAATTTATGAAGATGTAAGGATTTGAATCTGAGAGTAATTGGCCGCGGGAAAGGGGATTTAGCCGCGGCGAAAGTGCTCAATTTCTCATATTCACTTAGAAACTTTAATTTCTTTTATGGTAATACTAAGGAATGATTTAGAAATACTTTTAAGAGGTTTTTATGAGTTGGAATTAATGGATCGGAGAATCAAAGGCTCCTTATTAATGATTAAATTCACTTGCACTTTTGAATAATTGTGGTTGCGTAATTAATGACCGTAATAACATTAAGGTTCAAATTTCTTAACATTTTTCGAATATAATTAGTTGTAATGACTTTCAACCCTAATTGAAATTTTATGGTTAGTAATCACGTACTTAACCTTAATTATGATTATTAGAAGTTAGGGTCGTTACAGAATTGGCCGGGCCAACATTTAATTGGCCTTGGCCAAATGGTAACAGAGAGGAATTAGCCGCGGCCAACATTTAATTGGCCTCAGCCAAATGTGGCGAACATGCCAGGGAAGAAAACAGAAAGAAATTGGCCGTGGCGAATTGTGAGGTTAGCTGTGGCTAAGTTTGAGAAGCAAGTCTGGAGGTGTTCTAGAGGGTATTTGGCTGCGGCGAAAGGGGTATTTGATCGTAACGAAATGCGTGAAATGTGTGGAGGTGTAAGGAGTTGAACCAGAGAGTAATTGGGCACGGCAAAGGTGCTCAATTTCTCATATTCACCTAGAAACCTTAGTTTCTTTTATGGTAATACTAAAGAATGATTTAGAAACACTTATAAGAGGTTTTTATGAGTTGGAATTGATGGATGGAAGAATCAAAAGCTCCTTATTAATGATTAAATTCACTTGCACATTTGAATGATTGTGGTTATCTAATTAATGACCCTAATAACAATAAGTTTCAAATTTCCTAACGTCTTTCAAATATAATTAGTTGTATTGACTTTCAACCCTAATTTAAATTTTATGGTTATTAATCACGTACTTAACCTTAATTATGATGATTAGAAGTTAGGGTCGTTAAACTGGTAGCCTTCTCTTATGTAAATTTCAAGGCTACATTAACATTCCATTGTTCAGTGTCTCACATGTAGCACCCTAGGTTGGAGTCAACGCCTTAGAGGTGGTTTTCAACAACTTTATTATTCCTGTGTCTAACATTCTCTAACGTTGGGTCCTTTCTCAGTTTTAACTGCTAAAGCCACTGATTTCATACTAACTTTTTGTGACCATTTGCTGCTCTTTTTCTCTACTTATATTAGGGGTTCCCACTCTCTGTGGATTGACTGATCCCTTATCATTTCATTCCTCAAATTGGCCTAAATATGACTAACAAGGCATTCATACTACCATTTGCTGTGGTTAACACATTGTTCGTCGTGGCTAATTAGTCTCGGGTTCACCTTAGTTTCCTGTCTAAGTATTGGTTGCGGTGAGGAATTCTCTGGATTGCCTCACTGCTTCATGAATTAATTGGCCACGGCTAATAGCCTTTGATTTGCTTACTTCTTAATGAATTAGAATTTCATCCTTTTAGCTACAACCCGAGCCTCATTACCTCTATGCCTAGCCCATCATCAAGCTAGAGGGTTTTACCTTTTGCTTCATTCATGCATAGCTAGCTATCACCTCTAGGCTGCTAGAGCTCCATGGTGTATGGCTTGTAACTCAAACCTCTGGCTTGAGAAAATTAACCTTTTGGGCTCTGAAACTTATCTAGACATTTGGGTGTTGTGGCTAGGGGGTAACTCTTTTTCTTACTTCCACTCTAGACTAGTCCCGTGCAGTCGTAGTCTTATCTCATACCACACTGCATCACTACTTATTTATGCATTACGTGAGACATCTCAAAATGGTTTGAGTATGACTACCAGAGAGAATTAGGCCTCACATACTTTCTTTAGCAAGCCTCTTCATATCAATAAGGTCATTTCTCATTGTTCATACTTAGGACTTACTACTGATCCCGGCGAGCTATCATATCTCATAGAGCTCTAACAGTCGGATCTCTTAGGTCTACTCAAACCATCCTAGAGGCCACCCTTTCTTGGTGTCCACTATTTACTCCAAGATCATTCTGCAACTTACTTATCATGAACATAGCCATAAACTATCTTCACACACCCAAAAATGTCTCATATAAGACCTTACATATCTATACAAGCCTTTGCATAGCCCTATTGCTACATCCTCAAGCCAAATCCAACCTGAGAGAGTCTAGAACCTCACTTTGATACCAATAAATGCAACACCATAATTCTAAGACTCAATTCATGCAATTTCCATGTTTGATCATCAAGCTAATTATATAGGAAGCAGTATAATGGCATAGGAAATCATGAATCACGATACATTTCGCCATGGCGAAAATTTTCTCTTGGTATCCTATGGGTCATGTGGACTCATCCACCTTATTCTCACATTTGAATATATAAATAAAACTTGTAACAAGCTCAAGAAATGGTCCATACCTCGAGCAAAGGGGGAAAATACACAAAACATACTAGTGCAGCCTCGGATTGGTTTTCCAGATTATTTGCCTAAACTTTGAAAATCATAACTAATTCTAAAAAATTCAAAATTAGGCACACTATACCATTATGGAAAGAAAAAAATGTATAATTTGTGTAAAAATAAATTCAGACCATATCAGAGGCCGCTAGGCACCAGAAACTGATGGAAGGGTACCAGAGGTTAGCTATCATTCCTAGTACTAATCTCTACCTTTAAAAATTTATATCTCCCTACTCAAAGGTCCAATTGGAGTGTTCTTGGTGGCCATGGAAAGCTTATCATGTATAGTTTATTCTTATAAAATTTTGTAAGCATTGGACATCATTTAGCCCATGAATGACACAGCCTAAGTTTCTGACAATATGAACAGTACTTGTATCAGTTTAGTAGAAAAATGACAAATTTGGAAATTCATAATTAATTCTAAAGAGCTCCAAATAATATGGTATTTGACTTCCCAAAAATCTCTAGATATGATCTACATGTGTGCCAAAGTTCATAAGTAAATTCATCCATTTGGTCAGATCTTGACATTGGGTTGTGAAATGGTCATTTTTAAGCTTTACAAAAGGTCCAAACGGTCCAAATTGAGCTCCAAGGGAACCATGACCACTTGAGCATGTGGGAATGCACCAAAATGACTCTCTTAACTTGTCTCAAAGGTGCATAAACCCATATTTCTCAAAGTCACTCATCCAACCCATGGTATACATTAGATTACACATACTAGCCTTGGTCATCCAATACCCAATTCATGCTATCTCATACATTTCGGATCAAATTTCATTCATACATCATACATTTGGGTATTTACACATGCTCACATAATTACAAAACCATTTCATCATGAAATTACATCATATGCCATGTGTATGGCTACAAAGGAGATAAATCTAAACCATTTCATGCATTTTGATGTCAATCTCCTTCTCCTTGGCTTGGTGGCTTCCATTACCTTGCTCAATTGCTTCACCTAGCATGTTAAGACATTGGAGAGGAGGGAATGAGATTCAAAGAATCCCAATAGGTCATCTCCCATTAAATCACACATAAAGTATACAATACAAGTCTTAAAAATGCATGTATGGGCATATTGACATATGTAAGCATTCATAAAACATTCTTGGTATTTGAACATATCATGTTTAGCATACATAGGCTTGCCAAGTGAGTTGACTAGTCTCACCTATTCACTTATAAATTTTAGACTTGCCTCACCCATTTTCTCTAGGAGGTTTTGACTCAACCTTACTCTTAGGAGTTAACCTCACTCTTAAGAAACTCTTTACTTTGTCTCAACCAAGTTTAAGGGTTCTTGGCTCATCCTCACCATGGCTAGAGGGTTCTTGGCTTCCCCACACTCAAACAAACCAAGGCAAGTATATAAAACATCATTTGAATGCATAAAACATCATCATGGTACCATGGAATAAAAGCTCATGCTAAAATACTTTTCGTAGCTCAAAACATATATACACACATTTAAAGACAATGTAAGCACACCTTCATGCATGAGAGAAGGTGGAGAGAGCTACCTTGCTTGCATTTGCACACTTTTTCCTTAAGCCTTGAGTCCTCTCCCTTGACCTCAGACACCCAAGAAGGTGGAGATAATTTCTCTTGGCCTAGACACATCATATAGAAGCCAATTATACTCTTGAATTAAATTCCAAAGCCATATATTCACTGGAAAAGCTAGGTGACTTATGAGGCTCTTTTATGGTTCCATAATGCACTTAATGAAGAAACCTTAGGGAAACATCATCTTGGCTCCATTCTCTCTATCTATTTATGATTCTTGACTCTAATGAAACTTCTTGGAGTCATCACACAATCAATTCAAGGAGTCTACCTAGGTGTTGCTTCTTTAAGCCATATGTTGGAACCTATGATACCATCATGCTATTCATGACTTCTGAAATTTTTCCAAGGCTTCCTCTCATACTCTCCCATCATACATGATGAAAAACTAAGCTTGGAAGGAATTAAAACACTCCCTAGGTGCATGAACCCTTCTTGGCCGAGGCTATGCTTCCATATGGCACCAATAGAGTTGTTTTAATTTTTTTGATGAGAAAAGCATGTGGGAGGCTCTCTTGGTATCTTAGGAACTTATATATATTCTTAGACAACTTAAATTACTACTAGAAAGTTTCATCTTAGCCTAGGTGCAACCAAATCTGTAAATTCTATAACTTGCATTCTAAAGCTCCCTTTTCAATTCTAGCTGTATATTCTTAATCCTCACACTCCATAACCTTTGGTTCCATCAAGAACACATAAAGAGAAACTCTCCTTCTTAGTTTCTCTCTCTAGACCGAAGCTTAAATGGCTTGGAAACATAAGATTTTGTAAATGTTTCAAGTAAAGTCTTAGCTTACAACTGAGCTCTTCTTGTGTAGATTATTTTTCACCGATTGATTTCTTGAAAAGAGTTTCCTTTTGTCTTGGTTCAGACTTGAATCTTCAAGTTTTCAGGAAAAGAAAATCACCATTAGAGAGCTCTTAGAGAGATGAATCACTTTCCTAACTGGCGCGGGATGAAACAAGACTGTTTACTTACCTAAACAGAAGCTTAAACTTCTTCTCTCTCCCCCCTCTTAATGTCATGCCATTGCTGCTCATTTTTCTACAAATGGAAGCTTGGAGAAGGTGATGAGGTGTAATCTTACTTAAGAAGCCTTTTTTACAATTTTTCAAAATGACCATTTTGCCCTTATGCGCTTGTTTGCTTCGTTTAGGCTCATTTTAATTCCTTTTTGAGAACCTTCTTTTTCATCATAAAATTTAGGTCCTCTAATTCATAAAATGCCTTTGGTTTCATCCAAATTGGATTAAAAACCTTCCTGAACAAATTAGTTAAAGTTCGAATCAACCGACATTAGAAAACGTCCACCAGAAGGGCTTTAACTATCTCGAGGCTTCCCATGGTTTTCAGGGTCTTTGAGAACCCTAGAGAACTCAAAACTTTAATTTAAAATGTCCTCTTGTGAGAATTCCAAAATTTTCTCAAAATGACAAAAATGCCCTTATGTTTTGTCTACCTTTCATCATAATTCATTTCTTCACTCTAGCTTTGTTTTTCTTTTCGTCTAAGCTTGGGATTCTCATTTTTAGGAGTCTAGAATACTTCCTAAATTTTTTAGGGCCTTAACTAATTCATTTTGGGGGACTTCCTTTTGTATCTAGTGAATTTTGTTCGTTTATGGTGATACTGTACGTTACATTTCTCACATTTTTTCTCATTTTCAGAGAATCAAATATTACACCATTACCCAGTAGTTATTAAACCTGATCAAGGGAGAGAGAAATCCATTTATGCCAGAGTTATATATTTAGAAAAGGGTCAGGTGCAGCTTTTTACGATAGGGTAAGTGGTAGACCATGTCTCCAGTATCTGAGAATATGAGAAGTTAGTATCCCACATGAATACAATATTAGTCAGTGATAGTTGCTCTTCAATGCTAGTGCAAAAAGTTAAGAGTCATGGTAGTCAGTTGTAAAATTGAGAAACTGAATAATACTTACTCTCAATTAGATAGAGAGAGTTAAGCAAAGTTTAGGTTTAAAAGGGCAAGTATAATAGTAAGTAAAGAAATTGGGACAATTAAGAATAGAAGCTCCTTAAAGGAGCTATGATCCCAATAAGTGGTCAAAATATAAGGCTTATGATAGAAAGAGATATAAACGTTAAAAATGGGATGAGGTAGTAATAAAGAAGGTAAGAGTACGTAGTGGATTGAACATTTAAATCAGTTAAGTAGATAGAAAGAATTATAGATACTAAGGTCAAGCAGCTAAGGAACAAAAGCATTCCTCTAATGAAAGTGGTCTAGAAAGGGTTAACTCCTAAAGAAGCTACTTGGGAGATGGAAGTAGATATGAAAGAGAAATATCTAGAGCTTTTTCAATAAGATATGTTCTAAATTTCAAAAATAAAATTTTTATTTACAGAAAGTGAAATGTAACAACCAACTTTTTAATTGAATTGGGATCGATATGTTGATACAAGAGGACCCTAAAGTAAATTGAATTAAGGCTAAATAAGGGTAAAATATTAATTATTCTGTTGAGAAATGGGTATAGAAAATCATACATGAAAAGAAAATGAAACTAAGATAGCAAAACAAAGAAAAAGGGCTTATCAGTGGCAAAATTGTAAATTTGAGAAAATTTTAGGAAACTAAGAAAAATAGTTTTATAGCGTAAAATTAAGGTCACCAGGGTTTTTAGAGGTCTTAAAAACTATAAGAACAATCAAAATTAGCAAAGGCTCTTCTAAGGTGCTGAAAGGGTCAAACAGTGTCAAAACATTAAATGGAGTTATTTTTCACAATTTTAAGCCATTCAAACTCCAAAATTAATGTTTTCATGTGAAAGAGCACCCAAAAATTTGTAAGGAGTAGTCAAAACCTGAAAATCCTGAAAAATGAGTCTAAACGGAGGAAACAAGTGCGTAGGGCAAAATGGTCATTTTAAAAATTATAAAAGTGTTCTTAAGTAAGATTACACCTCATCATCTTCTTGAAGCTTCCATTTTAGAATTTTAGATTAGCCATGGCGTGACATTAAGGGAAGAGAGAGAGAGAGAGAGAAGAAGTTTAAGCTCCTGTTTAGGTATGTAAATGACCTCGTTTCATCTCGTGCCAGTTAGGAAAGTTGTTCCTCTCTTTAAGAGCTCTCTAATGATAGTTTTCTTTACTTAAAAGCTTGAAGATTCAGGTTTCACCCAAGCCAAAAAAGAACTCTTTTCAAGAAACCAATATGTGAAAAGTAATATACACGAAGAGAGCTTTGTTTTAAGGTAAGACTTTACTTGAAACACTTGCAAAATTTTATGTTTCCAAGCCATTTAAGCTTCAACCTAGAGAGAGGAAGTGAAGAGTAGAGTTTTTCTTCACGTGTTCTTGATGGAACTAAGGGTTTTAGCATTCAAGTGTTCCGTATCTAACATTAGTTTTCCTTGAATCATGAAAAGATACAATCTAGACCATGATTGCGTAATGGTTTGGCCTAGGCTTCTTCAATGGATAACCATGCTATTTTCTATTCCTTATTAGTATATTTAGATGTTATTTGATACAAGGAACAAGAATCTAAGCTTAGAATTGATTGAAATTTTGAAATGTGCAAGTTAGGGTTTTATGGTTCCATATTCGGCCAAGAGCAATTTCAAGGGGTTAGGAAGTTGTTCAATAGATTTTTGGACTATGGATAGTCTTAAAATGATATAAGAACAATAATGGAAGCATTATATTGAATTTAGAAACTAGATTTTGGAAGTTGAAAATTTATCATTCAAGAAAGAGCATTATGGGAACAATTAACTTTAGGTTTATGTAACCAAGCTTGTAATGCTCATAATCAATCCTAATATGGCTATAGAAATCATGAATGACAAGATTTTGAAGCCTAGAAGTTGAATTCTTGGAATTTCCCCTCGGGGCTTAAGGTTACATAATGTATTCCATTATGTAAAAAAAGTGAAAATATCAAATGAATAGTGCTAATGACCAAATGAATAGTAACTATGAAATTTGTAACTTGAATTATGAATTTTTGAATCATAGGTTGCCTTAGGATTTGAACTTATTAGAACCCCTAACCTAAATCATAAGTGTTGAACCAATTATGGGAAGCTATAATCAAAAAGAGATTTCAAACATTTAAGCCCTTGAATATGATCAAGTTTGAGTATTTTAGATGGCATATTTACCACCTACTAAGCAAGTGTCCTGAAAGTATGTAAAAAGGGAGTTTTAAGTGCACTTAAATGGCCTAAAACATAGATAAATGCTATAGAGATTTAAGGGAAATAGTTATGAGCATTAGATGTTAATAATATGTTTATGTGTTATTTTAGGACAAACTAGTGAGGCTCCACCCCATTGTATGTAAGAAACCTAATTCTTAATTACTATAATTAGGCTTAATAGCATGATTAGTAATTGCAAATCAAGGTCTAAAGTCATTATGATTAATTGAAATAGGAGAAAGTGGGAAAAATTTGAATCTTGATATCATTAGGGTCATTAGCTAAGCAACTACAATTAACTAATTCCACAAGTGATCATAATTATTATTTAAGACCTTTGATTCATTTTGCTACTGATTTTAACTCACAAAACCTCTTATAAATATTCCTGAGTCATTGCATAACATTAACATAGCAAATCTCAAGGTCTCTAAGTCAAAAATAAGAGTTTAGAAATCTTCACCGTGACTTGGACCTTCCCTGTTACAGCTAAGTTGGTTATTGGAACCTAAAAACTAAGTTTTGCATCTTGCGCCATGGCCTAAGATCTTCATATCATGGTGAAGTTGCTCGCGGGTTCAATCTTTCGCATTTTGGGAAATCTCACCGCAGCGAGTCGGACCCTCGCCGTGATGAGCCTATGTGACGCCACTACAAAAAGACACCCTGGAACCCATTGTAGCAAATTTCCCGATTTGCATTGTGCCATGGCAAGGTTGCTCTTTGTTACCCTCCTTGGGCAACTTTTCATTTTGCGTCGCGGTGCTTCTCGCCTTTGCCTAACACCTGGCCATGACTTAGCTCTTCTTGGCCATGGCATGACCTTCTTCTGCACCATTTCTCCCTAAATTTCATCCCATACACTCCAACTCTCCCTCTAATAACACTCCAAGGACACTTTACCTTAGTTTGTGAGGCTCTAATAGTTTACATCTATCTAGTTCACCAAACATACCTATCATTACCAATTTAGGACTTAAGGGTTGATTCCTACTCAATAAACTATCATGCATCAGTAAATTCATAAAGTGTTGACAGCAGCAAGATCCATAAGCAACAAATATTATTATTGATGGAGATATAAAAGTATGCTCTCAAGAGTCAAGTCATACATTCATACTAAGGAGGTTCCATATCAGATATAAATAAGTGCGTACACCATATGCCAGATTTGTAAAAGGCGTAATTCTCTATTAGATACATCATAGGTTAACAAAACAAAAAATACCTATAATTGGCAATATGAATACATGATGATGATTATATACAAAGGAATAACAAAAATTAGCATCTATCCTAAATTAGATCCATCCAAGTACAGAACTTCCCACACATGGTCTTAGCTCATGGATGTTCATCCACTTGCTTCCCTTTATCTTTATTCAAAAGACCTTCACTTGAAATAGTTAGCCCATGAAACGGGGTGAGATACAAATCTCAGTAACCAAAGGCAAATTCCATTCATATATTCTAATTTAATTAACATATGTGCATAAAATCAAGTAAGCATAAAAAAATATACCATTCATATTAGCAAATGAAACAATTAGGCTATTAGTGACTACTTTCCCATACTAGCAATTACATATTCACATGTTAAAGGCCACAACATCAGGAGAGGCCCATCCATGGCATCAACTCCCTAATGAGCATAACCTGGGCTCAGTGCATATAAGGGTCTGATCACAACTCGATACCTAATTGAAGCACAATGCACAAGTGGCAGCCACATCATAGCTCTACCATGGACTCACAAGGTCTCAACATAATATATCAGATCACTAACCATTCATTATGCATTTCAAAATCATATTTGTATAGCAAATATAAAATTAAAGTAGACAGATACATGAAATTTAATATTAAACCTAGTTACCTCCTTGTAGACAATTCCTTAAAAGGCAATAACAATGCTACCTCAGCCTCTGAGCATAAAATCAAACCATTACCATTCCTACTCATCAATTATAGTAGCAACCCAATACTTACAGAATTAAACCACCAATAACTACCTAGAGGATACTTACCTAACCACTACAAGAATAAAATTTGGATTGGATGTTTCCCCCTCCAGTAACTTCAGAGTATCACCCTAAATCCTAAGGAAATTCCTACAAAATTAATACCAATACTACAAATCAACTATGGGGGTCTTAAACCAGTAGAAAATGCATCAAAATGAGGAGTTTACACTTACCTAATATCCCTCCTAGCTATAACTTTTGAAAATCTTCCAAGAAAACATCAAATAATCCATATTAGATTTTAAGTTTGGTGAAAATGCTCTAAATGAGAAACCAATCAGGTCAAATTGAAGAGAAAGAGAATTAAGTTGTATAATAATCATCTTAGTTGATTTTGACTATAGAAGTGAGAAATAATGGATTTATGCCAAGAACCCTAGCCTCCACCTTAAACCTCTAAAAATGCTTGTGTCTCTTGTATGTTTTGTTTTCTACAAAATGGTGGAAGGGCTACTAAGGGTTTAGGGTTTAATGTTTGGGTCCTGGGCTAACCCAAAGGCCTAATTCCAAGTGGGTTCAATTTTATGCTTGTTAGGCTATGGATTCTATGATGACATGAGTTAGATAAGAGTTGGGCCAAGCTAAAAAAGGTCCATTAATATTTGGGTCTACACAAATAAATATTGGGCCTCTAAGAAATGAAATTAGATCTCCTTAAGGCTAAGATTGGGCTTCTACACTTAACCCAAATCAATAATTAAATTAATTATAAGGCTCAATTTAATGTCCGCCTCTCTTAATTAATTTTCCTAATTAAACCCATATTACTCCTTAATTAATCATAATTATTCTTAATTAATTTTAGGTATTTCATTGTAAGTGTCGAGTTGAGAAAGAAAAAGAAATAGAACTAGAAAATGGAACAAAGAAATTAGAGATTTTTATTGGGTTTTTACCACTTATCCAATATAGCTTACTCCTCCCTATCTAGTTGTATGCAGACTTGTTTAAGCTTGATATGCATTGTATTGTATTGATTGTTCATGACAGTATAGGCTATATTGTATTGCATTAGTTATATAGCATGTTTTGCATGTTATGTTTAATAAGCTAAGGCTAAGAGATAAAGAGGGGTAATGGGAATGAACGTAGTAGTTCTCCTAAACCTAAGAGTAAAGTCTAAATTGAGTTGAGTTTTATAGCCATGATTAAGTATATTGCATATATGTAAAGCATTTATGTTAGTTTTTAGATGATCATGCATATTTGCATTGTTCTTACTTGACTGTCTCATGCTTATTATGGGTTATTTGAGTATAGCTACTGAGATTCTCTTGAATCTCACACCTATCTCTATTTTCCCACTAATTAGTTCCAAGTGGAAGTTCCAGTGCCAACAAAGGAAAGAGAAAAAAAAAGATGTTTGGATATATTGAAACATATGAATGTTTTGTATCTAATTTTGATGTAATGTACAAAGAATATGAATGGATTATGTTTAACTTCATCATGTTGTATTATGTATATTGGTATCCTATAAACAGTGATGTATAACTCTAGTTTGAGTTATTTCGTTACAATTGATGTTCTATGCCCATGTTGTAGTATATGACTATGAGATTATTTGTATTTTTCCATGTCTATGAGATTAGGCTATATTATGACCATTTAAGTGGTCTGGATGGTCAATTTTATAAGGGAAAACTTTGTCAGATTTTCCCTAGAATATTATATTGTTTTACTTTTAATGGTTAAGTTGTTTGGACATAGAATTTGTGAATAAGGCAAGTATATGAATTTTAGAAATTTTGAATTCAGTATTTTTCACTCATCAGTATATGGTCTTACTGTTGAACCATAATAGTTAAATTACAGCTAGATAGCTAAGGTGTTGCAGGAAGCCAAGAAGGAGTCAACAGTGTAGTCATCGTTGCTAGCAACTGCTTGGAAGGTAGCATGTTGAACACTTAGAACCTCCATATATAAAAAAATATAAGTTCTCCATAATATAATCTTTATCCACCAACTATAAAAGCTAAAATGAACAATCCATGCTATAACTCCAACATATAATATATGTAAATATAAAATCTTCTGTAACTATATGAAACAAAATTCATCTAAAAATGTAGACAATATTACAAGCCATCTCAAGTATTATAATCCTTTATTACATTATCATGAATCCTACTATAACATTTACCAAACTAATTTAGCTAAAGGTATTTATTGTATGGCTTCTCCTTGTCAACCACACCTTTTTGTCCTGGAAATGCCATTAACAAAATATCAGATAAAATTCTGGTAGCTAGTGAGTTGCAAAATTTCATTTCCAACTATAAATATAAATCTTTTATTTTAAACAAAGGTAATTAGTAAAAGATAAAATAAAGCATGCCAAGGATACCTTTTAGAAATATTCATAAGTTATAACAATTAACAATTTTCAAAAACTATTTTCTAAAGTCATTAATAAAAGGATTAACATTTGATACAGACTAATTTCATAAACAAATCTTACCTTAGAAAACTATATGCTCGATGGTACTCACAAGTGGAATTTCACTATCACAACTCCTACTTTCCATTCGATGGCATTTGCAGCTTAAGTTGGCTATATTGTTCACTTATTTGTCTCACACTAAATGAAATTTGTGACCTTAAACTTAACCCTTGGCTAACAGTGATCATTCACTGGAGTGCAGATGTGCACATCTCACCTAGCAATTTGGCCCATTGGCCCAATATTCAATAGCATCAAATCTAATATTATAATTATAATCATAGCCATCAAGTAAATAGTTATCCTTGGATTATCAACCACAAGGTTCCATCTTAAAAATAACAAATGAGCATATGTTTAAAAATATCACATAACAATTCCAAAATCATTTCATCTCAAAATTAAATGAATATTAGTCATTTACTTTTCACTACTAATAAACAATGACCCTAGTACAAGAATAGTTTAATCTCATAATATAAAAGCATAATTCATCATTTTACAATATAATTTCATCATTTCATAAAGGTCACAACACCATCTTAATAGTTTAACTTTCTTAAATACTTGAAGGATGAATCAAACATTGCATAAATCAATTTTATAAAATATAAAAATACATTAGAATTATATTTATAGACACTAACTACCTTGATAGGAAGTCAAATGCACATTTGCCAAGCCACCAACACTACCCTCAAGCTAAGAATCTATAATACATCAATAGAATACATTTAATATTATACATATACACAAAATAATATTTCCTATTTAATTAAATCCATCTTATTTCATTCACTTATCACAATAGTCAACACTTCACAAGCACCTAACAAGTCTAACACTTCACACCTCTACTTAGGTTTACACTTTGTTTTCCATATTTCATACCAAAACAATGAATTAAGCTTCCAAATTAATTTAGTAATAATAAATATAAATATAAATAATTATGAAATAGTAAACTTATCCACATTTCATCGCTAAAAAAGCCAAATTGCCAACTTCGGCATTTTATCAAACATTTAGCGTGGAACTATTAAAAATAATAATTAACATCTAATCAATATTCTAACTAACCCACTTGCATTTATAAAAGCTTAGTTACATTTTTGGTCAACCAATTGCAATATCAAGGGTCAATTTTCCCAAAATCGCCAATTGTTAAACCTTAAGATTTAAATCACTTATTTTAAATTCTAATTGGTTCAAATTGAAGCTAAGGAGTAAAATTTTTTTTTTTTCTTCATATACCTTGGCTAAATCTTCAAGCTAGTGCCTCAAATGGAGCTTGCAAGTAAGGAAGATTAAAATGGAGTCTTCCAAGCAAGAGTGTGGTGTCAACTCAAGAGAGAGAGGATAAGGAAGTGCATTTTGATTTAATGAATAGGGTATTTTTAATATAAATGGGTATGAGTTTGGATCATAGGTATAGGTAATAGTTAATATTCATCTAAATTCACCTAAAGTAATAGTAATTTATTAAAAGAGTTACATTTTGCTATTCAATAAATAAAAATTTTGATTCTAGTATTGTACTTTTCTATTTTCATATTTGGGCCTTTAACCTTTCCTTTTATCCTTTTCAACCCAATATGTAACACCATAGCTATATAGGTCTTAACTCATAGCACAATTTGTTTAAAACACTTATTTTCATCAAAATAGCACTTTTAGTAGCGGATAATTGCGTCATTGAAAGTTAAATTAATTCATTCTGGGCTTAATGGACCATGTGAGCTTACCAAAATCATTTTACATCCATAACACATTTGTTCAACCAGAATTATCACAATTTGAAGCTCAAAATTCAGGTTCAAGCCATAGAACACAAAATTACATTACACTTTGCATTTTGCCATGAATTTGATATTCTGATATGAATTTTGGAAAATCATAACTAATTCTAAAAAAATTTAAATTATGCAAATGACATCTTTTTAGAAAGATCAAGATGTCTAGCTATCATAAAAAATTTAGATCAAAACAACCATGTTTGCCTCACAAAAAATGATGGAATAATACATTAGGTCTGGTGATCATCCTACAGTAGACCTAGAATTTCAAAATTTCATTTCTTCCTTTATAGAGCTCCAAATGGGGTGCTCTTAATGGCTATAGAAAGCTTATGATGTCTACTATATGATTGTAAAATTTTATGAGCATTGGACTTCATTCATCCCTTAAGTGATACAAAACAACAAATTGACCATATGAATAGTAATAGTGACAGTTTCTGCATAATTTGGCCAATTTTGAAAAATCATAATAAATTCTCTAGAGTTCAAAAAATGATCCTCTTTAGCTCTATGAAAAGCTTTATATGAGACCTACTTGCTTGCCAAATTTCATGTAAAAACTCATTCATTTGGTAAGACTTTGGTCTAGGTTAAGAATATGGCAAATTTTGGAACCATAATGGGGTCAAAGTGTACCAAATAGCTTTTTACTCATACCATGATCATTTGATCACATTCAAAAGCATAAACATAGTATATAGAAGCATCCCAAATGATCCAAATTGTTATGGAACTCATACTCACCTTTCCACTTGAGTTCATACACATGTATACTATGGTTCTAGGGTGGTAAAAACTTGCATATTTATGCATTTGATTCCAAATTCCATTCATACATCATAGTTACAAACTTTTATACATGCTCCAAGGTTTACATCACATAACCATTGATATATACAAACTTTGACATAAAAATGCATAATTTCCTATTCTATTGTCAATAGTTTATCTTTTAAGGTGCTTAACTCCCATTCCTTGCTCTTTGAGCTTCACCTAGACATGGTTAAACATATGTAGAGAAGAGTGAGATTCAAAGAATCCCAATAGCTCTTTTACCCTTTCAAGCACACAAACATAGCACATTTTCATGTCAAAGAATGCAAGTATGTCATAAAAATCTCTTGTAAACATACATAAGCATATTTTCATGCCATATAAGTTCATACAAGTCAAACATAGGCTCTAAGTATAATGTCCAGTATTTCATAAAAACACCGTAATGAGTTAGTTTGAAAAGCAAGTTCCCTGAGATAAATGATTAAAAGGCAAATAAAATTTGGATAAAATTTTAAATAATGGAAAATAAGGATTTGAGTCTTGAGTTGCCCAAAAACCAATTTGCCGAAAGTATAGTGGCATTTTCGTAAATATGGGTACTTTTTGGAAACTCACAGGAGGGCTTTTTAAACAAAAAATTTAAGCTTTCCAAGGTTCTCAAAGGCCTTGAAAACTATGAGAAGTCTCGAGACAGTTAAAACCCTTTTGGTATATGGTTTTGAATGTTGATTAACCTGAACTTTGACCAGTTCATTCGGGAATGTTTTAAATCCAAATTGAGTGCTTCCAAAGTTAAGGACCTAAATTTTATGATGGAAAATAAGGTTCTAAAAAAAGAACTAAAATGAGTCTAGAACAAAAATGCCACGAACACAAGGCATAAATGTCATTTTTATAGACAATTTCTTCTTCACTCTTCTTTATATTAGGCATCCCACATGTTCTCTCCTCCAATTGACTTATGGTTCTGTCTAAAATAGAGAAAGAAGCTTGGGAGAAGGATGCACACAGGGAGCTTCAAGGGAGAGGGAAAAGCAAGACAAAAGATATAGAAATGTAAAGCTTTTCCTAGTTCTTCCTTTCCAACTTCTCTTATCCTCCTTCTCCTCTCCCTTTCCATGATTTTGATGGATGATATGGTTCTGTTTTGAGCTTGATTTAGAGGAGAAAAATTAGAAATTCAAAGAAAAGGCTAAAGCAAAGAAAGAGGCTCTTGGAGAGAGCTTGGAAATAAGGTAAATCTCCTTGCACCTTTGCTTTTTCTTTCTTGCTTTTTATGTGTAGTGTTTCGGCCTAAAATAGAATAGCCTAGGGGTAAAAAGGTCTGATCTAAAACTAGCAAGAAACCATTGATTTAGAGTGTGGGAACTTAGAAAATGTAAAGAAAGTGAAAGAAAAACCATGGAATTTCAAGAGAGAACAACTAGGGATTCTTGAACACCTTGCAAATTCTATTTTGATCCATGAATTCCCTAGACTATGTGAGTGTTTGTTTAGGTTCCTAAGATCCCAAGTGCCTCTCCCATCAAGGAAAAATGTGAAACTTCATGGGCTCATTCTTCCTCCATTGCTTCGGCCTAAAGCACTTGGGAGGGGTAGGGAGTATTTTAATTTGTTCTAAGCTTGGTTTGGAACTTTATGTGATGGAAGAAGATGGGAGGAACCATTGGGAAAAATTTAGAATCCATAGATTGGGAGATGAGGCAATAGGTTCCATAATATAGCCTTAAGAAGCAATTTGTATGTAGACTCTTGGAAATAAGTTTGTGATAACTTTAAGGAGTCTAAATGGAACCAAGAGGCCTAGATATGAGAAGGAAATGGAACTAAGAACTTGAATTATGGTAGTTATTTCATTAGGCCATTAATGAAGCTATTATGTAACCAATGGACAAAGTGTGTTTCCTTAATGCATATGTAATGTTCTAGCTTGCTTCAAGAATATAATTGAACCTTATTCATTGTGTCTAGGCCTAAGAAATCAAGCTCCATTTATTTATGAGTGTGAAGTGTAATGTCTGGTTTTCGTTAAACGACAGAAATAGACGCATTTTCAAAGTAAATCCCCTTAAATGAATTAGTTAATGTCTCAAAAAATTTGAGTAATATTCTAAACTCCTAAAAATGAGAATCGTAGTCTCATACAGAAGAAAAAATGGAGCTAGAATGAAGAAACAAATTTTGACGAAAACCTTACGAAACGTAATGGCATTTTCTTAATTTTGAATAATTTTGGAATTCACACAGGAGGGCTTTTTAAATGAAAGTTTTGAGTGTTTCAAGGTTCTCAGAGGCCCTAAAAACCATGGGAAGCCCAGGGATAGTTAAATCCCCTCCGGTGGACGTTTTCCAACGTCAGTGCACCTGAACTTTGATGGATTCATTCGAGAAGGTTTTAGCTCTGATTTGAGTGATTCCAAAGGTATTTTATTAAATTAGGAACCTAAATTTTATAATGAAAAATATGGCTTTCAAAAAGGAGCTAAAACGAAGGAGAAATGAAGATGCAAAGAATGAAGGGCAAAATTGAAATTTTTGAAAAAGCTACTTTCCTACCCCTATATATAGGTGGTGCCCCACTTTCTCCATCATTTGGAATCAGAAATTTCTACCTAATTTCAAAAGTGAGAGCTAGGGTTTTGGGCACACTAAGGGAAGAAGAGAAGGAGGAGAACATCCAAGCTTAAGGTATGTTTCCATGGTAGTTTTTCATGCTTTTCTTCATCCATACCACCTCTCCTTCATTCTCCTTTATTTCCTTTGATTGAAATGGAGTTTATAAATCTGATTCAAGGGAGAAACTCAAGGGAATTTTCAGATTTAGAGAGAGGAGCTTGGAAAAAACAAGATTCAAGCAAAAATAAGCAAGGAAACTACATAATTTCTCTTCCTATGGTTGATATCTTCACCCACCCTTCTTCTCCATTTCACCTAACCCTAGGAGCCATATGGGGATCTGATTTTTATGCCAAACCAAGTATGAATCTTAGGTATTTGAGGGCAAAGAACAAGAATATGCAAAGGAAGCAACAAAATAACCATTAGATTTCAAGATGCAAATTCTAGGGTTTCAAGTGCTCCTTCCAAAATTTGACTTTGTATGATAATTGCTAGGTCTAATTAAGAGTTTAAATAAGCTCCTAAGATCCTCCTCACATGCTTCCTCCTTCAAGAAAAGAAAGAGAATTCCAAGGAGGCCAAAAAGGGACCATGTCTCGGCTAAGCATGGATGGAGTAGCTAGGAAGAGTTTTAAATTTTTCCAAGCCCATATTTGTGTCATATATGATGAATGAATATGAGGGGAGGCCTTGGAAAAAAATTAGAACCTAGGAAAGTGAGTTAGTACTTTAGGTTCCATATTATGACCTAAGGAAGTAACATGTTATTAGGCTCTTTGTTTTAATCATGTGATGACTCCAAGAGGCTTAAAAGGAGTCAAGAATCATATTTGAAAGGAAAGAATAGAGCCTAGAAGTTATTTGAGGGGTGTTGCTTCATTAAGTGTATTTATGGACCATAATGGGGTTTATAGAACAACCTAGTATCTAAGCAAGTTGTGTGTCCTTAGAAATTGTTTCATGAACCTAATTAGCTTCCATAAATTGTATCTAGGCTAAGAGAAACCATCTCCACAAGTTTGTGGGTGTGTGGCCGAAACAAGGGATGGAGTTTCAAGAGAAAAAGTGTATAATAATTTGGAAATCTGTGGATGTTAGATAGAGAGGAAAAATATCTCCAAACTAGTTCATCAAGCCCAGGCCTCAGAAGTCAATGGAATAGTAACTCAGGTTGGGCAAAATCCTGATACTGGACAGAATGTTCAAAAATTTATATCTCCCTCTCTAGACCTCCAAATGAAGTGCTTCCAGTTGGCATGACTCATGTGAATGTCTAGTTTCTTTGTATAGAATTTCATGGAAATTGGACATCATTTGAGCCTCGTGTGACAGAATTCAATTTCGGACCAAATGAATAGAGCAGCAGACCAAAACCAGAAAAATTGTCAACTTTGAAAAATTCTCAAATATTCGATAGACCTCTAAAAATTATGATATTTAGCTTCTCAAAAAGATCTTAATGAGACATAATTTCATGCCAAGTCTTATACCAAGAATAACTCATTTGGCTAAAAAGTGACATGGGGTTCTATTATGGTCATTTTTGGCTCCATATGGGATACCAAAATTACCAAATGGTTTTCCTTTGGTTTTGGCACCTTTTGGGCAAGTCTAAAAGCACATTTAGGACTTGTGTGAGCTGCCAAAATGGTCCCAAACCCCATGCATCTCATTTTGGCCTTTCCATGCACACATAAGCACTTGCCCATAAACTCATTCATGAAGCTATTCTTGCCATACATGCTCAATTCACACTCCATCATTCACATAACACATACTTTCATTTCTACATCATATAATATCATAATTACATATGTCTCAAGGGTCATAAGCCATTTACAACACTTAAAAACATTATTATGGTTTTAAAAGGAAAATGCTAGACATATGGATGTCAATCTTCTTCCTTCAATGTTATTGGCTCCCATTATTATATCCACTTGGTCCACCTAATATGTGAGATCATTGGAGAGGAGGGAATGAGATTCAAAGAATCCCAATAGCTCATCTCCTATTCAATCATACATAATATACACAAAGCAAGCCTTATAAATGCATGCATGGTTATCATGGAAGTCATGAACATTCAAAAAGCAAGCTTAGCATGTGAACAAGTCATACAAGACATTCAAGAGCTTACCAAGTATTTGGATTGGCCTCACACTTTTCCTTATGGATTTTAGACTTGCCTCACCCATTCTTTAAGAGCTTTGAACTCAACCATACTCTTGGGAGCCCACTTTTCTTTTGGGAGACTCTTTACTTTGTCTCAACCAATCTCAAGGGTTCTTGGCTCATTCTCACCATGGTCAAGAGTTTTTAGCCTCTCGACACTCAAGAAAACTCAACAAACATCATACATTCATTTGAAAAAATAACATAATATCATGAAATCATGGCATATAACATCATGCTAGCATACTTTTCATGGCTTGAAAATTCATATACACACATTCTAAGACAAGCTAAACACACATCCATGCATAAGAGAAGGTGGAGAGAGCTACCTTACACACAATCACACACTATTTCTCTTGAAATTCCCTCCCTTGCTTCAGCCACACGCCCACAAAAGTATGGGGAAGATTTCTCTTGGCTTAAACACAATTTATGGAAGCCAATTAGATTTAAGAAACAAATTTTAAGGCCATATACTTGCTTAGACACTAGGTGGCTATATAAACTCCATTATAGTCCATAAATGCACCTAATGAAGCAACACTCCTGAAATACATTCTAGGCTCTATTCCTTGCTTTCAAATATGATTCTTGACTCCTTTTAAGCCTCTTGGAGTCATCACATAATTAAAACCAAGAGCCTAACTACATGTTGCTTCTTTAGGTCAGAATATGGAACCTAAAGCACCAACTCACTTTCTATGGGTTTTAAAATTTTTCCAAGGCCTCCCCTCATTTTCATTCATCATACATGACTCAAAAATAACCTTAGAAAAATTTAAAACTCTCCCTTGGTACCCCAACCTTGCTTGCCCGAGACTATGCCCCTTTTTGGCCTCCTTGGAATTCTCTTTGTTTTCTTGAAGGAGGAAGCATGTGGGGAGCGTCTTATGGATCTTAGGAGCTTATTTAAACTCTTCTTAGGCCTAGGAATTATCATATGAAATCAGATTTTGGAAGGTGCACACAAAACCCTAGAATTTGCATCTTGAAATCTAATGGTTTTTTGATAATTCCCTTTACATATTCTTAATCTCCACACCCTTTTTCCTTAGATTCATGCTTGGTTCTGCCTAAAAATCATCTCCTCCTAGGGTTTTCTCAAGTGGGGCAAAATGATGGAGAAGGGAACCAAAGATGACAACTATAGGGAGAGAAATTACCTTATTTTCTTGCTTTTTCTCACTTGAATCTTGTGTTCTTTGAGGTCCTCCCTTCAAATCCGAATTTTCCCCTCAATTTCTCCCTTAAAACAGATTTGTAAACTTCATTTTAATCATAGGAAACAAAGAAGAATGGAGGAGAGGAGGTTTGGATGGAAGAAAGCATAGAAAACTACCAAGAATCCATACCTTTTTCTTGATTTTTCTCCTCCTTTTCTTCCCCTTCTTGTGAGCCTAAGAGAGCCGATCATATTCTGTATTTTGGGCAGAAATTTCATGCTTAAGAAGATAGGAGAAGAAAGGAGACGTGTGTGGGAACTTCTAAAAACACACTTTTTCAAACATTCCAATTTTATCCTTCTGTAATGGCAATTTTGATTCGGCTTTATTTTAGCTCCTTTTTTACAACCGTCTTTTCCATTATAAAATTTAGGTTTCCAATTTAATAAAGTGACTTTGGAATCACTCAAATCAGAGATAAAACCTTCCCGAACGAATCAGTCGAAGGTCGGGTCAACTGACATAAAAAAACATCCACTGGAATGGTTTTAACTATCTTGGGGGTTTCTATAGTTTTCAAGGCCTCTGAGAACCCCGCAGAGCTCAAAAATTTCATTTAAAAAGCCTTCCTATGTGAATTCCAAAATTTACTCAAAATTATGGAAATGCCATTATGTTTTGTAAGCTTTTTGTAAGAAATTATTTCTTCATTCTAGTTCCGTTTTTCTTTCCATCTGAGCCTAAAATTCTCATTTTTAGAAGTGTAAAATGCTTCCCAAATTTTTCAGGTCCTTGACTAAGTCATCTTGGGAGACTTCCTTTTGTATCTAGTGAGTTTGGTTCATTTACGGAGAAACTGTACGTTACGTTTCTCACATTTACTTTCGTTTCCAGAAAATTGGATATTACATATTTTATGATCCAAATGAGTTGTATTAATGTAATTAAATATGAGAATATATAGTATAAGCTCACACGGTCTATGTGACACCGAATGGATTTTTTATCCATGACGCAACGCAAGAAATTACATTATTTTAACTCTTTTTCTTGCTCCTTCATGAAAATCATGAATGTGAGACATGAAAATGTTATGATATGAGCTAGAAATATACAGTGTTACATGAAGCCGAGAAGAAAAAAGGGAAATCAAAAGGGAAGAATTGTGTTTAATTGCCAAGGTAGCTCTCCATCCCTTTCTTGTGTGCAATATGGTTGTGTGAATGCCATTTGATGCATGTATGTGTGTTGGAATCTTAAGAAATGCCATATGCTATTATTTAACTCCTATGGTACCATTATGTTTCTTGATTGGCATTTGATTGTGTAATTGTGCTCTATGGGTGAGGTTGTGCCAAAAGTCTCTTGTGATGGGTAAGGTGAAGCCAAAAGTCCCTAGAAATGGGTGAGATAAGGCCAAAAGTCTTATGGATGAGTAAGGCCAAGTAAAAAATCCCTAGATCAAAGGTGATGCTAGACCAAAAGTCTCTTGAACTTGTTCTTAGTTTTGATGTGTTATTATGGCATGGAAATGGTGAATGTAACACTTGTGTGTAATATACTTGTATCTTGTGACATGAATATATACGTATTTTCTTTCTTGAAAAGGATGTTTGAGCTATTGAGATTCCTTGAATCTCATCTCATTCCCTCTCCTATCTTAACATGTCTAGGTGGTGCTCAAGAAGGCCAAAGTGGAAGACAAGGAGCTTGATTAGCCATACCTTGCCATTAGTGTAACTTATGATGTATTTAAATGTCAACAATTGTATGTATATATTATTTTTGAAATGTAAACCTTGGAGCAAATGTAAAAGTATATATATGTGGTGTATGAACCAAAATTGGAACCAAATCAATGAGAAAAAGTGTTTTGGGTACTTGGTAGCTCATTCATGATAGCATATTCTTGCATGTGGCTGATAAACACATATTTTATCTATTTTTATCCTCCTAAACTTAGACATTTTAGTTCCAAATATGGTTTTAAAACTTCAATTAGATAAGATTTCATGTTAATAGCCATTTCTATACTCTAGGAATTAAAATTGCAAAATTCTTGAATTTTAATGCATAAATTATTTTAAATGAATTTTTTGAATTTTCTACTTCATCTCTTTCATTCTTTTATGCAGATTTTTGTTGGGCAATTGGAGCTTTGAAGGAGAATTTGTTTTGAAGAGAAGGAAGAAGCCACGAGTTCAAACGCAATAGCTGCATGAAGCTTGGTGGTAAATAAAAATGAAAGAGCCAATGTGGGAGCTGCAAGATAACACGAACACCAAGTCTGCTAGGAGTGGCCTCTGTTTTGGAAGGAAATAAAACGTGACAGCTTTGCATGGAGAAAAGAAAGTGAGAAGCTTTGAGCTGGACGTGAGGGGCAAACGTGAAGAAGACTCGTGGTAAGGAAAGAATGCGAGAAGAAGCTGTGTTTGATCTGAAATGAGACGTGGAAATGAAGAGCAACTCGAAGAGCAAAAAGAATGAAAAGAAGCCACGAAAGCTGCTGGAACAGAGAGGAAGGATAAACACGCAGAAATAGTGTAAGAAAAGCTATAGGTTCTGGTGCCTTTTGAAGCTGAGAATCAAGTGAAGCAACACGTCTGAACATACATGCAGAAGCTGAACAGGGAGCGTTCCAGGAGAACAGAGCAAACACGTGAGGTATTCACGAAGAAGACACATGAGTTGAAGTCTGGAAGCAGCTGCAGAACTCGAGAACAGCCACGTGAAGAAGCTACAGAATGAGCATGAAGCAAACTTGAAGCAGAGAGAAAGGACGCTCAGCAGCTGCAGAACGACGAAAAAGAAGAGGATAGCAGCTATAGTTGGAACGAAGAAGAAGAGAATATGAACAGAAAACACATGGCAGCAGACTCGAGCAACACACATGAAGCAGCACAAGCAGAACGATGAAGCACAGCAGCAAAACGAGGAAGAGAAGCAGAAGCAATACACATGAGCTGCAACGTAGGACCCGACGTGAACATAAACAAAGAGGCATGCAGAAGCTACAGTAGCCAACATGGAATATTATATTGATGCTGGGGCCCACGTTTTTACACGCACAAGGGAGCTTCAGATAATGGGAAGAGGCAGCACTTAAACGAAGAGTTAAGCACGTGAATTGATTAATGAATAGCACGTGAAAGGGAGCAGAAATACACATCCAGACGTCTCCATTCATCACACGACTCCAGATCCCTACGCCTCATTAATCCTTATTCCCTCAGTCATTTGCCTTTTAAAACACCCACGCCTCATTCGCCTTCGTCCACACACAGAACTTCCTCCATTCCATTCTCCATCTCCATTCCATTCTCTCCATCTCCATTCCACCGTAAAATGAAGCTTTGATCCATCTTGAGGCTAGCAAGGGAGGAAGCTCTTGAGTAGAAGCTTGAATCCATGGATGAACAATAAATTCTGGCTAAGATTTTCTTATTTTTCCTACACTTTTTTCTTATTCTGTACAATCTCGGTTGAGTTATGTTTGATTAGGAATTTGTGTAATTAATTAGTGGCTGGTTAGACACTGATTAGGAAACTCTTTTTGTTGATTAATTAGTTGAATTGAATCTGGTTTTTCATTATTCTCTCTAATCTCCCATATATGCCACGAAGGTGTTCGATGAATTGCATGAGTGAGATTTTGTGCTTGATTGTTTGATTTAAGAATTCCTTAGTGTTTACTTGGTTAATTAAACATTTTTGGATGATGAATCATAAGATAATTAATTAGTTAATCAATCAAATTGGATGTTCATTGATCTTAAAGACAAGAGTTAACGGTTTAATGCGGGATTGAGGTCTCAATTCAACATTAGATTATTAATCTCTTGAATCTTGAATGGTTATTCAAGATCATTTGCTAATGAACATAATTAGGAATTCTTAGGCCATAATTAATCACAATTGGAATAGGATAAGGATAGTGGATACCAAGAGACGATTCCTAAGCTAGTCACAAGCCCATCATTCACCACAATTTATCTAATTAGGTAGACATTAGGAAATTTGTTTCAATTCAGTTTAGGATAGTTTAATTCATTCAAAAACCCCCAAACTAGATAGTTCTAGGATCTTAGAACACTTAGAGAACCTAATTAAACATTGAATTCCAATTCCAAGGGAGATGACCTAGGTTGTGCCACTTGCTATATTTTTAGATCAACCTAGTTTTATTTTGAGGGTTGCACGACAAGCCCGTCAGTGGCATAGTAAGATTGTGATGCATGATAGTTTAGACTATTTGGAAAGCTTGTATATGCTGTGTTTATGCTCCTAAACTTGCTCATGTGGTGGTAGAAGAAGTAAGAAGCCATTTGGACAAATTTTTACCTATATATGGTCCAAATTTGCCATATTTGTGAGCTGTCAGGATCTGACCAAATAAGCTCTTGTTAACTTGAAATTTGGCATGCATATAGGTCATGTCTAGAGATTTTTAAGAAGCTAAAGTCGCATTATTTGAAGCTCTAGAGAATTTTTGGTGAATTTTCAAAGTTGGCAATTTTTGACAAATTTGGCTTGGGTACTGTGCAATTGGTCAGAATCTTTGCTTCTATCACTTGTGGGTCAAATGGTGTCTAATGGCTATGAAATTATATAAGTATAAACTAAACATGACAAGCTTTCTATAGCACTTGAAAGCACCTCATTTGGATTTATATTGAGGGAGAAATGAATTTTTGAAGTTCTAGATCAGTATTAGGGATGTAGTTAGACTTTTGTTATTGTTCCATTAGTTTTCATGGCCGAATTGCTTCTATTTCAATCTAGACTTATTTTTTCCCTTAAATTAACATTCATAGGTTTCTAGAATGGTATGGTTTTTGGGTTCTTATTTTTCTAGAATTAGTTATGAATTTTTGAAATTTATATCAATAAACTGCCACATCAAACCTAGGTAGCTAGACCTTTCAAGCTTTCCTTATGTTAATCATGGTCTAGCTAGGTTTTCATGGCCTAGAATGACTTTTAACCTATATTTGACATTTAGATCTTTCCAAAAAGTTATCATTTGCTTGATTTCTATTTTTTTAGAATTAATTATGATTTTCCAAAGTTGGTGCCAAAAATATGAATTCTAGACCTGTGAGCAAATTGCAATTTTTCTAGTTTTTGTCTTCAAATCCATGGTTCATGGGTTGGTTTATGATATGTATGAGTTGTATGAATGGAGGATAAGTAGACAATGCTATTGATGGGCCCACAGGGTGAAGTATGAATTTTTAAAACACTATATAATGTATAAAAATACTATTATTTTTATTCATTTTCTTTGGCACCATGTGAATTTGAGCTTAAATGTGAGAATATGGAGATAAAGGGAGTATGGTATTATACTAAGGGCTTTTGGTCTAGCCTCACCCAATTCTTTAGGACTTTTGAATTTGCCTCACCCACTTTAAGGGACTTTTGACTGAGCCTCACTCCTTCTTGAGACTTTTAGCTATGTCTCACCCTTTTCTTAGAGACTTTTAGCTTTTTCTCACCCATACTAAGGGACTTTTGGAATAACCATACCTATTCAAACAATCTTGCATTCAAAATATATTTAAAGAAGCATAATGGTGCCATAGCATGTAATCAATGGCTATAAACATATCTCATGGTTCAAACATACACACAAGCATCCAATGACAATCAAACATCTAAGACATACAAGTAAGAAAGGATAGAGAGCTACCTCAAGTCATGAAGCACACTTTTCCCCTTGAGTTTCTCCTTCTCTTTCTCAGCCCAACACACACAACTAGGAGAAGCTTGATTTGTTTGGACTAAATACATCAAATAAACACTATTACATCATTGGAGCAAGTTCTAGCCTCACATAAACTCTATGTAAGCTTACCTTATCTTATAGCATAGTTATAGTTCCATATAAGTGCATAATGAAGCAACTCCTAAAATTCATGATCTTGGTTCCAATTTCTCATTCAATATATGACTTCATTAGAACTCATTAGAATCATCACCAATTCAATTCAAGTAGCCTAACTCGAGTTGTTTCTTTTTGTCTTAAAAAGGAACCTAAACTTCCATCTCATAAACCATAGCTTCTAAATTCAAACTAATGGTTTCTTTGGCGTTTATTAATCATATCTAGATGAATCAAAGAAAAATATCTCTAGGTGCCTTATCCTCTTCTTAGCTGAGACATAGAGCTAAGTGGAGGACCCATGGAGTTTGCTTAATTTTTCTTAGGGAAATGCCACTTGTGAAGCTTCATAGACCTCTTACAAACTTATATATACTCTTACATAGGCTAATTCATCCTTAAAAAACTTCAAAAATAGCTAGGTGTAATAAAATCCCTAAGTCATACAACTTGAATTCTAAAGGTCCTATTTTAAATCTAATTGCATATTCTTATTTCTCATACTCTAAAACCCTTGTTCCTACCTTGCTAAGACTAGATATCATTCCCTCCTTGATGCTCTAGGGTTGGTTGAAAATCACCATGAGAGGAACAACCAAGAAGAAGCAAAGAAAGCTATTATATTTACCTTGGTTTTAAGCCTTTTCAAAAGCACTTTCACTTGCTTCTACTCTCTCCTTCAAAGTCTCTCTTCTTCTCACTAAACCAGCCATGAATTAGCCTCAAATTTAGGCTCTTTAATTCATAAAATGCTTTTGATTTTACCTAAATTGGATTAAAAACCTTTCCAAATGAATCGATCAAAGTTTCGGTCAACTGACGCTCTAAATTATATACCGAAAGGTTTTAACCATTCTAGGGGTTCCAATGATTTTTAGGGCCTCTGAGAACCTCGAGAAATTTAATTTTTTTATTTAAATATCCCTCCTTTGAATTTTCTAAAAATTGTCTAAAATTACAAAAATGTCATTACCTTTTCATCTAATTTGGTTTAGCTAGTATAGTTTCAGTTTTTGGGTATCTCAAGTCTTGTATCCTCATTTTTAATTATTTAGATTATCACTCTAATTTTACTGGCCTCTAATCATTCAATTTAGGAGACTTTCTTTTATAATCTACTTAGTTTTAGGCTTCTAAAATAATATGTGTTGCACAATACACTAAAATAATTTAGTCCACTAACTCAAAACCCAATATTTCACTAAATAATATATTTTCCTAACATTTTCTAATTGTATAAATATTGTTTACTTACCAAATCCCCAAGTATTCAATAATAACATAAACTTCCAATCATTTACTATTACAACCAAAATTAACACCTAACATATAAAACTCATAAATAATTATTCCCAATAATTAAATAAATATTTCACATCCCTTAAATGTAATACCATAATTTCTAACTCATTTCATGCTATACCTATCCTTCCCATAATGCATCTCATGGAAGAACCAAGAAAATAGCATAAAAATAATGAATATTTTTGCATTGTGCCATATATAAAAATTTCATTCAGTGTCACGCAGACCATGTGAGCTTATACATCAATTCTCATATTTAATTACATAAATACAACTCATTTTCATTATGAAAAGTGACCTACATCTCGTGGAACTCAAAGGGAAGCTTAAAATACATATGTATATTTTCGGCCAGATTTGACCTAATTTCTGTCACAACTTTGGAAAATCATAACTAATTCTAGAAAAATTAAAATCATGCATTCTTCACCATTTTGGAAGGCTACACATGTCTAATTTATGCTAAAAATATGTACAGACCATAACATCCAATACAAAAGACATTTGACATTCAAAATGGTCTAGAGGTTAGGTTTTCCACTGGTGTTATTACAGAATTCTGCAGCAAATTTAAAAAATGTCCAATTAATTTTACAAAAATTCAATCTATGAAAATGATACTAATATGGAAATATGTGGATATTAGATAGAGGGAAAAAAGTTTCAAACTAGCTTAGGCATGCCTCAACCTCGAAATCTAATCAAACAGTAACTGAGGTCAGGTGGAGCGCCTGGTACTGGACAGATTCTTTAAAAATTCATATCTCCCTCTCTAGACATCCAAATGAGGTGCTTCTAGTTGACATAAGTCACTGGGAATGTCTAATTTCTTTGTATAACATTTCATGGCAATTGGACATCATTTGGGCCCTATGTCACAGATTTCATTTTCGGACCTAAGTGAACAATAACATGACCAAAATTAAAAAATTTGCCAACTTTGAAAATTCATCAAATATTCTCTAGACCTCTAAAAATTCTATTCTTTAGCTTTACAAAAATATATAAACAAGTTCTAATTGCATGATAAGTCATAGATCAAGACGAGCTTATTTGGATAAAAAGTGATATAGGGTTCTATTGTGGTTAATTTTGGCTCCATATGGGATAACAAAATGTCCAAATAGCTTTCCTTAGGGTTTGGCACCTCTTGGGCAAGTCTAAAAGCATAATTAAGACTTGTGTGAACTGCCTAAATGATCCTAAATCTCATGCATCTCATTTGGGCTATGCCACTTGTAATTATATATAATTACATAAAGTCATTCAAGAAGCCACATTGTCATAACATACTCAAACAGCATTCTAGTGATCACATGATACATTCTCCCATTTATACATGACATATTATCATAATTACATGTGTTTATTACATCATAATACATATACATCCATTCATTACATCTTTTGCCATTTGTATGACCTTAAAGTAGCAAAATTTAAGCACTTCATGTCATCTTCTCATCATCAAGGTGGTTGGCTTCCATGACCTTGTCCACTTGGTCCACCTAGCATGTTATAACATTGGAGAGGAGGGGATGAGATTCAAAGAGTCCTAATAGCTCATCTCCCATTCAATCATATATAAAATATGAAAATAAGTCTCATGAATGCATGTATGGTCATGTTGACATGTGCAAATATTCAAGAGGCATTTTCATCATTTGAAAATTTCAGACATAGCATACAAAGTCTTGCCAAGCAAGTGGATCGGCCTCACCCAATTTCTTGTGGATCTTAGACTTGCGTCACCCATTCTTTAAGAGATTCTTGGACTCAACCATGCTCTTGGGAGTCCATCTCACTTTTAGGAGACTCTTTACTTTGTATAAACCAATCTTAAGGGTTCTTGGCTCATCCTCACCATGGCTAAGGGTTCTTGGCCTCACGACACTCAAGCAAACCCAAGCACATATCATAAATATCATATGAAAGCATATTGTAATATCATGGCACCATGGAATCAAAGTCATGCTAGAACACTTTTTATGGCATAAAAATACACATACATACATGCAAAGACAACTAAAGCAAACAATCATGCATGAGAGAAGGAGGAGTGAGCTACCTTGAGTACAATTACACACTTTTTCTCTTGAATCTAAGGTCCCTCCTTCAGCCACACACACACAAAAGTATGGGGATGATTTCTCTTGGTCTAAACATAATTTATGGAAGCCAATTAGGTTCATAGAATTAATTTTAAGGTCACACAACTTGCTTAAACACTAGTTTGACTTATAAACCTCATTATAGTTCTATAATTGAACCTAATGAAGCAACACCCCTTAAATAAATTCTAGGCTCCATTCTTTCCTTTCAAATATGATTCTTGACTCCTTTTAAGCATCTTGGAGTCATCACACCATTAAAACAAAGAGCCTAACTTCATGTTGCTTCTTTAGGTCATATTATGGAACATAAAGCACCAACTCACTTTCTGTAATTTCTAAATTTCTCCTAAGTCTTCCCCTCATATCCATTCATCATATATGACTCAAAAATGGGCTTAAAAAAATTTAATACTCTCCCTAGCTGCCCTAACCTCCTTAGGCTGAGACTATGAAGCTTAATGGCCTTCATAGACTTTGCTTTGTTTTCTCAAGGGGAGATGCATGTGGGGAGCCTCTTAGGGATCTTAGAAACTCAATTAAACTCTTATTTAAGCATAGGAATTATTGTACAAAATCAGATTTTACAAGGTGCACATAAAACCCTAGAAATTGCATCTTGAAATTCCATGGTTTTTTGTTCATTCCCTTTACATATTCTTAATCTCCACACCCGTTTTCCTTAGAATCACCCTTTGTTCTACATAAAAATCAAACCCTCCTAGGATTTCTTGAGTGGGGAGAAATGGTGGAGGAAGGAAAGGAAGAGATATCAACGATGGATGAAGAAATTACCTTGTTTTCTTGCTTTTTCTCATTTGAATCCTACTTTCTCTAGGCTCCTCTCTTCAAATCCGAAATTTCCCCTTAATATCTCCCTTAAAACAGATTTATAAACTCCATTTTAATCAAAGGAAATAAAGGAGAATGGAGGAGAGGAGGTTTGGATGGAAGAAAGCATGAAAAACTACTAAGAAACCATACCTTAAGCCTTTGATTTCTCCTTCTTCTTCTCTCCCTTTGGTGCACCTAAACCTTAGCTTTCTTCTCTGAAATTGGACAGAAAAAATTGTGTCTAAATGAGTGAAGAGGGGTGGCGTCACCTATTTATAGGTTGAGGAGAATGGCTTTTTTAAAAATTTCCATTTTACCCTTCATTTTTGGCATTTTTGTTTCTACTTCGTTTTAGCTCCTTTTTTAGAACCGTCTTTTTCATTATAAAATTCAGGTTCTTAATTTAGTAAAATGCCTTTGGAATTACTCAAATTGGAGGTAAAACCTTCCCGAACAAATCTATCAAAGTTCGAGTACTCCAACGTAGGAAAATGTCCACTGGAGGAGATTTAACTATCCCGGCGCTTCTCATGGTTTTTACAGCCTCTGAGAATCCCAGAAAACTCAAAAATTTCTTTTAAAAAGCCCTCCTATGTGAATTCTAATAATTTCCCAATATTATGAAATGGCATTACGTTTCATAAGATTTCCATAAAAATTTGTTTGTTCATCCTGGATCAGTTTTTCTTTCTTTTTGAGACTACGATTCTCATTTTTAGGAGTCTAAAATATTAATCAAATTTTTTAGGACCTTAACTAATTTATTTTGGGGGACTTGCTTTGAAAACACGCTCGTTTCTATCTTTTAATGAAAACTAGACATTACTATTCTCCCTTTTTTTAAAAATTTTGCCCTTGAAATTTAGATAATATACCTTATGGAAAGAGTTCTGGATATTTATTTCTTATGTATTCCTCTAGCCCCCAGGTAGCTTTTTCGAGAGATAACCCCTTCCAAATCACTTTCACCAGTGGTATCATCTTATTTTGTAATTGCTTAAGTCTAACCTCCATGATCCGATCTGGTGATACTATGTATGATAGATCATCCTGTAACTGCACATTCTCATATTCTATGACATGTGAGGGGTTGGGTTGGTACTTTTTGAGTTGTGAAACATGGAATACATTATGCACTTGGCTGAGGTTTGGGGAAAGGGCTAGTCTTTAGGCCACAAGTCCTATTTTATAAAAAATCTGAAAAGGACCTATGTATTTTGGACTGAGCCTTTTACTTTTTATGGACTGACTTATCCTTGTGACTAGAGACACTCTAATAAAGACATGGTCTCCAATCTCAAACTCTAATGCCCCTTTACGTTTATTTGTATAGCTTTTTTGTCTACTTTGAGCTGTCAGGAGTTTCTTTCTAATGGTCTCAATTTTTCTAGAAGTCTGGTCCACTGACTTTGGGCCTATAAGACTCTGTTCTCCGAGTTCAACCTAACACATCAGAGACCTTCACTTTCTCCTATACAATGCCTCATACGGTGCCATCTATATACTTGCATGATAATTGTTATTATAGGCAAACTCCGCTAGAGGCAAGTATGTATCCCAATTTCCTTTCATTTCTAAGACACACACCTTTAACATGTCCTCTAGGGTTTGGCTGGTTCTCTCCATCTGTCCATCCATCTGGGAATGATAGGTTATGCTAAATCTAAGTTTGGTACTTAGAGCATCCTATAATGATCTCTAAAAATTCGATGTGAATCTGGGATCTCTATCTGAAATTATGCTTCTATGCACACCATGCAGTCTAACTATCTCCCTGATGTATAACTGGGCTAACTTATCTAGGGTATAAATGGCTTTCATAGGTAAAAAGTATGCTAACTTTGTTAACCTATCCACTATTACCCATATTGCATCATGCCCTAATAATGTCCTAGACAAACCCGTGATAAAATCTATAGCTATACTATCCCATTTCCACTCCAGGATATCTAGGGGCTGAAGTAACCCAGCCGGTTTCTGGTGTTCTATTTTCACTCTTTGGCATACTAGACATCGGGAGACATACTCTACTATGTTTATTTTCATTCCAAGTCACCAGAACATTTTCTTTAAATCCTGGTACATTTTGTTACTACCTAGATGAATGGTGTACTTGCTTTTATGTGCCTCAACTAATATTTTCTTTTTAATTTCTGTATTTCTAGGCACATACAACCTATCTCTGTATCTCACAATATCATCCTCAGACAGATTGAACTCCTGAATGCTACCCTAGGCTATTTGGGCTCTAATCTTACTTACATGGTCATCTGTCTGTTGGGCCTCTTTTATCTGATCCCTCAGGTTATTTTCTATTCGGGTTTCACTCATTAATAGCTGACCTGAATGCACCTCACAAGAGAGATTCATATCTCTGAATCTTTTAATAAATTCTTGCTCTCAGATAATCATACAGGCCATGTGTATAGATTTTCTACACAAGGCATTAGCTACCACATTAGCCTTACTGGGATGGTATTTCAGTGTGAAGTCATAGTTTTTCAAAATTCTAACCATATCAGCTATCTCATATTCAACTCTTTCTATTCAAATAAATATTTAAGGCTCTTGTGATCATTGAAAATTTCTATAGCTGCCTCATACAAGTAGTGTCTCCATATTTTTAAAGCAAACACCACTACAACTAACTCTAGGTCGTGTGTGGGGTAGTTTCTTCGTGAGGTTTTAGCTGTCTAGAAGCATAAGCTACCACTCGGCCTTTCTGCATAAGCATGCACCTAACTCTTTCTTTAAGGTATCACTGTAGACTATAAAAGTTTCTTTAGGGTCAGGGAGTACTAAAACTGGGGCTATGGTTAACTTGTGCTTCAACTCTTGAAAACTACTCTCACATTTCTCATTCCAAACAAATGGTACATTCTTTCTAGTAAGCTGGGTTAGTGGCATTGCTATTTGAGAAAAGCCTTGATTGAACCTCTTATAGTAACCTGCTACACCTAGGAAGCTTCTGATCTCTGTCATTGTCCTAGGTCTCTCCCACTATAAAACTGCCTCTACTTTGTGTGGATCTACTGCGACCCCTGCCTGGCAGAACACATGACCTAGAAATTGAACTTTAGTGAGCTAGAACTCACATTTACTAAGTTTAGCATACAACTATCTCTCTCAGGGTCTCCAAGGCTAATCTCAAGTGCTACTCATGTTCCTTTCTACTTTTTGACTAGATGAGGATGTCATCTATGAAGACAACTACAAATCTATCTAAGTATGGCCTGAAGGCTCTGTTAATATAATCCTTGAATACTATGGCTGCATTCATCAATCCGAAGGGCATAACTGAAAACTCATAATGCCCGCATCTAGTTCTAAATACTGTTTTAGGGATATCCTTAGTCTTTATTCTAAGCTAATGGTATCCCGACTTGAGGTCTATCTTAGAAAATACTGATGCTCCTACTAACTAATCTAGGAGGTCATCTATGCGAGAGAGAGGGTACTTATTTTTAATGGTTATCTTATTAAGTTCCCGGTAATCTATACATAGCTTAAGGCCCCCGTCTTTCTTTTTTATGAATAAAATAGGAGCTCCCCATGGTAAGACACTGGGTCTGATAAAACCTTTCTCTAAGAGCTCTTCTATCTCTTTCTTAAACTCAGCTAGCTCGATTGGAGCCATCCTATACGGAGCCTTAGACACTGGACCTGCCCCTAGTACAATATCTATAGGAAATTTTACCTCTCTCTCTGGGCGTAATCTACTAATCTCTCTAGGGAATACCTCTAGGAACTCCCTCACTACAGGGATCTCATCTATACCCTTTTCTACCTCAACCTGGACTGAAAAGAAAACTAGGTATTCCTGACAACCATGCCCTAATGATCTCTCAGTCTGGGAGGTGGTCATGACAGATAACTCAGTCCTCATACTAGGCACAGTCCCACACTTAGGTAAAGTAATGCATCTGTGGCTACAATCTAGTATGGCATTATTTGTAGACATCCAGTTCATGCCAATAATCACATCAATATCAATAAGGGGCATACAAATCAAATCAAGGGTGGTAAGGTAATAATTAAATTGGATCACATAGTTCAAACAAGCATAGGAGGTAATGGCTCAGTTTCCTGTGGGGGTAGTTATATGAAAATTATATAGTAATGTATACATACTCAGACCCAACCTTCTAACACAGTCATATGATATAAAAGAATGGCTAGCACCTGAATCAAATAATCTAGTTACAAAAAAATCATTTATTCTAATAGTACTTTGGATCAGACTTGGGGACTGGCTAGCCTCCTACTGTGACATGGCAAAGACTTTACCCTAGGTCTGAGGTCTAGGAGGAGGAGCCTTCTCCCTCTATTATGTAATTTGTGGAGGAGCCTAGGTGCAATCCCTAGCCATGTGTCCTAGTCTACCACACCTGAAACACACATTCTGCCCCACGTAACATGGTCTGGTACTGTGATTCTTGCCATATTGGGGACACGTGATAGGTGTAAAGCTACCTCGGCTGGACTAAGTCCTCCGTCTCCTGCCTTTCCAACTCCATTGGCCTCTGCCACCTCTCCTACTGGTCACTGTAGCTTGTGATCCCTCTCTAGGTCTCTTAGGCTCAAGAAAGGGTGGTCTAGCATTAAAGGTAGGCTGTATCATCCTAAGATTTGTCTCTGTCACTCTGCATACCTCAACAAGGGTATTAAAGTGCCTAATTCTCTATGGCACTACCCTATCTTTGATCTCAGGGAGCAAGCCTTTCTCTAATCTGTCCGCTCTCCACCTCTCATCATTATGTCTCTGTAAGTAAGAGGAGTATCAGGAGAGTTTTACAAATTTTGCTACATATTGGTCCACGAACATCCCCTCTGTCAGTTTCAGAAGAATAAATTCTGATTTTTTTCTCATCCTTGATTGAACTGGGGAAGTATTTCTCATGGAATACCTGGAGGAATGCCTCCCACGTGATTGGAAAGTTCCTTGCCCTCAGAATAGGCTCGGTACCCTTCCACCAGTAGTCTACTTCTTTTTGTAACTAGAAAACAGCCATCTTGGCTTTTTGCTCAAACGTGCACTCTATTACCTCGAATATATTTTATAACTGCTGGGAGGCCTTAACTTTCTAAATTGAGTGATAATCTTTTTGGTCTAGGGTTGCTACTAAGTTAGAGGCGTCTAAGCCGGTGGAATAGGGCCAACAGTCTGTATGTGTGGCTATGGATCTGGGTGAGTCACCCCTGAATGCTTGGGACAATCTGAGTGGGGAGGCGGCTGTGGAGGAGTAGGTGTGGGGCCCTGACTGTCCCTCTCAGCAAGCTATTCCTGTAATCGCATAATAACAGCCTACTGCTGATCCAGGCGAACCATAATAGACTGTAGGGCTCTAATAACTGGATTACTAGGCCTAGCTCTTTCATCAACATGAGCCTCTCTAGTAGGCCGACCTCTCCTAGTGTTCACCATCTTTACATCATAACAAACTTTAATATGAAAAAGGGAACACTTTCACCATCAACACACTCAATTTATCCATAAAACAAGCTTATACATATCTAGGAAACTCTTAAACACAAGCCATAACCTACATTAAGAGCTTGAACCTTTGTTCTAATACCAATAAATGTAACACCATAATTTCTAGCTCATTTCATACTATATCTATGCTTCCCATTATGCATCTCATGGAAGAACCAAGAAAATAGCATAAAAATAATAAATATTTTTGTGTTTCATCGCATATAAAAATTTTATTCGGTGTCATATAGACCATATGATCTTATACATCACATTCTCATATTTAATTACATGAATACAACTCATTTGCATCATGGAAAGTGGCCTACATCTCGTGAAACTCAAAGGGAAGCTTAAAATACACATGTATATTTTTGACCAGATTTCACCTCATTTCTATCACAACTTTTGGAAAATCATAACTAATTTTAGAAAAATCAAACTCATGTATTCTTAGACATTATAGAAAGCTACACATGTCTAACATATGCTAAAAATATGCCCATACCATAACATCTAACACAAAAGACGTTTGACATTTGAAATGGTCTAGAGGTCAGGCTATCCACTGGTGCTATCATAGAATTCTGTAACAAATTTAAAAAATGTCTAATTAATTTTACAAAAATCCAATCCATGAAAATGATATAATCTTGAAGTCTGTGGATTTTAGATAGAGGAAAAAAATAATTCTAGACCATCTTAGGCACGCCCAGACCTCGAAATCTAATTAAATAATAACTGAGGTCAGGTGGAGCACCTGATACTAGACAGATTCTTTAAAAATTAATATCTCCCTCTCTAGATATCCAAATGAGGTGCTTCTAGTTAAAACAAGTCACTGGGAATGTCTAGTTTCTGTGTATAACATTTCATGGCAATTGGACATCATTTGAGCCCTGTGTGATAGATTTCATTTTTAGACCTGAGTGAACAGTAACATGACCGAAATCAGAAAATTTGCCAACTTTGAAAATTCATCAAATATTCTCTAGACCTCCAAAAATTTTGTTCTTTAACTTTCCAAAAAGCTCTCAACAATTTCTAATTGCATACCAAATCTTTGATCAAGAAGAGCTCATTTGGATAAAAAGTGATATAGGGTTTTATTATGGTCAATTTTGACTCCATATGAGATACCAAAATCTCCCAATAGCTTTCCTTGGGGTTTGGCACCTCTTGGGCAAGTCTAAAAGCATAATTAGGACTTGTGTGAACTACCCAAATGATCCCAAACCTCATGAATCTCATTTTGTCTATGCCACTTGCAATTATACATAATTACATAAACTCATTCAAGAAGCCACATTGTCATAACATACTCAAATCGCATTCTAGTAATCACATGATACATTTTCCCTTTTATACATGACATATTATCATAATTACATGTGTTCATAACATCATAATATATATATATATATATATATATCCATTGGTTACATCTTTTTCCATTTGTAAGGCCTTAAAGTAGCAAAATTCAAACACTTTCATGTCATCTTCTCATCACCAAGGTGGTTGGCTTCATTACCTTGTCCACTTGGTCCACCTAGCATGTTAGAACATTGGAGAGGAGGGGATGAGATTCAAAGAATCCCAATAGCTCGGTAACACCATAACTTTTAGCTCTATTACATGCTATTTATAAGCTTCATATCATCATTTCCATAAGGGCAAATGAAAAAGGACATGAAAATAATGAATTTATTTGCATTGCGTCATACCTAAAAATTTGCAATCGGTGTCACGTGGACCGTGTGAATTCATGTTATCCCTTCTCATATTTAAATACATCATTACAACTCATTTGCATTACAAAATCATGCCCATAACTCGTGGAAACCGAATTGGAGCTCAAAATAAGCAAGCATATTTTTGGCCAGATTTGCTCCATTTTCTAGCCCAACTTTGGAAAATCATAACTAAATCTAGGAAATTCGAAATCATGCAATATTGGTCATTCTGGAAATCTTAGGATGTCTAATTCACACTACAAATATGTCCAGGTCACAAAATTCATCACACAGGACGTTTGACATCCAAGAAGCTACAGAGGTCGCTGGCTGCCTGGGCTGTTATTCAGTTTACTGATACAAATTTCTGAAATTCATAACTAATTCTAAAACAATCAAAATCACACAAATTCAGTCATTCTGCAAAGCTACAAATGTTAAATTGACACTAAAAATAATTTCAGAATGAAACAGATGCGTTTAGACATCTGGAACTGATGGAACAGTAACTGAGCTCCTGGGGCGCTACTGATACTAACAGTTAACTTCAAACATGCATAACTCTCTGCTCAGATGTCCAAATGAGGTGATCTCAGTGGGCACAGAAATATCATGACCTCTAGTTTATGTATATAAAATTTCATAAGCATTGGACACCATTTGGCCATCGAGTGACACAAAAATCAAATCTGCCAGTATGAACAGTGCACATACCAGAAACCATATAAAATCCCAACTTTGAAAATTCATCAAATATTCTCTAGACCTCCGAAAATTATGTTCTTTAGCTTCCCGAAAATCTCTCAATGAGACCTAATTGCGTGCCAAAGTTCAGAGCAAGACTAACTCATTGGCCAAAAAGTGACATTGGGTTCCATTATGGTCAATTTTGGCTCCATATTGGGTACCAAAATTGCCAAATGGATTTCCCTTGGTCTTGGTACCTTTTGGGCAAGTTTCAAAGCTTATTTGAGACTTGTGTGAGCAGCCCAAATGTTCCCAAACCTCATACATCTCATTTTGGCCATTCAACCCACACTTATGCATATTTCCAACAAACTTCCATACCTCACACTTTGGCATTACATACTCAAAATAGGTTCTAGAGGCCACACATCATATCCATACATTTAAACATCATATAATATCATATTTACACATGTATCAAGGGTCATAGCCCATTTACTACATCATATATATCATACGGTACAATCATGGTCTTAAAATGACAAAAGCTAAACACATGATTGTCAATCTCCTTCCCTTAGTGTTGTTGGCTCCCATTAGCATCTCCATTTGGTTCACCTAGGATGTTAGATCATTGGAGAGGAGGGGATGAGATTCAAAGAATCCCAATAGCTCATCTCTTATTCAATCATACATAATATGTGCAAGCAAGCTTTACCAATGCATGCATGGAGACAATAAAAGCCATGGACATTTTAGAAGCAAAGTTGGCATGTGAACAACTCATACAAATCATTCAAGAGCTCACTAAGTGTTTGGATTGGCCTCACACTTCTCCTCATGGGTTTTGGATTGCCTCACCCATTTCTTAAGCACTTTGGACTCAACCATACTCTTGGGAGCCCACTTTGCTTTTGGGAGACTCTTTGCTTTATCTCAACCAAGCTCAAGGGTTCTTGGCTCATCCTCACCAAAGGGAAGTGTTCTTGGCCTTTCCACACTCAAGCAACCTCATACAAACATCATGGATTCATTTAAAACATAACGTGGCATCAAGGATCATGACATGTAAAGACATGCTAGCATACTTTTCAAAGCTTGAAAATACACATACACACATTCTAAAACAAGCTAAACACACATCCATGCATGAGAGAAGGTGGAGAGAGCTACCTTGCATACAAACACACACTTTTCCTTTAGGATTCAAGCCTCCTCTTTCGGCCACACACCCAAAAATTGGTGGAGATGGTTTCTCTTGGCCTAAATACAATATATGGGAGCCAATTAGGTTCATGAAACAACACCCTAGATTGCTCTCAAATGATTTCTAATGAAGCAACACCCCTCAAATGATTTCTATCCTTTCTTTCTTTTCAAATATGATTCTTGACTCCTTTTAAGCCTCTTGGAGTCATCACATCATAAAAAAAAAAAAGGCCTAGCACCATGTTGCTTCTTTAGGTCATAATATGGAACCTAAGGCACCAAATCACTTTCTATGAGTTCTAAATTTTTTCCAAGGCCTCCCCTCACTTTCATTCATCAAATATGACTCAAGAATGGCCTTAGAAAAATTTAAAACTCTCCCTAGCTAGGAGAACCCATCTAGGCCGAGGCTATGAAGCATATTGGGTTCCATGGAACTTTCTTTGTTTTCTTAAGGGAAGAAGCATATGGGGAGCCTCTTAGGGATCTTGGGAGCTCATTTAAACTCTTACTTAGGCCTAGGAATCATCATACAAAGTCAGATTTTACAAGGTGCAATTGAAACCCTAGAATTTGCATCTTGAAATCTAATGGCTTTTTGATAATTCCCTTTGCATATTCTTAATCTCCATACCCTTTTTCCTTAGATTCATGCTTGGTTCTGCCTAAAAATCATCTCCTCCTAGGGTTTTCTCAAGTGGGGCGAAATGGTGGAGAAGGGGACCAAAAATGACAACCATAGGAAGAGAAATTACCTTGTTTTCTTGCTTTTTCTCACTTGAATCTTGTGTTCTTTGAGCTCCTATCTTCAAATCCGAACTTTCCCCTCAATTTCTCCCTTAAAACAGATTTATAAACTTCATTATAATCATAGGAAATAAAGGAGAATGGAGGAGAAGAGGTTTGGAAGAGAAAGAGCATGAAAAACTACTAATTTCCATACCTTAAGCCTTTGATTTCTCCTCCTTTTCTTCCCCTTCTTGTGAGCCTCATCCCCTAGGGTTTTCTTCTGGTTTTAGGTAGAAGATGGTCGTGCATAATGAAGGGAGGAGAAGGGTGCATCATATATATAGGTGGGAATAAGTTACACTTTTCAAAAATTCCTATTTTGCCCTTCATACTTTGCATTTTCGTTTCTCCTACGTTTTAGCTCCTTTTTGAGAACCGTCTTTTCCATTATAAAATTTAGGTTCCCAATCAAGAAAAATGGCTTTGGAATCACTCAAATTGGAGCTAAAACCTTTTCGAACAGATTCGTCAAAGTTCGAGCACACCGATGTTAGAAAATGTTCACAAGAGGGGCTTTAGCTGTCCCGGGGCTTTCTATGGTTTTTAAGGCCTCTGTGAACTCGAAGCACTCAAAACTTTCATTTAAAAAGCCCTCCTGGGTGCTTTTCCAAAATTACACTTATTTATGAAAATGCCACTGGCCTTTCGCCAAATTTTTCGAATCACTCTGGCCTTGATTTTTGGGCAACTCAAGGTTCAAATCCTCATTTTCTAATATTTAAAATTTTATCATAGTTTTAGTTGGCCCCAATTCCTTCTATTTCAGGGACTTCCTTTTGTATCTGGCCCATTTCTGCCGTTTACGGAGAAACCGAACATTGCGTTTCTCACGTTTACGAAGGGACCGGATGTTACATTCCTCCCCCCTTAAATAAATTTCGTCCTCAAAATTTAGGGTACACTTCTTCTTACTCTTTTCCTTTTTGGCTAACTGTTCTGTTCTTTCCCTTCTTCCTGGCTTTATACGCTTTCTCAGCGATTTCATTCTTTCGAATTTTCTTTCAGCCAGGGAACTTTTGTTACTTGCTCTTGATAAAGGCTCATTGCTATAAAATACTAGCTAGTTCTTTCTCATAAGGGAAAGAAATTTCTGACTCTAGAGGCCTATCCTGGGAGAGCTTACTAATCATGTCAGGTTAATGTTGACCCAGTCGCTGGATTAACGTTTCTTCTAGTAGACTTATTTACACATCTGAGGAGGTAATTTATTTCATATCACGTCTCCTGTATCCTCTCTGAATGGCTTCTCATAACATCTCATCATCTTTTCTAATCATTAGAGCCATCAGAGGTTTCTATTTGTCTGCTTATTTACATGTTCCATCCACTATTTATCTCTGCGTTCTTTCTCACTAGCTCATCCCATGATTATAATTTGCATTTCTTTCTGTCATAAGTCTCATATCACAACTACTTACTGGGATTATAGCTCGTTTGAGGAGTTTCTACTTTTAATGATCCCAATTTCTCTATTTATTACTATATTTGTCTTTGTAGGCCGAGACTTTTTCTCACTTTCTTTGCTCACTTATAGTGGCATTTCATAGTCCCTCATTTTATTACTGATTGGCCTAATCTGTGTGTCTCATACTGGCACCGAAGAGCTACTACCACTGACTACTGCTAGGCTCTGATAGGATGCTAGCTGTTCTCACAGTTTTGCTCACTGGAGATATACTATACCACTTACCTCATATAAGAATTGCACTTGACCCCTTTTTTGAATACATAAGCTATCATACAGGGATCTTTCTATCCCTTGGTCAGGGCTGCTGTCTGCTAGGTAGTGGTTCATCTGGTTCTAACTCTGGAAAGCTAATTTTTGCTTTCCTCATCCCATATACTATGCTCATTTCTGAAGAGAGCTAGTCAGTGGTCTAACTGTCTGAGTAAAGCCTTCGTATCTCTGTAGCAATAGTCTACCAGACTCAGGAGATCTGTAGTCTCTAAGACAAAGGCTAGCTGAAACTGTACTGGTCTCTGAGACTAATTGCTATGTAAAAACTATCTCAGGCTGTCATCTCTACCAGAGGTCTATCATGCTGTGGCTAGGGCTCTCTGTAACTCTGTGGGATCTACTGCGACCCCTGGGTCTGTTGCGACCTCTCAGAGCCCTGCTAGGGTCTACTGCAACCCGCTATGCTATGCTTGGATCTACTGCGATCCATCTTTGGGAGATGTCAAAGCCTAAGATTATTGTATCTGATAGTAAAATACATACTCACTAAGTCCAGTTACCATCGCTCATAATAGCTAAGGCTAAACTCATAAGTATATCATACTCTTCGCGTGAAGTGGGTTCTGTGTCATCTTATTCTCTAGGATCCCATCATACTAATACCAGGGAGCATTTTAATTTTCATTCATCGCTCCTCATTGGATCCTTAGATTCCTACTTCAGCCCCTTTTTTACTTACACTTTCTTTTCTTACTCTATTGACTTACTTACTTTTACATATGTTCATTCTAGCCCTCCTCTCATATCCTGCAGTTTCTAACTATGCCCACGTTCTGCTTTTAAGTGCCTTGACACCAGGGCATCTCACATACTAAGTGTAGTAAACATCTCTGGCAGGAGAGAGGCTATACACTGGTCCCTATTCATTTCATTTACAGATACTATAAGGGACTCAAGCTATGCACATTGAATCTGAACATTTTCTATTGGGAATTCCTTTTTGCATGCTTTTCTCATTATTCTAATATTACTGGAATCCCTTTACCTTTCTTTTCTGACTCATTTCTTTCTCTAAGTAAGATACCTTTCGATTATCGGGACACTTTGGTGATTGATGTTGTCATTTGCTATGCACTTAAGCTACATTACTACTAGGTTAGCCAGACCCAATATCACGTAGTCTCTGTTGCAAGCAAATCATAACATCAAACACTAATACATGGGCGCCTCATGACTGAGTTCAAAGCCATTATCACCTGTATATTGCAAGTTTCCCAATAATATAAAGTACCCTTCTTTTGCTTTTCTCTATTTGCCCTATTCTCATAGAATACTCGGGGAAAGTAGGATTCTTCATCTACTACATCCCAAGATCTCTCTGTATTGCCCAACTATTTTTCTTCGGGCGTTATCATGCTAGAAGGGCGTCTATGCTAAGGACAAGTGTGCTTTCTTAAGTACTCAAACACATTAACAGAATATTTCTTTTCAATCTGATGTGTCCTTGGCTTGAACACTATCACATCTTTTCTTTCTACCTTTTTTATCCTCTTACTTAGGCATACTCTTGCTCTGCTCTTAGCTAGACCATCCCTTAGTAAGGAGGATTCTATAGTACTCTCGGCTTACATTCTTTCTCTACATAAGACGGGGCTCGCCTTTTTAGGTGATCCCTAGCTTTCTCGAACTTCCCTGAGGGTACTAAGGCACTAACTGTCTGTCTTAGCTTATTTCTACATTTGGATCAGAGCTAGGCTTTTCTCTATTCAGCCTCTATAGCCTCATCCCCAGGAGCACAGTATGCTATTTCTAGGATTCTGCTAACTCAATCCAGAATGCGTATTCTCAATGTCTGGATTCTACCTCACTGAAACTTATGCTCTACTGGGTGCTCTGACCATATATGTGCCTTAACCCTGTATTATTCTCATATTAGGGAAGTCGTCTAGCTAACTATCAGACCCCTATTTGTTTACCTTTCTGGGTTTAGCTTACTCATTTCATCATGACTAAAGCAAGGGTATATCTTCTATGGTTAATTCTCAACTCTTCCTCGCTTCTTTGTTCACTATACTCTACAATTAGGGGATCTATCTAGGGGACTTTACTAACCACTACTAGGTGGTTTCCCTGACATAAGGATGTCTCATCTTTCCATTTTTGATTAAGGGAGAACTTTCACTGAACCTTTCGTTCCTATATCTCACCTGGATAATGCTACTGGTCATTTCCTCTATGCTTTAGCTTATGCTTAGCCTAAGCTAGCCATCTCATCGGACCTGTAGCTTATTAACTATCCTCATTCTTTTTTTTTAGCCTCTATTACTAGTTATTCATACTTACTTCTAGGTGTTACCTATGAGGTACACCTTTCTAAGCCACTCGCTAGGTGCCTTACTACTGGTAGTCTTATCTTACGTCATTTCGAGGCTACACTAATATTCTATCATTCAGTATTCCACTAGGTAGCACTTTAGGTTGGAGTCAACGCCTCATAGGCGGCTCTCAACAACCTCATTACCCTGTGTCTAAATTTCTTTATGTTGAGCTCTTTCCTCAGTCTCATTTACTAGGCCCACGGACTTCTTACTAATCTTTCATAACTATTCTTTTCCTCTACTTATACTAGGGGTGGCCATTCTCTATGGGTTATCTAACCCCTTAGTAGGTCCTTTTTTTAAGTTAGCTTAAATATGACCAACAAGGCATTCATAGTGCCATTCATCATGGCTAACACATCATTTGCCGCGGCTAACGGCCTCTGATTGGCTTACTATTCTAAGGATTGGATTTTATCTTTAGCTACCAACTCGAGCCTCACCGCCTCTATAACTGACTCATCATCAAGCTAGAGGGTTCTACCTCTCACTTCATTTAGGCATAACTAGCTATCACCTTCGGACTGTCAGGCTCCAGAATATAGCTTATAACTAAAACTTTGGCCTGAAGAGACTAACCTTTCGGGCTGTAATACTTATCTAGGCATTTGGGTGTTGTGGCTAAGGGGTGACTCTTTTTCTCACTTCCCCTCTAGACTGGTTTAGTGCAGTTGCAATCTCATCTCATACCGCACTGCATCATTAGTTGTCTCTGCATTACGCGAGACAGCTGGAAATGGCCTGAGTATGACTACCCGAGAGAATTAGGCCTCACATACTCTCTTTAGCAAGCCTCTTCCTATCAATGAGATCATTCTCATTGTTCATATCTAGGGCTTGCCACTGATCCCGGCAAGCTATCATATCTCATCAAGCTCTAGCCATTGGATCCCTCAACTTTGCTCAAGCTACTTTAGAGGCCACTCTTCCCGAAATCCACTAACTACTCTAAGACCATTCTATAACTTACTTATCATGAATAAAGCTACAAACTACTTTCACACACCCACAATGTCTTATAAAGGACTTTTTATAGTCATACAAGCCTTTTACAAAGCCTAATGGCTACATCCTCAAGCCAAATCCAATTCGAGAGAGCCTAGAACTTTGCTCTGATACCAATAAATGTAACACCATAACTTCTAGCTCTATTACATGCTATTTATAAGCTTCATATCATCATTTCCATAAGGGCACATGAAAAAGGACATGAAAATAATAAATTTATTTGCATTGCGTCATATCTAAAAATTTGCAATCAGTGTCACGTGGACCGTGTGAGTTCATATTATGCCTTTTCATATTTAAATACATCATTACAACCCATTTTCATTACAAAATCATGCCCATAACTCATGGAAACCGAATTGGAGCTCAAAATAAGCAAGCATATTTTCGGCCAGATTTGCTCTATTTTCTGGCCCAAATTTGGAAAATCATAACTAAATCTAAGAAATTTGAAATCATGTAATATTGGTCATTCTGGAAATCTTAGGATGTCTAATTCACACTACAAATATGTCTAGGTCACAAAATTCATCACACAGGACGTTTGACATCCAAGAAGCTACAGAGGTCGCTGACTGCCTGGGCTGTTATTCAGTTTACTGATACAAATTTCTGAAATTCATAACTAATTCTAAAAATATCAAAATCACACACATTAAGTCATTATGGAAAGCTACAAATGTTAACTTGAAAATAAAAATAATTCTAGAATGAAACAGATGCGTTTAGACATCTAGAACTGATGGAACAGTAACTGAGCTCCTGGGGCGCTACTGATACTGATAGTTAACTTCAAACATGCATAACTCTCTGCTCAGACATCCAAATGAGGTGATCTCGACGGCCACAGAAATCTCATGACCTCTAGTTTATGTATATAAAATTTTATAAGCATTGGATACCATTTGGCCATCGAGTGACACAAAAATCAAATCTGCCAGTATGAACAGTGCACATACCAGAAACCATAGAAAATTCCAACTTTGAAAATTCATCAAATATTCTCTAGACCTCCAAAAATTATGTTCTTTAGCTTCTCAAAAATATCTCAATGAGACCTAATTTCATGTCAAAGTTCAGAGCAAGACTAACTCATTTGGTCAAAAAGTGACATAGGGTTCCATTATGGTCAATTTTGGCTCCATATTGGGTACCAAAATTGCCAAATGGATTGCCCTTAGTCTTGGTACCTTTTGGGCAAGTTTAAAAGCTTATTTGAGACTTGTGTGAGCTGCCCAAATGTTTCCAAACCTCATACATCTCAGTTTGGCCATTCAACCCACACTTATGCATATTTCCAACAAACTTCCATATTGCACACTTTGGCATTACATACTCAAAATAGGTTCTAGAGGTCACACATCATATCCATACATTTAAACATCATATAATATCATATTTACACATGTATCAAGGGTCATAGCCCATTTACTACATCATATATATCATATGATACAATCATGGTCTTAAAGTGACAAAAGCTAAACACATGATTGTCAATCTCCTTCCCTTAGTGTTGTTGGCTCCCATTAGCATTTCCACTTGGTTCACCTAGCATGTTAGATCATTGGAGAGGAGGGGATGAGATTCAAAGAATCCCAATAGCTCATCTCTCATTCAATCATACATAATATGTGCAAGCAAGCTTTACCAATGCATGCATGGAGACAATAAAAGCCATGGACATTTTAGAAGCAAAGTTGGCATGTGAACAACTCATACAAATCATTCAAGAGCTCACTAAGTGTTTGGATTGGCCTCACACTTCTCCTCATGGGTTTTGGATTGCCTCACCCATTTCTTAAGCACTTTGGACTCAACCATACTCTTGGGAGCCCACTTTGCTTTTGGGAGACTCTTTACTTTATCTCAACCAAGCTCAAGGGTTCTTGGCTCATCCTCACCAAAGGGAAGAGTTCTTGGCCTTTCCACACTCAAGCAACCTCATACAAACATCATGGATTCATTTAAAACATAACGTGGCATCAAGGATCATGACATGTAAAGACATGCTAGCATACTTTTCAAAGCTTGAAAATACACATACACACATTCTAAAACAAGCTAAACACACATCCATGCATGAGAGAAGGTGGAGAGAGCTACCTTGCATACAAACACACACTTTTCCTTTAGGATTCAAGCCTCCTCTTTCGGCCACACACCCAAAAATTGGTGGAGATGGTTTCTCTTGGCCTAAATACAATATATGGGAGCCAATTAGGTTCATGAAACAACACCCCTCAAATGATTTCTAGACCTCATTCTTTCTTTTCAAATATGATTCTTGACTCCTTTTAAGCCTCTTGGAGTCATCACATCATAAAAAAAAAAAGGCCTAGCACCATGTTGCTTCTTTAGGTCATAATATGGAACCTAAGGCACCAAATCACTTTCTATGAGTTCTAAATTTTTTCCAAGGCCTCCCCTCACTTTCATTCATCAAATATGACTCAAGAATGGCCTTAGAAAAATTTAAAACTCTCCCTAGCTAGGAGAACCCATCTAGGCCGAGGCTATGAAGCATATTGGGTTCCATGGAACTTTCTTTGTTTTCTTAAGGGAAGAAGCATATGGGGAGCCTCTTAGGGATCTTGGGAGCTCATTTAAACTCTTACTTAGGCCTAGGAATCATCATACAAAGTCAGATTTTACAAGGTGCAATTGAAACCCTAGAATTTGCATCTTGAAATCTAATGGCTTTTTGATAATTCCCTTTGCATATTCTTAATCTCCATACCCTTTTTCCTTAGATTCATGCTTGGTTCTGCCTAAAAATCATCTCCTCCTAGGGTTTTCTCAAGTGGGGCGAAATGGTGGAGAAGGGGACCAAAAATGACAACCATAGGAAGAGAAATTACCTTGTTTTCTTGCTTTTTCTCACTTGAATCTTGTGTTCTTTGAGCTCCTATCTTCAAATCCGAACTTTCCCCTCAATTTCTCCCTTAAAACAGATTTATAAACTTCATTATAATCATAGGAAATAAAGGAGAATGGAGGAGAAGAGGTTTGGAAGAGAAAGAGCATGAAAAACTACTAATTTCCATACCTTAAGCCTTTGATTTCTCCTCCTTTTCTTCCCCTTCTTGTGAGCCTCATCCCCTAGGGTTTTCTTCTGGTTTTAGGCAGAAGATGGTCGTGAATAATGAAGGGAGGAGAAGGGTGCATCATATATATAGGTGGGAATAAGTTACACTTTTCAAAAATTCCCATTTTGCCCTTCATACTTTGCATTTTCGTTTCTCCTTTGTTTTACCTACTTTTTGAGAACCATCTTTTCCATTATAAAATTTAGGTTCCCAATCAAGAAAAATGGCTTTGGAATCACTCAAATTGGAGCTAAAACCTTTCCGAACGGATTCGTCAAAGTTCAAGCACACCGATGTTGGAAAACGTTCACCGAATGGGCTTTAGCTGTCCCGGGGCTTTCCATGATTTTTAGGGCCTCTGAGAACCCCAGAGCACTCAAAACTTTCATTTAAAAAGCCCTCCTGGGTGCTTTTCCAAAATTACACTTATTTACGAAAATACCACTGGCCTTTCGGCAAATTTTTCGAATCACTCTAGCCTTGATTTCTGGACAACTCAAGGCTCAAATCCTCATTTTCTAATATTTAAAATTTTATCATAATTTTAGTTGGCCCCAATTCCTTCTATTTCAGGGACTTCCTTTTGTATCTGGCCCATTTCTGCTGTTTACGGAGAAATCGAACATTGCGTTTCTCACGTTTACGGAGGGACCGGATGTTACTAGCTCTATCCCATTCTATCATACATAAAAGATGCAAACAAGTCTCATAAATGCATGTATGGTCATGTTGACATGTGCAAATATTCAAGAGGCATTTTCATCATTTGAAAAAGTCATACATAGCGTACAAAGTCTTGCAAAGCAAGTGGATCGCCCTCACCTAATTTCTTGTGGATGTTGGACTTACCTCACCCATTCTTTAAAAGATTCTTGGACTCAACCATGCTCTTGGGAGTCCATCTCACTTTTAGGAGACTCTTTACTTTGTCTTAACCAATCTTAAGGGTTCTTGGCTCATCCTCACCATAGCTAAGGGTTCTTGGCTCATCTTCACCATGTCTAAGGGTTCTTGGCCTCACTACACTCAAACAAACCCAAGCACACTTCATAAACATCATATTAAAGCATATTGTAACATCATGGCATCATGGAATCAAAGTCATGCTAGATCACTTTTCATGGCAAAAAAATACACATACACACATTTAAAGACAAGTAAAGCAAACAATTATGCATGAGAGAAGGAGGAGTGAGCTACCTTGAGTACAATTACACACTTTTTCTCTTGAATCCAAGGTCCCTCTTTCAGCCACACACACACAAAAGTGTAGGGATGATTTCTCTTGGCCTAAACACAATTTATGGAAGCCAATTAGGTTCATGGAATTAATTCTAAGGCCACACAACTTGCTTAGACACTAACTTGACTTATAAACCTCATTATGGTTCCATAATTACACCTAATGAAGCAAAACCCCTCAAACAGATTTTAGGTTCTATTCTTTCCTTTCAAATATGATTCTTGACTCCTTTTAAGCCTCTTGGAGTCATCACACTATTAAAACAAAGAGCCTAACTATACGTTGCTTCTTTATATCATATTATGGAGCATAAAGCATCAACTCACTTTTTATAATTTCTAAATTTCTCCTAAGGCCTTCCCTTATATTCATTCATCATATATGACTCAAAAATGGGCTTAAAAAAATTTAAAACTCTCCCTAGGTACCCTAACCTCTTTAGGCCGAGACGATGAAGCTTAATGGCCTTCATGGAATTTGCTTTATTTTCTCAAGGGGAGATGCATGTGAGGAGCCTCTTAGGGATCTTAGGAACTCAATTAAACTCTTATTTAAGCATAGAAATCATTGTACAAAATCATATTTTTCAAGGTGCACATAAAATCCTAGAAATTGCATCTTGAAATTCCATGATTTTTTGTTAATTCCCTTTGCATATTTTTAATCTCTACACTCTTTTTCCTTAGAATCACCCTTGGTTCTGCCTAAAAATCAAACCCTCCAAGGGTTTCTTGAGTGGGGAGAAATGGTGGAGGCAGGGAAGGAAGAGATATCAACCATGGATGAAGAAATTACCTTAGTTTTTTGCTTTTTCTCATTTGAATCTTGCTTTCTCTAGGCTCCTCTCTTCAAATCCGAAATTTCCTTTTAATATCTCCCTTAAAACAGATTTATAAACTCCATTGTAATTAAAGGAAACAAAGGAGAATGGAGGAGAGGAGGTTTGGATGGAAGAAAGCATGAAAAACTACCAAGAAACCATACCTTTGATTTCTTCTTCTTCTTCTTCTCTCCCTTTGGTGTGCCTAAACCCTAGCTTTCTTCTTAGAAATTGGGCAAAAAAAAATTGTCTCTAAATGAATGAAGAGGGGTGGCGCCACCTATTTACTGGTGGAGGAGAATGGGTTTTTTAAAAATTTTCATATGCCTTTCATTTTTGGCATTTTTGTTTCTACTTCATTTTAGCTCTTTTCCAAGAACTGTCTTTTTCACTATAAAATTTAGGTTTCCAATTTAGTAAAATGCCTTTGAAATCACTCAAATCGGAGCTAAAACCTTCTCGAACAAATCCATTAAAGTTTGGGTACACTAATATTGGAAAACAGCCACCGGAGGGGATTTAACTGTCCTGCGACTTCTCATAATTTTCAGGGCCTCTAAGAACTCCAGAGAACTCAAAATTTTCATTTAAAAAGCCCTCCTGTGTAAATTCCAAAAATTACTTAAAATTACAAAAATGCTATTATGTTTCGTAAGATTTTCGTCAAAATTTATTTTTTCATCCTAACTCCAATTTTCTTTCCATCTGAGGCTAGGATTCTCATTTTTAGGAGTCTAGAATGTTACTTAAATTTTTTGGGACCTTAACTAATTCATTTCGGGGGACTTACTTTGAAAACGTGCTCGTTTTCGTCGTTTAACGAAAACTGGACATTACATTAAACATGCCTTAATAATTAATTATATTTTACTTTAATATTTTAGGATATAATTAATTAATTATATTTTAATTTAATTAATAATTTAGGATTAATTATATTTTAACTTAATTATTAATCTAGGATATTACACATGTGGCATGCATGCACCACCTTAGGCATGTATGCACCCCCTTTCCTTTATTTTTTTTTTCTTTTTTTGAAGTAGAATCCTTTTATTAGTGCATAAGGGTGCCTACCGAGGAATTTGGGGGTATTTTTTGGCTTTAAAAATCCCTAAATTTATAAACTTTACTTTGATATATAATTTACTATATTTGGACAATTTTGGTTTTTTTTAGTGATTTTTTTGGCATCAAAATGATGTATTTATGCATAAAAAATTCATAGTAAATCTGAATTATGAATTAAAAAAATTATTTTTCTTTAATAGGTACATTATGATCTTAAAGACATACTTGACTTAAAAAATGAACCCAAACCATAACATCCAATTATACAACTATAACATAAGATTTTTTTTTTTTTTTAGGAATGACATTAAGATGCAAGGCATCAAACTTTCACATTTCTCATCGGTTATAGGCTTGATTAGCTCGCTCACTAATGACAATTATTGGACATTAGTCAAGACAAAACTAACAAATATAAGCCTAATAAAGAAAAAAGTTAGAAAGGCTTAGAATTTTATCAGTGTGCAGTTAAGAACGAGCTCATAGAGAAACATCATGATGTCACAAATATTAACCAATTTGTTTAGCTGTCTCAATTTCCAAATATGAGAAGTGCACGACATTTTGAACATAGTGCACATGAAAAGTGAATTCATCTAACGAGGTTTATCAACAATGCAAAATCTTTCTATGAGTTCCTAAATTGTCCTCCTTATAATTATATATATTGTTTTGATAACAAGAAGGATAAAATATGTAACAACTAAATCTTCCATATATAAAATAATACAATTTCTCCATAATATAATCTCTATTTATCAATTGCAGAAGCTAAAATGAAGAGCCCATGCTATAACTTCAACACATCATTTATGTAAAATATAAAACCTTCCATAACCATCTTAAAATAAAACTCATTTGAAAATGTAGATAATATTTCAAACCATCTCAAGTATCATAATTTTTTATTACATCATCAGGAATCCTATTATGATATTTATTAAACTAATCTAACTAAAGTACTCATTATGTGGCTTCTCCTTGCTAATCATAGCTCTTTCACTTGGAAATATCATTAACCAAACTTGAGATTAAATCCTTGCAACTAGCGAGTTGCAAAATTGTATTTCCAACCATAAATATAAATCTTTTAGTTTAAATAAAGGTAATTAGTAAAAAGTAAAATAATGAATGTTAAGACGATACCATTCAGGAATATTCATAAGCTATAATAATTAACAATTTCTAAACCATTTTCATAAGTCATTAGTAAAGGATTAGCATTTGATACAAATCAATTTCACAAAACAAACCTTACTTCAGAAAACTATATGCTCAGTGGTACTTACAAGTAGGATTCACCCCGAAAACCCTTGCTTTCCATCTAGTGGTATTTGTAGTGTGACTTAACTATACATTTACTCATTCATCTCACACTGAATGAGATCTCTGACCTTAACCTTCACCTTCAACTAACAATGATCATTTGCTAGAGTGTAGGCATGTACACTGTAATACTTTAACCTTTAGCCTTCATATTTCATGAATCATGCTTAGCTTCATACACTTTCAAGAAAAATAATATATTTAATGGTATTTAATTACATTAGGTAAGGCCTCATTTCTCCTTTTGATAGTTCACGAAGCATGTGAACTCATTAATATCATTTTCTATCCATAACAAATCCATATAAGTCATAAAACATTACCAAACATCTCAAGAGCCTTGGGTTTTAAGTCACATCCCACAAAATCAATGTTTTGTTCTCAAGTTCACTTTTTAGAATTTTTATATGAACTTTGAAAATGTATAACTGATTCTAGCAAAATTGAAATCAAGTAAACCATACTATTCTAGAAACATCTAGATGTTAAACATTGACTAAAAATGGTTCTAGACCAATTTTAACTCACAGAAAATAATGGAACAGTACCAGAGGTCGAGCTGCGTTACTAGTATTGTCATGCAACTTCAAAAATTATTTTCTCCCTCTACAGAACTCCAAATGAGGTGATCTTGGTGGCAATGAAAAGCTTATGATGTCTAGTTTATGTCTATAAACTTTCATCTATAATGGACTTCATTTGGCCCATGTGTGACACAGAGAAGAAAACTGACCAAATAAATAGTAACCATACCATTTCTACATAATTTGGCCAAATTTGAAAAATCATAATAAATTCTATAGAGCTCCAAATTGAGTGCTCTTTAGCTTTGTGAAAAGATCTAGATGAGACCTATGTGGTGGCCAAATTTCATGAAAAAAATCACTCATTTGGTTAGACTTTGATTCAACACACAAAATGGCCAAATTTGAAGCCCAAATGGGTATCTCATGGCACCAAAATGTTTTTCTCTCATCCCATAGCCACTTGGGCAAGTTTAAAAGTATAAATACAACATATAAAAGCATGCCAAATGATTTAAACCATCATAGAGCTCATTCTCACTATGGCACTTGCTATCATACATAAGCATATAATATCACATAAGGGCTCCTTAATGGCAAAAGCATATATAGTCATTCATTTGGTTCCAAGCTTGATACATACATCATATTTACATATATTTGAACATGTTCAATAGCCTACATCATATCTACATCTCATAGTTACAATTCTTGATATCAAAATGCAAACAAAAAGGCCAATTTCTCTATCTCTTTGTCTAAGTCTTGCTTCTTAAGGTTGTTAGCCTCCGTTCCTTGGTCCACTTGGCTCACCTAGATATGGTTAGGCATATGTAACATCCAGTACTTTGATGATAATGATTAAAGATGGCATACCATGAAATAAAGATATTTTTAGAAACCTTACAATGATAGTTAAGTAAGAGTTAGAAAGTGTAAGACAATTAGGCCCTAGGTTTGATAGACTGGACTTGGAATTTATTGGGCTTAATTGGATAGAAAAGCTCAATAAGGATAAAAGCACCAAGTCAAAATGAAAATGGAAGAGAGGTCTAATAATTTAAGGTTTAAGCCCAAGTCCAATAAAGAAGAAAAGACTAAGCCCAATAGGTAAAAGAGGTTTAGGCCTATTCGGAAAGAAGTTCAAAAATTAAAGAAATGATCAAGCCCAATAATAAAGAAAGCCTAAAAACCCAAAAAAAAAGTCTAAAGGTGGAAACTGGGCCAGTTAAATTCAAGACCAAGCCCAATAATGAATTAAAAGAAATTGGGCCAATTAAATGGGCCCTTAGGCATGCAAATGGAGGAAAAAGTTAAAAAGCAAAACCCTAAGATCAATGGCCCATAATTAAAGAGATATGATCTAACGGTGGACTTGAAACCATAGTTAAACTTGCTTCAAACTTCTACTACCTCCCTTCACTTACAAATACCCCCTCCCACTCCCTCATTTCTTCACACTAAGCTTCATCGACTCAAGAGAGAGAAGGAGAGGCAACATAAAGAGAGAAGGAGGAAAAAGGTATGTAATTAAATTTAGGACAAGCATACAAAATGTTAAAGTTAGGCCCCTAAAAGTCAAAGTTAAAGAAAACTAAAGGGGAGCTTGGGTTTTAAGCTAATTAAGCTATGATAAACCTTGTGTTGATGATTATATATGACTATGAATATTTTGGATTTGATATTTGTGGAGACACATTTGAAAGGAGATCACACCAAGAATTTGGAAGAATCCAAGGTAGTACTCTTACCTATTCTTGTTTAAGTATTGGTTTGATGATTAATGAAATGTTGATGGTTTGCCATAATATTATGAATTTAAATGCTCACATGTCTTGATGCTTGATATATTTCATGGCCATGTATAGATATCTTTTCTTGAGCATGTATGTTTAAGGTTATTATGGTAAAGTTATGCTTTATAAATGATGTAAGCATGCTTGAATATGGATGGGTATTGTACTACTGAGATTTCCCCAAATCTCATACCCAAAATTCCCACTTTTAGGTGCAAGCACATCTAAGGGCAAAGGCAAGGAAATAGCAAGTTGATTTATGAAGATTCGTTCCTTGTTTTATGCTATGTTTTGTAGAAGCATGAATGTTCATGATTTTGTTGACCAAGTTATAAAATTATGCTAAAAACCTTATAAGCATTTACTGGGTCCATGGGCTGTAATATAGACCCCTTATTATGTCTAATTATGATTGGAATGAACTCATGGATCTTTATGGCTTGGAAGTGTGCTTAGTTATGCAAAAGTTTTCATGCTGCAAATCTATTTGGATTTTGAGTAACATTACTGTTTGACAGAAAATGTCCTAGTAAATGTTTGAATTAGGTCACGAGATTTTTCAGGTAAAAACTAGACATCTTACGCTTTCCAACAAGCCAAAAATCAAGTCGTTTGGACCTTTGTAGCCTCAGATAAGATTTTTACGAGTTAGTCATGAAATGCTGGATAATTGTTGCTGAGTCGTATGTACTGTAGCTCACACGATTTCTACCACTGTCTGAGCGTCCACATGAACTTTTAGTATGTTAAAGCAGACATTCCAAGCTTTAAATGAAGTCATAATTTGCCTCATTTGGATATGTGTACGAAAATTTATGATTTTTCAAAGTTAGGGGTCAGATTTTGGAACTTTACTGTGTCAATGAATTGAACAGATTTTGAAAAGGAATATACTGAATCAATTGACATGGAATATGAACCGGAACATATTTTTCCCTTAAAGTCGACTCATCAAGCTTTAAGTAGAATTTTGAAGCACATGAAAGCAATTTTGTAGATTAAGTTATGAAATTTCGAAGTTGAGAAAGAATCTAAAAGTTAACCCGCTATTATTTTTCGCGATATTATGGTTTGAGAATATAGATTTTAGAGATTGTAAAAGTCAAATTATCATTTGGAAATGGTTCTAGATGACTATAAGGGTATGAAATATAAGATGTGACATTTTTATGGTATCAGAGCACAGGTTTTGGCACATGGTTAGAAACTTCTATTGTTAGTAAAAGAATAATTTATAGATTTATAAGCTTTAAGTCTTGATCATAGTAGAGATCAACTAATTTTTGTGAACTATAAAGTAGCGAATTGAAGGAAGATGAGCTATTCAAGGAATGCTAGCCAGTGTAAGTCTGATTCCACAGTGAACCAAGTATTTAAGATACCTTTGACTCCTAAAACTTCTTGGTCCCGGATTGACATAGAGGAGAAAATAAAAAGGGATCCGTATCTAGCCAATTTTACCTTAGATACTAAAATTGAGGAGGAAGATTCGAAAGAGGATCCTAACTGGGCACCTAGCTTTATGGACTCCAATATCACAGAGATCAAAGAACAAGGACAAGAGGTAGAGATGGAGATCATTGATGTAGAGGTTATGAAATGGGATGAACCTAAAATGAAGGAACAAGATGTAAAGGAAAGATTCTTTGAGATCTGTGAGAAGGTCAAGGAAGAACATGACAACATCGTAGTTGCTTATGTGGATTTCATGGAACGAGTTGGAAGGTTGTACAAGATTGGTCAGATCAATAGGGTAAGAGTTAAAGATAAAGTATGGATAGAAGCCCTCTTTGATGTACTCCCTGAGGAGGAGTTGTGGTCCCTCATTATAGAAGAAATAAGAGAAAATAATTTACACACGTTTAATGAGAATCTGAGGGAGCTGCAAAAGTGGGCTAGGTGGAAGCTTACTTAAGCTAAAAGTTAGTATTTTATAATGTACTAGTTATAAGTGATAATCTGAGTCTGGGAAGTTTTGATAAGTGTTGTATACCTAAGTAGTCGAACCTAGACACTAAAATGAAGATATGTGCGGCTAAATTAAATATTGTATGAATGCACTATGAATATATAGTTCTTGATATTGATCAACATGCTTAGCATAAATATACTTTCTAGAAATAAGTAAATAAATATCATACTGATTGAGTTAGTTTCAAGATTAAAAGAAAGGATGGCCCATACAAGAAGGCATGCACAAAATATACCAGGAAACAATGAAAGTCCTCCCCTAGACCCTATTCAAATAATTATGGATAGGCTAGATGAACAACAAAGGATAATGGAAAGACTTCAAGAGGTTTTGGCAAAACAAAACCAAGAAAGGGGATGAGTAGCAGATGACCAACCACTAATACCGAAAGTGGTACACTAACCTTTGCAACAACCACAGCCTGAACCAGCGATGGCTCAGGATGATTAGCAATTGATTGCAAGATTTTGTAAATACCGCCACTTTTGGTGAAAAGTTTGATGTTTAAAAGGCTGAAGATTGGATCATGACTGGAAAAGATATTCAAGGTTATGAATTGCACTACAAAACTAAAGGCATGAATGGCTACCTTTATGTTAGAAGAAGAAGCTGATCATTGGTGGAAGAACACAGAATCACTTTGGAAGTGTTCCTGGAAAAATTCTATGAGAAGTACTCTCCCCAGTCAATAAGGGATGAGAAGGAAGTTGAGTTCCTTACACTAAAGCAGAAAGACAATGACCCTTTTGATGAATATTTGGCTAAGCATATATGATTGTCAAGGTATTCTACGTACCTACAGCAAATTAATGATGAAAGATGGAATACGAAAAAAATACAAAGAGGGTTGAGGGCGTCTTTAAGAGAGAGAATTGCTCCTATGTAGATTTAAACCTTCAATGCCCCTGTAGAGGTCTACAGGATAATAGAGAATAGCCTAAAGCATAAGGTTATATCTCAAGAGCCCTCCAAGACCATCAAGATAATGGAAGAAGGAACCTCCAATAACAATAACAATAATAATAAGAAGAAAGGAAAGAAGCCATGGAATGGAAAGAAGTTTAAAAAATATGGAAAACGAGGAAGTCACAACTCATAAAGGAGTGCAACTATTGAATGCATCCAATGTGGGAAAAATCATCGAGATAGGCCATGCTTGTTGGGAACAAACATCTGCTACAGATGTGACAAAGCTGGACCCTATGCATGAGAATGTACTGAGGAGGAAGGCAAAAGACCACAAACTCAAGGGCGAGTGTTCACCCTATCACATAATGAAGCTCGCTAATCATCAGATATGATCCAAGGTGTGCTCAAGATAAATGATTATCTTGTAATTGCAATGTTTAATTCGGGTGCTAGTCACTCATTCATATCCTATGACTGTGCTAGGCATCTAGGTCTGATTATAAGTAGAATGCCTTATGATTTGATTGTTTCCACTCCAACTAGAGTTAAAGTAAGGACCCCCTGAGTATGTTTAAACTGCATTGTACAATATGAACACTATAGTAGCACTATAGACCTTATCTACATGCCTTTCCATGAGATCGATGTCATAATTGGCCTAAACTGGATGTCCGAAAATAATATCCTATTAGATTGCAAAAATAAAACCCTAGTGCTACCCCAAATTGAAATAGTCCCATGTATAGAGGGGAAGCTTAACTTTATGACTATAGCCCTAACAGAGAGATACTTGGAAAAAAGATGTCAAGGGTATGTAGTGTTTTTCTTTGTCCAAACTGAAGTTGAAGAAGGTATTGATGCAATTCCTATAGACAAAGAATTCCCTGAAGTTTTTCCAAAGGAGATTAGTGGGTTACCCCCTGAAAGGGAAGTGGAATTTTCAATTGATGTTGTGCTTGGAGTAAGACCAATATCTAAAGCCCCTTATAGGATGGCATCGAATGAAATGGTTGAATTAAAGAAACAGATAGAGGAGTTGTTAGAAAAAGAGCTTATTAGACCAAGTGTGTCTCCATGGGGTGCTCCAGTGCTTTTTGTTAAAAAGAAAGATGGAAATTTAAGATTGTGCATTGATTACAGGGAATTAAACAAGGTAACTGTAAATAATAAGTACCCACTTCCTAGAATTGATGATTTACTGGATCAACTAGTTGATGCTTGTATGTTCTCTAAAATTGATTTAAGATTAGGATATCATCAACTAAGGGTGAAAGTTGACGATGTTATGGCATTCAGAACCAGGTATGGTCATTATGAGCTCTTAGTAATGCTATTTGAACTTACCAATGCACTTGCTATTTTTATGGATTACATGAACAAAATCTTTAGGCAGTTCTTAGACAAGTTTGTTGTGGTCTTTATTGATGACATTTTAGTGTACCCAAATCTTTTAAAGATCATAAAAAGCATTTGAAAGTTGTCCTAAATATTTTAAAAGGATAACGGTTATTTGCTAAACTCAGTAAATGAGAATTTTGGCTCACAAAAGTTAGATTCTTAGGTTATGTCATCTCTCAGAATGAGGTTGTAGTAGATCTCAATAAACTATAAGTGGTTCTAAAATGGGAAAGGCCTAAGACAATTACTGAGATAAGGAGCTTTATGGATTTAGAGGGTTACTACAAATGGTTTATATAGGATTTTTCTCAAATTGCTTTACCACTAACAAGGCTAACAAGAAAGAATCAGCCTTTTGTGTGGGACAAAAAATGTGAGAAAAGTTTTTAAGAGTTAAAAAGGAGGCTTACCTCTACCCCTGTATTGATCATACCAAACCCTAGTCAGACCTACATGGTCTGTATTGATGCAAGTAAGAATGGATTGGGTTGTGAGTTAATGTAGGAGGGAAGGGTAGTTGCCTATGCTTTAAGACAATTGAAGCCTCATGAGGAAAATTATCCCACACATGATTTAGAACTCATAGCAGTGGTTCATGCACTAAAGATATGGAGGCACTACCTTTGTGGGGCAACCATAAAGATTTACTGTGACCATAAAAGTCTCAAGTATTTACAAGATCAAAAGGAATTGAACTTGAGACAAAGAAGATGGATGGAACTACTAAAACATTATGATTTTGAGTTAAAGTACCACCTAGACAGAGCTAATGTTGTAGCTGATACCCTAAGTACGAAGGCGGTGCATGTGGCTAGTGTAATGATAAAGGAAGAGAAACTGTTAGAGGATTTTAGAGATGTGTGTTTCTTGCACATGACATATTTAGGAAATGCAAGGTTGGGAAATATGAATTATGGAGAAACCATAATTGATAGGGAATTAGGAAATCAAGTGAAAGAAGCTCAGAAAGATGATCAGTTTGTACGAATGATTCATGAAAATAGGAGCAGAGGAGGAGCTCAAGAGTTTGAGATCTCAGCTGATGGAATATTGCAATACTTAAAAAGGGTTTACATTTCTCCAAAGCCAAATCTAAGACAAAAAATTTTGGAAGAAGCACATAAGAGTAGATATACCATTCATCCAGGTGTAGTGAAAATGTACCACGAATAGGTATACCATTCATCCAAGTGTGGTGAAAATGTAGCATGAATTAAAGAAATGTTTCTGGTGTCCTAGAATAAAAAGAGATGTCACTAAGTTTATGGCTAGATGTTTAATGTGGGAAAACATAAAGGTGGAGCATTAAAAGCCAGCTACACTACTGCAACCCTTGGACATCCCAGAATGGAAATGGGATACATCTATGGATTTTATCATGAGTTTGCCAAAGATGACTTTAGGAAATGATGTTATATGGGTAATAGTTGATCAGTTAACTTAGTCAGCTCATTTCCCACCCATCAAAGCCACCCATTCGATAGATAAATTAGCTCAGTTATATGTTAAGGAAATTGTAAGGCTACACAGAATGCCAAATAGTATAGTATCTGATCAAGATCCTAGGTTTATCTCAAAGTTCTAGAAATCATTGTAGGAAGCAATAGGCATGAAATTGAGGTTTAGCACAGACTATCATCTATAAACTAATGGACAAACTGAAAGGACCATCCAAACCTTTAAAGACATGCTAAGGTCTTGTGTGTTAGAGATGAAAAGAAACTGGGATGCATACTTGCCATTGGAAAAATTTGCATATAATAATAATTATCATTCTAGTATTCAAATGGCACCATATGAGGTATTGTATAGGAGGAAATGATGGACAGAACTTAGAGAAAGGAAGTTGTATGGCCTAGATTTGGTAGATTAAACTACAAAATAGATTGAAACGATTAGAAAGAAACTTCTAACAGCTTAAAATAGGTAGAAGAGTTATGCTGATAAAAGGAGAAGGCCACTAGAATTTAAAGTTGGAGATCATGTCTTTTTGAAATTATCTCCAACTATTGGGATCAGTCAATCTATCAAAGTTAAAAAGCTAAACCTAAAATAGATAGGGCTATTTCAAATTCTATCTAGGGCAAGATAGCTTTACCTTCTAACCTAAGTCAAATCCATGATGTCTTCCATGTTTCCGAAATAAAGAAATATCATCCAGGCCTAGCACATGTTATAGAATATGAAAATATAACCTTACAACATAATCTATCTTTTGAGGTAAAACCGGAAAGGATCATAGATTATAAGGTGAAGCAGCTCAGAAACAAGAGCATTCCATTAATTGAAGTGGTCTGGAAAAGACTTTCACCTTAGGAAGCTAATTGGGAAAAAGAAGATGACATGAAAGAAAAATATCCCAAGCTATTTATATGAGGTATGTCTTAAATTTTGAGGGCAAAATTTATTTTAAGGGGGATAGAATGTAACATCTGGTACTTTGATGATAATGATTAAAGATGGCATACCATGAAATAAAGGCATTTTTAAAAACCCTACAATGATAGTTAAGTAAAGGTTAGAAAGTGCAAGACAATCAGGCCCTAGGTTTGATAGACTAGACTTGGAATTTATTGGGCTCAATTGGATAGAAAAGCCCAATGAGGATAAAAGGACCAAGCCGAAATGAAAAATGGATGAGAGGCCCAATAAATTAAAGTTTAAACCTAAGTCCAATAAGAAGAAAAGGCTAAACCCAATAGGTAAAAGAGGTTTAGGCCTCTTGGGAAAGAAGTTCAAAAATAAAAGAAAGGATCAAGCGCAATAAGAAAGAAAGCCTAGAAGCCCAACAATGAATTAAAAGAAATTGGGCCAATTAAATAGGCCCTTAGGCATGCAAATGGAGGGAAAAGTTAATAAGCAAAACCTTAAGATCAATGGCCTATAATTAAAGAGATTTGATCCAATAGTGGACTTGAAACAATAATTAAATTTGCTTTAGAATTTTACCACCTCCCTCCACCTATAAATTCCCCCTCCCACTCCCTTATTTTTTCACACCAAGCTTCATCCACTCAAGAGAGAGAAGGAGAGGAAACATAAAGAGAGAAGGAGGAAAAAGGTATCTAATTAAATTTAGGACAAGCATACAAAATGTTTAAGTTAGGCCCCTAAAAGTCAAAGTCAAAGAAAACTAAAGGGGAGCTTGGGTTTTAAGTTAATTAAGCTATGATAAACCTTGTGTTGATGATTATATATGACTATGAATATTTAGGATTTGATATTTGTGGAGACACATTTGAAAGGGGATCACACCAAGAATTTAGAAGAATCCAAGGTAGTACTCTTACCTATTCTTGTTTAAGTATTGGTTTGATGATTGATGAAATGTTGATGATTTGCCATAATGTTATGAATTTAAATGCTCACATATCTTGATGCTTGATATATTTCATGGCCATGTATAGATATCTTTGCTTGAGCATGAATGTTTAAGGTTATTATGGCTAAGCTATGCTTTATAAATGATATAAGCATGCTTGAATATGGATAGGTATTGTACTATTGAGATTTCGCCAAAATTCCCACTTTTAGGTGCAAGCACATCTAAGGGCAAAGGCAAGGAGATAGAAAGTTGATTAATGAAGATTCGTTCCTTATTTAATGCTATGTTTTGTGGAAGCATGAATGTTCATGGTTTTGTTGACCAAGTTGTAAAATTATGAGAAAAACCTTATAAGCATTTATTTGGTCCATGGGCTGTAATATAGACCCCTTATTATGTCTAATTATGATTGGAATGAACCCGTGGATGTTTATGGCTTGGAAGTATGCTTAGTTATGAAAAAGCTTTCATGCTCCAAATCTATTTGGATTCTGAGTGACATTGTTGTTTCATGGAAAAAGTCCTAGCAAATGTTTGAATTAGGTCATGAGATTTTTAAAGTAAAAACTAGACATTGTTGTGTCAAGTTGTTTGGACCTTTGTAGCCTCAGATATGATTTTTACAAGTTAGTTATGAAATGCTGGATAACTGTTGCTGAGTCATCTGTACCGTAGCTCACACAATTTCTACCACTATCTAAGCATCCACATGAGCTTTTAGTATGTTAAAGCAGACATTCTAAGCTTTAAATGAAGTCATAATTTTCCTCATTTGGATATGTGTACAAAAAGTTATGATTTTTCAAATTAGGGGTTAGATTCTAGAACTTTACTGTGTCAATGAATTGAATAGCTTTTGAAAAGGAATAAACTGAATCAATTGACATGGAATATGAACCAGAATATATTTTTCCCTTAAAGTCGACTCATCAAGCTTTAAGTGGAATATTGAAGCATATGAGTACGATTTTTGTAGATTAAGTTATGAATTTTTGAATTTGAGAAAGAATCTAAAGGTTAACCCACTATTGTGTTCCACGATATTATGGTTTGAGGATATAGATTTTAGAGATTGTAAAGGTCAAATTGTCATTTAGAAATGGTTTTAAATGACTATAAGGGTTTGAAATATAAGATGTGACACCTAAGGTTATAAGAGGCCCTAAAAACCATTAGAACTCTTAGAATGGTCAAAACCCCTTCAGTTTGCATTTTAGAGTGTCAGTTAACCAAATTAAATCCAATTTGAGTGAAACCAAAGTATTTTTATGATTTAGAGGACCTAAAAGTTATAATGGAAAAGATAGTTCTAAAAAAGGATTTGAAATGAATTCAAATGAAGAAACTAAAATTTAAGGACATAGTTGGAATTTTAGAGATTGTTATAAATGGTCTTACATTCTTATATATCACATCCCATTCTTCTCTTTTTTCTTAATCGACTCATTTTCACTCTAAAATAGAAATTGAACCAGTTAAAGGTGGGCCACCAAAGAGGGACCAATGAGGAAGAAAACTAAGCTTGAAAAGTGTAAGAAATTGTCTCTTTTTCATGCTTCTCCTTTCATTAAACTTCTTCTCTTCCTTCCCCTCTCTCTTCCTATGGTTTTGATGATTTGTTTGGACATGTCTTATGACTAGTTTAGTAGAAAAGAGTGATAGTTTGAAAGGAAGCTTGGAAGCATAAGAAAGTGTTCTTGAAGAGCTTGTAAATAAGGTAAGAAAGCATGGTTTAAAGTGCTTCTTCTTTGCTCCTTCTTATCTTCTTCATTTCAGCTAGTTTAGGGATGATATATTAGGAACCTTATTTTGATCCAAATTTAATAGGATTTGGGGTTTTGGAGTATAAGGAATAAGAATATGCAATTGAAACCAAAAGAAAAGCTTTAGAAATTAAATTATGGTAATTAGCATTTTGGTTGCACTTAGGGATTTATGGAGCTTTCTAGTGATAATTTAGATTGTGTAAAACCATGTTAGAGTTCTCAAGATATCTAGGAAGCTTTATGGATGGCAAATTCCATATGAAAACTAATAAAACTCCATGGGCTCTATAAGTGTGTGTGCATCTCAGGCGAGAAGGGGATTCCATACCTAGGGAGAGTTTGCTTTGATTCCAAGGATATAAATGGCCTAGAAATGAATAATAGACACCAAAGGAACCATTGGTTTAAATTTAGAAATCATATTTTAAAAGTTGGAAGTTTAAGTTCCTTTTAGGCATAAAGAAGCAACTTCATGTTTAGCTTCTTTGATTGAGTTTGTGATGACTCTAATAACTTTAAATGGAGTCATGTGACTTAGATTGAGTGAAAAATTGGAGCCAAGATTATAAGTTATGTGAGTTGCTTCATTATGCTCTTGCATGAAATCATAACTATGGCATAAAATAGAAATAGCTTGTGTAGAGTTTATGTGAGACTAGAGATGGTTCCATTGATGTGATTGTATCTTGTTTGATGTGTCTAGGCCAAGCCAACCAAGCTCCTCCTAGGTATGGGTGTGAGGCTGAAAAGGGGAGGTAGAATTCAAGGAAGAAATTGTGCTTTTTGAACCAAGGTAGCTTTCTATCTTTTCTTGTATACATTTTTTGTTGTTTGATTGACATTGAATGCTTGTATGTGTGTTTAAATCATAAGACATGCCTATAGCTATTGGTTTGATGTTATGGCACAATTATGCTTCTTGAATTGCTTTTGAATTGTGAGATTGCTCTTTATGGGTGAGGTGATACTAAAAGTCCTTTAAAATGGATGAAGAGAAGCCAAAAGTCCCTAAGAATGAGTGAGATAATGCCAAAAGTCTCAAGAATGAGTGAAGCTAAGTCAAACGTCCTTAGAAAAAGGATGAGTCTAATCCAAAAGTTTCAAATAATAGGGTGAGACTAGACCAAAAATCCCTAGAGCTTGATTTTGATCTTAACATGCTTATATAATCTTGAACACATGATTTGAATGGTTTTTGAATATGTTTAATGCATACTTGTATTCATTAACATGATTATGTGCCATGTATGCTTACATGAAGGGTGAAAGAGTTATTGGGATTTTTTGAATCTCACTCTACCCCACTTTCCATGTAACTTTGTTTAAGTGAAGCTTAAGGAGCAAAGAATGGAAGCCAAGGAGCATAATTTGTAATACTTTGATAATAGTATAGTTTTTTATGTAAATTAATGTCAAAGTATGTATATACAAGTTATATATGAGTTGTAAACCTTTGAGCATATGTAAAAATATGTAAATATGTTGTATGAATTTGGAGCCATATGTATGAGAATGCATGATTTTGGTATTTTGGAGCCTTTACATGAATGTGTATATATGCAAGTAGGATAGTGAATTTGAGCTCCATGATAATTTGAATCATTTTGGGTGTTTCTATATGCTATGTTTACACTTTTGGACATATTCAAATGGTCATGGTGTGGTTGAAAGGTCATTTGGTGTAATTTGACTCCATTATGGTCCTAAACTAAGCCATATTTTGCCCCTAAACCAAAATAGACCAAATGAATGAGTTTTGGCATGAGATTTTGCAGACATATAGTCTCATTGAGAATGTTTCATAGAGCTAAAGATCATGATTTTTGTAGCTCTGTAGAATATCTTATAATTTTTTAAAGTTGGCCAAATTATGCAAAAACTCTTATAGTACAATTCTTCTGGGTAGTTTGGTTTTTGACATCTTTGAAGAGCCAAATGAAGTTCAATGCTCATGAAATTTTACAAGCATGTAGTTAGCATCATAAGCTTTCCACAACCACTGAGATCACTCAATTTAGAGCTATGTATAGTGAGATATGAATTTTTTAAATTGTATGTCTTTTGTAGTATGTGAAACAGACCCTAAATATTGTTCCATTAGTTTTTGTAAGCCACATGATATTGTTTTGATGTGAAATTTTTATAAAAGTTAGATGATGTCCTGAGCTTTCTAAAAATTCCTAATTTACATGATTTAGAGTTCTTTACCTCAGGTTATGAAGTTTTAAAACTAGTGATAGAATTATGGAATTGCATGGAATGATGTACTTCTGCTAACTTGTGTTGCTTGACCTTAAACTCGATTTCCATACTTCTTTTATGATATTTCTAGTTGAGCAAGTATATTAAGGATACGTTGGCATCAAATCAAGTCAATTTAAAGGTTGCAATAATATCTTGTCAACACGATCAATAATCTTGTCGATAAGATCTTGTATTTTACACTATAAAATCTAAGACCTTGTGTAACACCATAATTTCTTGACTCATTTTGATAACCATAATATTTTATATATTTTAATCCCCTAACTTAGAAATTTTAGTTCCAAATGTGGTTTTAAGACTTTAATTAGATAAGATTTCATTTTAATAGCCATTTCTATATTTTAGGAGTTAATTTGTAAAAATTTGGCTTTTAATGCTCATTTTATCTTAAACAATTTTTGTGAATATGCCTATTTGATTTTTCCCACTCTTTTGTGCAGAATTTTAATATGAATTTGGAGCTTGAACAAGCATTTGATTTAAAGAAGAGAAAGGAATGATTAAAGAAGCATGACCTTGAGCTAAAGAGAAACCTAAGAGCTAAATGAAGAAGAGAAGAAGCTTGCAAGCTGAGGTTGGAAGGAGACCACGTGGGAAGTGAATGAAAAGCAAGCAACTTAGCTGAAACAAGAAGCATGGAGAGGAGCAAAACATATCCATCCAAGTATCATTCAGCAAGTTGAAGTTCCACGAGAAAGATGGAGAAACAAACATGCAGAAGTCACGTGGAATGAGGGATTTGAGAAAGAAGGTATGGCTTGATAGCAGAAACAGAAAGGAAGCAATGGGTTGTGCATGGAATTGAAATCAAGAAGCAAACTCAAAACAAAAGAGAAGTACACAAAGAAGCTGCATGGGAGAAAAGCGAGCTGAACAGGGAAGAAACATACAGGCAGTAGCTCACAAACTCAAGCAAAACATGGGCTAGGTTTAAGAGAGAAATGAAGCTCAGGCAAAAAACGTGAAGCAGCTGCATGGAACGAGTTGAAAAATGAAGAAAGAAAGCCAAAGCTTTGGCTAAGAATTAAAGAAGCAGCGAGCAGAATACGTGGAGGAAAGGAGGACGTGATTTTTAGCATGAGAATAATGAGTTGCATGGTTCGAAGAAAGCAATGTGAAATATAATAAAATAAACTAAAGTGGGGCCCAATTCATATAATCAAAATAAGATATTGACATGGATTTAGCTACGGGCAAGGGAAGAATGACAAGGCAGCACTTAAACGAAGGGCTGAGTAGCACGTGATTGATTAAGAAAGAAACGCTGGAGCTGAGGGAAAGAGCTTTCCACGTGAAAATGAATATGTGAAGCATGATGGTAGCACGTGATATGGACGTGGGGGGGAAGCTCAGGCAAGGGCAAAAATCACTCATCCACCATGTCATTATTCACGCCTTCATTCTCTCCACCCCTTCGTCCACTGCAGAGACATACCACTCCACCCTTTGCCCACTCCTCCATTCTCCATTCCACCATAATATGAAGCTCTAATCTCCATCTTGAGCCTAGCAAGAGAGGAAGCTCTTGAGTTGAAGCTTGAATCCATGGATGAGCAACATTTTTGGCTAAGATTTTCTTATTTTTCCAGCACTTTTTCTCTTTCTTGTATTTGCTTGGTTAAGGAATATTGGATTGAGAATTTGTGTAATTGATTAGTGGCTGGTTAGGCACTAATTAGAATGTTGTTTGACTGATTATGTGATTGAATTAGTACTAAATTTTTCAATTTCCTACAATTATCCATGTATGCCACGAAGGTGTTCGATGAAATGCATGAGTGAGATTATGTGCTTGATTGCTTGATTTGAGAATTCCTTGGTGTTTAGTTAGTTAATTAAACATTTTTGGATGATGAATCATAAGCTAATTAATCGGTTAATCAATCAAATTGGGTGTTCATTGATCTTAAAGACAAGAATTAGTAATTTAATATACAGTTGAGATCTTAATTCAACATTAGATCGTTAATCTCTTGATTCTTGCATGGTAACTCAAAATACATTTGCCATAGACACAATTAGGGACTCTTAGGCCAGAATTAATCACAATTGGATTAGGATAAGGATAGTGGATACCAAGGGACGAATCCAAAGCTAGTCACAAGACCATCATTCACCATAATTCATCTAATTAGGTAGTGTTTATGAATTTTAATTCAATTATATTTTGCTTAGTTCAATTAGATCAAAAATCCCCCCCAATTAGATAGCTTTTAGGATTCTTTAATACTTAGAAAACCCACTTAAACATTGAATTCCATTTCCAAGGGAGATGACCTAGGTTGTGCTACTAGCTATATTTTTAGTCAACCTAGTTTTATTTTGAGGGTTGTGCGACAAGCCTGTCACATTTCATGCTATATCTATGCTTCCCATTATGCATCTCATGGAAGAATCAAGAAAATAGCATAAAATAATGAATATTTTTATCACATATGAAAATTTCATTCGGTGTCATGTGAACCATGTAAGCTCATACGTCACATTATCATATTTAATTACATGAATACAACTTATTTCCATCATAAAAAGTGGCCTACATCTCAAGGAACTTGAAGGAATGCATGAAATATACATATATAATTTCGGCCAGCTTTGTCCTCATTTTTGTCACAACTTTGAAAAATCATAACTAAATCTAGAAAAATCAAAATCATGCATTCTTGGCTGTTCTGGAAAGCTAATGATGTCTAATTCATACTAAAAATATTTCCAGACTATAAAATCTAACACAAAGGACATTTGACATTCAAAAAAGTCCAGAGGCCAAGCTATCTACTGATGCTGTCACAGATTTCTACAGCAAACTTAAAAAATGTCCAATTAATTTCACGAAAATCCCACCTATACAATTGATACAAATCTAGAAATTTGTGGATGTTAGCTAGAGGGAAAAAATAACTTTAGACCAGTTCAGGCATACTCAGACCTCAAAATCTAATCAAATAGCAACAAAGGTCAGTTGGAATTCCTGATACTGGATAGATTCTTTGAAAATTTATATCTCCCTCTCTAGACCTCCAATTGAGGTACTTCAAGTTAACACAAGTTACTGTGAATCTATAGTGTTTTTGAATAAAATTTTATGGTAATTGGACATCATTTGAGCCTTGTGTGATAGATTTCATTTTTAGACCAGTATGAACAGTGACATGACCAAAACCAAAAAATTTGCCAACTTTGAAAATTCATCAAATATTCTGTAGACCTCTAAAAATTCTACTCTTTACCTTCCCAAAAATCTCTCAACATGTTCTAATTGCATGCCAAATTTTAGAGTAGGAAGAGCTCATTTGGATAAAAAGTGACACAGGGTTCTAAATTGGTCAATTTTGGCTCCATAAGGGATACCAAAATGTCCAAATGGCTTTCCTTAGGGTTTGGCACCTCTTGAGCAAGTCTAAAAGCATAATTAAGACTTGTGTGAGCTATCCAAATGGTCCCAAATTCCATGCCTCTCATTTTAGCTATGCCACATGCAATTATACATATACTTCCACGATGAAAACTTGCCAATATATAAACAAAATGTGCATATTCATACATACAACTTTAACTCTCATTCATACATCACTTATTAACATAATTACACATGTTCAAGAGGTCATAGGTCATATACAATCATATATGACAACATTTTCTACCTTGATGACCTTAAAGAAGCAAATTTCATACATTTGAGTGTCATACTCTCATCTCTCAAGTGGTTGGCTTCCATCTCCTTGCTCTCTTGGTCTACCTAGCATGTTAGAATATTGGAGAGGAGGGGATGAGATTCAAAGAATCCTAATAGCTCATCTCCCATTCAATCATATATAATGGATGTAAACAAATCTCATAAATGCATGTATGGTCATGTTGACATGTACAAGAATTCAAGAGACATTTTCATCATTTGAGAAGGTTATACATAGCGTACAAAGGCTTGCTAAGCAAGTGGATTGGCCTTACCCAATTTCTTATGGATATTGGACTTGCCTCACCCATTCTTTAAGAGATTCTTGGATTCAACCATGCTTTTAGGAGACTCTTTGCTTTGTCTCAACCAATCTCAAGGATTCTTGGCTCATCCTCACCATGACTAAGGGTTCTTGGCCTCACTACACTCAAGCAAACCAAAGCACACATCATAAACATCATATAAAACATAATATGTCATCATAAAACCATGGCATATGAAATCATGAAATCATACTTTTCATAACTTAAAAATACACATACATACATTTTAAGACAAGCTAAGCACACATCCATGCATGAGAGAAGGTGAAGAGAGCTACCTTGGATACAATTACACACTTTTTCCCTTGAATGCAAGCTCTCTTTTTTGGCCACACACACATAAGGAGGTGGAGATCATCTCTCTTGGCCTAGACACATCAAATGGAAGCTAATTAGGCTTATGGAATTAATTCTAAGGCCACACATCTTCCTTAAACACTAACTTGATCTAATGACCCCTTTATGGTTCCAAAATGCACCTAATGAAGCAACACCCATCAAATAAATTTTAGGCTCCATTCTTTCCTTTCAAATATGATTCTTGACTTCTTTTAAGCCTTTTAGAGTCATCACACAATCAAAACCAGGAGCCTAACTACATGTTGCTTCTTTAACTCATATTATGGAACATAAGGCACAATCTCACATTCTATGCTTTCTAAATTTTTTCCAAGGCTTAATCTCATATTCATTCATCATATATGACTCAAAAATGGACTTAGAGAAATTTAAAACTCTCCCTAGCTACTCAAACCCCTTTAGGCTGAGGCTATGGAGGAATTAAAGCTTCATGGACTTTGCTTTGTTTTCTTGATTGAGGAAGCACATGGGGAGACTTCTAGGGATCTTAGGAGCTCAATTAAACATTCATTTAGGCCTAGGAATATTATATCAGATCAAATTTTGAAGGGAACCCATGAAACCCTAGGTTTGCTACCTTAAAAATCCATGGCTTTTTCTTGAATTTCTTTGCATATTCTTACTTTCAATTCATGGAATTCACCCTTGGTTCCCCTCAAAATTTCAGCCCTATAGCATCTACATACATGGGGCAAAATATGGAGAAGAAGAGGGGAGGAGTAGCTACCATGGGATGCAAGATTTACCTTGTTTTCTTGCTTTTTCTCACTTAAATCTTGTGTTCTTTGAGCTCCTCTCTTCAAATCCTAATTTTCCCCTCAATTTCTCCTTTAAAATAGATCCATATGCTTCATTATAATCATAGGAAATAAAGGAGAATGAAGGAGGAGAGGTTTGGAAGAGAAAGAGTATGAAAAACTACTAAATTTCCATACCTTAAGCCTTTGATTTCTCCTCCTCTTTGCCTTCCTCTTGTGCACCACTCTCCCTAGGGTTTTCCTCTAGTTTTGGGCAGAACTTGCTCATGCAAAATGAAGGGAGAAGAAGGGTGCATCATATATATAGGTGGGAGGAAGTTACACTTTTCAAAAATTTCTATTTTGCCTTTCGTTCTTGGCATTTTTGTTTCTCCTTCGTTTTAGATCCTTTTTGAGAACCTTCTTTTCCATTACAAAATTTAGGTTCCCAATTTCATAAAATACCTTTGGAATCACTCAAATCAGACCTAAAACCTTCTCAAATGAATCCGTTAAAGTTCGGGTGCATCGATATTAGAAAACGTCCATCGGAGGGGTTTTAATTGTCCCGAGGCTTTCCATGATTTTCAGGGCCTTTGAGAACCCCAAAGAATTCAAAACTTTCATTTTAAAAATCCCTCCTGTGTGAATTTCAAAATTTGCTCAAAATTACAAAATTGCCATTATGTTTCATAAGTTTTTCGTAAGAAATTTTTTCTTCATTCTAACTCTATTTTTCTTTCCGTCTGAGCCTAAGATTTTCATTTCTAGGAGTCTAGAATGCTTCCCAAATTTTTCATGACCTTAACTACATCATTTCAGGGAACTTCCTTTTATATCCAGTGAGTTTTGTTCATTGACGGAGAAATCGTACGTTATATTTCTCACATTTTCTCTCATTTTCAGGGAACCAGATGTTACACCTTGTTAACAAGGTTTTCTATCAGTAGCACAAGGTTCTCTAATATAGCAAGTTCTAGCATATGATATGTAATAGTGTGATATTTTGGTATCAGAGCAATGGTTAAGGCCATATAGTTATCTATTTGGCTTTTGAATTATATGAGTAGCTTATATCGTGGTGTGATTTGCTAAAGAATAAATGAGATTCATATGTATATGTTGTTGGATTATAATTGTGTATTGAGGTTATGGTTGTTTTTAGATGAAATGGTAACCACTAGATGGGGCAGGCCAACTAGGGCTAAAAAGGTTGAACTTGAGCACCTTCTACATACCATCATGGAGCGGTTAGATAAACATGAAGCCATGATGCAGCAACAGCATAAAATGATAATGTAGCTACAGAATGCCCTTGCTAGGCAAGAGGAGATGAGAAGAGAGGCCCCTGTACCACAGCCATCTAGCTCAAGCATTTCACCTGCACCTCTGCAAGATCCAGCTCAGACCCAAATGCCTATCCAGAAGTTGCTTAATCAGTTTAACAAGAATGGTCCACCCTTATTTGATAGGGATTTGGATGCGAATAAAGCTTAGGCATGGGTTATGTAATATCTGACTCCTCAAAAATGTGAGAAAACGTGAGAAACGTAACATACAATTTCTTCCCAAATGTATGAAATCCACCGGATACAAAAGAAAGTCACCCAGATAGAGTGATTTGAGGTCTAATAAAATTAGAATAATATTCGAAACCACAAATAAGGCTAATTTAAGTCCAGAGGTGCCTTAAAACTAGAGCCAAAATAGCCAGATGGATTTTAACGAAAATGCAACAAAACGTAAATGTATTTTTTGTAATTTTGGTCAATTTTTAGAATACTCATAGGAGGCCTTTTTAAATGGAAAATTTGAGTTCTTTAAGGTTCTTAAAGGCCCTAAAGACTATGGAAAGCCCCGGGACAGTTAAAGCCCCTCCGGTAGATGTTTTCCAATGATGGTGAGCATGAACTTTAACTGATTCGTTCGAGAAGGTTTTAGCTCCAAATTGAGTGATTCCAAAGGCATTTTATAAGATTGAGGACCTAAATTTTATTACAGGAAAGAAAATTCTTGAAAAGGAGCTAAAATGAAGATAAAATGAAAATGCCATGACAAAAGTGCAAAATTAGAATTTTGTGAAAAAGTAGCTTCTTGAACTCTTTACAAACTTCACGCCACATCTCCTCCTCATTTCACTGGCTTGCTTCTGCCCAAAAACATAAAGGAAGACCAGCTCTCTTGGATGCACCAAGGAGGAGCAGAAAGGAGAAGAAAAAGCAAGAAAAAGGTAAGGAATTTCATGGATTTTCTTGGTTCTTCCTTAGTAAATTTATTCTTTTCCATTTTCCCTTCTTTCCCATGGAATTTTTGATGTATTTGGGACTGTTTTAAGGTCAAGCCAAGGAGGGAAATTTCATGTTTGGAGAGGAGAAGCCAAGCAAGGGAAGAATCATCCAAGAAACCAAGGAAAAATAAGAAAAAATCTCATCTCCATAGTAGCTTCTCCTTGTTCCTCCTTCTTGCATGTTCTACCAGCCTAGGGAGATCTAAGAGGGCTTGGATTTTGGACAGAAGCAAGGATAAATTCTAGGAAATTGAGTGTCAAGAATAAGAATATGCCAAGAAAATTAACTAAGAATCCTTAGGTTTTAAGATAGGAAGGTTAGGGTTTTAGTTGCACCTTGAACTCTACCATAAATCCTAGCTATATTTTATGATGTGTAAGAGTTCATATATGATGGAGGTGAGCTAAGAGACTTTAAAGAGCTTGAACAAAATCAAGAACTTAAAAACAAAAGGGCTGGACGTAACTCTAAAAGATGGCCAACTAAAGATCCATTGCAAGGTATGGGAGGCCCATGCACAAGATCAAGGGCCAAAGCTATGAAGGAGGCCTTGAATGGAGTGATCCAAAAACTAATGAACTTGAAGCCCATAGTCTTAGCTGAATATGAAGCCCAAAAGGAATAAAATGGCATGAAGATTATTTCATATCTACAAGATGCTAGCCCAAGCCCGAAAGGAGCCTAATTGAAGGAGCCCAGCCATTTTCCACAAAATTCTCTTAGTTTTATTTTGATTGTTTCTGTTTCAAATTCTTTAGCTTTATTAGGCGCCATTCTTGGTGAATTTGTCCAGACTTAAATTTCTTTTATTTTCTTGCCAAACCTAAGAGTTATTTTGTATTTAGGGTTTTATTTTTCAAATGCCTATATAAGGCCCACTTGTACTCCAAGAAGAGGCAGATTGAATGAATTCTATTTTCAGAATCTTTTCTGATTTGTGAGGTTTCTCTTGTGGCCTTTGTGTGCTGGAGAAAATCTTTGACTTATTAAAGGAGTGGTTTCCTTTGTGGCATCCCGGATTAGGGTTCCAAGAGACGGGTTCTCTTAGGGTTCAATTCCATTGACCAACATCTCTTCTTCTTCTTCTTCTTCTTTTTGTTTCTTTCTTTGTTCTTTCTTGCTTGTTGTCCAGATCTGCCTATTTTCTTGTTTTTGTGTTGCTTGCCAAATTTCGATCACTGATCCGTGTAATTGGGGTTCCTAGAATGGGTTTCTACGGAGTCTCATATCATCTGGTATCAGAGCAATGGTTGAGGTTGGTTTCATCCACTTTTTCCTTGTTCTTTTCCCTTATTTCGTCTAATTCTTTTATGTTCGTCCATATTTTTGTGCGGCTATTTCTGGTGTTTTCCTTTGTATTTTTGGATGTTTAATAGGTCTTTCTTGTGTTTCAAGATCTCTTCTTTCTGCTCGATTTGGAATCACATCAATTTGATTTTTGTAGAGCAAGTTATAGCTATTTCTTTTCCCTTATTTCGTTTGATTCTTTTCTGCTCGTCCTTTTTTTCATGCGGCTGTTTCTGGTGTTTTCCTTCATGTTTTTGGATGTTTAATAGGTCTTTCTTGTGTCTCAAGATCTCTTCTTTCTGCTCGTTTCGGAATCACATCAATCCGATTTTTCTAGAGCAAGTTATAGCTATTTCTTTCGTGCATGTCATTATGATCTTTCAGAAATCTTGTGTTCAGAAATCTTGTGTTCTGTTTGCAAATTTTAGCACCTTTGAGATTCGAAAAAAAAAAAAGTATATTACAATGAAAAAAAAAAAAGAAAAGAAAAGAAGGAAAAGTTGGAAAAAAAGAAGAAGTCAGAATCTGTGAAAAGGGAAAGTTGTACTGGAAATTATAAAATTTTGAATTGTTGACTTGAATTGCAATTGCTGAAGATCTAGTCATTTCTGATTCTGGGAATTACCATTTTTTATTCCTTGAGTTAATCTGATCATTAAAAGTCATTTTGTGCATAATTCATAAAAGCAAATTTGCATTCATTCACCTTGTTCTAAATTTCAAATTTCTGATTGCTTCAATACTGATTCCAAATTCCAATTTTCTTTCCATAACTCTTGATAATTAATCATTTAACCATTTGTTCTCCCATAATCTGCCACATACCATTTCTTCCATAAATTCATTGTCTTCATTTCCTTTTCTAGTCACTTGCTGTATTTTTCATTGGCTGCACCTACGAATTTTTTTAAAAATGTTGGACTTTTGTTGTCTCTTTGAGAACTTTACATCTTGGGTTCTAATTTGAGATTGCCACTTCAGTTGCTACTTCTTTTGATTTATTGGATTTAATTCAGTACACTATAGGAAGCAAGTTGAGAGGAAAAAGGCAAGAGTGTTTTCATCATTGTAAAAGCCATTACAAGTGTGAAACATGAGTGAATTTGCATCATTTAGAGTGAAACACGTGAGGGAGTAGTCAGGTCCTTTTTTTTCTTGCTATTCACTACTAACATTTCAGGTACCAATCATGTCTGAAAGTGAGGATAACCAAGTTGACCTTAAATTGTTCATCAAATCTGTTCAAGAACAATTCAAGAGGCTAAATACTAGGTTGGATCAAATGGATTCTTCTTCTTCCAATAACAAGGCAAGGCATGGTAAAAATGTTGTTCTAGGAGGAGATGAATCTGATTTTGAGGAGGAAAGCCAACATGAAAGAGTTAGGAGAGCTCCCCCTCGAAAGAAAGATGCCTTTAGTAACATCAAGATGAAAATCCCTTCCTTTCAAGGGAAAGCTGATCCTGATGTATATCTTGAATGGGAAAGAAAAGTTGAGTTTTTATTTGACTGTCAATCTTTTTCAGAAGAAAGTAAAATAAAATTAGCTGCTTTGGAGTTCACAGATTATGCAAGCCTATGGTGGGATCAATTAACCACTAGTAGGAGGCGTTCTGGAGAGGGTCCAATTCGGTCTTGGCCAGAAATGAAGGCTCTCATGAGAAAGAGATTTGTCCCTACCCATTACTATAGGGATGTGCACAAGAGGCTCCATAAAATCAAACAAGGATCTATGAGTGTGGAAGAATATTTTCAGCAAATGCAAATTGCCATGATCAAAGCTGACATTAAAGAAGATTCAGAAGTTACAATGGCAAGATTTCTTGGTGGCTTAGACCCTGAAATTGCTGCAGAAGTCGAATTACAAAACTACCTTGATATGGAGGAGTTGTTACATAAAGCCATTAAGGTGGAGAAGCATTTTAAGACAAAACAGAAATTGAAATCACATGCTAGTTCCAACAAAGACTTCAAGTCCTCTTTCAAGTTTAAGGGAGAGACCAAACCTAAAAAGGAGAATAAGTTGAAGATGCAAACACCTACTTCTAAAGGTAAATCTGAACCTAAATCTTCTTCTAGTTCTTCTAAAATTAAATGCTTTAAATGTCAAGGTTTTGGTCACATTGCTTCACAATGTCCAAATAAAAGGACTATGATTTTGCTTGAGAATGGTGTTGTTACTAGTGAAAGCAGCAGTGATGAAGATGTGGAAGCTGAGTTAAGCTCCAATGGAGGTGATGAATCTGATGTGGAGGTAGCTGAAGCTGTGATTGGTGAGGCTCTAGTGTCAAGGCGTGCTCTTAGCATTCAACCTAAAGAGGAGCTTGAAAAAGAACAACGAGAGCATATCTTTCACACTAGGTGTTTTGTTAACAACAAGGTATGTAGCCTTATCATTGATAATGGGATCTGCACTAATGTTGCTAGTACCTTGTTGGTTGAAAAGCTAGGTTTGCTAACTAGAAAACACCCCACTCCTTATAATTTGTTGTGGTTCAATGATAATGGGGATGTTAAAGTTACTAAACAAGTTGTTGTAGCATTTTCCATAGGAAGTTACAATGATGAGGTTTTATGTGATATAGCTCCTATGTATGCTGGACACTTGTTATTGGGTAGACCTTGGCAATTTGATAGGAAAGTTAAGTATGATGGTTATACTAATAGGTATTCTTTTGAGTTTAATAAGAAAAACCATTATGCTAACCCCTCTCAGACCCTTGCAGGCATATAAAGATCAAAAGCGAATTACTCAAGAATGCAAGTTAAGAGAGAAAGAAAAGAAAGTGCGTGAGAAAGAAAGAAAAGAAAGTGAGATGGAGAGAAAAGAAAAGAGAACTACTGAAAAGAAAAGTCAAGAGAGTGAAGAAAAGAAAGTAACACTATTTTCCAGTAGAGGAGAGATTAAGAGGGCTTTATGTAGTGAAACATCTTTTATACTCTTGTATAAGGATGTTTATCTAACCCTTAGTGACATTGATGAATCTCTTCCTTCTAGTGTTTTGAGTTTGTTGTAGGAATATAAAGACTTATTTTCGGAAGAGGTACCGGATGGATTGCCTCCTATAAGAGGCATTAAACACATGATTGACTTTATTCCTGGAGCATCTCTTCCTAACCGACCTGCTTATAGGGCAAATCCAGAAGAGACTAAGGAAATTCAGAGGTAAGTGGAGGAACTCATGAAAAAGGGGTTTGTGAGAGAAAGTCTTAGTCCATGTGCTGTTCCGGTAATACTTGTGCCCAAGAAGGATGGCAAATGGAGGATGTGTGTGGACTGTCGAGCCATCAACAAAATCACTATTAAGTATCGATATCCCATTCCTAGACTTGATGACATACTGGATGAGTTGCATGGTGCTTGCTTGTTTTCAAAAATAGATCTTAGGAGTGGTTATCATCAAATTAGAATGAAAGAGGGTGATGAGTGGAAGACTGCATTTAAGACTAAGTTTGGTTTGTATGAATGGCTTGTTATGCCCTTTGGCTTAACTAATGCTCCTAGTACATTCATGAGCTTAATGAATCATGTGTTTCGCCCTTACATAGGAAAGTTTGTTGTTGTGTATTTTGATGACATTCTCGTGTTTTCTAAAAATCTAGAAGAGCATGCTAAGCATTTGCATTCTGTGTTTGATATTTTAAGAGAAAATAAACTCTTTGCAAATTTAGAAAAATGCTCTTTCTACTTGGATTCTGTTGTTTTTCTTGGTTTTGTTGTAGGTACTGATGGCCTCTGAGTGGATGAAGAGAAGGTGAAGGCAATTCGAGAGTGGCCTACACCTAAGAATGCTAGTGAGGTGAGGAGTTTCCATGGACTTGCAAGTTTCTACCGACGATTTGTAAAGGACTTCTCAACCCTTGCTGCACCTTTAAATGAGCTGGTAAAGAAAAATGGTATCTTTAAATGGGGTGAGGCACAAGAGGCGGCTTTTAATACTTTGAAAGATAAATTGACCAATGCCCCTCTACTTATTCTTCCTGATTTCTTTAAAGTTTTTGAAGTTGAATGTGATGCCTCTGGAATTGGTATTGGTGCTGTTTTGATGCAAGAGTCTAGGCCTATTGCTTACTTTAATGAGAAGCTTAGTGGTGCTTGTTTGAATTATTCAACTTATGACAAGGAATTGTATGCTTTAAAAAGAACCCTAGAACATTGGAAACATTATTTATGGTCTAAGGAATTTGTTTTGCATTCTGATCATAAGAGTCTTCAATACCTAAAAACCCAAGATAAGTTGAATAAGAGGCATGCCGTATGGCTTGAATTCATTGAGTCATTTCCTTATGTGCTTAAACATAAAAAGGGGAAAGAAAATGTTGTGGCTGATGCTTTGTCTAGGAGGTATAGTCTTATTACATCTATGCAAGCTAGGTTGATTGGTTTTGAATCTTTCAAAAGCATGTATGAATGTGATGCTGACTTTGCTGAAACTTGGAAGTTGTGTGAAAAACATGGTGCTCATGATTTCTTTAGATTTGATGGTTTCTTATTTAAAGGAAATAAATTGTGTATGCCTGTTTGTTCTATGCGTGAGCTTTTGGTTAAAGAATCTCATAGGGGTGGTTTGATGGGGCACTTTGGCATAGAAAAGACTTTGTCCATGTTGAAAGAACATTTTTATTGGCCTCATATGCGTAGGGATGTGATTGCTGTGTGTAAAAGGTGCATTGTATGCAAGCACGCTAAATCTAAAGTGCAACCACATGGCTTGTATACTCCCTTACCTGTTCCTTCTCATCCTTGGGTCGATATTTCAATGGATTTTGTGCTTGGATTGCCTAGAACATCTAGTGGAAAGGATAGCATATTTGTTGTGGTTGATCGATTTAGTAAAATGGCTCATTTCATTGCTTGCTCAAAAACAAATGATGCTGTCCATATTTCTGATTTATTTTTCAAGGAGATTGTTAGGTTGCATGGTTTGCCTCGATCTATTGTGAGTGACTGTGATGTTAAATTTGTTAGTCACTTTTGGAAAACTTTATGGGCTAAGTTGGGTACAAAGCTTGTGTTTTCTACAGTTGCACATCCTCAAACGGATGGACAAACCGAAGTGGTGAATCAAACACTTTCTTCCTTATTGGGTGTTGTAATTCAAAAAAATTTAAAGAATTGAGAAAAGTGTTTGCCTCACATTGAGTTTGCATATAATCGTGCCTTGCATTCTACAACTGAGTTTTCTCCTTTTGAAATTGTATATGGTTTTAATCCTTTGACTCCCTTGGATTTACTTCCTTTGCCTTGTAATGAGTTTGCTAACCTTGATGGTGCAAAAAAGCTAAGTTTGTGCAGGATCTTCATTCTAAGGTTAAGGCGAACATTGAGCGCAAGAATGAGCAATATGCCCAACATGCTATAAAGGTCGAAGGAAAGTTATCTTTGAACCAGGAGATTGGGTGTGGGTTCATTTGAGGAAAGAAAGGTTTCTTGAACAAAGGAAGTCCAAATTACACCCAAGAGGCGATGGTCCTTTCCAAGTGTTGGAAAGAATAAATGATAATGCATATAAAATTGATTTGCCTAGTTCTTATGGTAATGTAAGCGCAACTTTCAATGTGGCTAACCTTTCTCTTTTTGATATTGCAGATTCGAGGACGAATCCTTTTCAAGAGGGAGGGAATGATGGAGGTGAGCTAGGAGACTTTAAAGAGCTTGAACAAAATCAAGAACTTGAAAACAAAAGGGCTGGACGTAACTCTAAAAGATGGCCAACTAAAGATCCATTGCAAGGTATGGGAGGCCCATGCACAAGATCAAGAGCCAAAGCTATGAAGGAGGCCTTGAATGGAGTGATCCAAAAACTAATGAACTTGAAGCCCATAGTCTTAGCTGAATATGAAGCCCAAAAGGAACAAAATGGCATGAAGATTATTTCATATCTACAAGATGCTAGCCCAAGCCCGAAAGGAGCCTAATTGAAGGAGCCCAGCCATTTTCCACAAAATTCTCTTAGTTTTATTTTGATTGTTTCTATTTCAAATTTTTTAGCTTTATTAGGCGCCATTCTTGGTGAATTTGTCTAGACTTAAATTTCTTTTATTTTCCTGCCAAACCTAAGAGTTATTTTGTATTTAGGGTTTTATTTTTCAAATGCCTATATAAGGCCCACTTGTACTCCAAGAAGAGGCAGATTGAATGAATTCTATTTTCAGAATCTTTTCTGATTTGTGAGGTTTCTCTTGTGGCCTTTGTGTGCTAGAGAAAATCTTTGACTTATCAAAGGAGTGGTTTCCTTTGTGGCATCCCGAATTAGGGTTCAAAGAGACGGGTTCTCTTAGGGTTCAATTCCATTGACCAACATCTCTTCTTCTTCTTCTTCTTCTTTTTGTTTCTTTCTTTGTTCTTTCTTGCTTGTTGTCCAGATCTGCCTATTTTCTTGTTTTTGTGTTGCTTGCCAAATTTTGATTACTGATCCGTGTAATTGGGGTTCCTAGAATGGGTTTCTATGGAGTCTCATATCAATATAGGCTCCTAAGATACCAAGGGAGCTTCCTGCATGCTTCTCCCATCAAAGGAAGTAAAGAAACTCCAAGGGTGCCTTAATGGAGCATGGCCTTGGCCTAGAGGGGTTGGAGCACCTTAGGATAGTTTTAATTTGTTCCAAATTTATTTTTGAGTCATATATGATGAAAAAGGATGAGAGAAAGCCTTGAAAAAAGTTTAGAAACTATAAAAAGTGAGATGGCATCATAGGTACCATAATATGACCTAGAGAAGCAACATGTAGTTAAACTCCTTGTTTTAATTATGTGATAGCTTTAAAAGGTTTACATGGGGCCAAGAATCATAAATGGAAGGAAAGAATGGAGTCTAGAACTCAAATAATGGATGTTGCTTCATTAGGTGCATTTAGGAACCATAAATGAACCATAAGACAAAGTTAGTGTTCCAAGTAAATATGTAGCTTTAGAATTTGGTTCAAGGGTATAATTAGCTTCCATATGATGTGTTTAGGCTAAGAGAAACAAGCCTCAAATCATTGTGAGTGTGTGGCCAAGGAAGGGAGTGTATTTCCAAGAGAAAAAGTGTGCTTATGTGGCAAAGGTAGCTCTCTCCTCTTTCCCTCATACATAGATGAATGTTTATCTTGTCTTTGAATGTGTGTATGTGTGTTTTAAGCTATGAAAAGTGTTCTAGCATGTATTCATATTCCATGGTACTATGATGTTATTTTATGCATTCAAATGACACTTCGTGTATTTGCTTGGTTTGCTTGAGTGTGGTGAAGCCAAGAACCCACTAGCCATGGTGAGGATAAGCCAAGAACCTTCAAGAATGGTTGAGACAAAGTTTAGAGTCTTCCAAGAGTAAGGCTTAGTTCAAGGCCTTTAAGAAAAAAGGGTGAGGCAAATCCAATAACCTTGAAGAGTATGGGTGAGGCTAATCAACTTACTTGGTAAGCTTATGTATACTTTGTATAACTTGTTCAAATGCCAAGAATGCTTCTTGAATGATCACACTTTCCATTATACTCATACATAGATTTTTTAGACTTGAATTGCATTCTTTATGTATGATTGAAAGGGAGATGAGCTATTGGGATTCTTTGAATTTCATTCCCTCCTCTCCAATGTCGTAATATGCTAGATGGACCAAATGAACAAGGTAATGGAAGCCACCAAGTTGAGAGATGAAAGATTGACAATAAAGTGTCTAGTTTTGCTTCTTTTGTAGCCATGTGAATGGCATATGATGTAAACTATGATGTAATTGTTGTATAATTATTCGAACATATGTAATTACTTAAATATTTGATGTATGTATGAGTTTTGGTGCCAAATGAATGGTAATATAAATTTTGGGTAGTGAATGGCAACTTAAAGTGTATGTATTCTTGTGTATGGCTTGAGGGTGAGAGAGTGAGTTTTTTATTTTTGGGTTTGTGCACCTTTGAGACATGTTTAGTAGACCATTTTGGTGCTTTCCCACTTGCTTAAGTGGCCATGGGTGTCTTAGAAACCAAAATGGACCATTTGGGCCCCTTATGAGACACAAAATGAGCCATTTTACAACCCAATGTCAAGACCTAACCAAATGAATGAATTTGTCCATGAAATTTAGCACGCATATATATCTTATCTAGAGATTTTTTTGAAGTAAAATACTATATTATTTGGAGCTCTGTGGAATTAATTATGATTTTTCAAAGTTGGCATTTTTCTGCTGAACTAATGAAGACATTGTTTATTTGGTCAGTTGCTTGGGCTGCGTCATTTGAGGGGCAAATCGTGTCTAATGCTCATGTAATTTTACAAGAATATACTAGACATGATAATCTTCACATGGCTATTAAGATCATCCCAATTTGACCTTTGAGCAAGGAGATATGAATTTTTGAAGTTGGAAGATAGTACTAGTAGTGATAGGCGACCTCTGATATTGTTCCACCAAATTCCAATAGCTAGATGTCTTTTTTGTGGTCTGGATTTATTTTTAACATAAAGTAGATATCTGTAGCTTTCTATAATGGTATAGTGTGCTTATTTTTGATTTTTCTAAAATTATTTATGATTTTTCTAAATTCATGACAGTAATCTGGAATTTTAGTTCGAGGCTGCGCACTTGAATTTTATGTATCCACTTCCTTTGCTCAAGTTTTAGGCCACTTCTTGGGATGGTTATGAGTTGTATTTGTGTAATTAAATATGAGAATGAGATGAATGAGTTCATATGACTCACAGGATATGGAATGAAAAATTTATGCATGACATAACATAAATTAATTGATTATTTCAATGGCCTTTCTTTGAGAATGTTATGTAATTCATGGGAATGAGCCTACAAATGGTATGAGATGAGCGTAGTAATTGTGGTGTTATAGGTTATGCAGCTAGAGAAAATATTTATAGTGATGGATTGCACATCAAAGAAGAAAGCTCAGCTTTCCACTTTTATGTTACAAAAATAAGCTAATAGATGGTGGCGCAGTATAAAATCACTAATGCAAACCAAGAATATCCTAATTAACTAGGAGAACTTCTTGGTAGAATTTTATAAGAAGTACTTTCCCATCTCTGTGAGAAATCAGAAGGAGATGGAATTCATAGGGTTAAAATAGACTAATCATATGTCTATAGATCAATATATGGCCATGTTTATTGAGCTGTCTTGGTATTCTTCCTATCTCTAGAGGTGTAATAACAAACCCTAGTGGTGCAAATGATTTGAAAATGGGTTAAAGCCCTTAATCAGAGATAGAGTTACTCCAAAGAGAATTAGAATGTTTTATGCTATTGTGGAGATTAGGAAGGTGATTGAAAAAAACTTGCAAGATGTTTTACCTACATTGACTACAATGACTCAAAGAGGGGCTCTGACACTAAAAAGGCCAAGACTAGAAGACACTACTAGTGTAGCACCTAGCGGTAAGAGAAGAGGTAAGGTGCCATTAAAACCAAGTAAGAAGCCATTGAATGCATAATTGGGAAATTAGGGTTTTAGTTGTACCTAAGGATTTGAAACTTTCTAAGGATGATTTAACTTATGTAAGAATATGTTTGGGTTCTTAAGAGAACTAAGAAGCTTCATGGATGCCAATTTCCTAAAAGAAATGAATAAAACTCCCATGGTTCCTTCCTTAAGCAAAGTCTCAGCCCAGCTCCATTCCAAGTATCTAAGGAGAGTTATCTTTGATTCCAAGGTTATGAATAGTCTAAATATGAATAATAAATACCAAAGGAAACATTAGTTTGAATTTAGGAACCATAATTTGAAAGTTGGAAGCTTACGGTTCCATTAGGCATAAAGAAGCAACTTGGTATTTAGCTCCTTGAATTGAGTTTGTGATGAGTCTAATGAGTTTAAATGGAGTCATGTGGCTTAGATTGAGTGAGAAATTAGAACCAAGATGATGAATTATATGAGTTGCTTCATTATGCTACAATATGGAACCATATAGATGCCATAAGATGGAATTGACTTGTGTAGAGTTTATGTGACACTAGTGATGGTTTCATTGATACCTTTGTGTGTTGTTTGATGTGTTTAGGCCAAACAAAGCAAACCTCTCCTGTAACACCATAATTCTATAGTTTATCTCATACTAATTCCATGCCTTATCTCATGCATTTCACAAGGAAGCAAGAAAATGACATTAAAATAATGAATATATTTGTGTTGTATAGTAGATAAATTTTTTATTCGGTGTCCCATAGACCATATGGAGTCATTGAACTCATTCTTATATTTAATTACACAAATACAGCTCAATTCTATCTCAAGAAGTGGCCTAGAACTCGTGCAAGTGGATGCTATACATAAAAATTAATGATGCAGCCTTGGGTAGGATTTCCAAGTTACTGTTATAAATTTTGAAAAATTATAAATAATTATAGAAAAATATAAATCATACATACTTTACTATTCTAAAAAGCTATAGATGTTTAATTTATATAAAAATATATCCAGACCATAAAAGGGGATGCTAGCTACTAAAAATTGATGGAATAGTATCAGAGGTCGACTGTCATTACTGGTACTATCCTCCAACTTCAAAAATTTATATCTCCTTGTTTAGAGGTCCAATTGGAGTGATCTTAGTGGAAATGGAAAGGTTATCATGTCTAGTTTATGTGTATAAACTTTCATGAGCATTGGACATAGTTCGTCCCTCAAATGACATAGCCCAAGTAACTAACCAAATGAACAGTGTTTGCATCAATTTAGCAGAAAAATGCCAAATTTGAAAAATCATAATTAATTCCACAAAGCTCAAAATAATTTAATATTTGGTTCCTAAAATTATCTAGATAGTATCTATATGTGTGCCAAATTTCATGTGCAAATTCGTTCATTTTGTCAAATCTTGACATTGGGTTGCAAAAATGGCTCATTTTGTGTCATATAAGAGGTCCAAATGGTCCATTTTGAGCTCTAAGGAAACCATGACCACTTGAGCAAGTAGGAATATGCCAAAATGGCTATCTAAACTTGTTTCAAATGTGTATAAACCCAAAAATTGAAAACTCACTCTCTCACCCCATGCCATACACAAGATTACACATGCTTTACATTGTCATCCAAGGTTCAAAAATTACATTATCATTCATTTTGCATCAAACCTCATACATACATCAAGTACATGAGTAATTACACATGTTCAAATGATTATACAATATTTCCATTATAGTATTACATCACTTGCCATTAATATGGCTACAAAATAAGCAAAACTAGATACCTGGTTGTCAATCTTTCATCTCCCAACTTAGTGGCTTCTATTACCTTGCTCATTTGGTCCAACTAGCATGTTAAGATATTAAAGAGGAGGAAATAAGATTCAAAGAATCCCAATAGCTCATCTCCCTTTCAATCACACATAAAGAATACAATACAAGTCTTAAAATGCATGCATGAGCATAATGAAATGTATGATCATTTAAGAAGCATTCTTGGCATTTGAACAAGTCACACAAAGCATACATAGGCTTGCCAAGTAAGTGGATTAGCCTCACCCATTCTCTTATGGATTTTGGATTTGCATCACCCACTTTTTCTAAGAGATTTTGACTCAACTTCACTCTTGGGAGACTTTTTACTTTGTCTCAACCATTTTTAAGGGTTCTTGACTCATCCTCACCATGGCTAAGGGTTCTTGGCTTCACCACACTCAAGCAAACATATAAAACATTATTTGAAAATATAATATCACATCATGGTAGCATAATACATATGCACATTCTAGAACATTTTTCATGGTTTAAAACACACATATACATATTCAAAGACAAGGCAAACATTCATCCATGCATGAGAGAAAGTGGAGAGAGCTACCTTTGCCTCACAAGCACATTTTTCTCTTGGAATTATACTCCCTTCCTTAGCCACACACTCACAATGATGGAAGACTTGTTTCTCTTGGCCTAAACACATAAAATAGGAACCAATCATGCTCTTAGAACCATTCATAAAGCTATCTATCTACTTAGAACTCTAAATTTGTCTTGTGGTTCATAAATGCACCTAATGAAGCAACATCCATCATTTGAGTTCTAGACTCCATTTTTTCCTTTCATTTATGATTTTTGACTCCTTTTAAGCCTCTTGAAGTCATCAAACAATTAAAACAAATAGCCTAACTACACGTTGCTTTCTTAGGTCATATTATGGAACCTATGATGCCATCTCACTTTTTATGGTTTCTAAAATTTTTCCAAGGCTTTCTCTCATCCTCTTCCATCATATATGACTCAAAAATAAGCTTGAATAAAATTAAAACTTCCCCTAGGTACATGGAACCCTCTTGGTCGAGATATGCACTTGAATTATGCCCAAGAGAGTTACTTTGGTTTCTTTGATGGAAGAAGCTTGTGGGGAGGTTCCTAAGGGTCTCTAAAGCTCATAAAAATGTTTAATTAGGCCAAGAAACATTTGCATCAAAATAGAATTGTTACTACACAATTGAATCCCTAATTATGTTATCTTGAAAATTAATGCTTCTTTGTTAATTTCTTTTGCATATTCTTGTTCTTCTCCTTCACTTTCCTAAGATTCATCCTTGGTTTAGCTCAAATTTCATTCTTCCTTAGCCGTCCCTACATGAGGCAAAATGGAGAGAAGAAGAGTAAGGAAGATTAAGTTGGAAAATGGCAAAATACCTCGGTTTTCTTGGCTTTTCTTGATTATTTCTCACTTTGCTTGGCTCCTTTCCTCATATCCGAATTTTTCACCTATGTTCTGCCCTCTGTATAAACCCGAAAACATCATTAAACCCATGAAAATAAAGAAGAGAAAAAGGAGAATCATTTGGCTAAAGAGAAAGCTTGAATTTCTATGAGATTTCCTACCTTTTTCTTACTTTTTCTCCCTTGAAAATCCCCTCCTTTGGCACGCCTAAGAGCTGCCTTATTTTTCATGTTTGAGGGCAAAAGTGAGTTGGTCTAGATATTGGGGAGAAGAAACGTGAATAATAAAGAGTACTCAAGAAGCTTCCATTTTCCAAAATTTCTAATTTTGCCCTTCTATCTTGGCATTTTTGTTTTAACTTCATTTTCGCTCCTTTTTGAGAACCGTCTTTTCCATTATGAAATTTTGGTCCTCAATTTTATAAAATGCCTTTGAAATCACTCAAATTCGAGCTAAAATATTTTTGAACGAATCTATTAAAGTTTGGGTCAACTGACATTGGAAAACATTCATCGGAGGGCTTTTAACTGTCCTAGGGCTTCCACGATTTTCAAGGCCTCTGAGAACCCTAGAGAATTCAAAACTTTCATTTAAAAAGCTCTCCTATAAGAAGTCCAAAATTTGTCAAAAATATAAAAATGCCATTACATTTTGTCAACCTTTCGTTTAAATTTGTTTCTTCATTTGAGCTCCATTTTTCTTTTTATCAGAGCTTAGGATTCTCATTTTTAGGAGTCTAGAATATTACTTAAATTTTTCAGGACCTTAACTAATTTATTTTAGGGGACTTGCTTAGAAAATGTATTTGTTTCCATCGTTTGACAAAAACCAAGCATTACATCTTCTAAGTGTGTGTGTGAGGCTAAGAGGAGAAGCTAGGCAACTAAGGAAGAAAGTTGTGCTTTTTGACTCAAGGTAGCTTTTCATCCATTCTTGTCGGCATGTCTTAGTTATTTGTAACGAATGTAATTTTTGTAAAACGATGAAATGAGCCATATAAAAGCAAGTCAATTGGAATGAGCTAGAAAATGTCTAGGAAAATTTGGATAGAGTCCTATGCTCCTAAAAATGATAATTCCAAGCTCAGATGGAAGGAAAAATAGAGCTAGGATGAAAAAATGAAATTGTTACAAAATTTGACAAAATGTAATGGCATTTTCATAAATAAGTGTAAATTTTGGAAAAAAACATAGGAGGGCTTTTTAAATGAAAAATTTGAGTTGCTCAAGGTTCTCAAAGGCTTTAAAAACGATGGGAAGCCTCGGGATCAGTAAAACCCCTCCGGTGTATATTTTCCAATAGCAGTGAACCTAAACTTTGATAGATTTATTTGGGAAGGTTTTAGCTCTGATTTGAGTGATTCCAAAGGCATTTTATTAAATTGGGAACCTAGATTTTATAATGGAGAAGAAGATTCTCAAAAAGGAGCTAAAACGAAGCCAAAACAAAATTACCATTACGGAAGGATGAAATTGAAAATTTTTTGAAAAAGCTAGTTTCTTGAATGTTCCACACATTTCACCTCCTTTTTCTTCTCCCATTTAGGTCGACACCCTCTGCTAAAAAAAATAGAAAAAGGCCAGCTCTCTTAGGTGCACCAAGAGAAGGAGAGAAGGAGGAAGAAAAGCAAGAAAAGGTAAGGAATTTCATAGAATTTCTTGCTTCTTCTTACAATCTTGTTCCTCTCCTTTTTAGCCCTCTTTTTGTGGTTTATTTGAATGGATTGGTTCTATTTTGAGCCTAGAACCAAAGGGAAGAGTTCAAATTGCTTGAGAGGAAGCAAACCAAGGAGAAAAAGTCTTGAAATCAAGCTTGAATCCTATGTACATCTTGTTTCTAGTTGCTTTCTCCCCTTGCTTTTCCTTTGGTGTGAGTTTGGCCAAACCAAAACTAAGAGAAAGGAGGGAGATCTATCCAAAAACAAGGGAGGAACTAGGGTTTTAGGCCATGGGGAAATGGAATATGCTAAGAAATTACAAGAAAAATCCATAGAAATCAAGCTAGAAAAGTGTAGGATTCTTTAGGGTTTTTTGAAATGTGATTTTATACAGGAACTCCCTTGGCTATTTTAGTGTTTCCTTGGACTCCTAAGACCTCTAGAAAGCCTCCCAAGTGGCTCTCCCATCAAAGAAAAATTAAGAGCTCCATGAACCTCTATTATGGTACATGGTTCGACCAAGGCAAGAGCATTAGGTTAGGGGATGTTTTAATTCGTTCTCGCCTTGGTTTGGGACTTCATATGATGTTAGAAGATGGGAGAAACTATTTAGAAAAATTTAGAAGCCATGGATTGAGAGATGGAGCAATGGTGTCCATAATGGTGTCTTATGAAGCAACTTAGTTTTTCAATAATGCAAATGAATGTGTGAGGGCTCCAAGGACCTTAAATAAGGTCAAGAGGCCTAGAAATGAAAAGAGAATGGAGCCTAGAGCTTGAATGATGAGAGTTGCTTCAATGGGCCATTTATGGAACCATTATGCCTCTTATAGAACCAAGTGTGTGTTCAAGAATAGAATTGGTATCTTGGCTTACTTTAAGTGCAAGATTATGTGCTATTTGTGATGTTTAGGTCAGGAGAACCCTACTCCGCCTAAGTGCTCTTGTGTAATAGAAAAGGGTAAGGAGCAAGCAAAGTAAGGCTTACATAAGATTCAAGGTAGCTTTCCACCTCATTCTTCTAGCATTCTTGTGTATATGTTTGTCCTTGTGTGCATGTATGTGTCATATGATTGGAGAACATGCCACTTGATGCTTTGAGATTACATTAGTACCAATGTGTGTTCTTGAATGGCTTTGCTTGTGGAAATTGCTCACAAGGGTGAGGTGATGCTAAAAGACCTGTAATGTGGGTGAAGAGATGCCAAAAGTCTCAAGGCAAAGGTGAGACTAAGCCAAAAGTCCCCTGAATGGGCGAGGCCAAGTCAAAAGTCCCTAAGCCAAGGGTGAGGCAAATCCAAAAGTCCTAGAAATGGGGTGAGGCAAAACCAAAAGTCCCTATAGTATATTCTTGAGTTGATATGTAATGGTGGCATGGAAATGAACTTCTAACATGTTTTATGTTCATATCACCTTGGTATTTTTGCACTTGATGTATGTATGCCTTGAATGTGTGTATGAATGGGTGTGTGAGTTATTAAGATTCTAAGAATCTCACTCCCCTTCCCTCTTCCATCTTAACATGACTAGGTGGTGCCCATAAAGCAAGGAATGCAAGCCAAGAGCCTTAAAAAGCTATACTTTGACTATTGTGTAGTTCTACTTGTAACTTAGTGTTAAAGTGGTTATGTAAATGCTATTTTTGAGATGTAAACCCATGAACAAATGTAATATGATGTATGAATATTGTATAGCTCTTATGTGGCATTAGATCAATGGGAATGTGAAATTTGACACTTTGATGGCTTGGTATAATTGTGTATGCGGGATAACCAAATTAAGAAGTATGGTGTTTGGGACCACTTGGATAGTTTATACAAGCTAGATTTATGCTTTAAACTTGTCTAAGAGGTGCCAAATATTAAAGAAAGTCATTTGGACAAAGTTGGTACCTTATATGGAGCAAAATAAACCAAATCAGTGAACTATGCCACTTTCTATCCAAGTGAGCTCTTTTTGGTCTGAAACTTGGCACACATCTAGAGCTTGTTGAAATCTTTTTGTGAAGCTAAAGTGGGTATTATTTGGAGGTCTGTGGAATTTTTGGCAAAATTTTGAAATTGGCTGAAAAACCAAAATTTGCTGATGTTACTATTCATTTGGTTTGAAATGAATCTCTATCATTCATAGGGCAAATGAAGTCCAATTACTATGAAATTTTATAAGAAAAAACTAGACTTTCCCAGTGACTTGTGCCAACTAGAAGCACCTCATTTGGATCTCTAGAGAGGGAGATATGAATTTTTGAAGTTGTTATTCTATTTTAGGCACACCTCTAGACCCTCAATACTATTCCATCAATTTTTTAGCTCTAAATGCTATTGGATTGATCTAGAACTATTTTTTCTTCTATTTAACATCTTTATCTTTCCAAATTGTTACATTTTACATGAATTATATTTTTATAAAATTAATTATGAATTTCCAAAGTTTATATGAGTAATCTGTATCAATGTTTTTGGACAGCTTGACCTTTGTGAATTTTCTAATGTTAAGCATGGTCCAGATGAGATTTTCGTGGATAGGAATTATTTTTAATGTAAAGTTAACATCCAGAGCTTTCCAACAAGCTATAGTTTGCTTGATTTAAATGTTTTTAGATTTAGTTATGATTTTTCAAAGTTTCCCCTGAAATCTGCCACACGCTGTCTGAGGAGAATAAAGGGAAATTCGGGGTTTTGAGCTTGAAACCGTGGATTGTGTGATGTTTTGAGTTATTCACAATTGGTATAAGTGATAAATGACTAGAGAATGTTGTTGGAAAAATCATTGGGGCCCACATAACTCAAATTGAAATTTGAACCCCAACGTAACATAATTTAATGGCATTATTTTCATACTTTTTCTTGCATTCTTAAGGAAAATATATATATATGTATAACTACCTTGAATGAGGGTATAATGGTAGGAAATATATGGTATGACATTATTTGTTTGTCATTGATTGCTTGAATATGTGTTAGAACCTTGAAACATGACTATGGTTATTAGCTTGATGATTTGATGATATTATGCTTCTTAAATTGCTTTAAAAATGTGAAATGACTCTTAATAGGTGAAGTTATGCCAAAAGTCCCTTGAATTGGATGAGGTAAAACCATAAGTTTCTAAGTAAAGGTAAGACAAGGCCAAAAGTCTCATGAAATAAGTGAGGCTAAGTCAAAAGTCCTCAAAATGGGTGAAGCCAATCCAAGAGCCCCAAGTAATTTGGTGAGGCTAGACCAAAAGACCCTAAAGCTTGTTCCTAAACTTGATGGATCCATATGACTTTGTAAATATGTTCATGTTTGATATTTGGAAGCATTGGATGCATGCTTGCTTTCTTTGACATGATAACATGCTATATATCTATTTTTGAAAGGGTGAACAAGCTATTAGGATTCTTTAAATCTCACTCACTCCCATTTTATGTCTAACATTGTCTAGGAAATTCTCAAGCAAAGAGTGGAGGCCAAGAAGCTTGACTTATGCCACTTTAATAATAGGATAGGATTTTATGTAATTTGATGTCAAAGTATAGATGTATATGTTATTTATATAATGTAACCCTTTACCATGTTTAAAAGTATGCCATTATGGTGTATGTAATATAGTTAGAACTATTTGTCTAAGAGAGTGAATTTTTGGTATGCTTGAGCTATAGAAAATGTGCATATATTGCCAAGTGGATAGGTCTTTTTTAGTTGCATGATGTTTGGGACCTTAAGAGATGGTCAAATATGTTGTAAATCATGTGTTGGATGTGCTCAAATGGTCACTTACCTTGTAGAATTACATTGTGGACCATTTGATGCCAACTTGATACTAAAATGAGCCATATTTTTCCCCTAAACCAAAACTAGACCAAATGGACATCATTTTTCTCACCCCTTGCTACGACTCATACCCCCACGTCATGGCGTGCCTAGCCTCTGCTACCTGAACTTCATTTTTTGCTGTGACTTAAAGATTTTAAACTCTCCCCTCTGGTACTATTTCCTCATTTTTACACTCTATAGCCATATGCCACTAACTCTAAATGAATTCCAGGACTTCCCTAGCTATCATGCATGGTTTCGTAGGCCTCTTAGCTCCTAAACACCACAATTTACTACTCCCCACTATTTTAAGACTCAGACGGAATTCACATCAAGTAATTAACACTATATATTAACACATCTACATATTATGACAATAACAAGTACTCAAAGCCACTATTAACATTATTCAATGGGTATTCCAATAGAGATTCCATACCACCATATTCAAGTTGACCATTCATTGCAAAATCATATTGATACTCTCAAAGGGAAGTCATGGTTCTTCATGGCAATAATCCATATAAGATAATAGTTAAGTACATACATCAAATTTTAGGTATTACAAGGTCTAGCTTCCTATTAAATTCAATCTTAATTATAAAACATTAAAATGGGGTGAGATATACATGACCTCCAATTCGGGGGTGTTTATTTACTTCTTTCCCCTTTTCATTAGTCAAGGAACCTTCACCTAAAATTTGTTAGCCCCTAAAACGAGAGGAGATATATATCATAGTAACCAAAGGGTAATTCCAAACATATGTACAATTTAATTAGCATAAATGCATTTTTTATCAGATAAACATCGTAATCATTCATTATATTAGCAAATGAACTAGTTGAGCTACCAGTGACTACTATCCCATATTAGCAATCACATACATCATGTTAATGACCAATAACAAAAGGAAAGGCCTATCCACAGTGCTAACACCCTATTAAGCACAACCTAGGCTCAGTGCATTCATGAGTTTGATCACAACTTAGTGCCTAATTGAAGCATAATGCATGGGTGGTAGCTGCATCACAACTTCAACAAGGACACACTCATGGTCCACAACAACAATCAAGTAGCTAACCAATCATTTAGCATAGCAAAACATATTTATACAACAAATGACAGATGAACAATGCACATATGCAAGCAATTAAAATTCAAATCTCAGTTACCTCTCTTAGTTGAGTCAATTTTTGAAGCCAAAGATGAATTCCCACATTCTAGAGGTCCTAGATCAAATCAAAGCATATTCTTATATGCTAATTACAACATAAATTAGACACCATACGATCCAATCATTATAAGCTACCTCGAAAACACTTACCCAACCATCAAGAGACTCTAAATTTGGATTTGATCTTCTCCATACTAGAAACCACAATTTGCTACTCTAAAATCTTGATATTTTTGTGCAAAATCAAAAACCACTAAAAAAGTTAGCTATTGAGGCCAATATTTAGCAGAGAATATATCAAAACAAGGAGAGGATACTTATTGAATAATCCTCCTAACCTCAACCTCTGAAAATCATCCAAAAACTACTAAAAGAACAAGGTCTTAGATTTGGGAAGAAGATGAAAATCCTCTAAATGACAAACCAATCAGACTAAAATGTAGAGAAAGAAGAGAGGATTAAGTTTCATATAACTCATATTGGCTAATTCTTCCTCTAGAAATGAAAAATGGTGGAGATATACTAATGAAACCTTAACCCCCTTTGGATGTCTGAATTTCCCCTCTTGAGCTCCTTAAGTTTTCTACAGAATAGGGAATGAGGATTGAATATGTTAAGGTTTTAGATGGGTTTGGGTTGACCCAAAAGTCCAAATTCCATTTGGGTTTAGATACCTTCTTATTAGGCCATGGGTTTAAAGGTTAAGTTGATGTGAGAGAGTTGGGCCTACAAGGAGACTAATATTGGGCTTCCATAGTTGGTTTTTGTCATCATTAAGCTAATCTTATGGCCCAACTTATTCATTATCCACTTCCTCTTACTTATTTAATTGCCTAATTAAGTCCAGACCCAAAGATTAATTTATTCTTTTCCAAATGGCTAGAAATTATTATTTACCTCCAAGTGCCCAAAATGTGTCCATTTCCTTAAGAATTATTATTTCCATAATTCCCTTAAATCCCTTAATTCCTTATAGAACTTGAAATGACAACAGAGACACACAAATCTACACTAACTTTGGAAATTTATAACTTGGGCCATACAACTCCAAATCATGCAAATTAGGTGTTTATTGAAACCTTAGGATGTGAGTTACATGTTGTAAGAATTTTTGGCAAAATTGAATTCTTTAGCCTAGCCAAATGCAATGAAACAATAACACAGGTCAAAAAGGGAGGCAAGTAGCAGACCTGAATTTTAAAAATTACATATCTTAAGTTACACAACTCCAAATTAGGTGTCTCAGTGGCCATAGAAAGCTTGAGATAAGACCTAATTGCTGTAAAATGTTCAAGGGCATTTGAGTTTATTTGGCCCATGAAATTTATTGCATATTAGAAGCTGCTACAGTATTCGAGCACCATTAGACCCCTAGTTTCAAAAATTCATAACTTCCTCTATACAATTCCTTTTCATGCAAACTCGGTGGCCTTAGAAAGCTTATAATGTCAACTATACACAATAAAATGACTTCATTTAACCCCTAAATGACATGAAATTCTAAAGCTATTATGTGTGAACAGTGATAGTACCTATTTAAAAATTTTGTCCAATTTCAAAAAATTGTGAAATATTTTGTACAATTCCAAAAATTATGGTTATTAGCTTGAAAAAAAGCTCTAGGAAGGGTCTAAAGTCATGCCAAGTCTTAGGGTCAAACTAGGTCATTTATGCTACTTTTGACGTAGGAGTTGTTTATGGCAAATTTGAAAATATTTTAAGTACCAATTTGGACCATTTGATATCCAATTAGGTTTCTTTCACTTTGACCATATTTCTTCCATCCTAAATGGCTTCCCTAACCATTCCATATCATTCCAAAATAGGTGGATCAAAATTTGACCTTTTGACATACAAGAATACATATATTCCTATTAGAATCAACATAGTTATATGTCATCATAACACTCGTACATCCTCATAGCTTGTTCTACATCCACATTCTCATACTTTTATACATGGTTCCATCATAAAACATGAAGTAGCATTATTATATACATCATATGTAACACCATATATTTCTAGCTCATATCACAACATTTACATGTCTCACACTCATAATTTCCATGAAGGAGCAAGAAAAGGAGTTAAAATAATACAATTTTCTTGCATTGCGTCATGTATAAAATTTTTCATCGGTGTCACGTGGCCCATATGAACTCATACAACATATTCCCATATTTAATTACATGAATACAACTCATTTGCATCATAAAATGTGGCCTATATCTCAAGGATCATGATGGGAAGCTTAAAATATACCTATTACATTTCGGCCAGATTTTACTCAATTCTGCCACTAAATTTGGAAAATCATAACTAATTATAGAAAAATAAAAATTATCCATTCTTGGCCATTATAGAAAGCTACAGATGTCTACTTCATACTAAGAATATGTGCAGACCATAACATCCATCATAGAGGACGTTTGACATCTGAAAAAGTCTAGAAGTCAAACTGCCTTTTAATGTTGTCACAGATTTCTGCAGCAAACTTTGAAAATGTCCAATTAATTTCAAACAAATATAATCCATGCAAATGATATCAATTTGAAAATTTTTGGATTTTAACTAGAGGGAAAAAATAATTCTAGACTAGCTCAATCCACCCAGACTTCGAAATTTAATGGAACAATAACAGAGGTCAGCTAAAATCCCTAATACTAGACAGAATGTTCAAAAATTCATATCTCCCTTTCTAGACCTCCAAATAAGGTGCTTCTAGTTGAAACAAGTCTCTGTAAATGTCTAGTTTCTCTGTATAAAATTTTGTGGTAATTGGACATCATTTGAATCCTGTGTGATGGATTTCATTTTCGGACCAAATGAATAGTGTAGTAGACCAAAATTAGAAAATTCGCCAACTTTGGAAATTCATCAAATATTCAGTAGACCTCCAAAAATTATGATCTTTATCTTCCCAAAGGGCTCTCAACAATCTCCAAATTCATGCCAAATCTCAAAGCAAGAAGAGCTCATTTGGCCAAAAAGTGACATAGAGTTACATTATGGTCATTTTGGCTCCATATGGGGTACCAAAGTGACCAAATGATTTTCCCTTATTCTTGGCACCTTTTCGGCAAGTCTAAAAGCACACTTAGGACTTGTGTGAGCTGTCCAAATGGTCCCAAGCCTCATACATCTCATTTTGACCTTTTCATCCACACATATACACATTATATCACACTTTCCAAAATTCATTCCTTGGCATTATATACCCAAATTCTATTCTAGGGTTCATATATCATATCCATACATTTATACATCACATAATATTATAATTACACATGTCTAAGAAGTGATAGACCATATACATCATTGGATTACAATATTGGACACAAATATGGCCTTAAAGTGAGAAAACTCCAATACTTTGTTGTCAAACACTTTCCTTCAAGGTGGTTGGCTTCCATTACCATGTCCACTTAGTCCACCTAGCATGTGAGTTCATTAGATAGGAGGAAATGAGATTCAAAAAATCCCAATAGCTCATCTCCCATTCAATCATACATAATATACGCAAAGCAAGTCTTGAAAATGCATGCATGGATATCATGGAAGTCATGAACATTTAAGAAGCAAGCTTAACATGTGAACAAGTCATATAAGACATTTAAGCACTCACCAAGTGTTTGGATTGGCCTTACAATTTTCCTCATGGATTTTGGATTTGTCTCACCCATTCTTCAAGAGATTCTTGGACTCAACCATACCCTTGGGAGCCCACTTTGCTTTTAGAAGACTCTTTGCTTTGTCTCAAGCAATGTCAAGGGTTCTTGGCTCATCCTCACCGTGGTTAAGAGTTCTTGGCCTCACCACACTCAAGCAAACTCAAACAAACATCATACATTCATTTGAAAACATAATATGTCATCATGAAATCATGGCATATAAAATCATGCTAGCATACTTTTTATGGCTTGAAATTACACATACACACATTCTAAGACAAGCTAAACACATATCCATGCATGAGAGAAGGTGGAGACAGGTACCTTGTGCACAATTACACACTTTTTGTAACATCCAATTTTTTGAAGACCAAAGAAAACGTGAGAAACGTAACGTGCGGTTTCTCTATAAATGAACGAAATTCGCTGGATACAAAAGGAAGTCCCCCAAGATGATGTAGTTAAGGTGCCAAAAAATTTGGGAAGCATTTTAGACTCCTGAAAATGAGAATTGCAGCCTCAAATGGAAGGAAAAATGGAGCTAGAATGAAGAAATAAATTCTTATGAAAAGCCTACGAAACATAGTGGCATTTTCGTAATTTTGAGCAATTTTTAGAATTCACACAGGAGGGTTTCTTAAATGAAATTTTTTAGTTCTCTGGGGTTTTCAGAGGCCCTGAAAGCCATAGAAAGCCTTGGGATAGTTAAATCTCGTCCAGTGGACGTTTTCTAACGTCGGTTGACCTAAACTTTGACCGGTTGGTTCGGTAAGGTTTTAGCTCCAAATTAAGTGATTCTAAAGGCATTTTATTAAATTGGGAACCTAAATTTTATAATGAAAAAGACAGTTCTTAAAAAGGAGCTAAAACGAAGCCAAAACGAAATTGCCATTACAGAAGGATAAAATTGAAATTTTTGAAAAAGTGTGTTTCTAGAAGCTCCCACATACTTCCCTTTTCTTCTCCCATCTTCTTAACCCCAAAATTTCTGCTCGAAATACAGAATATGATCTGCTCTCTTAGGCTTACAAGAAGGGGAAGAAAAGGAGGAGAACAAGCAAGGAAAAGGTAAGGAATTTCATGGTTTTTCATGCTTTCTCCTTTCCAAACCTCTCCTTCTCCATTCCCCTTTCTTTCCTATGATTACAATGAAGTTTATAAATCTATTTTAAGGGAGATATTAAGGGGAAAATTCGGATTTGAATAGAGGAGCTCAAAGAACACAAGATTCAAGTGAGAAAAAGCAAGAAAACAAGGTAATTTCTCTTCCTATGGTTGTCATCTTTGGTTCCCTCCTCCTCCATTTTGCCCCACTTGAGAAAACCCTAGGAAGAGATGATTTTTAGGCAGAACCAAGCATGAATCTAAGGAAAAAGGGTATGGAGATTAAGAATATGCAAAGGGAATTATCAAAAAGCCATTAGATTTCAAGATAAAAATTCTAGGGTTTCAATTGCACCTTGTAAAATCTGATTTTGCATGATGATTCCTAGGCCTAAATAAGAGTTTAAATGAGCTCCTAAGATCCCTAAGAGGCCCCCCATATGCTTCTTCCCTTGAGAAAACAAAGAAAGCTCCATGGAACCCAATATGCTTTATTGTCTCGGCCAAGAAGGGTTATCATAGCTAGGGAGAGTTTTAAATTTTTTTAAGGCCATTCTTGAGTCATATTTGATGAATGAAAGTGAGGGGAGGCCTTGGAAAAATTTAGAACTCATAGAAAGTGATTTGGTGTCTTAGGTTCCATATTATGACCTAAAGAAGCAACATGGTGCTAGGCCTTTTGTTTTAATGATGTGATGACTCCAAGAGGCTTAAAAGGAGTCAAGAATCATATTTGAAAGGAAATAATGAGGTCTAGAAAGTATTTGAGGGGTGTTGCTTCATTAGGTGCATTTATGGACCATAATGGAGTTTATAGAGCAATCTAGCTTCTAAGCAAATTGTATGGTCTTAAAGATTGTTTCATGAACCTAATTGGCTCCCATAAATTGTATCTAGGCCAAGAGAAACCATCTCTACCAATTTGTGGATGTGTGGCCAAAAGAGGAGGCTTGAAAGCTAAGGAAAAAGTGTGTGCTTTTATACAAGGTAGCTCTCTCCACCTTCTCTCATGCATGGATGTGTGTTTAGCTTATTTTAGAATGTGTGTATGTGTATTTTCAAGCTTTGAAAAGTATGCTAGCATACCTTTATATGCCATGATGCTTAATGCCATGTTATGTTTTCAAATGATTACATGATGTTTGTGTGAGTTTGGTTGAGTGTAGAGAGGCCAAAAATTCTTCCCTTTGGTGAGGATGAGCCAAGAACCCTTGAGCTTAGTTGAGACAAAGTAAAGAGTCTCCCAAAAGCAAAGTAGGCTCCCAAGAGTATGGTTGAGTCCAAAGCTCTTAAAGAATGGGTGATGCAAGTCCAAAATCTATAAGGAGAAGTGTGAGACCAATCTAAGCACTTGGTGAGCTCTTGAATGTCTTGTATGATTGATTCACATACCAAGTTTTCTTTTAAAATGTCCATAACTTCTATTTCCTCCATGCATGCATTTGAAAAGCTTGCATTGCACATATTATGTATGATTGAATGGGAGATGAGCTATTGGGATTCTTTGAATCTCATCCCCTCCTCTCCAATGATCTAACATGCTCGGTGGACCAAGTAATTATGGTGAAGAGAGTCAACAACCATGAAGAGGAAAGATTGACAAGCTTATATATGGTTTTGTTCATTTTGGAACGATAATGATAGTTCATATTGTATATGATGTTGTATATATATAATGAACCTTGAGACATATGTAAATATACTATTATGTAATGTTTAGAGCCATAGATATGATGTATGAGCTTTAGAACACAAATTGATTTTAGAATGTCCAATTATGCATTATGGAAGTTTGATGGAAATATGCATAAGTATGGGTTGAATGGACAAAATGAAATGCATGAGGTTTGGGACCATTTGGGCAGCTCACACAAGTCTCAAATAAACTTTTAAACTTGCCTAAAAGGTGCCAAGACCAAGGGAAATCCATTTGGCAATTTTGGTACCCAATATGGAGCCAAAATTGACCATAATGAAACCCTATGTCACCTTTTAGCCAAATGAGTTAGTCTTGATATAAAATTTGGCATGCAATTAGATCTCATTGAAAGCTTTTTGGAAAGCTAAAGAACATAATTTTCAGAGCTCTAGAGAATATTTGATGAATTTTCAAAGCTGGGACTTTTTATTATTTCTGGTATGGGCACTGTTCATACTGGCAGTTTTGTGTCACCCGATGGCAAAATGGTATCCAATGCTTGTGAAATTTGTAGACATAAACTAAAGGTTATAAGCTTTCTGTAGCCACCGAGATCACCTCATTTGGAGGTCCGAGCAGAGAGTTATGAATTTTTTAAGTTGGCTGTCAGTACCAGTGGTGCCCCAAGAGTTCAGTTATTATTCCATAGGTTCCTGATGGCTAAACGTATCTGTTTCATTCTAGAATTATTTTTAGTATCAATTTAACATTCTTATCTTTCCATAATGATAGAATTTGTGTGATTTTGAATTTTATAGAATTAGTTATGAATTTTAGAAATTTGTATCAGTAATCTGAACAGCAACCCAGGCAGCCAGCGACCTCAGTAGCTTTTCGGATGTCAAACGTCCTCCATGATCAATTTTATGGTCTAGGCATATTTTTATTGTCAAGTATACATCTTAAGCTTTCCAAAATGATCAAGAAAACATGTTTTTTATTTTTATAGATTTAGTTATAATTTTCCAAAGTTTGCCTAGGAAAGAGGCCAATTCTGGCTGAAAATAAACTCCCATTTTCCATGCTTCATTTCGGTTTCCATGAGTTGTAGGCATGTTTTTGGGATGTAAATGAGTTGTAATGATGTGATTAAATATGAGGATGCATAGCATGAGCTCACACGGTCCACGTGACATAGAAATGAATTTTTAGATACGACGCAACGTGAAAATAAGCATTATTTCTTTGGCTTTTCCATAGAAAACCACTATGATCCATGATATTATGCTATTTAGATGTATGAGATGAGCTAGAAATTATTTTGTTACACTTTTTCTCTTGAAAATCCCTCCCTTGCTTCAACCACACACCCACAAAAGTATAGGGAAGATTTCTCTTGGCTTAAACACAATTTATGGAAGCCATTAAGTTTATGTAATAATTTCTAAGGCCACACAACTAGCTTAGACACTAGGTTATTCTATAAACCCTATTATGGTCCATAAATGCACCTAATGAAGCAACACCCCTCTAATAATTTTTAGGCTCCATTTTTTCCTTTCAATTATGATTCTTGACTCCTTTTAAGCCTCTTGGAGTTATTACACAATCAAAACAAAGAGCCTAACTACATGTTTCTTCTTTAGGTCATATTATGAAACCTAAAGCACCAAATTACTTCTTATAAGTTCTAAATTTTTTCTAAGGACTTCCCCCATTTTCATTCATCATATATGACTCAAGAATGACCTTAGAAAAATTTAAAACTCTCCCTAACTACCCCAACCTTGCTTGCCCGAGACTATGCCCCTTTTTGGCCTCCTTGAAATTCTCTTTGTTTTCTTGAAGGAGGAAGCATGTGGGGAGTATCTTAGGGATCTTAAAAACTCATTTAAACTTTTAATTAAGGCTAGGAATTATCATGTGAAATCATATTTTGGAAGGTGCACACAAAACCCTAGAATTTGCATCTTGAAATCTAATAATTTTTTGATAATTCCCTTTGCATATTCTTAATCTCCACACTTTTTTTCCTTAGATTCATGCTTGGTTCTGCCTAAAAATCATCTCTTCCTAGGGTTTTCTCAAGTGGGACGAAATGGTGGAGAAGGGAACAAAAGATGACAACCATAGGAAGAGAAATTACCTTGTTTTCTTGTTTTTTCTCACTTGAATCTTGTGTTCTTTGACCTCCTCTCTTCAAATCCGAATTTTCCCTTGAATTTATCCCTTGAATCAGATTTATAAACTCCATTTTAATCAAAAGAAGCAAAGGAGAAGGGAGGAGAGGAGGTGTGGATGAAGAAAAACATGAAAAACTACCATGGAAACATACCTTAAGCTTAGATTTTCTCTCCCTTTTCTTCTTCCCTTGGTGCACCACTCTCCTAGGGTTTTTCTTCTAATTTGGGGTAGAATAATTTGAAGCTATATGAGGGAGAGTGTGAGGCACCACCTATTTATAAGGGAGGAAGAAACACTTTTTCAAAAATTCTAATTTTGTCCTTCATTTTTGGCATTTTCGTTTCTCTTTTGTTTGAGCTCTTTTTTTAGAATCGTCTTTTCCATTATAAAATTTAGGTTCCTAATTTAATAAAATTCCTTTTGAATCACTCAAATCTGAGCTAAAACCTTCTCAAATGAATCCGTTAAAGTTCGGGTGCACCAACATTGAAAAACGTCCACCGGAGGAGATTTAACTATCCTGGGGCTTTTCATAATTTTCAGGGCCTCTGAGAGAACTCAAAACTTTCATTTAGAAAGCCCTCCTATGTGAATTCCAAAATTTGTTCAAAATTATAAAAATTCCATTATGTTTCGTAAGCTTTTCATAAAAAATTGTTTCTTCATTCTAACTCTATTTTTCTTTCTATCTAAGCCTGGGATTCTCATTTTTAGAAGTCTATAATGCTTCCCAAATTTTTCAGGGCCTTAACTATCTCATTTCAGGGGACTTCCTTTTTGTATTCAGTGAATTTTATTTATTTACAGAGAAACCATATGTTACGTTTCTCACATTTTCTCTTATTTTCAGATAATCGAATGTTATATCATATGTCCATAAGGATACAAGAAATATGTCATATGAATACATACAGCATAGTTTAATACAAGGGAGAGTATTACTACCTCCTTTTCTAACATCTAAGCCTTCTCATGGTCTTGACTTTAGCTTGATGACCCTGAAATGGTTAGTGGAAGCATAGGGGGTGAGATTCGAGAGAATCTCAGTAGCTAATCTCAACCAATTCCATACATACAAGGATGCCATGCATGTGCTGCATAAATTCTATGTTTATGCTCCATATGAATCAAATGCATCATGAACCATGAAAACTCATTCATACATAAGCCATGGCATCATCATAAACTTTGTTAGGCTCAACTATTCTTAACCCGTAGCAAAGGAAAAGCTACTGTACTCAATTTCATGCCTTAGGGGAACTAGGAGCCATCTCATTGCCTTTCATATACATATAATGCGCATATGGTCCATATGGTAAACATAATGAATCATTTCTCATAAAAACATTAAGCAACAACACACACAAGCATTTCAACTCATTCAAGCACTCACATGTATGCAAGAAAAGGAGATAAAGCTACCTAGTGATTCTAGGAACTTGAATGTACCACTAATCCACTTGTTGGCTTCCTTTTTTCTTACTTTCTTTGGCTTGGCACTCACAGTTAGGAGTGTTTGAGTTAGATGGGCCTTTTGTTAGTTAGTTTTCCTTCTTCTTTCTCATTCTCATGGCGCACCTCTCTCCTCTGGTATAGATGGTCTAGGCTCTATTTTTGAGAGGTTTGAGTCATGTAACATCCAGTTTTTTGAAAACGAGAGAAAATATGAGAATGCAACGTACGATTTCTCTGTAAACGAATGAAATTCATTGGATACAAAAAGAAGTCCCCCAAGATGATGTAGTTAAGGTCCCAAAAAATTTGGGAAGCATTCTAGACTCCTAAAAATGAGAATCCCAAGCTTAGACTGTAACACCCCAAAATTGATTAAGGTGTTAATTATGGATTTATATTAATTAAAAATAATTAATAGGGGATAATTAGGCAAGTTAAGTGAATAGAGATTTTAGAGAGATAAATTATTAATATGAGTTTGAGATTTAATTGGGATAGAAACTTTATCTAGGCCCAAATTAAATTGAGTAGGCCAAGGTTAAGACTAATAGAGGCCCAATAATTGTACGTGCCGACCAACCTATTTATTGTGAGACTTGGCCCAAGAGAGAGCACCTAATGATGCCCCAATAACCCTTGTGCAGACCCAAATCCTTGAGCTCTTCAAACTTGGCAAACTTAATTAAAATTCAACAGCCCAATGCATAAGAGCTGGCCCAACAAAGCTCAAATCTAAAGCCCATTAGGAGTTGGATCTTTGGAACAACCCATGACCCATATTTGACCCAACTTAACCCAACTAAAACCCTAAACACTTTAGCCACTTCCCTATTTTTCTGAAGCACAAAGGAGAAAATCGTAGGTGTGAAGGGAGGCTAGGGTTTGGGGCAAGAATTCCACATTTTCCCACATTTAGAGCAAGATTCAACTAAGGTAATAGTTATATAACTTAATCCCCTCATCTTTCTCTTTTAATTTAGCCTGATTAGTTTTTCATTTGGAGTATTTTCACCATACCTAAAATCTAAAATGTGGTTGTTTGGGATTTTCTTGGTGAAATTCGTAGGTTGAGGCTAGGGCTGACATTAGGTAAGTATAAACCCTCCATTTTGATACTTTCTTTGCTAGTTTGAAACCCCCATAGCTGATTTATAATATGGGTATTAATTTTGTACTAATTTGCTTAAGATTTTGGGTGAAATATTAAGGGTTCTGGTATATGACACTTTAATATGAATTTAGGACTTGTAGTGGCTGGGTAAGTGTTCCCTAGGTAGTCATTAGCATTTTAAATTCTTTAGGTACTTGTTGCAACTGTAAATGACGAATTAAAGTAGTAATTCTCTGATGCTATGGTTATAGGAGGATTTTTGTACCATTGGTGACTATTGCAAATTTATCTACAAGTGAGGTAATCGGGGTTTACATTAATTCCATGTATATATCTGTTTTAATTTCATATTCGCCGTATATGAATGACTTGAAATGCAAAATGAATTAGTTGGCTATCTATTGCATTATGATTGGACCTTGTGAGTCCATGGTGGAGCTATGGTGCAGCTGCCACTTGTGCATGTGCTTTGATCGGGCACCGGGTTATGATCAAACCCCCAGATGCACTGAGACTTAGTTGTGCTCAATGGGGAGTAGGTGCCGTGGACGGGCCTCTCCCAGTGTTATTGGCCTTTAACATGTAAAAATATGATTGCTAATATGGGATAGTAATCATGATAGCCTAATTGTTTCATTTACTGATATGACTAGTATGTTTCTGATGCTTATGTGAAATTATGCATATATGTTAATTAAACTAAAATGTATGATGGAATTTGCCTTAGTTACTGAGATTTACATCTCACCCCTTTTTATGGGATTATAATTTTAGGTGAAGGTTCCTCGGGTAAGGATAAGGGCAAGTAAGTGGATGAACATCCATGAGCTGAGGCCTAGTGTGAGGAGCTACACTTGGTCTGAGTGGAATAGAGTAGATGCTAAATTTTGTTAACCTCTTTAAGCATCATCATGTATCTATATTGCCAAGTGTAGGAGTCTGTATTTGATAATATAACGTGTACCTATTGAGGAGTAGGCCTTACTTTAGTTTGGTATTTGATGATAGATTTATGATATCTGCTGTGAGCCTTGTTGAACTATAATATGGCTTACCATTGGAAATGTAATCTTTGAGATATTGATATGAACCTCTAATGTATGGAACCCCCACTGATTACGTATCAAATAATAACTACTGATAGTTCATGAATCCCTGTTATTGTTACTCTACAAACTTGCTGATGGAGGGTAATTTGAGAAAAGAAATTGACCCTTAAATCTTGAACTAGTAAGGATAGATTAGCTGGATAAATTAGGCTAATGAAGGCTATTCGAGCCTCATAATTAAGGTAGAGGGGCCTTAGGGTGTTATTAGAGGGAGAGTGGAGAGTATGAGGCAAGAATTTAGGAGTTATAGGACCAGAAGACAATTCTTCGCGGCTAAAATGGAGTTAGCCACAGCCAATAGAGGCGAATTTTCCTAGGGGGAGTCCAGAGAGAAATTCGCCCGACGAAATATGAGAGGCTAAACTGGGAGTCGTCCAGAGGGAAATTCGCTGCAACAAACTTTTACAAAAATGTCCTAGGTGTTCCAGAGAGGAATTAGCCACGGTTAACAAGGAAATTGGCCGTGGCCAATAGCGAGAGGCGAGAGAGGTAAGTTCCAAGAGGCTTCTTCACTACGGCGCCAAATAGGTTAGCCACGGCGAAGGTCCAACTCGCCGCAGCAATACTAGTAACGAAGAAAGGAGTGAAACCTAGAGAAATTAGCCGCGGCGAACATTCTGAAACACTTATATTAATTAGGAAACCTTGGTTTTTTATATGGTAATCTCAAGGGATGATTTAGAGACATTTGGATGAGTCATAATTGATGGATAATAGAATCAAAGGCTTATAAATAAATATTTATTTCCCTTATGTACATAAGTGCTTGTAATTGTATGGTTGATGACTCTAATAACATTAAGGTTCAAATTTCCCTGTATTTTCATAATACAATTGGTCATAATGCCTTGTAACCCTAATCTATGATTATTAATCACGTATTTAACCTTAATTACAATGATTAGAAGTTAGGGTCATCACATAGACGAAAAGAAAAATGAAGCTAGAATGAAGAAACAATTTCTTATGAAAAGCTTACAAAACATAATGGCATTTTCGTAATTTTGAACAAATTTTGGAATTCACATAGGAGGGCTTTTAAAATGAAAATTTTGAGTTCTCCAAATTCTCAGAGGCCTTAAACCATGGAAAGCCCTAGGATAGCTAAAGCCCCTCCGGTGGACGTTTTCCAATGTTGTTATACTCGAATTTTGACGAATTCATTCAGGAAGGTTTTAGCTCCGATTTGAGTGATTCCAAAGATATTTGACTAAATTGGGAATCTAAATTTCATAATGGAAAAGACAGATCTCAAAAAGGAGCTAAAACGAAGGAGAAATGAAAATGCCAAGAACGAAGGGCAAAATGGAAATTTTTGAAAAATGTAACTTTCTCCCACCTATATATATGATGCACCCTTCTTCTCCCTTCATGTTGCACAACCAAGTTCTGCCCAAAACCAGAAGGAAAACCTAGGGAGAGTGGCACACAAGAGGAAGGCAAAGAGGAGGAGAAATCAAAGGCTTAAGGCATGAAAATTTAGTAGTTTTTCATGCTCTTTCTCTTCCAAACCTCTTTTCCTTCATTCTCCTTTATTTCCTATGATTATAATGTAGTATATGGATCTATTTTAAAGGAGAAATTGAGGAGAAAATTCGGATTTGAAGAGAGGAGCTTAAAAAACACGAGATTCAAGTGAAAAAAGCCATGAAAACAAGGTATTTTCTTCTTCCATGGTTGCTACCCTTTGCTCTCCTTCTCTACCATTTCGTCCCACTTGAGAAGACTTAAGAGGAGTTGATTTTTTAAGTAGAACCAACGGTGATTCTAAGGAAAAAGGGTGTGGAGATTAAGAATATGTAAAGAGAATTAACAAAAAACCATTAGATTTCAAGATGTAAATTCTAGGGTTTCAAGTGCACCTTGTGAAATTTGATTTTGTATGATGATTCCTAGGTCTAATTAAGAGTTTAAATGAGCTCCTAAGATCCCTAAGAGGCTCCCCATATGCATCCTCCCTTGAGAAAACAAGGCAAACTCCAAAAGGCCCTATTTCTTCCATAACTTCGGCCTAAAGGGGTTTGTATAGCTAGGGAGAGTTTTAAATTTTTCTAAACCCAGTTTTGAGTCATATATGATGAATGAATATGAGGGGAAGTCTTAGGAGAAATTTAGAAACCATAGAAAGTGAGTTAGTGCTTTATATTTCATATTATGACCTAAAGGAATAACATGTAGTTAGGCTCTTAGTTTTAATTGTGTGATGACTCCAAGATGCTTAAAAGGAGTCAAGAATCATATTTGAAAGGAAAGAATGGAGCCTAGAATTTATTTGAGGTGTGTTGCTTCATTAGGTACAATTATGGAACTATAATGAGGTTTATAGATCAAGCTAGAGTTTAAGCAAGTGTGTGGCCTTAGAATTAATTCCACGAACCTAATTGGCTTCCATAAATTGTGTTTAGGCTAAGAGAAAACTTCCCCACACTTTTGTGTGTGTGTGGCTGAAAGAGGAAGCATTCTTTAAAAGGGAAAAGTGTGTGATTGTGCGCAAGGTAACTCTCTTTGTAACACCCTAAGATTAATTAAGGTGTTAATCATGGATTTGGGTTAATTAAGAATAATTAATATAGGATAATTAGGTAAGTTAAGAGAATGAAAATTTTAGAGAGATAAATTATTAATATAAGTTTGAGATTTAATTGAGTTATAAACGCCATCTATGCCCAAATTAAATTAAGTAGGCCAAGGTTAGGAACTAATGAAGGGCCCAATCTGATTTAATGAATTAGAGACTGACGGACTTGTCGTGCAACCCTCAAAATAAAACTAGGTTGACTAAATATATAGCAAGTGGCACAACCTAGGTCATCTCCCTTGGAATTGGAATTCAATGTTCAATTAGGTTCTCTAAGTGTTCTAAGATCCTAGAACTATCTAGTTTAGGGGGTTTTTGAATGAATTAAACTATCCTAAAATGAATTGAAACAAATTTCCTAATGTCTACCCAATTGGATAAATTGTGATGATAATGGTCTTGTGACTAGCTTAGGAATCGTCTCTTGGTATCCACTATCCTTATCCTAATCCAATTATAATTAATTCTGGCCTAAGAATTCCTAATTATGTTCATTAGCAAATAATCTTGAATAACCATTCAAGATTCAAGAGATTAATAATCTAATGTTGAATTGAGACCTCAATCCCGCATTAAACCGTTAACTCTTGTTCTTAAGATCAATGAACATCCAATTTGATTGATTAACTAATTAATTATCTTATGATTCATCATCCAAAAATGTTTAATTAACCAACTAAACACCAAGGAATTCTCAAATAGACATTTAAACACACAACCTTACTCATGCAATTCATCGAACACCTTCGTGGCATACATGAGAGATTAGAGAGAATAATGAAAAACCAAATTCAAATTTAACCAATTAATCAACAAAAAGGGTTTCCTAATCAGTGTCTAACCAGCCACTAATTAATTACACAAATTTCTAATCAAATATAACTCAACCGAGATTATACAGAATAAGAAAAAGTGTAGGAAAAATAAGAAAATCTTAGCCATAATTTGTTGTTCATCCATGGATTCAAGCTTCTACTCAAGAGCTTCATCCCTTGCTAGCCTCAAGATGGAGATTAGATCTTCATTTGGTGGATGGATGGAGATGGAATATGGAATGGAGAATGGCGTCTATGGAGAGTGGACGAAGGGCGTGTGTGTATGGCCGAATGGTTCTCCCCCCGTGAATGAATGATGGATGCCCCCTTTATAGAGTGAAGGCGTGTAGAGAATGGGCGAAGTGACGTGAATGGAATGGAATGTGGATGGAGGCGTGTGATGAATGGAGACGTCTGGTGAATGGAGACGTATGGATGTGTATTTCTGCTCCCTTTCACGTGCTATTCATTAATCAATTCACGTGCTCAGCTTTTGTTCCATTTGCCTGAAGCTATTATGCATGAGATGGGCCCCACTTTATTATTCAGCTCATGCACCCACGTTACTGCTTCCCAGACGTAACTTCTGCAGCTTCTTCGTGGCTTTGGTTCTGCATCTTCATTTCGTTTTGCTTCTGCTGGAGTTTGTGAGCTGCTCGAGTTGTATGCTGCTGTCATTTGTTTCTTCATGCTCCTCACGCCAAAACTTCTGCATGTGTTCTGTGTTTGTGTTGCTAACTCGTAGCTCTATTCTTTCTTATTTCTGCATGTGGCTTCTTCTCTATTCTGCAGCTTTTACGTGATTCTGCAACTCATTTTCTTGTTTCTTTCTCAGCCAAGCACAAAGCTCCCAGCTCTGTATTCTAGCGCTGAAATCACGTCCTCTTTTCCTTAGGTCCAGCATCTTCATTCAATCCAGCAACTCGTGCCTCTTCTTCTTCACTGCAACGTTCATCCCTGTTCCAGCAACTTCATTTCGTGGCCTCAGATCTGCTTCGTTTAGCTGCTGTCCAGACGTGATTTCCAGCTTCTTTTCGAACCAGAACCATGGTTTTCTTCTCTCTTTCTACTGGAGTTTGCGAGCTGCCTTCTTTCCACGTCAAGCTTTCTGCTGCATGTTCTGTTCTGCTTGTTCTCCACATGATTTCCTTCTTCCTTTATGCCCAGACTTCCACGTTTTCTTCTCTGTTTTGCACGTAAGTTTCTCTTTAGCTCAAGCTCATGCTTCTTTAATCATTCCTTTCTCTTCTTTAAATCAAATGCTTGTTCAATCTCCCAATTCATATTAAAATTCTGCACATGCTTCTCCTTCTTGCTTGCTTCTAATATATTTAATTTTTATTCTCTTTTACTCTCCAACTAGTGGCTTTCAAGATTGTGTTCAAAGCCCATAAAAATCTACACAAAAGAATGGAAAGTGTTAAGTAGAAATAACCACAAAATTATTTTAAAAGGAATTCAAGCAATAAAATTCAAGAATTTTGCAGTTTAATTCCTAAAGTGCAAAAATGGCTAATAAAATCAATTTCCATTCAATTGCATGCATTAAGCTACATTTGATTATTAAAATGACTAAATTAGGAGGATGAAAATAGATAAAATATGTGTTTATCAGAGACCCAAGATCTAACTTGCACAAGCTCTTATAAATGGCCCAATAACCCTTGTGTAGACACAAATCAATTGAGTTTTTCAAACTTGGTCTGGCCCAATTAAATTTCTAGAGCCCAACACATTAAAGCTGGCCCAACAAGGTTTAAATTTGAAACCCACTTAATATTAAATCTTTGGATCAGCCCATGACCCACATTAGACCCAACTTAAACCCAACTAACACCCTAAACACTTCAGCCCTTCCACATTTTGCTGAAACACAAACACATAACTCATTTTCAGAGGTTTGGAGGGAAGCTAGGGTTTGGGGCAAGAAATCCACCATTTCTCACTTCTAAGCTCAAAATCAGCTAAGGTACTTGTTATATAACTTAATTCTCTTCTCTTTCTCTTCATTTTGGCCCTATTTTGTTTTTCATTTGGAGCATTTTTACTATAGCCAAATTCTGAAATGTGGTTGTTTAGTATTTTCTTAGAGGATTTTTGGAGGTAAAGGCTAGGAGGGATATTGGGTAAGTGTAAACTTTCCATTCTAATGTGTTTTCTGCTAGTTTAAGACCTCCATGGTTGATTTATAGTATAGGTATTAATTCTGCATGAATTTACTTAGGAATTAGGGTGATATATTGAAGTTTCTAGTAGAGGACATATTCAATCCGAATTTGGGGATTTATAGTGGCTGGGTAAATGTCTTCAGGGTAGCCATTAGTATTTTAATTCCTTGGGTACTTGTTGCTACTGTACATTATGATTTAAAGTAGTAATCTTCTGATGTTATGGTTATAAGGAGATTTTGGCATTGCTGGTGGCTTTTCAATTGTCTGCAAAGTGGGGTAACCGGGGTTCATGCTAATCCCATGCATATGTCTGTTTAATTTTGTATTTGCTGCATGATTATGATTTTAATGCTAAATGAATTGGTTGGTTATCTGTTATGTGTGATTGAACCTTGTGAGTCCATGGTGGAGCTGTGGTATGGCTGCCACTTGTGCATGTACTTCGATCGGGCACCGAGTTATGATCAAACCCCAGATGCACTAAGCCCTGGTTGTGTTCAATAGGGAGTAGGTGTCGTGGACGGGCCTCTCCCAATGTTATTGGCCTTTAACATGTAGAATTGTGATTGCTATTGTAACACCATACTTCTAGGACTCAATTCATGCAATTTCCATGCCTCATCTTATGTTCATTCTATAGAAACAATATAGTGGCATAGGGAGTTATGAATTAAAATGCATTCCTCTACGAGTAAAATTTTTCTTTCAGAGTCTCGTGGGTCATATGAATGCATCTATCACATTCTTATACTTAAACACATGAATATAGCTCGTTTCCATCATCAAATTTGGATTACAAGTCATGGAAAGCAAAGGAACACATTAAAATTCATGTTTGCATTTTGGCCAGAATGCCCTCTTTTCTGTCACAAACATTGGAAAATCATAAATAATTCTAGAAAAATAGAAATCACGTGTTCTTTGCCATTATAGGAAGCTTCAGATGTATACTTCACACTAAAAATATGCCCAGACCATAACATGCATCATGGAGAACGTTTGACATCCGAAAGCCTACTGAGGTTGTTCGTTGCCTGGGCTGCTGTTCAGATTTTTGATATAAACTTCTAAAATCCATAACTAATTCTATAAAATCACACATATTTGGTCATTATGGAGATCTACACATGTTAAATTGATACTAGAAATAATTCCAGAATGAAACAGATACTTTTAGCTATTGGAAACTTATGAAACAATAACCGAACTCTGGAGGCGCCAATGTTATTGACAACAAACTTCAAAAATGCGTAACTCTCTGCTCAGACCTCCAAATGAGGTGATCTCGATGGCCATAGAAAGCTTGTGACCTCTAGTTTATTCATATAAAATTTCACAAGCATTAGACACAATTTGGCCATCAAGTGACACAGAATTCCAAACTACCAGTATGAACAGTACCCATACTAGAATCCATGAAAAATCTCAATTTTGAAAATTCATAAAATATTCCCTAGACCTCCGAAAATTATTAACTTTAGCTTCACAGAAAGATCTCAATGGGACCTAATTACATACCAAATTTCAGGACAAGACTAACTCATTTGGCTAAAAATTGACACAGGTTTCCATTATGGTCAAATTTGGCTCCATATGAGGTACCAAATTTGCCAAATGGCCTTCCCTTGGTTGTGGCACCTTTTGGGCAAGTCTAAAAGTACATTTGAGACTTGTGTGAGTTTCCCAAATGGTCCTAAACCTCATGCATCTCATTTTCATCATTCAACCCACATTTATACACATATTCATCAAACTTTAAACTTGCATACTATGGCATTACATACTCAAAACATGTGCTAGTGGTCATATATCATTTTCATACATCTAAACATCACATAATAGTATCTTTACATATGTCTCAACATTCATAGTACATATACAACATCATATACATGATAAACCATCATTATGGTTCCAAAATGGCTAAAACCAAGGCATAAGTTTGTCAATCTCCTTCCTTTAGGGTTGTTGGCTCCCATTAGCATATCCACTTGGTTCACCTAGCATGTTAGAACATTGGAGAGGAGGGGATGAGATTCAAAGAATCCCAATAGCTCATCTCCCATTCAGTCATACATAATATGTGCAAAGCAAGCCTTTTAAATGCGTATATGGAGAAAATAGAAATCATAGACATTTTAAAGGCAACCTTGGCATGTGAATCAATCATATAAGACATTCAAGAGCTCACTAAGTGTTTGGATTGACCTCACACTTCTCCTCATGGATTTTGGACTTGCCTCACCCATTCTTTGAGCACTTCGGACTCAACCATACTCTTAGGAGCCCACTTTGCTTTTGGGAGACTCTTTACTTTGTCTCAACCAAGCTCAAGGGTTCTTGGCTCATCCTCACCCAAGGGAAGAGTTCTTGGCCTCTCCACACTCAAGCAAACTTATACAAACATCATGCACTCATTAGAAAACATAACATGGCATCAAGGATCATAGCATATAAAGGCATGCTAGCATACTTTTCAAAGCTTGAAAATACACATACACACATTCTAAAACAAGCTAAACACACATCCATGCATGAGAGAAGGTGGAGAGAGCTACATTGCACACAATCACACACTTTTTTCCTTTGGACTCAAGCCTCCTCTTTTGGCCACACACCCACAAATTGGTGGAGATGGTTTCTCTTGGCCTAGACACAAATTATGGGAGCCAATTAAGTTCATGAACCACACTCTAAGGCTACACAACTTAATGAAACACTAGATTGCTCTATAGGTTCCATTATGGTCTATATTGGCACCTAATGAAGCAACACCCCTCAAATGATTTCTAAGCCTCATTCTTTCTTTTCAAATATGATTCTTGACTCCTTTTAAACCTCTTGGAGTCATCACATCATCAAAACAAAATGCCTAGCACCATGTTGCTTCTTTAGGTCATATTAGGAAACCTAAGACACCGAATTACTTTCCATGAGTTCTAAAGTTTTTCCAAGGCCTCCCCTCATTTTCATTCATCAAATATGACTCAAGAATGGCCTTAGAAAAATTTAAAACTCTCCCTAGCTAGGAGAACCCATCTAGGCCGAGGCTATGAAGCATATTGGGTTCCATGGAGCTTTCTTTGTTTTCTCAAGGGAGCTCATTTAAACTCTTACTTAGGCCTAAGAATCATCATACAAAGTCAGATTTTACAAGGTGCAATTGAAACCCTAGAACTTGCATCTCGAAATTTAATGATTTTTTGTTAATTCTCTTTGCATATTCTTAATCTCCACACCCTTTTTCCTTAGATTCATACTTGGTTCTGCCTAAAAATCATCTCCTCCTAGGGTTTTCTCAAGTGGGGCGAAATGGTGGAGAAGGGGACCAAAAATGACAACCATAGGAAGAGAAATTACCTTGTTTTCTTGCTTTTTCTCACTTTAATCTTGTGTTCTTTGAGCTCCTCTCTTCAAATCCAAACTTTCCCCTCAATTTCTCCCTTAAAACAGATTTATAAACTTCATTATAATCATAGGAAACAAAGGAGAATGGAGGAGAAGAGATTTGGAAGAGAAAGAGCATGAAAAACTACTAACTTCCATACCTTAAGCCTTTGATTTCTCTTCCTTTTCTTCCCCTTCTTGTGAGCCTCATCCCCTAAGGTTTTCTTCTGGTTTTATGCAGTCCTTGGTCGTGCATAATGAAGGGAGGAGAAGGGTGCATCATATATATAGGTGGGAATAAGTTACACTTTTCAAAAATTCCTATTTTGCCCTTCATACTTTGCATTTTCGTTTCTCCTTCGTTTTAGCTCCTTTTTTAGAACTGTCTTTTCCATTATAGAATTTAGGTTCCCAATCAAGTAAGATAGCTTTGGAATCACCCAAATTGAAGCTAAAACCTTGCCGAACAAATCCGTCAAAGTTTAGGCACACCAACATTAGAAAACATCCACCGGAAGGGGCTTTAACTGTCCTGGGGCTTTCCATAGTTTTTAGAGCCTCTGAGAACCTTGGAGAACTCAAAACTTTTATTTAAAAAGCCCTCCTATGTGTTTTTTCAAAAAGTACCCATATTTACGAAAATGCCACTGGCCTTTTGGTAAATTTTTTGAATCACTCTGGCCTTGATTTCTGGGTAACTCAAGGCTCAAATTCTCATTTTCTAATATTTAAAATTTTATCATAATTTTAGTTGGCCCTAATTCCTTCTATTTCAGGGACTTCCTTTTGTATCTAGCCTATTTCTGTCGTTTACGGAGAAACCGAACATTGCGTTTCTCACGTTTACGGAAGGACCGGACGTTACATTCCTCCCCCCTTAAATACATTTTCTCTTACTCTTATAGTCTAGCTAGCTATTCTTTTCTTTCCCTTCTTCCTGGCTCTAGACGCTTTCTCAGCGATTTCATTCTTTCGAATTTTCTTTCAGCCAGGGAACTTGTATTACTAGCTCTTAATAAAGGCTCTACTGCTATAAAATACTAGCTAGTTCTTTCTCATAAGGGAAAGAAATTTTTGACTCTGGAGGCCTATCTTGGGATAGCTTACTAATCATGTCGGGTTAATGTTAACCCGATCGCAGGATTAACATTCTTTCACTGGACTCATTTATACATCTCGGGAGGTAACTTATTTCATATCACATCTCCCATATCCTCTCTGAATGGCTTCTCATAACATCTCATCATCTTTTCTAATCATTAGAGCCATCAGAGGTTTCTATCTGTTTGGTTATTTACATGTTCCGTCCACTATTTATCTCTGCGTTCTTTCTCATTAGCTCATCCCATGATTATAATTTGCATTTCTTTTTGTCATAGGCCTCACATCTTAGTTACTTATTGGGATTACAACTCCTTTGAGGAGTTTCTGCTTTTATGATCCCAATTTCTCTATTTACTACTATAGCTGTTTATGTAAGCCAGGACTTTTCTTACTTTCTTTGCTCACTTGAAGTGGCATTTTATAGTCCCTCATTTCAACACTGATAGGCCAAACTTGTATGCCTCATATTAGCACTGAAGAGCTACTACCACTGATTACTGTTGGGCTCTGATGGGATGCTAGCTAGTCTCACAGTTTTACTCACTGGAGACATACTGTACCACTTACCTCGTATAAAAACTGCACTTGACCCTTTTCTAAATACATAAGCTAGCATGTAGAGATCTCTCTATCCCTTGGTTAGGGCTACTATCAGCTAGGTAGTGGTTCATTTGGCTCTAATTTTAGAAAGCTTATTTCTTTCCTTTCTCATCCCATATACTATGCTCATCTCTAAAGAGAGCTAGTTAGTGGTCTAACTGTCTGAGTAAAGCCTTCATATCTCTGTAGCAACGGTCTACCAGACTCAGGAGATCTGTAGTCTCTGAGACAAAGGCTAGCTGAAACTGTACTAGTCTCTGAGACTAACTGCTCTGTAAAACTATCTCAGGCTGTCATCTCTACCAGAGATCTATCATGGTGTGGCTAGGGCTCTCTATAACTTTATGGGATCTACTGTGACCCTTGGGTCTACTGCGACCTCTCAGAGCCCTGCTAGGGTCTACTGCAACCCGCTATGCTATGCTAAGATCTACTGCGATCTATCTCTAGGAGATGTCAAAGCCTAAGATTATTGTATCTGACAGTAAAACACATGCTCACTAAGTCCAGTAACCACCTCTCATAATAGCTGAGGCTAAACTCAGAGGTATATCGTGCTATTTGTGCGAAGTGGGTTCTATGTCATCTAGTTCTCTGGGATCCTGTCATACTAATACTAGGGAACGTTTTAATTTCCATTTATCACTCCTCATAGGATCCTTAGATTCCTACTTTAGCCCCTTTCACTTGGGCTTTCTTTTCTTACTCTATTGACTTACTTACTTTTACATATACTCGTTCTAGCCTTCCTCTCATATCCTGCAATTTCTAACTATGCCCACATTTTGCTTTTAAGTGCCTTGACATTAGGGCATCTCACACTGAGTGTGGTTAACATCTCTGGCAGGAGAGAGGCTATGCACTGGTCCCTCTTATTTCATTTATACATACTATAAAGGACTCAAGCTATGCATACTGAATCTGAACATCCTCTACTAGGGACCCCTTTCTGCATGCTTTCCTTACTATTCTGATATTACTGGAATCCATTTATCTTTCTTTTCTAACTCTTCTCTTTCTTTAACTAGGATACCTTTTGATTATTGGGACACTTTGATGATTGATGTCATCGTTTGCTATGCACTTAAGCCACATTAGTACTAGGTTGGCCAGACCCAATATCATGTAACCATTATTGCAAGTAAACCATAACATTAAACACTAATACACGGGTGTCTCATGACTGAGCTCAAAGCCATTATTGCCTGTATATTGCAAGTTTCCTAATAATCTAAAGTATCCTTCTCTTACTTTTCTCTATCTACCCTATCCTCGTAGTGTACTCGGGGAAAGTAGGATTCTTCCTTTACTACATCCCGAGATTTCTCGGTATTGCCTGGCTATTTATACTTTGGGCAATATCATGCTAGAAGGGCATCTATGCCAAGGACAAGTGTGCTTTCTTAAGTACTCAAGCACATTAACTGAATATTTATTTTCAATTTGATGTGTCCTCAGCTTGAACACTATCACATCTGCTCTTTTTACCTTTCTTATCCTCTTACTTAGGTAAAAGGATATTTTACTACTGGCTATTTCTATTGCCAGTTCAAGTTTCTTTACGCTTAAGAGTACCTGCATTTTCCTAGGGTTTATCTACTTAATCACTCTCTGTAATATCAAGGGGGTCTACTTTTTACTCATACTCTTGCTCTGCTCTTAGCTAGACCATCCCTTGGTAAGAAGGATTCTATTTCATAAAATCCTAGGAGTGTCATTCTATAGTGCTCTTGGCTTACATTCTTTCTCTACATAAGACGAGGCTCGCCTTCTTAGGTAGTCTCTAGCTTTCTCGAACTTCCCTAAGGGTACTAAGGCATTAACTGTTTGTCTTAGCTTATTTCTACATTCAGATCAGAGCTAGGCTTTCTCTCTGTTCAACCTCCATAGCCTCATCCCCAGGAGCACAGTATACTATTTCTAGGGTTCTACTAACTCAATCCAGAATGCATATTCTCAATGTCTGGATTCTACCTCGTTGAAGCTCATGCTCTACTGGGTGCTCTGCCCACGTATGTGCCTTAACTCTATACTATTCTCATAATTAGGGAGCTCATCTAACTAACTATCGAACCCCTATCCGTTTACTTTTCTGAGCTTAATCTGTACATTTGGTTGTTACTAAAGCGAGGGCATATCTTCTATGGTTAATTTCTCAACTCTTCCTCGTTTCTTTGCTCACTATACTCTACAATCAGGGGGTCTATCTAGGGGACTTTACTAATCACCACTAGATAGTTTCCCTTATATGAGGATATCTCATCTTCCTTTTTTCGTTCCAGAGAGAACTTTTACTTAGCTTTTTATTTACATATCTCACCTGGAACGATGCTACTGGTCATCTTCTCCAAGCTTTAGCTTATGCTCAGCCTGGCTAGCCATCTCATTGGACTCGTAGCTTACTAATTATTCTTATTCTTTTCTGAGCCTCTATTACTGGTTAATCATACTTACTTCTAGGGATTACCTATGAGGTACACCTTTCTAGGCCACTCGCTAGGTGCCTCACTGCTGATAGTCTTTTCTTACGTTATTTGAGGCTCCACTAGCGTTCTATTATTCAGCATCTCATAGGGTAACACCTTAGGTTGGAGTCAGCACCTTAAAGGCGAGTCTCGACAACCTCATTATCACTGTGTCTAGCTTTCTCTATACTAAACTCTTTTTCAATTTCAATTATTAGGCCCACGGACTTCTTATTAATCTTTCATAACTATTCTTTTCCTCTACTTATATTAGGGGTGCCCATTCTCTGTGGGTTATCTAACCTTTTAGTAGTTCTTTTTTTTAAATTAGCCTAAATATGACCAACAAGGCATTCATAGTGCCATTCGTCGTGGCTAACACATCATTTGCCGCAGCTAACTGCCTCTGATTGGCTTACTATTCTAGGGATTAGATTTTATCTTTAGCTACCAACCCAAGCCTCACCGCCTCTATAACCGGTTCGTTATCAAGCTAGAGGGTTCTACCTCTCATTTCATTCAGGCATAACTAGCTGTCACCTTCATGCTGTCAGGCTCCAGGGTATAACTTATAACTTAACCTTTGGCCTGAGGAGACTAACCTTTCGAGCTCTAATACTTATCTAGGCATTTGGATATTGTGGCTAGGGGGTGACTCTTTTTTCACTTCCCCTCTAGACTGGTTTGGTGCAGTCGCAATCTCATCTCATACCGCACTACATCATTACTTGTCTCTGTGTTACATGAGACAGCTGGGAATGGCCTGAGTATGACTACCTGATAGAATTAGGCCTCACATACTCTCTCTAGCAAGCCTCTTTCTATCAACGAGATCATTCTCATCATTCATATCTAAGGCTTGCCACTGATCCCAGCGAGCTATCATATCTCATCAAGCTCTAGCCATTGGATCCCTCAACTCTGCTCAAACTACTTTAGAGGCCACTCTTCTCGGTGTCCACTAACTACTCTAAGACCATTCTACAACTTACTTATCATGAATAAAGCCACAAACTACTTTCACACACCCACAATGTCCTATAGAGGACTTTTTATAGTCATACAAGTCTTTTACAAAGATCAATGGCTACATCCTCAAGCCAAATCCAATCCGAGAGAGCTTGGAACTTTGCTCTGATACCAATAAATGTAACGCCATACTTCTAGGAATCAATTCATGCAATTCCCATGCCTCATCTTATGTTCGTTCTATGGAAACAATATAGTGGCATAGGGAGTTATGAATTAAAATGCATTCCTCTACGAGTAAAATTTTTCTTTCAGAGTCCCATGGGTCATATGAATGCATCTATCACATTATTATACTTAAACACATGAATATAGCTCGTTTCCATCATCAAATTTGGTCTACAAGTCATGGAAAGCAAAGGAACACATTAAAATTCATGTTTGCATTTCGGCCAGAATGTCCTCTTTTCTGTCACAAAATTTGGAAAATCATAACTAATTATAGAAAAATAAAAATCATGTGTTCTTTACCATTATAGGAAGCTTTAGATGTCTATTTCACACTAAAAATATGCCCAGACCATAACACTCATCATGGAAAATGTTTGACATCTGAAAGCCTACTGAGGTTGTTGGTTGCCTGGGCTGCTGTTCAGATTTCTGATATAAACTTCTAAAATCCATAACTAATTCTATAAAATCACACATATTTGGTCATTATGGAGATCTACACATGCTAAATTGATACTAGAAATAATTCCAAAATGAAACAGATACGTTTAGCTATTGGAAACTTATGAAACAGTAACCGAACTCTGGAGGCGCCAATGTTACTGACAGCAAATTTCAAAAATGCGTAACTCTCTGCTCAGACCTCCAAATGAGGTGACCTCGGTGGCCACAGAAATCTTGTGACCTCTAGTTTATGCATATAAAATTTCACAAGCATTAGACACAATTTGGCCATCAAGTGACACAGAATTCCAAACTACCAGTATGAACAGTACCCATACCAGAATCCATGAAAAATCTCAATTTTGAAAATTCATAAAATATTCCCTAGACCTCCGAAAATTATTAACTTTAGCTTCACAGAAAGATCTCAATGGGACCTAATTACATACCAAATTTCAGGACAAGACTAACTCATTTGGCTAAAAATTGACACAGGTTTCCATTATGGTCAAATTTGGCTCCATATGAGGTACCAAATTTGCCAAATGGCCTTCCCTTGGTTGTGGCACCTTTTGGGCAAGTCTAAAAGTACATTTGAGACTTGTGTGAGTTTCCCAAATGGTCCCAAACCTCATGCATCTCATTTTCATCATTCAACCCACATTTATACACATATTCATCAAACTTTAAACTTGCATACTATGGCATTACATACTCAAAACATGTGCTAGTGGTCATATATCATTTTCATACATCTAAACATCACATAATAGTATCTTTACATATGTCTCAACATTCATAGTACATATACAACATCATATACATGATAAACCATCATTATGGTTCCAAAATGGCTAAAACCAAGGCATAAGTTTGTCAATCTCCTTCCTTTAGGGTTGTTGGCTCCCATTAGCATATCCACTTGGTTCACCTAGCATGTTAGAACATTGGAGAGGAGGGGATGAGATTCAAAGAATCCCAATAGCTCATCTCCCATTCAGTCATACATAATATGTGCAAAGCAAGCCTTTTAAATGCGTATATGGAGAAAATAGAAATCATAGACATTTTAAAGGCAACCTTGGCATGTGAATCAATCATATAAGACATTCAAGAGCTCACTAAGTGTTTGGATTGACCTCACACTTCTCCTCATGGATTTTGGACTTGCCTCACCCATTCTTTGAGCACTTTGGACTCAACCATACTCTTAGGAGCCCACTTTGCTTTTGGGAGACTCTTTACTTTGTCTCAACCAAGCTCAAGGGTTCTTGGCTCATCCTCACCCAAGGGAAGAGTTCTTGGCCTCTCCACACTCAAGCAAACTTATACAAACATCATGCACTCATTAGAAAACATAACATGGCATCAAGGATCATAGCATATAAAGGCATGCTAGCATACTTTTCAAAGCTTGAAAATACACATACACACATTCTAAAACAAGCTAAACACACATCCATGCATGAGAGAAGGTGGAGAGAGCTACCTTGCACACAATCACACACTTTTTCCTTTGGACTCAAGCCTCCTCTTTCGGCCACACACCCACAAATTGGTGGAGATGGTTTCTCTTGGCCTAGACACAAATTATGGGAGCCAATTAAGTTCATGAACCACACTCTAAGGCTACACAACTTAATGAAACACTAGATTGCTCTATAGGTTCCATTATGGTCTATATTGGCACCTAATGAAGAAACACCCCTCAAATGATTTCTAAGCCTCATTCTTTCTTTTCAAATATGATTCTTGACTCCTTTTAAACCTCTTGGAGTCATCACATCATCAAAACAAAATGCCTAGCACCATGTTACTTCTTTAGGTCATATTAGGAAACCTAAGACACCGAATCACTTTCCATGAGTTCTAAAGTTTTTCCAAGGCCTCCCCTCATTTTCATTCATCAAATATGACTCAAGAATAGCCTTAGAAAAATTTAAAACTCTCCCTAGCTAGGAGAACCCATCTAGGTCGAGGCTATGAAGCATATTAGGTTCCATGGAGCTTTCTTTATTTTCTCAAGGTAAGAAGCATATGGGAAGCCTCTTAGGGATCTTCAGAGCTCATTTAAACTCTTAATTGGGCCTAGGAATTATCATACAAAGTCAGATTTTACAAGGTGCAATTGAAACTCTAGAACTTGCATCTTGAAATTTAATGATTTTTTGTTAATTCCCTTTGCATATTCTTAATCTCCACACCCTTTTTCCTTAGATTCATGCTTGGTTCTACCTAAAAATCATCTCCTCCTAGGGTTTTCTCAAGTGGGGCGAAATGGTGGAGAAGGAGACCAAAAATGACAACCGTAGGAAGAGAAATTACCTTGTTTTCTTGCTTTTTCTCACTTGAATCTTGTGTTCTTTGAGCTCCTCTCTTCAAATCCAAACTTTCCCCTCAATTTCTCCCTTAAAACAGATTTATAAACTTCATTATAATCATAGGAAACAAAAGAGAATGGAGGAGAAGAGGTTTGGAAGAGAAAGAGCATGAAAAACTACTAACTTCTATACCTTAAGCCTTTGATTTCTCTTCCTTTTCTTCCCCTTCTTGTGAGCCTCATCCCCTAGGGTTTTCTTCTGGTTTTAGGTAGAACTTGGTCGTGCATAATGAAGGGAGGAGAAGGGTGCATCATCTATATAGGTGGGAATAAGTTACACTTTTCAAAAATTCCTATTTTGCCCTTCATACTTTGCATTTTCGTTTCTCCTTTGTTTTAGCTCCTTTTTTAGAACCATCTCTTCCATGATACAATTTAGGTTGCCAATCAAGTAAAATAGCTTTGGAATCACCCAAATCGGAGCTAAAACCTTTCTGAACGAATCTGTTAAAGTTCGGGCACACCGGCATTAGAAAACGTCCACCGGAGGGGCTTTAACTGTCTTGGGGCTTTTCATAGTTTTTAGAGCCTCTGAGAACCTTGGAGAACTCAAAACTTTCATTTAAAAAGCCCTCCTATGTGTTTTTTCAAAAAGTGCCCATATTTACGAAAATGCCACTGGTCTTTTGGCAAATTTTTTGAATCACTCTGGCCTTGATTTCTGGGCAACTCAAGGCTCAAATTCTCAGTTTCTAATATTTAAAATTTTATCATAATTTTAGTTGGCCCTAATTCCTTCTATTTTAGGGACTTCCTTTTGTATCTAGCCTATTTTTGTCGTTTACGGAGAAACTGAACATTGCGTTTCTCACATTTACGGAAGGACTGGATGTTACAGCTAGTATAGGATAGTAATCATAAATAGCCTAATTGTTTATTTACTAATATGACTGGTATGTTTTCTGATGCTTATATGAAATCATGCATATATGTTGATTAAACTAGAATATATGAATGGAATTTGCCTTGGTTAATGAGATTTGCATCTCACCTCATTTCATGGGATTATACTTTCAGGTGAAGGACCTTCGAGTAAGGATAAGGGGAAACAAGTAGATGAAAATCCATGAGCTCTAGCCATGTGTGGAGGAAGTTACACTTGGGCTAATCGGAGTAGAATAGATGGAATTTTGTTATTTGTTTATATAGCATCATCATGTAATCATATTGCCAAGTGTAGGCATTTATATTTTGATTAGTTGGAATGTATCTATTAAGGAGTTAAGTCTCATCATAGCTTGGTATTGGATGTATAAACTTATAGTATCTGATGTATGAACTTTGTTGAATTCATGATATGGTCTACTATTGGAAATGTCATCATGGGATATATTAGATTGTTGATTTGAATAAATGATGTATGGCATCTTTAATGGAATGTATATTTGAATGGTAATTGTTGAAAGCTTATGAAATTCTACTATTATTAATCTATAAACTTGTTGATATAGGGTAGTTGGAGGAGTAGAAATTGACTCTTAAGTTTTGAACTAGTATTGATAGATTAGCTGGGTAAATTAGGCTAATGAAAGCTATTAGAGCCCCACAATTAAGGCAGAGTGGCCCTAGGGTGTCATTAGAGGGAGAGTGGAAAGTATGAGACAAGATTTTAGGAGTTGTAAGATCAGAAGGCATTTTGTCGCAGCCAATAGAGAAGAAGTTGCCTAACGAGAGTACCAGAGAGCAATTCACCATGGCAAAAAGTGGAATTTGCCACTGTGAAATGTGAAAGGCGAAATTGGGAGTCTTCCAGAGGGTAATTCACCCCATTTAGCCATGGTAAACTTTTGAGAAAATGTGATAGGTGTTCCAAAGAGGAATTAGCCACAGCGAAAGAAGGAATTGGTTATGGCCAATAGTGAGAAGTGAGCGAGGTAAGTTCCTAGAGGCTTCCTTGCCACGGCGCTGTGTAGGTTAGCTGTGGCAAAGCTCTAAAGATAGCCGTAGCGAAATTTGTAAAGATATAAGGGTGAACACGAGAGCAATTGGCCACAGCGCAAGAGCATTTAGCCATGGCTAATAGTCCCAAACTCTCATTCTAACCTAGAAATCTTGGTTTTTCATATGGTAGCCTCAAGGGATGACTTAGAAATATTCGTAGAAGATTTTTGTGAGTTGGAATTAATGGGTAATAGGATCAAAGGATTATAAACGAGTGTTTGTTTCCCTTGTGTACATGAATGCTTGTAATTATTTGGTTGATGACTCTAATAACATTACAGTTCAAATTTCCCTGCCTTTTCCAAATGTAATTAGTCATAATGTCTTGTAATCCTGATTTATGGTTATTAATAACGTATTTTATCTTAATTACAATGATTAGAAGTTAGGATCGTTATACTCTCCACCTTCTCTCATGCATGGATGTGTGCTTAGCTTGTCTTAAATGTATGTATGTGTATTTTTATGCCATGAAAAGTATTCTAGCATGACTTTAATTCCATGGTGCCATGATATTATAATATGCTTTTATATGATGTTTTTGATGTGTGTTTGGGTTTGCTTGAGTGTGGTGAGGCCAATAACCTTTAGCCATGGTGAAGATAAGCCAAGAACCCTTGAGATTAGTTTAGACAAAGTAAATAGTCTCCCAAAAGCAAGATGGGCTCCTAAGAGTATGGTTGAGTCCAAGAATCTCTTAAAGAATGGGTGAGGCAAGTCTAATATCCACAAGAAATTAGGTGAGGCCAATCTACTTGCTTGGCAAGCCTTTGTATGCTATGTATGACATTCTCAAATGATGAAAATGCTTTTTGAATGTTTGCACATGTCAACATGACCATATATGCATTTATGAGACTTGTTTGCATCTATTATGTATGATTGAATGGGAGATGAGCTATTGGGATTCTTTGAATTTTATTCACTCCTCTCCAATGATCTAACATGCTAGGTGGACTAAGTGGACAAGGTAATGGAAGCCAACTACCTTGAGGATGAGAGGATGACAACATAATGCAAAGTTTTAGTTCTTGAAAGCCATACTCATTTTCAATTATGTAACCCATGCTTATATATGTTCTATGACCTTTGGAACATATGTAATTATGATAATATATGATGTAGAAATGAAAGAATGTGTTATGCGAATGATAGAATATAAATTGAGTATGTATGGACAATGTAGCTTTATGAATGGTATTATGGAATTATGCATGTGTCGATGAAATAGCCAAAATGAGATGCATGGAGTTTGGGACCATTTGGGCAGTCTACACAAGTCCTAATTATATTTTTAGATTTGCCCAAGAGGTGCCAAACCCCAAGGAAAGCCATTTGGACAATTTGGTATCCTATTTGGAGCCAAATTTGACTATAATGGAATCTTATATCACTTTTTAGCCACATGAACTCTTCTTACTCTAAGATTTGGTATGAAATTAGAACTTGTTGAGATCTTTTTGGGAAGTTAAAGAACATAATTTTTGGAGGTCTACAAAATATTTGATGAATTTCCAAAGTTGGAAAATTTTTTGGTTTTAGTCATGTCACTGTTCATACTAGTCCAAAAATGAAATATGTCACACAGGGCTCAAATGATATCCAATTGCCACAAAATTTTATACAAAGAAACAAGACATGTGAGAAAATTAGAATCACCCCATTTGGAGGTCTAGAGAGAGAGATATGGATTTTAAAAATTCTATCTAGTATCAGGAGTTTCACCCGACCTTAGTTACTGTTCTATTGAATTTCAAGGCTTGGATGTACCTGAGCTAGTATGAAGTTATTTTTTATCTCTAGCTAACATCTACATCTTTCTAGATTGATATCATTTGTATGGATTGGATTTTTTTTAAAATTAATTAGACATTTTCAAAGTTTGCTGTAGAAATTTGTGATAGCACTAGTGAGTAGTTTGACCTCTGGACTATTTGGGATGTTAAACGTCCTCTGTGATGGATATTATAGTTTAGAAATATTTTTATTATGAAGTAGACATCTGTATCTTTCTAGAATAGCTAAGAATTTATGATTTTTATTTTTCTAGAATTATTTATGAATTTCGAAAGCTTAGTAAAAAGAAGAGCCAAATTCTGGCTGAAAATATACATAAATATTTTGAGCTTTCCTTTGAGTTCCATGAGTTGTAGGCCACATTTTATGATGAAAATGAATTTTATTCATGCAATTAAATATGGGAATGTGATGTATGAGCTCACATGGCCTATGTGACACTTAATGAAATTTTTATACACGACGCAACGCAAGAAAATGTATTATTTTAATAGATTTTTTTCTTTCTTCATGGAATTGATGATGTAAAGCAAGGGACTGTGTTAAAAATAAGTTAGGAACATAAGGTGTTACAGGTCATGTTGGACAAGTTTAAGAAGAAAGGGGTTAAGTTATAATATTTTTCAAAATTCCCATTTTACCTTTCAATTTCATTTTTCCCATTTTCACTCGGCTTAGCTCTTTTTTTTAGAATCATCTTTTTTATATGAAAATTTAGATCCTTTAATTCATAAAATATCTTTGATTTCATGCAAATTGGATTTAAAATCTTATCCAACTATTTGGTTAAAGTTTCGATTAATTGATGGCCTAAATTGTACTCTAGAGAGGTTTTAACCATTTTAAAAGTTCTTATGATTTTTTGGGCCACTAAGGACCCTAAAAAACTCAATTTTATAATTTGAAGCTCCCTCTTTAATGTTCAAAAAGTTGCCTGAAATTATGAAAATGCCACTATGTTTTTAGCTTCTTCATTTAGCCACTTTACTTCGATTTCAAGCCATCATTAGCTTTGTATTCTCATTTCTAAATATTTAGATTATTATTCTAGTCTTGTTTAGCCTCTAATCATTTTATTCTAGGTCCTTTTTTGTAACCTCATCAGTTTTAGTCCAATTCTAGAGTGGCTGGATATTACAGATGAACATTTTCATCCTCAATGACATGTAAAAGGTCCAGGTGATACTTTTTCAATTGGAATACATGGAATACATCATGGAATTAGGCCAAGTTTAGAGGTAAAGCACCTTTATAAGCTAGAGGTCCTATCTGCTTAAGGATTTGAAAATGTCCAAGATAATGAGGACTGAGCTTTCTTAACTTAATATATCGCCCTATGCCTGTCACTAGAATAACCTTAATAAACACGTAGTCCCCTACCTTAAATTCTATGGGTCTCTTTTTCTTATCTATATAACTCTTCTGCCTACTCTAGGTAGCTAGCAATTTCTTCTTGATGAACATAATCTGACAGGTAGTTTAGTCCACTATGTGTAGACTTAAAAGGCTTTTCTCATTAAGTTCTACTCAACATAAAGGTGATCTATACTTTCTCCCATAAAGTGTCTTAAATGGTGCCATTTGGATACTGAAATGGTAACTATTATTATAGGCAAACTTAGTTAAAGGCAAGTACACATCCCAGTTTCCTTTTAACTCTAGCACACTAGCCTTAAGCATATCTTTAAGAGTCTAAATGGTTCTCTCAGTCTATCCACATGACTGAGGGTGATAGGCAATGCTAAAGTTAAGGCTAATACCTACAGCTTCTTGCAAAGACTACTAAAATTTTGATATGAACCTGAGGTCTCTATCTGACACAATGCTATTAGAGACACTACCTGACATGTAGTTGTACTAGTCTATTTATAGGATAAGTGGCTCTATTAGGTAGAAAATGGGCAAACTTCGTTAGCTTCTCCACAATTATCCAAATAGCATCGTAACCCGAGGTTATCCTAGGAAAACCCATCATAAAATCCATGAATATACTATCCCATTTCCACTCTAGGATCTCTAAAGGGCGTAACAGTCCTGTGGGGACCTTAACCCTCTGGCAAACTAGAAATTTGACAATAAACTCTACAATGTCCAACTTCATTTCAAGCCACTAAAAACTCTTTTTAAGGTCCTTGTACATCTTAATGGTGCTCGGATGAATGGTTTACCTACTCTTATATCCTTCAAACAACACTATGTTTCTTATCTTTTCATCCTTGGGTATGCACACTCTACTTTGATACCTTGCTAGACCATCATCTGACAAGTCAAAGCCCTTGACCTTTTTATTCCCTAATTGCTCTCTAATCTTACCCAAAGCTCATCTAGTTCCTAGGGCTCTTTAATTCTCTTCCTAAAATTGCTTTCTATCCTTAACTCACCTAAAAGTAGGCTACTAGGGTGCACGGTCATGGATAAATTTAAATATCTCAATTCCTCAATCAACCTTTACTCCCTAAGCATCATTATTGCCATATAAACTAATTTCCTACTCAAGGAGAAAGGTGACAACATTCACCTTCCCTAGATGATACTTTAAGGAGAAATCATAGTCCATAAGGAGTTCTATCCATCTCCTTTGTCTCTTATTCAACTCCTTTTGGTCAAATAAGTACTTCAAACTCTTATGGTCACTATACACCTCAAATTGTGCACCATAAAGATAATGCCTCCAAATCTTAATGATAAAATCCATAGTTGCTAGTTCTAGGTTATAGATAAGATAATTCTCCTTATGAGGCCTGAGTTGCATAAAAGCATAGGGTATCATCCTACCTTGCTGGATCAATACATAGCCCAAACCTTTTTTAGAGGTATCACTATAAACTATAAAGGTTTCTTTAGGGTCAGGTATCACTAGTATAGGTGTAAAGGTTAACCTATCCTTAAGTTCCTGAAAGGCATTCTCACACTTAGAATCCCACACAAACAGTTATGTTTAGCTTTTGGCCATGTAAAGCTTATTATGTTTAGTTTATACTTGTAAAATTTCATCTGCATTGGACACTATTTGGCCATCGAATGACATATGTAACACCCTATAATTTATTAATGAGGATTATGGTGAATTAAGGAATTAATACAAGGATTTAGGAAAATTAAGGAAAATAAGGTTTCTAAAGAAATGGATTTATTTTAGATATTTTGAGCTAATAATCATATTTAGTTATTATTAGGTAGAGATATATTAATTATGTCTATGGGTTTAATTAAAGAATTAACTAAGGGGAGTTAGACATTTAATTTGGGCCTTATGATCAATGTATTTATGCTATAAGCCAAATAAGAAAGCCCACTTCTAGTTTGTAAGAAGGTCCAATTTCATTTCTTAAGAACCCAATCTGATTTCATCAACTAAACCCATCAATTTATGGCCCAATAAGCACATATCTGAACCTAAGGGGATTATGTAACACCACAAAATTAATTAAAGTGTTAATCATGGATTTATATTAATTAGGAATAATTAATAGGGGATAATTGGGCAAGTTAAGTGAATGGATATTTTGGAGAGATAAATTATTAATATGAGTTTGAGATTTAATTGGGATAAAACTTCATCTAGGCCCAAATTAAATTGAGTAGGCCAAGGTTAAGACTAATGGAGGCCCAATAATTGTAGGTGCAGACCAACCTATTTATTGTGAGACTTAGCCCAAGAGAGAGCACCTAGTGATGCCCCAATAACCCTTGTGCAGATCCAAATCCTTGATCTCTTCAAACTTGGCCCAAACCTAATTAAAATTCAGCAGCCCAATGCATAAGAGCTGGCCCAACAAAGCTCAAATCTGAAGTCCATTAGGAGTTGGATCTTTGGAGCAACCCATGACCCATATTTGACCTAACTTAACCTAACTAAAACCCTAAAAACTTCAGCCACTTCCTTATTTTTCTGAAGCACAAAGGAGAAAATCGGAGGTGTGAGGGGAGGCTAGGGTTTGGGGCAAGAATTCCATATTTTCTCACATTTAGAGCAAGATTCAGCCAAGGCAATAGTTATATAACTTAATCCCCTCATCTTTCTCTTTAATTTAGCCTGATTAGTTTTTTATTTGGAGTATTTTCACCATACCCAAAATCTGAAATGTGGTTATTTGGGATTTTCTTGGTGAACTTCGTAAGTTGAGGCTAGGGCTGACATTAGGTAAGTATAAACCCTCCATTTTGATGCTTTCTTTGCTAGTTTAAGACCTCCATAGTTGATTTATGGGTATTAATTTTGTACGAATTTGCTTAGGATTTTGGGTGAAATATTAAGGTTTCTGGTAAAGAACACTTCAATCCGAATTTGGGACTTGTAGTTGCTAGGTAAGTGTTCCCTAGGTAGTCATTAGCATTTTAAATTCTTTGGGTACTTGTTGCAACTGTAAATGATGAATTAAAGTAGTAATTCTCTGATGCTATGGTTATAGGGAGATTTTTGTACCATTGGTGGCTGTTGCAAATTTATCTACAAGTGAGGTAACTGGGGTTTACATTAATTCCATGCATATATCTATTTGAATTTCATATTTGCTGTATATGAATGATTTGAAATGCTGAATGAATTGGTTGGCTATCTATTGTATTATGATTGGACCTTGTGAGTCCATGGTGGAGCTGTGGTGCGACTGCCACCCGTGCAAGTGTTTCGATCGAGCACTGGGTTATAATCAAACGCCAGATGCACTGAGCCCTGGTTGTGCTCAATGGGGAGTAGGTGCCGTGGACGGGCCTTTTCCATTGTTATTGGCCTTTAACATGTGAAAATATGATTGCTAGTATGTGATAGTAATCATGATAGCCTAATTGTTTCATTTACTGATATGACTGGTATGTTTCTTATGCTTTTGTGAAATTATGCATATATGTTAATTAAACTGGAATGTATGATGGAATTTGTCTTAGTTACTAAGATTTACATCTCACCCCGTTTTATGGGATTACAATTTCAGGTGAAGGTTCCTCGGGTAAGGATAAGGGCAAGCAAGTGGATGAACATTCATAAGCTAAGGCCTAGTGTGGGGAGCTACACTTGGTCTAAGTGGAATAGGGTAGATGCTAAATTTTGTTAACCTTTGTATAGCATCATCATATATCTATATTACCAAGTGTAGGAGTCTGTATTTGATAATATAACGTGTACCTATTGAGGAGTAGGCCTTACTTTAGTTTGGTATTTGATGTATGGATTTATGATATCTGCTGTGAGCCTTGTTGAACTATAATATGGCTTACCATTGGAAATGTAATCTTTGAGATATTGATATGAACCCTTAATGTATGGAACCCCTATTGATTGAGTATCAAATGATAACTTTTGATAGTTCATGAATCCCTGTTATTGTTACTCTACAAACTTGCCGATGGAGGGTAATTAGAGAAAAGAAATTGACCCTTAAATCTTAAACTAGTAAGGATAGATTAGCTGGATAATTAGGCTAATGAAGGCTATTCGAGCCCCACAATTAAGGTAGAGGGGCCCTAGGGTGTTATTGGAGGGAGAGTGGAAAGTATGAGGCAAGAATTTAGGAGTTGTAGGACCAGAAGACAATTCTCCGTAGCTAAAATGGAGTTAGCCGCGGCCAATAGAGTCGAAGTTGCCCCAGGGAAAGTGCCAGAGAGGAATTCGTCGTGGTGAAATATATAATTAGCAGCGATGAAATGTGAGAGGCTAAACTAAGAGTCGTCAAAAGGGAAATTCACCGCAGCGAACTTTTGCGAAAAGGAGCTCGGCAGGAATTGGCTGTGGTAAAAGGAGGTATTGGCCGCGGCCAATATTGAGAGGTGAGCGAGGTAGGTTCCAGGAGGCTTCCTCACTGTAGCGCCATGTAGGTTGGCCACGGCGAAGGTCCACCTTCTCTCATGTATGGATGTGTGTTTAGCTTGTCTTAGAATGTGTCTATGTGTATTTTCAAGCCATGAAAAGTATGCTAGCATGATTTTATATGCCATGATTTCATGATGACATAATATGTTTTAAATGAATGTATGATGTTTGTTTGAGTGTGGAGAGGCCAAGAACTCTTAACCATGGTGAGGATGAGCCAAGAACCCTTAGAATTGGTTGAGACAAAGTAAATAGTCTCCTAAAAGCAAAGTGGGCTCCCAAGAGTATGGTTGAGTCCAAAGCTTTTAAAGAATGGGTGAGGCAAATCCAAAATCCATGAGGAAAAGTGTGAGGCCAATTCAAACACTTGGTAAGCTCTTGAATGATTTGTATGACTTGTTCACATGCCAAGCTTGCTTCTTGAATGTTCATGACTTCCATGATATCTATGCACGCATTTTTAAGGCTTACTTTGCATATATTATGCATGATTGAATGGGAGATGAGCTATTGGGATTCTTTGAATCTCATCCCCTCCTCTCCAATGATCTAATATGCTAGGTGGACTAAGTGGATATGGTAATGGGAGCCAACAACATTGAAGAAAGAAGACTGACAACCAAATGCTTAAGTTTTGTCACTTTAAGACCATAATTGTATCATATGATGTAATCCTTTGATGTATATATTCTATGACCCCTTAAACGTGTATTTATGATATTATGTGATGTATAAATATATGGATATGATGTATGAACCCTAGAACAAAATTTGGATATGTAATGCCAACGTATGCAATTTGGAAGTTTGATGTAAATTGTATAAGTGTGGATGAAAAGCCTAAAATGAGATGCATGAGGTTTGGGACCATTTGGCCAGATCACATAAGTCCTATATGTACTATTAAACTTGCCCAAAAGGTGCCAAGGCCAAGTGAAAGTCATTTGGTCACCTTGGTACCCTAGATGGAGCCAAAAATGACCATAATGGAACCCTATGTCACTTTTTAGCCAAATGAGCTCTTCTTGATCTGAGATTTGGTATACATTTAGAGCTTGTTGAGAGCTTTTTGGGAACCTAAAGATCATAATTTTTGGAGGTCTATAGAATATTTGAAGATTTTTTAAATTTGGACATTTTTATGATTTTGGTCTGTTGCATTATTCATTTGGTTCGAAACTATATTCTATCACATAGAGCTCAAATGATGTCCAATTACCAAAAAAATTTATAAAGAGAAACTAGACATTCACACTGACTTGTGCCAACTAGAAGCACCTCATTTGAAGTCTAAAGAGGGAGATATGAATTTTTGAACATTCTATCCAGAATCAGAACCCTTACCCAACCTGAGTTACTGTTTTATTAAATTTTGAGGTTTGGATTGCCTGAGTGGGTCTGGAAATATTTTTTCCTTCTAGCTAACATCCACATCTTTCTAGATTGATATCATTTGCATGGATTATATTTTTTTAGAATTAATTGGACATTTTCAAAGTTTGCTATAGAATTTGTGACAGTATCAGGAGGTAGCTTGACCTCTGGAACTTTTCTGATGTTAAACACCCTTTGTGATGGATGTTATGATTTGGGCTATTTTTAGTGTGACATAGACATTCGTAACTTTCTTGAATGGCCTAGAATGTATGATTTTGATATTTCTAGAATTAGTTAGGATTTTTCAAAGTTTGGTAAAAAAAAGGGGTAAATCTGGCCGAATTTAAACCTCCATATTCTATGCTTCTTTTTGGTTTCCATGAGTTGTGAGCATGATTTTATGATGCAAATGAGTCGTATTGATGTAATTAAATATGAGAATGTATAGTATGAGCTCACATGGTCCATGTGACATTAAATGAAAATTTTAAACATGACGCTTTGTGAAAATACTCATTATTTTAGTTTACCTTTCTTTAGATTCTCATGGAATTAATGATATCAAGCTCATGAATGTCATGAAATGAGTGAGAAATTTATGGTGTTACAGCTGTGGTGCAGTTGCCACCCGTGCATGTGCTTCGATCCGGCACCAAGTTGTGATCAGACCTCAGATGCACTGAGCCTTGGTTATTCTCATTATAGAGTAAGTGCTGTGGACGTACCTCTCCCGGTGTTATTGACCATTAATATGTTGTATATGATTGTTGGTATGGGACAGTAGTCATTAGTAGCTCAACTAGTTCATTTGTAAATTAAATTGATGGTTCTAGTATTGATGATATGAAATTGCATTGTATTGATTAATCTGTACATATATACGAAATTTGCCTCTTATTACTGAGATTGTATATCTCACCCCCATTGTGGGCTAACATTTTCAGGGACCAGACCTCTTAGTGGGAAGGAGAAAATTAATGGAAGCTTATTATGTGGTTTAGTAGTGAGTTAGTTTGGAAACCTTGTCAAATTGTATTCGTATAACTAGACTACTAGTTTTTTGTAATTACCGAATTGCATCATGAATTGGCAAGCATAAGGATTGTAATCATTTAATACATCAGATGTTAACTTAAACTAGTGATGTGTGGAATTTCTAATGGGACCTATGTTTGAATGGAAATGTGAGTGGTGTATGAACTCTTTGCTGTCATTGATCTATGAAGTCACTGGAGGGTTAAGCATCCACATTTAAGTTGTGAATGGGTAATGGTAGATGTGTTAGGTAGATTAGGTAAAAGAAAGACACTAAATCTTCACAAACTACGTTAAAGTGGCCTAGAGTGTTGCTAGAGGGGGAATTGGAGTGCATAAGATGAAATCTTGGGAGTTATGGGAACAGAAGGGAATTGGCTGCGGTAAAAATTTAATTGGCCTCGACCAAAAGCGACGAAATTGTCCAAGGAGGGTAATAGAGGGAATTGGTCATGGTGAAAATTTAATTGTCCTTGGCCAAATGGTAACACAGGATAATTGGCCATGGCCAAAATTTAATTGGCCTCAGCTAAATGTGACGAAGTTTTTAGAGAAAAAAACAAAGAGCAATTGGCTACGATGAACAGTGAAGGTAGCCACAGCAAAGTATGAGAGGCAGATTTAGTAGTGTTCCAAAGGGTAATTCGCCGCAGTGAAATGCGTGAAATTTTTGAAGGTGTAAAGAGTTGAACTTGAGAGTAATTGGCCGTGGCGCAAGATAATTTAGTCGCGGCGAAGATCCTCAATTTCTCATATTCACCTAGAAACCTTAGTTTCTCTTATGGTAATACTAAGAAATAATTTAGAAATAATTGTGGGAGGTTTTTGTGAGTTGGAATTGATGGATGGAAGAATCAAAGGTTCCTTATTGATGATTAAATTCACTTGCACATTCAAATAATTATGATTGTCTAATTAATGACCCTAATAACATCAAGGTTCAAATTTTCTTGCATTTTTTTAATATAATTTGTCGTAATAACTTTCAACCTTGATTTATGATTATTAATTGCATACTTAACCTTAATTATGATGATTAAAAGTTAGGATTGTTACATTTGGTATCAGAGCAAAGGTTTAGGAAAACCATTCTAATTTAAATTTTATGGTTTAAAGCTTGGCAATCATGACACATATTTGGCATAGTATTAGCTCATAAGAATAGATAATTATGTGAACATATAGTCATTGTGCTTTATGTTCTGGAAGGAAATATAAAGGAATAATGATATAAAGCTTGTAATGTTTGGTTAAAATGACTGTTTCTTGAATTTTATTTCGAACATCACCTATAACAATAAGTATGCCCTGGAGAATAATATAGTGTAGTTAGGTTCTACCTCATAACATTTTAGTAATACTAATTTTGAGACTTGAGGTTGTTATTGCCAATGAAAAGACTAGAATTTTGCCCTTCTTTTCTTCAGAGATTGGGTTACTGGTCTCAATCTAGATAAACAACTGGTTGAGACTTGTTGCCAACTGGCTACGCGATAGATGCACCAGTCACTCGCTATGTGTAACACCATAACTTCTAGCTCATTTTATGTCATTTATAGGCTTTATATCATCAATCCCACAAGAGCATATGAGAAAGGGGATAAAATAATAGACTTTTCCGCGTTGCATTATATCTAAAAAAATTCAATTCGGTGTCACGTGGACCATGTGAGCTCATACTATATATTCTCATATTTAAATATATCATTACAACTCATTTGCATGACAAAATCATGCCCATAACTCATGGAAATCGAATTGGAGCTCAAAATAAGCAAGCATATTTTCGGCCAGATTTGCTCCATTTTCTTGTCCAACTTTGAAAAATCATAACTAAATCTAGAAACTTTTAAATCATGAAATCTTGGTTATTCTAGAAATATTAGGATGTATACTTCATACTAAAAATACGCCCACATCACAACATTCATCACACAGAACGTTTGACATCCAAAAACCTACAGAGTCGCTGGCTGCCTGGGTTGTTATTCAGTTTACTGATACAAAATTCTGAAATTCATAACTAATTCTAAAAAAATAGAAATCACACAAATTCAGTCTCTCTGGAAATATAAAAATGTTAAATTGACACTAAAAATAATTCCAGAATGAAAAAGATGCGTTTAGATATCTGGAACTGATAGAACAGTAACTGAGCTCTTGGGGCGCTACTGATACTGATAGTTAACTTCAAACATGCATAACTCTCTGCTCCGACCTCCAAATGAGGTGATCTCAGTGAACACAGAAAGATCATGACCTTTATTTTATGTATATAAAATTTCATAAGCATTGGACACCATCTAGCCATCGAGTGACACAAAAATCAAATCTGCCAGTATGAACAGTGCACATACCAGAAACCATAGAAAATCCCAAATTTGAAAATTCATCAAATATTCTCTAGACATCCAAAAATTATGTTCTTTAGCTTTTCAAAAATATCTTAATGAGACCTAATTGCATGCCAAAGTTCAGAGCAAGACTAACTCATTTGGCCAAAAAGTGACGTAGGGTTCCATTATGATCAACTTTGGCTCCATATTGGGTACCAAAATTGCCAAATGGATTTCCCTTGGTCTTGGTACCTTTTGGGTAAGTTTAAAAGCTTAGTTGAGACTTGTGTGAGCTGCCCAAATATTCCCAAACCTCATACATCTCATTTTGGCTATTCAACCCACACTTATGCATATTTCCAACAAACTTCCATATTGCACACTTTGGCATTACATACTCAAAATAGGTTCTAGAGGTCACACCTCATTTGGAGGTCTGAGCAGAGAGTTATGCATGTTTGAAGTTAACTGTCAGTATCAGTAGCGCCCCAAGAGCTCAGTTACTATTCTATCAGTTTCAGATGTCTAAACGCATCTTTTTCATTCTGGAATTATTTTTAGTGTCAATTTAACATTTTTATATTTCCAGAGAGACTGAATTTGTGTGATTTTGATTTTTTAGAATTAGTTATGAATTTCAGAATTTTGTATCAGTAAAATGAATAACAACCCAGGCAGCCAACGACTCTGTAACTTTTTGGATGTCAAACGTTCTGTGTGATGAATGTTGTGATGTGGGCGTATTTTTAGTATGAAGTATACATCCTAATATTTCTAGAATAACCAAGATTTCATGATTTAAAAGTTTCTAGATTTAGTTATGATTTTTCAAAGTTGGGCAAGAAAATGGAGCAAATCTGGCCGAAAATATGCTTGCTTATTTTGAGCTCCAATTCGGTTTCCATGAGTTATGGGCATGATTTTGTCTTGCAAATGAGTTGTAATGATGTATTTAAATATGAGAATATATAGTATGAGCTCACACGATCCACGTGACACCGAACTGAATTTTTTTAGATATAGTGCAACGCGGAAAAGTCTATTATTTTATCCCCTTTCTCATATGCTCTTGTGGGATTGATGATATAAAGCCTATAAATGACATAAAATTAGTTAGAAGTTATGGTGTTACATTTATTGGTATCAGAGCAAAGTTCCAGGCTCTCTCGGATTGGATTTAGCTTGAGGATGTAGCCATTAGGCTTTGTAAAAGGCTTGTATGACTATAAAAAGTCCTTTATGAGACATTGTGGGTGTGTGAAAGTAGTTTGTAACTTTATTCATGATAAGTAAGTTATAGAATGGTCTTAGAGTAGTTAGTGGATATCGGGAAGAGTGGCCTCTAAAGTAGCTTGAGCAGAGTTGAGGGATCCAATGGCTAAAGCTTGATGAGATATGATAGCTTGCCGGGATTAGTGGCAAGCCCTAGATATGAGCAATGAGAATGATCTCGTTGATAGGAAGAGGCTTGCTAAAGAGAGTATGTGAGGCCTAATTCTCTCGGGTAGTCATACTCAAGCCATTTCCAGCTGTCTCGCGTAACGCAGAGGCAACTAATGATGCAGTGCAGTATGAGATGAGATTGCAACTGCACTAAACCAGTCTAGAGGGGAAGTGAGAAAAAGAGTCACCCCTTAGCCATAACACCCAAATGCCTAGATAAGTATTAGAACCCGAAAGGTTAGTCTCCTCAGGTCAAAGTTTGAGTTATAAGCTATACCCTGGAGCCTGACAGTCCAAAGGTGATAGCTAGTTATGCCTAAATGAAGTGAGAGGTAGAACCCTCTAGCTTGATGAGGAGTCGGTTATAGAGGCAGTGAGGCTCGGGTTGGTAGCTAAAGATAAAAATCCAATCCCTATAATAGTAAGCCAATCAGAGGCCGTTAATCGCAGCGAATGATGTGTTAGCCATGGTGAATGGCAGTGTAAATGCCTTGTTAGTTATATTCAGGCCAATTTGAGAAAGGAGTTGATGAGGGGTAAGACAACCCACAGTGAGCGGGAACCCCAAGTATAAGTCGAGGAAAAGAATAGTTATGAAAGATTAGTAAGAAGTTCGTGGGCCTAGTAAATGAGACTGAGGAAAGAGCTCAACACAGAGAAAGTTAGACACAAGGCTGATGAGGTTGTTGAGAGCCACCTATAAGGCATTGACTCTATCCTAGAGTGCTACCTAGTGGGACACTGAATAAAAGAATATTAGTGTAGCCTCGAAATAACGTAAGATAAGACTACCAGTAGTAAGGCACCTAGCGAGTGGCCTAGTAAGGTGTACCTCATAGGGAATACCTAGAAGTAAGTATGAGTAACCAGTAATAGAGGCTCAGAAAAGAATGAGGGTAGTTAGTAAGCTATGGGTCCGATGAGATGGCTAGCCAGGCTGAGCATAAGCTAAAGCCTGGGGAAGATGACCAGTAGCATCGTTCCAGGTGAGATATGTAAATAAAAAGCTAAGTGAAAGTTCTCCCTAGATCAAAAAAGGAAAGATGAGACATCCTCATGTCAGGGAAACCACCTAGTAGTGGTTAGTAAAGTCCCCTAGATCGACCCTGGGATTGTAAAGTATAGTGAGCAAAGAAGCGAGGAAGAGTTGAGAAATTAACCATAGAAGATATGCCCTCACTTTATTAACACCTAAATGTACAGATTAAGCTCAAAAAGGTAAACGGATAGGGGTCTGATAGTTAGTTAGATGAGCTCCCTAATATGAGAATAGTATAGGGTTAAGGCACATACGTGGTCAGAGCACCCAGTAGAGCATGAGTTTCAGCAAGGTAGAATCTAGACATTAAAAATATGCATTCTAGAGTGAGTTAGCAGAACCCTAAAAATAGCATACTATGCTCCTGGGGATGAGGCTATAGAGGCTGAATAGAGAAAAAGCCTAGCTCTGATCCGAATGTAGAAATAAGCTAAGACAGACAGTTAATGCCCTAGTACCCTCAGGGAAGCTCGAGAAAGCTAGAGACCGCTTAAGAAGGTGAGCCCCGTCTTATGTAAAGAAAGAATGTAAGCCGAAAGCACTATAGAATGACATTCCTAGGATTTTATGAAATAGAATCCTCCTTACCAAGGGATGGTCTAGTTAAGAGCAGAGTAAGCATATGAGTAAAAAGTAGACCCCCTTGATGTTACAGAGAGTGATTAAGTGGAGGAACCCTGGGAAAATGTAGGTGCTCTTAAGCATAAAGAAATCTAAACTGGCAACAAAAACAGCCAGTAGTAGAATATCCTTTTACCTAAGTAAGAGGATAAGAAAGGTAAACAGAGCAGATATGACAATGATCAAGCTGAGGACATATTAGACTGAGAATAGACATTCAGTTAATGTGCTTGAGTACTTAAGAAAGCACACCTGTCCTTGGCGTAGATGCCCTTCTAGCATGATAACGCCTAAAGAAAAATAACCGGGCAATATAAAGAAATCTTGGGATGTAGTAAATGAAGAATCCTACCTTCCCCGAGCACTTTACGAGAATAGGGCTGATAGAAAAAGGTAAGAGAGAGGTATTTTAGATTATTGGGAAACTTGCAATATACAGGCGATAATGGCTTTGAGCTCAGTCATGAGGTGCCCGTGTATTAGTGTTCAATGTTATGGTTTGCTTGCAATAATGGTTATATGCTCTTTGCTTTATCTCAACCAAGCTTAAGGGTTCTTGGCTCATCCTCACCAAAGGGAAGAGTTCTTGGCCTCTCCACACTCAAGTAATCTCATACAAATATCATGGATTCATTTAAAACATAACATGGCATCAAGGATCATGACATGTAAAGACATGCTAGCATACTTTTCAAAGCTTGAAAATACACATACACACATTCTAAAACAAGCTAAACGCACATCCATGCATGAGAGAAGGTGGAGAGAGCTACCTTGTATGCAAACACACACTTTTCCTTTAGGATTCAAGCCTCCTCTTTCGACCACACACCCAAAAATTGGTGGAGATAGTATCTCTTGGCCTAAATACAATATATGGGAGCCAATTAGGTTCATGAAACAATCTCTAAGATCATACAATTTGCTTAGCTGCTAGATTGCTCTATAACCCCCATAATGGTCCATATTGGCACCTAATGAAGCAACACCCCTCAAATGATTTCTAAGCCTCATTCTTTCTTTTCAAATATGATTCTTGACTCCTTTTAAGCCTCTTGGAGTCATCATATCATCAAAACAAAAGGCCTAGCACCATGTTGCTTCTTTAGGTCATAATATGGAACCTAAGGCACCAAATCACTTTCTATGAGTTCTAAATTTTTTCCAAGGCCTCCCCTCACTTTCATTCATCAAATATGACTCAAGAATGGCCTTAGAAAAATTTAAAACTCTCCCTAGCTAGGAGAACCCATCTAGGCCGAGGCTATGAAGCATATTGAGTTCCATGGAGCTTTCTTTGTTTTCTTAAGGGAAGAAGCATATGGGGAGCCTCTTAGGGATCTTGGGAGCTCATTTAAACTCTTACTTAGGCCTAGGAATCATCATACAAAGTCAGATTTTACAAGGTGCAATTGAAACCCTAGAATTTGCATCTTGAAATCTAATGGCTTTTTGATAATTCCCTTTTCATATTCTTAATCTCCACACCCTTTTTCCTTATATTCATGCTTGGTTCTGCCTAAAAATCATCTCCTCCTAGGGTTTTCTCAAGTGGGGCGAAATGGTGGAGAAGGGGACCAAAAATGACAACCATAGGAAGAGAAATTACCTTGTTTTCTTGCTTTTTCTCACTTGAATCTTGTGTTCTTTGAGCTCCTCTCTTCAAATCCGAACTTTCCCCTCAATTTCTCCCTCAAAACAGATTTATAAACTTCATTATAATCATAGGAAACAAAGGAGAATGGAGGAGAAGAGGTTTGGAAGAGAAAGAGCATGAAAAACTACTAATTTCCATACCTTAAGCCTTTGATTTCTCCTCCTTTTCTTCCCCTTCTTGTGAGCCTCATCCCCTAGGGTTTTCTTCTGGTTTTAGGCAGAATATGGTCGTGCATAATGAAGGGAGCAGAAGGGTGCATCATATATATAGGTGGGAATAAGTTACACTTTTCAAAAATTCCCATTTCGCCCTTCATACTTTGCATTTCCATTTCTCCTTCGTTTTAGCTCCATTTTGAGAACCGTCTTTTCCAACATTTTCTATTGGGAATTCCTTTTTGCATGTTTTTCTCATTATTTTGATATTGCTGGAATCCTTTCACCAAGATACCTTTCAATTATCGGGATACTATGGTGATTGATGTCATCATTTGCTACGCACTCAAAGTGGTTCATCTGGTTCTAACTCTGGAAAGCTAATTTTTTGCTTTCCTCATCCCATATACTATGCTCATTTCTGAAGAGAGCTAGTCAGTGGTCTAACTATCTGAGTAAAGCCTTCGTATCTCTGTAGCAACAGTCAAAGCCTAATAGTAGTCAATAGTAGTAGCTCTTCGGTGCCAGTGTGAGACACACAGATTAGGCCAATCAGTAATAAAATGAGGGACTATGAAATGCCACTATAAGTGAGCAAAGAAAGTGAGAAAAAGTCCCGGCCTACAAAGACAGATATAGTAATAAATAGAGAAACTGGGATCATTAAAAGCAGAAACTCCTCAAACGAGCTGTAATCCTAGTAAGCAGTTGTGATATGAGGCTTATGACAGAAAGAAATGCAAATTATAATCATGAGATGAGCTAGTGAGGAAGAATGCAGAGATAAATAGTGGACAAAACATGTAAATAAACAGACAGATAGAAACCTCTGATGGCTCTAATGATTAAAAAAAAGATGATGAGATGTTATGAGAAGCCATTCAGAGAGGATACGGGAGATGTGATATGAAATAAGTTACCTCCCGAGATGTGTAAATGAGTCAACTGAAAGAATGTTAATCCTGCGATCGGGTTAACATTAACCCAACATGATGTCTTTGGAATCACTCAAATTGGAGCTAAAACCTTTCCGAACGAATCAGTCAAAGTTCCAGCGCACTGACGTTGGAAAACGTCCACCGGAGGGGCTTTAGCTATCCTGGGGCTTTCCATAGTTTTTAGAGCCTCTGAGAACCCTGGAGAATTCAAAACTTTCATTTAAAAAGCCCTTCTGTGTGTTTTTCAAAAAGTGCCTATATTTACGAAAATGCCACTGGCCTTTTGACAAATTTTTTGAATCACTCTAGCTTTGATTTCTGGGCAACTCAAGGCTCAAGTCCTCATTTTCTAATATTTAAAATTTTATCATAATTTTGGTTGGCCCTAATCCCTTCTGCTTCAGGGACTTCCTTTTGTATCTAGCCTATTTTTGCTGTTTACGGAGAAACCGAACATTGTGTTTCTCACATTTATGGAAAGGCTGGATGTTACACTATGAGGCACCAGTTGACTAAATTAATACGACCAGATAACTTATGAGGATGATGAACAAAGCTACTGATAGTATTTATGACCAGTTGACCGCCATTTATTAAGCAAGTCAATTGGGTACGGTCGAGTAGTTGACTACCCTATCAAAGTAGTCAACTGATCCTAACAAGAGTAGCACTTCTTTACTTAAGCAAAATTATAAACTTTTCAAGGGCCATCTAGAGTGATGTTGAGAACTTAGAAGGCAACAAAACCGAATAAAACACGCTATAAAAACCTTACAAAAGGGTAAGATGTAAACCTTACTTACAATTAGGAAATTGACAATGGAAGTTTGGGAACTAGTGTATATAAATAAGTGTGATTGACTAAATATATGAAGTGATATACAATCCATACTGAGTTAGAACTATGTAGACTTTGAAAGTCCCCAAAGTTAAAGCTTTATAGGTACAGAGGTCCTAACCCACTTGCTTGATCTTGGTTAATAAAGAATGTAATTACTTGATCCTAGCTACCACAATTTGGGCCTAATGAATAAGGGTAATAAGAGCAAAAGAACATTTCAAATAGTTTTATTCAAACTATTAGAGTGAGTAAGCCATCTTTAGTTAATGATTACAAGAAAGGAGGGGAAGAAACCCTTAGGATTGTCGAATCCATTTCTAAATGGGGGATAGTGACTTTAAAGCAAGAGATTAAGGGAGATGATGTTTTAGAAGGAATCTTGAGAGCTTTGAGGCTCCTCCCTTAGTGTACTATGGCAAAAGAGGGAGATTATGATAAGGGGAAAGGCAACCCCTTAGTATGATCAGGGTGAAGTGCACCGGTATGAAGTTCTTGTGTATGTTGTCTCTTTTACATAATTTTGTTTACTTATGCTATATGTTGACGTGCATTGGTTGGTGGTTAGAGGCACTTTATGTGCATGATACACTTAGGAAGTGTAAAGTAAGATTTTACAGCACCTTGGTGCTAAAGGCACATGGGATATGCTTATTTTTCAGCACCTTGATGTTTAAGGCATGCGGGGCGTGCCACTTACCATATGATTTAATGAATTTTGACCACTAAATTGGCGTCAAACTAGAATAAGTAGACTTTTTACCTAGAAGGTAAAGAAGAGATCTTGATAATAAGGATCCACCTAAAAAGAGAATAAAATGATACCCGTGTGCGTACAAGTGGTTGAGACACAATCATCATAGGGTGATAAGCATTTATATGACCACATGAAAGAATTTCTTGCTAATATTGAAGGCAAAGCCTGATTACACGATCAGTAATCTTATTGTCATATATCACGTGTGGCATGATTAAGGGAATAGAGACAACATTGGGAATTTGAGATGGACTAGTATTTGCTCTAGTAGTAAAACTCCCTAATTTTGAAAGAGGACTCCCTAATCTAGAATAATAACCCGGGGGAAATGAATGAAAGGCGGCAGCAATGCAATTAACTTATGCTATTATAATAAAGCCTCAGTACTATGACTGACAAGGAAGGGTGAAAACTAGTGGTAAATGATACTTGAATTCTCTCACTGGGAATCCCTACTTGATCCATTGATAAATTGGGAATGCTAGATAATGAAAAGACTCCCTAAGTCTCCTTATTATGTTAATTTAACTCCTAACAGTTAGGCATGAATTGAGGCCCAAAAAAACTTCTAAGGGAGCGAAAGAGTTAGTTGTGGTTGGCACAAGCCATTGTGTAAGGACGAAAACTGTCATACCATATCATATTATATGCTATAACTTATGGTCAAAAGACCTTATACTTGCTGTCAGAGAACCTTGTTAACAAGTCTCAGATTTTACATTAATGAATACAAGATCTTGTTGATAGGATTTTAAACCTTGTTAACAAGATATTATCTTATTACTCTTTAAGAATTATTATGAATTTCCAAACTAGAGAATATTATAAAAAAAAACTTAGTTGAATGTGAGGAGGTTTAAGAGAATTTGGAGTATCGCAAGGAAAGGTAAGAAGTATGCTAATTGAAGAATGACTATACTTGTATGAAAATATCTTAGTAGGGGTAAAAGATACGAGTATAAAAGATACGAGTATAATGACATAAAATCCAAAAAGATAACCAGTTGATTTCAAACGAGTATAAATGCCATGAAGTTAATTACTAATGCTTGTAATAACTGAGAACTAAGATGAAACACTTGGATCTATTGACCATGGTGGTCTTAGGGACCATATGTATGTGGTTGCAGTGCTATCCTTGCAAGTGCCAAAAAAAAGAAGAAAGAGAGAGATAAGGGGGCTACTAAGGGTTGTCCCATGTTGGTTACACCTACAAACGATGATGAGATTACCTATAATGAACCACCACCATGAATTGGAAATTTTAATGTTGTAGGCAAGTTGTTGAAGCTATGTCATCTAATAGAACACCCACTTGAACTATGGACTTGTAAGATTTAAGGAAACTCATTCCTAAGTCTTAAAAGATTACCTTGATATTCTAGACAAGGTATTTTCACCCTTGAAATCAAGCCTCATAAGGGAATATAACCTAGACTTGAAGGATCATGTTTATTTTCTCTTAAGAGATTATGTTCAGTTTCAATTAGGCAAAAGGTCACCTTAGAGTGTTTGAATGCCTTATATGGATTAGTCATAAGATCAAACTTTATATTAGTTCTAACCTTTGGAAAATCTTGATGAATAAAAAAAGGGATACTTGAGTACTAACTAGAGATGAGAAGAGAATTTATGTGTCTAATGGAAATAATGGACATTTTACTGATAAACCATAAATGAGAATATAATATGTGCAATGATTTTATGAGATAATTGAATGCAAGACTTGAAAACTTAGATTAGATGACCCTATAGAGGTAAGACCCACTTCAATTAGGAAGGTTGGGCTAAAGAAATGTAGGGATAATCTAAGTGAAGGATGAATGAAACTTTATTATGAAATAAGGTTACTTACCTATGTTGCTATTAATGGAATAAATACTAAAAAGGCTAACTAAGCAGAATTCCTTATGGTTCTTGGTATCAACTATTAAGGAGAGTTAAGTTAAAGTATCTAAGAATTATCTCTTAAATGAATTGAGAGCTAAGAAGGAAAGGAAGTAAACATGAACATTCAATGATCGACTGTTGGAACCAAAAAAAAAAAATGAGAGGGGAGCAGAAGAATAAAGAGATAGAATAGAACAAAACAAATGCTACAAAGGGAGAGAGATTTTAAGATTTATTTGACCTAGGTGCCTAGACTTGCTATAAGGTGATCAAGTGTAACTTGGTCTAAATCTCTTTAGTTGTGGATAAGGGAAGAAGACGGAATATTTAGGTTAGTATGTCATCTGACTTAGGTGGACAAAGAAGAAATAGAATTGTGGATAATAGATGAGGTAGTAATAGAATAAGGACATCTTCTACAAGAAAGTAGCAGGGGAAGGACTAGGTTCTTGTGAAATTTTGAGAAACCAAAGAGGAAGCTATGAGGACGGATTATCCAGCACTAATTGAGTAAGTTGTCTAATTTTGAGGACAAAATTCTTAAAAGGAGGGGAGAATGTAACACCCTATAATTTATTAATGAGGATTATGGTGAATTAAGGAATTAATATAAGGATTTGGGAAAAATAAGAAAAATAAAGTTTCTAAAGAAATGGATTTATTTTAAACATTTTGAGCTAATAATCATATTTAGTTATTGTTAGGTAGAGATTAATTATGATTATAGGTTTAATTAAAGAATTAACTAAGAGGAGTTAGACATTTAATTTGGGCCTTATGATCAATGTATTTATGTTATAAGCGAAATAAGAAAGCCCACTTCTAGTAGGTAAGAAGTTCCAATCTCATTTCTTAAGAGCCCAGCTCTGATTTCATCAACTAAACCCATCAATTTATGGCCCAATAAGCACATATTTGAACCTAAGTCGATTATGGGCTCTAGGGTTGGTCCCATCTAAAACCCTAACTTACTCAGCCATTTATCCTCTATTCTACAGACCAACTCAATCTTAGGCAAGGGAGAACTCCATTTTCACATACGAAGAGAGGAGGCTAGGGTTTTCTGCATTCCTCCACCATTTCTCACTTCTAGCGGAAGATTTGGCCAAGGTAATCTATATAAAACATGTCCCTCTCATTCGTCTCTTCATTTTGGTCTGATTGGTTTGTCATTTTGAGAATTTTTCATCTCCTCTTAGGATGAAATATGGTTCTTGGATGATTGTTGGAAGATTTTTGGAGTTAGAGGTTAGAGGGATGATTAGGTAAGCATTTCCCTTCCATTTTGTGTATTATTTTGCTGGAAAATGTCCTTAAGGGTTGATTTTCATAATGGTTCTACTATTGTGCGAAATTACAAGGAGATGAAGGTGAAAAACTAAATTTTCTGTGCTTGATGACTCAAATCCGAATTTGGGAGTGTCTCATGGTGTGTTCTTGGTAGTTGAGGCTCAACTCAGTCCATTTAACCTCTTAGATGTATGGGTAAGTGATTTCTCTCCTTTTATGAGATGTATGTACTAAATTTCCATCATTTGGACTGACTTTTGGTGCATGCCTTGTATATGTACGAAAATGGAGATGTGGGGAGTGAACAATTGTGAGCTTTGATGTCTTGACCTTGAATTGGTGCAATTGACCCTTAAGAAGCTAGGTAAGTAACTTTTAGGAAGCCATTGGTGGTTTAACCCTTTGGATATATGATTTATTACTAGAAATGATGATGACTATACTTATTTTAGGCTTGGTGTGCATTTGAATTATAATGGTAGCTAGAGGTAGAGTAATTGGCTTCATTGAGGTAACTAGGGTTATTTTCTTAATTCCATGTGTATGCTCATATTAATCTCATATTTGTTACACATGCTTGATTTTGAAATGCTAAATGATTGGCTAACTACTTGAATTGTTATTATGATTAGATCTTGTGAGTCTATGGTGGAGCTGTGGTGCGACTGCCACCCGTGCATGTACTTTGATCGAGCACTGGGTTATGATCAGACCCCAGATGCACTAAGCCCTAGTTGTGCTCATTATGAAATAGGTGTCATGGAAGGACCTCTCCCAATGTCATTGGCCATTAACATGTTGTGTATGATTGCTGGTATAGGACAATAGTCATTAATTGCTTAACTAGTTCATTTGTAAATTGAATTGATGGTTCTAGTATTGATGATATGAAATTGCATTGTATTGATTAATATGTACATATATATGGAATTTGCCTCTTGTTACTAAGATTATATATCTCACCCCAATTGTGGGCTAACACTTTCAAGGACCAGACCTCTTAGTGGCAAGGAGAAAATTAATGAAAGCTTATTATGTGGTTTAGTAGTAAGTAGGTTCGAAAACCTTGTCAGATTGTATTCGTATAACTAGACTACTAGTTTTATGTAATTGGCGCATTGCATCATGAATTGCCAAGCATAAGGACTGTAATCATTTGATACATCAGATGTTAACTTAAATTAGTGATGTGTGTAATTTCTAATGGGACTTATGCTTGAATGGAAATGTGAGTAGTGTATGAACTCTTTGCTGTCATTGATCTATGAACTCACTGGTTCATGGTGGCTAGCGGGTTAAGGATCCACATTTGAGTTTTGAATGGGTAATAGTAGATGTGTTAGGTAGATTAGGTAAAAGAAAGACACTAAATCTTCACAAACTAAGTTAAAGTGGCTTAGAGTGTTGCTAGAGGGGGAATTGGACAGCATGAGATGAAATCTTAGGAGTTATAGGAACAGAAGGAAATTAACCGCGGCAAAAATTTAATTGGCCTCAGCCAAATGGTAACACAGGGTAATTGGCCGCGGCCAAAATTTAATTGGCCGCGGCCAAAATTTAATTGGCCTCGGCCAAATGTGACGAAGTTGCCAAGGAAGAAAACAGAGAGCAATTGGCCATGGTGAACAGTGGCGAAGTGTGAGAGGCAGGTTTGGTGGTGTTCTAGAGGGTAATTTGTCTCATCGAAAAGGATATTTAGCCTTGGTGAAATGCGTGAAATTTTTGAAGGTGTAAGGAGTTGAACCTAAGAGTAATTAGCCACAGCGCGAGATAATTTAGCCGTGGCGAAAGTGCTCAATTTCTCATATTCACCTAAAAACTTCAGTTTCTCTTATGGTAATACTAAGGAATGATTTGAAAATACTTGTAGGAGGTTTTTGCAAGTTGGAATTGATGGATGGAAGAATCAAAGGCTCCTTATTGATGATTAAATTCACTTGCACATTTGAATAATTGTGGTTATCTAATTAATGACCCTAATAACATCAAGGTTCAAATTTTCTTGCATTTTTTGAATATAATTAGTCGTAATGACTTTCAACCTTGATTTATGATTATTAATTGCATACTTAACCTTAATTATGATGATTAAAAGTTAGGGTTGTTACATATAGGTGAAGAAATTGACCATATGAATAGTAAAATTGACTATATGAATAGTAACTATATCAGTTTAACAACTTTATGGCAACTTTAAAAATTCATAATTAATTCTATAGAGCTCCAAATAATTTTATCTTTAGCTTCCCAAAAATCTCTAGATGCGATCTATATGCATGCCAAATTTCATGAGAAAATTCATCCATTTGGTTAGTTTGTGCCATAGAGTTGCAAAATGTCACATTTTGGTCTCTTAAAAGGTCACAATTGGTGTCATTTAGTTTCTAGCTTTTCTAGGGCCACTTGAGCATGTGGGAAAGCATCAAAATGGCCTATTAAACATGTCTCAAAGGTCAAAAGACCCAAATCTCACAAATTCACTCTCCCACTTGATGGCATACACATGGAACATACAAGCTCTACCTTGCCATTCAATGTCAAAAACATGATATTCCATTCATTTGCTTCCAATTCTCATATATTTATCACATCATACACAACATTGAATTACACCTTGTGACAACAAAATTGTTACAAAAGAGCAAAATAACACATTTCCTTGTCATTCTCTCATCTTCCAACTTGGTGGCTCTTGTTTCCTTGCACACTTGGTCCACCTAGACATCTTAGGCAATGAAGAGGAAAGAGTGAAATTCTAGGAATCCTAATAGCCCTTTTCCCTTTCAACCATTCATAAAGGATGCAATTTCAAGTCTAAAAATGCATGATGGCTATCTTGAAATTCATAAATATACATAGAACATTTCCTTCTTTCAAGAAGTCACATATATTATACATAGGCTTGCCAAGATAATGGTTTAGTCTCACCCATTCTCTTTAAGACTTTTGGACTTGCCTCATCCATTTTCTCAAAGGACTTTTGACTAAGTCTCACTCTTCTAGAGACTTTTGGCTTTGTCTCACCCAATCTTAGGGACTCTTGGCTTATCCTGACCCTAACTAAGCGATTTTTGGCTTCACCACACTCAAGTAAGCCACTCATGTTTATAAAAACATCATTCAAGTGCATAAGTAAAGCATCATGGTACAATAGCATATAGATTCATGCTAAAAACATCTTTCATGGCTTAAATACACACACACACATTCAAAGACAAGAAAACACCCAACCGTGCATTAGAGAAAGAAGAGAAAGCTACCTTATATGCAAGAACACACTTTCTTTCTTGGAAATTCTTCCTCTCCTTCTGCTAAACACTCATAAGGAGGTGGGACTTTATTCCTTTGGCCAAAACACATCAAATGGGATTTAATTATACTATTGAGACATTTACTAAAGCCATAAACACACACTAGAAGGGCTAGGTTGCTCATATGGTTCAATTATGGTTCCATAAAGTGTAACACCATACTCCTAGGACTCAATGCATGCAATTCTCATGCCTTATCTTATGTTTGTTCTATGGAAACAATATAGTGGCATAGGGAGTTATGAATAAAAATGCATTTCTCTACGGGTAAAATTTTTCTTTCAGAGTTTCGTGGGCCATATGAATGCATATATCACATTTTCATACTTAAATACATGAATATAGCTCATTTCCATCATCCAATTTGGTCTACAACTCGTGGGAAGCAAAGGAACATATTAAAATTCATGTTTGCATTTTCGGCCAGGATTTCCTCTTTTCTGTCACAAATTTTGAAAAATCATAACTAATTCTAGAAAAATCTAAATCATGTGTTCTTTGCCATTATAGGAATCTTCAGATGTCTAATTCGCACTAAAAATATGCCAAGACCATAAAATTCATCATGGAGAACGTTTGACATCCGAAAAGCTACTGAAGTCACTGGTTGCCTGGGCTGCTGTTCAGATTACTGATATAAAATTATAAAATTCATAACTAATTCTATAAAAATCTAAATCACACATATTCGGTCATTCTGGAAAGCTACACATGTTAAATTGATACTAAAAATAACTCTAGAATGAAACAGATACATTTAGCTATTGGGAACTTATGGAACAGTAACCGAACTCTGGAGGCGCCACTGTTACTGACAGCAAACTTTAAAAATGCGTAACTCTCTGCTCAGACCTCCAAATGAGGTGATCTTAGTGGCTACAGAAAGCTTGTGACGTCTAGCTTATGTATATAAAATTTCACAAGCATTGGACACCATTTGGCCATCAGGTGACACAGAATTCAAAACTATCAGTATGAACAGTGCACACACCAGAATCCATGAAAAATCCCAACTTTGAAAATTTATCAAATATTCTCTAGACCTCCAAAAATTATGATCTTTAGCTTCCTAGAAAGCTCTTAACAAGTTCTAGATGTATGCCAAATCTCAGATCAAGAAGAGCTCATTTGGGCAAAAAGTGGTATAGGTTTCCAATATGGTCAATTGTGATCCATATTAGAGACCAAGTGTGCCCAAATGGTCTTGCTTGGTGTTTGGCACCTCTTGGGCAAGTTTAAAAGCATAAATAGGACTTGCATGAACTGCCCAAGTGGTCCCAAACTGCATGCATCTAAATTTGGCCATTCCACTTCCATTATTACACTAATCTATCTAGTCATTCAAGAACTAAACTTGCCATTCAATACCCAAAACATGCTATCTCATATATTTGACATCAAATTTCATTCATGCACCACACATTTGGGTATTTACATATGTTCATCTGGTTACATACCAATTTCATCATGAGATTACATCATATGCCATGTATATGGCTAAAAAGAAGGCAAAACTAGGCATATTCATATACTTTGATACTTTGATACCCATCTTCTTCCTCTAAGCTTGGTGGCCTCCAATACCTCACTCAATTGTTTCACCTAGCATGTTAAGACATTGGAGAGGAGGGGATGAGATTCAAAGAATCCCAATAGCTCATCTCCCATTCAATCATACATAATATGTGCAAGCAAGCTTTACCAATGCATGCATGGAGACAATAAAAGCCATGGACATTTTAGAAGCAAAGTTGGCATGTGAACAACTCATACAAATCATTCAAGAGCTCACTAAGTGTTTGGATTGGCCTCACACTTCTCCTCATGGGTTTTGGACTTGCCTCACCTATTTCTTGAGCACTTTGGACTCAACCATACTCTTGGGAGCCCACTTTGCTTTTGGGAGACTCTTTACTTTGTCTTAACCAAGCTCAAGGGTTTTTGGCTCATCCTCACCAAAGGGAAGAGTTCTTGGCCTCTCCATACTCAAGCAAACTCATACAAACATCATGGATTCATTTAAAACATAACATGGCATCAAGGATCATGACATGTAAAGGCATGCTAGCATACTTTTCAAAGCTTGAAAATATACATACACACATTCTAAAACAAGCTAAACACACATCCATGAATGAGAGAAGGTGGAGAGAGCTACCTTGTATACAAGCACACACTTTTTCCTTAGCTTTCAAGTCTCCTCTTTTAGCCACACACCCACAAGTTGGTGGAAATAGTGTCTCTTGGCCTAGACACAAATTATGGGAGCCAATTAAGTTCATGAAACAATTTCTAGGGCCATGCAACTTGCTTAAACCCTAGATTACTCTACAACCTCCATTGTGGTCCATATTGGTACCTAATGAAGCAACACCCCTCAAATGATTTCTAGGCCTCATTCTTTACTCTCAAATATGATTCTTGACTCCTTTTAAGCCTCTTGGAGTCATCACATCATTAAAATAAAAGGCCTAGCACCATGTTGCTTCTTTATGTCAAAATATGGAACCTAAGGCACCAAATCAATTTTTAGGAGTTCTAAATTTTTTCCAAGGGTTCCTCCCACCTTCTACCATCATAAGAAGTCCCAAACCAAGGCTAAAACAAAATACAACAGCCCCTAGCCTAATGGTTCTGCCATGGCCGAATTGATGGAGGGAGGAGGAGTCCATGGGCTTTTTGATTTTTCCTTGATGGGAGAGACACTTGGGAGGCTTCCTAGGGGTCTTAGAGACTCAAATAAACATTTACACATGCAAGAAAATTCATGGATTAAATCAGTTTTTATAAAGTGTCCAAGAGCTCTACACTTTTCTAACTTGATTTTCATTAGCCTTTCTTCCAATTTCCTTGCATCTACTAACTCCTCATGGTCTAAAACCCACAATTCCTTCTTATTTCTGGACAAAAGGCCTCCACCCAAGATGGTTCTGTTCTGGTAGAACTCCACACACAATGGGCAAGAAAAAGGAAGCAACCAAAATAGAAAAATCACCTTGATTCCAAACTTTTCTCAAGAGCTCTCTTCCTTGCTTCAACCCTCTCTTTGAATTTTGAAATTTCCCCCTCAGTTCTGGGCTCAAAACAGAACCAAACATCTCACTAAATCCATAGGAAGAGAGGAGGAAAGGAGGGGAAGAAGTTTAACAAGGCAAGGAGTAGGAAAAAGTGGCTAAAACTTACACTTTTCAAAGCTTCCTCTTCCTTCCTTGGCCTCCCCTCTTGTAGGCCACTCTCAGCCCTTCTTACTTCTGTTTTAAAGTGTGAGAGAGTGGGTGAGGAGATCTGAGCAAAGGAGGGGCGTTTTTATAAGCTAGGGATTCATTTAAGCAACTTTTAAACTTGCAATTTAGTCCCTCTTCATAGTTTTGTTCGTTTAGGATCGTTTCAACTCCTTTTTGAAATCTGTATTTTCCATCATATTCCTTAGGCTCTTAATCATAATAATTGCCTTTGGAATCACTCAAAAAGGATCTAAAACCATTTCGAACTGTTCGGTCAAATTTTCGGTCAACTGATAGCCGAAATCACTCACCGGAGGGGTTTCAACTGTTCTAGAGGTTCCCATAGTATTTAGGACCTCTAGAAACCGTAAAATGCTCAAATTTTTTGTTTAAAATGCCCTCCTATGAGTTTTCCAATTTTTTCAAAAATTACAAAAATGCCCCTACTTCCCTCGGTAAATTTTCTGATCTCTTTTGGCTCTGGTTTTTGGGCATCTTAAACATTAAATCCTCATTTTCTAATATTTAAAATTTTATTATAATTTTAGTTGGCCCCAATTCCTTCTATTTCGAGGACTTCCTTTTATATTTGGCCCATTTCTGATGTTTACGGAGAAACTGAACATTGCGTTTCTCACGTTTATGGAGGGACTGGATGTTACATAAAGCACCTAATGAAGCAACCTTGGAAATTCATGATCTTGGCTCCATTCGCTCCCTTAATCTATAACTCTTGACTCCATATAAACTCCTTCAAGTGATCACACATTCATTTCAAGGAGCCTAACTATGTGTTATTTCATTATGTTACAATATAAAACCTATACCTTCATCACACTTTCTAGGCTTTCTAAATTTTTACCGAAGCTTTCTCTCATACTCTCCCATCATATATGATACAACATTAAGCTTGGAAAAAATTAAAACACTCCCTAGGTCTATGAAATCTCCTTGGCCAAGCCTATGCTCTTCATTTGCACCCATGGAGTTTTCAATTTTTCCTTGAAGAGGGAGACACCTGGGAGGCTCTCCAGGGGTCTTAGGAACTCAAAAAAACACTTATATAGGCTAGAAAATTCTTGGATCAATATAGATTTTAGGTTATGTTCACAAATCTTTAGCTTTTTTATCTTACAAATTCATGGTTCTTTCTTTGTTCTCTTTGCATATTTTTGTTTCCCACACTCTAATTCCAAAGATTCACTCTTGATTTGGTTCAAAACTCAATCCCTCTTGGCTGACCTAGGAGTGGCTAAGCCATACACCTATGAAGACAGGAAGAAGCAAGCATGGAATCAAAGGATTTACTTTTGTTTTCTAGCCTTCCTTGGAAACTCTTCCTTTTGCTTTGATTCTCGTCTCTAAATTTGAAACTATCCCCTCTAGTCTAAGCTTAAAGTAGCACCAAAAAATTTAATAAAACTATAGGAAGAAGGAGGAGATTAAGTTTACTAAAGGAAAGACCAAGAAAATTCATGAATTTCAAACCTTTCTTATGCTTGTTTTCCTTTTCCTCTTCCCTTCTCTTGTGTGCCTCTCTCCTTTGGTCTCACTTCTATTCTTAGGTAGATGTAAGGTCATTTAAGTGAGGGAGAGAAAGGGGTGTCCATATATATGAAGAAGGAATAAATTTTGTTTATTAAAAATTTTCATTATGTCTTGGCTTTTTGGCATTTTCATTTTAAATTTGTTTTAGCCCCTTTTTGAGAACCGTCTTTTCTATCATAAAATTTAGGTTCTCTAACTTATAAAATGTCTTTAGAATCACTTAATTTGGAGCTAAAACCTTTCCGAATGAAAAGGTTAAAGTTTGGGTCAACCATTATTAGAAAATGTACACCAAAGAGGTTTTAACTGTCCTAGGCCTTCCTATGATTTTTAGGGCCTCTAAGAACTCGAGAGAGCTCAAATTTTCCATTTTAAATGCCCTCCTATGAGTATTCTAAAAATTACTTGAAATTATGAAAATGTCATTCTATTTTATAACTATTTCGTTAAATTCTATCTAGTTATTTTGGCTCTGATTTGAAGGTACCACTAACTTCCTATTTTTATTACTTAATGTTTAGATCATTATTCTAACTTTTCTAGACCTTAACTAATTCATTTCAAAGGACTTATTCTTAAAACATATTTGTTTCTGTCATTTTTACGAAAACCAAACATTACACAAATGGTAAGGTAAGAATGAGCTCTATGGTAATTCGAATCATATGACATGCTTTTATATGTTGTAATTATGTTTTTAGATGTGCCCAAGTGATTATGGAATGTTAGGAAAGTCATTTGGTGCCTTATGCTACCATTATGGACTTCAAAATTGACCAATTCTTGAATTGAATTAAAGTTTAACCAAATGAATTATTTTTTGCAGGAAATTTGGCCAACAAGTAGGTCTCGCCTAGAGCTTTTCACAGAGATAAAGAGCACTCAATTTGAAGCTTTGTAGAATTTATTATGATTTTTCAAAGTTGGCCAAATTATGCAGAAATGGTATGGGTACTGTTCATATGATCAGTTTGCTTCTATATGTCAATCATGGGACAAATGAAGTCCAATGCTCATAAAATTTTACAAGAATAAATTAGGCTTCATAATCTTTCCATAGCCACTAAGAGCACCTCATTTAGAGCTCTGTAGAGGGAGAACCAAATTTTTGAATTTTCAAGTCTTGGAGCTATCAAAGAATAGACTTAAAGTACTATTCTATTACTTTTCATAGGCTAAATGCTTCTGTCTAGGTCTGAAACTATTTTTATCATTCTTTAACATCCATAGCTTTCTAGAAAGTTATCATATGTATGATTACAATTTTTTTAGAATTAGTTATGAATTTTCAAAATTCATATAAAAAACTTGTAATAGCAAACCCAAGAGCAAATTTGGTTCTTCTTAAAGTTTGGTTCCAAATCCATGAATTATGAGATGAGTTGTGATGTTTTTGATATGATCATATATGTTATAGATGAAAATTGATATTGATGAGTTCACATGGTCCCTAATGGCTTCCCAATTATGCAATTATTGATGCATAAAAGTATCTCACTCTTGCAAATGTGTTCCAATATGCCAAATATGTGTTGAGATGGCTTATGTGACAATTGTGTAAAGGCTAGGAAGTTAAGGTATTACATTTTTTTTATGGAGGAACACCTCTGGGGGGTGGTGTTCTACTCCAAAGGCCACTACTACTACTACTGATTCCCTTCTTGTTTTCACCCCTAAAAGGCTCCATGCCTCGGTCACACTTACCCTCTATTGTCTTCTTCCTTTTGACCTTGCTTTCCATTAAGGCTATTTCAGTCACCCTACACATCACTAATTCATCAAAGTTATGGATTTGGAGGGGTGCAATCTTGTCCTTCAACTTAAGTTTAAGGCCCCTTTAAAACTTGTCAGCCTTCCATGGTTCATCATCAAACCTTTCAAGTAGAAGGAGAAATGGGACAATTGAATAAACTTAGCTGCATACTTATCAACTTCCTTGCTCAAGGAGGATGAACTCACTTCCTTATCAACTTTCATTAATGGTGGGAAGTAATTACTCTCAAAGGTGGTTTGGAAACTCTCTTAAGTCAAAGGTATCCTTCTTGAAGTAAGCAACCTAAAGGCACTCTACCACCAATGTTTTGCCTCTCCTTCCAACTTCTCAATGGCTAACCTAGCCTTTTGCTTAATGGTGCATCTCATAACTTCACAAATTTTCTCTAGTTGCATCAACCATCTCTCAGCCTTCTTAATGTCCAACTCCCCTAAAACTGATGGAGGATCAGCCTTTCTAAACTTGGGTAATACAACTTAGATATCATCATTTTCCCATTGATGCCCTACACTAAGGTTTTGACCCATTCTAACCTAATTCCAATGACACCTAATAATTGCTCATTTTCATATATTTTTCCTCTTCTAATTAGGCATTTTGATTATAAATTTTGGCTTAAAGGAATTTATTTGGAGGATAATTGAATCCAGTAGCCATTTCTATATTTTAGGAGTTAATTTGCAAAATTTTGGAATTTTAATGCACAAATCTTTTCAAATGAATTTTGTAAATATTCCTAGTTCATCTTTTCCATTCTTTTTATGCAAAATTTGTATCTCTTGTTATAGTTTTGAAATAGAGAGAAGAGGAAACCACATGATGAAGGATTTAAGAAGCCACAAGTCAACTATAGCACCCTTGACTTCATTCATTCACTTTCACATGCTTTATCTTAAGCTAGACTCTCCACACATGCAGCACAACTTTCACATAGCAACCCATTAATCATCATGTTCTATTCAAGGGAGAAATAGAGAAGAATAGGCATGGTCCTAGCTAAAGGGCAACGTGGGAAGGAAGAAGAGCATGGGTTTTAAGCATGAAAAGAGGGCTGCCACATGCACACACTCGAGCAAATGGAAAGGAATGATTAAAGAAGCTACATGAACCAGGGTTTTATGTAGAACAGCAGCTGGAGAACATGAAATGAGCTGAACAAAGAAGTTATAAGTTCTGGTGCTTTGAGAGTGTGATTGTGGGAAGAAAAAGCGAGCTAAATGAGTTGAAGGAGCTAGGCTAGATGCATAAGTTGAGAAGAAGCCACATAAAGAAGAAGAATGAGTTGCATTTGAGACAAGGAAGCTATGGGTTCTTTGGAAAAGAAGAAGAGTAGCTGCACGTGGAAGACACACTCGAATGAAAACCATGTGAACAGTAAAGAAGAGGCAGCTCGTGAGATGCGAAGAAACTGTCACTTGAGAAATAATTAAATGAACAGTAGAAGCATGGAATTATATTAATATGAAGAAGCTTATATGGTGTTAGCTAAATAAAAGAAGCATGTGAAAGAAGCTGTGGGCTGAGCATGAAGGAACATGTGAGGAGGATTAAAAAATACACTCGGGCAGTAAATTCATGGTTCATTATTGATGTAAAGCTAACGTGGGAAGAACTAAATGATAGGTTGAAAAATATATACAAGTAAAAGAAGGGACTGAAGCTGCTGCATATAGCCATGGGTTGTTGGAACAAAGGTTCAGAAACATGAAAACGTTGTAATGGGAAGAAGAAGCTACAGGAAAGAGGAGCTGGAGTGAGAGCTTGAGAATGCAACAAAGAGACACATGTAGCTCGAGTGGAAAGTCAATGTAGCTAGCTAAATAAATGAAACACATGCAAGCCATGTGAGGGGATGAAAGGAAGTACACACAAACAGAACGTGGGCTGCTGAAGAATTATCATCCATTCACGAAAGAAGTCCATGCATCAATTCATCCACGTCAGAAGGAGCTAAAGGCTGATTTGTGAAAAGCACATGAGATTTTAATAAAGTATAAGCTAGAATTTAGCTATAGGCTGACGTGGGAATAATTGTAAGATGATTGAGTTGTGGGCTAACGTGTATTAATGAAGCATGAACTCTATTGAATGATGAAAGGAAACACATGAATCGAGCTAGAAGCGTAAAAAGAAAAAAAGACAAGCTATGGGGAAAGGGGGGAACGTGAGAAATAATGTGAGCTGGGAAATAACACGAAAAAGAATGACGTAAAAATGCTGGAGCTCTAGAGAGGAAACAAAGGATTCTATCTTTCGATTTCTCCATGGCTACAGCTCATTCCATCAATTTTCTTCCGTTTAATTTCTCCATGGCAGCTTGAATCATCCTTGGTGGCTAGCTAAAGATTGGAAACTCCCAAATGCAGATTTGAGCTCCACATTTTCTTTACCAAATTGGATAATTTCTTCCTCCTTACTACTTTAATTTCAGCATTAACTCTTTTATTAATTTGACTAGGTTTAGTCTATTAATTTAGGAATTTTATTACTGGAATTTGCTGGATTAAATTGGATTGTGTATTAGTTGTAATTTCCTTTTTGATTATTAATTATGATCATTACGTGTTTGTGAAAAATCTAGCATTAGTGGCTGTGCAAATTACTCTTAATTTCCTTTTGATTATAGGCCAATTGATGAAATGGTTGTTAGATTAAGTAGCTAAAATTTTTGTGCAATTAATTGTTTGAGGAATTCATAAATCTAATTAGTTAATTAGCATCTTAAGTGGATTGTGTAGCCAATTTCATTGAGCAATTAGGATTGGTTATAGTGTGTTCTTATTCTTAATTCAATTGATTAATTTTTCAAGGTTTCTTGTGGTTGCAAAATCCTTGAATAATTAGTGAATTGAAGCTTGAATAGTCATTCAAGAATTTTTATAGAAAATACACTAATGAGCAAGAATTTAAATCCAAATTTAGTACGTTAAAAAGGGAGCAAGGATAATTGAATTCTAGGGAGTCCATCTAAAAGCTAGCTACCTCATTTTCTTAATTGTTCATTTCAATTAGTCTTAGGTTTTTTTTATTCTTGTCATCTCAATTTTAGCTCAATTAAAGTTTAGGAATTCAAAATTCCCTAAACAATTTTCATTTAGTAATACTTGGAACACTCTTTCACAAACAAATTAAGGCAAAAACTCCTTGGGAAATGACCTAGGTTGCACCATTACCTACAAAATTTGTTTTGCTACCTAGTTTTATTTGAGATTGTGCGACACAATTGTCAAATTTGGTGCCATTGCAGAGGAGTTTAGTTTCTTCATTGTTTGAAAGGGTTTCTTAGTATTTTTTCCTTGTTTTTACTCTGTTTTTGTTCTATTTTTCCCCTATTTTGAAGTTAGATTTTGGACATTTCAGTTGCTTGAACTGATCTTGCTGCTTGATGGAATTTTTGTTTAAAGTGCCTAGAAAATTCTCAAACTTTGTTTTTCAAGGTTTTTGGGCATTTTAAGCAAAAGTAATAGCTATGCTATTGGGTGAACCATGTTTTGGCCAAATTCCAACATTTTAGGCACTTTTTCTAATTTTTTAGTATTTTCTCGAATTTTCTAGGATTTTTTTTAATTTTTCTAGTTTTATTGTTTTAATTTTTCTGTGTTGATTTTTTGTGTTCCTTCTTAGTTTTTGCTTGTCTAATTGGTTTATGACAAGGAGCTCTGGTGAAAAATTAGATTCAAAAATTGAAAGAACCTTTAAAAGACAAGTAAGGATTAAGAAAAATACAGATAGTGTAGGAATTAGTAGTTCTATTTCTTCTACTTTTGATTGTATGCAAGGAATTGATTGTGTACTTCAATTTACTAGTGATAATATGGCTGAATCAAATCAAATGAATGCTAACATGAATATGCATGTTTAGGCTAACTTGAATGTAAATGCAAATTTGAATGATAACATGCATGCAAGAACCATTAGAGAATTGATAGCTCCTAATGTGCATTATCAAAATCTTTGTATACAATATCCAGAATCAGATGTAAATTTTGAGCTTAAATCTAGTTTGATTCATTTACTTCCTAAGTTTCATGGACTTGCAGGAGATGACCCTCACAAGTATCTGAGGAATTCCATGTTGTCTGCTCTACAATGAAGCCATGAGGAGTCTCAGAAGAACAAATTAAGCTTAAAGCATTTCCTTTTTCCTTGGATGGTTTAGCCAAGGATTGGTTTTATTATCTACCCCCTGGTGCCATCACCTCTTGGGACCAACTAAAAAGGCTTTTCCCGAAAAAATTCTTTCCTGCTTCTCGCACTGCATCAATAAGGAAAGAAATATGTGGGATCAGACAGAATGGTGGAGAGACTTTATATGAGTACTAGTAAAGATTCAAGAGATTGCTGGCTATTTGTCCTCACCATCAAATTTCTGATTAGTTACTTATTCAGTACTTCTATGAGAGGCTGCTGAACATGGATAGAAACATGATTAATGTTGCCTCTGGTAGAGCCTTAGGTGATCTGAACCTATAAAGGCCTGGGAGCTGATTGATAAGATGGCTCAAAATGCTCAGCAATTTGGTTCTAGATCAATGCAGACAGTAAGAGGAGTCAATGAGTTGTATGCTCCACACTATGATCAGAGAATTGAGAGCAAGATTGGTGCTTTGGCTCAGAAGCAGCCACAGTCATCCTCTACTCCATCTCAAACTTGTACACCATAGTTCTATCTTACTCAGACACATTCTTATCCACAGTGTTATGCACCTGGGCAGACATCTACCTCTACTACCTTGGTGGTACCCCTATGTGATATATGTTGTTTGGCCACACATGCTACTGATCAGTGCCTTATGTTAGAGGACAGGGTGGAGACTTATGCTGAGATGTTTCCAATTAGGCCAATGCAATAAGGGCAATAAAAATATTATCCCCATTCTAATACATACAATACAGGATGGAGGGATCACCCCAACTTGAGATATGAGGGAGGGCAACAGCAAAATAGATACAATGCTGCAAGACCTAGTGTACAACCTTCCCAACCTATTAGACAATCAGTTTGTATCCAAGAAGAACCTAGAAAGGATAACAGCATAGAGCTATTGATGAAGCAACTCATGGAAAAGATGGAACAAAGTGAGACTAGACACAGACAAGAAATGGATAACATGGAAAATAGAATGAAAACTCAGAACAAGCATGTAGAGAATATGATTAGTCAGTTGGCTGACTCTCTTAGTAAGGTAAAAAGCTAAGGATCAGGGCAATTACCTTTTCAGACTATTGTCAATCTAAAGAATAGTAGCAATGTTAGTACCATCACTCTTAGGGGTGGAAAGGAAGTTCAGGGATCCTCATATACCATTACCATGGATAAGTCGACATCATAAAAAAGACACGTCACACCATATGAGCCTAACAAAGTAGAGGAGCTAAAGAAGATCTTGCCTTTCCCACATACACCTACCTTAGGAAAGAGGCAAATTGAAGTAGATATTGAAAAAGAAATTCTTGAGACTTTTAAGAAGGTTAAGGTCAATATACCCTTATTGGATGCAATCAAGACCATCCCCAAATATGCCAAGTTTTTCAAGAAAATATGTACTGACAAGAAGCATTTAAGAGGGAATGAAAAAGTCAATTTTGGCAAGAATGTTTTAGCACTCATACAACCAACAATGCCCACTGAGCGTTAAGATCCGGGCACTTTTACAATCCCATGCACTATTAGGAATTTTAAGTTTCTGATGCTTTGATTGATCTTGGTGCTACTATAAATGTTATGCCTAAATCAGTATATTTATCTTTGTAGATGGGAGAGCTGAAACCTACTGAAGTGGTTGTGCAGCTGGCAAATAGGAGCATTGCTTATCCTTCAGGAGTGTTGGAGGATGTTCTGGTTAAGGTAAAGGATTTGATTTTTTCAGCTGATTTTATGTCCTTAACATAGAGGATGATAGATATAGATCTAGTGGACATGCCCCACTCATCCTAGGTAGACCTTTCTTAAAAACTGTAAAAACAATTATAAATATGCATAAGGGTACTCTTCAAATGGAGTTTGCTGGCAATGTGATACAATTTAATATATTTAATTCCATGAAACACCCCTGTGATGATAACACTATTTTTAGTATAAGCCTAATTGATATGCTAGTTGATAGTGCCAGTGCTGATTTTAGGGATAGTTTGTTGACTGATTCCTATGATATTGCTGACTTGGATGATTCTCTTGATTATATATATTCTAGAACTACTATATGTCACAGATGTACCTAGTTAATGATTTTATTGAGAATAGTGAGTTACGTACATGTATTGATTATTATGATTCTGTGGCCTCTTCTTTTTGTGATAGTTCCATTGTTAGTCAGCCTGTAACTGATTTGGATAATTATATTAGTCTAAATCAATCCTCTTGTTCTAGAGATAATGTGCATGTTGTTGTTTTCCCTGATTGCTCTGATGTTATTGGATTTCCTTATTCTCAGGATGTGTTGCATGTTGATGTCACTTTTGGATATGTTAATTGTGCTAATTCATCTATGTCCACTCTTACCTTGCCTATTGATAGTGGTATTAGATGCTGTATGACTAGGTCACCTAGTAGTGATACTGATGTCGCTTCTGCTGTTGGTTCTCTTATTGATATTCCTTTTGCTGATGTTCCCAAAGATGGGAAAGTTGTTTCTTTTGTCTGTAAGTTTTCTGAATAGGTATTTGGCATGGAAAAGATTGAAATCAAATAACTCATACCTTCAGTTGAGCAAGCTCCTACCTTAGAGCTCAAACTGCTGCTAAACAATCTCAAGTATACTTATTTGGAGAAAGATGAGAAGCTTCCAGTGATTGTAGCTAGTGACATTATTCTAGAGGAGGAAGAGAAGCTTCTAGAGGTCTTGAGGAGGAGAAGACAAGCAATAGTGTGGACCTTGGCTGACATACCTAGCATTAGCCCTGATACATGCATGCACCGAATTCTGTTGGAGGATGGGGCAAAGCCAATAAAGCAACCTCAAAGGCGACTGAACTCACTTATTCTGGATGTGGTTAAAAAGGAAGTTTCTAAACTTTTATCTACTATTATTATATATCCTATTTCTGATAGTCAATGGGTTAGTCTTGTGCAGGTGGTTCCAAAGAAATTAGGGATCACAGTTGTCTGGAATGAGAATAATGAATTGGTGCCCACCCGTGTACGGAATAGTTAGAGGGTTTGCATTGACTATAGAAGGCTTAATTTAGTCATTAGAAAGGATCATTACCCCCTCCCTTTTATTGATAAGATGCTTGAGTGTTTAGTTGGGAAATCTCATTACTATTTTTTGGATGGATTTTCAGGGTATTTCTAGATATGCATAGCCCCGGAGGATCAAGAGATGACGACGTTCACATGCTCGTTTGGAACATATGCCTACAGATGAATGCCTTTTGGTCTTTGCAATGCTCCTGGAACTTTCCAATAGTGCAATATTTTCCAATCTTAGTGATTTTCGAGAACAATGTATAGAAATTTTTATGGATGATTTCACTGTATATAGGAACTCTTTTGATGATTGCTTGTGTAGTCTGGATAGAGTCCTAGTAAGATGCATAGAGAAGAACATTGTACTTAATTTTGAAAAGTGTCATTTTATGGTTCGAAAAGGCATTATATTGGGTCATGTTATATCTAAACAAGGCATAGAGGTTGATAAGGCTAAGATAGATGTTGTCACTTCTCTACCATACCTGACATGTGTTCGGTAGGTCCTGTAATGACCCTAACTTCAAATTATAGTAATTAAGGTTAAAGACAGGATTAATAATCATAAATCAAGGTTGAAATTTATTACAATTAATTATATTCGAAAAATGTTGGGAAATTTAAACCTTGATATTATTAGGGTCATTAATTAGATAATCACAATTATTCGAATGTGCAAGTGAATTCACATCAATAAAGAGCCTTTGATTCTTTCATCCATCAATTCCAACTCATAAAAACCTTCGAATGTGCAAGTGAATTCACATCAATAAAGAGCCTTTGATTCTTTCATCCATCAACTCCAACTCATAAAAACCTTCTACAAGTGTTTCTAAATCATTCCTTAGTATTACCACAAAAGAAACTAAGGTTTCTAGGTGAATAAGAGAATTTGAGCACCTTCACTGCAACTAAATTCCCTTGCGCAATGGTTAATTACTCTTGGGTTCAACTCCTTACACCTTCATAAATTTTGCACATTTGGCCGTGGCCAAATACCCTTTAGAATACCCCCAAACCTGCCTATCAGACTTAGTCATGCCCAACCTCACTGTTCACTGTGGCCAATTGCTCTCTGTTTTCTTCCCTGGCAGCATTGCCACATTTGGTTGAGGCCAATTAAATGTTGGCCGCGACTAATTCCTCTCTATTACTGTAATATCCAGTTTTCATTAAATGACGGAAACGAGCACGTTTTTAAAGCAAGTCCTCTGAGATGAGTGATTCAAGGCCAAATAACATTTGAATAAAATTTTAAATAATAGAAAATGAGGATTTGAGTCTTGAGTTACCCAAAAATCGAGGTTGGGGTGATTCAAAAAAATTTGCCAAAAGGCTAGTGGCATTTTCGTAAATAAGTAGACTTTTTGGAAAAGATACAGAAGGGCTTTTTAAATGAAAGTTTTGAGTTCTTCGGGGTTCTCAGAGGCCCTGACCATGGGAAGCCCTAGGACCGGTAAAGACCCTTCGATGTAATTTTTCCAATGTCGATTGACCTAAATTTTGACTGATTCGTTCGGAAAGGTTTTAGCTTCGATTTGAGTGATTCCAAAGCCATGTTTCTTAATTTGGAACCTAAATTTTATAATAGAAAAGACAGTTCTCAAAAAGGAGATAAAATGAAGGAGAAACAAAACTACAAAGTATGAAAGGCAAAATTAGAATTTTTGAAAAAGTCACTTTCTCCTCCCTATATATAGGTGGCGCCCCACTTTTCTCCCCATTTGGAATTAGAAAATTTTGCATAATTTCAAAAGGGAGAGCTAGGGTTTTGGGCACACCAAGAGAGAAGGAGAAGGAGAAGAAATTCCAAGAAAAAGGTAGGTTTTTATGTATGTTTTCATGCTTTTTCTCCACCAATTTCTTCTCCTCTTTTTTCCTCTTCTTCTCCATGATTTTTTTGAAGTTTTGAGGGTTGTTTTGAAGGGAGAACAGAGGGGAAAGTTCGAAATTTAAGTGAGGAGGCCAAGGAAAGCAAGAACAAGCAAGAAAATTCAAGGAAAACAAGGTATTTTGTAATTCTTCCACTTGGTCTTCTTCCTCCCTTCCTTTGAGCATTTCAACCTAGACTTAGGCAGCCCTAAGGAGTCAGATTTTTAGCCAAACCAAAGGTGATTCTTAGGTATTTGATGGAGAGGAATAAGAATATGTAAAGAAAACCAAGAAATAGGTATTAGAAATCAAGATGCAAAACCTAGGGTTTTAAGTGCACCTTCTAATTTCTGAATTTGTATGATACTTCCTTGGTCTAAGTTAGAGTATAAATGAGTTCTTAAGACACCAAAGATGTGACACCTTAATCTACTACTGCTATCTAGCCTCTCACTGGGCTTGGTTTCATATGAATTCCAAAGAATCAACACCAATCCGTGGCATTTTCATTCTATGAAACGGGGTTTCATATACTCATTACCTGCCCCGTGGGTCCTGAGGACCCATCATTTGCATTCTCAACTCAAACTCCACTTATACAACTCATACATAGCATAAAACATACCATAAGCCACGGGTATGGAGCCAATAACCCGAAAAATGCATTTTCTCACTTGGGCCCAAAAGTCATATTTTGGCTCTCAATTTGGAAAATCATAATTAATTGTAGAAAAATGGGAATCTAGCAAACTCTAGCTTCCTAGAAAGCTATAAGTGTTAAATTTACACTGAAAATAATTCCCAACTACAATCTTAGCATTTGGACCATGTTTGACATCGAAAATGGGAGGAAGGTCCAGCTGCCACTGTTTCTGGTGCAGCTTTCTGTCATGACTTTCAAAAATCCATAACTAAATCCATAAAACTCCAATCTGGGTACACTATACCAATTTTGAAAGCTACGGATGTCTAATAGAGGAGAAAAATAAGTCCAGATCAGTTCAGTAGCTCCTACACCTCGGAAACCGATGGAACAGTAACGGAGGTCGGGTGGGCTCCCTGATGCTGATACAGAACTTCAGAAGGTTCAAACTCTCTCTATAGACCTCCAATTTAGGTGATTCTAGTTCCTATAAGTCACTGTGATTGTCTAGTTTATGTGTATAAAATTTCACCATATTTGGAATCCATTTGTTCTAAGAATGCCACAGATTTCATTTCTGGTCTATATGAACAGTATATGACCAATTCATTGAATTTTCCAAAATTCAACAATTCACCAAATATTCTCTAGTCCTCCGAATATTACCCACTTTAGCTTCTCAAGAAGCTTTCTACAAACTCTAGAGGCATGCCAAATTTCATGGCAAGAGGAGCTCATCCGGTCATACTTTGACGGAGCTCTCAAAAATACTAGTTTTGGCACCCGAAAGGTCCAAAACGGGTCCAAATAGCCTCTCACATGTTCTAGCCACTCATGGACAAGTTTGAAAGCATACAACTAGTCTATATAACATGTCCTGATCCAAATCAACATACATTCCAATCTCACTATGCTACGACCAATTATACATTATTCCATTCATTCATCAAAAGGGGCAAAACTCTCATTTCCATTACTTTGGCTATAAACATAGGTCATACATCATCTTTTCATACATTTACACTTGTAACAACCTTTACATCTCAAAAATAGAAGGTGCATACTCATTTTGGCACCTCTTTACATCAAAATACATCAAAATATCCAAAATAACCAAACACCTAGCTACACATGCATCTAGGCTCCTTGGTGTGCACTCGGTTCTCCTTGAGCTCCACCTAGCATATTAAGTTGGGAGGGGAAGGGGTGAGATTCAGGGAATCTCAGTAGCTCATGCACTCAATCAAGTAAGCAATCAAGGCATATAACAAGTCAAAGCATATGAATAAGCACTTAGCCATTCTCAAACAACCAACACACATTGTACATGCTATGGAATCACAACAATGCCAAAAATGGGCTCCAGGGACTTTTGGTCTAACCTCACCCGAGTTTAGGGACTCTTGGATGGCCTCACCCGAGTTTAAGGACTTTTGACTTAGCCTCACTCGGTTGAGACTTTTGGCCTTGTCTCACCCATTCTCAAGGGACTTTCGGCTTCACCTCACCCATCTCAAGGGACTTTCGACACTACCTCACCCGAGCAAATCTCACATTTCAACACACAAGCATATTGGCATTCAATGCATCAAAGCAATAGCATATGGCATATTCCACACATTAAGCATATACATAACATACAATGACTATTACAACTAAGAATGCAACAAGAAAGAGTGGGAAGAGAGAGCTACCTTATCAGCCAAGGTCAACACTAGCTTTTCCTTTCAAGTCCTCTTCTCCCTTCTTGGTTTCACACTCACACCTTGATGGAGGTGTTTCTCTTGAGCCTAGGCACACAAAAGCATGCAATTACTCTCTTATAATGTGATCTTCAGATTAAACCTTCTAACATACCAGAACCTAGAGTTCTCTCTCTCTCTCTAGAATGCCATCAACTCTTTCTCTCTCTCAAGCTCCCATGGTAGTGGAAACAACATTTTCAAAGAAAACACAAAGATTCAAAGGTGTTTTCCACTTTCCCTCTTCTGACCCGTGCCCAAAATCTAACCATTTTCACAAATAAAACTGCAGAAAGAGAGGGCAGAGAGAGGGGATCAGAGTTCTAAGAAGAAATAGGAGAAGTTTCCTTACCTTTCCCTTGCTCTTCCTCCTTCTCTTGATCTCTCTCACTCTCCACGCCTCTTTTCTCTCCTTGGGTCGAAGTCTAGGGCAGATATAAGAGAAGAAATGAGTTTGGGCGTTTAATGAAGTCTAATTCTCGCTATTTACTCTCTTCCGGACTGACCCTCGCTACGGCGAAAATTAACCTTCGCTATAGCGAGCTCGTGTTATCTGGCTTCGCTATGGCGAGGTGTAACCTTCGCTACGGCGAGCTCGTATCAGTTCCCTTCGCTATGGCGAGATATACCATTCGCTATGGCAAACTCGCGTCAGTTCCAGACCTCACTCTCGTTATGGCGCACGCTTCGGCGAGCTGTCCCCTGGTTTCTGCATGGACTGCTGCCCGCACTCGCTATAGCTAAAATCTCTTTCGCTATTACGAACAAGCACTCTCGCTGTAGTGAGACCATTTCTCGCTATTGCGAGAGGACTTGGCAGAAATTCTGGATTTCGAATTTTTCCAGCTTTCTACTTTCTTTCTTTTCCCTTTTCTTTTCTTTTTCCCGGTTGTTACATTTCTACCCCTCTTAAAAGAAATTTCGTCCTCGAAATTTAAAGACTTACCTCAAGGGAATAACTCTGGATATTTTTGCCTCATTTCATCCGCCAATTCCCAAGTTGCTTCCTCAGATGTCAGACCTCTCCAGATCACTTTTACCAGAGGAATGTTCTTGCTTCTCAGCTGTTTCAGCTTAGCATCCACAATTCTCTCTGGTTTCACTACATAGGAAAGATCTTCCTGCAATTGCACATGCTCATATTCTATGACATGTGAGGAGTCTGGTAAATACTTTTTGAACTAAGAGACATGAAAAACACTGTGTATTTGGGCTAAGTTAGGAGGTAAGGCTATTCGGTAAGCCACGGGTCCAATTTTCTCAAGGATTTCAAACAGACCAATATACCTAGGACTGAGCTTCCTTACCCTCATTGACCGACCTACTCCCGTCATTGGAGATATTCGAATGAACACATGGTCTCCAACCTCAAACTCTAACGGCCTCCTACGCTTATCAGCATAGCTTTTCTGTCTACTCTGGGCCGTGAGGAGCCTCTTTCTAATCAATTCTATCTGTCGGGTGGTCTGGTCCATAATCTCAGGTCCTATCATACTCCTCTCACCTAACTCAACCCAACACAGAGGGGATCTGCACTTTCTCCCATACAAAGCCTTATAAGGGGCCATCTGAATACTGGAATGGTAACTGTTATTGTACGCAAACTCTGCTAACGGTAAATACGCATCCCAGTTACCCCTCATTTCTAATACACATGCCCTCAACATATCTTCCAATGTCTGGATGGTCCTTTCAGTCTGACCATCTGTCTGGGGGTAATATGCAGTACTAAACCGCAATCTGGTCCCTAAGGCATGTTGCAATGACCTCCAAAAGTTCGATGTGAACCTGGGGTCTCTATCCGAAACTATGCTATTGGGTATTCCATGAAGTCGCACTATCTCTCTGATATACAACTGGGTTAATCTATCCAGTGTATGAGTAGCCCTAATAGCTAAAAAGTGTGCAGACTTCGTCAGTCTATCCACAACTACCCAAATAGCATCGTGTCCAGAGGATGTCCTGGGTAACCCCATGACAAAGTCCATGACTATACTATCCCACTTCCACTCAGGGATATCTAGAGGTTGCAATAACCCCGCCGGTTTCTGATGTTCAATCTTTACCCTCTGACACACTAGGCATCTAGCCACATAATCCGTCACATGGCTCTTCATCCTTGGCCACCAGAAAATCTTTTTCAAATCCTGATACATCTTGGTGGCACCTGGGTGGATAGTATACTTACTCTTATGTGCCTCTTCTAGAATGCTTTCTCTCAACTCATTCTAACTAGGCACACAGATTCTCTCTCGATATACTATCATACCATCCTCAGACACCTTGTAATCTGAGGTCTTACCTTGGGTGATCTCATTCCTGATCCATTTCAGGAACTCATCCTCTCTCTGGGCATCTAAGATCTGGGTTCTCAAGATATTCTCAACTCGGGTTTCACTCAGATACAATCTACCCGATACCACCTGACAAGAGAGGTTCAAATCTCTGAACTTCTCTAGGAGCTCCTGCTCCCTAATCATCATATGGGCTACATGAATGGTTTTTCTACTCAGGGCATCTACCACCACATTGGCCTTACCCGGATGATATTTCAACACATAATCATAATCTTTCAAGAATTTCATCCATCTCCTCTGTCTCATATTGAGTTCTTTCTGATCAAACAGCTATTTCAGACTCTTGTAGTCACTATAGATTTCTATGGTCGCACCATACAGATAGTGTCTCCAAATTTTAAGAGCAAACACTATGGCAGCTAACTCCAGGTCATGTGTGGGGTAATTCTCCTCATGAGACCTCAACTACCTCGAGGCATATGCCACTACTCTACCCTGCTGCATCAACATACATCCTAACCCTTTGCTCGAGGCATCACAATAAACCACAAATGGTTCACTAGGGTCAGGGATAATCAGTACAGGGGCAGTGGTCAAACAGAGTTTCAACTCCTAGAAACTCTTCTCACATCTTTCATCCCACACAAATGGTGTATCTTTCCTAGTTAGCCTCGTCAGTGGTAAGGCCATTCGAGAAAAGTCCTGAATAAACCGTCTATAATACCCTGCCAAACCTAGGAAACTCCTAACCTTGGTGATCGTTCTAGGTCTATCCCACTGTAACACAGCCTCAACTTTATGGGGATCAACCGCAACCCCATCTCGTGAGATCACATGACCTAAGAATCGCACCTCGGTTAGCCAAAACTCACATTTACTAAGTTTGGCATACAACCTTTTCTCTCTCAAGGTGTCTAGGACTAATCTCAAATGCCTCTCGTGCTCCTCAAAAGATCAGGAGTACACTAAAATATCATCGATAAAGACCACCACAAACTGATCTAGATACGGTCTGAATACCCTGTTCATATAATCCATGAACACAACAGGCGCATTCGTCAACCCGAATGGCATCACAAGGAACTCATAGTGCCCATATCTCGTTCTGAAAGCCGTCTTAGAGACGTCTTCAGTTCTCACTCTCAACTGGTGGTAACCAGATCTAAGATCTATCTTGGAAAACACAGATGCCCCAGCCAACTGATCTAACAGATCATCAATTCTAGGGAAAGGATATTTATTCTTGATGGTAACTTTATTCAACTCTCTGTAATCAATACACAACCGCAAGCTACCATCTTTCTTTTTCACAAACAACACCGGAGCTCCCCAAGGTGAAACACTAGGGCGGATAAACCCTTTCTCTAACAATTCCTCTATCTGCTCTTTCAACTCAGCAAGCTCGGCGGGAGCCATCCTGTAAGGAGCTTTGGACACCGGTCCAGCACCAGGTACTATGTCTAAGAGAACTCTAATTCTCTCTCAGGGGGTAGGCCACTGAAATCAAACTCTCTAGGGAAAACCTCCGGGAATTCCCTGACAACTGGGATCTCCTCTATCCCTTCTTCTACCTCAGCCTGAATAGAGAAAAAGACTAGAAACCCTTGACATCCACACTCTAAATATCTCTCAGCCTGGGTAGTAGTCATAAAAGATAGCTCAGCTCCTACCCTAGGTATGGTCCCATAAGCAGGTAGGGAAATGGTTCAGTGTTCACAATCAAGCATGGCATTATTCGCAGCTAACCAATTCATACCAATAATCAAGTCAATTTCATGAAAGGGCATACAAACCAAATCAATAGTGGTATGACAATGGTTAAATTGAACAGTGACATTTAAACAGGTATGGGAAGTGACCACGTGGCCTCCAGTGGGTGTAATGACAGACAAGTCAAACGGCAAGACACTAATGACTAGACCCAATTTCCTCACACAATCATAAGATATAAACGAGTGACTAGCACCCGAATCAAACATAGCAACTACAGGATGGCCATTCACTAACAGCATACCTCGGATCAAACTGGGAGATGCGCTGGCTTCCTGCTGAGTAAGGGTGAACACTCGGCCCTGGGTCTGTGGTCTAGGAGGAGGCGTTGTCTCTATCTGAGGACAGTGTCTAGCAATGTGCCCTGGCTTCCCACACTTGTAACATGTCACCGGAGACTGCTGGAAGGACGACTGGCCCCGCGGAGGTGGCACACCTTGCTGTGGCTTTCTATTCCATGGCCCCTTGCCTCTCCTCTTAGTACTAGGGGTCAAACTAGAACCCTCTTCTGGTTTTGGCCTTTTCAAATCCGGAACCCTCTTCTGACTAGCCGTAGTCGCATCAGGCATGATAGCTTGCAAGTTAGTCTGAATCACCCTACTGACCTCCATAAGGGTATTAAACTTCCTGATCCGCTGTAGAGTGACTCTATCACTAATCAGGGGCCTTAAACCAGTCTCAAACTGCTCACATCTCCAAGGTTCATCATCATACCTCTGGAGGTAAGAGGAATACCGAGACAACTCTATAAACTTGGCCACATATTATCCACAGTCATCTCATCCGTCTGTCTCAAGCCCATGAATTCCATCTCTTTCTTCTTCCTCACTGAACTTGGGACATACTTCTCATAAAACTCGACCAAGAAAGTCTCCTAAGTTATCTGTATATTCTTGGTCTCCATAAGGGGTTTCGCACTATCCCACCATCTATCAGCTTCCTTTTCTAGCATAAAGGTGGCTAGCTGGGCTTTCTGCTCAGTGGTACAATCCATCACTGAGAATATCTTCTTAAGCTGCATCACCCAAGCCTCCGCCTTATCCGTATCCAACTCCCCATTAAACGAGGGTGGATTGTTCTGCCTGAACTACTTCAACACTTTTTGGATAGACGTCTGGGTCTGTGGAGCAGCAGGCTCCTGGGGAGGTACAGGTGGAATGCTCGATGTAGATGACTGAGGTACAGGGGCATCTCTTCTGGCTTCTTCTTACCTAGCCAGGGTGTCTTGCAAATGCATGATCATGTCATGCTGCTGCTGGGCAATGTATCTCTGCTGTTCTAACATCTCCTGATGCTGGCCCATCATGGCTTTGTACCGGTCAAGTCTATCCATGATGGCCTGCAGAGGATCCCTAGTCTCAATAGGAACCTCTGGTTCAGCTCTCTGAGCCCTGGGCGGTCTGCCTCTGCCTCTACCCCTGCCCCGTCTAGTCTCAACCATGTCTGAAAGAAGTAGCAATCCTCAGTTCACAATAATATCACAACACATATGCATAAGGATGCTACAACTTCCATGACCATTCACACCAAACACCAGCAAATCATAGCATTCAAGAGCCTATCATTAAGCAAAAGTGCCTGAACCATTGCTCTGATACCAAAAATGTGACACCTTAATCTACTACCGCTATCTAGCCTCTCACTGGGCTCGGTTTCATATGAATTCCAAAGAATCAACACCAATCCGTAGCATTTTCATGCTATGAAACGGGATTTCATATACTCATTACCTGCCCCGTAGGTCCTGAGGACCCATCATTTGTATTCTCAACTCAAACTCCACTTATACAACTCATACATAGCATAAAACACACCATAAGCCATGGGTATGGAGTCAATAACCCGAAAAATGCATTTTCTCACTTAGGCCCAAAAGTCATATTTTGGCTCTCACTTTGGAAAATCATAATTAATTGTAGAAAAATGAGAATCTAGGAAACTCTAGCTTCATAGAAATCTATAAGTGTTAACTTTACACTAAAAATCATTCCCAACTACAATCTTAGCATTTAGACCATTTTTGACATCGAAAATGGATGGAAGGTCCAGCTGTCACTGTTTCTGGTGCATCTTTCTGTCATGACATTCAAAAATCCATACCTAAATCCATAAAAATCCAATCTGGGCACACTATACCAATTTAGAAATCTACGGATGTCTACTAGAGGAGAAAAATAAGTCCAGATCAGTTCAGTAGCTCCTACACCCCGAAAACTGATGGAACAGTAACAGAGGTCAGGTGGGCTCCCTGATGCTGATACAGAACTTCAGAAGGTTCAAAATCTCTCTACAGACCTCCGATTTAGGTGATTCTAGTTCCTATAAGTCACTGTGATTATATAGTTTATGTGTATAAAATTTCACCGTATTTGGAATCCATTTGGTCTAAGAATGCTACAGATTTCATTTCTGGTTTATATGAACAGTACATGACCAATTCATTGAATTTTCCCAAATTCAACAATTCACCAAATATTCTCTAGTCCTCCGAATATTATCCACTTTAGCTTCTCAAGAAGCTTTCTACAAACTCTAGAGGCATGCCAAATTTCATGGCAAGAGGAGCTCATCCAGTCATACTTTGACGGAGCTCTCAAAAATACCGGTTTTGGCACCCGAAAGGTCCAAAACGGGTCCAAATAGCCTCTCACATGTTCTAGCCACTCATGGACAAGTCTGAAAGCATACAACTAGTCTATATAATATGTCTATATGATCCAAATCAACATACATTCCAATCTCACTATGCTATGGCCAATTATACATTATTCCATTCATTCATCAAAAGGGGCAAAACCCTCATTTCCATTACTTTGGCTATAAACATAGGTCATACATCATCTTTTCATACATTTACACTTGTAACAACCTTTACATCTCAAAAATAGAAGGTGCATACTCATTTTGGCACCTCTTTACATCAAAATACATCAAAATATCCAAAATAACCAAACACCTAGCTACACATGCATCTAGGCTCCTTGGTGTGCACTCGGTTCTCCTTGAGCTCCACCTAGCATATTAAGTTGGGAGGGGAAGGGGTGAGATTCAGGGAATCTCAGTAGCTCATGCACTCAATCAAGTAAGAAATCAAGGCATATAACAAGTCAAAGCATATGAATAAGTACTTAGCCATTCTCAAACAACCAACACACATTGTACATGCTATGGAATCACAACAATGCCAAAAATGGGCTCCAGGGACTTTTGGTCTAGCCTCACCCGAGTTTAGGGACTTTTGGATGGCCTCACCCGAGTTTAAGGACTTTTGACTTGGCCTCACTCGGTTGAGACTTTTGGCCTTGTCTCACCCATTCTCAAGGGACTTTCGGCTTCACCTCACCCATCTCAAGGGACTTTCGACACTACCTCACCCGAGCAAATCTCACATTTCAACACACAAGCATATTGGCATTCAATGCATCAAAGCAATAGCATATGGCATATTCCACACATTAAGCATATAAATAACATACAATGACTATTACAACCAAGAATGCAACAAGAAAGAGTGGGAAGAGAGAGCTACCTTATCAGCCAAGGTCAACACTAGCTTTTCCTTTCAAGTCCTCTTCTCCCTTCTTGGTTTCACACTCACACCTTGATGGAGGTGTTTCTTTTGAGCCTAGGCACACAAAAGCATGCAATTACTCTCTTATAATGTGATCTTCAAATCAAACCTTCTAACATACCAGAACCTAGAATTCTCTCTCTCTCTCTAGAATGCCATCAACTCTTTCTCTCTTTCAAGCTCCCATGGTAGTGGAAACAACATTTTCAAAGAAAACACAAAGATTCAAAGGTGTTTTCCACTTTCCCTCTTCTGACCCGTGCCCAAAATCTAACCATTTTCACAAATAAAACCGCAGAAAGAGAGGGCAGAGAGAGGGGATTAGAGTTCTAAGAAGAAATGGGAGAAGTTTCCTTACCTTTCCCTTGCTCTTCCTCCTTCTCTTGATCTTTCTCACTCTCCACGCCTCTTTTCTCTCCTTGGGTCGAAGTCTAGGGCAGATATAAGAGAAGAAATGAGTTTGGGCGTTTAATGAAGTCTAATTCTCGCTATTTACTCTCTTCCGGACTGACCCTCGCTACGGCAAAAATTAACCTTCGCTATAGCGAGCTCGTGTTATCTGGCTTCGCTATGGCGAGGTGTAACCTTCGCTACGGCGAGCTCGTATCAGTTCCCTTCGCTATGGCGAGATATACCATTCGCTATGGCAAACTCGCGTCAGTTCCAGACCTCACTCTCGCTATGGCGCACGCTACGGCGAGCTGTCCCCTAGTTTTTGTATGGACTGCTGCCCGCACTCGCTATAGCTAAAATCTTTTTCGTTATTGCGAACAAGCACTCTCGCTGTAGCGAGACCATTTCTCGCTATTGCGAGAGGACTTAGCAGAAATTCTGGATTTCAAATTTTTTCAGCTTTCTACTTTCTTTCTTTTCCCTTTTCTTTTCTTTTTCCCGATTGTTACAAAAGATGCTCCGCACAAGCTTCCTCCTTCAAGAAAAGCAAGAGAACTCCAAGAAGCTTAAAGGAAGCCTATGTCTCGGCCTGGGCTTGTTTGTGTAGGTGGGGAGAGTTTTATAATTTTTTAAGGCCATTCTTGAGTCATATTTGATGAATAAAAGTGAGGGGAGGCCTTGAAAAAAATTTAGAACTCATAGAAAGTGATTTGGTGTCTTAGGTTCCATAATATAACCTAAAGAAGCAACATAGTGCTAGGCCTTTTGTTTTGATGATGTGATGACTCCAAGAGGCTTAAAAGGAGTCAAGAATCATATTTAAAAAGAAAGAATGAGGCCTAGAAATCATTTGAGGGGTGTTACTTCATTAGGTGCCAATATGGACCATAATGGAACCTATAGAGCAATCTAGTGTTTCATTAAGTTGTGTAGCCTTAGAGTATGGTTCATGAACTTAATTGGCTCCTATAATTTGTATCTAGGCCAAGAGAAACTATCTCTACCAAATTGTGGGAGTGTGGCCAAAAGAGGAGGCTTGAAAGCTAAGCAAAAAGTGTGTGCTTGTATACAAGGTAGCTCTCTCCACCTTCTCTCATACATGAATGTGTGTTTAGCTTGTTTTAGAATGTGTGTATGTGTATTTTCAAGCTTTGAAAAGTATGCTAGCATGCCTTTATATGCCATGATGCTTGATGCCATGTTATGTTTTTAAATGAATCAATGATGTTTGCATGAGTTTGCTTGAGTGTGGAGAGGCCAAGAACTCTTCCCTTGGGTGAGGATGAGCCAAGAACCCTTGAGTTTGGTTGAGACAAAGTAAAGAGTCTCCCAAAAGCAAAGTGGGCTCCCAAGAGTATGGTTGAGTCTAAAGTGCTCAAAGAATGGGTGAGGCAAGTCCAAAATCCATGAGGAGAAGTGTGAGGCTAATCCAAACACTTAGCGAGCTCTTGAATGTCTTGTATGATTGATTCACATGCCAAGGTTGCTTTTAAAATGTCTATGATTTCTACCTTCTCCATGCATGCATTTGTGAAACTTACTTTGCACATATTATGTATGATTGAATGAGAGATGAGCTATTGGGATTTTTTGAATCTCATTCCCTCCTCTCCAATAATCTAACATGCTAGGTGGACCAAACAATTATGGTGAAGGGAGCCAACAACCATGAAGAGGGATAATTGACAAGCTTATGTGTTATTTTGTTTCTTTTGGAACCATAATGATGGTTTATCATGTATATGATGTTGTATATGTACTATGAACATTGATACATATGTAAATATACTAATATGTGATGTTAAGATGTATGATTCTCATATATGACCACTAGCCCATGTTTTGAGTATGTAATGCCATAGTATGAAAGTTTAAAGTTTGATGGAAATATGCATAAGTGTGGGTTGAATGGCCAAAATGAAATGCATGAGGTTTGGGACCATTTGTTCAGCTCACATAAGTCTCAAATAAGCTTTTAAACTTGCCTAAAAGGTGCCAAGACTAAGGGAAATCCATTTGGCAATTTTGGTATCTAATATGGAGCCAAAATTGACCATAATGGAACCCTATGTCACTTTTTAGCCAAATGAGTTAGTATTGCCATGAAATTTGGCATGCAACTAGGTCTCATTGAAAGATTTTTGGGAAGCTAAAGAACATAATTTTTGGGGGTCTAGAGAATATTTGATGAATTTTCAAAATTGGGATTTTTTATGGATTATGGTATGGGTACTGTTCATACTGGCAGTTTTGTGTTTTATGTCATCTGATAGACAAATGGTGTCCAATGATTATGAAATTTTCTATGAATAAACTAGAGGTCATAATATTTCTGTGGCCACCGAGATCACCTCATTTGGAGGTCTGACCAGAGAGTTATACATGTTTGAAATTAACTGTCAGTATCAGTAGCGCCCCAGGAGTTTAGTTACTATTCCATAGGTTCCTGAGAGCCAAACATATCTGTTTCACTTTGCAATTATTTTTACTATCAATTTAACATTTTTAGCTTTCTAGAATGACTAAATTTGTATGATTTTGATTTTTATAGAATTAGTATGAATTTTAGAAGTTTGTATCAGTAAACTAAACAATAGTCCAGGTAGCCAGCGACCTCTGTAGCTCTCTAGATGTCAAACGTCCTATGTAATGAATGTTGTAACTTGGGCATATTTTTATTATGAATTATACATCCTAAGCTTTCCATAATGACCAAGATTGCATGATTTCAAATTTTCTAGATTTAGTTATGATTTTCCAAATTTGGGTCAGAAAATGGAGCAAATCTGGCTAAAAATATGCTTGCTTATTTTGAGCTCCACTTCGGTCTCCATGGGTTGTAGGCATGTTTTTGTGATGCAAATGAGTTGTAATAATGAAATGAAATATTAGAAAGCATAGTATTAGCTCACACAGTCCATGTGACACTGAATTGAAATTTGTAGATATAGCGCAATGCGAAAAAGTCTATTATTTTCATTCCCTTTTTCATATGCTCTTGTAGGATTGACAATACAAAGCTTATAAATGACATGAAATGAGCTAGAAGTTATGGTGTTACAGTTACCATTTGGCCAAAGCCAATTAAATGTTAGCCATGGCCACTTCCCTTTTGTTCCTATAACTCCCAAGATTTCATCTCATGCTCTCCAATTCGCCCTCTAGTAACACTCTAGGCCACTTGACTTAGTATGTGAAGATTTAATATTTTTCTTTTACCTAATCTACCTAACATATCTATCATTACCCATTCAAAACTCAAATTTGGATCCTTAACCCTCTAGCCACCATAAACCAGTAGGTGTATAGATCAATGATAGCAAAGAGTTCATACACTATTCATATTTCCATTCAAGCATAAGTCCCATTAGAAATTCCATCCATCACTAGTTTAAGTTGACATATGATGTATCAAATGATTATAGTCCCTATACTTGACAATTCATGATGCAATGCGGCAATTACATAAAGTTAGTAGTCTAGTTATACAAATACAATCTGACAAGGTTTCCAAACCTACTTACTACTAAATCATATAATAAGCTTCCATTAATTTCCTCCTTGTCACTAAGAGGTCCAATCCCTGAAAATGTTAGCCCATAATCGGGGTGAGATATACAATCTCAGTAACAAGAGACAAATTCCATATATATGTATAGATTAATCAATACAATGCAATTTCATATCATCAATACCAGAATCATCAATTCAACTTGCAAATGAACTAGTTGAGCTACCAATTACTACTGTCCCATACCAGCAATCATACACAACATATTAATGGCCAATAACACTGGGAGAGGCCCGTCCACGGTACCTACTCCTTAATGAGCACAACCAGGGCTCAATGCATCTGAGGTCTGATCACAACCCGATGCTCGATCGAAGCACATGCACGGGTCGCAGCTGCACCACAGCTCCACCATGGACTCACAAGGTCCAATCACAATAACAATTCAATTAGTCAACCAATCATTTAGCTTTTCAAAATCAAGCATGTGTAACAAAGATCAAATTAACATGAGCATATACATATAGAATTAGGAAAATAACCCTGGTTATCTTAATGAAGCTAATTACTCTTCCTCTAGCTACCATCATGATTCAAAGCACACCAGGCCTAACATAAGCAAAATCATCATCATTTAACTATCATTAATTAGGAATTTCCCTATCCATAATTAATTTTAATAAGAGTTCATTGAGAGCTTCTTACCCAAGCTTCCTAATGATTATTACACTAATTTAGGGTCCATACATCAAAGCTCATCATGATTCGCTCCCCACAACTCTATTTTCACACATGTACAAACCATGCAGCAAAAGTCAATCTAAAATGTAGGAATTCAGCACATACACCACACAAGAGAAGAGGGAACGCTTACCCATACATCTAAGAGGTCAAATGAACTAAGTTGAGTCTTAACCACCAAGAACACACCATGGACTATCCTTAAAACTTGGATTTTCGCACATGGAATTAGCCATATGCCAAAGTCAGATTACAACATGAAATCTAGGCAAAATTATACCACAAAATGAAAGCAAACACTTACCCCATAGTTCCACTAACTCCAAACTTTGAAAATCTTGCAAAGAATCACCCAACACCAAGTTTTAGATTTGAGAAGGAGATGAAAATGTCCAAAACCAAAAACTAATCGGACTAAGATAAGGAGGAAAATAAGAGGGTTAAGTTATATATAACTCACCTTGGCTAAATCATCCTCTAGGAGTAAAAAATAGAGTTACAATGTTGGTAGAACCCTAGCCTCTCTTAAACCTCCAAATTTCCTCCCTTGCCTTTTCTGTTTTTTTGCTGAATAGGGAGGGAGGCTGCTGACCCTTTAGGGTTATTAGGGGAAATAGGCCAACCCATCAGCCTAAGGTCCATTTAGGCTCATTTCTAGTCATTGTGCCTTTGTTTGGTAAGGTGGGCTGCAAAACACTTTGAATTTAGGTGAAGTGTGCTGACCTTAAGGCCCAAATTCTAGTGGGTTCAAAGGTTGGCGTTAGTTGGGTTAGTGGGTTCAAAGGTTGGTGTTAGTTGGGCTAAGTCTCATGAGTTGGGCTTCAGAGTTGTAGTTGGGTTAGGCCAAATTTCAAGATTCAATCCAATTTGGGTCTGCATAATGTGTGTTGGGCCAACTATAAGGGCTTATGTGAATTGGGTCATGGGCCTCTATTTCACTAAATCAAATTGGGTCATTGCTAGGTGATCTCTCTTGGCCCAAGTCTCATGGTAAGGAGTTGTGCTTACACCTAAGATCATTGGGCCTCTATAAATCCTTATCCATAGCTTACTCAAATTAATTTTTGGGCCTAAATTAAGCTTTAATCTAATGAAAATCTTAAATCCATATTAATAACTTATTTCTCTATAAATTTCCATTCATATAGCTTATCCAATTATTTTATAATAATTATTCTTAATTAGTCTAAATTTATTATTAACACCTTAGTTAATTTTGGGGTGTTACAGGTCCAGTCTTTTCTAGGTCATGCAGGTTTTTATAAAAGATTTATTCAGGAATTTAGTAAAATTGCTTTGCCACTGTCTAAGCTATTACAAAAAGATATTGATTTCCATTTTGATGATGCATGTAAAACAGCTTTTGATGATCTTAAGAAAAGATTGACTTCCCTACCAATTATTCAACCCCCTAATTGGAACCTCCCATTTGAGCTTTTATGTGACGCGTCTAATTTTGCTGTAGGTGTAGTTTTGAGCCAGAGAGTGAATAAGAGGTCCCATGTGATAGCTTATGCATCCAAGACTCTGGATGGGGCCTAAGCAAATTATACAACCACAAAAAAAGAGTTTCTTGCTATTGTTTTTGCTTTAGATAAATTTAGATCTTATTTGTTTAATACTAAAGTCATTGTTTTTACTGATCATACAACCTTAAAGTACTTACTGAAGAAGCCTGATGCAAAGCCAAGATTGATAAGATGCATGCTTCTACTTCAAGAATTTGATATTGACATCCGGGATAAAAGTAGAGCTAAAAACTTAGTGGCAGACCACTTGAGCAGAATTGAGGCTCCAAAGGTAGATTCCTTACCTATTAATGATGATTTCCCTGATGAGCATTTATGTGCTTTGCATAGTTTCTATCCTTGGTATGCTAACTTAGTGAACTATCTAGCTGCTTCTGAACTTCCTGTTGATTTGAATAAACATCAGTTGAATAAGTTTAGGAGTAAAGCTAGGTATTATATTTGGGATGATCCATACTTGTGGAGACTATGTAGTGACCAAGTGATTAGACATTGTGTGTCTAATATAGAATTTGATTTTGTTTTGAAATTTTATCACACACTTGCATGTGGAGGTCACTTTATTCCAAAACGCACAGCTAGGAAGGTTCTAGATAGTGGATTGTATTAGCCTACTTTGTTTCATGATGCCTTTGATTTTTGCAAAAGATGTGTCATGTGTCAACAAACAGGTAGCATATCTAGGAGAAATGAAATGCCACAACATCTCATTTTGTTTTGTGAAGTCTTTGATGTGTGAGGCATTGATTTTATGGGACCTTTTCCTACTTCTTTTGGCTTTTCTTACATTTTATTGGCTATTGATTATGTTTCGAAGTGGGTGGAAGCAAAACCCACTAGGACTGATAATTTTCTATGGTTGTAGAGTTTGTTTGCTCTCACATTTTCTACAAGTTTGGTATTCCTAGAGCCATTATCAGTAACCAAGGCACTTATTTTTGCAACCAGGGTATGCACAGCTTACTTAGCAAGTATGGTGTTGTGTATAAAGTAGCAACTTCATATCACCCTCAAACAAATAGCCAGGCAGAGATTTCTAACTGGGAGGTGAAGTAAATTTTGGAGAAAATAGTGCAACCGAATAGGAAAGATTAGAGTAAGAGGCTAGATGATGCACTTTGGGCCTATAAGACTGCCTACAAGACTCCTATTAGCATGTCACCATATCAGCTGGTATTTGGAAAAGCTTGTCACTTAACGATAGAAGTGGAGCACAAGGCTTACTGGGCTGTGAAGAAATGCAATTTGGACTTGAATGGAGTGAGATCTCACAGAAAATTCCAACTCTAAGAGCTTGAAGAGATCAGATTGGAAGCCTATGATAATGCAAAGATCTATAAAGAAAAGACAAAGGCATTCCATGACAAGATGATTGCAAGAAAGGAGTTTGTTGTTGGCCAAAAAGTTCTACTTTATAAATCTCGCTTAAAGCTTATGCTAGGTAAACTTTGTTCTAAATGGGAAGGTCCATACATAGTTTCGAATGTTTTCCCTTTTAGTGCAGTTGAGCTTTTGGATGAGTAGACAGGAGCTAAATTCAAAGTTAATGGACATTGGCTCAAGCACTTTCATAAAGGAGTTCCAAGGGATGACAAGGAGGAGCTCTAACTTTATGACCCACCCTGATCCCCGATTGTACTCTTTCCCTTTCCCGTTTTATATTGTGTTGTCTTTATCTGTTTACTGGATTGTATACTGGCATTAAGGACAATGCAATGTTTAAGTGTGGGGGAGGGGGATACAAATAAAATTTTTAGTTTTATTTTGTTTTGATTAGTTGATTTTTTTAGTTTCTAGGTTTTTAGTCTTTTATTTTATACTTGGAGTGTTGAAGTTTCTAATTTTTGAAAAAAAAAAACAACTGTGCTATGGTGGAAGTTGCTAGTATTGAGGGGATCATAGCTTTGATATATCTTGATTTGATAGGGAATTGATCTTGTGTTAAGAATGCAAGTTAAGTGGCAATTAGCTTTGCTTTAATGAAATTTGATGATGGTCAATTTATCTTGTGAGATTTTTGAACCAATTGCTTATTCTTTTCTAATGTGTATCCCCTATCTTGCTTTTACTCTAAAACTTAGCTTGAATCTTATTTACGGCCACATTAATTCATTTGCCATGCATGAAAAGGATTAAGGCGTTCATTGTTGTTTTGTTTTAGCTAGAGCCAAAAAGCTATCCTACATGTGTTTAATCCATTTGCTTTACCACTTTAAGCCATATATGTTTCCTTTTCAGCCTTTTAGCCATGAAAACTAAACAAATGTTCTTCCTACCTTGATTAGGATGCTTTTAATTGTTAAGGGCAATGTATTTTGTTAAGGTGGGTGAAGATGCATTTTTCACATCATTTATAGGCCATTTGTTTGTTCCTTTTTGGAAATATTCCAAGAAAAAAGAGAGAGGGGAAAGAAAATAATAATAATAATAAAATGAAAAAAAAGCAAAGCAAAAGAAAGCAAAAGAAAAGCATTTGAAATATAAAAAGAAAAAAAGAAGGAAAAGGGAAGACAAGTTGTTCTCTTAGTGCATATATTTATTTATGGTAATTAGGGGCTTAAAATGCACTTACATTCCATCCTTATTCTTATTTTAATGCTCTTAACGATTTTTAAGCATCCAATTTGCTTTTTGAATTTCCTTCATTCTTTTGTTTACTACTTGTTTCATACCTTAGCCTACATTACAACCATAATAAAGACCTTTTGATTCATTCATTGGCATTTGATTTTGGTGGTGGGGATGTAGATAATTGCCAAGCAAGGTAGCAAGGTTGGATAAGATGGAATTTGAGAGTAAGCACTTTATCCTAAATACTAAAGAGTAGAGTGATAAACACTAATCCAAGTAAGGGACTTTCATTGCATTTCATTTTTGTTAAGTGTATTGCCATGGTACTTGTTGCATTGGTACAAGTGATATGACTTGGAGAAATAAGCTATTGATTTTCTTTAAGCTTCCTTGTGCTAAGTGACCTACACAATTCCATTTTTCTTGATTTCCTTTCCATTATCTCTTTCATGGAGCTTTAGTTTTCTTTTACCTAGGAGTGCAAAAGCTTAAGTGTGGAGGAATTTGATAATTACTAATTTTTATATATTTTTCCTCTTCTAATTAGGCATTTTGATAATAAATTTTGGCTTAAAGGAATTTATTTGGAGGATAATTGAATTCAGTAGCCATTTCTATATTTTAGGAGTTAGTTTGCAAAATTTTGGAATTTTAATGCACAAATCTTTTTAAATGAATTTTGTAAATATTCCTATTTCATTTATTCCATTCCTTTTGTGCAAAATTTGTATCTCTATGGTTTTGAAATAAAGAGAAGAGGAAACCACATGATGAAGGATTTAAGAAGCCACAAGTCAACTTTAGCACCCTTGACTTCATTTATTTACTTTCACATGCTTCATCTTAAGTTAGACTCTCCACACATGCAACACAACTTTCACATAGCAACCCATCAATCATCATGTTCTGTTCAAGGGAGAAACAGAAAAGAATAGCCACAGGTCCTAGCTTAAGGGCAACATGGGAAGGAAAAAGAGCATGGGTTTTAAGCGTGAGAAGAGGGCTGCCACATGCACACACTCAAGCTAATGGAAAGGAATGATTAAAAAAGCTACATGAGCCAGGGTTTTACATAGAATAGCAGCTAGAGAACGTGGAATAAGCTGAACAAAGAAGCTATGGGTTCTGGTGCTTTAAGAGTGTGTTTGTGGGAAGAAAAAGTGAGCTAAATGAGTTAAAGGAGCTGGGATGGATGCATAAGCTAAGAAGAAGCCACGTAAAAAAGAAGAATGAGTTACATTTGAGATAAGGAAGCTACGGGTTCTTTGGAAAAGAAGAAGAGTAGCTGTACGTGGAAGACAAAATCGAATGAAACCATGTGAACAGTAAAGAAGAGGCAGCTTGTGAGACGCGAAGAAACTGTCACATGAGAAATAATTAAATGAAGAGTAGAAGCATGGAATTATATTAATATGAAGAAGCTTATGTGGTGTTAGCTAAATAAAATAAGCATGTGAAAGAAGCTGTGGGCTAAGCATGAAGGAACATGTGAGGAAGATTAAAAAATACACTCATGTAGCAGATTCATGGTTCATTATTTATGCAAAGCTGACGTGGGAAGAACTAAATGACAAGTTGCCAAACATATACAAGTAGAAGCAGGGACTGAAGCTGCTGCATATAGCCATGGGTTGTTGGAACAAAGGTTCAAAAACAAGAAAACGTTGCAATGGGAAGAAAAGCTATGGGAAAGAGGAGCTGGAGTGAGAGCTTCAGAATATGATGAAGAGACAAATGTAGCTCGAGTGGAAAGTCAATGTAGCTGGCTAAATAAATGAAACACATACAAGCCACGTGAGGGGATGAAAGGAAATACACACGGATAGAACATCGGCTGCTGAAGAATCATCATCCATTCACAAAGGAAGTCCATGCATCAATTCGTCTACATTAAAAGGAGCTAGGGGCTAATTTGTGAAAAGCACATGAGATTTTAATAAAGTATAAGCTGGAATTTAGCTACGGGCTGATGTGGGAATAATTGCAAGATGATTGAGTTATGGGCTAACGTGTATTAATGAAGCATGAGCTGGAGATTGAATGACAGAAGGAAACACATGAAGTAAGCTGGAAGCGTAAAAAGAAAAAAAGACGAGCTGTAGGAAAAGGGGGGAACGCGAGAAATAATGTAAGCTGGGAAATAATACGAAGAAGAACGATGTAAAAATGCTGGAGCTCCAGAGAGGAAATGAAGGATTCCATCCATCGATTTCTCCATGGCTGCAGCTCATTTCATTGATTTTCTTCTGTTTAATTTCTCCATGGCAGCTTGAATCATTCTTGGTGGCTAACTGAAGATTGGAAACTCCCAGATGCAGATTTGAGCTCCACATTTCCTTCACCAAATTAGATAATTTCTTCCTCCTTACTACTTTAATTTCAGCATTAACTCTTTTATTAATTTGACTAGATTTAGTCTATTAATTTAGGAATTTGCTAGATTAAATTGGATTGTGTATTGGTTGTAATTTCCTATTTGATTGTTAATTGTGATCATTATATGTTTGTGAAAAATCTAGCATTAGTGGCTGTGCAAATTACTCTTAATTTCCTCTTGATTATAGGCCAATTGATACAATGGTTGTTGGATTAAGTAGTTAGAATTTTTGTGCAATTAATTGTTTAAGGAATTCATAAATCTAATTGGTTAATTAGCATCTTAAGTAGATTGTGCAACCGATTTCATTGAGCAATTAGGATTGGTTATAGTGTGTTCTTATTCTGAATTCAATTGATTAATTTTTCAAGGTTTCTTATGGTTGTAAAATCCTTGAATAATTGGTGAATTGAAGCTTGGATAGTCATTCAAGAATTTTTATGGAGAATACACTAATGAGCAAGAATTTAATTCTAAATTTGGTACCCCAAAAAGGGAGCAAGGATAATTGAATTCTAGGAAGTCCATCTAAAGGCTAGCTACCTCATTTTCTTAATTGTTCACTTTAATTAGTCTTAGGTTTTTTTATTCTTGTCATCTCAATTTTAACTCAATTAAAGTTTAGTAATTCAAAATCCCCTAAACAATTTTCATTTAATAATACTTGGAACACTCTTTCACAAACAAATTGAGGCAAAAACTCCTTAGGAAATGACCTAGGTTGCACCATTACCTACAAAATTTATTTCACTACCTAGTATTATTTGAGATTGCGTGACACAATCATCAACACCTCTTCATTTTACATGTTCATGGTCTCATGAAATTATTGCAGCACTTGAACAATAGCTGTATAAGCCTTAAGTTGCTCTTGAAACCAGTCCGTCATGGCCGTCACCGTAGCTGCAACACTTGGTTTGCTAAAAAAGGCTAGAAATGTGCAATTTTCAAAGGAAGTCCCCTAAAGTAAGGGAAAAGCAGCCAAATAAAATTAGAGTAATAATCTAGACCCCTAAAAATAAAGATATGAGGTTTGAGTTGCCTAGAAATCTGAGCTAGAAAAGCTAAGAAAATTAGTCAAAATAAGTTGGGCATTTTTTGTAATTTTCGAAAATTTTAAAAAACTCATATGGGGGACTTTTAAATGAAAAATTTGAGCTTTTTGGGGATCTAAAGGCCCTGAAAATCATGGAAACATCTAGAACAGTTAAAACCCCTTCAATAAGCAATTTCGGGAAAGGGTTAACTGAAATTTTGACCAAACAGTTTGAAATAGTTTTAAATTCATTTTGAGTGAAACCAAAGCCATTTTATATGTTTGAGAGACTAAATATTATTATGGAAAAGATGAATTTCGAAAAGGAGTTGAATTGGGGCCAAATGGGGAAACCATGATTTAGGGACTAAATTGAAAAGTGAAAAAGTATGTTACTTTACCTTTTTGCCTCTTAAAACGTCTAGCCACTTGCTCCAGCCTTAATCGATGCTTTACTGGTCTGAAAATAGAGCTGAGAGACCCTCTTGCTGGCACACCAAGAAGGGAGGAAGAAGGGCAGAAAGATCAAGTAAAAAGGGGTAAGAAATTCAAGCTTTTCTTGCTTTCTCCTTTCCTAGACTTGTTCTCTTCTTTCCTTTCTCTTTTCCCATGATTTTGATGATTTTATTGAGGCTTATCCAAGTCTAATTCAATAGGAAGAAGAGAGGAAGTAAAAAGAGTCTTGAAAGCTTTGAAAGCTTGGAATTAAGGTAAGATACATGGATTAAACTTGCTCCATCTTGCTTCTTCCTTTCTTGTCCATTTTGTCCAAAATAAGACCCATTTAGGAGAGGATGATTTCTGGTCTTAGGAAGGTAAAAAAAGAGGGTTTTAAAGTATGAGGAGTAGGATTATCTAATTGAAAGCAAAAGAAAAGCCTTAAAATTCAAGTTGCTCCACTTAGTGAATTTGATACGTATAGACAAATCTAAAACTTTCTAAGGATTGTGTGACTTATGTAAGAGTATGAATGAGGTCCTAAGGTAATTAGGGAGTTGCACAAGTGGCTAATTGCATAAGAAAACAAACAAAACTCCATGGGCTCCTTTTATGGTGTGTGTCTTAGCCTCAAGTGCTACAAGGTACCTAGGGAGAGTTTTTTTTTTTTATTCCAAGGATAGAAGAGGCTTAGACATGAATTATAGATACTAGAGGAACTAATGAATTGAACTTAGAAAGCTTGGTTTGTGACATGGAAGTTTAGGTCCCATTTAGACATAAAGAAGCAACCTAGAGTTTGGTTGCTTAGATTGAGTTTATAATGACTTCAATGAGTTTATATAGAGTCATAACCTATAAAGAATGAGAATTAGGAGCCAAGAACATAATTTCAAGTGGTTGCTTCATTGTGTCATATATGGACCATATTAGACTTTTAAAACCAAGTGAGCTTACATAGAGTTTCTGTGAAGCTAGATTTGGTTCCAAGAGTGCAAATGAGTCTCATTTGATATGTCTAGGTCAAGCGAATCAAGATCTCCCCAATTATGTGTGTTTGGCTAAGAAAAGCAAGTGAAGTACAAAGGGGAAAGCTTGTATTTCCTAGTCTAAGGTAGCTCTCTAACCTTTCTCACATGCATTTCTTAATTTGTTACTTGTCTTGAATTGCTTGTATATGTGTTTGAATTATGTGAATTGTCTATAGCCATTGATTTAGCGTCCTGGTACCATGATGTTCTTTTGAACTTGTTTAAAAGATGTAATGGCTTGAGTGGGCTTAGTAAAGCCAAAAGTCCCTGAGATGGATGAGGAGAAGCCAAAAGTCCTTAAGAGTGGGTTAGACAAGGTCAAAAGTCTCAAGAAAGAGTGAGGCCAAGTCAAAAGTCTCTCGAAATGGGTGAGACAAACCCAAAAGTCTTAAGAATTTGGGTGAGGCTGAACTAACAACCCTTAGAGCCTATATTTGAATTGTATGAACTTGTATAATTTGGAAAAATGGCTATGTATGTTTTCTAGAAAGTTTTATAGCATGCTTGCATTTCTTGACTAGAAAATATATCATATATGTGTTAGAGATTGTACCCTAGGCCTATCAATTTACTATGAACATTGTCTTGATTTAATAAAAAGTTTTATTATTATTATATTGTTTACATATTTTCCATATAATGAGATTATTAGGTAATTATAGTTATCCTAAATGTCCCTAGTTGATCATCATTGTGGGAACAATAGTAAATTAAAACTAGCATGATTTTGATTGATGATCATGAAATGATTATGTATGTAGATACAAATCAAAGTCATAAACACTTGTTAGAAACCAAAGTGCTAGACTGACCTATGGTGAGATAGCTACATGGACTAGGTTATAAGTATATCTCATCTACAGCCTTACCACTGAGCCCTTAGACCTAAGGCCACCATAGATTCCTATATGAGAAACTTTGCACTTTGACATAAACAAAAGTTACCTTTAATCAGGTGATCATAAAGGTTATGATAAGATACAATGAGATACATGCAGAGGAAGATGATTGGTTAAGATAGGATTTGTTCCTCTCGCAGAGAGAAAGATATCTTTGGGCCCCTTAATAACTAAGACTAATAAATGTATGACCATGCTCAACTAGAAGGAGTTTTATTTGTTTAGACAGTCTACTTAGAGATTAAGAAAGCATGGTCAAGCCATACAAGAATAACGTCTCCATGCCTTGTGCTTGACCTAAATATCATGTAACAAAAGGGACTTAACATGGGCTATAGGATAGGTTGCATTGGATTATCGATCCTTATATAATTTAGGTAGTTATAATGTCTTGCTAGAGGCTACTTATGACTTGTGGGCTAAAAGGAGTTTTGGGCCCACTGCCAACATTATATAGGCCTATAAGGTCGCACACAAGAATGAGCAACGTGAACTAAAATGTCCAGATTCATTAAACTTAGAAAAGCATTTAGATTCAATGAATGTAGTGTCTACATTCAATGTATTTGCTATCTAGATAGTTTCCAATTTTGAATAGGAGATTATCCTATTTATGATAGGATATTGCATTCTTTCTTGAGAAGAAGGTGGATGAAATTAATATATATATATATATATTAATTTCAAAATTTTATAATGCTCTCTTATAAAAAAGGGATGCTAGGGTTCCTATGTGTCATTTCTTTTAAGAAAGAAGCCACAATAGTACATCACCTAAGAGAGAGAGGGAGAGACAAATTCTACTATACACTTGAAAAGTCGTGTGGTTTTTTTTTGGACGAGTTTGGAAAAGCACGTTCGCATAATGTGGTGCTAGCACACTGTTTGTGTTGGAGATCCTATTCATGTAGATACCTGTAGAGGGTGTTGGTTCATGATGAGTAGGAACTAAAGATCCAAACCTAATTAATCAAAAAGAGAGACAAAGTTTTTGTGCGCTAAAGGTATAATCCTTCTACCTTACTTTGATTTAAGCAAAAATGATAGATCCATGGGTGGGATTTTGCTTGTTTCGTAATTTTTTCGCTGCGTGTGTACATACAAATCCCAACAATATGTATGTTTGAAAGGGTAAAAGAGCTATTGGAATTTTTTGAATCTTACTCTTTCCCCTACATGTCTATTTTTGCCTAGGTAAAGCCCAAGGACCAAGAGGTGGAGGCCAAATGCCTTGAATATGAGTTTTTGACAGTAGAATAGGGGTTTTTGTATTTTGATGCCAATGATTTTGTAAAATGATGTAAATGTGATGTAGATACATGGACATATGTAAAAAAAAATATTTATGATGTATGAATGGATTTTGGAACCATATGTGCATTTATGAGAAATTTTGACATTCAAATGCCTAGGTATGCTTATGAGTTCTTGTATGTATATGCAAGTTAGGAAGTGATTTTGAGATGTATGAGTATTTAGACCACTTGGGCAGCCTTTATATGCGAATTTTATCCATTTGGATGTGCTCAAGTGGTTGTGGTTAGAGTAGGAGAGCAATTGGTCACATTTTGACCCTATATGGTGCCAAAAAAACCCAACTTTTGCAACCTATACCCCAAACTGACGAAATGAATGAATTTAAGCATGAAATTTGGTATGAATATAGGTCTCACCTAGAGATTTTGTTTTAGCCAAGAACCACTATTTTTGGAGCTCTAGAGAATTAATCATGAATTTTCAAAGTTGGGAAAATTCTATAGATTTGGTTTGTGCACTTTTCACGTGGTCAGTTTGTATTTCTATGTCATTCAAGGGTCAAATGAAATCTAATGCTCATAAAATTTTATAGGCATAGACTAGACACCATAAAATTTTTGTAGCAACTTTGAGCACCTCAATTGGAGCTCTGTAGAGAGAGAAATAAATTTTTGAAATTTATGGTTAATATCAAGACATAGTAGACACCTCTGGTACTATTCTATTATTTTTTGTGATTCCGATAGTGTTTTCTTGGTCTAAAAATATTTTTTATCATTAGTTAACATCTAGAGCTTTTTAGAAAGCTATCATTTTCTTGATTTCAATTTTTCTAGAATTAGTTATGATTTTCCAAAATTCATATTAGAAAATTGTCATGGCAACCCGAGAACAAAAATGCAAATCCGTGAGAAATGGTTATTGATCCATGTTGTAGCCCTCAATTTTTGTTGTTTCTAATATGTTTAAGTATGTTATGGGTGGAAATGAGTTAAGGTAAGTTTAAATGGCTCATGTGGGCAACAATTGAATTATTTCAGTGTCTAATACGCGTAATTTTGTTGCCAACGTTTGCAAATTCCATGTAAATGAATATGAAATGCTTCAATTACTATGGTATGTGGTCTATGAGATTATGGTATTATAGTAGCCTTATGGGCCTCAGCTTGCTCCCTCATTCGATTGCCCATTGCAGCTATGGCCTCCTGCACTTTTCTTAATACCTCAACATTTTCACGATGTGCAGCCATAATACCATGCAATGCTACAAGCACAACCAGAAGCTCCTTTATTAAGCTACTACCCAAGGGCAATCTAAACACAACTCCATCTATAGTAGATATATATAGATATAAGAGACATCACCAGACCACAATGCTCTTATTCCAAGCTTGCATGCATTATAATTGCCAAGTTTCCTAACCATAAAGTCCAATATCTAACATAATTTCCTAAACCATTACTTTGATACCAAATATAACAACCCTAATTTCTAAACACATCAATTAAGCTTAATTAGCCTCATAAACATGATTAATAACATGTTAATGGACTAAAATATAGGAAAATGTGAACCTTTTCAATTTTTCCTAATCACCAAATAGGTAAGCAAGTGAATTCATAAGTAAAGGATACAAAAAATCCTCCTATAAGCTCTCCATTCCGTACACATTTGATTATAAGAGGCATAAAACTCATTTACATTAGTTCACAAGTCAATAAATGTCATCACCTTAAAGATAACCAAAGTTTTTAGGCTAAAAATAGGTGTTTGGAAACTTAGGCCACAACATGGATGATCCTTGCCATAGCTAAGTTAGCTATTGGAACATGAAAACTGAAATATGCAATTCTCACTATGACTTAAAACTCTTATGCCACAGTGAAACTCTCCCTTGGAACCTCACCATTCAAATTTTCCTGATTCTCACTGCAGTGGGCTTCCCCTGTGCCATAACTAGATAAGCTACTGTAACTTAAAATAAAATTCTTCCTCGAGTTTCACCACAGTGAAAGTATATGTGCCGCAAGGAAAGACCCCACTAGGACTTCCTGAAGTATCTTGCTTAACACTTGTGCCGTAGTGAGATTGCTCTCGCATAGCCCCTGGACTTAATTTTCTCACCTCGCACCATGACTCAAACCCCTTTTGCCGCGGCGTGCCCAACCTTTGTTACTCGAACTTCATTTTTGGTCATGACTTGAAGATTTTAAGCCATGACTTTACTCCTTTCTAATACTATTTCCTCATTGTTACACTCTCTAGCCATATACCACTAAGTTTAGATGAATTCCAAGACTTTCCTTGCTATCATACATGGTTTCATAGACCTTCCAACTCACAAACACCACAATTTACTACTCCACACTATTTTGAGACTTAGAAGGAATTCACATCAAGTAATTATCACTATATATCAATACATCTACATATTATGATAGCAATAAGTACTCAAAGCCACTATTAACATTATTCAATAGGTATTCCAATAGAGATTCCATACCATCTTATTCAAGTTGATCATTCATTGCAAAGCATATTGATGCTCTCAAAGAGAAGTCATGGTTTTTCACTGGCAATAATCCATATCAAATAATAATTAAGTACATATATATGATTTCATGTACTATAAGGTTTAGCTTCCTATTAGATTCAATCCTAGTTACAAAACATAAAAAAGCCTACACTTAGCAATATAAGTGCATCATGATGCTATACAAAAATGAATTACAAAAATGATAACATCTATTCTAAAAAAAATAGTGTAAGTGTGTAGAAAGCCTACATATGGCCTCCAATTCAGGGGTGCTCATCTACTTGTTTCCTCTTTCCCTTATCCAAGGAACATTCACCTAATATTTGTTAACCCATAAAATGGGAAAGGATATGAATCTTAGTAACCAAGAGATAATTCCAAACATATGTACAATTCAATCAGCATAAATGTATTTTTTATAAGATAAATATCATAATCATCCATCATATCAACAAATGAACTAGTTGAATGTAACACCATATTTATATTGTAACACCATAAATTCTAGCTCATCTCAAGCTCATAAATGGCATAATATCATGAATCATATAGATTTCTTATAGAAGAAGCAAGGAAAATGGACTTTTATTCTCATTGCATCATATCTAAAAATTGTAATTGGTATCACGTGGACTATGTGAGCTCATGCTATGCATCCTCATATTTAAATACCTCATCACAACTCATTTACATCCCAAAATCATACCTACAACTCATGAAAATCGAAATGGGGCATGAAAATTTGAAGAGCATTTTCGACCAGAATTAGCCTCTTTTCTAAGCAAATTTTGGAAAATCATAACTAAATCTAGAAAAATCGAAACATGCAATCTTGATTATTCTAGAAATCTTAGGATGTCTACTTTACATTAAAAATATGCACAGGGCACAATATTTATCACACAGGATGTTTGACATCTAAAATGGTCCAAAGGTCTAATTGCAATCTGGAACTGTCACAGAATTCTGCAAAAAACTTTGAAAATGTCCAATTAATTCCAAAAAAATTCAATTCATGCATGTGAATCACTCATACAAGACATTCAAGAGCTCACCAAGTGTTTGGATTGGCCTCACACTTCTCCTCATGGATTTTGGACTTGCCTCACCCATTCTTTGAGAGCTTTAGACTCAACCATACTCTTGGGAGCCCACTTTGCTTTTGGGAGACTCTTTACTTTGTCTCAACCAAGCTCAAGGGTTCTTAGCTCATCCTCACCAAAGGGAAGAGTTCTTGGCCTCTCCACACTTAAGTAAATTCAAACATACATCATGTACTCATTTAAAGATATAACATGGCATCAAAAATCATAGCATATAAAGGTATGCTAGCACACTTTTCATAGCTTGAAGATATACATACACATATTCTAAAGCAAGTTAAACACACATCCATGCATGAGAGAAAGTGGAGAGAGCTACCTTACACACAATTACACACTTTTTCCTTTGAATTCAAGCCTCCTCTTTTGGCCACACACCCACAAATTGGTAAAGATGGTTTCTCTTGGCCTAGATACAATTTATGGGAACCAATTGGGTTCATGAAACAAACTCTAAGGCCATACAACTTGCCTAGATACTAGATTGCTCTATAGGCTCCATTGTGGTCCATTAATGCACCTAATGAAGCAACACCCCTCAAATAATTTCTAAACTCCATTCTTTCCTTTCAAATATGAATCTTGACTCCTTTTAAGCCTCTTGGAGTCATCACACCATTAAAACAAAGAGCCTAACATCATGTTGTTTCTTTAGGTCATAATATGGAACCTAAGGCACCAAATCACTTTCTATGAGTTCTAAATTTTTTCTAAGGCCTCCCCTCATTTTCATTCATCAAATATGACTCAAGAATGGCCTTAGAAAAATTTAAAACTCTTTTTAGCTAGGAGAACCCATCTAGGCCAAGGCTATGAAGCATATTAGGTTTCATGGAGCTTTCTTTATTTTATGAAGGGAAGAAGCATATGGGGAGCCTCTTAGTGATCTTGGGAGCTCATTTAAACTCTTACTTAGGCCTAGGAATCATCATACAAAATCAGATTTTATAAGGTGCAATTGAAACCCTAAAACTTGCATCTTGAAATCTAATGATTTTTTGTTAATTCCCTTTGTATATTCTTAATCTCTACACCTTTTTTCCTTAGATTCATGCTTGGTTCTACCTAAAAATCATCTCCTCCTAGGGTTTTCTCAAGTGAGGCAAAATGGTGGAGGAGGGAACCAAAGATGACAATCATAGAAAGAGAAATTACCTTGTTTTCTCCCTTTTTCTCACTTGAATCTTGTGTTCTTTGAGCTCCTCTCTTCAAATCCGAAATTTCTCCTCAATTTCTCCCTAAAAACAGATTTATAAACTTCATTATAATCATAGCAAACAAAGGAGAATGGAGGAGAAAAGGTTTGGAAGAGAAAGAGCATGAAAAACTACTAATTTCTATACCTTAAGCCTTTGATTTCTCCTCCTCCTTGCCTTCCTCTTGTGTGCCACTCTCCCTAGGGTTTTCCTCTAGTTTTGGGTAGAACTTGGTCGTGTAACATGAAGGGAGAAGAAGGGTACATCATATATTTAGGTGGGAGGAAGTTACACTTTTCAAAAATTCTAATTTTATCCTTTATTCTTGGCATTTTCATTTCTCCTTTGTTTTTAGCTCCTTTTTTAGAACCATCTTTTCTATTATGAAATTTAGGTTCCCAATTTAGTAAAATACCTTTGGAATCACTCAAATTGGAGCTAAAACCTTTCTGAACAAATCAGTCAAAGTTCAGGTCAATTGATGTTAGAAAACATCCACCGGAGGGGTTTTAATTGTCCCGGGGGTTTCCATAGTTTTCAGGGCCTCTAAGAACCCTGAAAAACTTAAAATTTTTATTTAAAAAGCCCTCCTGTGTGAATTCCAAAAATTGCTCAAAATTACAAAAATGCCATTACGTTTCGTAGGCTTTTTGTAAGAAATTATTTCTTCATTCTAGTTCCATTTTTCTTTCCTTTTGAGCCTGGGATTCTCATATTTAGGAGTCTAGAATGCTTCCCAAATTTTTTGGGACCTTAACTACATCATTTCGGGAGACTTTCTTTTGTATCCGGTGAGTTTCGTTCATTAACGGAGAAAGCGTACATTACATTTCTCATATTTTCTCTGGTTTTCAGAGAACCGGATGTTACATATATAGCTCTTAGCTCATGGCATACTTGGCATACGATACTTACTTGCATGAAAATAGCACTTTTTGCCATGGTATTTTGTGTAATTGAAAGCCCATTTAATTCATTCTTGACTTTAGGAACCATGTGGGTATACCAATTCCATTATCCATGCACACCATATCCATTCATATCAGAAATGTCACAATTTAATGCACAAAGCTCAGATTTTAGACCATACTTCACAATATTAGAATTTTGCTCTTGAATATCATTAGATCAAGAAAATTACATTTAACTTATGAAAATCAATAGAATAGTAACCTAGTTTGTGCTCTCAGACTAATGCAGACCCTAATATTCAAAAATTCATAACTCTCTCTATACTGATCCAAATTGAGTGCTCTCAGTGGCCATGGAAAACTTATAATGTATAGTTTATTTTTGTAAAATTTCATAAGCATTAGACTTTATTTGTCTCACAAGTGACATAGGAATGTAAACTAACCATACTTGGATAGTTTCTACATAATTTAGTCAACTTTGAAAAATCATAATAAATTCTCTAAAGCTCCAAATTGAGTGCTCTTTAGCTCTATGAAAAGCTTTATATGAGAGTTATTTGCTTGGAAAATTTCACACAAAAACTCATCCATTTGGTTAGACTTTGGTTTAGCTTAATAAAGTGGTCAATTTAAAGTCCATAAAGGGATAAAAAGGTACCAAATGGCTTTCTTATCATACCACAACCATTTGAGCATGTCCAAAAGTATAAACACAACCTATGAGAGCTTCCCAAATGGTCCAAATCACCATGCATCTCAAAATCACTATCCTAGTTATTCTTACACATGTGAGCATCAAAGCATATAGATGTCAAAAACTCACATAATCATTCATTCGGTTCCAAATTTCATTCATACAACATATTTACATATATTTGCTTGTGTTCAATGGTTTATATTATATGTAAATAATATAGATACAAATTTTGACATCAAAATACTTAAATTTCTATTCCATTGTCAAAGTTCCATGCTTTAAGATGTTTAGCCTCCATTCCTTAGTCCACTTAGCTCACCTAGACATAGTTAGACATATGTGGGAGAAGAGTGAGATTCAAAGAATCCCAATAGCTCTTTACCTTTTCAAACATACATATGTGATACATTTACATGTCAAAGAATGTAGGCATGCCATAAACATTTCTCATGAACATACATAAATTAATTTCCTTATCATGTGAACTCATACATGTCAAATATAGGCTCTAAGGGGTGTTGGTCTAGCCTCACCCGATTTATTTGGGACTTTCATATTTGCCTTATCCATTTTCAAGAGACTTTTGACTTAACCTCACTCTTCTTAAGACTTTTAGCTTTGTCTCACCCAATCTTAAGGACCTTTGGCTCATCCTCACCCATTCTAAGAGACTTTTGGCATAACCATACCCATTTGAGCTACTTTGCATTCAAAATCACATTTCAAGAAGCATAATGGTACCATGTTATGTAATTAATAGTTAGATACATATCTCATAGTTCAAACATATACACAAGCATCAAATGACAAAAAAACATCTAAGAAATGCATGCAAGAAAGGTTAGAGAGCTACCTTAAAGTAAGAACACAACTTTTTCCTTTGATTACTCCTTTCCCTTTTTGGCCACACACATGCAATTAGGTGGGGCTTGATTCACTTGGCCTAGACACATCAGATAAGGCGCAATTCAGTTATTAGAACAAGTTCTATCCTTATAGAAACTTTATGCATGTCTACTTCCTATTATGACACCATTATGGTTCCACACAAGGCATAATAAAGCAACCTTTGGGATTCATGATCTTGGCTCCAATTTCCCATTCAATCCATGCCTCTTGACTCCATTTAGACTCCTTTGAGTCATCACAAATTCAACTTAAGGAGCCAATACAAAATAACCTAAACCTCTATCTCACAAATCATAATTTCTAAATTTAAATCAATGCTTCATTTGATGTTTATTAATCATATCTAGGCTCTTCTTATCCTTAGAAGTGATTAAAACTCTCCCTAGGTGCTTGAACATGTCTTGGCCAAGACATACCACCAAGAAAAAGCCCATGGAATTTCATTCATTTTTTTAGGGAATTGGAACTTGTGAAGCTTCCTAGATGTCTTAGGATCTTATACATACTCTTACATAAGCTAAAACACCCTTAGAAAGCTTTAAAAATGGCTAGGTGCTACAAAATCCCTAGGTAGCATAACTTGTTTTCTAATGCTTTTCTTTTAATACTAATTGTATCTTCTTAATCCTCACACTTTAGAACCCTTAATCCTACCTTAATTTGGTTAGAATTTATCTCCCATATAATGGACCTAGTCTGGTTGAACCTACCTTTATGAGAACCAACAAAGAGATGCAAGAAGAACCATGGAAGTTACCTTGTTTTAATGCCTTTCCAAGAGACTTTCTAATGCCTCTATTCTCTTCTTCAAACTCTCCTTTCTTCTTGTTGAACCAACCACAATACAATCCCAATCCAATCACCAAAACCATAGGAGAAGATAAGAGAAGGAGAAGAACAAGTTTGCTAAAGAAAGAAGCCTAGAAAAAGCTTTAAATCTTTACCTTGTTGCTAAGTTTTTCCTTCCTCCTTTACTCCTTTCTTGTATGTCTCTCTTGGTTGGTCTCTCCTCTAGTTTGAAGCAGAACTAGAGTCAATTAGGAGAGGAGGTGGACGTGTCTTATAAGAAGTAAAGCTACTAAAACACCTTTTTTAAATTTCTATTTTGTCTTTTTTTCTTAGTTCTTTCTATTTGGGCTCATTTCAACTTCTTTTAGAAAATCATCTTTTTCATCATAAAATTTAGGTCCTCTAATTCATAAAATGTCTTTGATTTCACTCAATTTGGATTAAAAACTTTCTCGAATGAATCGATCAAAGTTTTGGTCAACTGACGCTTTAAAATATAAATCGGAAGGGTTTTACCATTCTAGGGGTTCCTATAATTTTCAAATCCTTTAAAAACCCTGAGAAACTCAATTTTTCTATTTAAAAATTTTTCCTTTGAGTTTTTTAGAAAGTGCCCAAAATTACAAAAATGGCACTAGTTTTCGTCTAATTTTATTTAGCTATTTCACTTTTGGTTTTTGGGCATCTTAAATCTTGTATCTTCATTTTTAATTTTTTAGATTATAGTCTTAATTTTATTTGGCCTCAAATCTTTCTATTTAGGAGACTTTCTTTTATAACTGGTTTGTTTCTAACGCTTTTAGGAAAATCGAACATTACATTGAGCTACCAATGACTACTATCCCATACTAATAATCACATACATCATGTTAATAGCCAATAACACAGGGAAAGGCCTGTTCATGGTGCCAACTCTCTATTGAGCACAACCTAGGCTCAATGTATTCATGAATCTGATCATAACTTAGTACCTAATCGAAGCATAGTACATGGGTAGCAGCCATACCATAGCTCTACCAAGGACACACTCACAGTCCACAACAATAATCAAGTAGCCAACCAATCATTTAATATAACAAAACATATTTATATAGTAGATAGCAGATGAATAAAGCATATATGCAAGGAATTAAAATTCAAACCCTGGTTACCTCTCTTAGTTGAGTCAAGTTCTGAAGCTAAAGATGAATTCTCACACTCTAAAGGTCCTAGATCAAATTAAAGCATATTCTTAGATGCTAATTATAACATAAATCAGACATCATAGGATCCAATCATTATAAGCTACCTAGAAAATACTTACCCAACTGCCAAGAAACTCTAAATTCATATTTAATCTTCCCCACACCAGAAACCATAATTTGCTACTCTAAAATCTTCATATTTTCTTGCAAAATCTGAACCCACTAAACAAGTTAACTATTGGGCCAATATTCTATAAAGTATACATCAAAATGACAAGAGGATACTTACCGAATAATCTTCCTAACCTCAACCTCCAAAAATCAACTAAAAATTACTGATGACTATGTCGAGCAACCTCAAATAAACTAGGTAGATTAAAGATTTGTAGCTAGTGGCATAGTCTAGGTCATTTCCCAAGGAGTTTTGCTTCTAATTATCTATGAAAGAGTTCTCCTAGTGTCATTAAATTAGAGGTGTTTAGAGGGATTTTGATTTACTAAAATTTAAATGAATTAAAGAAAATAACAAGAACTAAAAACTTAAAACTAAGTGATGGCAACAATTAGGCAAAAAGTGCTAACTAGCTTTTGAATGGACTACCTAGAATTCAATTATCTTTGCTCCCTTTTGATATATCAAAACTTGGATTTAAAATCTTGCTTCTTAGTGTACTCTTTGTAACACCATAATTCTATGACTCATCTCATATCATATGTAGGCTTATTTCCATGAAGCATATGAATTTCTCAAGGAAAAGTCATGGAAAATGCAACTAAATTGCATTACATAGTGGATAAATTTTTTATTCGATGTCCCATGGACCATATGGAATCATCCATCTCATTCTCATATTTAATTACACAAATACAACTTAAACAAAGCTCAAGAAGTGGCCTAGAACTCGTGCATGGGAAGCAAATACATAAAAATCATAGGTGTAGCCTTAGCCAGAAATTCCAAGTTACTGTCATAAATTTTGAAAAATCATAACTAATTTTTAAAAAATCAAAATCATGCATTCTTGACTATTCTAAAAAGCTAAAATGTCTATTTTATGCTAAAATAAGTCCAGACCTCAACGGGGGCTAATAGCCACTAGAAATTGATAGAACAATACCAGCGGTCGACTATCATTACTAGTACTGTTCTCCAACTTCAAAAATTCATATATTCCTGCTCAGAGCTCTAATTGGGGCAATCTCGGTGGCCATGGAAAGCTTATTATTCTAGTTTATTCTTGTAAAACTTCATGAGTATTAGACATCATTTAGCCCTTAAATGACACAGCCTAAGTTTCTAACCATATGAACAGTGTCTGCATTCGTTCAGTAGAAAAATGTCAACTTTGGAAATTCATAATTAATTCTAAAGAGATCCAAATAATATAGTCTTTAGCTTCTCAAAAAGCTCTGGATAAGATTTATATGTGTGCCAAATTTCATTCATTTAGTTAGATCTTGATATTAGGTTGTGAAATAGTCATTTTTGTGCCATATAAGGGGTCCAAATAGTCCATTTTGAGTTCTAAGGCAACCATGACCACTTGATCACGTGGAAATGCACCAAAATGGCTTTCTAAACTTGTCTTAAAGGTGCATAAAGCTAGAAATCAAAAACCCACTCTCTCACCCCATGCCATACACAAGATTACACATGCTTTATATTGCCTTCTAAGGTTCAAAAACTGCATTATCATTCATTTGGCATCAAACCTCAAACATACATCACATATGTGAGTAATTACACATGTTCAAATGGTTACACAACATTTCCATCATAGGATTACATCATATGCCATTTGTATGGCTACAAAAGAAGCAAATATAAACACTTTGATGTCAATCTCTTATCTTCCAACTTGATGGCTTCCATTACTGTAACAAAAATTCAAGCACTTGGTTGTCATCCTCTCATCCTCAAGGTGGTTGGCTTTTATTACCTTGCTCTCTTAGTCCACCTAGCATGTTAGAACATTGGAGAGGAGGGAATGAGATTCAAAAAATCCCAATGGCTCATCTCCCATTCAATCATACATAATGGATGCAAACAAGTCTTGAAAATGCATGCATGGATATAATAGATGTCATGAACATTCAAGAAGCAAGTTTGGCATGTGAATAAGTCATACAAGACATCCAAAGGCTTGCCAAAAGGATGGATTGGCCTTGCCCTTTTCCTCATGGATTTTGGACTTGCCTTACCCATTCTTTAAAAGGTTCTTGGACTCAACCATGCTCTTGGGAGCCCACTTTGCTTTTAGGAGACTCTTTGCTTTGTCTCAACCATTCTTAAGGGTTCTTGGTCATCCTTACGATGGTTAAGAGTTCTTGGCCTCTCCACACTCAAGTAAACTCAAACAAACAACATAACATCATTTGCGAACATAATTTGTCATCATGAAATCATGGCATATAAAATCATACTAGCATACTTTTCATGGCTTGAAAATACACATACACACACACACATTCTAAGACAAGCTAAACACACATCCATGCATGAGAGAAGGTGGAGAGAGCTACCTTGTACACAATCACACACTTTTTCTCTTGAAATTCCCTTCCTTGCTTTGGCCACACACACACAAAAGTGTGGGGATAGTTTCTCTTAGCTTAAACACAATTTATGGAAGCCAATTAGGTTCATGGAATTAATTCTAAGGCCACACAACTCACTTAAACACTAACTTGCTCTATAAACCTCATTATGGTTCCATAATTGCACCTAATGAAGCAACACCCTTTAATTAATTCTAAGCTCCATTCTTTCCTTCCAAATATGATTCTTGACTCCTTTTAAGTCTCTTGAAGTCATCACACAATTAAAACCAAGAGCCTAACTACATGTTGCTTCTTTAGGTCATAATATGGAACATAAAACACCAACTCACTTTCTATGGGTTCTAAATTTTTCCCAAGCCCTCCCTTCATTTTCATTCATCATATATGACTCAAGAATGGGTTTAGAAAAATTTAAAACTCTCTCTAACTACACAAACCCCTTTAGGCTGAGGCATGGAGGAAATGGGATTTCTTGGAGTTTGCTTTGTTTTCTCAAGGGAGGATGCATATGGGGAGCCTCTTAGGAATTTTGGGAGCTTATTTAAACTCTTATTTAGGCCTACGAATCATCATACAAAATTATATTTTACAAGGTACAATTAAAACCCTAGAAATTGCATCTTGAAATCTAATGGATTTTTGTTAATTCCCTTTACATATTCTTAATCTCCATACTCTTTTTCCTTAGATTCATCCTTGGTTATGCCTAAAAATAAAACCCTCCTAGGGTTTCTTGAGTGGGGCAAAATGCTGGAGGAAGGGAAGGAAAGGAAGAGATATCAACAATGGAAGAAGAAATTACTTTGTTTTCTTGCTTTTTCTCACTTGAATCTTGTGTTCTTTGAGCTCCTCTCTTCAAATCCGAATTTTCCCCTATATATCTCCCTTAAAACATATTTGAAAACTTCATTTTAATCAAAGAAAACAAAGAAGAATGGAGGAGAGGAGGTTTGAATGGAAGAAAGCATAGAAAACTACCAAGAATCCATACCTTTTTCTTGATTTTTCTCCTCCTTTTCTTCCCCTTCTTGTGAGCCTAAGAGAGAAGATCATATTCTGTATTTTGGGCAGAAATTTCATGCTTAAAAAGATGGGAGAAGAAATGAGAAGTGTGTGGGAGCTTCTAAAAACACACTTTTTAAAAAATTTCAATTTTGTCCTTCTGTAATGGTAATTTTGTTTTGGCTTCGTTTTAGCTCCTTTTTAAGAACCATCTTTTCCATAATAACATTTAGGTTCCTAATTTAACAAAATGCCTTTGGAATTACTCAATTTGGTGCTAAAACCTTACCGAACGAACTGATCAAAATTTGGTCAACTGACATTGGAAAACATCCACCGGAGGGGATTTAACTGTTCCGAGGCTTCCCATGGTTTTCAAGGCCTCTGAGAACCCTGGGCTACTCAAAAATTTCATTTAAAAAGACCTCTTATATGTTTTCCAAAAAGTTACACTTATTTATGAAAAGACCATTACGTTTCGTTAGTTTTCGTCACAATTTTGTTTCTTCATTCTAGCTCCGTTTTTCTTTCCATCTAAGCTTGGGATTCTTATTTTTAGGAGTATAGAATGGTTTCCAAATTTTGAGGACCTTAACTACATCATTTCAGGGGACTTCTTTTTGTATTCAGTGAGTTTCATTCGTTTATAGAGAAATCATATGTTACGTTTCTCACGTTTTCTCTTGTTTTCAGAGAACTAGATGTTACAATTACCTTACTCTTGTGGTCCATGTGACGACCCTAAATTCTAATATCGGTAATTATAGTTAAATACATGATTAATAAATAATGATCAAGGTCTGGAGTCATTGCAATTAATTACATTAAGAAAATATAGGGGAAATTTAAACCTTGATACTACTAGGATCATCAACTAACAACCATAACGGAAACATGCATAAAAGGGTTTATACCATCATCAAGGCTTAGGATTCATCCATTAATCAATTACAACCCACAAAACATCCCACCAATGTCCCCATGCTACTCCCTAACATTAGTCTTACTGAAATTAGGGTTTCTAGGTCAAATATAGAAGTTTGGGGACCTGCGCCGCGACCTGGAACTTCCCCGCCGCGGCTAAGCTAGGTTCTGGAGCTCGAAAACCAAGTTTTTAAACTTGCACCGCGGCCTGGAACTCTTGCGCCGCGGCCAAGTTGCTCCCTGAAATTTTCCTGACTTTCGCCGCGGCGAGTTGGATCTGCGCCGCGGCCAACCTATGTGGTGCCGCGACGAGTTTTGCTACTGTAACTTCCCTAATTAATTTCCTCGACTCACGCCACGGCGAGACTTCTTGCGCCGCGGCGAGGTTACGTTCTGTCACCCCCTGGGCGATTATTTTCACTCCGCACCGCGGTGAGATTTCTCAAGCCGCGGCGTCCCTCGCCACTGTCACTCCCTAGACCGCGGCGAAGTCTTCTTGGCCGCGGCGTGACTCCCTTCTGTAGCTGTTTTCACTATATTTCGCCCCCTACACTCCATTTCTCTTCTCAGGGACACCCTAAGATCACTTCCCCTCATTTTATATGGCTCTAATGGCATTTATCTACCTTATTTATTTAGCTATGCTTCCATTACCCATTCAAAACTTATATGCCCATTTCTTTCCTCTAATTACCTCTTATCAGCAAGTTTATGGAATAATAACAACACCAATCATGCACCGTTGATATTTAACATTAGATACACTTTCCATTATTAGCCAATTACAATCATAAGATTCAATTCCATGATAATCGAATTACATATACAATCCCTATACTTGGCAACCCATGATGCAATGCAGCAATGATACAAAACTAACAATTTAATTACAATACATTTTGTCAAAGCTCCCAGACCTATGTGCTACCAAACCATTTAACAGGCTCTCATTAATTTTCTCCTTACCACTAAGAGGTTCGATCCCTGAAAATGTTAGCCCACAACAGGGTGAGATATACAATCTCAGTAACAAAAGGAAATTTCCATATATATGTACAGGTCAATCAATTCAAGACAATCTCATGTCATCAATATCAGAATCATCAATTCAATTGGCAAATGAACTAGTTGAGCTACCAATGACTACTGTCCCATACCAGCAATTATACATAACATGTTAATGGCCAATAACACAGGGAGAGGCCCGTCCACGGCACCTACTCCGTCATGAGCACAACCAGGGCTCGGTGCATCTGGGGTTTGATCATAACCCGGTGCTCGATCGTAGCACATGCACGGGTGGCAGCCGTACCACAGCTCCACCATGGACTCACAAGGTCCAATCATAATAACAATCGAGTAGTCAACCAGTCATTTAACATTTCAAAATCAAGCATGTGTAACAAATAGCAGATTAACATAAGCATATACATAGAATTAGGAAAATAACCCAGTTACCTCAATTAAGCCAATTACTCTTCCCCTAGCTACCATAATAATCCAAATGTACACCAAGCCTATAACAAGCATCATTATCATCATTTCTGATCACAATCAAATATTCAAAGAGTTGAACTACTAATAACAGACTAGAGGTTACTCACCTAATTACCATGAGATTTAACTTCGGATTCCAATTTCCCCACACCAGAAATTTCCATAATTCACTCCAATTTCTGGGTAATTTCACATGAAACCAAAGCCCATATCATAGGTCAACTATAGGGGTCTCAAACTAATAGAAAATGCATCAAAATGGGGGTTTAAACTCACCTAATACCAACCCTAACCTCAACCTACGAATTTCCTCAAGGAAATCCCCAAACACCCATATTTCAGATTTTGGGTATGATGAAATTACTCCAAATGAAAAACTAATCAGACCAAATTAAAGAGAAAGATGAGAGGATTAAGTTGTATAACTATTACCTTGGCTGAATCTTGCTCTAAGTGTGTGAAAATGCAGAATTCTTACCCCCAACCCTAGCCTCCTTCTCCACCTCCGAATTTCACTTTTGAGTTTCAGCAAATGGGATAAGTGGCTGAAGTATTAGGGTTTTAGATGGGTTTAAGTTGGGTCAAGGGGCTGGGTCATGGGTTGCTCCAAGTCCAAACCCAATTGGGTTTTCAGATTTTGCTTATTGGGCCAGTTTTCAATTGTTGGGCTGCAGAATTTCATTGGGCCAGTTTTATACATTGGGTTGCTGAAGTTTAATGGTATTTGGGCCCAATTTGAAGGGCTCAAGGGCTTGGGTCTGCACAAGGGTTATTGGGCCACTTAATTGAGCCTATACAAGATAAATCTTGGGCCTCTATCTCATTAAATTAGTTTGGGTCTGCCCCTAACTCATTAGGCCTCCATTAGTCTCTTATCACATTTCATTAATTTGGGCCTAGGTGAAGTTTCTATCTCAATTAATTCTCAAGCCCATATTAATAATTTATCTATATAAAATCCCTATTTACTCAACTTGCCCAATCATCCCATATTATTTATTCTTAATTAATCTTAATCCATTATTAACACCTTAATTAATTTTTGGGGTGTTACAGTCCACCTAGCATTTTAAGACATTGGAGATGAGGGAATGAGATTCAAATAATCCCAATAACTCATCTCCCTTTCAACCATACATAAAGAACACAATCCAAGTCTTAAAAATGCATGCATTAGCATAATGAAATGCATAATCATTCAAGAGGCATTCTTGGCATTTAAACAACTCATACAAAGCATACATAGGCTTGCCAAGTAAGTAAATTAGCCTCACCCATTCTTTTACAGAATTTGGATTTGCCTTACACATTTTCTCTAAGAGGTTTTGACTCAACCTCACTCTTGGGAGACTCTTTACTTTATTTCAACAAATTTTTAAGGGTTCTTAGCTCATCCTCACCATGGCTAAGGGTTCTTGGCTTCACCACACTCAAGCAAACCCAAGCAAATAATACTAGGCATAATTTAAAAACATAACACAACATCATAGTACCATAGAATAAAGGCACATGCTAAAACAATTTTCATGGCTTAAAACACATATACACATATTCAAAGACAAGTTAAGCACACATTCATGCATGAGAGAAAGAGAAGTGAGCTACCTTTATTGCAACCACATACTTATTCTCTTGGAAATGCTCTCCCTTCCTCAGCCTCACACACACAAAGGTGTGGGATTTGGTTCTCTTGGCCTAAACATAATATATGGAAGCCAATTAAGTTCTTGGAATCATTTCTAAGGCCATACATTTACTTGGAACTCTAACTTTATCTTATGATTCCTAAATACACCTAATGAAGCAATATCTATCAATTGAGTTCTAGGCTCCACTCTTTTCTTTCATTGATGATTCTTGACCCCTTTTAAACCTCTTAGAATTATCACACATTTAAAACATGGAGCCCAACTAAGTGTTGCTTTTTTAGGTTATATTATGGAACTTATGACACCAATTCATTCTCTAGGCCTCCTAAATTTTTTCTAAGGCTTTCCCTCATCTTTACTCATCATATATGACTCAAAAATGGGTTTGGAAAAATTTAAAACTATCCCTAGGAACATAGAACCCTATTAGCCAAACCATGCTCCCTTCTTGGCATCCGTGGAATTTGCTTTGTTTTCTTAGTGGAAGATACATATGGGGAGCCTTCTAGGGATCTTAGGAGTTCATCCAAACACTCATTTAGGCCTAGAAATTATTGTATCAAATCAAATTTTACAAGGGACACTTGAAACCTTAACTTTGATATCTTGATTTTTCATGGTTATTTGTTAATTCTCTTTGTGTATTCTTATTCTCCACACTCCATTCCCTAAAGTTCACCCTTGGTTCTACCCAAAATCCATGTCTTCTTGAAGCTTTATAGGTGGGACGAACCAAGGAGAGAAGGGGAGAAGGAGTAGCTACCATAGGAATGAAGATTTATCTTATTTTTCCTTGATTTCTTGGTTGTTTCTCACTTTGGTTGGCCTCCTCTCCTTAAATCTGAATTTTCCACCTTTGTTCTGCCCTCAAAATAGATCCAAGAACTTAAATAAAATCATAGGAAAGACAAAAAAGTAGAGGAGAAGGAGTTTGCTAAAGAGAAAGCATGAAAAATCAAGAAAATCCATACCTTTTACCTTGTTTTTCTCTTTCCTTTCTTCTCCTCTTAGTGTACCTCAAACCCTAGCTCTCTCCTCTAGTTTAGGGCAGAAAAAAATGTGGTTAAATGAATGAGGAGGTAGGGCGTGACCTATATATAGGTGGGTTTAAGAAATACTTTCCAAAAATTCTAATTTTGTCCCTTCATCTTAGCATTTTTGTTTTTATTTTGTTTTAGCTCCTTTTTTAGAATTGTCTTTTTCATTATAAAATTTAGGTCCTCAATTCAATAAAATGCTATTGGAATCATTCAAATTAGAGCTAAATCCTTTCCGAATAAATTCGTCAAAGTTTGGGTTAATCGATGTTGAAAAACGTTCATTGAAGGGGTTTTAACTGTCTTGGGGCTTCCCATGGTTTTCAGGGCCTCTAAGAACCTCGAAGAACTCAAAAATTTCATTTAAAAAGCCCTCCTATGAGAATTCTAAAGTTTGCTCAATCTTACGAAAATGCCATTACAATTCGTTAACCTTTCATTCAAATTTGTTTCTTCATTCTAGCTCTGTTTTTCTTTTTCGTCTAAGCTTGGGATTTTCATTTTAGGAGTCTAGAATACTACTGAAATTTTTTAGGATTGTAACTAATTCATTTCAGGAGACTTGCTTTGAAAACGCATCTATTTCTGTCATTTGACAAAAACCAGACATTACATTCTTCATAAAGATTGTTGAATTACCATCCAAGACTCAAATTACTAATGATTAAGGAATTTGCAACTACAAAGGACCATAAAAAACTAACAACATGAGTTAGGAATAAGAACACACCAAAATAGTACCTAAATGCTTATCAAATTCACTGAACAATTTGTTTAAAGATGCCAATCAACCAATTAAATTAAAGATTTCCTTAAGTACAAACATCACATAAAAGTTCAGCCACTTAATCCAATGACCATTGCACTCAATCATTTTTCAAATTAATTTTCATCCTTTAAATTCCCATTGACCATCAAAATCAGCACAAATAATAGAGAATATTAAGTAGGAAAATTAAAAATATATATATTTAAAAGGAATTTATACATTAAAAATCAATAATTTTGTAAATTAATTTCTAAAGTACAAAAAATGGCTAATAAAGTCAAATATCTCCTAATAAAATCCATTAAGTTACAATTTATTATCAAAATGCTTGAATTAAAGTGAATAAAATATATAGATATTAGCAATTATCAACCACTAAAAGAGCAAAGTCTCAGATTTGGAAAGAAGATAAAAATCCTCCAAATGACAAACCAATTAGATCAAAATGTAGAGGAAGAAGAGATGATTAAGTTTCATATAACTCACCTTAACTGATTCTGCCTATAGAAATAAGAAATGGTAGAGATGTGATGATGAAATCTTAGCCCCCTTTGGATGTCCAAATTTCCCCTCTTGAGCTCCTTATGTTTTATGTAGAATGGGGAATGAGGACTGAATATGTTAGGGTTTTAGATGGGTTTAGGCTAACCTAATAGCCTAAAATCCATTTGGGTTCATATACTTGCTTAATAGGCCATAAGTTTAAGGGTTAAGTTGATGTGATTAGGGTTGGGCCTGCAAGGAGACTAATTTGGGCTTTCGTAGTTGGTTCTTGTCATCACCAAACTAATCTTATGGCCCAACTTATTCATTATCCACTTCCTCTTAACTAATTTCCTAATTAAGTCCAGACCTAAAGATTAATTTATTTTTTTCCAAAGGGCTAGAAATTATAATTTATCTTTAAGTGCCCAAAATGAATCCATTTCCTTGAGAATTCTTATTCCCATAATTCCTTTAAATCTCCCTTTATAATCCCACAATTTTCTATAATTATTCTTAATTAATTTCATGGTATCACACTCACCATAGACATAGGTTCAGTAGAGGTATGATTTAAGTACCTAGGTAGAATTTTTATTGATTCTAAGGTTATAAGTAGCCTAGATATGAATTATAAACAGTAAAGGAACTAGTGGAATGAATTTAGAAGCCTTCTTTTGAATGGTGAAATTTTAGTGTTTAATTAGGCCTAAAGAAGCAACTTGGTATTAGACTTATTTAACCATGCAAGTGATGGATCTAATAAGTTCTATTAAAGTCATATAGCTCATATTAAGTAAGCTTTTGGAACCAATAAGTTGAATTATAAGAGTTGCTTTATAAGACATTCCGAAAGGCCATATGTGCACCTAAAACCTTAGTTGACATGTATAAGGCTAATATGAGTGTAAGCATAGTTCCACTGTTGATTTTATGTTTCATTGGATGTGTCTAGGCTAAACAAGTAAATTTTCATTCAAGTGTTAGTGTAAGGTCATGGAACAAGAGAAGAAAAACTAAGGGGAACTAATTAGAACATTGTGTCATGGTAGCTTTTCCTCCATTCATGTATATGCATGCTTGGTTTGTTTGAGTGTCTTTAATCACTTGTATTTATTATTTGTAAATTATATGTATTATGGATTACTTGATAATCATATGCAATTGCATGACATACATTTGTATTTGAGATAAAATTAGCTCTTGATGGGTGAGATTATGCCAAAAGACCTTTTGTAATGGGTAAGGTAAAGCTAAACGTCCCTTGGAAATGGGTAAGACTAGGCCAAAAGTGTGACGACCCTAATTTTTTATCATAATAATTAAGGTTAAACACGTGATTAATCACTATAGGTCATGAAAATATGGAAGAATTTAAACCTTAATGTGATTAGAGTCATCAATCATACGATTTCATACACTTATGATCATAAGGGAATTAAACATCCATTTATAAGCCTTGGATTCCGTTACTCATCAATTATAACTCATCCTAATGACTCTAGATCATCTCTTATGCTTAACATATAGAAAACCAAGGTTTTCTAGTTAATATAAGTGTTTTAGCATGTTAGCCGTGGCCAAATTACCCTTAACCACGGCCAATTCCTTTTCGTTTTACCCCTTTCTTCATCACTAATTTCGCCGCGGCGAGTTGGACCTTCGCCGCGGCCAACCTACAGGGTGCCGTGGTGAAGAAGCCTCTTGGAACTTCCTCGCTCGCCTCTCGATATTGGCCGCGGCCAATTCCACCTTTCGCCGCGGCCAATTCCTCTCTGGAATGCCGGGGACATTTTCTTAAAAGTTCACCGCGGCTAATTCTCCTCTGGATGACTCCCAGTTTGACCTCTCAAATTTCACCACGGCCAATTAACATTTCGCCGCAGCTAATTCCTCTCTGGAACTCTCCCTGGGCAACTTCACCACTATTGGCCGCAGCCAACCATATTTTAGCCGCGGCTAAACTCCTCCTGATCCTATAACTCCGAATTTCTTGCCTCCTACTGTGACGACCCTAAGTTCTAACATCGGTAATTATAGTTAAATACATGATTAATAAATAATGATCAAGGTTTGGAGTCGTTGCAACTAATCACATTAATAAAATATAGAGAAATTTAAACCTTGATACTACTAGGATCATCAACTAACAACCATAACGGGAACATGCATAAAAAGGGTTTGTACCATCATTGAAGGTTTAGGATTCATCCATTAATCGATTTCAACCAATAAAACATCCCACCAATGTCCCCATGCTACTCCTTAACATTAGCCTTACTGAAATTATGGTTTCTAGGTCAAATATAGAAGTTTAGGGACCTGCGCCGCGGCCTGGAACCTTTCCGCCGCGGCTAAGTTAGGTTCTGGAGCTCAAAAACTGAGTTTTTAAACTTGCACCGCTGCCTGGAACTCTTGCGCCACGGCCAAGTTGCTCTCTGGAATTTTCCTGACTTTTGCTGCGGCGAGTTGGATCTGCGCCACGGCCAGCCTATGTGGCGCCGCGGCGAGTTTTGCTATTGTAACCTCCCTAATTAATTTCCTCGACTTGTGCCGCGGCGAGACTTCTTGCATTGCGGCGAGGTTACGTTCTGTCACCCCCTAGGCGATTATTTTCACTCCGCGCCGCGGCGAGATTTCTCAAGCCGCGGCGTCCCTCGCCACTGTCACTCCCTAGGCCGCGGCGAAGCCTTCTTGGTCGCGGCGTGACTCCTTTCTGTAGCTATTTTCCCTATATTTCGCCCCCTACACTCCATTTCTCTTCTTAGGGACACTCTAAGGTCACTTCCCCTCATTTTATGTGGCTCTAATGGCACTTATCTACCTTATTTACTTAGCCATGCTTCCATTACCAACTCAAAACTTATATGCCCATTTCTTTCCTCTAATTACCTTCTATCAACAAGTTTATGAAGTAACAACAACAGATTATACATGAACTACCAACATCTATCCTTAAATACTCAATCAATGGGGGCTCCATACATTAGGGGTTCATATCAATATCTCAAGGGTTACATTTCCATTGATAAACAATATTATAGATCAGCATCATTTATAGCAGATATCATGAGTCCATACAACAATTACTAAATTAAGATGAGGTCTAACCCCTCAATACATACATCCTCAATAAATGAAATGTACAAGCCTACACTTGGCAATACAGATACACGATGATGCTATACGAAACTAAACAAAATGTAGCATCTACCCTATTACACTCAAACCAAGTGCAACCTCCCCACACTAGGCCTCAGCTCATGGATGTTCATCCACTTGCTTGCCCTTATCCTTACCCGAGGAACCTTCACCTAAAATTATAATCCCACAAAATGGGGTGAGATACACATCTCAGTAACCAAGGCAATTCCATCATATAATCCAGTTTAATCAACATACATGCATGAATCAAAATCCATATCAGAATCATATCAGTCATTTCAGCAAATGAAACAATTAGGCTATCATGATTACTATCCCATACTAGTAATCATATATTTAACATGTTAAAGGCCATTAACACCAGGAGAGGCCCGTCCACGGCACCTACTCCCCATTGAGCACAACCAGGGCTCAGTGCATCTGGAGTTGATCATACCCGGTGCCCGATCGTGGCACATGCACGGGTGGCAGCCGCACCACAGCTCCACCACGGACTCACAAGGTCCAATCATAATACAACAGATAGCCAACCAATTCATTCAACAATTTCAAATCATTCATATACAGCAAATATGAAATTAACATAGATATATGCATGGAATTAACGTAAACCCCGGTTACCTCACTTGCAAACAATTGCAACAGCCACCACAATTCCCAAATTCAGATTCAAGTATCTCCCACCAGAATTGTCAATGTTTCACCCAAAATTCTAAGCAAATTTGTACCAAATTAATACCTATAATATAAATAAGCTATAGGGGTCTCAAACTATCAAAGAAAGCATCAAAATGAGGGGTTTAAACTCACCTAATGTTAGCCCTAGCCTCAACCTACGAATTTCATCAAGAAAACCCCAAATAACCACATTTCAGATTTTGGGTAAATGGGAAAATCTTCCAAATGAAAAATTAATCGGACCAAATTAAAGAGAAAGATGAGGGGGTTAAGTTCTATAACTATTACCTTGGCCAAATCTTGCTCTAAGTGTGTGAAAATGCAGAATTCTTGCCCTAAACCCTAGCCTCCTTCTCCACCTCCGAATTTCACTTTTAAGTTTCAGGAAATGGGATAAGTGGCTGAAGTATTAGGGTTTTAGATGGGTTTAAGTTGGGTCAAGGGGCTGGGTCATGGGTTGCTCCAAGTCCAAACCCAATTGGGTTTCAGATTTTGCTTATTGGGCCAGTTTTCAATTGTTGGGCTACAGAATTTCATTGGGCTAATTTTATACATTGGGTTGCTGAAGTTTAATAGGGTTTGAGCCTAATTTCAAGGGCTCAAGGGCTTGGGTCTGCACAAGGGTAATTAGGCCACTTAATTGAGCCTACACAAGATAAATCTTGGACCTCTATCTCATTAAATTAGTTTGGGTCTGCCTCTAATTCATTGGGCCTCCATTAGCCTCTTATCATGATTCATTAATTTGGGCTTAGGTGAAGTTTCTATCCTAAATAAATTCTTAACCCAGATTAACAATTTATTTCTCTAGAATACCTATTCACTAACTTGCCCAATTATCCTCTATTAATTATCCTTAATTAACCTTAATCCATGATTAACACCTTAATTAATTTTGGGGTGTTACATTCTCCCCTCCTTTTAGAAATTTTGTCCTCAAAATTAGACATACCTTACTCAAATAATGCAGGATAATCCTTCCTCATTGCTTCTTCTGTTTCCCAAGTTGCTTCATCCAGAGTAAGTCCCTTCCATACTACCTTTACCAGGAGGATGTCCTTATTACGCAGTTGTTTGACTTTTGAGTCCACAATCCTTTCCGGTTCAACCACATAAGACAAATCATCTTGTAGATGCACATTCTCATGCTCAATGACCTGGAAAGGGTCTGGGTGGTACTTTTTTAGTTGGGACACATGGAACACATCATGCAATCTGGCCAGATTTGGAGGTAAAGCAACTCTATAGGCCACTGGTCCTATCCTTTCAAGGATTTGGAAAGGACCAAGATAACGAGGACTGAGCTTTCTTATCCTGATAGACTGTCCTACCCCCGTCACTGGAGTAGCCTTAAGGAACACATGGTCTCCTACCTCAAATTCTAAGGGTCTCCTTCTCTTATCCGCATAACTCTTCTACCTACACTGGGCAGCCAACAATTTCTTTCTGATGAGTTCTATTTGGTGGGTGGTTTGGTCTATTATGTCTGGACCTAAGAGACTCCTCTCACCCAACTCTACCCAACACAAGGGTGACCGACACTTCCTCCCATATAGTGCCTCAAATGGTGCCATTTGGATACTGGAATGGTAACTATTATTATAAGCAAACTCAGCTAAAGGCAAGTACACATCCCAACTCCCTTTCAACTCTAGCACACTAGCTCTCAACATATCCTCAAGGGTTTGAATGGTCCTCTCAATCTGTCCATCAGACTGAGGATGATAGGCAGTGCTAAAGTTAAGACTAGTACCTAAAGCTTCTTGTAGAGACCGCCAAAATTTTGATGTGAATCTTGGGTCTCTATCTGACACAATGCTATTAGGGACACCATGTAACCTTACAATCTCCCAAACATACAGTTGAGCTAGTCTATCTAGAGGATAAGTAGCTCTAATAGGTAGAAAGTGGGCAGACTTTGTCAATCTATCCACAATCACCCAAATAGCATCATAACCCGAAGATGTTCTTGGCAAACCCATCACAAAATCCATGGATATACTATCCCATTTCCATTTCGGAATCTCTAAAGGGTGCAATAAACCTGTGAGTCTTTGGTGTTCAATCTTAACCCTCTGACAAATTAGACACCTAGCCACAAACTCTGCTATGTCTGACTTCATTCCAGGCCACCAAAAGCTCTTCTTTAAATCCCTATACATCCTAGTGGTGCCCGGATGAATGGTGTACCGACTCTTATGAGCTTCTGATAACACTATGTTCCTTAACTCTTCATCCTTAGGTATGCACACTCTACCTTGGTATCTCACCAAACCATCATCTGATAGGTCAAAATCTTTGACCTCACCACTCCCTAGTTGCTCTCTAATTCCTCCCCAGTAGGCATCTAACTCTTGGGCTTCTTTAAGCCTTTTTCTAAGGTCATTTTCTATCCTCAATTCCCCCAAAAGAAGACTACTAGGGTTTACTAAAATTGATAAATTCAAATCTCTCATCTCCTCAATCAACCTTTGCTCTCTAAGCATCATCATTGCCATGTGAGTAGATTTCCTACTCAAGGCATCAGCGACTACATTCGCCTTCCCTGGGTGATACTTCAGGGAAAAATCATAGTCCTTAAGGAATTCCATCCACCTCCTTTGCCTTATGTTCAACTCCTTTTGGTCAAACAAGTACTTCAAACTTTTATGATCACTATACACCTTAAATTGGGCACCATAGAGATAGTGCCTCCAAATCTTAAGGGCAAAAACTACAACAGCTAGTTCCAGGTCATGGGTAGGGTAATTCTCTTCATGGGGTCTAAGTTGTCTAGAAGCATAGGCTATCACTCTACCTTGTTGCATCAAGACACACCTTAATCCCTTCTTAAAAGCATCACTATAGACTGTGAATGTCTCTTTAGGGTCAGGTATCACTAACACAGGTGCAGTGGTAAGCTTATCCTTAAGCTCTTGAAAGGCATTCTCACACTTAGCATCCCACACAAATGGTTTGTCCTTCCTAGTCAGTTTTGTCAAAGGCATGGCTAACTGAGAAAATCCCTTAATGAATCTTCTATAGTAGCCAGCTAGACCTAAGAAGCTACGGATTTCGGTCACAGTTTTGGGTCTCTCCCAATTCAGTACCGCTTCTACCTTGCTAGGATCTACCGCTACCCCTTGTTCCGATATCACATGACCTAGGAATTTGACCTCTCTCAACCAAAACTCACACTTGCTCAACTTAGCATACAACTGATGCTCTCTCAAGGTTTGAAGAACTATTTTAAGATGCTCTTCATGCTCTTCACTACTTTTAGAGTAGATGAGAATGTCATCAATGAACACTACTACAAATCGGTCAAGATAAGGCCTAAAAATCCTGTTCATGTAGTCCATGAAAATGGCAGGGGCATTGGTTAACCCAAAAGGCATAACTAGGAATTCATAATGGCCATATCAAGTCCTAAAGGCAGTTTTAGGTACATCCTCAGCCTTGACTCTAAGTTGATGATATCCCGATCTAAGGTCAATCTTTGAGAAGACCGACGTTCCAACTAATTGGTCAAGCAATTCATCAATTCTGGGTAAAGGGTATTTATTCTTGACAGTCGCTTAGTTCAATTGCCTATAGTCAATGCAAAGCCTAAGGCTACCATCTTTCTTTTTGACAAATAACACTGGTGCTCCCCATGGAGACACACTTGGCCTAATAAACCCTTTCTCAAGTAACTCTTCTAATTGACTCTTTAACTCAACCAACTCAGCAGGTGCCATTCTATACGGGGCCTTAGAGATTGGACCAGTACCGGGTACCAAATCAACAGAAAATTCTAGCTCTCTCTTTGGAGGTAGTCCACTAAACTCCTTAGGAAAAACCTCAGGAAACTCCCTAATCAGAGGTATATCCTCTAACCCATCCTCAACTTCCACATGCAATGAAAAGAATACTAGAAACCCTTGGCATCCACGCCTAAGGCACCTCCCGGCTTGGGCGGCAGACACATAAGTAAGCTCAGTCATAGGACAAGTTTCAGGTATGTTTGCGGGTAAGGAAACAGTTTTACGATTGCAGTCCAGTATCACATTATTAGCAGACAACCAGTCCATACCAATGATTACATCAAAATCACACAAAGGAATACAAATCAAATCAAGGGTAGTACAACGGCTATCCAATTGTACAGTACAATTTAGGCATACATCAGATGTAATCATAGAATATCCAGTAGGGGTGGACACAGACAATTCAAATGGCAACAGGCTAATTTTAAGACCCAGACGCTTAACACAGTCATATGAGATGAATGAGTGGGTTGCACCCAAATCAAACAATGCATCTATGACATGATTATGGACAAGCAATGTACCTCGGATCAGGCTAGGGGATCTACTAGCCTCTTGCTACGTAATGGCAAACACCCTTCCTTGGATAGGCGGCTTAACTGATGAGGCCGACTCACGTGACACTGTGCAAGTCTACGCATAGTGTCCCGGCTTCCCACAATTATAGCACACTGGGCATGGCTCATTCCCATGGTTTTTCCCACATTTGGCACAAGTGGGTGTGGCACTCATTGCAATTCTCGGTGGTCCCATACTCCTTCTTTGAGGGACATTCCTTCGGGGTGGTCTCCTACCCCAAGAGCCACTCCCACCATGGGTTCCTTTCTTGCTTCCGCCCCTAAAGGGCTCCATGCCCCGGTCACATTTTCCTTCCAGGGTTTTCTTTTTCTTGGCCTCAGTCTCCATCATGGCCCTTTCTGTCACTCTACACTTCTCCACTAGTTCATCAAAGTTACGGATTTATAGAGACACAATTTTATCCTTGATCTCTGGTCTCAGGCCCCTCTCAAATTTCTCAGCTTTCCAGGGCTCATCATCAAACCTCTTTAGGTAGGAGGAGAAGCGAGACAACTGAATGAATTTGGCCGCATATTGGTCTACATTCATATCCCCTTGCTCAAGGAAGTTAAACTCAGCCTCCTTGTCGGCCCTCACTGATGGTGGGAAGTATTTGCTTTCAAATGCCATTTGAAAGCTCTCCCAGGTCAAGGGTATCTCCCTTACAATCAGCAATCTAGAGGCATTCCTCCACCAATGTTCAGCCTCTCCTTCCAACTTGTAGACAGCCAGCTTGGCCTTTTGTTCGGTGGTGCAAGTCATAACTCCAAAAATTTTCTCTAACTGCATTAGCCACTTCTCGGCTTTATCAGTGTCTAACTCCCCCAAAAATGATGGAGGGTCAGCCTTTTGGAATTTAGACAACACCACAGAGAGGTCACCATCCTCCCCCACACCCGGGTTTCGACCAGCCCCCACACGGTTGTCCATTGGCAACTCCTGAGTTGGCTTAGTCATATTTTCGTGTAGCTGTTGCAGCACTTGTACAGTCGCTGCATGAGCCTCGGCTTGCTCTTGAAGCCGGTCAGTCATGGCCCTCACTGTGGTTTCATGGGCCTTAGCTTGTTCCCTCATTCGGTTAGCCATTGCAGCCATGGCCTCTTGCATCTCTCTTAACATTTCTGTTGTTTCTCTATGGGTAGCCATCTAACTCTTCAATGCTACAAGCATAACCACAAGCATCCCTCATTAAGCTATAGCCCAAGGCAAACAAAACACACTCCACCCATGGTAGATATATGTACAGGTATGAGAGTTATCATCAGGTCATAATGTTCCTATTCCTATCATGCATGCATCATGATTGCCAAGTTTTCTAACAACAAAGATGTAAATCAAACACATTTGCCTGAATCATTGCTCTGATACCAACTGTGACGACCCTAAGTTCTAACATCGGTAATTATAGTTAAATACATTATTAATAAATAATGATCAAGGTTTGGAGTCGTTGCAACTAATCACATTAATAAAATATAGAGAAATTTAAACCTTGATACTACTAGGATCATCAACTAACAACCATAATGGAAACATGCATAAAAAGAGTTTGTACCATCATTGAAGGTTTAGGATTCATCCATTAATCGATTTCAACCCACAAAACATCCCACCAATGTCCCCATGCTACTCCTTAACATTAGCCTTACTGAAATTACGGTTTCTAGGTCAAATATAGAAGTTTAGGGACCTGCGCCGCGGCCTGGAACCTTCTCGCCGCGACTAAGTTAGGTTCTGGAGCTCAAAAACTGAGTTTTTAAACTTGCGCCGCAGCCTGGAACTCTTGCGCCGCGGCCAAGTTGCTCTTTGGAATTTTCCTGACTTTCGCCGCGGCGAGTTGGATCTGCGCCGCGGCCAACCTATGTGGCGCCGCGGCGAGTTTTGCTATTGTAACCTCCCTAATTAATTTCCTCGACTCGCGCCGCGGCGAGGTTACGTTCTGTCACCCCCTGGGAGATTATTTTCACTCCGCGCCGCGGCGAGATTTCTCAAGCCGCGGCGTCCCTCGCCACTGTCACTCCCTAGGCCGCGGCGAAGCCTTCTTGGCCGCGGCGTGACTCCCTTCTATAGCTATTTTCCCTATATTTCGCCCCCTACACTCCATTTCTCTTCTTAGGGACACTCTAAGGTCACTTCCCCTCATTTTATGTGGCTCTAATGGCACTTATCTACCTTATTTACTTAGCCATGCTTCCATTACCAACTCAAAACTTATATGCCCATTTCTTTCCTCTAATTACCTTCTATCAACAAGTTTATGAAGTAACAACAACAGATTATACATGAACTACCAACATCTATCCTTAAATACTCAATCAATGGGGGCTCCATACATTAGGGGTTCATATCAATATCTCAAGGGTTACATTTCCATTGATAAACAATATTATAGATCAGCATCATTTATAGCAAATATCATGAGTCCATACAACAATTACTAAATTAAGATGAGGTCTAACCCCTCAATACTTACATCCTCAATAAATGAAATGTACAAGCCTACACTTGGCAATACAGATACAAGATGATGCTATACGAAACTAAACAAAATGTAGCATCTACCCTATTACACTCAAACTAAGTGCAGCCTCCCCACACTAGGCCTCAGCTCATGGATGTTCATCCACTTGCTTGCCCTTATCCTTACCCGAGGAACCTTCACCTGAAATGATAATCCCACAAAATGGGGTGAGATACACATCTCAGTAACCAAGGCAATTCCATCATATAATCCAGTTTAATCAACATACATGCATGAATCAAAATCCATATCAGAATCATATCAGTCATTTCAGCAAATGAAACAATTAGGCTATCATGATTACTATCCCATACTAGCAATCATATATTTAACATGTTAAAGGCCATTAACACTAGGAGAGGCCCGTCCACGGCACCTACTCCCCATTGAGCACAACCAGGGCTCAGTGCATCTGGGGTTGATCATACCCGGTGCCCGATCGTGGCACATGCACGGGTGGCAGCCGCACCACAGCTCCACCATGGACTCACAAGGTCCAATCATAATACAACAGATAGCCAACCAATTCATTCAGCAATTTCAAATCATTCATATACAGTAAATATGAAATTAACATAGATATATGCATGGAATTAACGTAAACCCCGGTTACCTCACTTGCAGACAATTGCAACAGCCACCACAATTCCCAAATTCGGATTCAAGTATCTCCCACCAGAATTCTTAATGTTTCACCCAAAATTCTAAGCAAATTCGTACCAAATTAATACCCATAATATAAATAAGCTATAGGGGTCTCAAACCATCAAAGAAGCATCAAAATGAGGGGTTTAAACTCACCTAATGTCAGCCCTAGCCTCAACCTACGAATTTCATCAAGAAAACCCCAAATAACCACATTTCAGATTTTGGGTAAATGGGAAAATCTTCCAAATGAAAAATGAATCGAACCAAATTAAAGAGAAAGATGAGAGGGTTAAGTTCTATAACTATTACCTTGGCCAAATCTTGCTCTAAGTGTGTGAAAATGCAGAATTCTTGCCCTAAACCCTAGCCTCCTTCTCCACCTCCGAATTTCACTTTTGAGTTTCAAGAAATGGGATAAGTGGCTGAAGTATTAGGATTTTAGATGGGTTTAAGTTGGGTCAAGGGGCTGGGTCATGGGTTGCTCCAAGTCCAAACCTAATTGGGTTTCAGATTTTGCTTATTGGGCCAATTTTCAATTGTTGGACTGCAGAATTTCATTGGGCCAGTTTTATACATTAGGTTGCTAAAATTTAATGGGGTTTGAGCCTAATTTGAAGGGCTCAAGGGCTTGGGTCTGCACAAGGGTAATTGGGCCACTTAATTGAGCCTACACAAGATAAATCTTGGACCTCTATCTCATTAAATTAGTTTGGGTCTGCCTCTAATTCATTGGGCCTCCATTAGCCTCTTATCATGATTCATTAATTTGGGCTTAGGTGAAGTTTCTATCCCAAATAAATTCTTAACTCAGATTAATAATTTATCTCTCTAGAATACCTATTCACTAACTTGCCCAATTATCCTCTATTAATTATCCTTAATTAACCTTAATCCATGATTAACACCTTAATTAATTTCGGGATGTTACACCTACTCTCCACTCTCCTTCCATTAACACCCTAGGGCTCCTCTATCTTCATTGTGGGGCTCAAATGTCCTTCATTAGTCTAATTTAACCAGCTAATCTATCCTTATTAGTTCAAAACCTAAGGGTCAATTCCCTTTCTCTAATTATCCTATGACAGCAAGTCCATATATCAGCAAGTTGTAAAATAACAATAACATGAGTTCATAGTAATATATATATCAAGGTTTCATTTCCAATAATAAGCTATTTCAGACTTCAACAAGACTCATAGTAGATAGCATAAATCCATTCATCAACTACCAATTTACAATAAAGCCTACTCCTCAATAAGTACACGGTATATTATCAAAATACAGATTCCTACACTTGGCAATACAGATACATGATGATGCTATACAAGCCTTAACAAAAATTAGCATCTATCCTATTCTACTCAGACCAAGTGTAGCTCCTTCACCCGGGCCTCAGCTCATGGATGTTCATCCACTTGCTTACCCTTATCCTTACCTGAGGAACTTTCACCTGAAATATTAATCCCATAAAACGGGGTGAGATACACATCTCAGTAACCAAGGCAATTCCATCATATAATCCAGTTTAATCAACATACATGCATGAATCAATTTCAACATTCAAAATCATATCAGTCATCTCAGCAAATGAAATAATTAGGCTATCATGATTACTATCCCATACTAGCAATCATATATTTAACATGTTAAAGGCCATTAACACTGGGAGAGGCCCGTCCACGGCACCTACTCCCTATTGAGCACAACCAGGGCTCAGTGCATCTGGGGTTGATCATACCCGGTGCTCGATCGTAGCACATGCACGGGTGGCAGCCGCACCACAGCTCCACCATGGACTCATAAGGTCCAATTATCATACAATAGATAGCCAACCAATTCATTCAGCATTTCAAATCATTCATATACAGCAAATATAAAATTAAAATCGATACATGCATGGAATTAATGTAAACCCCGGTTACCTCACTTGTACATAAATTCGCAACAGCCACCACAAATCCCAAATTCGGACTCAAGTATCTCCCACCAGAATTCTCAATGTTTCACCCAAAATCCTAAGCAAATTCGTACCAAATTAATACCCATAATATAAATAAGCTATAGGGGTCTCAAACCATCAAAGAAAGCATCAAAATGAGGGGTTTAAACTCACATAATGTCAGCCCTAGCCTCAACCTACGAATTTCATCAAGAAAACCCCACATAACCACATTTCAGATTTTAGGTAAGGTGAAAATCCTCCAAATGAAAAACTAATCGGACCAAATTAAAGAGAAAGATGAGGGGATTAAGTTGTATAACTATTACCTTAGCTAAATCTTGCTCTAAGTGTGTGAAAATGCAGAATTTTTGCCCCAAACCCTAGCCTCCTTCTCCACCTCCGAATTTCACTTTTGAGTTTCAGCAAATGGGATAAGTGGCTGAAGTATTAGGGTTTTAGATGGGTTTAAGTTGGGTCAAAAAAATGGGTTATGGGTTGCTCCAAGGTCCAAGTTCAAATGGGCTTCAGACTTTAGCTTATTGGGCCAGTTTTCACTTATTGGGCTGCAGAATTCTTTTGGGCCAGTTTAATACATTGGGTTGCTGAAGTTTAATGGGTTTTGGGCCAAACCTGAAGGGCTCAAGGGCTTGGGTCTGCACAAGGGTAATTGGGCCACTTAATCGAGCCTATACAAGATAAATCTTGGGCCTCTATCTCATTAAATTAGTTTGGGTCTGCCTCTAGTTCATTGGGCATCCATTAGCCTCTTATCATGATTTAATTAATTTGGGCCTAGATGTAGATCTCTATCCTAAATAAATTCTTAACCCATATTAACAATTTATCTCTCTAGAATACCTATTCACTAACTTGCCCAATTATGCTTTATTAATTATCCTTAATTAATCTTAATCCATAATTAACACCTTAATTAATTTCGGGGTGTTACAAAAAGTCCCAATTATAAGTAAGGCTAAATCAAAAATCCCTAAAAGAGAGTAAAGATAAATAAAAAGTTCCTAAATGTAGGATGAAGTTAGACCAAAAGTCCTTGAAGTATGAAATTGTTCTTGATGGAGCAACGGAATTTATAAAGCATGAATATGATTTATATATAGTTGCATGACATACATAATGGCATCTTGGATCTTGAATAAGCCATATATGTATGTTTGAATATTGGATTAGTTATTAAGATTCTTTGAATCTCACTTTTTCCTTATTTCTATTAAACATGGGTAGATGACTCTCAAGGAAGAAAGAATGATGAGCAAAAGACCTAAGGAGAGCCACTTTGACAATGAAATTTGATTTGAGGCATATTCTTGAATATATAAATATGTACTTGTATATCTTGATGTATGGAACTACAAACACATTTAAAAGTGCTAGACTATGATATAGAGACCATTTATGGGTTGTAATATGTGATATAATGCAATTTGGTGTGAACACCGTATTTTGTTCGGATATGATTTAAAAATAATAACAAAATCAAATTAACAAAAAAATACAAAAAAATCAAAAAAAAAAAAGAAGAAAAGAAAGAAAATAGAAAATTAAGAGAAAAGGAAAAAAATGAAAAAGAGGAAAAGCCCAAAGCCTTAAAAAAAAAAAAAAAAAAGAATCAAGTAGGTCCTTTTAGTCCAATAAGCTAAAAAAAAAAAGATCAATCAAAGAGAAAGTAGCAAAAATTCAAAAAAAATGAAAGAAAAAATAAGAAAGAAATTAAAAAAATAAAAATAAAAAAATGTAAAAAAGAAATGAAGAAAAATTTGAGGGCACACAAAATAAGATCTTTCAACATTTATTTCTTTGACCCATTAATCTTAACACCTAATACTAGAAAAAGGAGAGAAAGAAAATAGTAAAAAAAAAATTTTAATAAAATTTAGGATTCTCATTTTTTCTAATTCTCAAAACTCAAATATCTTCAAGTCCGCATAATGCAATTAGCCCAAACAAGCAACCAAAAAAGAGAAGCAATCAGAATGAAAACAAAAAGGAGAAGCCCATGTTAAGGCTCAAGGAACCCAACCTAGATCCATTTACAGTGAACCTGACCCTAAACCCACTTCACGCTGACCCGATCCCGTTCGTCAAAATGGCTCTCTCTCTCAAATCTCCTAGGGACCGCAATGACGCACGCAGAGTTCAAATGCACGCACAAACGCTCAACGCCTTTGCTACCCGTACAATCTCCAGCAGCCAGCAATGAAACCATATGGGGGCAATGGAGGAATGAACCATGTGATCAGCTTTGGCAATGATAAGGAGCGATTCTAGCATCATGCGCTGGAGGAAAACCACGAACGCGGGAATTAGTGGAGCAGAAGGGGTACGGCAGCCATGTGCACAAGAGCAGAGGAGTTCTTGGGGGGGGGGGGGGGGGGACTGGTTTCGGGTTAGAGAGTAAGAGAAGCGGAGAGAAATCGGGGATTTTCGAGTGAGAGAAGCTACTGGAGGGTTTGAGGGACTGTCGAATCGAAGGGAGAGAACCGAGGGGGCTTCGAATTAGAGAGAATAGAAAAGAGGAGAGAAGGTTTTGGGTCTGGGGTTTTTGGAGGCCGAGAGACGAAGAAGGGAGAGGGAAACTGAGGAAGAGCATCTGAGATTGAAAAGAGAAAGGAGGGAGACTGAGTTGTTTAGCTTGCGAGTGAGAGGGAGCTATGCAAGAGACAGGGACTGAGACTGAGAGATGAGGGAGAAACGACAGTTAGAAATGGAAGAAGGAGGGAGACGGAGGCCACAGATTGCTATCAAATGTAAATTTGACTTCCTTTTGTGACAAACAAGCCCATAGAGCTATCCAGAGGTAAACCATGAATTGCCACTTTCTCTGTCTTGATAAGAATGAATGTAGACTTATAATTGGTTGCTAAGAATTTCTGATATTGATGATTTGCTCAAATGGGTCTGTGCGTGACTGGGTCAATGACTGAATTATTTGCTGTATAATTCAAACCACATGGTGTTGTCTATAAATTTTGAGTGGTGGTGCAAAGTTGGCAGATCAAATGTGTGTTCATCTCTTTTTGCTACTGTTAATATGAATTTTTGGTACCTTAAATGTTTGATTATCAGGACCAATGCATTTGGTGAGTTCCGTATTCTGATTCAGCCCTAGATCAGCACATCGAATGTAACTGATGCTTTCTCGATATAAAATCCTATCTCTGATTTGAAATTAGTTCTAAATTTTGCTTACGAGTTTTACCATTGTGTGTCTGTTATTTGAAGGAAAATTTATTTTAGTTGGTCTTGTCAAATAAAACTAAATTTGGTTCATGCATTTTTTTGCTGTCTTGTATGTGTTATGCCTTTGCATTCAATCAGACTAAAATACTATTCTGCTTCCTGGCTGTGTCTTGATCTAACTAGGCTTGAGGTAAATCCTGTTTAAGTTTGGGAGTTTTCTAATTTAAGGTTACGCAGGTATTTTGGAGAGCTACTGGGTAATGGCATTAATTGGATTCCTGTTGGCATAACATTATTTTTATGGCTCCATTTTTTACGTTACAAGTTTGTTCCAGCCCCTTTTGAGTTTAACAGAGCTTTAGCCCCAGATTATATGTTAATAACCATGTCTACACTTCGAAATTAAATATGATTCCTTTAGATTACTTACTACGTTGATGGAGCTCATTTATATTGATTTTGGCATGTATTGAGGCATTTGATGTTTGATCATTTACAGAAAATTTATCATCATGGCAACTAATATGTTTTTCTATTTCTGTTATATGTAAGGCTTACAAATTGGTGAAGAGCCTTCAAATTGGTAAAGTAAGGAGAGGGAAGCTGCACAAGGGGCTTACGTAATGGCAAGATAAGATACTGACTTTTAATTTGGAAACCTTGAGTAAGGTGTAATATGTCATTATGATAATATGATTCTTGGATATACAGAGGGAGCACACAAAACACACACAATCACTATTTACTATGTGTTTGTAAAATATTTTTAATTATTTATTTATTTATTTCTTTTTTTTAATAGTATTATAGTGTGGAATCTTGTATCCCCTCATATACATAGGATCAAATGTAAGGGTCATGTGTAGAAATCAAGCCTCTTTGGTACTTATTGGGTCACAAAATTTTATTTTAACAAGTTTTGGAGTTTAACGGTCCACATCAAATTAATTTTCTTTAGAGAATTTTTTTTGAAAAAAAGAAAACCAAAAAAAGGGATACAAAAAGTAATAAATAAATGAACTTTTCAAATTCAAAAATTAATTTTAAGTAACTAAGTTTTTATAACTTCCCATTTCAAAAGAAAAAACTATAAAGAAAAATTAATTAAATTTTAGAGCTTTCTTTCAACCTTCATTCAATAAAATTAGAAATTAAAATATGCTTTATCAAAATATAAAAAAAAGATGTTTCAAAAAAATTATGAAAAAATTAAAAATCAATCATTAAACAAAGTAATAATAAAAAAATCATGGAAAATGAAGGGTAAAGAAGTAAAATAGATTTTGTCTTTTAGAAATTAGAACTTGATTTATTTGTAAAAGTTAAAAGTAATTTTTACTCTCTTTCTCTTTTTTATCAAAAAGTTAGTTAAAATATAAAAATTTTATTTTCAAAAAATTAAAAAAACAAAAAAAAGAACAAAAAATTAAAAATTAAAAAAGAAAAGATATTTAAAAAATTTCTACTTAATTAAAAATGTCATCCTAAAAACCAAAATCATAAATCATAAAGAAGAAAAGAAAAAAAATCCTTTGTTTACTTAAATAAAATAATACAAGTATCCAAAAAATTAAAAAAAACTAAAAATACAAAATAATAATAATAATAATAATAATAATAATAATAATATAATTAAAAAATCATAAAAAAGAGAAGAGAATAAATAAATATGATTATTTCAATTTTCACAAATTAAAACATACAGATCAATTTCGAAGTTGTTTTGTTTGTAAAAGTCTAAAATGATTTTTACTTTCTTTCTCTCTTCTAAAAAAATAAAAAATAAAAACCAAAAACAAAAAAAAATAGACAAAAAAGCTAAAAAAAAAAAAAAAACAAACAAACACAGTTCCTATTCAAACCACGTGGACTTTGATTTTTCTTATAGGGTACGTAGACTCTAAATTCTCATCCTAGGTCAAGTCTATCACTGTAAATAAATATTATTTTAGTTTTTATTTCCTTAATTTCTTTTCTTTTATTTTACTTTTACTTTTATTTATTTAATTTTTTACTTTTAATTCCTTAAGTTTTTCTTTCTATTTTGCATATAATTTATTAGGGAGAAATAAAATAAAATCGAGGCCATATTAATTTTATACAACTAACTTTGGATAACCATTCTTAGTGATGGGTGTTGTGGGGTGTCTAATACCTTCCCTACTCACAATTAACTCTTGAATCCATTATCTGGTTCGTAGATCATTTTTCAAGTAAAAAGGTTTTTCTGAAGTTTTTCCTTTTAAAAATAAAATTTTGATGGCGACTCTACTGAAATCAACATTGATTTTCATTTTCATTTTTGGAAATTAAAATTTTTCAAAAATTTTTCTTTTTTAACGCCACGTGGTCGCATTTTCGAGTGTACCTTTGGTATCTTGAGTTTTTATATGTATATATGTGATCTTGCATGTGGGTTAATGATTTTTAGTTGCTTAGCAAATTTGACATGATGGATCAGTCCTATATGCTATAATTGTGGATTGAAACTTGTCCAAAATGAGAAATGGCATTTTAGAGCTCATTTGGTACCAATTTGAATCCAAATTTTGGTCAATTGAGTTATAAAATGTCTTTTTACCCTTGATAGACCAAATGAGTGAGTCTTAGGCTAAAATTTGATTAACAATTAGAGGACATTGAGAGCTTTCTACAGAGTCAAAGATCATAATTTTTGGAGCACTATAAAATATTTCATGAATTTTTTTTAATTTGGTTGAATTATGTAGAATTTCTACAGTATTGTTTATATTATCTCTCTTAGATTTCATGGTTTTTAAGGGACCAAATGGACCCATTTTGACCTAATATTTTTATAGTAGATAGCTCTCATTAAAAGCTTTCAAAGAACAGTTGATTTGTATTAATCAGAGAGGGACCAAATGGACCCATTTTGACCTAATATTTTTATAGTAGATAGCTCTCATTAAAAGCTTTCAAAGAACAGTTGATTTGTATTAATCAGAGTTGTATAGAGTAAGTTATAAATTTTTTAAGTTTAGTCCTTATTATGTGTTATATGGTCCAAAATGTGCATGTGACCAAATTTATAGATTTAGTGCTTCTCTATGTGATAACTTGAGCATAACAAATTGGTTATATATGAATTTCTCCATGTAAGAACATTATATGACAAAGTGACACTTTTAGTGACTATAAATTCCACTACTAAAGAATTGCTTATCATATTTTGCCATCACAGAATGTATATGATACAAGATATATGATGGTATGGCACCTAGGATTTTCAATCTCTTAAGGGCTAGTCCAAACCTTAGCTATATGTCATTCTATTGATTCTTTATCAATTATAATCACATATTGTGATTCTTTACCCTTCAAAATCCTTGGTTTCACTATGGTTTCATCAAGCTCAAGTCCCCTCCTCTTCTCCCCTCTCTTGGCCAAACCTAGGGTGGCTAGTGTTCCAAAATTACACAAGTTTTCTCAACCTAAATCATACATTATTTGAAAGTGCTCTTGATGATGATTATTTTGGTGTAATTATTTTCCCCAAAAGAGCTTCTTTATCCAATAGTTCAGCCACAAAAGTCACTTTTTTAGGAAACCAAAATCATAGAAAGAGAAGAAAGTGTAGGAAAATGTTTGTAACAACACCATATTCAAATTCTTCATACTTGCTTACTTATAGATAGCTTCTTTCTTCCTTTCTTCCTTCTTCTTAGGTCATGCCACAAGAGACCTCAAAGTGTTGCCTTAGGTCAGTTTTAGAAGAAAGGAGGTGAATGACGTCTCACACATATACATATATAGGTTTTATTATTTTCAAAATTCCAATTTTGCTTTTACATTTTAATTTTACTATTTGAGCATATTTTCAGAATCGACTGCTCTATAATAAAATTTGACTCTACTTTTCATTAAAAATATTCATTTTGAAATTACAAGGACTTAAGACAATCCAAATAAGTCTGGTCAAAGTTATGATCAACTAAAATCATAAACTGTACACTATCAGGGATCTAATTAAACTAACATCACCTGGTTAATCTACAACTTTATCATATTATGATGTCAAATATTGAATTTTCAAACCAATTCTTATGTTTCCTAAATCCTTAAATTGTCATCCCTACATATAATCTGCACTAAATTTTAAAAATTCATAACTTAGGTTACGTAACTCCAATTTGCACAAATTAGGTATCTATAGAAAGCTCTTTATGCATGTAAAATTTCATGAGCAACAAAGTTTGTTTAACCTCTCAAAAATACAAAAAACTAGAACTAGATACTATGAACAGTATTAGGGACCAATCTGCATAATTTTCTGAACTTTAAAAATCCATAAAATATTCTATAGAGTTTCATAAATTCTTATTCTTAGCTTGTTAGAAAGGTCTATTAAGGGCCTATTTGCATGCCAAATCTTAGACTCAAACTAGGTCATTTAGGCCACTTTTGACATAAGTGTAGTTTAAGTTCTTTTTAAGACCATTTTTTGGTCCAAAATGGACCAATTGATGTCCAAATGGAATTCTTTCACTTTGAACAAATCTCAATCATCCTAGGCATGTAATCCATGTGATCAAACACACAAAGTAATGCTTACATAAAAATATGACTCCTTTGCACCCAAATTTGCATATGCCTACTGTAGGTCAACATAGGCAAAATGGCATATTGTAGATCATTTCCTTCCACAAGGTGTGTAACACCATATTTATCTAGCCTTTCTTATTCATATCTTAGCTTCCTTCCCTTGGATAACAATTCTCAAAAGAAAAACTCAATTAAAAATAATGGAATACTTTGCATTACGTAGTACTAAAATTTTTCATTTCGCCTTCCGTGGACCATATTAGCTTACCCATATCATTCTCCAATTAAAATACATTCATGCAACTCAAAACCATCACCAAATGTTCTATAAAACCTAAGTTTGGAGGATACATACACAAAATCATCAAATCAGTTTCGGGTTCTACTGCCAGATTTCTGGTGTCAACTTTGGAAATTCATAACTAATTCTAAAAAAATCAAAATCAAGACACTATACTATTTTGGAAAGCTACAAATGTTAGATTTAGGCTAAAAATAAGTCCAAACCAAAACAGAAATGTTTAGCCACTGAAAATTGATGGAACAATACCAAAGGTATTGCTGCATTACTGGTACTGACTCTAAACTTCAAAAATTCATATCTCTTTGCTCACACTTCCAAATGAGGTAATCTCAGTGGCTATAGAAAGCTTTTTATGTATAATTTATGCCTGTAAAATTTCATGAGTATTGGATATCATTTGGCTCTCAAATGATATAGGAGAAGAAACTGACCATATGAATAGTAACCATATTAGTTCAGCAACTTTTTGGTAACTTTGAAAATTCACAATTAATTCTCTAGAGCTCCAAATAATTTAGTCTTTGGCTTCCCACAAAGCTCTAGATGAGATCTATATGCATGCCAAAGTTCATGGGGAAATTCACTCATTTGGTTAGTTTGTAACATAGCGTTGCAAAATGGCATTTTTATGCCTCTTTAAGGGTCAAGAATGGTTCAATTTGGCTTCTACCTTTTTTAGGGCCACTTGAGTATGTGGGAAAGCATAAGAATAGCCTACTAAACATGTCCTAAGGGTCCAAAAACCCAGATCTCACAAATTCACTCTCTCACTTGATGATATACACAAGATATACTCAAGGAACATACATGCATCATCTTGCATTTCTATGTCAAAAACATACACTATCATTCATATGGATCCAATTCTCATACATACACCATATATCCATACATTTACAAGTGTTCAAGGGTTTATACATCATGGGAATACATCATTTGACAATGTTATGGTTACAAAATGAACAAATAGTAACTCATTTGTCAATCTTCTTACTTTTAAGTGTGGTAACTCCCATTTCTTAGCTCACTTGGTCCACCTAGACATGTTAGGAAAATGGGAGGGAAGAGTGAGATTCTAGGAATCCCAATTGCCCTTCTCCCTTTCAAACACACATAATGGATGGAATTTCAAGTGTAAAATGTATGCATGGCTATCTTAAAATTCATAAACATGCATAGAACATTTCTTTCATTTAAGAAGTCACATACATCATATATAGGCTTGCCAAGACAATGGTTTAGCTTTACCCATTCTCTTTGGGACTTTTGGACTTGCCTCACCCATTTGCAAGGGACTTTTGACTAAGCCTAAATCTTCTAGAGACTTTTGGCTTTGTTTCACCCATTCATAGGGGCTTTTGGTTCATCCTTACCCTAGCTAAGGGACTTTTGGCTTCACCAAGCTCATCCAAGCTAAAACATGTTCATAAGGCATCTTTTAAGCACATAAATAAAGCATCATGGTACCATGGCAATACATATATATTAAAAACATTTTTCATAGTTTAAACATACATACACATATTCAAAGACAAGAAAACACTCAAACATGTATGAAAGAAAGGAGAGAGAGCTACCTTGTATGCAAGAACACACTTTTCCGTTTGGAATTTCTTCCTCTCCCTTGGTCAAACACCTACAAGGAGGTGGAGCTTGATTCCTTTGGCATAAACACATCAAATGAGATCTAATTATACTCTTGGAACATTCACTAAAGCCATACACATCCTAGAAGAACTTGGTTGCTCATAATGTTCAATTATGGTTCTATAAGGCTCCAAATGAAGCAAATTTGGGAATTTATGATCTTGGCTCCATTCTATCCTTCCATCTATGGTTCTTGACTCCATTTAGACTCCTTGGAGCCATCATACAATTAATTTGAGGAGCCTAACTATAGGTTGTTTCCTTAAGTCATATTATGAAACCTACACCTTCATCTCACTTTCAATGCTTTCTAAAATTTTTTCAAGACTTTTTCTCATACTCTCCCATCATATATGATGTAAATCTAGGCTTAGAAAAATTTAAACATTCCCTTGGTCCTCCTTCTAGTCTAGGCCGAGGCATTGCTTCCTTAAGGAGTCCATGGAGTTTGTTTTGTTTCTTTGATGGGAGATGCATGTGGCAGGCTTTTTTGATGTCTTAGGAACTCATATAAACTCTTAGACACCTTAAATTATAATTAGAAACCTTCCCACAAATGAAGGTGCAACTAAAATCCTAGGTTATGTATCTTGCAAATTCATGGTTTTTTCTTTGTTCTCTTTGCATATTATTGTTTCTAAACTCTAAATCATTTGTTTCACTCTTGGTTTCGTTCAAATCTAATCTCCCCTTGGCTATCCTAGGAGTGGCCGAACCATACACAAAGGAGAACAAGAAGAAAAAGCATGAAAGCCAATGATTTCTACCTTGATTCAAATCCTTTTCAAGAGTCTCTTCCTTTGCTTTAACTCTCCTCTTGAAATTCAAACTTCTCCCCTCTGTTTAGAGCTCAAAATAGAACCAAATACTTTAATATAACTATAGAAAAAAGGAGGAGAATAAGTTTACTAAAGGGAAGACCAAGAAATTCTACGAAATTCAGACCTTTTTCTTGGCTTTTTCTTCTCCCTTTTTCCCTTCTCTTATGCATATCTTGTAACACCAAAATTCTAAGACTCAACTCATGCAATTTCCATGCCTCATCTCATGCTAGTTCTATAGGAAGCAACATAATGGCATTGGAAATCATGAATAAAGTAGTATTTCGTCACAGGTAATTTTTTTTTTGGTGTCCCGTGGGCCATATGGACTCATCCATCTCATTCTCATATTTAAATATATAAATACAACTTATAACAAGCTTAAGAAATGGCCTATACCTCAAGTAAAGGGATGATATACTTAAAAACATATTGTGCAGCCTCAGGTAGGATTTCCATATTCTGTGCCTGAATTTTGAAAAATCATAACTAATTCTAAAAAAATTGAAATCAGGTACCATTTTGGAAAGCTATAGATGTTTACTTTATATAAAAATAAATCCAGACCACAACAAAGGCTGCTAACCACCAGAAAATGATAGAACAGTACCAAAGGTCAGCTATCATTACTGGTATTGACCTTTAACTTCAAAAATTTATATCTCCTTACTCAGAGGTCCACTTGGGGTGATATTAATGGCCATGGAAAGCTCATAATATCTAGTTTATGCTTGTAAAATTTCATGAACATTGGACATCATTTGACCCACAAATGATAAAACCCAATTTTCTGACCATATGAATAGTATCTGCATTAGTTTAACAAAAAAATGCCAATTTTGAAAATTCATAATTAATTTCATAGAGCTCCAAGTAATATGATATTTAGCTTTCAAAAAAGCTCTAGATAAGATCTATATATGTGCCAAATTTCATTAGCAAATTCATTCATTTGGTCAGATTTTGACATTGGGTTGCAAAATGGCTCATTTTGTGTCATCAAAGGGGTCCAAATGGTCCATTTCAAGTTCTAAGACAACCATGACCACTTGAGCACATGTGAATGCACCAAAATGACTCTCTAAACTTGTCTAAAAGGTGTATAAACCCAGATTTCTCAAACTCACTCTCTCACCCCATGCCATACACAAAGGTTTCACATGCTTGAACTTGCCATTCATTACCCAAAATACACATTACCATTCATTTGGCACTAAAACTCATACATACATAAAAAATTTGGGTAATTACATATGTTCATATGATTACATAGCAATTTCATCATGGGATTACATCATTTGCCACGTGTATGGCTACAAAAGAGACAAAACTAGGCATTTTCATACACTTGGTTGTCAATCTTCTTCTCCTTGGCTTGGTGGCTTCCATGACCTTGCTCAATTGCTTCACCTAGCATGTTAAGACATTGGAGAGAAGGGAATGAGATTCAAAGAATCCCAATAGCTCATCTTTCTTTCAATCACACATAAAGTATACAATACAAGCCTTAAAAATACATGCATAGGCATATTGACATGTGTGAGCATTTAAGAAATATCCTTGGCATTTGAACAAGTCATACATAACATATATATAAGTTTGCCAAGTAAATGGATTAGCTTCACCCATTCACTTATGGATTTTGGACTTGCCTCACTCATTTTCTCTAGGAGGTTTTGACTCAACCTCACTCTTGGGAGACACTTTGCTTTGTCTCAACCATTTCTAAGGGTTCTTGGCTTCTCCACACTCAAGAAATCCCAAGCAAACATGTTAAACATTATTTGAAAATATAATGTATCATCATGGTACCATGGAATAAGAGCTCATACTAGAATACTTTCATAACTTAAAACACATACACACATTCAAAGACAAGTCAAGCATACATTCATGCATGAGAGAAGGAGGAGTGAGCTATCTTTGTTGCAACCACACACTTTTTTTCTTGAAATAATGCTCCCTTCCTCGGGCTCACACATAAAAAGGTGTGGGATTTGCTTCTCTTGGCCTAAACACAATTTATGGAAGCCAATTAGGTTCTTGGACTTATTTCTAAGGCCATACATCTATTTAGAACTCTAACTTTGCCTTATGGTTTATTTATAGTTCCTAAATACATCTAATGAAGCAACACCCATCAAATAAGTTCTAGACTCTATTCTTTCCTTACATTTATGATTCTTGACTCCTTTTAAACCTCTTGGAGTCATCACACAATTAAAATAAAGAGCCTAACTATATGTTGTTTCCTTAGGTCATATTATGGAACCTATGATACCAATTCATTCTCTAGGCCTTCTAAAATTTTTTCAAAGGTTTTCCCTCATCTTCACTCATCATATATGACTCAAAAATGGGTTTGGAAACTTTTAAAACTATCCTTAGGTACCCTAACTCTTTTAGGCCAAGACTGGGCTTCTTCTAGGCACCCATGGACTTTGTTTTGTTTTCTTGGTGGAAGATGCATATGGGGAGTCTTCCAAGGATCTCAAGAATCACTCAAAGTAGAGCTAAAACCTTCCCCTCATCTTCCATAGCTCTTTAACCTTTCTCTCATGCATGGCTTGGTGCTTGCCCTTAAGTGCTTGTATGTGTATTTGAGCCATGAGAAGTGTTTCTACCCTATGCTTACATGTTATAGCGCCAATATGTTTCTTAAAATGTGATTATGATTGCATAATGGCTTGCATGGGTTTGGTTGTGCCAAAAGTCTCTTAGCAAGGGTGAGGATGAGCTAAAAGTCCTTATAAATGGGTGAGATAAAGTCAAAAGTCTCAAGAAGAGTGAGGTTTAGTCAAAAGTCTCTTAAAAGTGGGTGAAATAAATCCAAAAGTCTCAAGAAAGATGGGTGAGGCTAGACCAATGCCCTTGAGAGCTTATGCTTATTATGTATGAGTTTATGTGACGAGGAAAATGCCTTATACATATTCATTAGTTGTTTGAATATCACGTAAGCATTCTTTGACATATTTTAGCATCCATTATGTATGTTTGAAAGGGTTAAGAGCTATTGGGATTCTTTGAATCTCACTTCTCCCCCTACACATGTCTAACCATGTCTAGATGAGCAAAGTTGGCAAAGAAATGGAAGCCAACAAGCATGAAAAGCAAGATTGTGACAACAAGATAGAGAAATGGCTTGTTTAGTTGTATTTTGATGTCAAACTATGTAACCATGAGATGTATACATGAATTAAACCCTTGAGCATATTCTAATGTATGTATAAATGGTGTGTGTAAAGCTAGATGAATGGGAATGTGAGATTTTACCACTCCTTTGTCATTATGTGACTTGATGTTCTTATGTATATATGGATGTGGCAAGGCGAGATTGACCTCCATGGTAATTTGAATCATTTGGCATGCTTTTATGTATGGTGTTTATGCTTTTAAACTTACCCAAGTGGTTGTGGAAAGCAAAAAGGGCCATTTGGGGCATTGAGATGCCATTTGAAACTTCAAAATTGACAAAATGGAGAGTTGAACCTAAATATGACCAAATGAATGCTTTTTTCCATAACATTTTGCCAAAAAGTAGATCTCATATAAATCTTTTCACATAGCCAAAGAGCACTCAATTTGGAGCTCTAGAAAATTTATTATAATTTTTTAAAATTGGCCAAATTATGTAGAAATGATAGGGTTATTGTTCATTTGGTCAGTTTGCTTCTCCATATCACACGTGGGCCAAATGAAGTCCAATGCTCATGAAATGTTACAAACATAAACTAGACACCATAAGCTTTCCATAGCCATAAAGATCACCTCATTTGGAGCTCTGTAGAGGGAGATATGAATTTTTAAAGTTGCATGACAGTACTAGTAATGCAGCTTGACCTATGTTACTATTCTATCAATCTCTGGTGGCTTTACTTTATTGGTCTAGAATTATTTTTAATAAAAAGTAGACATCCACATCTTTCCAAAATGGTATGGTTTTCTTTATTTTTATTTTTCTAGAATCAGTTATGAATTTTCAAAATTTGTATCAGAAAAATGAAATTGGAACCTGAGAGGAAACTATGAGCTTTGTGTGATGTACCTTCAAACTTGAAATGAATAAGGTCAATTATGATGTGTATGACTTGTATGAATGTGTTATGACTACAAAATGATGTTGATAAGTTCTCATGGTCCATGAAGCATAAAATGAGAAGATGAGACCTTATGTAATGCAAATAATCTTATTAAAATAATGCCTTTTTCATGAGAAATGCTTGCTTCTCTCTATGATTATGCTTCAATCCATATGAAATGCCTTAGGATGGATAATGAGACCATGGTAAAATAGCTAAGAGGTTAAGGTATTACACAAACATACACACAAGTACTCAAAGACAAGTAAACATCCAAGCTATGCATGAGAGAAAGGTTAGAGAGCTACCTTAAAACAAAAACATCATAGTTTTTCCTAGAACTTGTCTTCCCCTTTTTGGCCAAGCTCATGGAATTAAATGGCACTTGATTCTTTTGGCCTGGACACATTAAATAAGACATGAATCACTCATAGGAACAAGCTTAAGCTTCTCACAACTCTATGTTATGCTATTTTCTCATATGGCTCCAATATGTCTCCATACAAGGCATAATGAAGTTGCGATTGGAATTCGTGATCTTGGCTCCATTTTCTCCTTCAATCTAAGTCTCTTGACTCCATTTAGACTCCTTTGAGTCATTATAAATTCATTTTAAAGAGTTTAGCTATGAGTTGCTTCTTTATGTCTCATTATGGAGCCTACACCTCCATCTCACAAACCAAGGCTTCTAAATTTTTCCAAGGCTTCCTTTGATGTTCCTCTATTATATCTAGTCCCATTCTAGGCTTAGACAATTTAAAACACTCCCTAGGTACATGGTTCTACTTTGGCTGAGACACCCCCTAGCTTGTGCACCCATGGAGTTTGCTTTATTTCCTTTAGAGAAATGGCATATGTGAGGCTTCCTAGGTGTCTTGAGAACTCATTCATACTCTTAAATAACTTAAATTATCATTAGGAAGTTTCATATTTGCCAAGGTGCAACCAAATCCCTAAATTCTACAACTTGTATTCTAAAGCTTTCTTTTCAATTCTAGTTGTATATTCTTAATCCTCACACTCCATAACCCTTGGTTCCATCAAGAACACATGAAGAAAAACTCTCTTCCTCACTTTCTCTCTCTAGGGAGAAGTTTAAATGGCTTGGAAACATCAGATTTTGCAAGTGTTTCAAGTAAAGTCTTATCTTAAAATGAAGCTCTCTTTATATAGATTATTTTCCATCAGATTAGTTTCTTGAAAAGAGTTCCTTTTTAGTTTGGGTTAGACCTGAATCTTTTAAGTTTTCAAGAAAAAAAAACCACCATTATATAGCTCATAGAGAAAGGAAAAATTTTCCTAATTAGCGCGGGATGAAATTGAGCTATTTACTTATCTAAACGGGAGCTTAAACTTCTCTTTCTCTCTCCTTAATGTCAGGCCATAGCTTTCTAAAATTCTAAAAATGGAAGCTTAGAGAAGATGATGAGGTGTAATCTTACATAAGAAGCCTTTTTTACAATTTTTCAAAATGACTATTTTGCCCCTACATGTCTATTTGCTCCATTTAGGCACATTTCAATTCCTTTTTCAAAACTGTCTTTTCCATTATAAAATTTAGATTCTCTAATTCATAAAATGCCTTTGGTTTCATCTAATTGGATTTAAAACCGTCCTAAAAGAACCGATCAAAATTTGGGTCAACCGACACTCTAAAATATAAATCAAAGGGGTTTAAACCATTCTCGGGGTTCCTATGGTTTTTAGAGCCTTTAAGAATCCTAGTAAACTCAATTTTTCAATTTAAAGATCCCTCCTTTGAGTTTTCTAAAAAGTGTCCAAAATTACGAAAATTTCACTATTTTTTGTTGGATTTTATTTAGCTACTCCGACTCTAATTTTTGGGCATCTTAAGTATTGTGTCCTCATTTTCCATTATTTAGAATTTTTTCTTAATTTTATTTGGCCTAAAATCTTTCTATTTAGGAGACTTCCTTTTATAATTGACTTATTTCTATCATTTACGGAGGACTAGATATTACAAGGCCTAAGGTTACATAATGAGTTCCATTATGTATAAAAACGAAAATACCAAATGAACAGTGCCATTGATAAAATGAATAGTAAATGTGGAATTCGTGGCTTGAATTATGAATTCTAGAAGCATAAGTTGGCCTAAGAATTAAGCTTAGTAAAATTCTTAACCTAAAGCCTATGTGATGAATCGATTATGGGGAGCTAAAATCCAAAGAGGATTTCATACATTCAGGCCCTTGAATATGGTCAAATTTAAGCATTTTAGAAGGCATTTTTCCACCCTATAAGTATATGCCTTGAAAGTATGTAAGAAGGGGTTCTAAGTGCACTTTAAGTGGCTTAGAGTGTAGTTAAAAGTTAAAGTTTAAGAAAAGTAGTTATGAGTTCTATATATTAATGATAAGCTTATGTGATATTTTAGGATAAGCTAGTAAGGCTTTATTCCATTGTAAGTGCAGAGTTGAAAACGAGAAAGAGACGGAGCCTGAAACAAAGTGGGAAATTTAGAGATTTATTTGGGTTTTATCACTTATACAAGTTAGCTTACTCTTCTCTATCTAGTTACATGCAAACTTGTTTGAGGTTGATATACATTGTATTATATTGGTTGTTCTATTATAGTCTATGCTATATTGCATTACATTAGTTATATATTATGTTTTGCATGTTATGTTAATGAGCTAAGGCTATTGGATAAAAAAAGGCAATGGGAACGAGTGCATAGTTCTTCTAAGCCCAGGGTAAAAGCTTAAGCTAAGTTAATATTCATGGCCATGACAAAGTATGTAGTAAACATGGGAAGCATTTATATTAGTTTTATATGACCATGCATACTTGCATTATTCTTACTTAAATGTCTCATGCTTTATTTTGGGTGATTTGAGTATAGATACTGAGGTTCTCCCAAATCTCTCACCCCTATCTCTATTTTCCCACTAACTAGTGCTAGGTGGAAGCTCCAGTGCCAGCAAAGGTAAAGAGAGAGAATGATATTTGAAATTGCATAACTTAATGAATGTCTTGTACCTAACTTTGTTGTAATGTATAAAGAATCTATATGGATTATGTTTTACTCCATCATGATGTATTATGTATATTAGTCCACGATAAATAGTGATGTATAACTCCAGTTTAAGTTATTTAGTTTCAATTGATGTTTTATGCCCAAGTTGTTCTATATGATACTGTTATTATATGTATTTCTCTATGTTTATGAATTGGGTTGTTATGTGACCATTTCATTAGTCTAGATGGTCAATTTTATAAGGGGAAGCTCTATTGGATTTTCTCTAAAATATTATGTACATTTTAATTTTAATGATTAAATTGGTTAGACTTGGAAATTATGAAAAAAAACAAGTACATGAATTTCAAAAATTTTGGATTCAATATTTTTCTATCATTAGTAAATGGATTTACTGTTGAATCATAGAAGTTAAATAAGAGTTAGATAGTTAAGGTGTTACAAATTCCTTTTGGATTTTTGCTTCCCTTAATTGGTTCTTCACTTAGGCTTCAGATAAGGGATTTCAATAAGCTTAAATCTTAGGCCAACTTATGCTTTTAAAATTCATAATTCAAGCCACAATTTCCACATTTATTATTCATTTGGTCATTAGCATTATTTATTTAGTATTTTCACTTTTCCACATAATGGGACTCATTATGTAATGTTAGGCTTCAAGGGATAATTTCTAAAATTCAACTTTCAATGTTTCAAAATCTGATTATATATGATCTATATAACCACATTAGGATCTATTAGAAGCAATACAAGCTTGCTCATGCAAACTTAATACCAATTAGTTCCATATTATCCTTTCTTGAGCCTTAAATTTTCAACTTTCAAAACTTAGCTTCTAAATTCAAGTTAATGCTTCCATTATTGTTTTTATATCATTTTAATACTATCTATAGCATAAAAATCTATTGAACAACTTCCTAGCCCCTTGAATTTCTTCTTGGCCGAAATGATACCATAAAACCCTAACTTAGAGATTTTCAAGGTTTCAATCAATTCTAGGCTTAGATTCTTGTTCCTTACATCTTAAAACATCTAAACATACTAATTAGGAGTTGAAAATAACATGGTTACCCATTCATCTCGCCTTGGCCAAACCTATAGTACAACATAGTCTAGATTGCTTCTTTTCATAATTTAATGAAAACCAATGTTAGATATGAAATTCTTGCATGCTAAAACCCTTGGTTTCATGGCCTAGGAACACAAAATTTTGTAAGTGTTTTAGGTAGAAATTTATCTCAATGCAAAGTGTTCTCCATGTAGATTGATTTCCACTTATTGGTTTCTTAAAAAGAGCTCCTTTTTGCCTTAGGTCAAATATGATCTTTAAGTTTTCATGAAAAGTAACCACTATTAGAAAGCTTTTAGAGAAAGAAAAAACTTCCTTAACTAGTGCGAGGTGAAATAGGGCCATTTACTTACCTAAATGGAAGCTTAAAATCCTCCTCTCTTCTCCCTTAAGTGTAAGGCCATTAAATGTCTCAAAATTTGAAAATGAATGCTTAGAAAAGATGGTGGGATGTGGGTTTCATAAGAAGCCTCCTTTATAAATTTTTCAAAATAATTATTTTGCTTTTATTTACACATTTGCTTCGTTTAGACTTATTTTTCAGGCTTTATCAAAATCTAATTGCTCTCTACAAAATTTGAGGTGTTCTTTCACATAAAAACATTATTTTTGGGGTTTAGATGGCTTAAAATGGTGAAAAATAGTTCTGCCTAAAGTCCTGGTACTATCTGACTCTTTCAGTACATTGAAAAGGTTTTAACTGATTCTGATGTCTTTATGATGCTTAGAACATCTAAAAACCCTAGTAAGCTTAATTTTGGGCTTTAAAACTCTTTTCCTTGAGTTTTCTAAAATTTGGTCAAATTTATAATTTTGCCACTGATATAACATTTTTCTCCGTTCAGCCATTTTAGCTTCATTTTCTTTTTGTGTATGATTCCTTAACTTGGTTTCTTGATATGCTAATTAATATTTTATCTTTATTTTTCCTTAGTTCAATTTACTTTAGGGTCTTGTTTTATTGCATACTAGTCCTAGTTTAGTTAAAAAGTTGGTTGTTATAGAAATAACTTAACCTTTGACTTGTTTAATTATGCATATGCTAACCCTAATGAGTTTTATTAAAATTGTATGGCTTATAACAAGTGAGATTTTGGAACTTAGAAAATAAAATATAAGAGTTGCCTCTTAAGGGACCTAAAATAGTTTAAAAATGCATATTAAGTTCTAACAGGGTTAGATGCTAACAAAAATAGTTAGAATGGATCCTAATGATTATTTTGCATTGTAAATTGATATATGTAGGCCAAGTTAGCTCAAGTCCATTAATTTGTGGGTGCCAAACCAAGATGGACCAAGGAAAAAAAAACAATCAAGTGGGTTTGTGGTAGTTTAAGGCCTCTAACTTCATAAGGTAGCTATCTCTGTCATACCAGTCATACCATGAAGAAATAGAACCTATTTTACATCATTACATGCTTACAATATCAATTTTCGTATCTCTAACACTTTTAGTAGTGGAATAAATTGACATTAAAAGCCCATCATCTCCAAATTTGCATAAATGCATAACTTTAACATATCAATCTCAAAATCCATGGTAGAAAAGTTTGTTCAACATGAAATATCATAAAAAGAATCACAAAACTCGGATTTTAAGTTATATGCTTCAACTATGACAATTGCACAATTTCACATAAGTGCTCATATTAGACATTAAATTTAAAAATTCATATCTTGAGTTAAGAAATCTAATTTATGAAAATTAGGACTCTATGGAAAGCTCAGGGCATGAACTACATGTTGTAAAAATTTCAAGTCAAAACAAGTTCATTTGGCCTACAAAAATCTATTGGAATAATAACTTTTACTATTCTTATACCCAAAATTTTGATCATGCATATCTTTAGCTACACAACTTCGTTTTATGCAAGCTCAATGGCTATGGAAAGCTTATAATGCCAACTATATATCTGTAAAATTTCATAAGCATTGGAGTTCATTTGGCTCCTCAAATACATAAAAAACAAGATCTAACCATATGAACACTCTTTGGCAATTCTGCAATTTTTAGCAAATTTTGAAAAATCATAATAAATTCTACAAAGATCCAAAAATAATGTTCTTTAATATGTGAAAATCTCTAAATGAGATCTAAATGCTTGCCAAATTTTATCTAAAAATTCATCTATTTGGTCAAATTTTGATTTAGAGGTAGAAAGTGGTTCAAAATGTTACACATATAAGTCCAATTAGTTCAAAATGGACTTCTTCAATTCATGTGACTATTTAAGTATGTTCCAAACATGAAACAAAGCATATATAACTGGTTTATCATGCCCTAAATCTCATGTAACTCAAATTCACTAATCCATTTACCATTATACATACATTTTCTAAGAGCCACACATACCCAACTTGCACAATCTAACACATTTATATTCAAAAATGGTATTTACATCATAATCCCATACTTTTACATTTTTGGAAATGTTTACATCACCAAAATATCATATACAATCTCTCATGGGCAACCTATTACATAAAAACCTAAACTATTGTCAAAATAAGGCAATTTATGCTTGTTGGTCTTCATCTTTGGCTTATAGAGAACTCCTACGACATGGTTAGAAATAATATAGAGGAAAGTGAGATTCTATGAATCCAAATAGTTCATTTTCCTTTCAAGCACACTTATAGGCATATTTCATGTAAAAAAAAAAAGAGTAAACATGCATAATAGACATTCAAATATCAAACATAATCATATTTATGAAATCTTATGAATCCATCAAGGTAAAAACAAGCTTTAGAGACTTTTGGTTTAGCCTTACCCAATTATTTAGGACTTTTGAATTAGCATCACCCACTTTTAGGGACTTTTGACTTAGTCTCACTCACTCTTGAGACCTTTGGCCTTATCTCACTCATATTAGGGACTTTTGGCTTTATCTCACCCAAATTAAAGGACTGTTAGTACAACTTCACCCTTTAAGAGCTATTTCACATTTTAGATGCATTCCAAGTGGCATATTTGCATCAAATCATCAAACCAATAATAATAGCCATAATTCATAACAATTAAACAACCAATATAAGCACACAAGAATGGATGAAGAGCTACCTTTACTTAAAAAGCACAAAATTCTCTCCTTGGTTTCTTACTTTCTCTTTTTAGCCTCACACCTACACTTGGGAGAAGCTTTACTTGCTTGGCTTAGACATATCAAACAAGATACAAATACATCAATGTAACCATTTCTAGACTCACATAAGCCTCACATAAGCTAACTCTAGCTTAAGGCTTCCATATAGCTCCATTTAGTGGCATAATAAAGCAACTCATACAATTCATTATCTTGGCTTTAATTTCTCACCCAAGATAAGTCATATGACTCCATTTAAACTCATTAGAGTCATAAAAAACTCAATTTAAGGAGCTTAAGATCAAGTTGCTTCTTTATGTATAATGGAACCTTAACTTTTAACCTTTCAAAATATAGCTTCTAAATTCAAACCAATGGTTCCTTTAGTATTTATAATTTACATCTAGACCATTTCTAACTTTAGAATCAAAGAAAACTCTCCCTAGGTTCTCCATATTGGTTTAGGCCGATACATGCTCAAGGAGAAGCATCCATGGAGTTTTGATCAATTTTATTAGGGAAATGGCACCTATGAAGCTTCCTATATCTCTTATGGATTCAATTATACTCTTACATAAGTTGAATTATCATTAGAAAGTTTTATATTTGCTAAGGTGTAAGTAAAACCCTAGATTCCATAACTTGCTACCAAAGGCTTCCTATTTGATTCTTTTAGTTCCATATTAATCTCCATGCTTCAAAACCTCATTTCCTATCAAGTTTGGGCCAAAACCAAACTCCCATCATATTAACCTTGGTTTGGCCGAAATGGAGAAGAAAAGAAAGAACCAAGAAAACAAGTTTTGCATGGAAGAACATACCTTGTCTAATTCCTTGTCAAGTGGTGTTTCTTGTGTTGCTAGAATTTCTTCAATCTCTTCCTTCCTTCTATTGAACCAGCCATAAAACACCACCACTTAGAATTCCAAAGCCATGGAAAGAGAGAAGAGAAAGAAGAGAAGAACATTTACAAAGGCAAGGACATGCAAAAAGTACCATTTTTTACCCTTTTAGGCTTGGTTTTCTCCATAGGAAAAGCACCATCTACCAATAGCTAATGGCATGTCTCATGATTCAAACATACACACAAGCATTCGATGACAATTAAATAACTAAGAAATGCATACAAGAATGGATGAAGAGCTACCTTGGTTTAAGAGATACAATCTTTTCCTTAATTCCTTCAGCCTTTTGGTTTGGCCTCACACACACACTTGGAGTAAGCTTGGTTTACTTGGCCTAAACACATCAAACAAGATACAAATATATCAATGGAACCATTTCTAGCCCCACATAAAGCCTACACAAACTATTTCTAGTTTATGCCATACTTATGGTTCCATACAAGGGCATAATGAAGCAACTTATATAATCCATGATCTTGGCTCTAATTTCTCACTTAATCTAAGTCATATGACTCGATTTAAACTCGTTAGAGTCATCACAAACTCATTTCAAGAAGTCAAACATTAAGTTATTTCTTTATGCCTAAAAGGAACCTAAACTTCCATCTTTCAAAATATGATTTCTATATTCAAACCAATGGTTCCTTTGGTATCTATTATTCATTTCTAGGCTATTTGTATCCTTGGAATGAAAGAAAACTTTCCCTAGGTATGGGATCCCTCTATTGGCTGAGACACACACTTGCTTAAGGAGACAATGGAGTTTTCTTCCATTTCCTAGGGAATTTGCCATCTATGAAGCTTCCCAAATGTTTACACAATCTAAATCATCACTAGAAAGCTCCATAAATGCCTAGGTGCAACCAAAACCCTAAATGCCATAATTTGTTATCTATAGGTTCTTTTTAAATCTTAATTATTCCATTTGATTCCTCATACTTCAAAACCCTAGTTCTTATTAAGTTTGGATCAAAATAAAGTCCTTAACATACACCCCTTATTCTTGTTGAAACATGAAGGCAAGAGGAAGCCAAGAAGAAGCACTTAGGTTATGACTTTCTTACCTTATTTGCAAGCTTTTCAAGAGAGCTTTTCTATGCTTCCAAGCTTCCCTTCAAACTCTCCCTCTCCTCTATTGAACTAGCCACAAAACATGTCCAAATAAATAATCAAAACTATGAAAAGAGAAAGAGGAGAAGAAGCTTAATAAAGGAGAAAGCATAAGAAAGTGTTGAATTTTTACTCTTTCAAGGCTTCTTTTGTAGCATCCCTAAAATTAGGATTTTCTAATTATTTAGTATTTTATGTAATGAATTTATTAAGCTTTAATAAAAAAAAATTGAATGAAATAGCTTCGTATATAAGAAGCATAAGTTGAATAGGACCCATAGGCATTTTTGAGATTTTAGGGGGCCCAGGGGCAAAATTATCATTTGTCACCTGGATAGACTTTGATAATTTTTCTAGAACGAAGGGGAATTCAGAACTAGTCCAATATATATATATCAATAGTTAGAAAATAATGTGTAGAAATTTATAAAATTTGTTGTATGAAATTCTGGATTCGTTAGGGCCAGAAAATGGCCTGAAACAATTATAAGCTTATATAGAGACGAAATAAAACCCTAAATTGTGTTAGCTGTCTCAAGAAATTCTATGCAGAAAAATCTACCAGTTAGTGGTGATAAAATCCAGAAATATGGAGTTATAGAGAAGATATAAGTGAAAAACAAACAGTGGTACTTGTCTGTCATGTTACTACTAAGGGCAAAATAGTCATTTGGACCTTAAAATAATAAAATATTAGGAAAATAAATAATATTTAAATATATAGTTGGAAACATTAAACAAGACCCACATAGGGCCAAATAATATTAAAATATAGTAGAAAACTTAGAAAATGCAAATTAAATAGGAGATTATGAAAAACCTGAGAAAACAGTGGCAATTTTATAAGTCTAACTGAGAAAGAGCTGACATGGCACCTGGGAAGGTGCTGATGTGGCACCAGGGAGGAAAGAGAAAGTGATGATATGGTGCCATGTGTGAAGAAGAGACTGGAAGTTGGAAGAGAATTCTAGAGGCTGCACGAGCTACGGAGCAATTACATAGGCTTGTGTCAGCAAATCTTAAAGTTACTGCTGACTTCAATATAACATAGATGTTGACTTAAGCGACAATAAATGCAATCTTATCTTCACACATTACGAAAAAGTAACTAGGGTAATCCAACAATTAATGTTCATCTGTAAAACGTGATGCGATCTAAACCGTTGATGCAATCTAATGGCTTAGATTTCTTCACCTTTTAAGATCAAACCACCACCTTTGATCTAATCCTAAGGCCTACATTTTATCTCTTATTACAAGGTTAAATCTTGACCATTCATGTAATCGAATGGCCAAGATCTTCCACCTTAAAGTTAATTAAATCTTATTCATAACTAATATATATATGAACCACACACACACTTTCATGCCATTCTCACACACAAAATACACACATCAAATTCAGCCAAGAAAAAGAGAAGGAGAAGGAGAAGGAGAAGGAGCTTGGCCTAAGGAAGAAGAAAAGGGAGAAGGAAGAAAGAAAGAAAAGCCACTGGGAAAAATCAAACACTACAGAGCTAAGGTAACATAGATAGCGTTTCTTCTTCTTGGTTTTTCTTCTACTTTTCTCCAAGAATTCTTCTATTCTCTTTCTCTCTAAATTTCGTCCATGGCATAAGGAGATGGGAAATTTTGTTGTTTCCATGAATTCTAACCAAGCAAAGATGGAGAAAAGATGGAGAAATCATATATATGGCTTATAGATTCATGTGATTCAAGAAAATTCCTAATCTTGGCAACTTCTCTACAAATCAAGAAGCTTTGTATTTCAAGATGCCATGGGAGAAATTGAGGAGAAAATGAAGGGAGAAATGATGGAAGAAAGCCTAAGGAAGAGGAAGATTAATACAACTTTGATTTTCATGAAGAAAGTGGAAAGAAACCCTTGAACTTTAACTTGAGAAAATTGTAGAATACATATGAAATCTCTAGAAATTGATTGAGGGCTTCTGTTTATCATCTTTGAATATGTATGTGTGGCTATTTGGTGACATGAAAATGAAGCAAAATCACATGTCTTGGATGCATAGATTTGGCCAACACATGTACATATACCTAGGGAAGAGTTTTCTTAAATCCAACTAAATTAGGTTAATTTACATGAAAAATAAGGCCTATGATGAAATTTTGGTGAATTATGGATCATTGAATTAAAAGTCAAATTTTTGAGAAAAAGTGTTGACCAAGAAGTTCCTGAATTTTCCCTAATGTTATTTGATATGTTTTGGATAATTGTTGTGGCCTAATATGTTCTACATGCTATATGAATTATGCTGATATTTATTTTATGAATTTTGGAGCCCATTTGGTATAGCTGGAAATTTACACAGCGCTATGTGAAGAATGGAATATGTGATAACATGTGTTTTGGAATTACACTATTTGTTATGCTGATATACTGCCTGATTTCTTGACATGGATAATACTGCCTGATTATATGAGTATAGGTTATTTGGTAAAGGACTGGCCAATATATATAGGGCGGACAGGGGGTGAGCTCAAAGGACTAGCCAAAATATAGGGTGGATAGGAGGTGAGCCCTATGTATGTGCTAGAGTTGACCATTGGGTAGCTATTGTTGTATTGGATGTCTAATCTCAAAGATACTTAAAAATATCTAAACCACTAATTTTCGGACTCCAGTACGTACTCATGCTACCGAGATTATTTATGCACAAAGTTGTGTAAGGCAGTTTTTTCCCAAATATACCTATCATGCCTTGATCAAATGATAGGTTGGATGATATATTATTATGGTGTTTTATATGACTTTCCTTAGGTACCCATTAGGGGACGCCTCAGTAAAGGAAGTAGGGGTGAGCCTGCTATGTCATGGCAGTGCAACATGAGTTAGGCTTGAGCCTACCAAAGCCAGTGCGACACGATCTGAGTGTTGGGCCTGGCGGTCTCCAAGGCCTAATGATCAAGAGAGAATAAATATTGTTTGTGATATCTTTTATATTCTATGCATGTAGAAATCTCTTGAATATCTTGCAACTTTGAATATCAATTACGTTAAGACAATTCTTGTATTTTATTCATGTTCTATCTTTAGATGTAATATGCCTGTTCACTTTGCTATTTCGTATTCATGTTAGATATTACTAACCGGTATATCTCTCTATTTATATTGTTCAATAAATTAACTATCTTGCCGTTAAATTTCTTACTATCTGTTAAAATTGCTTGATTCTTCTTCATGGATATTATGTGGTATTAATCTTGTCTATGTTACTAAGAAAATTATTTCTCACTCTATTGTGCTTTATACTTTTCTTAGATGCCGATTTATCAAGTGAGTGGATCCAGTTCCTACTCTGGGGATGGGTTTTCGTCATCCATAATATATGCATCATATCATGTGATGACATTGTTCGTGCTGTACTAGTGTATACGCATCATATCTAGGAATGTGTGGACATCCCCAGTGGGTGGAGTTGACCCTCCTGCTCCTCCATTTGCATGAACAGAGGCCCAGTCGCTGATACTAACCTTTTTGTTTTATGGGAATTTTCTTTTTGAATGGTTATAGGATAGATTCCCTTTTGATGTGATGTGACTTGTATGACCCCGTTCCTTTACGAGGGAACTCTTAAACTAGTTTGTATGAATTACAATGTATTTCTATTATTATCATATTTTGCTATGCCATTAATTAGATTTTATTGTGAAGGAATAATTAAAATAGAAAAAGTAATTAAACTAAAAAAAAAGAAAGATATTAGAAGAGACATTACATCTTTCTCTTCCTTTTGCTCCCTCACCTAGTGTGCCTCTTGGTATAACTCTTGAATGTGTTTTGGACCAAAGGAATGTTGTTTAAGAGAGTGGGCAAAAGTGGGACGTGATTTAAGAGGCTAGGGGTTCATTTACAACATTTTTCAAAATTCTAATTTTGGTCCCTCATCTTAGTTCTTTCCATTTGGGCTCATTACAACTCTTTTTTTAGAGTCTTCTTTTCCATTATAAAATTTAGATTCTCTAATTCATAAAATGCCTTCGGTTTCATCAAAATTAGATTTAAAACCTTATCAAACTATTCGGTCAAAGTTTTGACCAATTGATGACCAAAATCACATACTGGAGGGGTTTTAACCATTTTAGGAGTTCCTATAATTTTTAGGGCTTTTAAGAATCCTAGGAAACTTATTTTTCCCATTTAAAGATCCCTCCTTGAGTTTTCTAAAAGTTTCCTAAAATTATAAAAATGCCACTTGCCTCCATAGCTCTTCGTTTGGCTATTTTGGCTCTGATTTTAGGCTAATCTTAAGTTTTAATCTACATTTTAAGATATTTTAAATAATATCCTAATCCCATTTAAACTTAATTTGCCTTGCTTTAGGGTGCTTTCATACCAATTTATCAGGTTTAGTTCTGTTTTTGAATTACTAGCTATTACATAAATTGGGTTTGTATAATAGGTATATTAGCATTGCTTATTATGTTGCATAATTGACACATTACATCATGTATTACCAAGTATAAGGACTGATTTTATATAATAACTATTTTTCTAGAAATTAAAATGAACCTAATAAAATGAGATAGGATCACCCTAAAGAAAAGTAAATTGAGGCTAATTGAGATTAGAATAATAATGAGAACATCTAAAAATGTAGTTCAAAGCCTAAGGGTAACCCAAAATTAGAGCCAAAATGGCTAAAAGAATTAAATGAATAAAGTAGTGACAAAATCATAATTTAGGTAACTTTTTGAAAACTTAAAGGAGAGAGCTTTAAATGGAAAAATTAAGTTTGCTGAGGGCTCTAAGAACCATAGGAACCCTTAGAATAGCCAAAACCCCACCGGTGTACATTTTAGGTCATCAGTGGACTAAAAATTTGATCGAACAATTTGGTAAGGTTTTAAATCTAATTTGGGTGAAACTAAAAGCATTTTATGATTAAAGGACCTAAATTTTATGATGAAAAAAAGGTTTTTAAAAAAGGTGTTGAAATGAACTCAATTGGAGAAACCAAAGATTTAGGGATGTATTTGAAATTTTTAAATCATTATAACTAGCCTTCCCTTTCTTATATATCACGTCCCACTTTCTCCCTCCATCTAAACCAAATTTCATCTAGCCTAAAAGAGAACTAAGAGCAAGCTTGAGTCGCGCACCAAATAGGAAGCAAGGGAGAAGAAAACAAGGCTTGAAAAGGGTAAGAATTTGTCACTTTTTCATGCTTTTTCCTTCACTAATCTCCTCTTTCTCCTTTCTCTTATCATGGTTTTAATATTTTTAATGGTGGTGATTTGTGGCTGGTTCAGTAAAGGGAAGGGAGAGTTTGAAGGAAACATTGGAAGCTTGAGAAAGTGCATTTAATAAGCTTTAAGAAAAGGTATGTTTTACCATGGATAATTTACTTCTTCTTGGCTTTTCCTTGCATGTATATTTTTGTTAGAATTAGAACACCATGTAGGGAGTTTGATTTTGGCCCAAACTTGATATAAAATGGGGGTTTTAAGCATAAAGAATCATATGAAACAAATAGAACTCAAAAAGAAGCATTTGGTAGTGAGTTATAGGAATTAAGGTTTTGATTGCACCTAGGGATTTATGAAACTTTCTAATGATAATTTAATTTATGTAAAAGTATATTTGAATTCATGAGAGACCAAAAAAGCTTCATGGATGTCAAATTCCCCGAAAAAACAAACAACACTCCATGGGTGCTCCTTTAAGGGTATGTCTCGGCCAAGAGTAATTCCAAGTACCTAGGGAGAGTTTTCTTGATTTTAAGGTTATAAATGGTTTAGATATGAATAATGAATACCAAAGGAGCCATTAGTTTGAATTTAGAAGCCATATTTCAAAAGCTGGAAATTTAGGGTTCCGCTGTGCATAAAGAAGCAAATTGGTATTACGCTCTTCGATTTGAGTTTGTAATAAATCTAATGAGTTTAGATAGAGTCATGTGATGTAGTTGAAGTGAGAAATTAGAGCCATGATAATGAATTGTATAAGTTGCTTCATTATGCTACAATATGGAACCACATGGATGCTATAAGTTAGAATTGGCTTGTGTAGAGTTTATGTGAGGCTAGAGATAGTTCCATTGATGTGTTTGTGTCCTGTTTGATGTGTCTAGGCTAGACAAAGCAAATCTTACCTAAGTGTGTATATGAGGCCAAGAGGAGAAGCTAGGGAACCAAAGAAGAAAAGTTGTGCTTCTTGAGAAAGGTAGATCTTCATCCATTCTTGTATGTATATCTTGGTTGTTTGATTGTCATTGATTGCTTGTATATGTGTTTGAATTATGAAACACGTCGATTGCTATTGGGTTAATGATTTGATGATATTATTTTTCTTAAATTTCTTTGAAAATGTGAGGTGGTTCTTAATGGGTGAGGTTGTGCCAAAAATCCCTTGAATTGGGTGAGGTGAAGCCAAAAGTCCCTAAGTTAGAGTGAGACAAGGCCAAAAATCTCATGGAATGACTGAGGCTAAGTAAAAAAATCCCTAAAATGGGTGAGGCTAATCTAAAAGTCTCAAATACTTGGGTGAGGTAAGACCAAAAGTCCTTAGAGCTTGTTCTTTACCTCGATGGATTTATGTGACTTTACAAATATGATTATGTCGATACTTAGGAGCATTTGATGCATGCTTGCTTTCTTTGACATAATAACATGCCATATATGTATGCTTAAAAGGGTGAATGAGCTATTGAGATTCCTTGAGTCTCACTCTCCCCTATTTTATTGCTAACCATGTCTAAAGAATTCTCAGAGAGCAAGGAATGAAGACTAACAAGTAGAAGTGATGTTACTTTGACAAAGTTTTAGAATATTATGTAATCTAATGTCAAAGTATCGATGTATATGTTATCTATGTAATATAAACCTTCTCACATATGTAAATGCATGAGGTTATGATCCATGTATCATAGTTGGAACCATTTGTACAAAAGAATGAATTTTTTGTATGCATAAGTTATGGAAAATGTGCATATATTGTAACATCCAATTTTCATTAAACAACAAAAACGAGTGCGTTTTCAAAGTAAGTCCCCCAAAATAAATTAGTTAAGGTCCCAAAAAATTTGAGTAATATTCTAGACTCCTAAAAATGAGAATCATAGGCTCAGACGAAAAGAAAAATAGAGCTAGAATGAAGAAAAAATTTTGACAAAAATCTTACGAAACGTAATGGCATTTTCGTAATTTTAAGAAAAATTTGGAATTCACATAGAAGGCCCTTTTAAATGAAAGTATTGAGTTCTCTGGGGTTCTTAGAGGCCCTGAAAACTATGGGAAGCCTCGGGACAGTTAAATCCCCTTCGATGGATATTTTCCAATGTTAGTATACCCAAACTTTGACAGATTCATTTGGAAATGTTTTAGCTTTGATTTGTGTAATTCCAAAGGCATTTTACTAAATTGGGAACCTAAATTTTATAATGGGAAAGACAATTCTCAAAAAGGAGCTAAAGCGAATGAGAAACAAAATTGCCAAGAACCAAGGGTAAAATGGAATTTTTGAAAAGTGTTTCTTCTTCCCACCTATAAATAGGTGGCACCCCACTCTCACACTCACATAGCTTCATATTTTTCTGCCCAAATTTAGAGGAGAGAGCTAGGGTTTAGGCGCACCAAAGGGAGAGAAGAAGAAGGAGAAATCAAGGCAAAAAGGTATGGATTCTTAGTAGTTTTCTATGCTTTCTTTCATCCAAACTCCTTCTCCTCCATTATCCTTTGTCTTCTTTGATTAAAATGAAGTCTAAAAATTTGTTTTAAGGGAGATATTAAGAAGAAAAATCGGATTTGAAGAGAGGAGCTCAAAGAACATAAGATTCAAGTGAGAAAAAGCAAGAAAGTAAGGTAATTTCTTCTCCCATGGTTGCTACCTTTTGTTCCTCTCCTTTCTCCATTTCGCCTTACCTAAGAAACCCTAAGAGGACTTGGTTTTTAGGTAGAACCAAGGGTGATTCTTAGGAAAAGGGGTGTGGAGATTAAGAATATGCAAAGAGAATTAACAAAAAACCATGGGATTTCAAGATGCAATTTCTAGGGTTTCAAGTGTTCCTTCAAAAATCTGATTTGATCTCTTAATTTCTATGCCTAAATAAGTATTTGAATGATCTCCCAAGATCTCTAGAAGTCTCCCTATGTGCTTCCTCCATCGAGGAAACAAAGCAAAGTCCATGGAGAGCAAAACCCTTCATTGTCTTAGCCTAAGGGAGATACCATAGCTAGGGATAGTTTTAAGATTTTCTAAACCCATTTTTGAGTCAAATATGATGAATGAATATGAGAGGAAGCCTTGGAAAAAATTTAGAAACCATAGAAAGTAAGATGGTGCCTTATGTTCTATAATATGACATAAAGAAGCAACATGTAGTTAGACTCTTGGTTTTGATTGTGTGATGACTCCAAGAGTAAAAGGAGTTAAGAATCATATTTGAAAGGAAAGAATGGAGCCTAAAATATATTTGAGGGGTGTTACTTCATTAGGTGCTTTCTTGGAAACATAAAGGGGTCAATGAGTCAAGCTAGAGTTTAAACAAGTTGTGTGGCCTTAAAATTAATTCCATGAATTTAATTGGCTCCCATAAATTATGTTTAGGCTAAGAGAAATCATCCCCACACCTTTGTGTATGTGTGGCCAAAGGAGGGAGCATTGAGTTAAGAGAAAAAGCATGTGTTTGCTTCCAAGGTAGCTCACTCCTCCTTTATGTATATTTTAAACCATGAAAAATGTTCTAGCATGAGTTCTTATGCCATGGTACTATAATGATGCATTATGTTTTACAAATGATGTTTATGATGTTTGCTTTGGTTTGCTTGAGTGTGGTGAGGCCAAGAACCCTTAGCCATCATGAGGATGAGCCAAGAACCCTTAAGATTGGTTAAGACAAAGTAAAGAGTCTCCCAAAAGTGAAGTTGACTCCTAAAAGCAAGGTAGAATCTAAGAACCTCTTAAAGAATGGGTGAGGGAAGTCCAACATTCACAAGTAATTTGGGTGAGGCCAATCCATTTTCTTGGCAAACCTTTATATGATATGTGTGACTTGCTCAAGTGTTAAAATTGCTTCTTGAATGATTGTACATGTCTATATGCCATGCATGCATTTGTAAGACTTGTTTTGCATCTTTTATGTTTGATTGAATGAGAGATTAGCTATTGGGATTCTTTGAATCTCATCCCCTTCTCTCCAATGATCTAACATGCTAGGTGGACCAAGTGGGCAAGGTAATGGAAGCCAACCACCTTGAAGATAAGAGTACGACATTCAAGAGCATCATTTTTGCTACTTTAAGGCCATACAAATGGCAAATGATGTAATCAATAGTTGTATATGTATTATGATGTTATGAACACATGTAATCATGATAATATGTTATGTATAAATGGGAGAATATGTTATGTGACCATTAGAATATGATTTGAGTATGTTATGGCAAACTAACTTCTTTGATGATATTATGGAATTGTGTATAAAGGGATGTGGAATAGCCAAAATGAGATGTATAAGGTTTGGGACCCTTTGGGTAACTCACACATGTCCTAATTATGCTTTTAGACTTGTCCAATAGGTGCCAAACCCCAAGGAAAGCCATTTGGACATTTTGATATCCTATATGAAGCCAAAATTGACTATAATAGAACCCTATATCACTTTTTGTCCAAATGAACTTTCTCCATATGAGATTTGGCATAAAATTAAAGCTTGTTGAGATCTTTTTAGGAAGCTAAAGAATAGAATTTGCAGAGGTCTAGAAAATATTTGATGAATTTTCAAAGTGGGCAAAAATTTTGGTTTTGGTCATGTCACTGTTCACTCATGTTTGAAAATGAAATCTATCACACAAAGCACAAATGATGTCCAATTGCTATGAAATTTTATATAGAGAAACTAGACATTCCTAGTGAATTTTGTCAACTAGAAGCACCTCATTTGGATATCTAGAGAGGGAGATATGAATTTTCAAAGAATTTGTCCAATATCTAGCGCTCCAACTAACCTCAGGTACTGTTTGATTGGATTTCGAGGTCTGAGCATGCCTGAGCTACTCTAGAGTTATTTTTTCCCTCTAGCTAACAACCACTACTTTCCATATTAGTATCATTTGCATAGATTGGATTTTTTTGTAATTAACTAGACATTTTTTAAAATTTGTTACAGAATTTTGTGACAGCACTAGTGAACAGCCAAACCTCTGGATCATTTTGAATGTCAAACATAGTTTTTGTTATGTTTCATAGTCTAGAAATATTTTTTCCATAAATTAGACATGTTTAGCGTTCTAGAATGGCCAAGAATACATGATTTTGATTTTTCTAGAATTAGTTATAATTTTCCAAAATTTGTGACAGAAATGAGAAAAATCTATCCAAATATATATATATATATGTATTTTATGCTTCCCTTTGGTTTCCACAAGATGTAGGCAACTTTAGATGATGTAAATGAGTTTTATTCATGTAATTAATATATGAGAATGTAATGTATAAGCTCATACAACCCACGTGATGCCAAATGAAATTTTTTTACGCAATGCAATGCTAGAAAATGTATTATTTTAATCCCTTTTTTCTTGCTCCTTCATGGAATGTATGATATAAAGCATGGAAATGTGATGGAATAAGCTAGAAATATAAGATGTTAAATATATTGCCAAGTGGATAGGTCCTTTTAAGTTGTATGATGTTTGGGACTTTATGAGATGACCATATATGCTAGAAATTATGTTTTTGGATGTGCGTAAATGGTCACTTGCATTAAGGAATTTCATTTTGGACCATTTGGAGCTCCATGAATGCCATTTTGAGCCATATTTTGCATCTGAACCAAAACTATATCAAATGATCAAATTTTGGCATGAAATTTTATAGGCATATAGACCTCACTCAAAGCTTTTCATAGAGATGAAGAGCATAATTTTTAAAGCTCTATAGAATTTCTTATGATTTTCAAAGCTGGCTAAGTTATGCAGAAATGCCCTATCATTGTTTATTTGGTTACTTTAGGTTTTTTATGTATTTGAGGGGTCAAATGCACTCCAATACTCATGAAATTTTACATGTATATAGTTGGCATTATAAGATTTCCATAACCACCCAATTTGGAGTTGTGTAGCTCAACATATGCAATTCCAAAGTTTTAGATTTGCATATGCATGAAAATTTGATAGTGGTACTGTTTCATTAGATTTTTGTGGCCCAAATGAATTTGTTTTGATCTAAACTTTTTCCAACATGTACTTCATGTCATAATTTCCAGAATTGTATGATTTGAAGCTCTCAAGCTTAAGATATGAATTTTTGAAATTTTGACCGAATTATGGAATGACATGAAAATGGTGTAATGGTGCTAGTATGTGATGCTTGACCCTAAACCCAAATTCCATGCCTTTTTTTATGATATTTATGATTGAACAAGTATATTAAAAATGAAAATTGAGATTGGTAAACTAAAATGATGCAATTAAGCTCAAATAGAGAATTTGTGCTTTTAATGATAGTATTTTCCATTGCTAAAAGTGCTGAATATGAGGAAATTGATACTTTAAGCACATTAAATGTAAAATTTGTGCTTTCTTATTGTGGTATGATATTTGTTAGTATCAAAGCAAAGGTTCAGGCAACCTAGCTTTATTTTTGGCTCTTGAATTACTAGAATGGCATATGTTTACAGTGCATTTGCCCATAATTCAGTTGAATGGGTATATATATGTGTTGCTAAATTGTATTGAATGTTAAGGTTTTGGTTATTTTTCAAACAAAATGGTGAACACAAGAAAGGGTAGCCCAGCTAGGGATAGGGCTAAGTGTAATATCCGGTTCTCTGAAAACCAAAGAAAACGTGAGAAACGTAACGTACGGGTTCTCCGTAAATGAACGAAATTCACTAGATACAAAAGGAAGTCCCCCAAGATGATGTAGTTAAGGTCCCAAAAAATTTGGGAAGCATTCTAGACTTCTAAAAATGAGAATCTCAGGTTCAGATGGAAAGAAAAATGGAGCTAGAATGAAGAAACAATTTCTTACGAAAAGCCTACGAAACATAATGGCATTTTCGTAATTTTGAGCCAATTTTGGAATTCACATAGGAGGGCTTTTTAAATGAAAGTTTTAAGTTTTTCAGGGTTCTCAAAGGCCCTGAAAACTATAGAAACCCCTAGGACAGTTAAAACCCCTCCGGTGGACATTTTCTAACGTTAATTGACCTGAACTTTAACTGATTCGTTCGGGAAGGTTTTAGCTCCAATTTGAGTGATTCAAAAGGCATTTTAGTAAATTGAGAACCTAAATTTCATAATGGAAAATAAAATTCTAAAAAAGAAGTTAAAACGAAGGAGAAACAAAAATGCAAAGTATGAAGGGTAAAATTGGAATTTTTGAAAAAGTCACTTTGCCCTAACTATATATAGGTGGCGCCTCACACTCTCCCTCATTTATCTTCATATTTTCCAGCCACAAACCAGAGGCAAAACCATAGGAGAGTGGCACACCAAGGGAAGAGAAGAAGGAGGAAAAATTCAAGTCTTTAGGTATAGAAATTTGCTTGTTTTTCATGCTTTCTCTCCACCAATCTTTTCTCCTCCTTTTCCCTCTTCTTCTCCATGATTTTTTTGAAGTTTGGAGGTCTGTTTTGAAGGAATAACAGAGGGGAATTTTCGGATTTGAAGAGAAGAGCTTAGAGAAAGCAAGATTCAAGCCAAACTAACTAAGGAAACAAGGTAAAAATGCATTCTATGGTAGCTAGGTTGATGTCCCTTTCTTCTCCATTTTGACCTACACTAAGAACCCTAGGAGGATCTGATTTTAAAGTCCAACCAAGCATGATTCTTAGGTATTTGATGGAGAGGAATAAGAATACGCAAAGAAAACAACAAACTAGCCATTAGAATTCAAGATGCAAAACCTAGGGTTTCTTGTGTACCTTTCAAATTCTGAATTTATTTGATGCTTCCTAGGTCTAATTAAGAGTTTATATGAGTTCTTGAGACACCTAAGATGCTCCCCACAAGCTTCTTCCTTCAAGAAAACAAAGAAAACTCCATATGGCCCAATTGATGCCTATGTCTCGGCCAAGAGGGGTTCTTGTAGGTGGGGGGAGTTTTAAATTTTCCTAAGGCCATTCTTGAGTCATATTTGATGAATGAAAATGAAAGGAGGCCTTGGAAAAAATTTAGAACTCATAGAAAGTGATTTGGTGCCTTAAGTTCCATATTATAACCTAAAGAAGCAACATGGTGCTAGACCCTTTGTTTTAATGATGTGGTGACTCCAAGTGGCTTAAAAGGAGTCAAGAATCATATTTGAGAGGAAAGAATGAGGCCTAGAAATTGTTTGAGAGGTGTTGCTTCATTAGGTGCCAATATGGACCATAATGGAGCCCATCGAGCAATCTAGTGTTTCATCAAGTTATGTAGCCTTAGAATGTGTTTCATGAACCTAATTGGCTCTCATAAATTATTGTAACTAGGCCAAGAGAAACCATCTCCACCAATTTGTGGGTGTGTGGCCAAAAGAGGAGGCTTGAATTTCAAGGAAAAAGTGTGTGATTGTATACAAGGTAGCTTTCTCCACCTTCTCTCATGCATGGATGTGTGTTTAGCTTGTTTTAGAATGTGTGTATGTGTATTTTCAAGCTATGAAAAGTATGCTAGCATGCCTTTATATGCCATGATTCTTGATGCCATGTTATGTTTTCAAATGAATACATGATGTTTGTATGAGTTTACTTGAGTGTGGAGAGGCCCAGAGCTCTTCCCTTTGGTGAGGATGAGCCAAGAACTCTTGAGCTTGGTTGAGACAAAGTAAAGAGTCTCCCAAGAGTAAAGTGGGCTCCCAAGAGTATGGTTAAGTCTAAAACTCTCAAAGAATGGGTGAGGCAAGTCTAAAATCTATGAGGAGAAGTGTGAGGCCAATTTAAACACTTGGTGAGCTCTTGAATATCTTGTATGATTTGTTTATATGCCAAGTTTTCTTTTAAAATGTCCATGACTTCCATTTTCCTCATGCATGCATTTGTAAAGCTTGCTTTGCACATATTATGTATGATTGAATGGGAGATGAGCTATTGAGATTCTTTAAATCTCATCCCCTCCTCTCCAATGATCTAACATGTAAGATGAACCAAGTGGATATGCTAATGGGAGCCAACAACACTAAAGAAAGGAGATTGACAATCATTTGTTTAGCTTTTGCCACTTTAAGACCATGATTGTACCATATGATATATATGATATAGTAAATGGGCTATGAACCTTGAGACATGTATAAATATGCTATTATTTGATGTTTAGATGTATGAAAATGATATATGACCTCTAGCATTTATTTTGAGTATGGAATGCCAAAGTGTGCAATATAGAAGTTTGATGGAAATATGCATAAGTGTGGGTTGAATGGCCAAAATGAAATACATGAGGTTTGAGACCATTTGGGCAGCTCATACAAGTCTTAAATATGCTTTTAGACTTACCCAAAAGGTGCCAACACCAAGGGAAGGCCATTTGGCAAGTTTGGTACCTCATATGGAGCCAAATTTGACCATAATAGAACCCTATATCACTTTTTAGGCAAATGCATTAGTCTTGATCTAAAATTTGACATACAATTAGGTCTCTTTGAGAGATTTTTGGAAAGCTAAAGATCATAATTTTTAGAGGTCTACAGAATATTTTATCATTTTTCAAAGTTGGCAAAATTTATATTTCTGGTTTGCTGCACTATTCATTTGGTACGAAATTGCATTCTGTCACATGAGGCCTACGTGATGTCCAATTGCCATGAAATTTTATACAAAAAAAACTAGACAATCACAGTGACTCATGTCAACTAGAAGCACCTCATTTGGAGGTCTAGAGAGGGAGATATAAATTTTTGAAATTGCAGTCCAGTATCAGTAAAATTGCCCGACTAGAAGTACTTTTCCATTGAATTCAGAGGTCTGGGCTTGATGAACTGATCTAGAGATATTTTTTCTCTTTAGTATACAAAGTTTTCCAGATTGGTATCATTTGCATGGATTGGATATTTGTGGAATTAATTGGACATTTTCAAAGTTTTTTGCAGAATTCTGTGACAGTTCCAGAATTCAGTCAGACCTTTGGACCATTTTGGATGTCAAACGTCTTCTGTGATGAATGTCATGATCAGGGCATATTTTTACTACGAAGTATACATCCAAAGCTTTCCAGAATGACTAAGATTTCATGATTTCAATTTTGTTAGATTTAGTTATGATTTTCCAAAGTTTTGCCCAGAAAAGAGGCAATTTCTAGCCGAGAATGAGTCTTCATGTGCTATGACCCATTTCGGTTTTCATGACTTGTAGGTATGATTTTGGGATGTAAATAAGTTGTAATGATGTATTTAAATATGAGGATGCATAGCATGAGCTCACATGGTCTACGTGACACCAATTGCGAACTTTCATATATGACGCAATACGAAAATGCTCCCATTTTTCGTGCTTTTTCTATGGGAAACCTATATGATTCATAATATTATACCATTTAAAAGTATGAGATGAGCTAGAATTTATGGTGTTACACTAAGGACCCTATGTAGACCATCATAGTTAGATAGGCAACAAATCATGATGGATCAATAACAAGCCATGTTAGAATGATAAGATCGAATTGTGCAACAACAACAGGATGTGATCTAGCAGTTGCAAAATACCCTAGCCAGGTATGAAGAGATGAGGTGAGAAGCCCTTGAACCACAGCCACCAGTTCTTGAAAATGCACCAACACCCCTTTAGGAGCTAGTACAGGCCCAGATATCTATGCAAAAGTTGTTTAATCAGTTTAGAAAGAATGGTCCACCCTCCTTTGATGGAGAATTAGATGTAGACAAAGCTTAGGCATAGATAATGCAGCTTGAGAATATTTTCAAGGTGATGGGGCTGTACATGTGAACAAAAAGCCATACTCGCCATATTTATGCTAGAAAAAGAAGCAGATAGATGGTGTCATAGCACCGAATACATCAAGAAAATGAAGAACATCCCGGTTAATTGGTAGAATTTCTTGGAAGAGTTTTATGAAAAGTATTTTCTACCTCCATTTGAAATCAAAAGGAGACAGAATTCATGGGATTGAAACAAACTAATGATATGTTTGTAGGCTAGTATGTGGCTAAATTCATAGAACTGTCTTGGTATTCCTCTTATCTCTAGAGATGTGATGATGAGCCCTGAAGATGTGAAAGATTTAAGAATGGCTTGAAGCCCCTGATTAGAGATCAAGTGACTCCATGGAGGATTAAAACATTTAATGCTCTTGTGGAGATCAACAAGGTGATTGAAAATAATTTGAATGATAGTTTACCTGTGGTGACTGCAGCTAGTCAGAAAGGGACTCCAGAATCAAAGAGACTAAGACCAAAGGAGAGCACTAGTCTAGCACCTAGCAATAAGAAGAAAGGCAAGGTGTAGTGGAATAGAAGACCACAGAAGGGTAAAAAGGTGCAGCCTAGTAGAACCCAGTTATCCATAGTGATATGTTTCAAATATGGGATGCTAGGGAACATAGCTAGGAATTGCCTTTAGATGGAGATGGCACCTCCATCCAGACCATAGACCTAGGGCAAAATGTTTACCCTTACTCAGCAGGAGGCCAGTGCATTCCCTAATTTGGTCTAAGGTACGATCATAGTGAATGGTTTTCTTGTAATTGTTATGTTTGATTTAGGTGTTAGTCACTCGTTCATATCTTATGATTGTGTAAGGACATTGGGTTTAGTCATTAGTACTTTACCTTATGATTTGTCTATTACCGCCCTTACTAGAGGCCATGTGATTACTTCCCATATGTATTTAAACATTATTGTATAGTTTAACCATTGTTGTACTACATTGATTTGACCTATATGCCCTTCCATGATATTAACTTGATAGTTGGTATAAACTGAATGACTGTGAATGACAATGTGCTTGATTATGAATGTAAAACCATAACCTTACCTACTTGTGAGACCATACCTAGTACTGGGGCTAAGTTATGTTTCCTGACCACTGCTCAGACTCAGAGATATTTAGAACATGGATGCCAAGGGTTTCTAGTTTTTCCCTTTATACAGGCTGAGATAGAGGAAGGGATAAAGGATATCCCTATAGTTAGGAAATTCCTGAAGGTTTTTCCTAAGGATTTTGACATTAGTAGCCTACCTTTTGAGAGAAAGATAGAATTTTCTATTGATATAGTGCTTAGGGCTAGACCAATGTCTAAAGTTTTGTATATGATGGCTCCTACCGAGCTTGTAGAGTTGAAAAAGCAAATTGAGGAATTGTTAGAGAAAGGGTTCATATGCCCTAGTATGTCACCTTGGGGAGCTCCTGTCTTATTTGTAAAAAAGAAAGATGGTAGCCTAAGATTGTGTATAGATTATAGAGAACTTAATAAAGTTACTATTAAGAATAAATATCCTCTCCCTAGAATAGATGATTTGTTAAATCAATTAGTTGGGGCATTTGTATTTTCTAAGATAGATCTTAGATTTGGGTACCACAAATTATAGGTTAAAGCTAAAGTCATCCCAAAGATGGCTTTCAGGATTAAATATAGGCATTATGAGTTCCTGGTGATGCCATTCATACTAACGAATGTGTCGACTATGTTTATGGATTATATGAATAGGGTATTCAGACCATACTTTAATAAATTTGTTATGGTCTTTATTGATGACATTCTTGTATACTCTAGATCATTTAAGAAGTATGAGAGATATTTAAGAATAGTCCTAGAAACCTTAAGAAATAAAAGATTGTATCTCAAACTTAGTAAATGTGAGTTTTAGCTAACCAAGGTCAGATTCTTAGATCATGTCATATCACAGGCAGGGGTTGCAATTGATCCTAAAAAAGTAGAAGCTGTGTTACAGTGGGATAGGCCTAAGACTATCACTGAGGCTAGGAGTTTTTCAGGTTCGGCTGGATATTATAGATGATTCATATAGGGCTTTTCTCAAATAGCTTTACCACTGACAAGGCTAACTAAGAAAGAGACACCTTTTATGTGGGATGATAGATGTGAGGGGAGTTTTGAGCAGTTGAAACTTCGATTGATCACTACCCCTATATTGATTATACCTAACCTTAGTAAACTATTTATGGTTTATAGGGATGCCTTAAGAAAGGGGTTAGGATGTGTATTGATACAATAGGGTATAGTAGTGACTTATGCATCTAGGCAGTTGAAGCCTCATGAAGAGAACTACCCCACACATGATTTAGAGTTAGCTACAATGGTGTTTGCCCTCAAAATCAACAGTTGTTACCTATATAGTGCTATAGTAGAGATTTATAGTGACCATGAGAGTCTTAAATACCTGTTTGATTAGAAAGAATTGAATATGAGACAAAGAAGATGGATGAAATTTTCGAAAGATTATGATTATACTTTGAAATACCATTCAAGTAAGGCCAATGTGATGGCTAATGCCTTGAGTAAGAAATCCATCCATGTAGCTTTTGTAATAATGAGAGAACAGGAACTCATAGAGAAATTTAGGGACATGAATATATCTTGCCATATGGTCTCAAGTAAATTGTTATTAAGTAAAACTTGATTTAAGAGCCCAAATCATAGATGCCCAAAGAGAGGATGAATTCTTAAGGCAAATTAGGAATAAGATTTCCTAGGGTAGGACCTCAGAGTTAGAGCATTTGAGGATGGTATGATAATGTATTGAGATAGAATCTATGCGCCTAACAAGATATAATTGAGAGAGAAAATTTTAAAAGAGGCATACAAGAGCAAGTATACTATCTATCCAAGTGCCACCAAGATGTATCAGGGTCTGACAAGAATATTCTGGTGGCCAAAAATGAAAAATGATATAGCTAACTATGTGTGTAATATCCGATTTTTGTCAAATGATAGAAATGGATATATTTTCAAAGCAAATCCCTTGACATGAATTAGTTAAGGTCTCAAAAAATTTAAGTAGTATTTTAGACTTCTAAAAATAAGAATCCCAGGCTCAAACGAAAAGAAAAACGAAGCTAGAATAAAGAAACAAATTGTAATGAAACGTTGACGAAACATAATGGCATTTTCGTAATTTTGAGCAAATTTTAGAATTCTTATAGGAGAGCTTTTTAAATAAAGTTTTTGAGTTCTTTGGGGTTCTTAGAGGCCCTGAAAAACCATAGAAAGCCCCGAGACAATTTAAACCCCTACAGTGGGCATTTTCTAATATCGGTTAAGTTGAACTTTGATGGATTCATTTGGAAAAGTTTTAGCTTTGATTTGAGTAATTCCAAAAACATTTTATTAAACTGAGGATTTAGATTTCATGATAGAAAAGATGGTTCTTAAAAAGGAGCTAAAATGAGTCAGAAACGAAAATGCCAAGACGAAGAAATGAGATTGGAATTTTTGAAAAGTTCTTCCTAACCTAGCCATATATATATGTTATGCCCCACCTCCTTCTTCATTTAGTAACATTTGTTTCTGCCCTAAACCAGAAAAGAGAGCTAGGGTTTGAGGCACACAAAGAGGAGAAGAAAGGAAGGAGAAAAATAAGGAAAAAGATATGGATTTTCTTGGTTTTTCATGCTTTCTCTTGAGCAAACTCCTTCTCCTCCATCTTACCTTCTTTTCCAAGATTTTATTGAAGTTCTTGGATCTATTTTGAGGGCAGAACAGAGGTGGAATTTTCGAATTTGAGGAGAGGAGGCCAAGGAAAGGAAGAATCATCCAAGAAATTAAGGAAAAACAAGGTAAATCTTTATTCCATGGTAGCTACTCCTTCTTCCCTTCTTCTCCTTGGTATCCCACCTAGGGAACTTCAACAAGGCATGGATTTTGGGTAGAACTAAGGGTGAATCTTAGGGAATTGAGTGTGGAGAATAAGAATATGCAAAGAAAACAACAAACTAGCCATTAGAATTTAAGATAGAAAACCTAGGATTTCAAGTGTCCCTTGCAAAATCTGATTTGATACAATAAGTCCTAGGCCTAAATGAGTGTTTGGATGAACTCCTAAGATCCCTAGAAGGCTCCCTATATGCATCTTCCACTAAGAAAACAAAGCAAACTATATGGGTGCCAAGAAGAAGCATAGCATCGGCCTAAAAGGTTCAAGGCACCTAGGGATAGTTTTAAAATTTTCCAAGCCCATTTTTTAGTCATACATGATGGGTGAAGATGAGGGGAAACCTTGGGAAAAATTTAGGAGGCCTAGGGAATGAATTGGTATTATAAGTTTCATAATATGACCTAAAGAAACAACACCTAGTTAGGCTCTTTGTTTTAATTGTGTGATGACTCCAACAGGCTTAAAAGGAGTCAAGAATCATAAATGAAAGGAAATAATAGAACCTAGAACTCAATTGATAGATGTTGCTTCATTAGGTGCATTTTAGAACCATAAAGGGACTATTAGACCAAGTTAGTGTTTAAGGAAGATGTATAGCTTTAGAAATGATTCCAAAAGCTTAATCGGCTTCCATATATTGTGTTTAGGCCAAGAGAAACAAATCCTACACCCTTGTGTGTGTGAGGCCAAAGGAGAGGATTCAAGATTCAAGGGAAAGTATTCAAGTTAAAAAGTAGCTCTCTCCACTTTCTCTCATGCATAAATGGGTGCTTGCCTTGTCCTTGAATGTGTGTATGTGTGTTTTAAACCATGAAAAGTGTTCTAGCATATGCTTATATCCTATGGTACCATGATGTTGTATTATGTTTTCAAATGATGTTTAGTATGTTTACTTTGGTTTGCTTGAGAGTGGTGAAGCCATGAACCTTCTAGTCATGGTGAGGATGAGCCAAAAACACTTGAGAATGGTTGAGACAAAGTCTAGAGTCTCCTAAAAGTAAGGCTTAGTTCAAGGCCTTTAAGAAAAAGGGTAAGGCAAGCCTAATAACCTTGAAGAGAATGGGTGAGTCTAATCCATTTACTTGGCAAGTCCATGTATGCCTTATATGATTTGTTCAAATGCTAAGAATGCTTCTTAAATGATCATACATTCCATGATGCCCATGCATGTATTTTTAAGACTTGAATTGCATTCTTTATGTATGATTGAAAGGGAGATAACCTGTTGGGATCCTTTGAATCTCATTCCCTCCTCTCCAATGTCTTAACATACTAGGTGGATCAAATGAGCAAGGAAATGGAAGCCACCAAGTTGGGAGATGAGAGATTGACAACAAAGTGCCTAGTTTTACTTCTTTTGTAGCCATACAAATGGCATATGATGTAATCATATGATGAAATTGTTGTATAATCATTTGAACATATATAATTACCCAAATGTTTGATGCATGTATGAGTTTTGGTGCCAAATGAATGGTAATGTATATTTTGGGTAGTGAATGGCAATTTCAAGTGTATGCATTCTTGTGTCTGACATGGGGTGAGAGAGTGAGTTTTAAATTTTTGGGTTTGTGCATCTTTGAGACAAGTTTATAGATCATTTTGGTACTTTCCCACATACTCAAGTGGCCATGGTTGCCTTAGAAGCTAAAACAGACCATTTGGACCCCTTATGAAACACAAAAATGACCATTATGCAACCCAATGTCAAAATCTAAGCAAATGGATGAATTTGCCTATGAAATTTGGCATGCATATAGATATTATCTAGATACATTTGGGAAGCTAAAGATCAAATTATTTGGAGCTCTGTGAAATTAATTATGATTTTTCAAATTTGGCATTTTTTTGTTGAACTGATGTATACATTATTTATTTGGCCAGTAACTTGGGTTGTGTCATTTAAGGGTCAAATGATATCCAATGCTCATGAAATTTTACAAACATAAAATATACATGATAAGCTTTCCATGGCCCACCAATATCACCCTAATTAGACCTCTGAGTAGAGAGATATGAAAATTTGAAGTTGGAGGATAGTACCAATAATGATAGTCGACCTCTGGTACTATTCCATCAATTTCTAATGGCTAACAGCCTCTTTTTGGCCTAGAATTATTTTTATCATAAGTTAGACATCTGTAGCTTTTTATAATGGTAAAGTATGCTTGATTTTTATTTTTTTATAATTAGTTATGATTTTCTAAAATTTATGATAATAACCTAGAAATTTAACTCGAGGCTGCACCATTGATTTTCATGTATACTATCCACTTACACGAGTTCTAGGACACTTCTTGGGATGTTTATGAGTTGTAATTGTGTAATTAATTATGAAAATGAGATAAATGAGTTTATATGGTCCACGAGACGTCAAATGAAAAATTTATCCACTACGCGACGCCAAATAATTGAATATTTTTAATGTTTTTCTTTGGAAACTTGTGTAATTCTTGGAAATGAACTTAGACAAGGAATGAAATGAGCTATATAAATATGGTGTTACAATTTGGCTATATATTTGGTATGCCAAATGGTCAAAATAGAACATCAGAAACGAGCTGGATTATTACAACCCTTAGATATCCTTAAGTGACAATGATATAGTATAGTTATGAATTTTATTATAAGGTTACCCATAACATCCTCCATATATGATGCTATTTGGATAATTATTGTTAGATTGATAAAGTTTACACACTTTTTACCTCTTAGGGCTACCTATGCCTTAGATAAATTAGCCTAGTTATACATAAGAGAGATAGTGTGACTTCGTGGAGTATCCAATAGCATAGTATTAGTTAGAGACCCTAAGTTCACATCAAACTTCTAGAGATCATTTCAGACTGCTTTAGGGACTTGGTTAAGGTTTAGTACTACATATCACTCCAAAACAGATGGTCAGACTAAAAGGACTATCTAGACCTTAGAAGACATGTTGAAGGTGTAATGTCCAGTTTTCATTAAACGACAGAAATTGGCGCATTTTCAAAGCAAGTCCCCTAAAATGAATTAGTTAAGATCCCAAAAAATTTGAGTAACATTCTAGACTCCTAAAAATGAGAATCCTAGCCTCAAATGGAAGAAAAAATAGAGCTAGAATGAAGAAACAAATTTTGATGGAAACCTTACGAAATGTAATGTCATTTTTATAATTTTGAGCAAATTTTGGAATTCACATAGGAGGGCTTTTTAAATGAAAATTTTGAGTTCTCTGGGGTTCTTAGAGGCCTTGAAAATCATGGGAAGCCCTGGGATAGTTAAATCCCCTTCGGTGGATGTTTTCCAACGTCGGTGCACCCAAACTTTAACAGATTTATTTGGGAAGGTTTTAGCTTCAATTTGAGTGATTCCAAAGGCATTTTACTAAGTTGGGAACCTAAAATTCATAATGGAAAAGATAGTTCTAAAAAAGGAGCTAAAATGAAGGAGAAACGAAAATACAAAGAATGAAGGGCAAAATTGAAATTTTTGAAAAAACCATTTTCCTACCCCTATATATAGGTGGCGCCCCACTTTCTCCCTCACTTAGACTCAGAATTTTCTGCCTAATTTTAGAGGAGAGCTCTAGGGTTTTAGGCACATAAGAAAGGAAGAAGAAGGAGGAGAAATCCAAGCTTAAAGGTATTCTTCCATGGTAGTTTTCATGCTTTCTTCCATCTTAACCTCCTCTCCTTCATTCTCCTTTGTTTCCTTTGATTAAAATGAAGTTTATAAATCTGATTTAAGGGAGGAACTCAAGGTAAATTCTGGATTTGAAGAGAGAAGCTTGGAGAAAGCAAGATTTAAGCAAGAATAAGCAAGGAAACTAGGTAAGTTCTCTTCCTATGGTTGCTATATTGATCCTCCCTCCTTCTCCATTTCTCCTAACCCTAGAAACCATAGGAGGATCTGATTTTTAGGTAAAAAAAACATGAATCTAGGGGAAAAGGATATGGAGATTAAGAATATGCAAAGGGAATTAACAAAAAACCATTAGATTTCAATATGCAAATTCTAGGGTTTTGTGTGCACCTTGTAAAATCTGAGTTTGTATGATGATTCCTAGGCTTAAATAAGAGTTTAAATGAGCTTCCAAGATCCCTAAGAGGTTCCCCATATGTTTCTTCCATTGAGAAAACAAAGAAAGCTCCATGAAGGCCAATAAGCTCCATAGTCTCGGCCAAGTAAGGGTAGCTAGAGAGAGTTTTAAAATTTTCTAAACCCATTCTTGAGTCATGTATGATGAATGAAAATGAAGGGAGGCCTTGGAAAAAATTTAGAACCATAGAAAGTGAGTTGGTGCTTTAGGTTCCATATTATGACCTAAAGAAGCAACATGTAGTTAGGCTCTTTGTTTTAATTGTGTGATGACTCCAAAAGGTTTAAAAGGAGTCAAGAATCATACTTGAAAGGAAAGAATAGAGCCTAGAATTTATTTAAGGGGTGTTACTTCATTAGGTGCAATTATGGACCATAATAAAGTTATAGGCCAATCTAGTGTCTAAACAAATTGTATGGTCTTAGAATTGAGTTCATGAACTTAATTGGCTTCCATAAATTATGTCTAGGCCAAGAGAAACCATCTCCACAAGTTTGTGTGTGTGTGGCCGAAAGAGAAAGCCTTGATTCAAGAAGGAAAGTGTGTGATTGTGTACAAGGTAGCTTTCTCCACCTTCTCTCATGCATGGATGTATGCTTAGCATGTCTTATAATGTATATATGTGTATTTTTAAGTCATGAAAAGTATGATAGCATGATTTCATATGCCATGGTTTTATGATGACATATTATGTTTCATATGATGTTTTGATGTGTGCCTGGGTTTGCTTGAGTGTGGTGAGGCCAAGACCTTTAACTATGGTAAGGATGAGCCAAGAACCTTTAAGATTGGTTGAGATAAAGCAAAGAGTCTCCCAAAAGCAAAGTGGGCTCCCAAGAGCATGGTTGAGTCAAAAAATGCATTAAAGGATGGGTGAGGCAAGTCCAACATCCACAAGAAATTAGGTGAGGCCAATCTACTTGCTTGGCATGGCAAGCTTGGTATGCTATGTACGACTTTCTTAAATGATGAAAATGCTTCTTGAATGTTTGCACATGTTTATATGATCATACATGCATTTATGAGACTTGCTTGCATCTATTATATATGATTGAATGGGAGATGAGCTATTGGGACTCTTTGAATCTCATTCCTTCCTCTCCAATGATCTCACATGCTAGGTGGACTAAGTGGACAAAGTAATGGAAGCTAACCACCTTGAGGATGAGAGGATGACAACAAAATGTAAAGTTTTTGGTTCTTTAAGACCATAGATATGTCAAATGATGTAATCCAATGATGTGTATGCTCTATGACCTCTTAGACATGTGTAATTATGATAATATGTGATGTATAAATGAAAGAATGTGATATGTGAATGCTAGAATGTAAATTAAGTATGTAATGTTAAGTTATGTTTCTTGAAAAGTTGATGTAAGTGTGCATGTGTGTGGATGAAGTGGCCAAAATGAGATGCATGAGCTTTGGGACCATTTGGACAGTTCACAAAAGTCCTAATTATGCTTTTAAACTTTCCCAAAAGGTGCCAAAACTCAAAGAAAACCATTTGGACATTTTGGTACCCTATATGGAGTCAAAATTGGGCATAATGGAACCTTATATCACTTTTTAGCCAAATGAGCTCTTCTTGATCTAATATTTGGCATGAAATTAGATCTTGTTGAGAGATTTTTTTAAAGATAAAGAAAATAATTTTCAAAGGTCTATAGAATATTTGATGAATTTTCAAAGTTGAAAAATTTTTTGGTTTTGGTCGTATCATTATTCACTCTGGTTCGAAAATAAAATCTGTCACACAGGGCTCAAATGATGTCCATTTGCCATGAAATTTTATACAAAGAAACTAGAAATTTCTAATGACTTGTGCCAACTAGAAGAACCTCATTTGGATGTCTAGAGAGGGAGATATAAAGTTTTAAAAATTCTGTCTAGTATCAGGAACTTCACTCGACCTCAGTTATTGTTTGATTGGAGTTTGAGCTCTAGACATGCCTGAGCTAGTACGGAGTTATTTTTTCCCTCTAGATAACATCCATAGCTTTCTAGATTGATATAATTGGTATAGATTGGATTTTTTTTTGAATTAATTGGACATTTTTTAAATTTACTACAGAAATCTGTGATCGTACCAATGGGCAGTTTGACCTCTGGACCATTTCAAATGTCAAACATCCTTTGTGATGGATATTATGGTCTGGACATATTTTTAGTATGAAGTAGAAATTAGTATCTTTCCAAAATGTCCAAGAATGCTTGATTTTTAATTTTTTGGAATTAGTTATGAATTTCCAAAGTTTAGTCAGAAAAAAGCCAAATTCTAGCAAAAAATATGCATGAGTATTTTGAGCTTCCTTTTGAATTCCATGAGTTGTAGGCCACATTTTATGATGCAAATGAGTTGCATTCATGTAATTAAATATTAGAATATATGGTATGACATTGAATAAAATTTTAATACATGACGCAACACAAAGAAATGTATTATTTTAATGGATTTTCTTATTTCTCCTCATGGAATGTATCATATGAGCATGAAAATGTGATAGAGATGATGATGAGAGACCCTCTAGGAACCTTGTCCTAGGAACCTTCAATAAGATGACACTTTGCCCGAGACCGGCTAGAATACAAGAATGTTGGTCAAAGGAAAGACCCTAAGAGAACTTGTCTCTTAGAACCCTAGCCTCAAGACGCCACAAAGGAAGACCAATCCTTTGATAAGTCACGTGAACTCTCAGAGAACACAAAGAAGCAAAAAGCCTCACAAATAATTGAATAATACTCAATTTCATTCATGTGTAAAATAGAGTACAATAGGAAGCCTTTTATAGGCAAAATTTTCTAGAGTCCTAATTAAAGTAAAACTTTAAAACCTGATTAGAAATATTTTAAATGATACCTAATATATCCTAATTAGATTAGGATACTAATTTTAACTTAATCTCCAAGATAAGCTCTTTGACCAAGTTCAAAAAAATAATAAAATAATAAAAAACAAAATTTCAAAAAGAATCCTAGTCAAAACTAATTAACTTCTTTAAGTTATCACATGGGATGCTTATGCTTCATTAAAAATCACATGGTTGTCACATGATTCTTAATCTCTTGCAATTGGACTCCAATTGGGCCTTAGCATTCCTCTTGTATGTGTATAACTACATTGGGCTTCCACTTGGACTTCCACTTTTGCATCTTTAAGGAGATCTTGATCAAATATGGATCGTGGGCTATAAACTTGGGTTGACGTCCAACATAGAGATTATTTTGAACTCCTTGAAGTTTTTGGACATATACTAGCACAATTTGGGCCTCTTGAGCATGGGCCATCTCTTTATGAGCTATTTGGACTTGAATCATACCCTTTTGAATGATTTGAGTTTCTTGATGGATGAGGGCTTCTCGAACTTGTAGTGTTCTAATGGGCATGCCTACTGGTATTATATCATTCCCTCCCTCTTTGAAAAGATTCATCCTCGAATCTTCGCCATTAGGTGGATTCTTAGGAAACAAAATTAGGCAATCACAACTCTTTTCAATGCTAGTTGAAGATAAGAGCCCATTGGGTGGCTTCTTTGAAAACAAATTTCCACATATCTGCAAGGAGCTATAATCAACAATAGGCAAAGATGGGTTAAGGTTGTTAGTAGATAAACAAATATCCTTATACACACTCTCAACCTCTCTTTTTTCATCAAACAAGCTCACACTCATGCTTTTCTCACTTTTCTCACTATTCTCACAACTCTCTTCCTCTTTCTTTTCACTCACACTCTTTTCTTTTTCAATTTCATCTTTTTCTCTCTCTAACACATATTCTCTCTCTTTTTCTTTTGTTCTCTCCTTTTCTTTCATTTTGTATGCTTGTACTATTCTTATTTGATCCTTATAAGCATCCATAGGATCAAGAGGTACTAATACATGATTTTTTTCATTGAATACAAATGAATAGCAATAGCAATATTTGTGCTTATGCTTGACATATTTAGCTTTTCTCACGTGTTTCCATGGTTTACCAAGCATAATATGTCCATCATACATTGGAGCTACATCACATAACACTTTATCATGATATTTACCAATAGAGAAAGAAATCAAAACTTGCTTATTAACTTTAAATTCGGCACTACCCTTCAACAAGGTATAGGGTCTAGGATGCTTTATAGTAGGCAAGTTTAATTTCTCAACAAGTAAGGTACTAGCAACATTTGTGTAGCTACTATTATCAATGGTCATGCTGCAGACTTTCTCTTTTATAAGGCATCTAGTATGGAAATCAGGGGATGCCTTTTCCTTATCTTGTCTTGTAGAGTTGATATTGGATTGGAATGCATCCAACCTTGCACAAGATTGCTTGAATCGCTCTTTGTTAGCCTCTTCAAGGAATTTGTACTCATTGGACATCTTATCACCTGAAAAGTTAGTCAAAGAAAGATAGAAGGAATAGGACCTCACGCACTCTTCTCACGTGTTTACACTCAAAAGATGATAAGTTCACTCGTGTTTAACTCTCTTTTTAGCTTTTTCTTTAATGTTAACGCTCTTTCCTTTTACCACTCAATAATTTGCTTCTTACAAGTGTTCTAAGCAAGTCACAAGCAAATCAAATGAAAAGATCAGATTAGTGGCAATCAAAAAACTAGAATCCTAAAATGTAAATTCCCAAAGAATCAAACAAAGGAAAAAAAAAGGTGTGTAACAAAAAGGAAAAAGAAGGAGTAAGGGAAGGTCTGGAAGGAAAGAGATGAAAAGAAAAAAAAAATCTGAAAATAAGAAACCTTAAGAATAGAAAACTACTTGCAATTCAAGTTTCGAACAATTAGGAAACAATATCCTTTCTTGAATGCAAATAGGTAAGTAGAAAACTTGGTAGCCACTTAATGCAATTAAATTAGGAAACAAACTCTAATTAGGAAATTGACTCCAATTAGGAAACTTACTCCAATTAGGAAATTGACTCTAATTAGGAAACTAACTCCAACTAGGAGATTGACTCCAATTAGGAAATTAACTCCAATTAGAAAATTGACTCTAATTAGAAAACTAACTCCAACTAGGAAATTGACTCTAATTAGGAAATTAATTCCAATTAGGAAATTGACTCCAATCTTGCTTTTACTTTTGAATTGGCACAACTTGCAATTTTGAATTCTGCAATCTGAATTTTTTTTTTCAGTCTTTTTTTTTTCTTCTTTTTTTTTTTGAATTTTTTTTTTTTGAGGATGGAGGAACACAACAATGGAAGACAAAAGAAGATAGAAGAAAAAGATGAAGATGAAAAGGATTAATGGAAAGAGAGAAAGTATGAAGAACAATGAAAGGGAAAACACAAAAATACTAGCGACCAAAGCTCTGATACCAAATGATGAGAGACCCTATAAGAACCTTGTCCTAGGAACCTTCAACAAGATGACACTTTGCCCGAGACCGGCTAGAATACAAGAATGTTGGTCAAAGGAAAGACCCTAAGAGAACTTGTCTCTTAGAACCCTAGCCTCAAGACGCCACAAAGGAAGACCAATCCTTTGATAAGTCACGTGAACTCTCAGAGAACACAAAGAAGCAAAAAGCCTCACAAATAATTGAATAATACTCAATTTCATTCATGTGTAAAATAGAGTACAATAGGAAGCCTTTTATAGGCAAAATTTTCTAGAGTCCTAATTAAAGTAAAACTCTAAAACCTGATTAGAAATATTTTAAATGATACCTAATATATCCTAATTAGATTAGGATACTAATTTTAACTTGATCTCCAAGATAAGCTCTTTGACCAAGTTCAAAAAATAATAAAATAATAAAAAAACGAAATTTCAAAAAGAATCCTAGTCAAAACTAATTAACTTCTTTAAGTTATCACATGGGAAGCTCATGCTTCATTAAAAATCACATGGTTGTCACATGATTCTTAATCTTTTGCAATTGGACTCCAATTGGGCCTTAGCATTCCTCTTGTATGTGTATAACTACATTGGGCTTCCACTTGGACTTCCACTTTTGCATCTTTAAGGAGATCTTGATCAAATATGGAGCGTGGGCTATAAACTTGGGTCGACGTCCAACATAGAGATTATTTTGAACTCTTTGAAATTTTTGGACATATACTAGCACAATTTGGGCCTCTTAAGCATGGGCCATCTCTTCATGAGCTATTTGGACCTGAATCATACCCTTTTGAATGATTTGAGTTTCTTGATGGATGAGGGCTTCTCGAACTTGTAGTGTTCTAATGGGCATGCCTACTGGTATTGTATCAGATGAACTAGAAATTATGGTGTTATAGAAGGCATGTATACTAGAAATAAGGAAAAATTGGGATGTATATTTTCCTTTAGCTGAGTTTGCATACTATAATAGTTGCCATTCCATTATACATATGGCCCCTTATGAGGTTTTATATGGGAGAAAGTGTAAATAACCACTATGTTAGGTTGAGCTAGGTGAGAGGAGCTTAATTGGACCTGAGATAGTAGACCAGACCACTAGATATATAGAGATGATTAAAAAGATACTCCTTATAGTCTATAGTAGGTAGAAAAGTTATGTTGATAAGAGACTAAAGACCATCTATCCATTCGAGTATCTTCAGTTACTGGTATGGGTTAGTCTATTAAGATAAGAAAGCTCAGTCTTAGGTATATTAGTCCATTTAAGATCTTTAAAAGAATTGGACTCATTACATATCGTGTGGCCTTACCTCCTAACCTAGCTCATATATATAATGTATTCCATGTCTCTAGTTGAAAAAGTACTTACCAGATCCCTCACATGTCATAGAATATAAGCATATTCAATTACAACACAACCTTTCTTATATGACGACACTAGAGAAAATTATTGATACCAAGATTAAATAGCTAAGAAACAAAAGCATTCCTTTGGATGAAAGTAGTCTGGAAGGATCTATCTTCTATTGAGGCAACCTGAGAACTAGAGGATGACATGAGGAAGTAACATCCCTAACTATTCAACTAAGGTATGTATCTCACATTTTAAGAACAAAATTTATTTTAGGGGGAGTGAAATATAATAATCGATTTTCTAGAAATTGAACTGAACCTAATAAAATGAGATACAATCACCCTAAAGCAAAGTAAATTAAGGCTAACTGAGCTTAGAATAATAATTACAATATCTAAAAATGTAGGATAACCTAAAATCAAACCAAAATGGCTGAATGAATTAAATGAATAACGTAATGGCAAAATCACAATTTCGGATAATTTTTTAAAAACTCAAATGAGAGAACTTTAAATGAAACAATTGAGTTTTTTTAGGCTTTTAAAGGCCCTAAAAACTATAGAAACCCCTAGAATGCCAAAAACCCCTCCGATATACATTTTAGGTCATTAGTTGATTGAAAATTTGACTGAACGGTTTAGTAAAGTTTTAAATCCAATTTGGATGAAACCAAAGACATTTTATGAATTAAAGAACCCAAATTTTATGATGAAAAAAATAATTCTAAAAAGAAGTAGAAATGAGCTCAATTGGAGAAACCAAAGATTTAGGGACATAATTGAAAATTTTAAATCATTATAACTAGCCTTTCCTTTCTTATATATCACATCCCAATTTTGTAACACCATATATTTCTAGCTCATTTCACAATATTCCCATGCTTTACATTCATAAATTCCATGAAAGAGTAAGAAAATGGAATTAAAATAATGTATTTCTTTATGTTACATCGTATATGAAAATTCTATTTGGTGTCACGTGGACCATGTGAGCTCATACATCACATTCTCATATTTAATTACATGAATATAACTCATTTGCATAATCAAAAGTGGCTACATCTCGTGGAACTCAAAGGGAAGCTTAAAATACACATATATATTTTTGACTAGATTTGCCCTCATTTTTGCCACAATTTTGGAAAATCATAACTAATTTTAGAAAAATTGAAATTATGCATTCTTGGCCATTTTGGAAATCTACACATGTCAAATTTATGCTAAAAATATGTCCAGACCATAACATCAAACACAAAGGGCGTTTGACATTTGAAATTGTCTAGAGGTTAGGCTATCTACTGGTGCTATCATAGAATTCTACAGTAAATTTTAAAAATTTCCAATTAATTCCACAAAATTGAAATTCATACAAATGATACCAATCTATAAATATGTGGTTGTTAGCTAGAGGAGAAAAATAACTTTAGACCAGTTCAGTGTTCCCAGACCTCAAAACTTAATCAAATAATAACTGAGGTCAGCTGAAGTTCCTGATACTAGATAGATTCTTTGAAAATTCATATCTCCTTCTTTAGACATCCAAATGAGGTTCTTCTAGTTGGCACAAGTCACTATGAATGTATAGTTTCTCTATATAAAATTTTGTGGCAATTGGATATCATTTAAGCCCTGTGTGACAGATCTCATTTTTAGACCTGAGTGAATAGTGACATGACCAAAACCAAAAAAATAACCAACTTTGAAAATTCACTAAATATTTTGTAGACCTACAAAAATTTTATTCTTTAGCTTTCCAAAAACCTCTCAACAAGATCTAATTGCATGCCAAATCTCAGATCAAGAAGAGCTCATTTGGATAAAAAGTGACATAGGATTCTATTATGGTCAATTTTGACTCCATATAGGATACCAAAATGTCCAAATGGCTTTCCTTGGGGGTTGGCACCTCTTGGGCAAGTCTAAAAGCATAATTAGTACTTGTGTGAGCTATCCAAATGGTCCCAACCCCCATGCATCTCATTTTGGCCATCTCACCTACACTTATACACAATTACATAAACTCATTCAAGAAGCTACATTGTCATAACATAGTTAAATTGCATTCTAATGGTCTCATAATATATTCTTCCATTTATACATGACATATTATCATAATTAATTTACATCATTTGACATCAATATGGCTTTAAAGGACAAAAACTATGCATGTTTATTCAAGCTCTCATCTTCAAGGTGCTTGGCTTCCATTACCTTGCACTCTTAGTCCACCTAGCATGTTAGATCATTGAGAGGAGGAGATGAGATTCAAAGAATCCCAATAGCTCATCTCCCATTCAATCATACATAATGAATGTAAAACAAGTCTCATAAATGCATATACGGTCATGTTGACATGTGCAAACATTCAAGAAGCATTTTCATCATTTGAGAAAGTCATACATAACATACAAAGGCTTGCCAAGCAAGTGGATTGGCCTACCCAATTTCTTGTGGATGTTGGACTTGCCTCACCCATTTTTTAAGAGATTCTTAGACTCAACCATGCTTTTGGGAGTCAATCTCACTTTTGGGAGACTTTTTACTTTATCTCAACCAATCTTAAGGGTTCTTGGCTTGTTCTCACCATGGTTAAGGGTTCTTGGCCTTACCACACTCAAGCAAACCTAAGCACACAAAGCATCATATGAAAGCCTATTGTAACATTATGGAACCATGGAATCAAAGTCATGCTAGAACACCTTTCATGGATTAAAAATACACGTACACACATTCAAAGACAAATAAAGCAAACAATCAGGCATGAGAGAATGAGGAGTGAGCTACCTTGGATACAATTACACACTTTTTTTCTTGAATCCAAGCTCCCTTCTTCGGCCACACACACACAAAAGTGTGGTGATGATTTCTCTTGGCCTAAACGTAATTTATAGAAGCCAATTAGGTTCATGGAATCAATTTTAAGGCCACACAACTTGCTTAAATGCTAGCTTGACTTATAACCTCATTGTGGTTCCATAATTGCACCTAATGAAGCAACACCCCTCAAATAAATTTTAAGCTCCATTCTTTCCTTCCAAATATGATTCTTGACTCCTTTTAAGCCTCTTGGAGTCATCACACAATCAAAACCAAAAGCCTAACTATATGTTGTTTCTTTAGGTCATATTAGGGAACATAAAGCACTAACTCATTCTCTAAGTTTCCTCATTTTTTCCTAAGTCTCCCTCTCATATTTATTCATTATATATGACTCAAAAATGGGTTTAGAAAAATTTAAAACTCTCCCTAGGCACCCAAACCTAGTTAGGCTGAGACTATGCATAACTTTGTCCTCCTTGGACTTTGCTTGGTTTTCTTGAAGGAGGAAGCACATGGGAAGACTTCTAGAGATCTTAGGAACTCATTTAAACTCTTATTTAGGCCTAGGAATTATTGTACAAAATCATATTTTACAAGGTGTACTTGAAACCCTAGAAGATGCATCTTGAAATCTAATGGCTTTTTGTTAATTCCCTTTGCATATTCTTAATCTCCACACCCTTTTTCCTTAGAATGACCCTTGGTTCTGCCTAAAAATTAAAACCCCCTAGGGTTTCTTAGATGAGGCAAAGTGGAGAAGGGAGGAAACCAAAGGTAGCAACCATGGGAGGAGAAATTACCTTGTTTTTTTGCTTTTTCTCACTTAAATCTTGCTTTCTCTAGACTCCTCTCTTCAAATCAGAATTTTCTCCTAAGTTTCTCCCTTAAAACAGATTTTTAAACTTCATTTTAATTAAAGGAAACAAAGGAGAATAGAGGAGAGGTTTGGATGGAAGAAAGCATGAAAAACTACCAAGAAAGCATACTTTTTACCTTGATTTTTCTTCTGCTTCTTCTTCCTTTAGCATGCCTAAACCCTATCCTTCTTCTCTGAATTTGGACAGAAACAATTGTGTCTAAATGAGTGAGGAAGGGTGGCACCACCTATTTATAGGTGGAGGAAAATAGCTTTTTCAAAAATCCCATTTTGCCCTTCATTTTTGGCATTTTTGTTTCTCCTTCGTTTTAGCTCCTTTTTTAGAACCTTCTTTTCCATTATAAAATTTAGGTTCCCAATTTAGTAAAATACCCTTAGAATCACTCAAATCGAAGCTAAAACCTCCCCGAACAAATCTATCAATGTTTAGGTACACCGACGTTGGAAAACGTCCACTAGAGGGGATTTAACTGTCTCAGGGCTTCCCATGGTTTTCAAAACTTCTAAGAACCCTGGAGAACTCAAAACTTTCATTTAAAAAACCCTTCTATGTGAATTCCAAAATTTTCTCAAAATTATAAAAATACTATTACGTTTCGTAAGATTTCTATCAAAATTTGTTTCTTCATTCTAGCTCCATTTTTTCCTTCTGTTTGAGGCTAGGATTCTCATTTTTAGAGTCTAGAATGTTACTCAATTTTTTTAAGACCTTAACTAATTCATTTTGGGGGATTTGCTTTGAAAATGCGTCTATTTCCATTGTTTAACAAAAATTGGACATTACAACTTTCTCCCTTCATTTAAACCAACATTCATCTAGCTTAAAGCAAAACCAAAAGCAAGGTTGAGTGCTGCACCAAAGAGGCAGCAAGGGAGAAGAAAGCAAGGCTTGAATAAAGGCAAAAATTTGTCACTTTTTCATGCTTTTCCTTTCACTAAAGTTCTTCTCCTCTCCTCTCTCTTCTCATGATTTTAATGTTTTGAAAATTCCAATTTTATGCCCTTAAACCTTTGGTTTCTCCAATTGAGCTCATTACAATTTCTTTTCGAGAATTGTTTTTCCATCATAAAATTTAGGTCTTCTAATTCATAAAATGTCTTTACTTTCACCCAAATTGGATTTAAAACCTTATTTAACCCTCTGGTTAAAGTTTCAGTCAACCAATGACCAAAAATATACAATCGAAGGGTTTTGGCTATTTTTAGGGTTCCTATGATTTTTGAGGCCTCTAAGAATCCCGAGAAACTCAATTGTTTTATTCAAAACTCCCTCCTTTAAGTTTTCATAAATTTGCCCAAAATTACGATTTTGTTACTATGTTATTTATTTAATTCATTCAGCCATTTTAGCTCTGATTTCGGGCTATCCTTAGGCTTTCAACCACATTTTTAAATATTCTAATTATTATTCTAATCTCAATTAGCCTCAATTTACTTTACTTTAGGGTGATATTATCTTTTTTAATCAAATTCAATTTAATTTATGGAAAATAGGTTAGTACATTTTATAATTTGGGACATCATGGAATTGATACTTACAATTGTATTTGGATGATTATTAATGAGTACCTTGGAATTATATGACTCTTGAATATTTAGTGTTGTAGTATTAATGTTTGAGTTATTGGCATAGAAGATTTGGAATGTGCTTTTATTGTTTTGATCTTGTGGAAGATGAAATGGTTCACCCCTCCTATGTTGCTATAGTAGATTTTACTATCATAAGTCATTATGTGATGATTTTGGGAAGTGACATGGCCATATTTTGAACTAAGAATTGTGCCAAGTGTTAAGGGATGTAAACAAGCTTAATTTATTAATTGAAACTTGCTCAAGGTGGTTTAGTGATCTTAGGTAGTGTAAGGAGGATTTTAAATTGTCATTAGATGCCATAACATACCATTTGCTATCATAGACCCTTATGTGTGACATTAGGAAGTGCCATAGCCAAATTTTACATTTGAGGCTCCATGGAAGAGTTGTGGGTAAAAGCATGTTAAATTAGATCGTTGAATCTTACCCCAGGCTGTTTGAGGTCATTAGATTGTGTATTGAGTGGTTTGAGTTGCCATTGGAGCTTACATTCCATCCTTTTGCTGTCATAAATGAACCTTATGCTGATTTGATATGTATTTTGTTAGTGTGATTAGCTTTTAAATCCTTGGGTTATGTAAGGTAAAATGGGGATTATAGGAATGTAAACCCTTTAAAACCCTTGGCTTTTAGCCATAAAAGACCTTATGATTGATTTTGACGTGGTAGTAACTTGTTGATCCACTCATTTAAGAGTTTGGGTGCAGTAGGTTTTCAAGTCATGGCTCAATTTCTTCAAGTGGTGGCCAAAATGAGCTAATAATGTTCTAATAATGATTTTAGCTATGGTGCAAAAGATTTTAGCCATGGCACAAAATCATGCAGAGGCTAATTTGGCCGTAGCACAAGTATTTTAGCTGTAGTGCAAATAGTTGGCCGTGGTGTAAATATTTTGGCCATGGCACAAGTTGTGTTTATGTGAAAAATTGATCCAAACTCAAGTTTAACCGTGGCCTAAGTTCTTCAAATTATGGCGTAAGTGTAGAATTTAGCTTTTAGAGGTTCTAGAGGCTACATTGGCCGTGGCACAACCATTCTAAGCCATGGCCTAAGTCTTGAAACCCTTAATTTAGCTATCAATTCTTAATTTTTACCATGATAGTGATGAGTAATGACTTTTAGTCAAGCATATATGAGTTTTTAGGCTTCTTGGAGGTATTTTGTTAGAAACTAAAAATTGTTAATAAGAATTTTGAATGCCTAAGAACAATAATCCCATTGTACATGTAACACCATATATTTCTAACTTATTTCATAACATTTCCATGCTTTACATCATCAATCCCATGAAGGAGTAAGAAAAAGGGATTAAAATAGTATATTTTTTTACGTTGCGTCGTGTATAAAAATTCTATTCGATGTCACGTGGACCATGTAAGCTTATACAACACATTCTCATATTTAATTACATCGATAAAAATCATTTGTATCATGAAATGTGGCCAACAACTCATGGAACTTGAAGGGAAGCTTAAAATATACATACATATTTTTGGCTAGAATTTGGCTCATTTCTGTCACAATTTTGGAAAAATCATAACTAATTCTAAAAAACTCAAAATCATGCATTCTTGGCCATTCTAGAAAGCTACACATGTCTACATCATATGAAAAATATTTTTAAACTATAACATCCAACACAGAGGATGTTTGACATTAAAAAAAGTCTAGAGGTCAGGCTGTCCCACTGGTGTTGTCACAGATTTCTACAGCAAATTTAAAAATGTCCAATTAATTCCAAAAAATTCCAATCCATTCAAATGATACTAATATGGAAATCTGTGGATGTTAGCTAGAGGGGAAAAATAACTTCAGACCAGTTCAGGTATGCCCAGACCTCGAAATCTAATCAAACAATAATAGAAGTCGACTGGAATTCCTAATATTGGATAGTTTCTTTGAAAATTCATATCTCCCTCTCTAGACATCCAAATGAGGTTCTTTGGCACAAGTCACTCAGAATGTTTAGTATTTTTGTATAAAATTTTGTAGCAATTGGACATTATTTGAGCCCTGTGTGACAGATTTTATTTTTAGACCAGTATAAACAGTGACATGACCAAAACTAGAAAATTTTTTAACTTTGAAAATTCATCAAATATTCTATAGACCTCTAAAAATTCTACTCTTTAGCTTCCTAAAAAGCTCTCAACAAACTCTAATTATATGCCAAATCTTATATCAAGAAGATCTCATTTGGATAAAAAGTGACATAGGATTCCATTATGGTCAAATTTGGCTCCATATAGGATACCAAAATGTCCAAATGGCTTTCCTTGGGGTTTGGCACCTCTTGGGCAAGTCTAAAAGCATAATTAAGACTTGCGTGAGTTGCCCAAATGGTCCCAAACTCCATGCCTTTCATTTTGGCTATGCCACATGCAATTATACATACTCACATCAAACTTCCAAGAAGCATAACTTAGCATTACATACTCAAATTGCATTCTAGTGGTCACATAATACATTCTCCTCTTTAAACATAACATATTATCATAATTACATATGTTCAAGAGGTCATAGATCATATACAACCATAGATGATAATATTTGCCACCTTGATGGCCTTAATAAAGCAAAATTTCATACATTTCAATGTCATACTCTCATCTCTCAAGTGGTTGGCTTTTATCTCCTTGCTCTCTTGGTCCACCTAGCATGTTAGAACATTGGAGAGGAGAGGATGAGATTCAAAGAATCCCAATAACTTATCTCCCATTCAATCATACATAATAGATGCAAACAAGTCTTATAAATGCATGTATGGTCATGTTGATATGTGCAAACATTCAACAAGCATTTTCATCATTTGAGAATGTCATACATAGCATACAAAGGCTTGCCAAGCAAGTGGATTGGCCTCACCCAATTTCTTGTAGATATTGGACTTGCCTCACCCATTCTTTAAGAGATTCTTGGACTTAACCATACCCTTTGGAGCCCATCTTACTTTTGGGAGACTCTTTGCTTTGTCTCAACCAATCTCAAGGGTTCTTGGCTCATCCTTACCATGACTAAAGGTTCTTCTCCTCACCACACTCAAGCAAACCCAAGCACACATCAAAAACATCATATAAGATCATATTGTAACATCATGATATCATGGAATTAAAGTTATGCTAGAACACTTTTCATGACTTAAAAATACACATACATAAATTCAAGATAAGCTAAGCACACATCCATGCATGAGAAAAGGTGGAGAGAGCTACCTTGTACACAATTGCACACTTTTTCTCTTGAATCCAAGATCCCCTTTTTGGCCACACACACACAAAAGTGTGGGGATGGTTTCTCTTGGCTTAAACATAATTTATGCAAGCCAATTAGGTTTATGGAATTAATTCTAAGGGCACACAACTCACTTAGACACTAACTTGCTCTATAAACCTCATTGTGGTTCTATAATTGCACCTAATGAAGCAACACACATTAACTAAATTCTAGGCTCCATTCTTTCCTTTCAAATGTGATTCTTGACTCCTTTTAAGCCTCTTGGAGTCATCATACAATTAAAACCAAGAGCCTAACTACATGTTACTTCTATAGGTCATAATATGGAACCTAAAGCACCGACTCTCACTTTCTATGGGTTCTAAATTTTTTCCAAGGCCTCCTCTCATTTTCATTCATCATATATGACTCAAGAATGGGCTTAGAAAAATTTAAAACTCTCCCTAACTACACAAACCCCTTTAGGCTAAGGCTATGTAGGAAATGGGGTTTCTTGGAGTTTATTTTATTTTCTCAAGGGAGGATGCATGTGGGGAACTTCTTAGGGATCTTGGGAGATCAGTTAAACTCTTATTTAGGCCTAAGAATCATCATAAAAATCAGATTTTACAAGGTGCAATTGAAACTCTAGGTTTTGCACCATGAAATTCCATGGCCTTTTGTTGAATTTCTTTGCATATTCTTACTCTCCTCCCTTAAATTCATGGAATTCATCCTTGGTTCCATTCAAAATTCTAGCCCTCTAGCATCTACACACATGGGGTGAAATATGGAGAAAAAGGGGGAGGAGTAGCTACCATGGGATGCAAGATTTACCTTGTTTTCTTGCTTTTTCTCACTTAAATCTTGTCTTCTTTGAGCTCCTCTCTCCAAATCCGAATTTTCAACTCAATTTCTCCTTTAAAACAGATCCATATACTTCATTATAATCATAGGAAATAAAGGGGAATGAAGGAGAAGAGAAAGAGTATGAAATACTACTAAATTTTCATACCTTAAGCCTTTGATTTCTCCTCCTCTTTGTCTCCCTCTTGTGTACCACTCTCCTAGGGTTTTCCTATGGTTTTAGGAAGAACTTAGTTGTGTAAAATAAAGGGAGAAGAAGGGCACATCATATATATAGGTGGGAGGAGGTTACACTTTTCAAAAATTTCCATTTTGCCCTTCGTTCTTGGCATTTTTTTTTTCTCCTTTGTTTTAGCTCTTTTTTAGAACCATCTTTTCCATTATGAAATTTAGGTTCCCAATTTAGTAAAATGCCTTTGGAATCACTCAAATCGGAGCTAAAACCTTCCCAAACAAATCCGTCAAAGTTTGGATACACCGACGTTGGAGAACGTCCATCGAAGGGGTTTTAGCTGTCCCGGGGTTTTCCATGGTTTTTAGGGCCTCTGAGAACCATGGAGAACTCAAAAATTTTATTTAAAAAGTCCTCCTATGTGAATTCCAAAATTTGCTCAACATTACAAAAATGTCATTACATTTCATAAGCTTTTCGCAAGAAATTGTTTCTTCATTCTAGCTTCATTTTTCTTTCTATTTGAGCTTGAGATTCTCATTTTTAAGAGTCTAAAATGCTTCCCAAATTTTTTGGGACCTTAACTATCTCATTTCAGGGGACTTCCTTTTGTATCCTGTGAATTTTGTTTGTTTACAGAGAAACTATACATTACGTTTCTCACGTTTTCTTTGGTTTTCAAAGAACTGGATGTTACAATACAATTTAATAGTGAATATTGATTAAAGGTTTAAATTTTCTCATATTTCCATCTATTGCTAACTTATTAACCAAATTCGACCTTAAGTGCGCTCAATTAAGATCACAATCATGCTTAATTAGTTTAGAAAATAGTTGGGGTTGTTACAATGGAAATGAAATATGAATAGATCAAAATTTGCTCAAAGTAAGAGATTGCAACTCCAAATTTTGGTTTAAATGAGCCATAAATTGCACCTTTACACTTGACAGCCTAAATAACCTAGTTTGGGGTTGAAATTTGGTGGACATCTAGATAATTTATAGAGCTTTCCAAGAAATTTTTTTTTTTGAGCTTTATAAAATATTTGGTGAATTTTTAAATTTGATATGAAATTATGGAATTATGCAGTCATTGTTCATGCTATCATGGCCTCAATTTTTGTGACTTTTAAGAAACCAAATGGATTTATTTTCACTTAAAATTTTTATAGTATAAAGTTTATATCATAAGGTTTTTATAGACACCTAAGTTGCATAAATTGAAATTATATAGTCAAAGTTATAAATTTTTGAAATTTAGGGCCCTTTATGTCCAAAGTGGCCAAAATTGACTATATGGCTCCTATATGCAAATGAGACTTATATCTTGGTCTTATGGATCAAAAAAAATTTGTGTATGATGGTCATGAATAAAAAAGAAAAGGAATTCAAATTTTGACCCCCACATTTTTGAATTGATGTATAAAAAGGGTTAAAACCATTGCCAAAAGTTTGCAATGGTTATATTTTTATTATTATAGAAGGGAAATGTCATGAAATAGCCATATATAACATGTTATGACATATTATTTATGCATTGATCTTTGTACTAATTTCATTATTCTTATATGTTTCCAAATATGAGTTAGAGAAAGGCCTATCCTTTGCAATGTGAAGTATTGTGTTTGGTGAGCCAACATTAGTGGTATTGTGTTTGTATTGTAACATCCCTAAAAATTATGATTTTTAAATTATTTATCATTTTATGTAATAAATTTATTAAGTTTTAATAAGATGAATTTGAATATTGTGGCTTCATATATGAGAAGTATAAGATGAATATGACCCATAGAAATTTTTTAGATTTTAAGGGGGCCCAGGGGCAAAATTGTCATTTGTCACCTGGATGAACTTTGATAATTTTTTTGGAAGAAAGGGGAATTCAGAACTAGTCCAATATATATATATATATATATATCAATCGTTAGGAAATAATGCATAGAAAATTTAAAATTTATTGTGTGAAATTTTGAAACTGTTAGGACCAAAAAATGACCCTGAACAATTACAAGCTTCTACAGAGACAAACTAAACCCTGAAGCTCAAGTTAGCTATCTCAAGGAATTTTGTGTGGAAAGATCTACTGGATAATGGTGATAGAATAAAAAAATATGGAGTTACAAAGAAGATATAAATGAAAAACAAACAAAGGTGCTTGTCTGTTACGTCACTACCAGGGGCAAAACGGTCATTTGGATCTTAAAATAATAAATTATTAGAGAAATAAATAATATTTAAATATATGATTGGAGACATTAAATGTGACCCATATAGGCCTAAAATAATATTAAAATATAGTGGAGAACTCAGAAAACAAATTAAATAAAATATTATGGAGAACCTATGAAATGATGGCAAATTTGTAAATTCTAACTAAGGAAGAGATGACATGGCACCATAGAGCTGGGTAGGTGCTGATGTAGCACCCTGGAGTAAGGAGAATGATGATGTGGTGCCATGTGTGAAGAAGATTTTGGAAACTAGAAAAGAATTCTGGAAATTGCATAAACTACAAAGCGATTATGTAGGCTTACGTAAGAAAATCTAAGTAAATCTCATGCTTTATGAAATAGTTACTGCTGACATTAGCATGACATAGACACTGACTTAAGCAACATTAAATGTAACCCTATCTTTATAATTACAAAAAAGTGACCATGGTTAAAAGTTAACTGTAGTTAAAATCTAATGACTAATATTCGTTCGTAAAACATGATGCGATCTAAACCATTAATGCAATCCACTGGCTTAGATTTCCTTACCTTTTCAAGATTAAATCACAACCATTGATCTAATCCAAAGGCCCATATTTAATCTCTCATTTCAAGGCTAAATCCTAACCATCCATTTGATCTAAAGCCCAAGATCTTCCTCCTTAAAAGTTAATTGAATCTTAGCCATGCATTTGTAAATAAAATGTACAAAACACACACACTTTCACACCACACTCACACATAAAACACACACATACAATTTGGCCAAGGAAAAGAGAAGAAGAAGGGGGAGAAGCTTGGCCTAAGGAAGGAGAAAAGGAGTGGGAAAAAAAAGAAGAAAGGCTACCAGAGGAAATCAAATACCATGTAATCAAGGTAACATAGATAGACTTTTTTCTTCTTGGTTTTTCTTTTATTTTTCTCCTTTGCTTCCTCTCTAATTTTTGGCCATGGCAAGTAAGATAGGAGATTTTATTGGTTCCATAAATTCAAGCTAAGAAAAGATGGCAAAATCATATATATGGCTTGTGGATTCACGTGATTCAAGAAAATTCCTATTCTGGGCAATTTTTCTACAAACCATGAAACTTTGTATTTCAAGAAGCCATGGGAGAAATTGAAGAGAAAATAAAAGGAGAAATAATGGGAGGAAGCCTAAGAACGAGAAAGATTAATATAACTTTGATTTCTCATGCCTTAAAGCCCTACTTCCTATCAAGTTTAGATCAAAATAAGGACCCTAATATATGTAACATCCCAAAATTAATTAAGGTGCTAATCATGAATTTAGGTTAATTAAGAATAATTAATATGGAATAATTGAGTAAATTAAGTGAATGAAACTTTTGAGAGATAAATTAATAATATGAGTTGAGAATTAATTGGGATAGAAACTTCATCTAGGCCCAATTTAATGTAAGAAATCATGATAAGAGGTTAATGGAGGCCCAATGAGTTAGGTACAGACCCAATCTGATTCAATGTGATAGAGGCCTAAGATCCACCTTATATAGGCTCTTATAAGTGGCCCAATAAACCTTGTGCAGACCCAAGACCATGGAGTTCTTAAAACTTGGTCTGTCCCAATTAAAACCCAACATTTAAACATATGAAGCTGGACCAACAAAGCTTAAATCTGAAGCCCATTTGAAGTTAGATACTTGGAGCAGCCCATGACCCACCTTAGACCTAACTTAAACCCAACTAAAATCCTAAACACTTCAGCCACTTTCCCATTTTGCTAAAACACAAGGGGGAATTTCAGAGGTTTGAAGGGAGGCTAGGGTTTAGGGCAAGAAATCCATCATTTTCCACTCATAGAGCAAGATTTAGCTAAGGTAATAGTTACATAACTTAATCCTCTTCTCTTTCTCTTCATTTTGGCTCAATTAGTTTTTTGTTTGGAGTATTTTCACCCACACCCAAAATCTGAAACTTGCCATTTGATGTTTCCATGGTGAAAATTCGTAGGTTGAGGCTAGGGCTAACATTAAGTAAGTATAAACTCCCCCTTTGATGCTTTCTTTGCTAGTTTGAGAACCCTATAGCTGATTTATAATATGGCTATTGTTTCTGTACGAATTTACTCAGAATTTGAGGTGTTATTTTGAGGTTTTTGGGGTAGGAGCAACTGAATCCGAATTTGGTTTTTGTGGTGATTGGGTAAGTGTTTCTGAGTAGTCCTATATAGCTTAACTTTTTTCTTAAGTGATGGGTTGTTTATATAAATTGTGATTAGGGATAGTAATGGCTTGGTTTTGTGTCCATTGGTTGAAGTAACATTCAATTGGCTCTTAGAAGATTAGCTACAAGTGAGGTAACTGGGACTATATTAATTCCATGCATATATCTGTTTTGATTTCATATTTGTTGTACATGAATGATTTGAAATGCTGAATGAATTGGTTGGCTATTTATGTATTGTGATTGGACCTTGTGAGTCCATAGTGGAGCTGTGGTGCGGCTGCTACTCGTGCATGTACTTCGACTGGGCAACGGGTTATGATCAAACCCTAGATGCACTGAGCCCTGGTTGTGCTCAATGGGGAGTAAGTGCCATGGATAGGCCTTTCCTAGTGTTATTGGCCTTTAACATGTGAAAATATGATTGCTAGTATGGGATAGTAATCATGATAGCCTAATTGTTTCATTTACTGGTATGACTGGATATTTTTTTATGCTTATGTGAAATCATGCATATATGTTAATTAAACTAGATTATATGATGGAATTGCCTTGGTTACTGAGATTCACATCTCACCCTGTTTCATGGGATTAAACATTTCAGGTGAAGGTTCTTCGAGTAAGGATAAGGGCAAGCAAGTGGATGAACATCCATGAGTTGAGGCTTGGTGTGGGGAGCTACACTTGGTCCGAGTTCAATAGAGTAGATGCTAATTTTGTTAACCTTTGTATAGCATCATCATGTATCTGTATTGCCAAGTGTAGGAGTTTGTATTTTGATAACATAGAATGTAATCATCAGAAATAGGCTTTATATTAGTTGTTGATGGATGTATGAGTTTATGACACTTATTATGGCTTATAAACCTGTGTTTTAACTGACTGTTTAAGTAATGAAATCATGTGATATATGGATTGTGGATTTGAGTTGGCAATGTATGAATTATCTTATGAAAACATGGTTGAATGACCATTGTGGGAAATTTATAAATCTACTCATATAAGACTAATGGATGAGTAGGAAAAATCCACATTTAAATATTAGATGGGTAATGATACAATGGATGGGGTAAATCAGCTAGATAAATGCTATTAGAATCTCATAACAAGTGGGAGAGTAACATTAGAGAGTCCCTAGATGGAGAGTGGAGAGTAGGAGACAAGATTTTAGGAGTTGTAGGATCAAAAGGTATTTTGCCGCAGCAAAAATGGGCTTAGCCGTGGCCAATAAAGGCGAATTTGCCCAGGGGGAGTCCAGAGAGAAATTTGCCATGGTGAAATGTGTAATTAGCCGCAGTGAAATGTGAGAGGCTAAACTGGGAGTCATCCAGAGAAAAATTCACCACAGCGAAAGGGGGAATTGGCTGCGATAAACTTTTGTGAAAATGTCCCAGGTGTTCCAAAGAAGAATTAGCAGCGGCTAACAAGGGATTTAGCCACGGCCAATAGCGAGAGGCGAGCGAGGTAAGTTCCAAGAGGCTTCTTCGCTGTAGCACTATGTAGGTTAGCTGTGGCAAAGGTCTAACTTGCCGCGACAAAATGAATGATGATGTAAAGGGTGAAGCCGAGAGTAATTGGCCGCGGCTAATAGTATTTTAGCCACGGCAAACGTCCTGAAACCCTTATATTTACTAGGAAATCTTGTTTTTTCATGTGATAACCTCAAGAGATGACTTAAAAACATTGGTAGAAGATTCTTGTGAGTTGGAATCAATGGGTAATAGAATCAAAGGCTTATAAATGAATATTTATTTCCTTGATGTACATAAGTACTTGTAATTGTATGGTTGATGACTCTAATAACATTAAGGTTCAAATTTCTCTGTATTTTCACAATATAATTAGTCGTAATGCCTTGTAACCCCAATCTATAATTGTTAATCATGTATTTAACCTTAATTACAATGATTAGAAATTAGGGTCATCACAATATATGACCCTTAATCTAGCCGAACATATAGAGGGGGAGGAGAGCCAAGAAGAAGTACTTGGTTTAAGGTTTCCTTACCTTATTTACAAGCTTTTCAAGAGAACTTTTATATACTTCCACTCTCTCCTTTAATTTCTCTCTTCCTCCTATTGAACTAACCATAAAACATCTCCAAATTAATGATTAAAACCATGAGAGAAAATAGGAGAAAGAAGAGAAGAGATTTAGTGAATGAGAAGGCATGAAAAAGTAAGGGATTCTTATACTTTTTGGCTTAAACTTCCTTCTCCTTGTTCCCTCACTTGGTGTGCCTCCTTGAGTAGCTCTTGAATTTGTTTTAGACTAGAGGAATGTTGGTTAGATGGTTAGAGAAGAAAGGGACGTGATTTAAGGAGGTGGGGGCTTCATTAAGACATTTTTTCAAAATTCCAAGTTAGTCATTCATCTTAGTTCTTTCTATTTAGGCTCATTTCAAATCTTTTTTGAGAATTGTCTTTTTCATCTTGAAATTTAGGTCATTTAATTTATAAAATACCTTTGATTTCACCCAAATTTGATTTAAAACCTCACCAAATGATTTGATCAAAATTTTGGTTAACTAACAGTCTAAAATGCAAAGTAAAAAGGTTTTGACTATTTTAGGGGCTCCTATAGTTTTTAGGGCATTTGAAAACCCTGAAAAACTTAATTTTTATTTAAAGATCCTTCCTCACTTAATTTTTTCATTTAAAGATCCTTCCTTTGAGGTTTTTAAAAGTTTTCTAAAATTGAAAAAATGCCATTGGCCTTTGTAGCTTTCTGTTTAGCCTTTTTTGCCTCCAGTTTTGAGCTATCCTTAGGCTCTAATCCACATTTTAAAATGTTTTAATCAACATCTTAACCTCATTTAGACTTAGTTTACCTTGCTTTAGGGTGTTTCCATTTTAGCTTATTAGGTTTAGTTCAATTCTTGATTTACCAGCTATTACACAAAGCGACTTGGATCAAAATGTGACCCCCTTGCACGCAAATATGCACATACACAACTTTGCACAATATGGCAAGAGTACATATAAATGGTCATATTTCATCATCAAGTGACATATATTCCTATTCTCATACTCATACACATAGTTCCAACATAAAAAATGGAATAATTATATCATTCTACATCATCAACCATTTAAGATACAGGTTAATGTCATACTAATACATTCATTACATTATGACATATATCATGTTTTTAATACATTATTCCTAGTATCTAAGTCTTCCCATTGTCCTTACTTTAACTTGATGGCCCTACAATGGTTAGTGGGAGCATGAGAAAGAGATTCTAGGGAGAATCTCAGTAGCCAATCTCAACCAATCAATGCACACATGAATACAATGAGTAAATATAATGCATGTGGTGCAAAGATGCTATGTTTATGCATCGTATAACTCAAATACATCATATAACATAAAACCTCATTCCTGCTTAAGCTGTGGCATCATTATAAACTTGCTAAGTTCAACTAATCTCAACCTAGGGCCAATAAAGTGCTGCTACGCTCAATTCCATGCCTTAGGGAGCTAGGAGCCATCACATAAACCTTTCATACACATATAGTACTTGTATAGCTCATCTGAAAAATATGATGAAACATTTCTCAGGAAAGTGTAACACCATAATTTTAACGCTCAACTCATGCAAATCCTATGACTCATATCATGTAAATTCTCTGGGAAGCAACATAATGGCATAGGGAATCATAAATCAAAATGCATTTCTCCACGGGTAAAAATTTTCTCTTAGAGTCCCATGGGTCATATGAACTTATCCTTCTCATTCTCACATTTAAATACTTAAATACCACTTATAACAAGCTCAAGAGATGGTCCATACCTCGAGCAAAGGGAGCAAATACATAAAATACACTAGTGCAGCCTCGGATAAGTTTTTCAGATTCTATGCCTGAACATTGAAAAATCCTAACTAATTCTAGAAAAATCAAATTTAGGCACACTATACTATTCTAGAAAGCTACAAATGTGTACATTCTAGACCATAACAAAGGCTGCTAAGCACCGAAAACTGATGGAACAGTACTAGAGGTCAGCTATCATCCCTATTACTGATCTCTAACTTCAAAAATTCATATCTCCCTGCTTAGAGGTCCAATTGGGGTGATCCTAGTGGACATGGAAAGCTTATCATGCCTAGTTTATGCTTGTAAAATTTCATGAGCATTGGATATCATTTGACCCATGAATGACACAACCCAAGTTTTTGACCATAAGAATAATACTTGTATTAGTTTAGTAGAAAAATGGCAACTTTCGAAATTCATAATTAATTCTACAGAACTCCAAATAATCTGGTATTTGGCTTCTCAAAAATCTCTAGATACATGTGTGCCAAATTTCATGAGCAAATTCTTCCATTTGGTCAGATCTTGACATTGGATTGTGAAATGGTCATTTTTAAGCTTTACAAAGGGTCTAAATGGTCCAAATTAAGCTCAAAGGCAACCATGACCACTTGAGCATGTGGGAATGCATGAAAATGACATCCTAAACTTGTCTCAAAGGTGTACAAATCCAAATTTCTCAAACTCACTCATTCACCCCATGTATGTAATATCTGGTTCTTTGAAAATGAGAGAATACGAGAAACATAATGTACAGTTTCTCCATCGACGTACAAAATTCATCGAATACAAAATAAAATCCCCCAAAATAACTTATTTATGGTCCCAAAAAATTTGGAAGCATTTTAGACTCCAAAAAATGAAAATCCCAGGCTTAGACGGAAAGAAAAATGGAGTTATAATGAAGAAACACAATGTAACGAAAGGTTGAAGAAATGTAAGGGCATTTTTGTCATTTTGAGTAAATTTTGAAATTCTCATAGGAGAGCTTTTCAAATGAAATTTTTGAGTTCTCTAGGGTTCTCAAAGGCCCTGAAAACTATGGGAAGCCCTGGGATAGCTAAAGCCCATCTAGTGGACGTTTTTCAATATCAGTTGACCTAAACTTTGACCAGCTTGTTCGAGAAGATTTTAAATCTAATTTGGATGAAAACAAAGGCATTTTATGAATTAGAGGACCTAAATTTTATGATAAAAAGGATGGTTCAAAAAAAGGAGTTAAAATGAGCATAAACGGAGCAAACAGGCATGTAGGGGCAAAATGGTTATTTTGAAAAATTGTAAAAGAGGCTTCTTAAGTAAGATTACACCTTATCACTTTCTCCAAGCTTCCATTTGCAGAAAAATGGGCAGCCATGGCATGACATTGAGAGGGGAGAGAGAAGAAGTTTAAGCTTCTGTTTAGGTAAGTAAATGGCCCTGTTTCATCTCGCGCCAGTTAAAAAAGTTGTTCCTCTCTCTAAGAGCTCTGTAACACCTCAAAATTAATTGAGGTATTGGGATAATTAAGAATAATTAATATGGAATAATTGGCTAAGTTAAGTGAATAAAAATTTTGGAGAGATAAATTATTAATATGGGCTTGAGATTTAATTGAGATAGAAACTTCATCTAGGCCCAAATTAATGTAGGAGATCATTATAAAAGGCTAATGGGGGCCCAATAAGCTAGGTATAGACCCAATTTAATTCAATGTGATAGAGGCCCAAGATCTGCCTTGTATAGGCTCTTATTGTAATATCCAATTCTCTGAAAACAAGAGAAAACGTGAGAAACGTAACGTACAGTTTCTCCGTAAACAAACAAAATTCACTGAATACAAAAGGAAGTCCTCCAAGATGATGTAGTTAAGGTCCCAAAAAATTTAGGAAGCATTCTAGACTCCTAAAAATGAGAATCCCAGGCTCAGCCAGAAAAAAAAATAGAGCTAGAATAAAGAAACAAATTGTGATGAAAGGTTAACGAAATGTAAGGGCATTTTCATCATTTTGAGAAAATTTTGAAATTCACAAAGGAGAGCTTTTTAACTGAAAGTTTTGAGTTCTCTGGGGTTCTTAGAGGTGTTGAAAACTATGGAAAGCCCTAGGACAGTTAAAACCCCTCTAGTGGATGTTTTCTAATGTCGGTTGACCTGAACTTTAACTGATTCGTTCAGGAAGGTTTTAACTCTAATTTGAGTGATTCCAAAGGCATTTTACTAAATTGGGAACCTAAATTTCATAATGGAAAAGACGGTTCTAAAAAAGGAGCTAAAACGAAGGAGAAATGAAAGTGCCAAAAAAGAAGGCAAAATTGGAATTTATGAGAAAGTGAAAGCTTCTTGAACATACTTTAAGTTTCTTATTTCTTCTCCTCTCCATTTTCACGACCCATTCTGCCCAAAAACCAGAAAAGACACCAGCTCTCTTAGGCACATCATGGAGGAGAAAAAGTAAGGAAAAGTTAAGGAATTTCATGGTTTTTCATGCTTTCTCCTTTCCAAACCTCTCCTTCTCCATTTCCCTTTCTTTTCTATGCTTATAATAAAATTTATAAATCTGATTTAAGGGAGAAATTGAGGGGAAAATTCGGATTTGAAGAGAGGAGCTCAAAGAACACAAGATTCAAGTGAGAAAAAGCATGAAAATAAGGTAATTTCTCTTCCTATGGTTGTCATCTTTGGTTCCCTCCTCCACCATTTCGCCCCACTTGAGAAAACCCTAGGAGGAGATGATTTTTAGGCAGAACCAAGCATGAATCTAAGGAAAAAGGGTATGGAGATTAAAAATATGTAAAGGGAATCAACAAAAATCCATTAGATTTCAAGATGTAAGTTCTAGGGTTTCAATTGCACCTTGTAAAATCTGATTTTGTATGATGATTCCTAGGCCTAGGTAGGAGTTTAAATGAGCTCCCAAGATCCCTAAGAGGCTCCCCATATGCTTCTTCCCTTGAGAAAACAAAGAAAGCTCCATAGAACCCAATATGTTTCATAGCCTTGGCCTAGATGGGTTCTCCTAGCTAGGGAGAGTTTTAAATTTTTCTAAGGCCATTCTTGAGTCATATTTGATGAATGAAAATAAGGGGAGGCTTTGGAAAAAATTTAGAACTCATAGAAAGTGATTTGGTACCTTAGGTTCCATATTATGACCTAAAGAAGCAATATGATGTTAAGCTCTTTGTTTTAATTATGTGACAACTCCAAGAGGCTTAAAAGGAGTCAAGAATCATATTTGAAAGGAAAGAATGGAGCCTAGAGATCATTTGAGGGGTGTTGCTTCATTAGGTGAAATTATGGACCATAATGGAGCCTATAGAGCAATCTAGTGTTTCACTAAGTTATGTAGCCTTAGAATATGTCTCATAAACCTAATTAGCTCCCATAAATTATATCTAGGCAAAGAGAAACCATTTCCACCAATTTGTGGGTGTGTGGTCGAAAGAGGAGGCTTGAATTTCAAGGAAAAAGTGTGTGAGTGTACACAAGGTAGCTCTCTCCACCTTCTCTCATGCATGAATGTGTTTAGCATGTTTTAGAATGTGTGTATGTGCATTTTCAAGCTATAAAAAGTATGCTAGCATGCCTTTTATATGCCATGATCCTTGATGCCATGTTATGTTCTTAAATGATTTCATGATGGTTGTATGAGTTTGCTTGAGTGTAGAGAGGCCAAGAACTCTTCCCTTTGGTGAGGATGAGCCAAGAACCCTTGAGTTTGGTTGAGACAAAGTAAAGAGTCTCCCAAAAGCAAAGTGGATTCCCAAGAGTATGGTTGAGTCCAAAGCTCTTAAAGAATGGGTGAGGCAAGTTCAAAATCCATAAGGAGAAGTGTGAGGCCAATCCAAACACTCGGTGAGCTCTTAAATGTCTTGTATGATTTGTTCATATGCCAAGTTTGCTTTTAAAATGTCCATGACTTCTATCTTTTTCATGCATGCATTTGTAAAGCTTGCTTTACACATATTATATATGATTTAATGGGAGATGAGTTATTGGGATTCTTTGAATCTCATTCCCTCCTCTCCAATGATCTCACATGCTAGGTGAACCAAATGGATATGCCAATGGGAGCCAACAACACTAGAGGAAGGAGATTGACATTCATATATCTAGTTTTTGCTTTATGGAACCATAATGATGTTCAATGATGTATATGAATATTGTAAATGGAATATGACCCTTGAGACACATGTAATTATGCTATTCTATGATGTAGAAATGAGAATATATGTTATGTGAATAATGGAATGTGAATTGAGCATGTATGGTAAAGATAACTTCATAAATGAATTTATGGAAATGTGCATAAGTATGGGTTAAAAAGCCAAAATGAGATACATGAGGTTTGGGACCATTTGGGCAGCTCACACAAGTCTCAAACATACTTTTAGACTTGCCCAAAAGGTGCCACAACCAAGGGAAGGCCATTTGGCAAATTTGGTATCTCATATGGAGCCAAATTTGATCATAATGGAACCCTAAGTCACTTTTTAGCCAAATGAGCTAGTCTTGATCTGAGATTTGGCATGAAGTTAGTTCTCATTGATATCTTTCTGGGAAACTAAAGATCATAATTTTTGGAGGTCTAGAGAATATTCGATGAATTTTCAAAGTTGGGATTTTCTATGGATTCTGGTATGTGCATTGTTCACACTGACAGAAGTGTATTCTGTGTCATCCGATGGGAAAATGGTGTCCAATGCTTGTGAAATTTTACTGACATAAACTAGAGGTCATAAGCTTTCTGTGGCCACTGAGATCACCTCATTTGGAGTCTGAGCAAAGAGTTATGCATTTTTGAAATTCACTGTCAATAGCAGTGGCGCCCCAGGAGTCCAGTCACTATTTCATAGATTTCCAATAGCTAAACGTATTTTTTCCATTCTGGAATTATTTTTAACATAAATTTAACATTTTTATATTTCCATAAAGACTAAATTTGTGTGATTTTTATTTTTATAGAATTAGTTATGAATTTTAGAAGTTTGAATCAGTAATCTGAAATAGCAACCCAGGCAGCAGCGACCTCTGGGCCTTTTTGGATGTCAAACGCCCTTTGTGATGAATTTTATGGTCTGGAATTATTTTTTGTGTGAATTAGATATCCATAGATTCTCATAATGACCAAGATTTCATAATTTTGATTTTTCTACAATTAGTTATGATTTTCCAAAGTTTGACTAGAAAAGAGGCTAAATCTGGCCGAAAATATACTCAATTATTTTGAGCTCCATTTCGGTTTCTATGAGTTTTGGGCATGCTTTTGAAATGGAAATGAGTTGTATTGATGTATTTAAATGTGAGAATGTATAGAATGAACTCACACGATCCACATGACACCGAATAGAATTTTTAAGTACGACGCAACACAAAGAAAGTAATTATTTTTCCCCTTTTGCCTTATATCTTCATGAATATAATGCTGTAAGGCATGTATATATATGATATGATGAGCTAGAAGTTATGGTGTTACACTTATAAATGACCTAATAAACCTTGTGCAGACCCAAGACCATGGAGGTCTTAAAACTAGGTTTGGCCCAATGAAATTTTGTAGCTCAACACCTTAAAGCTGGCCCAACAAAGCTAAAATTTGAAACTCATTTGGAGTTAGATCTTGGAGCAGCCCATGACCCATCTTAGACCCAACTTAAACCTAACTAAAACCCTAAACTCTTCCCCATTTTTTTGAAACACAAAAGAGAAATTCGGAGGTTTGGAGGGAGGCTAGGGTTTGGGGCAAGAAATCCATCATTTCCCACTTCTAGAGCAAGATTTAGCCAAGGTAATAGTTATATAACTTAATCCTCTCATCTTTCTCTTCATTTTGGCCTAATTAGTTTTTCATTTGGAGTATTTTCACCTACACGCAAAATCTAAAACTTGCCATTTGATGTTTCCATGGTGAAAATTCGTAGGTTGAGGCTAGGGCTGACATTAGGTAAGTATAAATTCTCCATTTTAATGCTTTCTTTGCTAGTTTGAGACCCCTACAGCTAATTTATAATATAGGTATTGTTTCTATACGATTTTACTCAGAATTTGAGGTGTTATTTTAAGGTTTTTGGGGTAGGAGCAACCGAATCCAAATTTGGTTTTAGTGGTGACTAGGATGAAGTAACATTCAATTGGCTCTTAAGAGAATTTGCTACAAGTGAGGTAACTAGGACTATATTAATTCCATGCATATATCTATTTTAATTTCATATTTACTGTACATGAATGATTTGAAATGTTGAATGAATTGGTTAGCTATCTATTATATTGTGATTGGATTTTGTGAGTCCATGGTGGAGCTGTGGTGCGGCTACCACCCGTGCTTGTGCTTCGATTGGACACTGGGTTATGATCAAACCCCAGATGCACTGAGTCCTGGTTGTGCTCAATGGGGAGTAGGTGCCGTGGATGGGCCTCTCCTGGTGTTATTGGCCTTTAACATGTGAAAATATGATTGCTAGTATGAAATAGTAATCATGATAGCCTAATTGTTTCATTTACTATTATGATTGGTATGTTTTCCGATGCTTATGTGAAATCATGCATATATGGTAATTAAACTAGAATATATGATGGAATTGTCTTGATTACTGAGATTTGCATCTCACCCCGTTTCATGGGATTATACTTTCAGGTAAAGGCCCTTCAGATAAGGACAAGGGGAAGCAAGTGGATGAAAATCCATGCGCTCTAGCCATGTGTGGAAGAAGCTACACTTGGGCTAATCTGAGTAGAGTAGATGCAATTTTGTTAATCTTTTATATAGCATCATCATGTAATCATATTGCCAAGTGTAAGCATTTATATTTTGATTAGTTGGAATGTATTTATTAAGGAGTTAAGTCTCAATATAGCTTAGTTTAGGATGTATGAACCTATAGTATCTAATGTATGGACCTTGTTGAATTCATGATATGGTTTACTATTAGGAATGTCATCATGGTATATATTAGATTGTTGATTTGAATTAGTGATGTATGGAATCTTTAATGAAATATATACTTGCATGGTAATCGCTAGAACCTTATAAAATTCTGCAGTTATTAATCTATGAACTTGTTGATATAGGGTAGTTGGAGGAGTAGAAATGGACACTTAAGTCTTGAACTAGTAATGATAGATTAGCTGGGTAATTAAGGTACATAACTACCATTAGAGTTGCATAAATTAAGGTAGAATGGCCCTAGGGTGATAGTAGAGGGAGAGTAGAGAGTATGAGACAAGATTTTCTGAGTTATAGGATTAGAAGGAATTTTGCCATGGCCAAAGTAGGATTAGCCTCGACCAATAGAGGCGAATTTGTCCAAGGGGAGTCTAGAGAGAAATTTGCCGTGGCAAAATGTGAGAGGCTAAACTGGGAGTCGTTCAGAGAAAAATTTACTATGGTGAAAAGGGGAATTGGCCACGATGAACTTTTGTGAAAATGAGCCAGCCATTCTAGAGAGGAATTGGCCATGGCGAAAGAAGGTATTGGCCGTGGCCAATAGCAAGAGGCGAGCGAGGTAGGTTCCAGGAGGCTTCCTCGCCGCGGTGCCATGTAGGTTAGCCACGGTGAAATTAATGACGATGTAAGGGGTGAAGCCGAAAGTAATTGGCCATGCTAAGACTATTTTAGCAACGGCAAATGTCCTGATATTAACTAGGAAATCTTGGTTTTTCATGCGGTAACCTCAAGGGATGACTTAGAAACATTGGTAGAAGATTCTTGTGAGTTGGAATCAATGGATAATAGAATCAAAGGCTTATAAATGAATGTTTATTTCCTTGATGTACATAAGAGCTTGTAATTGTATGGTTGATGACTCTAATAACATTAAGGTTCAAATTTCCCTGTATTTTCATAATGTAATTAGTTGTAATGCCTTGTAACCCCAATCTATGATTATTAATCATGTATTTAACCTTAATTACAATGATTAGAAATTAAGGTCGTCACAAGCTCTCTAATGGTGGTTTTATTTTCTTGAAAACTTGAAGATTGAGGTCTAACCCAAGCCAAAAAATAACTCTTTTCAAGAAATCAATCTGTGGAAAATAATCTACGTGAAGAGAGCTCCATTTTAAGGTAAGACTCCACTTAAAACACTTACAAAACTTGTGTCTCCAAGCCATTTAAGTTTTGATCTTGAGAGAGAAAGTGAGGAGGAGAGTTTTTTTTTATATGTTCTTAATGGAACTAAAGGTTATGAAGTGTGAGATTAAGAATATACAACTAGAATTGAAAAAGGAGCATTAAAATGCAAGTTATGGAATTTATGGTTTTGATTGCACCTTAAACTCTACCATGAACTCTAGCCATATTTTATGATGTTTAAGTATTCATATGAGTTCCTAGGACACCAAGAGAGCTTCCTACATGATTCTCCCATCAAAGGAAGTAAAGAAATTGCAAGGATGCCAAAAAGAGTATATGCTTCGGCCTAGAGTAGAAATGGCACCTAGGGGTAGTTTTAATTTGTTCTAAGCTTATTTTTGAGTCATGTATGATGGGAGAGTATGAAAGGAAGCCTTGGAAAAATTTTAGAAACCACAGAAAGTGAGATGGCCTTGTATGTTCCATAATATGACCTAAAGAAGCAACATGTAGTTATGCTCTTTGTTTTAATTGTGTGATGACTCCAATAGGCTTAAAAAGAGTCAAGAATCATATATGAAAGGAAAGAATGGAGCCCAGAACTCATTTGATGGGTGTTGCTTTATTAGGTGCATTCTTGGAAGCATAAAGGGGTTAATAGACCAAGTTAGTGTTTAAGGAAGATGTGTGGCCTTAAACTTAACTCCATGAACCTAATTAGCTTCCATAAATTGTGTCTAGGCCAAGAGAAATGATCTCCACCTCCTTGGGTGTGTGAGGTGAATGGAAAGGACTCAAGGCTCAAGGAAAAAGTTTGTGAATGCAAGTAAAGTAGCTCTTTCCACCTTCTCTCATGCATGATTGTGTGCTTACATTGTCTTTGAATGGGTGTATGTATGTTTTGAGCTATGAAAAGTATTTTAACATGAGCTTTTATTCCATGGTACCATGATGATGTTTTATATATGCAAATGATGTTTTGTGTGCTTGCCTTAGTTTGCTTGAGTGTGGAGAAGCTAAGAACCTCTAGCCATGGTGAGGATAAGCCAAAAACCTTTAAAGTTAGTTAAGACAAAGTAAAGAGTCTCCTAAAAGTGAGGTTAACTCCCAAGAGTAAGGTTGAGTCAAAAACCTCTTAGAGAAAATAGGTGAGGCAAGTCCAAAATCCACAAGTGAATGGATGAGGCTAATCCACTCACTTGGCAAGCCTATATATGCTATGTATGACTTGTTTAAATGCCAAGAATGTTTCTTGAATGCTCATATATATTAATATGTCTATGCATACATTTTCAAGACTTGTATTGCATACTTTATGTGTGATTGAAAGGGAGATGAGCTATTGAGATTCTTTGAATCTCATTCCCTCCTCTCCAATGCCTTAACATGCTAGGTGGAGCAATTGAGCAAAGTAATGGAAGCTACCAAGTCAAGAAGAAGGAAATTGACATCAAAGTGTATGAGAATGCCTAGTTTTGCCTCTTTTGTAGTCATACCAATGGTACATGATGTAATACTATGATGAAATGATTATGTAATCATTTGAACATGTGTAAATACTCATATATATGATGCATATATGAAAGTTAATGCCATACGTATGATATAGTGCATTTTGGGTATGGAATGGCAAGACTAGACTTATGAATGTTTGTGTATATCATAGGGTGGATGAGTGAGTTTGAGAAATCTGGGTTTGTGCACCTTTGAGACAAGTTTAAAATATCATTTTGGTGCAATCCCACATGCTCAAGTGGCCACACAAACTTAGGAAGCAAATTTGGACACTTTGATGCTAGTTGAGACCATAAAAATGACCAAATCGGAACTCTATGGCACAAACTAACCAAACGGATTTATCTTCCCATAAAATTTGGCAAAAATGTAGAGCTCATAGAGAGTTTTTTGGGAAGCTAAAGGTCAGAAAATCAGGGCTCTAAAAAATTAATTATGAATTTTCAAAATTGGGATTTTTCTATTGTTTTGGTACATGTATAGTTCATATACTTAGTTTTATGTTCTGTGTTATCTAATGGTCAAATGATGTCCAATGCTTGCAAAATTTTATAGCCATAAACTAGAGGTTATAAGCTTTCTGTGGCCACCAAGATCATTTCATTTGGAGGTCTGAGCAGAGAATTATAAAGTTTTAAAATTTACTGTTAGTATCAATAGTGCCACTGGACCTCCAGTAGTGTTCCATCATAATTCAATTCCTAGATAGTCTTGGTGTGGTCTAGAGATATTTTTCCCCTAGAGTGAACATTTGTAGCTTCTAATATTGACCAAATTTTCATGATTTTGGTTTTTTTTGGAATTAGTTATGAATTTCTAAAATTTATGATAATGTGTTGCGATAGTAGCCTAGGCAGTTGAGACCTTGGGTGCTTTTTGAATGTCAAATGTCATCTGCTTGATGTTACATGACCTAGAATTATTTTTACCATAAATTAGATATCTGTAGATTCCCATAATGGTAAAGAATCTATGATTTTGATTTTTTTAGAATTAGTTATGATTTTTCAAAATTTGTGACAGAAACTATAGAATTCTAGCTAAAGCTACACTATGATATTCTATGTGTTTCTTGCACTTGCACGAGTTCTAGGCCACTTTTGGTGATGGAATTGAGTTGTATCTATGTAATCAAATATGAGAATGTGATACATGAGCTCACATAGTCCACGGGACATCGAATGAAAAATTCATGTGTTACGCAACGCAAAAATACAAATTATTTCATGCCAGTTTTCCTTGCTTCTTCATGAAATACATGATATAAAACATGGAGATAGCATGAGATAAGCTAGAAAGTTATGGGCTTACATTATACATAAGAATGCATACGTCTAGTCTTGCCATTCCATACCCAAACTATGTTATATCATACATTTGGCATCAAATCTCATTCATACATCATACATTTGGGTAATTACATATGTTCATATGATTACATAATAATTTCATCATGAGATTACATCATATGCCATGTGTATAGCTACAAGAGAGACAAAACTAGGTATTTTCATACACTTGGATGTTAATCTCCTTCTTTTAGGCTTAATGGCTTCCATTACCTTGCTCAATTGCTCCACCTAGCATGTTAAGACATTATAGAGGAGGGGATAAGATTCAAAAAATCCTAATAGCTCATCTTCCATTCAATCATACATAAAGCATGCAATACAAGTCTTAAAAATGCATGCATGGGCATATTGACATATGTGAGTATTCATAAAACATTCTTGGCATTTGAACACATCATGTTTAGCATACATAGGCTTGCCAAGTGAGTGGATTAGCCTCACCTATTCACTTGTGGATTTTGGACTTGCTTCACCCATTTTCTCTCAGAGGTTTTGACTCAACCTTACTCTTGGGAGTCTACCTCACTTTTGGGAGACTTTCTACTTTGTCTCAACTAATTTCTAGAGTTTTTGGCTTATCCTCACCATGGCTAGAGGGTTCTTGGCTTCTCTACATTCAAGCAAACCAAGACAAGCACATAAAAGATCATTTGCATGCATAAAACATCATCATGGTACTATGGAATAAGAGCTCATGCTAAAATACTTTTCATAGCTTAAAACATATTTACATACATTCAAAGAAAATATAAGCACACATTCATGCATGAGAGAAGGCGGAGAGAGCTACCTTGCTTGCATTTGCACACTTTTTCCTTAAGCCTTGAGTCCTCTCCCTTGACCTCACACACCCAAGGAGGTGGAGATCATTTCTCTTGGCCTAAACACATTATATGGAAGCTAATTATACTCTTGAATTACATTCTAAGGACACACATTTACTAGAAAAGTTAGGTGACTCATAAGGCACTTTTATGGTTCTATAATGCAGTTAATGAAGCAACCTTAAGAAAACATCATCTTGGCTCCATCCTATCTATTCATCTATAATTCTTGACTCCATTTAAACCCCTTGGAGTCATCACACAATTAAATCAAGGAGCCTAGATAGGTTTTGCTTCTTTAAGCCATAATATGGAACATAGAAGGCCATCTCACTTTCTATGGTTTTTAAAATTTTTCCAAGGCTTCCTCTCATACTTTCCCATCATACATGACTAAAAAAAAATTAAGTTTAGAACAAATTACAACTACCCCTTGGTGCCATTTCTACTCTAGGCCAAAGTATATACTCTTCTTGGCATCCTTGGAGTTTCTTTGCTTCCTTTGATGGCAGAATCATGTAGGAAGCTCTCTTGGTGTCTTAGGAGCTCATATGAACACTTAAATATCATAAAATATGGCTAGGGTTCATGGTAGAGTTCAAGGTGCAATCAAAATCCTAAATTCCATAACTTGCATTCTAAAGCTCCCTTTTCAATTCTAGTTGTATGTTCTTAATCCTCACACTCCATAACCTTTGGTTCCATCAAGGAGATATAAAGAAAAACTGTCCTCCTCACTTTCTCTCTCAAGATCGAAGCTTAAATGACTTAGAGACACAAGATTTTGCAAGTGTTTCAAGTGAAGTCTTACCTCAAAATGGAGCTCTCTTCGTGTAGATTATTTTTTACCGATTGATTTCTTGAAAAGAGTTCCTTTTTGGCTTGGTTTAGACCTGAATATTCAAGTTTTCAAGAAAAGAAAACCACTATTAGAGAGTTTTTAGAGAGCAGAACAACTTTCCTAACTAGCGTGAGATGAAACAGGGCCATTTACTTACCTAAACGGAAGCTTAAACTTCTTTTCTCTCTCCCCTCTTAATGTCACACAATGGCTACCCATTTTTCTACAAATGGAAGCTTTGAAAAAGTGATGAGGTGTAATCTTACTTAAGAAGCCTCTTTTACAATTTTTTAAAATAATCATTTTGCCTCTACACGTATGTGTTCTCTGTTTAGGCTTTGAGAATCTTCTTTTCTATCATAAAATTTAGGTCCTCTAATTCAAAAAATGCCTTTGATTTCATCTAAATTGGATTTAAAACCTTTCTGAACAAATTGGTCAAAGTTCAAGTCAACCGAGATAGAAAACATCCATTGGAGGGCTTTAGTTGTCCTAGGGCTTCCCATGATTTTCAGGGCCTTTGGGAACCCTAGAGAACTCAAAAATTTTATTTAAAAAGCCCTCATATGTGGATTTCAAAATTTGCTCAAAATAACGAAAATGGCCTTACGTTTCATTAACCTTATGTTACATTTCGTTTCTTCATTCTAGCTCTATTTTTCATTCTGTCTGAGCCTGGGATTCTCATTTTTAGGAGTCTAGAATACTTCTCAAATTTTTTAAGACCTTAGTTAAGCCATTTCGGGAGACTTGCTTTTGTATCTGGTGAATTTTATTCGTTTACAGAGAAACCAAACATTATGTTTCTCGTGTTATCTCTTGTTTTCATAGAACCAAAGATTACATTTCTCTCACCTTAAATAAATTTCATTCTCAAAATTTAGGGTACACTTTCTCTTACTCTTTTATATTCTGGCTAACTACTTCTTTTATTTCCCTTCTTCCTTGCTCTATACGCTTCTCTCAGCGATTTCACTCTTTGAGTTTTTCTCAGCTAGGGAATTTTAATACTAGCTCTTAAAGAGAGTTCTATTGTTATAGAATACATGCTAGTTCTTCTCATAAGGGAAAGAAGTTTTGGCTCTAGAGACCTATCCTGGGAAAGCTTACTAATTATATTTGATTAGTTTTAACCATCTGTAAAGGTTAATATTCTTTTCAGTGGACTCATTTACATATCTCAGGAGGTGAATTATTTTGTATCAAATCTCTCGTATCCTCTCCTAATGGCTTTTCATAAAGTCTCATCATCTTTTTCTGATCATTATAGCTATTAGAGATTTCTATCTGTCTGCTTACTTATTTACATGTACCGTCCACTGTTCATCTCTACCTTCTTACTAGCTCATCCCATAATTATAATTCACATTTCTTTCTATCATAGGCCTCATATCTTAACTGCTTACTGGGATTACAGCTCCTTTGAGGAGATTTTCACTTTTAATGATCCTAGTTTCTCTGTTTACTACTGCGTTTGTCTCTTTAGGCTGAGACTTTTTCTTACTCACTTTACTTGCTTGGAAGTAGGCATTTTATAGTCCCTTATCTCAATACTGATAGGCCTAACTTATATTCCTCATGTTAGCATCGAAGAGAAACTTCCACTTACTATTACTAAATTCTGGTGGGATGTTAGCTATTCTCACAGTTTCGATCATTGGAGATATAATGTACCACTTACATCATGTAAAAATTACACTTGACCCCTTTATAAATACATAGTCTAGCATATAAGGATCTCTCTATCCCTTAGTTAGGGCTAACATCTGCTAGGTAGTGGTTCATCTGGTTCTAGCTCTAGAAAGCTACTTTCTTGCTTTCCTCATCCTATGCACTATGCTCATCTCTCAAGAGATCTAGTTAGTGGTCTAATTGTCTGAGTAAAGCTTTCATATCTCTACGACAATGGTCTACTAGACTCAGGAGGACTCTAGTCTCTGAGATAAAAGCTAACTAAAACTATACTGGCCTTTGAGACTAACTACTCTGTAAAAACTATCTTAGGCTATCATCTCACTAGAGAACTATCATGATATGACTAGGGCTTTTTGTAATTCTATGGGATCTGCTGCGAGCTCTCTGAGCCTTGCTAGGGACTATTACAACCTGCTATACTATGCTAGGATCTACTATGATCCATCTTTGGGAGACGTCGAAGCCTAAGATTACTATATCTGAAAGTAAAATACATGCTCATGAAGTTTAGTAACCATCGCTCATAATAACTAAGGCTACACTTAGAAGTACATCGTGCTCTTCATGTGAAGTGGGTTCTGTGTCATCTGACTCTCCCATTATACTGATACTTAGGAGGATTTTAATTTTCATTCATTGCTCCTCATGGGATCCTCAGGTTCCCACTTTAGCCTTTTTTACTCGGGCTTTCTTTTCTTACTCTAGTTGTACTTAACTATCTTTTCCTTTCATATCCTGCAATTTTTGACTATGCCCATACTTTGCTTTTAAGTGCCTTAACACTAGGGCATCTCACACACTAAGTGTAGTTAACATCTCTGGCAGGAGAGGCTATACATTGGTCCTTGTTCATTTCATTTACATATACTATAAGGGACTCAGGCTATGCATATTGAGCTCGTGCTATCTGAATCTGAATATTCTTTACTATTAACATATTCTTTTTTATGTTACTATACTTTACTAAGGATTCATCTCTGCATGCTTTTCTTATTATTCTGATACTACTAGAATCCCTTTGCCTCTCTTTTCTAGTTCATCTCATTCTTTCATTAGCTAGAATACCTTTTGATTATCGGGACACTTTGGTAATTAATGTCATCGTTTGCTATGCACTCAAGTCACATTACTACTAGGTTGGTTAGACCCAATATCGTGTAACCATTTTTACAAGAAAACCATAACATCAAACACTAATACATAGGCACCTAATGACTGAGCTTAAAGCCACTATCGCCTGTATATTACAAGTTTTCTCAAAAGTCTAAAGTATTCCTCTCATACTTTTTTTTATCTGCTCTATTCTCGTAGGATACTCGAGAAAAATAGGATTCTTCCTCTACTTCATCTCAAGATCACTTTACATTGACTGACTACTTTTACTTTGGGCACTATCATATTAGAAGGGCATCTATGCCAAGGACGGGTGTGCTTTCTCAAGTACTCAAGCACATTGAACCGATATTTATTCTTAATCTATTATGTCCTCAACTTGCACTATTATATCTTTTCCCTCTCTTACCTTTCTTATCTTTTTACTTAGGTAAAAGGATATATTACTACTGGCTATTTCTGTAGCAAGTTTGGGTTTCTTTATGCTTAAGAGCACCTATATTTTCCCAGGGGTTCTTCTACTTGTTCACTCTCTGTAACATTGAGGGGTCTATTTTCTGATACTCTTGCTCTGCTTCTGACTAGACTGTCCCTCAATAAGAAAATTTCTATTTCTTGTAACCCCAAGAATTACATTCTATAGTGTGCTTAGCTTACACTCTTTCTCTACACAATACAAGGCTTACCTTCTTAGGCGATCTCTAGCTCCCTCGAGCTTCTCTAAGGGTATTAAGGCACTAACTATTTATCTCCGCTCGTTTCTACATTTGGATCAGAGCTAGGCTTTCTCTTTGTTTAGTCTCTTTAGCCTCATCCCCAGGAGCACAATATATTGATTTTAGGGTTCTACTAACCCAATCCAGGACACGTACTCTAAATGTCTAGATTCTACCTTACTGAAAACTTATGCTCTACTGGGTGCTCTAATCACTCATGTGCCTTAACCCTATATCATTTTCATATTAGGGAGCTCATCTGACTAACTATTAAATAACTATCTGTTTACTTCTCTAGGCTTAGTTTACTCACTTAATCATTACTAAAGTGAAGGCATTTTTTCTATAGCTAATTTCTCAACTCTACCTCGCTTCCTTAATCACTGTGCTTTAGGACTCAGGGGGTCTAACTAGGGGAATTTACTAACCACTATTGAGTTGTCTCCCTGACTCTAGATGCCTTATCTTTCCTTTCTCGATCCAAGAAAAACTTTCACTGAGCTATTCATTTACATATCTCACTTGGAACAATGCTACTAGTCATCTCCCCTAGGCTTTAGTTTATGCTAGGCTAGCCATTTTATTAGACCTATAGCTTACTATAAGCCTTATTAACTCATAGGGCTTTTTGAACTATCCTCATTTTCTTTTGGGCCTCTATCACTGGGCTACTCATACTTACCTCTAGGTGTTACCTATGAGGTACACCCTTTTGGGGCACTCAGTACATGCCTCACTACTGGTAGCCTTACCTTATGTTAATTTCAAGACTACATTAACATCCTGTCATTTAGTGTTTCACAGGGTAGCACCTTAGGCTAGAGTCAACGCCATAAAGGCACCCTCAATAACCTTTTCATACCTGTGTCTAACTTTCTCTAACATTGAGTGCTTTCTTGGTCTTAACTATAAGATCCACTAATTTCTTACTAATCTTTTGTGACAATTAATTACTCTTTTTCTCTACTTATACTAGGGGTTCCTACTTTCTATAGGTCGATCGATCCCTTATTAGTTCATTTCTCAAGTTGGCCTGAATATGACCAACAAGGTCTTTCACACTGCCATTCGCTGCGGCTAACACATTGTTTGCTGCGGCTAATTAGCCTTGGGTTCACCCTAGTTTCCTTTTTAAGTATTGGCTCTAGTAAGGAATTCTCTGGATTGCCTCGCTACTTCATGAAATAATTGGCTGTGGCTAAGCAATTAATTGGACGCAGCTAACGGCCCCTGATTGGCTACAACTTGAGCCTCATTGCCTCTATGCCTAGCCCGTCATCAAGCTAGAGGGTTATACCTCTTGCTTTATTCATGCATAGCTAACTATCACCTTTGCACTATCAAGGCTTTATAAAGTGTAGCTTGTAACTCAAACCTCTAGCTTGAGGGAATTAGCCTTTTAGGCTCTAAAACTTATCTAGACATTTGGGTGTTGTAGCTAGGGGGTGACTTTTTTCTTACTTCCCCTCTAGACTAGTCCCGTGCAGCCGCAATCTCATCTCATATGACATTGCATCCTACTTGTCTCTGCATTACACAGGACATCTTAAAATGGTCTAAGTATGACTACCAGGAGAATTAGACCTCACGTGCTCTCTCTAGGAAGCCTCTACATATCAATGAGATCTTTTCATATAGTTCATATCTAAGGCTTGCCATTGATCCTGATGAGCTATCATATCACAAGAGCTCTAGCCATCAAATCAATCAACTCTGCTCAAGCTATTCTAAAGGCCAACGTTTCTCAATGTTCACTATCTACTCCAAGACCATTCTACAACTTACTTATCATGAACAAAGCCACAAACTATCTTTATACACCTAAAATGTCTCATACAAGGCCTTACATATCTATACAAGCCTTTGTATAGCCCTATTGCCACATCCTCAAGCCAAATTCAATTTGAGAGAGCCTAAAACTTTGCTCTAATACCAATAAATGAAACATTATTACTTTAACACTCAACTCATGAAAATCCCATGCCTCATCTCATGTAAATTCTGTAGGAAGCAACATAATGGCATAGGCAATCATAAATCAAAATGCCTTTATCCACAGGCAAAAATTTTCTCCTAGAGTCATATTGTAATGCCTTATATTTCTAGCTCATTTCACAACATTTCCATGCTTTACATTCATAGATTCCATGAAAGACCAAGAAAACGAAATTAAAATAATGCATTTTCTTGCTTTGCATCGTATATGAAAAATCTATTCGATGTCACGTGGATCATATGAGCTCATACAACACATTCTCAAATTTAATTACATGAATACAACTCATTTGCATCATGAAAAGTGGGCTACACCTCAAGAATCATGAAGGGAAGCATGAAATATTCATATCCATTTTCAGCCAAATTTGGGCCTTTTCTAACCAAATTTTGGAAAATCATAACTAATTCTAAAAAAATCAAAATCATACATTCTTAGCCATTCTAGAAAACTATGAATGTCTACTTCATACTAAAAATATGTGAAGACCATAAAATCCATCACAGAGAACGTTTGACATTCAAAAAGGTCCAGAGGTCAAGCTATCCCTTGGTGCTATTACAACTTTCAATAGAAAAATTTGAAAATGTTCAATTAATTCCAAAAAAATCCAATTCATGCAAATGATATCAATCTAGAAAGCTATGGATGTTAGCTAAAGGGAACAAATAATGCCAGACCAACTCAGGCACACCAAGACCTTGAAATCCAATCAAATAATAACAGAGATCAGTTGGAATCCCTAATACTAGATAGAATCTTTAAAATTTCATATCTCCCTATCTAGACATCCAAATGAGGAGCTTTTAGTTTTCATGAGTCACTGTAAATGTCTAGTTTCTTTGTATAAAATTTCATGTAATTGGACATCATTTGAGCCCTGTGTGATAGATTTCATTTTCGGACCAAATAAATAGTGCAGTAGACCAAAATCAAAAAATTTGCCAATTTTGAAAATTCATCAAATATTTTGTAGACGTCCAAAAATTATGTTCTTTAACTTCTCAAAAAGCTCTCAACAAGCTTTAATTGCACATTCTAATGACTACAAAATATATTCTCTCATTCATACATAGCATAATGTCATAATTAGACATGTTTAAGAGGTCCTAAACCATATACATCAAGGGGTTACAACATTTGACATCATTATGGTATTAAAAAGCAAAGACTAAGCATGTTGGTGTCAAACTCTTCTCTTCAAGGTGGTTGGCTTCCATTACCTTGTCCACTTGGTCCACCTAGCATGTGAGATCATTGGAGAGGAGGGAATTAGATTCAAAGAATCCTAATAACTCATCTCCCATTCAATCATATATAATGGATACAAACAAGTCTCATAAATGCATGTATAGTCATGTAGACATGTGTAAGCACTCAAGAAACATTTTCATCATTTAAGAATGTCATACATAGCATACAAAGGCTTGCCAAGCAAGTGGATTGGCCTTACCCAATTTCTTGTGGATATTAGACTTGCCTCACCCATTCTTTAATGCATTCTTGGACTCAACCATGCTTTTGGGAGCCCACTTTGCTTTTAGGAGACTCTTTGCTTTGTCTAAACCAATCTTAAGTATTCTTGGCTCATCCTCACCATGGTTAAGGGTTCTTGGCCTCACCACACTCAAGTAAACCCAAGCACACATCAAAACATCATATGAAACATAATATTTCATCATAAAACCATGGCATATGAACTCATGCTATCATACTTTTCATGGCTTGAAAATACACATACACAGATTCTAAGACAAGCTAAGTATACATCCATGTATGAGAGAAAGTGGAGAGAGCTACCTTATACATAATCACATACTTTTTCTCTTGAAATTCCCTCCCTTACTTCGGCCACACATCTACAAAAGTGTGGGGAAGATTTCTCTTGGCCTAAACACAATTTATGGAAGCCAATTAGGTTCATGAGATAAATTCTAAGGCTATACAACTTGCTTAGACACTAAGTTGTTCTATAAACCCCATTGTGGTCTATAATGCACCTAATGAAGTAATACCCATCAAATAAATTTTAGACTCCATTCTTTCCCTTCAAACATGATTCTTGACTCCTTTTGAGCCTCTTGAAGTCATCACACAATTAAAACAAATAACCTAGCTACATGTTGCTTCTTTAGGTCATAATATGGAATGTAAAGTACTAACTCACTTTCTGAGTTCTAAATTTTTTCCAAGGCCTCCTCTCATTTTCATTCATCATATATGACTCAAAAATGGATTTAGATAATTTTAAAACTCTCCCTAGCTACACAAACCCCTTTAGACCAAGGCTATGGAAGAAATAAGGCTTTTTGGAGTTTACTTTGTTTTCTCAAGGGAGGATGCATATGGGGAGTCTCTTAGGGATCTTAGGAGCTCATTTAAACTCTTATTTAGGCCTAAGAATCATCATTCAAAATTAAATTTTACAAGGTGTAATTGAAACCCTAGAACTTGCATCTTGAAATCTAATGATTTTTTATTAATTCCTTTTGCATATTCTTAATTTCCACACCCTTTTCCTTAGATTCACCCTTGGTTCTGCCTAAAAATCAAGTCCTCCTAAGGTTTTTTCATGTTGGGCGAAATGGAGGAGGAGGGAACCAAAGATGACAACCATAGGAAGATAAATTACCTTGTTTTCTTGCTTTTTCTTACTTGAATCTTGTGTTTTTTGAGTTCCTCTCTTTAAATCCGAATTTTCCTCTCAATTTTTCCCCTAAAACAGATCCATATACTTCATTATAATCATAGGAAATACAGGAGAATGAAGGAGAAGTGGTTTGCAAAAGAAAGAGCATGAAAAACTACTAAATTTCCATACCTTAAGCCTTTGATTTCTCCTCCTCTTTGCCTTCCTCTTATGTGCCACTCTCCCTAGGGTTTTCCTCTAGTTTTAGGTAGAACTTGGTCATGCAACATCAAGGGAGGAGAAGGGTGCATCATATATATAGGTGGAAGACTTTTCAAAAATTTCTACTTTGCCCTTCGTTTTTGGCATTTTCATTTCTCCTTTGTTTTAACTCCTTTTTGAGAACTGTCTTTTCCATTATAAAAATTAGATTCCCAATTTAGTAAAATGCCTTTGGAATCACTCAAATTGGAGTTAAAATCTTTCTAAACGAATTCGTCAAAGTTCAGGTACATTAACGTTGAAAAATGTCCATCGGAGGGGCTTTAGCTATCCCGGACCTTCATATAGTTTTTAGGGCCTCTGAGAATCCTAGGAAACTCAAAATTTTCATTTAAAAGCCCTCTTGTGTAAATTCCAAAATTTGCCCAAAATTACAAAAATGCCATTATATTTTGTAAACTTTTCGTAAGAAATTGTTTCTCATTCTAACTATGTTTTTCTTTTTGTCTGAGCTTGGGATTATCATTTTTAGGAGTCTAGAATACTTCCCAAATTTTTTGGGACCTCAACTACATCATTTCAAGGGACTTCCTTTTATATCCAGTGAATTTCATTTGTTGACGAAGAAATCGTACGTTATGTTTCTCACGTTTTTTCTCGTTTGCAGAGAACCAGATGTTACACCTATGGGTCATATGGACTCATCCTTCTCATTTTGAAATTTAAATACCTAAATACCACTCATAATAAGCTCAAGAGATGGTCCATACCTCGAGCAAAGGGAGCAAATACACAAAATACACTTGTGCAGCCTCAAATCAGTTTTCCAGATTGCATGCATGAACTTTGAAAAATTATAACTAATGATAGAAAAATCACAATTAGGCACACCATTCTAGAAAGATAAAAATGTCTATTTTATACAAAAATAAATTCATACCACGAAAGAGGTTGGTAGGCACCGAAAACTGATGGAATAGTACTAGAGGTCAACTATCATCCCTAGTACTGATCTCTAACTCTAAAAATTCATATCTTCCGGCTCAGAGGTCCAATTGGGGTGATCTTGGTGACCATGGAAAGCATATCATATCTAGTTTATGCTTGTAAAATTTCATGAGCATTGGACATTTTTTGTCCCACAAATGACACAACCGAAACTTCTAACCATATGAACAGTACCTGTAATAATTCATCAAAAAAATGGAAAATTTGGAAATTCATAATTAATTAGATATAGCTCCAAATAATCTAGTATTTAGCTTCCTAAAAAGCTCTGGATAAGATCTACATGTGTGCCAAATTTCATTAGTAAATTTGTCCATTTGGTTAGATCTTGACATTGAGTTGTAAAATGGTCATTTTTAAGCTTTACAAAGGGTCCAAATGGTCTACATTGAGCTCCAAGGCAACCATGACTACTCAAGCACATGGGAATGCACCAAAATGACATTATAAAATTGTATCAAAGGTGTATAAATCTAGATTTCTCAAACTCACTCATCCACCTTATGATATACACAAGAATGCATATGTCTAGTCTTGCCATTCTATACCTAAACCATGTTATATCATACATTGGGCATGAAATCTCATTCATACATCATACATTTGGGTAATTACATATGCTCATATGACTATATAACAATTTCATCATGAGATTACATCATATGCTATGTGTATGGCTACAAGAGAAACAAAATTAGGCATTTTCATATACTTTGATGTCAATCTTCTTCTTCTAAGCTTAGTGGCTTCCATGACCTTGCTCAGTTGCTCCACCTAGCATGTTAAAACATTAGAAAGTAGGGATGAGATTCAAAGAATCCCAATAGCTTATCTCCCATTCAATCATACATAAAGTATGCAATACAAGTCTTAAAAATGCATGCATGGGGATATTGACATATGTGAGCATTCATAAAACATTCTTGGCATTTGAACACATCATGTTTAGCATACATAGGCTTGTTAAATGAGTGGATTAGCCTCACACATTCACTTATGGATTTTGGACTTGCCTCACCTATTTTCTCTAAGAAGTTTTAACTTAACCTTACTCTTAGGAGTCTACCTCACTCTTGGGAGACTCTCTGCATTGTGTCAACCAAGTTTTAGGGTTCTTGGCTCATTCTCACCGTGGCTAAAGGGTTTTTGGCTTCTCCATACTTTAGCAAACTAAGACAAGCATATAAAACATTATTTGCATGCATAAAACATTATTATGGTTCCATGGAATAAGAGCTCATGCTGAAATACCTTTCATAGCTTAAAACATACTTACACACATTCAAAGACAATGTAAGCACACATTTGTGCATGAGAGAAGGCGGAGAAAGCTATCTTTCTTGCATTTGCACACTTTTTCCTTAAGCCTTGAGTCCTCTTCCTTGACCTCACACACCCAAGAAGGTGGAGATCATTTCTCTTGGCCTAGACACATTATATAGAAGCTAATTATACTCTTGAATTACATTCTAAGGCCACACATTCACTAGAAAAGTTAGGTGACTTATAAGGCTCTTTTATGGTTCCATAATGCACTGAATGAAGCAACCTTAAGAAAACATCATCTTGGCTCCATCCTATCTATTCATTTATGATTCTTGACTCTATTTAAACCCCTTGGAGTCATCACATAATTAAATCAAGGAGCTTACTTAGGTGTTGCTTCTTTAAGCCATAATATGGAACATAGAAGGTCATCTCACTTTTTATGATTTCTAAAATTTTTCCAAGGCTTCCTCTCATACTCTCCCATCATACATGACTGAAAAATAAACTTAGAACAAATTAAAACTACCCCTAGGTGCCATTTCTACTTTAGGCTGAAGTATATACTCTTCTTGGCATCCTTAAAGTTTCTTTGCTTCTTTTCATGGAAAATCATGTAGGAAGCTCTCTTGGTGTCTTAGGAACTCATATGAACACTTAAACATCATAAAATATGGCTAGGGTTCATGGTAGAGTTCAAGGTACACTCAAAACTCTAAATTCCATAACTTGCATTCTAAAGCTCCCTTTTTAATTCTAGTTGTATATTCCTAATCCTCATACTTTATAACCTTTGATTCCATCCAGAACACATAAAGAAAAACTCTCCTCCTCACTTTCTCTCTCTAGACCAAAGCTTAAATGGCTTGGAAACACAATATTTTGCAAGTGTTTCAAGTGAAGTCTTACCTTAAAATAGAGCTCTCTTTGCATAGATTATTTTCCACTAATTGATTTCTTGAAAAGAGTTCCTTTTTAGTTTGGGTTAGACCTGAATCTTCAAGTTTTCAAGAAAAGAAAACCACCATTAGAGAGCTCTTAGAGAGAGGAACAACTTTCTTAACTGGCGTGGGATGAAACGAGGCCATTTACTTACTTAAACAGAAGCTTAGACTTCTTCTTTCTCTCCCCTCTTAATGTCATGCCATTGCTGCCCATTTTTCTGCAAATGGAGCTTGGAGAAGGTGATGAGATGTAATCTTACTTATGAAACCTCTTTTATAATTTTTCAAAATGACCATTTTACTCCTATGTGCATGTTTGCTCCATTTAAGCTCATTTTAACTTCTTTTTGAGAACCATCTTTTCTATCATAAAATTTAGATCCTCTAATTCATAAAATGCCTTTGGTTTCATCCAAATTGGATTTAAAACCTTCTCGAATGAATTGGTCAAAGTTTGGGTCAACCGACATTAGAAAACATCCATTGGAGGGGCATTAGTTGTCCTAGGGTTTCCCATGGTTTTCAGGGCCTCTAAGAACTCTGGAGAACTCAAAATTTTCTTTTAAAAAGCCTTCCCATGAGAATTCCAAAATTTTCTCAAAATAAAAAAAATGCCCTTACATTTCGTCAACCTTTCGTTACATTTCATTTCTTCATTCTAGCTCCATTTTCTTTCCGTCTGAGCTTAGGATTCTCATTTTTAAGAGTCTAGAATGCTTTTCAAATTTTTTAGGACTTTAGCTAAGCTATTTTGGGGGACTTGCTTTTGTGTCTAGTGAATTTCATTCATTTATGGAGAAACTGTACATTATGTTTCTCTCGTTTTCTCTCATTTTCAGAGAACTAGATATTATAGAAAGCATTGAGCAACAACACACATAAATATTTTGACTCACTCAAGCATTCAAATGCATGCAAGAAAGGGAGATGAAGCTATCTTGAAACTTGTAGAAATTCAAATGCCACTGACCCATTTGGTCTTAGCTTTTTCCTTGACTTTCTTTTACATGACACCCACTATTAGAGGAGTTTGAGCTAGATGGGCCTACACATGACAATTACAAGATAAATCAACTCATTAGGATTCCTTCTAAGTCTTATTATCCTCACTTAATCCCATTGAAGCCTAACATGGAGTTTATGACTAGTTTAGGCCCAACAAGTAGTAACCTTGGGTTTTCACCTTCTAAGCCCTAGACTCTTGCTTGCTATGAGTCTTTTAGCTCTAAGGGAACTCATTTAAATCATTATATGTGTGCTTTAAGGGGTCTAAAACACATTTGCTTCTTTAATCTAATTTAGGCCTTAAAAATTTAACTTTTAATTTAGGGCTCTTAAATTCAATCTAATGATTCCTTAATTATTTATTCATCATATCTAAGTATCTAAATTCAATAGAGCTCAAAAAAATCACTCCCTAGTACTCTATTCTTATCTTGGCTTAACCATCACCCACAAGGAAGCTATATAGATTTTTGTTCCTTCCTTCTTGGACTTTGATGTATATTCATATTCTTTGGCTTCTCTTTAGCCTAAGTATACTTTCATATGGCTTGAACTAGGCTCCTAAGGTTCCATATCTCCTTAGGTGCAATTAAAACCCTAAATACACTATACTGAATTATAATACTTTTCAATTGGTTCCAATGGCATACTCTAATTCCTCATGCCTTAAAACCTTTAATTCAATCATATTTTAGCCAATAACCCATTCCCTTTAAGCCCTGCATAATTAAGCCAAACCAAGAGGAAAGGAAAACTCAAGGAAGAAGCATGTTTTCTATGTGATAGTATACCTTGTTTGAAAGCTTTTCCTATGGAGATTTTTATGGCATGATAGGTTGTTCCAAAGCTTTACTTTTCTTCATGGGGTCAGCCACCAAAATTACTCTTTCAAGAAAGTAAGACCACCATTAGAAAGAGCAAAAAGAAAAGAACAATGTTCCCAACTACAAGAGCATGAAATTTACCACATAAACTTACCTTTTTTGGCCTTCTTTCCCTTCTCTTTCTTCTCCTTTTTGGATGCCATATGTGTGTTGGTTTAGAGCTCCATATGTTAATTATGGAGGCTTGGGGGAGGTGGCATGATTTATAAAGGAGAAAGATAGGTTTTAAAATAATTTTCAAAATTCCTATTCTATCCTTCTACTTCTATTCCATCGTTTAAGCTTGCTTTAGCTTCCTTTTTAGAACCATCCTTTCCACATGAAAATTTATATCCTCTAATTAATTAAAAACATTTAATTTGAATTTTATAGGGTTCAGAACCATTTTAAATCATCTGGTCAAAGTTTAGGTTAACTAATGATCTAAAATGTACACCAAAGGGGTTTCGGCCATTTTGATGATTCTTATGGTTTTTAAGGCCTTTAACAACCTTGGAAAAGTCAATTTTACCATTTAAAACTTTCTCCTTTGAGTTTCTAAAAAGTCACCTAAAATTATAGTTTTGCCACTACCGTTTTAGTTTATTTCATTTAACCATTTTGGCTCTAGTTTTGGGCCATCTTTAGCTTTTTAATATTATTTCTAGATGTTTAATTTATCATTCTATCCTTACTTAGCCTTATTGCATTTTATTCTACGATCCTTCTTTGTTATCTAATCAGTTATAGTTCAATTTCAAAAAGATTAGATGTTACATTAATAATGAACATATGTAAGGAATTAAATTCAACCCCAGTTACCTCACTTAGTTGATGGTATCTTCCAAAGCTAAAATCAAAATGCCAACCTTCTACAAACCCTAGATTAATCAAAATCAATTTCTAAATCATCATCTATTATAGAAATAAATTACTTATTCATCACTCGCATTAAAACTACCTAAGAATCTCTTACCTAGTCCCTAATGAAGTCTAATTTCAAACTTGACTCTCCCAACCTCAGAAACTTCAATGTCTCACTCTAATTTCTTGTTATTTTTGTATAAAATAAATGCTCATTACATAAGCTAGCCATTAAGGCTAATATTCAATAGAAAATACATTAAAATGAGGAAAAGATACTTACATAATAATTCCTCTAGTCTGAGCCTCTAAAAGTCATGCAAGAAACCATTAAAACAATCAATTTCAAATTTGGTGGTGAGATGAAAATCCACTAAACTAAAAACTAATTGGACCAAAATGCAGAGGAAGATGAGAGGATCAAGTTTCATATAGATTACCTTGGCTAAATCTCCCCTTCGAAGTATAAAATGGTGGCAAGAAGTAGAAATACCCTAGCCTTCAACCAAAGATGCAAAAATGCTTTCCTTTCTCTATAAAACCCTTAAGTTTTCAGGACTAAGGTAAATGACAAATGGGTTTCTTAGAGTTTTAGAACAAGTGGACTAGCCCATTAGGCCCTATTTCCAAGTGGTTTGATTTTTATTAGGTGTGGGCCAAAAAAACTAGACAAGTCCAATGGTGTTAAGCCTCTATAAAACAAAATTAGGCCTTTACAAATTTTATCCATGACAGATTTAAATTACACATAGAGCCTACCTAAAATTTCTAACCTAATTAAATGCAAATACATAATAATATTTTATTTTCTATAAAAATTCATTAAATAATTATTATATGTCTAAAAAATGACCAAAATGATCTATTTCCTCAAAAATTCCTATTTTCCATAATTTCCATAAACTCCCCTTAATAATTCCATAATTCCCCATAATTACTCTTAATTAACTTTGGGATGTTATATGCGCCATGACAAAACTCAAATTTTGGACCTAGAATCCCATAAAACATGATTCTTGCCATGGCCTAAGTTGTCCATGCTATGGCGAGGTTACTCTTGGACAAGCAATCCATGCCCAAACATGAGTCTCAGTATATCAAGCCCTTCTCGTGCCATGATGAGGTTGCTCTTGGTCACAACACACATACCCAGTCCTATATCTTGCTGATGAATGCCATTTTTATATATTTTATTTCTCTTAATTTGGATTTTTTAATAATGAATTATGGCTTAAGGGATTTAATTGGATGAGATTGGATTTCATTGGCCATTATTGCACTTTAGGATTTAATTTGCAAAATTCTTAGTTTTAATGCATAAATTCTTTTAAATGATTTTTTAAAAAAGATTTTCCTACTTAATATTTTGATTGATTCTTTGTGTAGATTTTCTTAATTCATATTTAGGAAATGTAAATTTAAAAAATGGAGGATAAGGCATGGATATTTCATGTGGAATGAATCACATGTGAGGGCCCCCTTACTATCACACGCACGAAATGGAGATATTCAGGAGAGATTGGACTTTCATATAAAAAGAAGCAATGTATACACACATAGGATTTATTCAATCATGGCCCATGAATTGAAGGAGTAGATCCATCACACCTTTCACTTGCACATATGTACACATTGACACACGGGAATTGCATGGATCATACACGAATGAAGGCTCATCTCTCTTACCAGGTCTCATGTGGAGGCTCCTAATTCTCACAAAATTCACCTATATACATTGCATGGATCATACATGCACAAGCTCTTCCATGTAATCATACTCTAGCATTCATGTATTATATACATGGCACGTTCACATATTCCACTAACATACAATCATGTGCATATATGATGAGAAGCACACATGTAACTTCATGCTGACTAACGATATTCACACAATCACAAAGGGAAGAGAAACACACACAAAAATGCATCATGTCACTTATTCATGCAGAAGCCTCATGCATGACACATATTTAAACACACAGAAGATACACATCTAGGAGGCTACACGTCATACTCCATGAACACACATGAGAAATACATGCCTTTCTTTCACTCTCTCATTTATGTTACATACATATGCACAACTAGATGATGAGGGAGGTTCGGCTTTAAAGGAAGGAAAACATGATTCATGGGGAGGGCATGATAGGCACAGGAATGAAAAAGCACATGAGAAGGATGGACGAGCGGTGGACTCTTGAGTTCTAGCAAGAGTGAGCACACATGACAAAATTTTGTAGGGGAGGAGAGCCACAGGTTTATGAAAGGGGTGGTCTAAAACATGATTGAGGATTGACAAAAGGGGAGTCTTGGGTTTTAGGTTGAGGGGAGAAGCATGCATTGTAACACCTTAATCTACTACTGCTATTAGCCTCTCTCTGGGCTCGGTTTCATATGATTTCCAAAGAACCAATACCAATCCGTGGCATTTTCATGCTATGAAACAGGGTTTCATACACTCATTATCTGCCCCGTGGGTCCTGTGAATCCATCCTTCACATTCTCTACTCACACTCCACTTATACAACTCATACATAGCATAAATCAAGCCATAAGCCACGGGTATGGAGCCAAAAACCAGAAAAATGCATTTTCTCACTTGTGCCCAAAAGTCATATTTTGGCTCTAACTTTGGAAAATCATAACTAATTATGGAAAAATGGGAATCTAGTAAACCATAGCTTTTTGGAAATCTTTAAGGGTTAACTTTACATTACAAAAAATTCCCAATCGTAATCTCTGAGTTTGGACCATGTTTGACATCGAAAATGGAAAGGATGTCCGGTTGTCACTGTTTCTGGTGCAGCTTACTGTCATGACTTTCGAAAATTCATAACTAAATCCATAAAAATCAAATCTAGGCACACTATACCAATTTGGAAAGCTAAAGATGTCTACTAGAGGAAACAAATAAGTCCAGATCAGTTCAGTAGCCCCTACACCCCGAAACCTAATGGAATAGTAACGGAGGTCAGGTGAGCTCCCTGATGCTGATATAGAATTTTAGAAGATTCATTCTCTCTCTACAGACCTCTGATTTAGGTGATTCTAGTTGGTACAGGTTACTGTGGTTTTCTAGTTTATGTGTATAAAATTTCATGACAGTTGGCCACCATTTGATCTATGTATGACATGGATTTCATTTCTGACCTCTAAGAACAGTACATGACCAAACTACCAAATTTTCCCAATTTCAACAATTCACTAAATATTCTCTAGTCCTCTAAAAATTACCCACTTTAGCTTCTCAAGAAGCTTTCTACAAACTATAGAGGCATGCTAAATTTCATGGCAAGAGGAGCTCATCCGGTCATACTTTGACGGAGCTCACAAAAATACCGGTTTTGGCACCCAAAAGGTTCAAAATGGGTCCAAATGGCCTCTCACACATTCTCACTCCACATGGATAAGTTTAAAAGTATGAAACTTGTATATATAGCAAGTTCAAGTGGTCCAAATCATCATACATCTCAATTTCACTATGCTACGGCCAAATATACATTATCACATTCATTCATCAAAAGGGGTAAAACCCTCATTTGCATTGATTTGGCTCTTTACATAATTTGTACAACATCTCTTCATACATATACACTTGCTACAATAGTTACATCTCAAAAATAGTGGGTGCAAATTCATTTGACACCACTTTACAACAAAATATCCAAAATAAAGCTAAAGTTTAGCTATACATATTCCTAGGCTCCTTGGTGTGCACTTGCTCCTCCTTGAGATTCACCTAGCATGTTAAGTTGGGAGGGGAAGGGGTGAGATTCAGGGAATCTCAGTAGCTCATGCACTCATTCAAGTAAACAATCAAGGCATATAACAAGTCAAAGCATGTAATTTGGCATCCAACCATTCTCATTCACATAATACATATTGTACATGCTATGGAAATCACAACCATGCCAAAAATGGGCTCCAGGGACTTTTGGTCTAGCCTTACCCGAGTTTAGGGACTTTTGGATGGCCTCACCCAAGTTTAGGGACTTTTGACTTGGCCTCACTCAGATATGAGACTTTTGGCATTGTCTCACCCATCTCAAGGGACTTTCGGCTTTACCTTACCCATCTCAAGGGACTTTCGACACTACCTCACCTGAGCAATTCTCACAATTCATCACACAAGCACATTGGCATCAATGCATCAAAGCAATAGCATAAGGCATGTTTTCACACAACAAGCATATACACAAACATACAATGACTATTATATCCAAGAATGCAACAAGAAAGAGTGGGAAGAGAGAGCTACCTTATCAGCCAACACAAGCCTTCCCTTTCAATTTCTCTTCTCCCTTCTTAGGTTCACACTCACACCTTGATGGAGGTGCTTCACTTGAGCCTAGACACACAAAAGCATACAATTACCCTCTTAGAATGTAATCTTTAGAGCAATTCTTTTAACATACCAGAACCTAGAGGTTCTCTCTCTCTCTCTAGAATGCCATCAACTATTCCTCTCTCTCAAGCTCCCATGGTAGTGGAAACAACATTTTCAAAGAAAACAAAGAAATTCAAGAGTGTTTTCCACTTTCCCTCTTCTGACCCATGCCCAAAATCCAACCATTTTCACAAACAAAACCGTAGGAAGAGAGGGCAAAGAGAGGAGATCCAAATTCTAAGGAGAAATGGGAGAAACTTGCTTACCTTTCTCTTGCTCTTTCTCCTTCTCTTGGTCTCTCTCACTCTCCATGCCTCTTTTCTCTCCTTGGGTTGAAGTCTAGGGCAAAAATGAGAGAAGGAATGAGTTTGAGCATTTAATGAAGTCAAATTCTCGCCTTTTACTCTCTTCCGGACTGACCCTCGCTACGGTGAAAATTAACCTTCGCTATAGCAAGCTCGTGTTATCTGGCTTCGCTATGGCGAGGTGTAACCTTCGCTACAGCGAGCTCGTATCAGCTCCCTTCGTTATGGCGAGATTTGCCCTTCGCTATGGCGAACTCGCGTTAGTTTCAGACCCCACTTTCGCTATGGCGTACGCTACAGCGAGCTGCCCCCTGGTTTCTGTATGGACTGCTGCCCGCACTCGCTATAGCTAGAATCTCTTTCGCTATTGCGAGAAGGCACTCTCGCTACAGTGAGACCATTTCTCGCTATTGCAAGAAGACTTAGCAAGAATTCTGGATTTCGAAAATTTTCAGCTTTCTTCTTTCTTTCTTTTTCTCTCTTTTCTTTTCCCTTTTCCCGGTTGTTACATTTTATTCCCAACAGAGCCTCCAACAATATTGTCCCCATTTACGGCACCCCGTGGTTTCCACGTGGCTGGGGTTTTGTTCCTCGGGCACCTCAATTGGTCACACCCGAAAATGCGTCGCTGGTGGGGAGAGCTTTGCTCCCACTTATAAGGCCTTAGCCCAGGTTCTTCCTACCCGATGTGGGACATTACATGCATCACATCAAAATCCATTCATTTATTTCCATCTTGGAAACTCTCCATGGTCATGTATCTTCACCACTATTTCGTCCATTAATTCTCTCCAATGGAAGCTTAAATCCACCATGTAGTTAGCTTGGGATGAAGACCTTAAAGTGCAAAGTTGAATCCAAGACAAATGCTCCAAGATTTGGCTAATTATCTTCCTTTTTTCTTCTCCTTCTAATGTTGCAATTTTATCGTTTTATAAGTCTCGGTTTAGCTTGTAATTAGTTGAGAATTGTGGCTAAAATTTTGGATTGGATTCTTGAAATTGTTGAGTTATTGGATTAATATTTTGTAGAATGAATTGGGGATTAATTATTCTATTTAGTGGCTACATATTTTGTTTTGTTTTCCTCTAAATTTTCAACTTGATTAATGCAATGGTATTAAGGTAATTTTCTGCTTAATTTTTTATTTGAGAAATTTTGATGTTTAATTAGTTCTAATTATCTTCCCTTTTTCTTCTCCTTCTAATGTTGCAATTTTATCGTTTTATAAGTCTCGGTTTAGCTTGTAATTACTTGAGAATTGTGGCTAAAATTTTGGATTGGATTCTTGAAATTGTTGAGTTATTGGATTAATATTTTGTAGAATGAATTGGGGATTAATTATTCTATTTAGTGGCTACATATTTTCTTTTGTTTTCCTCTAAATTTTCAACTTGATTAATGCAATGGTATTAAGGTAATTTTCTGCTTAATTTTTTATTTGAGAAATTTTGATGTTTAATTGGTTTATTAAACATATAAGATGAACATGCAAAACCTATGAAAATCAATTATTCTTTGTTTTGGTGTGTTCAAGGAACTTAATTCAAGGATTAGTAAGTTAATGTAATCTTGAGGTTTCAAGAGTCATGAATTTGTTAATTTCTTATATTTTAAGTGGTTACCTAAGGAAATTAATTAAGAATACACTAAAGAGGATTAGATCCAGACCTTAGTGAAATATAATTTAGATGATGACAAACTTTAAAGAATTCACTCAAGGTTAGCTACACTTAATTACTTGATTGTTCACACTTTCTTTGATTCTAGATAATACATTTGTTTTACTTCTTTAATTACTTTTAATTTCAATCATTAAACCCCAAATAAACTTTTGTAATTGTTAGTTTTAGGTTGCATTAGACATTTAGAAAGCCTTATTAAGTAATTGGAATTCATTTCTATGGGAGACGATCTTGGTTTCACTACTATTCACAAATCTATTTCATAACCAAGTTATTTGTAACTATTTAATAGTAGTAATCAAATTTGGCACCATTGTCTAGGAAATTGGATTCTCAATTATTTGAAAAAGTTTTCTACATATCTTAACTCTATTTTTGTGTAGTTTTTGCCTTATTTAAAACCTGAATTTTAGTCATTATGGTGTTGTGCATTAATTGCTCTACTTGCTATAATTTTTGTTTGACTCACCCAGATTTACTTGTGTAATGCCTTAACCTTTTACTCCTTCCATTACATTATATGGCCTAATCTCATACACTTACAAGGAAAAACGCCATATTTAATAGCACTAAATTGCGTTACGTAAGGCCTAATTAATTTATTTTATGCTTTATGGACCATATAAGCTCATCAATATCATTTACTATCCATATCATATCCATACAAGTTAGAAACATTACAAAACATCTCAACATTCATGGGTTTGGAACCATACACATCATATCAAAATTTTTAGCCTTAGGTTGCTGTCATAGATTTCTGCTATAAATTTTGAAAATTCATAACTAATTCTAGAAAAATCAAAATCATGCATATGATAACTGTGAAGAAAGATTTGGATGTTAAATAATGATAAAAATAGTTCCAGATCAAGGAAATGGTGTTTAATCCACGAAACTTGAAGGAACAATATCAAAGGTCAAGCTGCACTACTAGTCTATCATGCAACTTTAAAAATTTGGTTCTCTCTTTACAAAGCTCCAAATGAGGTGCTCTCAATGGCTATGGAAAGCTTATGATGTCTAGTTTAGGCCTATAAACGTCCATGAGCAATAGACTTTATTGGCCCATGTGTGACATAGAGAAGAAAACTAAGCATATGAACAGTAACCATACCAATTCTGCATAATTTGGCCGACTTTAAAAAATCATAATAAATTCTCTAGAGCTCAAAATTAGGTGCTCTTTAGCTCTATGAAATGCTCTAGATAAGACCTACTTGCTAGCCAAATTTAATGGAAAAACTCATCCATTTGGTTAGATTTTAGTTTAGCTCACAAATTGGTCAAAAGTGAAGTCCATAAAGGGTTCAACATGCATCAAATGACTTTCCTATAATTCCATAGCCACTTAGGCAAGTCCAAAAGCACAATGACAGCTTAAGGAAGCATGCCAAATGGTTCAAATCATCATGGAGCTCAACATCACCTTATCACATGCATTCATACACATGAACATAAGGGTGCTAGGATGTCAATCTCCAATATAGGCATTCATTTAGCTTTAAGATTGATATACACATCATAAATATATACATTTAAACTTTTGATAAGCATGATTTTTATATATTTCATTTTCCTTAGCTTAAGCATTTTAATGATCAAATATGGTTTTAGGAGTTTAATTAGATGGAATTTGATTTCATTAGCCATTTATGCACTTTATGAATCAATTTACAAAATTATTGAATTTTAATGCTTAAATTTTGTTTAGAATAATTCTGCAAATATTTATACTTAATAGTTCTCATTCTTTTTATGTAGATTTTGTGGGCAATGGAAATTCAAAGAAGTGAAAGCCACATGATTGAATCAAAGGGCCCAAAAAGTTGAAGATGGAAGTTTCATATGTTTCATGGAGTCTTAGAAAATAAAATTTGAAAATGGGAAATAAGTGACAAAAGAATAACACACATAAAAGCATTTTACTCACATAATCTCACAATTAGCAAACACTCCACGTAGAAGCTCACTTGTACATGGTTTCATGCATAAACATATGGTCACACTTGCACAGCACTTAAAAGCAAACCATAACTCACACTAACACGTATAGGTCCAGTCCTCTCTTCATTTACACCACACTTACTTCATCCACACATGATTCCACTTCTCTACATAAGCATCTCCATCTTTATTCACACCATGTCAAACACTCACAAGTCTAGCTTTCAAAGAAACAACACGTTAGAAGCAACGTGTTCTTGATGAGAAGGCTTAGGTTTTATGTGCATGGAGGCTCGAGTTAATGGTTTACAGGGAAGAGGAGGCTGTGGAGCTAATGTGAGAAACGAATAATAGAAGCATGGTACTATTTGTAGACATGGAGAGGTAGCCACGAGCTTATTAGAAAGAAGAAGCTTCAAGCACTTACGGGTTAACGTGGAACTAAAGCTACTGCATATAGCCATGGGTTGTTGGAACAGAGGTTCAGAAGCATAGAGATGTTGGAATGGGAAGAAAAAGCTACATGTTGGGCTAGACAAAGAAGCAACACAATAAACAAAAAATGCCACAGGCTGAACGTGATGATTGGGGGCATAATGCGATGAAAAGGTAGACTAAAAAGACATCAAAATGCAAAGGAGTTGGACTGAAGAAGAGTAGAAGCAAGAGAGCAATTACTACAAGTTTTTTAGAGAAGGAGAAGCCATATGGAGCTGACACAAAGAGTGTAAGGCTACAGAACACGTGAAGGAAAGAATATGAGCTACGGGTTCACAAGAATTGAAGCTAGAGAAGAAGCTTATTAGAAGCCACGAGATCATGAAGCTTTAACTCTCCATCTTGTGTTGGCTAGGAGGAAAACTTTGGAGAAGGGCATCCATTCAACCACACATACAGAGGGTAGTCCATCAAATAAAATAACACAATCCAGAGACTCCATCGTCATTCCATCTTCCATTCTCCACCATTCTTCCACCTCTACGAAGCTTTAACTCTCCATCTTGTGCTGGCTTGGAGGAGAACTCTAGAGAAGCTTGAATTTATGAAGTTAATCAAGGAATTTTTGGCTAAGAGTTTCATTTTATTTTCTTCTCTTTCTATATCAATTTTAATTATTTTATTTACTTGGTTAAACATGTAAATGATTGAGATTGATGTAGTTCATGATTAGTGACTGGTTAGACATTGATTAGGAGAGATATTGACTGATTAATTGCATGAATTAAGTATTGAATTTTGTATTTTCCTTTAATTTTCCATATATGCCATCAAGGTGTTCGATGAAATGCATCAGTGAAATTATGAGCTTGATTGTTTAATTTGAGGATTCCTTGGAGTTTGGTTAGTTAATTAAATATCCTAGGGTGTTAATTTAAAAGCTAATTAATCAATTAATCATTCAATTCAAGTGTTCATTGATTCTAATGACAAGAGTTAGTGATTTGATGCAAAATTGAGGTTTTAATTCAACATTAAATTATTAATCCCTTGATTCTTGCGTGGTAACTCAAGATACATTGTTATGAACACAATTAGGGATTCTTAGATCAGAATTAGTCACAATTGAATTAGGATAAGGATAGTGGATACCAAGAGACAAATCCTAGGCTAGTCATAAGTCTATCATTCAACCATTAGTTCATGCAATTAGGTAGCGATTAGGAACTATAATTCAATTTCATTTTAATTAGTTTAATTAGATCACAAACCCCCTTTAATTTAGGTAGTTCTAGGATCCTTTAACATTTAGAAAGCCCAATTAAATATTAAATTCCATTTTCTAGGGAGATGACCTAGGTTGTGCCACTAACTATAAAATTTAATCTAATCTAGTTTTATTTTGGGGGTTGTGCGACACAATTATCAAAATTTGGCGACGTTGCCGAGGAACTAGATTCTCAATTGTTTGAAAAGGATTTCTAGGTGCTTTAACTCTATTTTGTTCTGTTTCTACTTAATTTTTGCTCTGTTTTGAACTTGGATTTTGGTAATTTTGGTGTTATGTGTCAATTGTGCTACTTGCTGGAATTTTTGTTTGAGATGCCCAGAAAATTCTCAAACTTCTTTTTCCAAGGTTTTTGGGTGTTTTAAGCAAAAGAAATAGCAAAGCTATAAGGTGCACCATTTTTTTTGCCAAATTCCCAGTTTAAGGCACTTTTTCTAATTTTTTAGTATTTTCTCAAATTTTTTAGGAATTTTTCAAATTTTCTAGATTTAATTTCTTTATTTTTGTGAGTTTATTTTGTGTGAAGTTTTGAAGTGTTTTTTATTATTAGGAAGTTCTTAGCTTCATTGGATTTTTATTTTCTTGATCTAGAGTTAATTTTAGTGTAGTTTGCTGGTGATTTTTCTTGTGTTGAAAGTGATTGAACTTCTCATATTAATTATCTTAAATGGATCCATATTATTATTCTAATCAAGGTGTCTATAATTCTTGTAAAAATGATAGAATTTCTCGAAAGTTAGATGAAGCCATTTCAATGGTTCGTGGCATTCTTGAATGACAAAGACAAACACAACAAAGCCAACAATACCAACAATTCCAACCACCATGTTACCAACTATACTATCATCCATATGAGATTCACCCTGATTACCACCATAATTATGAGTCATACCACAACTTCCATATGTAAGAGCCGGAGTATCATAATTACAACTATCATGAGAAATACATGCAACAGGAGCCCCAGAGGGAACCAAGTTAGGAGGAGAGAAGGATGCAGCAAGTGGACGCCTACAATCTTCAACTCTAACAAGACACTGAATGGTTGCATCTTCAAAATCAACAGATGATTGACAACCTCATAAAGGATTTGGGAATTCAAATGAATCAACCTACCTCAAGTGCTATTGAATTGACTAAAGAGCAAATTAAAAGGGAATGTATAGAGGAGGAAGAATCTTATGCATTAGGTAATATCCTTCCATCTTCTAATATTTTGCAATTTGTTGGAACTGACTCTAATTTACATAACAACACTATAATGACTAATGCACATGCTGTTGTTGATTCTGAATTGATTGATGATGAAGTAGATGAAGAAATAATTATTGAAACTCTTAATTTGGTTAATTTTGGTAATGCATTTAGCAAAACTAATACATTTGTTAATGTTCATGAATCCTTGTGTACTGATGCACTTGGTATTTCTACTCCTAGCTATGACCATAATGATGATTCTATTTTTGAGCCTGTTAATGATGATTCTATTGAGTCTAGGGTAGTAGATAAGTGTAGGGGTGACTTAGTGTGTAATGACATGATTGATAAAATAGTGGATGTAGTATGTGAAGTGAATATAGATAGTACAATTGTTAAGCAGCTTGTTGTTGATGATTTAGACTCTACTTTGAAATGCTTATGTGATGATATGCATACATGTCATGTGTGTGTTGAAATTGATGAGTCTGATAAGTCTATTAATTCCATGAATTCCTTTGTTTGCAGTAAAACTATTGATAAGATTGATCTTACAGATCATGCTAGTGTTGATAAGATTATGCATAAAGATAGCGTTGATATTGAAAATTCGGTTGATCCTTATATTGTTGTTGACACTAGTGAGAGATTAGATTTAGCTGTTGATCATTGTTTAGAATTTTGTGAACCTACTAATGTCACTTTGATCAGGGAAGATACTAGTCTAAAATAGATTCTTGAAGTTGGTGAGCTAATTCTCAACAATCAACAAACTCCCCCAATTGAGAAGAAGAAACTGCCAGATGCCTTGAACTTGAAAGACTATAAAAAGTTGCAATTTAATCTTTCTGTTGATACAGTGACTCTTACTAATGAGAGTCCAATAGATTTCATTAGTTTAGATAGATATCTAGAGAGTTTTGATTTCAAAATTTCTTTCTTTAGTTTTAAATGTCCTAAATTTATCTTTTCTTCTTTTACTGTTGCTAAACATTTTGAATTTGGCTTTCCAAGACTACTGATGGTTGAGGAAGTCCATGAATCAACACTGCATGATCAATCTAAATGCTTTAATGTGGTTAGACTTAAATTTGTTGAATTAAGAAGGAATAAAGCAATTTTAATTTTGATTTTTGATACTTATGATTAGTTGGTCTCTGATAAAGTTCTTTTTAGTTTAGGATTTAGTTTTCTTTTCTTTTTCGCATTACGATTTGTTTTGTTCTATTTTGTAGGCAATAAATTGCTAACCAGCTATAAAGGAAATCTGAGCAACCTTGAGATCTTCGATTCAACTTTATCTGGTTGTACACTTTCCCTCCACTCTTTTTATATTGTGCTATTTTCCTATTAATTAGATCATGTGCTGGCATTGAGGACAATGCAATATTTAAGTTTGGGGGGTGAGAGTCATTTTATTCCATTTCATCTTCTCTTTTCTTTGTTTTGTTTAAAAAAATGAATGAAAATTTTAAGAAAACTTTTGAGAAATAACGTGATTTTTTTAAAATTTTCTGTGGAAAATTACAAGTTAAGATGATCATAGCTTGGATTAACTTAGACATGATAAAGTGATGGATCTTGTGTCTTGATTCAAGTGAAGTGGCAATGAATTTGATTTCAATGAATTAGTTAATAGCCATTAGCTGGTGAGGATTTGAGCCTTAATTGTTTATTTCTAGTGTATATTCGCCTATCTTTGTTTTCACTCTATAACTTGTCTTGATTCTTTGTTGAGATCACATTTGCATTTGCATTCATAAAAATGATAAGGCATTCATTTCTTTTGTAGCTGGATAGCCAAAAACCCAACCATTACATGCATCCTATCCATTGTTTAACCACTTTGGATCTTATTTTATTTTCTCTGTTGAACCCATAGCCATTAAAAATGTTTTCTACCTTGTTTTAAGATGCCTTAGAGATTTCAAAGAGCATTACATCTAATTAGGATGAGAGAATGTATATTTGCATCCATTTAGGCCATTATTACTAAAAATTAAGGAAGATATTAAAAAAGAAAAAAAAGGGATAGAAAAAGCAAAAGTAAAGCGATTGAAAAAAAAAGAAAAGTATTTGAAAAATCAAAAGAAAGAAATGTTTGAGCTTGTATTCACTTTTACTAGTTGGAAAAACAAAAAGGCCTACAAACATATTCTTCCCTATCCTAGATTTCCATTAATTGCTCTTGAGGTTCTAAGGTATCCATTTGTTGGTCTTTTCTTGTGTATCCATTCATTTCATTCCTTAGCCCCACTACAACCTTGAATAAAGTCTTATTGATTTGTGCTTTGCTGACATTAGTGGTAGATGTAATATCTGATTTTCTGAAAACAAGAGAAAATGTGAGAAACGTAACGTATGGTTTCTTTGTAAACGAGCAAAACTCACCAGATACAAAAGGAAGTCCCCCGAAATGAAGTAGTTAAGGTCCCAAAAAATTGGAGAAGCATTCTATACTCCTAAAATTGAGAATCCCAGGCTCAAACGAAAAGAAAAATGGAGTTAGAATAAAGAAACAATTTCTTACGGAAAACTTACGAAACATAATGGCATTTTTGTAATTTTAAGAAAATTTTGAAATTCACACAGGAGGGCTTTTTAAATGAAAATTTTAAGTTTTCCAAGGTTCTTAGAAGCTCTTAAAACAATGGAAAGGCCCAGGACAGCTAAAGCCCCTTCGGTGGATGTTTTCCAATGTTGATATACCTGAACTTTGATGGATTCGTTCAGGAAGGTTTTAGCTCTGATTTGAGTGATTCCAAAGGAATTTTACTAAATTGGGAACCTAAATTTCATAATGGAAAAGAAAGCTCTAAAAAAGGAGCTCAAATGAGTTAGAAACAAAAATTCCAAAAACGAAGGGCAAAATTAGAATTTTTGAGAAAGTGGAAGCTTCTTGAACACATTTTAAGTTTCTTATTTCTTCTCCCCTTCATTTGCGTGACCCATTTTGCCCAAAAACTAGAGAAAACACCAGCTTTATTAGGTGCACCATGGAGGAGAAGAAAGGAGAAGAAAAAGCAAGGAAAAAGTAAGGAATTTCATGGATTTTCATACTTCTTCTTCTTCTTCCAAACTTGTTCATCTCCTCTTAAGCTTTCTTTCTATGATTATAATGAAGTTTATAAATCTATTTTAAGGGAAAAATTAAGGGGAAAATTCGAATTTGAAGAGAGGAGCTCAAAGAAGATAAGATTCAAGTGAGAAAAAGCAAGAAAGCAAGGTAATTTCTTCTTCCATGGTTGCTACCCCTTGCTCATCTTCCTCCACCATTTTGCCCCACACATGAAACCCTAGGAGCGTTTGATTTTTAGGCAAAACCAAGGGTGATTCTTAGGAAAAAGGGTGTGGAGATTAAGAATATGCAAAGAGAAATAACTAAAAACCATGAAAATTCAAGATGCAATTTCTAGGGTTTCAAGTGTTCCTTCCAAAATCTGATTTAATCTCTTAATTCCTATGCCTAAACAAGTGTTTGAATGAGCTCCTAAGATCCCTAGAAGTCTCCCCATGTGCTTCCTCCATCAAGAAGACAAAGCAAAATCCATGAAGCCTAAAACCTTTTATAGGTTCAGCCAAGAGGGTATAGCATAGCTAGGGATAGTTTTAAATTTTTTTAAGCCCATTTTTTAGCCATATGTAATGAATGAATAGGAGGGTAAGCCATGGGAAAAATTTAGAAACCATAGAAAGTGAGATGGTTCTTTATATTCCATAATATGACCTAAAGAAGCAACATGTAGTTAGGCACTTAGTTTTAATTGTATGATAACTTCAAGAGGTTTAAAAGGAGTCAAGAATCATATTTGAAAAGAAAGAATGGAGCCTAGAATTTATTTGATGAGTGTTGCTTCATTAGATTCTTTCTTGGAGACATAAAGGGTCAATGAGTCAAGCTAAAGTTTAAGCAAGTTGTGTGACCTTAGAATTAATTCCATTGTGTGTGTAAGGCTGAAAAAGGGAGCCATGATTCAAGAAGAAAAGTGTGTTTGCTTCCAAGGTAACTCTCTCCACCTTCTCTCATGCATGATTGCTTGCTTTACTTGTCTTTGAATGTGTGTATGTGTATTTCAAGCCATGAGAAATGTTCTAGCATGAGCTCTTACTCCATGGTACCATGATGATGCATTATGTTTTCTAAATGATATTCATGATGTTTGCTTTGGTTTGCTTGAGTGTGGTGAGGCCAAGAACCCGTAGCCATGGTGAGGATGAGCCAAGAACCCTTAAGATTGGTTGAGACAAAGTAAAGAGTCTCCCAAAAGTTAAGGTTGACTCCCAAAAGCGTGGTTGAGTCCAAGAACCTTTTAAAGAATGGATGAGGCAAGTTCAAAATCCACAAGTAAATGGGTGAGGCTAATCCACTTGCTTGGCAAGCCTATGTATGCTATGTATGACTTTTTCAAGTGCTAAGAATGCTTCTTAAATGATTCTACATGCCCATATGTCATACATGCATTTATGAGACTTCTTTTGCATGCTTTATGTATGATTGAATGGGAGATGAGCTATTAGGATTCTTTGAATTTCATCCCCTTCTCTCCAATGTTCTAACATGCTAGGTGGACCAAGAGAGCAAGGTAATGGAAGCCAACTACCTTGAAGATGAGAGTATGACATTTAAGAGCATGAATTTTTCTTCTTTAAGGCCACGCAAGTAGCAAATGTTATAATCTAATGTTGTATATGACCAATGACCTCATAAACATATGTAATTATGTTAATGTATTATGTATAAATGAGAACTAGGATTATATGTATAGAAATACTCCTTTTGGTTATGTAATGGCGATTTTGCATTATGGAATTTCATGTATGAATGGAAGTGGAATAGCCAAAATGAAATGCATAAGGTTTGGGATCACTTGAGCCACTCACACAAGTTATAATCATGCTTTTAGACTTGCCTAAGAGGTGTCAAACCCTAAGGAAAGTCATTTGGATATTTTGGTACCCTATATAGAGCCAAAATTGATCATAATGGAACCCTATATCACTTTTTGTCCAAATGAACTCTTCTTGATCTGATATTTGGCATGCAACTAAAGCTTGTTGAGATCCTTTTGGGAAGCTAAAGAATAGCATTTTTGGAGGTCTAGAGAATATTTGATGAATTTTCAAAGTTAGAAATTTTTTTAGTTTTGGTCATATCACTGTTCATACTAGTTCGGAAATGAAATCTATCACACAAGGCTCAAATAATGTCCAATTCCTAATTACTTGTTTCAATTGGAAGTACCTCATTTTGATGTCTAGAGAGGGAGATATGAATTTTCAAAGAATCTATCCAGTATCAGGAATTCCAGCCAACCTCAGTTAATGTTTAATTGATTTTCGATGCCTGGACGTGCCTGAGCTAGTCTAAAGTTACTTTTTTTCCTCTAGATAACATCTACAGCTTTCCATATTGGTATCATTTACATGGATTGGATTTTTGTAAAATTAATTGGATGTTTTGGAAATTTGTTACAGAATTCTATAACTGCACCAGTGGACAACCTGACCTCTGGACTTTTTTAAATGTCAAACGTCCTCTATGTTGAATGTTATGGTCTGGGCATATTTTTAGTATGAATTAGACATGTGCATCTTTCCATAATGGGTAAGAATGCATTATTTCAAATTTCTTAGAATTAGTTATAATTTTTCAAAATTTATGACAAAAATGTGAAAAATCTGGCCAAAAATATATATATGTATTTCATGCTTCCCTTTGAGTTCCACGAGATATAAGCCACTTTTAATGATGCAAATGAGTTGTATTCATGCAATTAAATATGAGAATGTGATGTATAATCTCACATGATCCACATGACACTGAATGAAATTTTTATACGCAACACAACGTTAAGAAATGCATTATTTAATGCCATTTTTCCTTGTCTCTTTGTGAGTTGCTTGATATGAGGCATAGAGATAGTATGAAATGAGTTAAAAATATATAGTGTTACATTTATTGGTATTAGAGCAAAATTCCAAGCTCTCCTGGAATGGATTTGGCTTGAGGATGTGGTAATAAGGCTATGTAAAGACTTGGATAAATAGGTAGAATCTTGTATGAGACATTGTGGGTGTGTGAAAGTAGTTGTGGCTTTATTCATGATGAGTAAGTTGTAGAATGGTCTTAGAGTAGCTAGTGGATATCGGGAAAGGCTGGCCTCTAGAGTAGCTTGAGCATAGCTAAGCTTAAGTAAAGTTAAGGGATCTAACGGCTAGAGCTTCATGGGATGTGATAGCTCGCCAGGATTAGTGGCAAGCCCTAGATATAAATGACAAAAAATGATCTCGTTGATATGAAGAGGCTTGCTAAAGAGAGTATGTGAGGCGTAATTCCCCTGGTAGCCATACTTAGGCCATTTCCAGCTATCTCGCATAATGCAAAGATGAGTAGGGATGCAACGTGGTATGAGATGAGACTATGGCTGCACAAGACTAGTTTAAAGACGAATGAGAAAGAGAATTATCCCTTAGCTACAACACCCAAATGTCTAGATAAGTACTAGAGCCTGAAAAGCTAATTCCCTCAGGCCAGAGGTTAAGTTACAAGCTACACCTTAGAGTTCGACGGCCCTAAGATGATAAATAGTTATGCATGAAGGAAGCAAGAGCCAGAACCCTCTAGCTTGATGATGGGCTAAATATAGAGGTAATGAGGCTCGGGTTGGTAGCTAAAGATGAAATTCCAATCCCTAAAAAAGTATGCCAATCAGATGCCATTAGCCGTGGCCAATTTATATTTTAGCTATGACCAATTATTCTACATATACAGCGAGGCAATCTAGAGAGTTTCTCGTCGTGGCCAATTAAGAAATTAGCCGCAATCGATACTCAAACAGGAAAACTAGGGTGAACCCGAGGCTGATTAGTCACAGCAAATGATATGTTAGCTGTGGCGAATGGTAGTATGAATACGTTATTGGTCATATTCAGGGCAACTTGAAAAATGAATTAATAAAAGGTCAGATCACCTATAGAAAGTGAGAACCCCTAGTATAAGTAGAGAAAAAGGAGTAATGAATAGTCATAGAAGGTTAGTAAGAAATCCATGGGCCTAGCAAATGAGACTGAGAAAAGAGCTTAGCATAGAGAAAGTTAGACACAGGGATGATAAGGTTGTTGAGACATGCCTTTAAGGCATTGACTCCAACCTAGGGTGCTACCCTATAAGACACTGAATGATAGAATGTTAGTGTAGCCTCGAAATAACGTAAGATAAGATTACTAGTAATGAATCACATAGTAAGTGGCCTAGAAAGGTATGCCTCATAGGTAACACCTAGAGGACCTCATAGATAACAACTAGAGGTAAGTATGAGTAGCCCAGTGATAGAGGCCCAGAAGAAAATGGGGATAGTTCATAAAAGCACTGAATTATAGTAAGCTATAGATATGATGAGATGGCTAGCCCAGGCTGAGTATAAGATAAAGCCTAAGGGAGATGACCAGCAGCATCATTCTAAGTGAGATATGTAAATAAAAGGCTTAGTGAAAGTTCTCCCTAGATCAAAAAAAGGAAAGATAAGGCATCCTAAGTCGAGGAGACCACTCAGTAGTGGTTAGCAAATTCCCCTAAATAGACCTCCCTGAATTGTAGAGTACAGTGATAAAGGAAGCGAGGAAGAATTGAGAAAACTAGCTACAGAAAAGATGCCCCTCACTTTAGTAATGACTAAATGCATAGACTAAGCCTAAAAAGGTAAATAGATAGGGGTCCCATAACTAGTCAAACGAGCTCCTTAATATGAAAATGATATAGGGTTAAGGCACGTGAGTGATTAGAGCACCCAATAGAGTATAAGTTTCCAGTAAAGTAGAATCCATTCATTGAAAGTATATGTCCTGGATTGGGTTAGTAAAATCCTAGAAATAGTATACTGTGCTCATGGGGATGAAGCTAAAGAGATTAAATAGAGAGAAAATCTAGCTTTGATCTAAACATATAAGTAAGCTGGGACAGACAGGTAGTGCCTTAGTACCCTCAGGGAAGCTCGAGGAAGTTGGAGACCGCCTCAGAAAGTCTTGCATTATGTAGAGAAAGAGTGTAAGCCGAAGGCGTCATAGAATGTAATTCTTGAGGTTACAGGTAATAGAAATCTTCTTACTGAGAAGTGGTCTAGTTAAAGGCAAAGTAAGAGTATTATAAAGTAGACCCCTTTGATGTTACACAGAGTGAATAAGTAGAGGAACCAAAAAAAAAAAATACAGGTGCTCTTGAGTGTAGAGAAACCAAAACTGGCAACAGAGATAGTCAGTAGTAAAACATCCTTTACTTAAGTAAAAGGATAGCAAAGATAAAAGAAAGAGAAAATATAACAGTGTCCAAGCCGAGGACATATAAGATTGAGAATAGATATTGAGTTGATGTGCTTGAGTACTTGAGAAAGCACACGTGTCCTTGGCATAGATGCCGTCTAGCATGATAATGCTCGAAGTAAAAGCAATTGGGCAATGTAGAGATATCTCGAGATGAAGCAGAAGAAGAATCCTATTTTCCTTGAGTATCGTACAAGAATAGAGCAGATAAAGAAAAGCATGAGAGGAATACTTTAGATTATTGGAAAACTTTTGAACTCAATCATAAGGTCCCTGTGTATTAGTGTTTGATGTTATGGTTTTCTTGCAACAATGGTTACATGATATTAGGCCTGATTAACCTAATAGTAATGTGACTTGAGTGTGTAGCAAATGACGACATCAATCACTAAAGTGCCCCGATAATCAAAGGGTATCCTAGTTAAGTAGATAACGAAATAAGTTAGAAAAGAGAGATAAAGGGATTCTAGGAATACTAAACCAGAAAGAAAAGCATGCAAAAAGGAATCCCCAGTAAAGAATATTCAGATACCGATAGCACAATTTTAGTATGCATAGCCTGAGTCCCTTATGCATATGTAAATGAAATGAATAGGGACTAATGCATAGCCTCTCTCCTACCAGAGATGTTAAAAGTAGAACATGGGCATAGTTAGAAACTATAGGATATGAGAGGAAAGTTAAAACGAGTACACGTAAAGTAAGTAAGTCAATAGAATAAGAAAAGAAAGCCTAAGTGAAAAAGAGGCTGAAGTGGGTATCTAAGATCCCATGGAAAGTAGTAAACAAAAATTTTGATGCTCCTAAGTATCAATATGATAGGATCCTTGCAATACCATAACTTCTAGCTCATCATATCATATATATACATACCTCACATCATTATATTCATGAAGATATAAGGCAAAAAGGGAAAAATAGTGACTTTCTTTGCGTTGCGTCGTACTTAAAATTTTCATTTGGTGTCACGTGGACTATGTGAGCTTATTATATACATTATAATATTTAAATACATTAATACAACTTATTTCCATCTCAAAATCATGCCCACAACTCAGAAACCGAAATGGAGCTCAAAATAATTAAGTATATTTTTGGCCAGATTTGGCCTCTTTTCTAGTCAAATTTTGAAAAATTATAACTAATTCTAAAAAAATTGAAATCATGAAATCTTAGTCATTATGGAAATCTTGGGATGTACAATTTATGCTAAAAATATGTACAAGTCATAACATCCCACACACAGAGCGTTTGACAGGTGAAATAGTCTAGAGGTCAGACTGGGTCCTGATACTGTCATAGTTTTTAGATATGAACTTCAAAAATGTCCAATTAATTCCAAAAAAATCCAATCCAAGAAAATAATACCAATATAGAAATATGTGGATGTCAACTAGAGAGGAAAAATATCTCCAGATCAGTTCATTAGGCCCAGACCTCAGAATTAGATGGAACAGTACTTTTGGTCGGGCAAGGTTATTAATATTGGACAGAAAATTCAAAAATTCAAATCTTCCTCTCTAGAACTCCAAATGAGGTGCTTCTAGTTGACATGAGTCATTGTGATTTTCTAGTTTCTCTGTAAAAAATTTCATGGCAATTAGACATCATTTGTGTCTCATGTGATAGAAAACAATTTTGGACTATTGTAACAGTGCATCAGACCATTTCCCTAAATTTTGCCAACTTTGAAAAATCATTAAATATTTTGTAGATCTAAGAAAATTATTTTCTTTAGCTTTCCAAAAATATCTCAAGGAAAACTAATCGTGTACCAAATCTCAAATCAAGACTAACTCATTTGGCTAAAAAGTGACTTAGGGTTCCATAATGGTCAATTTTGGCTCCATATAGGGTACCAAAGTTGCCAAATAGATTTTCCTTGGTCTTGGAACCTTTTGGGCAAGTCTAAAAGTATATTTAAGACTTGTGTGAGTTACTGAAATGGTCCCAAACCTCATACATCTTATTTTGGCCATTCAACCCCCACTTATACACATCCATCAAACTTTCAATTCTCATACTTTGGCATTAGATACTCAAAATATATGCTAGAGGTCATACATCATATCCATAGCTATAAACATCACATAGTAGCATCTTTATACATGTCTCAAGGTTCACAGTACATATACAACATCATATACATTATGAACCATCATTATGATTCCAAAATAGACAAAACAAGACATAAGCTTGTCAATCTTTGCTCTTCATGGTTATTGGCTCCCTTCACCATAATTACTTCGTCCACCTAGCATATTAGATCATTGGAGAGGAGGGGATGAGATTCAAAGAATCCCAATAGCTCATCTCCCATTCAATCATACATAATATGTGCAAGCAAGCTTTACAAATGCATGCATGGAGAAAATAAAAGCCATGGACATTTTAACAGCAAACTTGGCATGTGAACAACTCATACAAATCATTCTTCTCTAGCTAACATCCACAGCTTTCTAGATTGGTATCATTTGCATGGATTGGATTTTTGTGAAATTAAGTGGACATTTTCAAAGTTTGCTGTAGAAATCTATGACAGAACCAGTGGATAGCTTGACCTCTAGACCTTTTCTGATGTCAAATGTCTTCTGTGATGGATATTATGATTTGGACATATTTTAGTATGAAGTATACATTCATATCTTTCTAGAATGACCAAAAATACATGATTTTGATTTTTTTAGAATTAGTTATGATTTTCCAAAATTTGAGACATAAATGAGCCCAAGCTAGCTGAAAATGATTATCCATATTTTATGCTTCATTTCGTGATTCTTGATTTGATGATGAAAATGAGTTGTATTCATGTAATTAAATATGAAAATGTGTTGTATGAGCTTACACAGTCCACATGACACCGAATGGAATTTTTATATACAATGTAGAGTGAAAATAATCAATATTTTTATTGCCTTTTTTCATTAGAAACTTATATGATTCATGAAATTGAGTCATTTAAAGGCATGAGATGAGCTAGAAATTATGGTGTTATAGAACCAAGGGTGATTCTTAGGAAAAAGGTGTGGAGGTTAAGAATATGCAAAGAGAATTAACAAAAAACCATGAAAATTCAAGATGCAATTTCTAGGGTTTCAAGTGTTCCTTCCAAAATCTGATTTAATCTCTTAATTACTATGCCTAAATAAGTATTTGAATGAGCTCCTAAGATCCCTAGAAGTCTCCCCATGTGCTTCCTCCATCAAGAAAACAAAGTAAAATCCATGAAGCCTAAAACCTTCCATAGGTTCGGCCAAGAGGGCATAGCATAGCTAGGGAAAGTTTTAAGTTTTTCTAAGCCCATTTTTTGAGTCATATATGATGAATGAATATGAGAGGAAGCCTTGGAAAAAATTTAGAAACCATAGAAAGTGAGATGGTGCTTTATGTTTTATAATATGACCTAAAGAAGTAACATGTAGTTAGGCTCTTAGTTTTAATTGTGTGATGACTCCAAGAGAATTAAAAGGAGTCAAGAATCATATTTCAAAAGAAAGAATGGAACCTAGAATTTATTTGATGAATGTTGCTTCATTAGATGCTTTCTTGGAAACATAAAAGGGTCATTGAGTCAAGCTAGAGTTTAAGCAAGTTGTGTGGCTTTAGAATTAATTCTATAAACCTAATTAGCTTCCATAAATTGTGTTTTGTAACACCATAAATTCTAACTCATCTCATGCCTTTAAATAACTTAATATCATGAAACATGTGAATTCCCCATGAAAAAGGCAAGGAAATAATGATTATTTTCGCGTTGCGTCATATCTAAAAATTTCATTCAGTATCACGTGGACCGTGTGAGCACATACTATACATTCTCATATTTAATTAAGTCAATAAAACTCTTTTGCATCACCAAATCATGCCTACAACTCATGGAAACCGAAATGGAGCGTAGAAAATGGAAGCTCATTCTCGGCCAGAATTGGCCTCCTTTCTGGACAAATTTTGGAAAATCATAACTAATTCTAGAAAAATTGAAATCATGTGTTCTTGGCCATTTTGGAAATCAAAAGATTCATACGTCCAACTAAAAATATTCCTAGACCATAACATCTATCATAGATGATGTTTGACATCCAAAATAATCCAAAGGTCAAATTGCATTCTGGAACTATCATAGAATTTTGTAGAAAAATTGGAAAATATCCAATTAATTTCAAAAAAATCCAACCCATGCAAATGATACCAATATGGAAATATGTGAGTGTTAACTAGAGGAAAAAAATATTTCCAAACCAGCTTAGGCAACCTAAGCCTCAGAATTCGATGGAACAGTAACTCAGGTCAGGTAAGGGTCCTGATTCTAGATAGAATGTTCAAAAATTCATATCTCCCTCTCTAGATCTCCAAATGAGGTGCTTCTAGTTGGTATGAGTTGCTGTAAATGTCTATTTTCTTTCTGTAAAAGTTCATAGAAATTGGACATCATTTGAAGCTCGTGTGACAGAATTCATTTTCAGACCAAATGAATAGTGCAGCAGACCAAAACCATAAAAATTGCCAACTTTGAAAAATCATCAAATATTCTGTAGATCTCTGAAAATTATGATCTTTAGCTTCCCAAAAATCCCTCAATGAGACCTAATTTCATGCCAAATCTTAGATAAGGAATAATTCATTTGGCCAAAAAGTGATATAGGGTTCCATTATGGTCATTTTTGGCTCTATATAGGATACCAAAGTTGCCAAATGAATTTCCCTTGGTCTTGGCACCTTTTTGGCAAGTCTAAAAGCACATTTAGGACTTATGTGAGCTGCCCAAATGGTCCCAAGCCTCATGCATCTCATTTTGGCCTTTTAACCCACACTTATGCACATTTCCATAACCTCATTCATGAAGCTATCTTTGCCATACATGCTCAATTCACATTCCATCATTCACATAACACATACTCTCATTTCTTCTTCACATAATATCACAATTACATATGTCTCAAGGGTCATAGACCATTTAAAACAATAATATACATCATTAAGCATCATTATGGTTCTAAAAGGCAAAAGCTAGGCATAATGGTGTCAATCTCTCTTCTTTAATGTGGTTGGCTCCCATTACCATGTCCACTTGGTCCACCTAGCATATTAGATCATTGGAGAGGAGGGGATGAGATTCAAAGAATCCCAATAGCTCATCTCCTATTCAATCATACATAATATATGTAAAGCAAGCCTTAAAAATGCATGCATGGACATAGTACAAATCATAGACATTCAAGAAGCAAGCTTAGCATGTAAACAAGTCATACAAGGCATTCAAGAGCTCACCAAGTGTTTGGATTGGCCTCACTTTTTCTCACGGATTTTGGAATTGCCTCACCCATTTTTTAAGAGCTTTGGACTCAATCATACTCTTGGGAGCCCACTTTGCTGTTAGGAGACTCTTTGCTTTGTCTCAACCAAGCTTAAGGGTTCTTGGCTCATCCTCACCTTGGTCAAAAGTTCTTGGCCTCTCCACACTCAAGCAAACTCAAACAAACATCATACTTTTAGTTGAAAACGTATTATGGCATCATGAATCATGGCATATAAAATCATGCTAGCATACTTTTCATGGCTTGAAAATATACATACACACATCCATGCATGAGAGAAGGTAGAGAGAGCTACCTTGCACATAATTACACACTTTTTTCCTTTGGATTCAAGCCTCCTCTTTCGGCCACACACCCACAAATTAGTGGAGATGGTTTCTCTTGGCCTAGATACAATTTATGGGAGCCAATTAGGTTTATGAAACAAGCTCTAAGGCCATGCAACTTGCTTAGATGCTAGGTTGCTTTATAAGCTCTATTATGGTCCACAATTGCATCTAATAATGCAACACCCCTCAAATAATTTCTAAGCCCCATTCTTTCCTTTCAAATATAATTCTTAACTCCTTTTAAGCCTTTTGGAGTCATCACACCATTAAAACAAAGGGCCTAATATCATGTTGCTTCTTTATGTCATAATATGGAACTTAAGACACCAAATCACTTTCTATGAGTTCTAAATTTTTTCCAAGGCCTCCCTTCACTTTCATTCATCAAATATGACTCAAGAATGGCCTTAGAAAAATTTAAAACTCTCCCTAGCTACATGAACATGCCTAGCCCGAGACATAGCATGGTTTAGGGTTCCTTGGAGATTTCTTTGTTTTCTTGAAGGAAGAAGCTTGTGGGGAGCATCTTAGGTGTCTCAAAAACTAATTTAAACTCTTAATTAAACCTAGAAATCATCACACAAAATCAGAATTTGGAAGGAACACTTGAAACTTTAGAATTTGCATCTTGAAATCTAATGGTTATTTTGTTGTTTTCTTTGCATATTCTTGTTCCTCTCCATCAAATACCTAAGATTCATGCTTGATTGGGCTTGAAAATCAAATCTTCCTATGACTCCTAGGGTCAAGCGAAATGGAGAAGAAGAGTGATGGAAGATATCAACCATATGATGCATTTTTACCTTGTTTCCTTGCTTAGTTTGGCTTGAATCTTACTTTCTCCAAGTTCCTCTCTTCAAATCCAAAATTTCACTTGAAATTCTCCCTTGAATCAAATTTATAAAATTCATTTTAATCCAAGGAAATAAAGGAGAAGGGAGGAGAGGAGGCGTGGATGAAGAAAAGCAAGGAAAATCATCATGAAAACATACCTTAAGCTTGGATTTCTTCCTCCTTCTTCTTCCTCTCTTGGGTGCCTCTCTCCAAGGGTTTCGGTTCTAGTTTGGGGCTAGAAAATCTGATGCAAAATGAGGGCAGGTGTGAGGCACCACTTATATATAGGAAGGAAAAAATGACTTTTTCAAAAATTTCAATTTTACCCTTCATAATTTGCATTTTCGTTTCTCCTTCGTTTTAGCTCCTTTTTTAGGACCGTCTTTTTCATTATAAAATTTAGGTTCCCAATTAAGAAAAATACCTTTGAAATCACTCAAATCGGAGCTAAAACCTTCTTGAACGAACCCGTCAAAGTTTGAACACACTGACATTGGAAAATGTCCACCGGAGGGGATTTAACTTTCCCGGGCTTCTCATGGTTTTTAGAGCCTTTAAGAATCTGGGAAAACTCAAAACTTTCATTTAAAAAGTCCTCCTATGTGAATTCCAAAAATTGCTCAAAATTACGAAAATGCTATTACGTTTCGTAGGTTTTTCGTCAAAATTTGTTTCTTCATTCTAGCTCTATTTTTCCTTCCATCTGAGGCTAAAATTTTCATTTTTAGGAGTCTAGAATGTTACTTAAAATTTTAGGACCTTAACTAATTCATTCCAGGGGACTTCTTTGAAAATGTGCCCGTTTTTGTCATTTAACGAAGACCAAACATTACATTTTGGCTAAGAGAAATCATTCCTACACCATTTTGTGTGTGAGGCTAAAAAAGGGAGCCTTGATTCAAGAAGAAAAATGTGTGTTTGCTTCCAAGATAGCTCTCTCCACCTTCTCTCACGCATGATTGCTTGCTATACTTGTCTTTGAATGTGTGTACATATATTTCAAGCCATGAGAAATGTTCTAACATGAGCTCTTACTCCATGGTACCATGATAATGCATTATGTTTTCTAAATGATGTTCATGATGTTTACTTTGGTTTGCTTGAGTGTAGTGAGGCCAAGAACCCCTAGCCATGGTGAGGATAAGCCAAAAACCCTTAAGATTAGTTAAGACAAAGTAAAGAGTCTCCCAAAAGTGATATTGACTCCCAAGAGCATGGTTGAGTCCAAGAACCTCTTAATCCATAAGTAAATCGGTGAGGCCAATCCACTCACATGGCAAGCCTATGTATGATATGTATGACTTTTTCAAGTGCTAAGAATGCTTCTTGAATGATTCCACATGTCCATATGTCAAACATGCATTTGTGAGACTTGTGTTGCATGCTTTATGTATGATTGAATGGGAGATGAGCTATTGGGATTCTTTAAATCTCATCCCCTCCTCTCCAATGTTCTAACATGCTAGGCGGACCAAGAGAGCAAGGTAATAGAAGCCAACTACCTTGAAGATGAGAGTATGACATTCAAGAGCATGACTTTTGCTTCTTTAAGAACACACAAGTAGCAAATGTTATAATCTAATGTTGTATATGACCAATGACCTCATAAACATATGTAGTTATGTTAATGTATTTTGTATAAATGAGAACTAGGGTTATATGTATAGAAATACTCATTTTGGTCATGTAATGACAATTTTGCATTATGGAATTTCATGTATGAATGGAAGTAGAATAGCCAAAATGAAATGCATAAGATTTGAAATCACTTGGGTAGATTACACAAGTCATAATCATACTTTTAGACTTACCCAAGAGGTGTCAAACCCTCAAGAAAGTCATTTGGACATTTTGGTACCTTATATGGAGCTAAAATTGACCATAATAGAATCCTATATCACTTTTCATCCAAATAAACTCTTCTTGATTTGAGATTTGGCATGCAATTAGAGCTTGTTGAGAGATTTTTAAGAAGATAAATAACAGAATTTTTGGAGGTCTAGAGAATATTTGATGAATTTTCAAAGTTGAAAATTTTTTTGGTTTTGGTCATGTCACTGTTTATACTAGTTGAAAATGAAATTTATCACACATGGTAATCTTTCTTCTACCCAGTGGTGGACCAAGGCAGAGCTTGGCCCTCGACCTAGAGGGGGGCATTTTAGATTATGCTTCTGCTTTTTAGGTAATTCCCTCTTAAAAGGGCATGTTACACCAGGAAAGAAGAACAATGTACGGGTAACCAAAAAACTCCTTATAATTCCAAATGATGTCCAATTGCCACTAAATTTTATACAGATAAACTAGACATTCCCAGTGACTTTTTCCAATAAGAAGCACCTTATTTGGATGTCTAGAGAGGGAGATATGAATTTTCAAAGAATCTTTCCAGTATCAGGAATTCCAGCTGATCCCAGTTATTGTTTGATTGATGTTCAATACTTGGACGTGTCTGAGCTAGTGTAGAGTTATTTTTCCTCTCTCGTTAACATTCACAAATTTTTAGATTGGTATCATTTGTATGGATTGGATTTTTAAGGAATTATTTAGACAATTTTGAAATTTGCCACCAAATTCGGTGACAGTACCAGTGGACAGCCTGACCTCTAAACCTTTCTGAATGTCAAACATCCTCTGTGTTGAATGTTATGGTCTGGCATATTTTTAGTATGAAGCAGACATGTGTATCTTTCCTGAATGGGCAAGAATACATGATTTTAATTTTCCTAGAATTAGTTATGATTTTCTAAAGTTTATGACAAAAATGTGGAAAATTTGGCCGAATATATATATATATATATATATGTATTTCATGCTTCCTTTTGACTTCCATGAGATGTAGGCCACTTTTAATGATAAAAATGAGTTGTATTTATGTAATTAAATATGAGAATGTGATATATGAGTTTACATGGTCCACGTGACACCAAATGAAATTTTTATACGCAACGCAACACTAAAAAATGCATTATTTAATGCCATTTTTCCTTGCCTCTTTGTGAGTTGCATGATATGAGGCATAGAGATAGTATGAAATGAGTTAGAAATATATAGTGTTACAGTAGAGACTTAGAAGCTTGATAAGCCTATGGTAGAGAGGTTTGGATAGGTGAAGTTTGAGTGATACATATTGCCTAAACACTTGAAAGTTGAGAGCAAACACCAATACACAAGAGAGGCTATGCATTTCAATTCACTTTTTTCAAATGAAATTGCCATGAATTTGTTTTTTTTATGCAAGTGAAGTTAGCTTTGATTGTTGAAGTATTGATGAGTTGTGATGAGTCTCTACCTTGTGATTTTTACACTTTTCTTTTTCATTTTCATTCTCCACTTGCCATTTCACCAACCTTTTCTTGGAGTCTTGAGTTTTTCCCAGGAGTGCAAAAGTTTAAGTGTGGGGGAATTTGATGAATGCTAGTTTTATATGTATGAATCCTCCTAATTTTGGCACTTTAATAATTAAATATAGCTTAATGGATGTAATTGAATGGAATTTGACTTTAATTGGTCATTTTCTACATTTTAGGAATTAATTTAATGATTGGTTTTTAATGCTTAAAAATTTCTAGTTTTTAAACAAAGATAAGATGAAATGCAAAGAGAAGATGAAATGGAATGGCTCTCCCCCCCCCCCCCCCCCCGCGCACTTAAATATTGCATTGTCCTCAATGCTAGCACACAGTCTAATTAAACAGCACAATATAAGAGAGTGGAAGGAAAGTATACAATCGGATGAAGTTGAATCGAAGATCCCAAGATGGCTCAGATTCCCATGTAGCTGGTTAGCAACCTTTTATTACTTACAAAATAGAACAAAATAAAAAATAATGTGAAAAGAAAAGAAAACTAAATCCTAAACTAAAAAGAATTCTATAAAAGATAAGCTAATCATATGTATCAAAAACCAAAATTAAAACAGCTTTATTCCTTCTTAATTCAACAAATTTAAACTTCACTACTTTAAAGCATTTTGATTGATCATGTAATGTTCATTCATGGACTTTCTTAACCATCAGTAGTTTAGGAAAGTCATATTCAGCATATTTAGGAACAATAAAAGAAGAAAAATCAAATTTAGGACCTTTAAAACTAATGAAATTTTAACGATTATGTCACATTATCTCAAATAAAACTAGGTAGAAAAATAAATTTGTAGATAATGGTGCAACCTAGGTTATTTCCCAAGGAGTTTTTGCATCTAATTGTTCGTGAAAGAGTTTTCCAAGTATCACTAAATGGAAATTGTTTAGGGGATTTTCCAAGTAAAATGACAACAGCAAAAGCTTAAGACTAAGTGAAGTAAACAACTAAGAAAATGTGGTAGCTAGCCTTTAGATAGACTCCCTAGAATTCAATTATCCTTGCTTCTTTTTTAATATACTAAAATTGGATTTAAACTCTTACTCATACATTATCTCAAATAAAACTAGGTAGAAAAATAAATTTGTAGATAATGGTGCAACCTAGGTCATTTTCTAAGGAGTTTTTGCGTCTAATTGTTTGTGAAAGATTTTTCCAAATATCACTAAATGGAAATTGTTTAGGGGATTTTCCAAGTAAAATGACAACAGTAAAAGCTTAAGACTAAGTGAGGTAAACAACTAAGAAAATGTGGTAGCTAGCCTTTAGATAGACTCCCTAGAATTCAATTATCCTTGCTCATTTTTTAATGTACTAAAATTGGATTTAAGCTTTTACTCATTAGTGTATTCTCCATAGGAACTCTTGAATTACCATCCAAGACTTAATTAACCAATAATTCAAGAATTTTACAACCACAAGAAACCTTGAAGAATTAATCAATTGAGTTAGGAACAAGAACACACTAAATCCAATACTAAATGCTCATAAAAATCTACTACACAATCTACTTAAAATGCTAATTAGCCAATTAGATTAATGAATTCCTCAAGCACATCAATTGCACAAAAATTCAAGCCACTTAATTCAACAACTATTACATCAATTGGCCTATATTTAAGAGGAAATTAAAAGTAAATTGCACAGCCGCTAAGTCTGGATTTTCCACAAACATGTAGAGATCAAAATTAATATCCAAATATCAAATTACAACCAATCCATAATTCAAATCAATCCAGTAAGTTCAAGCAATTAAATTCCTAAATTAATGAGCTAAACCTAGTCAAATTAATAAGGGAAATAATGCTGAAATTAAAAGATTAAGCAAAGAGATTTTATCCAATTAGAGAGGCAATTTGAAGCTCAATTCTACATCTAGGAAGGTCCACTTTTCAGTTAGCTACTAAGGAGATTTTAAGCAACCATGGATGAGATGGATGGAGGAATTTTGATGGAAGAATGGGCTATGTGGAGAAGATGATCAAAGAAATACCTTCTTGCTCACATACTAGAGCTCACATCATCTTTCCCATCGTGTTTTTTGCATTTTTTTCCTCCAGCTCCCTGGCTCACGTTATTCTCTCTCAGCTCTGGCCTTACATTATTCTCTAGCTACCTTCAATCATATGCTGCACGCGTGTTTTCTTTTTCACTAAATGGTCACGTGCCTTGCGTTATAATCTTCCTACAATCCCAGGCTGATGTTACTTCATTCCTTCAATGTGAGCTGATGTGCTAATGATGTTGCACTATTCATGTGTTCTCTTCATAATCAAACTTTGCCTCATGAATGAATTGCTGTATGCTCCATCCATGTGCTTCTTATTTGCTCATTAATCCAAGTCAACCCATAGCTTTCCTTCATATTTTAGCCTGGCTCTTCTTCACTTCTTGTTCACGTGACATGCTTAACGTGATTATTGCCTACTGCATGAGCTTATATTCCCTTAATGAATCTCATAGCTTTTCACATGTTGCTTCCATGTATTTTCCATGTGCTCAAGTATGTTTCATATAGCTCCTTTTTCATGTTGCTTCTCTTCATTCTTCCTTTGTGTTTTGCTCGTCCAAACTATAGCTTTTCTATATTCTTCTCTGCTCACAAGCTTCTTCACGTAGCTTTGCTTTGCCTTTTTCATTCGTGTTACTTCCTTTGTGTGTGTGTATGCATGCTACGGGTGGTGAATGGAAGTGGGTGGCTGCTCAATGCAATGTGTGTATATCTTGGAGCTACTTGTGTCTCGAACAGAGCAGCCACGTGGAATGAAGCTCATGCATGAGACACATGAGTGAACTGTATATGGTGTGAGTATATATATATAACTCGTGTGTGTGTTGGTGGATGTGAGTATCGTGGGTGAAAAGTGAATGAAAGAATGATGCGTGCATGAGAGTAAAGTGCAAGGCTAACCCATGGCAACTTTTTCATTCACCCAACACAACTTCTGCCTATAGCTTTTCATCAAAATAGAACTTCATGTAGATGTAGTTAATTATGAGTATGTTGTGTATGAATTTGAGTGAATGGAGTGTGCAAATGAGTGTGTTAACGTGGGCTGGTGCTACAACATGTTTGTGAGCTTAACTCATGGATATATCTCTTATTTAGCTGCTCACGTGTGACATGTAGGAGTGTGGAAGGGATAGCTACATGTTTCTACGTGGAAGGATGGTTGCAAAGTGAAGGTGTGTGCATGGACAAGTGCTGTACAAGTGTGTGGCTTCCATATATGATCTACTAGATAAATGCTACATGAATGAGGGAGTGGTGCATGTGAATGGAAGAGAGAGTGTGAGTGTATATCAAGTGAGATGATGCAACAAAGCAAGCATAAGTGAATTGATGACGTGGCTAGACCATGAGTGTGTGAAATTACATGATGATTTAATGGGTTACTACGTGGAATGTGAGTTTTTGTGTTGCTGCAACATGGAGCATGGTTCAATGTGGGAATTGTGTAGCATGATTCATCCATTCCTTCATCAACATGAGAGATGATTTACCCTTCATTACATTAGACTCATGCCTCCCAAAGAGCCTTCCACATGCCATCAATTTATCTTCATTTTAAATTCTTTTTCCCATTAAAATCTACACAAGAAAATAAAATAAAATGAAGAAAAATATAACAAAACAAAAAATTAAGTAAGAAGAATTCACAAAGAAAATATTTCAAAGAAATTTATGCATTAAAATCCAAAAATTTTGCAAAAAAAATTTCTAAAGTGCAAATAATTGCCAATAAACTCAATTATCCACCTAATAAAGTCCATTAAACCTTATTTAATTATTATAATGCTTAAGTTAAGAGAATTAAAATATATAAAAATCACCTTCATCAAACTACCCCACACTTAAACTTTTGCACTCCTGGGCAAAAGAAAACCAAAATTCTAAGAAAAAGATAATGGAAAAGAAATAAAATAAAAAAATGAAAATGTGTAAGTCACTAAGCACAAGGAAGCCCAAAGCAAATCAATAGCTTAATTCTCCAAGTCATATCACTTGCATCAATGCAACAAGTACCATGGCAATATACTTAACAAGAATGAAATGCAATGAAAGTCCCTCACTTGGATTAGTGTTTATCACTTTACTCTTTAGTGTTTAAGATGAAGTGCTTCCTCATAAATTCCATCCTATCCAATTTTACTACCATAAGTTTAGCAATCATCTACATCTCCACCAACAAAATCAAATGCCAATGAATGAATCAAAAGATCTTTATTATGGTTGTAATGTAGGCCAAGGTATGAAACAAGTGGTAAACAAAAGAATGAAGGAAATTCAAAAAGCAAAGTGGATTGTAAAAATCATCAAGAGAATCAAAATAAGAATAAGATTATAATGCAAGTGCATTTTAAGGCCCCATTTACCACAAACAAATATATACACTAAGATAACAACGTTTCTTTCCTTTTCCTCTTTTTTTTTTTTCCAATGCTTTTCTTTTGCTTTACTTTTTTTTTTATATCTTTTTTTTTTTTGCAACAAAAGAGTCATTCATTTTTCATTTTATTTTCCTTTCTCCTCTCTCTCTCTCTTTTTACTTGGAATATTTCTAAAGAAGAACAAACAAACGGCCTATAAATAATGTGAAAAATGTACCTCCACCCACCTTAACAAGATACATTGCCCTTAATAATCAAAAGCATCCTAATCACTGTAGGAAGAACATTTGTTTTTTTTTTCATGGCTAAAAGGCTAAAAGGGAAACATATATGGCTTAAAAGAGGGTAAAGCAAATGAATTAAATATATATAGGATAGCTCTTTGGCTTTAGCTAAAACAAAACAACAATGAATGCTTTAATCCTTTTCATGCATGGCAAATGAATAAATGTGGCCTTGAATAAGATTCAAGCCAAGTTCTAGAGTAAAAGCAAGATAGGGGATACACACTAGAAATGAATAAGCAATAGGCTCAAAAATCTCACAAGGTAAACTGACCATCATCAAATTTTATTAAAGCAAAGCTAATTGCCACTTAACTTGCATTCTTAACACAAAAACAATTCCCTATCAAATCAAGATATATCAAAGCTATGATTCCCTTAATATTAGCAACTTCCACAAAAGTGCAATTTTTTTTTCAAAAACTAAAAAACAACACAAAACTTTAACATTCCAAAACTTGACAGTCATGTCGCGCGACCCTCAAAATAAAACTAGGTTGAATTAAATTTTATAGTTAGTGGCACAACCTAGGTCTCCCTTGGAAATGGAATTCAATGTTCAATTAGGTTTTCTAAGTATATAAGAATCCTAGAACTACCTAAATTAAGGGGGTTTTTGATCTAATTAAACTAACTAGAATTAAATTGAAACAAAATGACTAACTACCTAATTGGATGAACGAATGGGTGAATGATGGACTTGTGACTAGCTTAAGATTCGTCCCTTAGTATCCACTACCCTTACCCTAATTCAATTGTAATTAATTTTGGCCTAAGATTCCCTAATTGTGTCCATAGCAAATGATCTTGAATTACCATCCAAGATTCAAGATATTAACAAGATGATGTTGAATTGAAACCTCAACCCAGTTCTAAATTATTATTTCTTGCCTTTAGGATCAATGAACACTTAATTTGATTAATTAGCCTCTGAATTATCACCCTAAAATGTTTAATTAACCAATTAAACTCTAAGGATTCCTCAAATCAAAAAAATCAAGCACATAATTTCACTCATGCATTTTATCGAACACCTTGATGGCATACATGGGAAAATAGAGAATAATGAAAATCCAACACTAAATCAATCAAATAATCATTAAAAAAAGTATCCTAATTAATGTCTAACTAGTTACTAATTGTAAACAATACAATTCCCATTATAATACAACCTTAACCAAGATAATACAAGAAAGGGGAAAATGCAAGAAAAAGAGAAAATCTTAGCCAAAATTCCTTGTTCTTCTCTATGGATTCAAGCTTCTCCAAGGTCCTTTTCCTAGCTAGCCATAAGGAAGAATTAAAGCTTCATTGGGTGGAAGGAGATAGAGGAAATGAAATGAGGAATGGCTCTGCATGGTAAGGTGTGGTCTCTGGATGGAGCGTTGCGAATATGATGGAGTGTGTTAATGATTTATTCTATGGAAAAATTAGATGATGTGTGGCTGAATGGATGACCTTCTCACATGTTTTTTTTAATAGTTTCATGTGCTCCCTTTTATGCCAATTGCCTATAGCTTCTTCTTCTTGATATGTATAAATGTGGGCCCCAAAGCAAATATAATAATCATCTTTCACATGAGCTGCCTTCATCCATTCATTCCCACGTATTGTTTTCATACAACCTTCTTCTTCTTGATATAATCTCATACTTTTTCTCACACTTCTTTTCCAGCTCAGCTTCATGATCTCGTGGCTTCTAACAAACTTCAATTCTTAGGAACTCATAGCTCATATTCTTTCCTTCATATGTTCTATAGCCTTACACTCCTCACATTAGCACCATGTGGCTTCTCCTTCTCTCAAAAACTTGTAGTAACTGCTCTCTTGCTTTTGCTCTTCTCCAGCCTAGCTCCCTTGCATTTTGACATCTTTTCAGTCTTCCTTTTCATCTTGTTATGCCCTCAGTCAGCATGTTTAGCCTGTGACATTTTTTATTTATCGTGTTGCTTCTTCATCCAACCCAGCACATAGCTCTTTCTTTCTATTCCAATGTCTTCATGCTTCTGAACCTCTGTTCTAACAACCTGTGGCTATATGTAGTAGCTTCAATCCCTGTTTTTGCATGTGTGTGTGTTTGGCAAACCTTCTCTCCTCTTCTTCTCAACTCTTTTATGTTGAAGCTACAACTCTTTCTCTTTTCTCATGTGAAAATCTTCTCTCACATGCAGCTACTCCTTACATAATTTCCACATAAACCCGTAAGTGCTTAAAGCTTCTTCTTTCTAATAAGCTCATGGTTACTTCTCCATGTCTTCAAACAATACCATGCTTTTATTATTCCTATCTCACATTAGCTCCATAACTTCCTCTTCCCTGTAAACCATCAACTTGAGCCTCCATGCACATAAAACCCAAGCCTTCTCATCAAGAATCCATTGCTTCTAATGTGTTCTTTCTTTAAAAGCTAGACTTGTGAGTGTTTGATGTGATGTGAATAAAGATGGAGCAACTTATGTGGAGAAGTGGACTTGTGTATGGATGAAGTGAGTGTGGTGTAAATGAAGAGAGGGCTGGAATTATAACACCATATATTTCTAGCTCATTTCACAACATTCCCATGCTTTACATTCATAGATTCCATGAAGAGCAAGAAAAAGGGCATTTAAAATAATGCATTTCTTTACATTGCGTCGCGTATGAAAATTTCATTCAGTGTCACGTGAACCATGTGAGCTCATACAACACATTCCTATATTTAATCACATGAATAAAACTTATTTGATTCATCAACAGTGGCCTACAACTCATGGAAGTCAAGGGGGAGCATGAAATATACATATTCATTTTTTGCCAGAATTTGATCATTTCTATTACAAATTTTATAGAATCATAATTAATTCTAAAAAAATTGAAATCATGCATGCTTGGCCATTCTACAAAGATACACATGTATACTTTATGTTAAAAATATGTCCAGACCATAACATCCAACATAAAAGGCATTTGATATTCGAAATGGTCCAAAGGTCAGGCTATTCACTGGTACTATCATAGAATTCTACAGCAAATTTTAAAAATATCCAATTAATTACACAAAATACAATCCATGCAAATGATACCAATCTAGAAAGCTATGGATGTTAGCTAGAGGAAAAAAATAACTCTAGATCAGTTCAGGCATGTCCAGACTTTAAAACTCAATCAAACAGTAACTGAGGTCGGCTGAAGTTCTTGATACTAGATAGATTTTTTGAAGATTTATATCTCCCACTCTAGACATCAAAATGAGGTGCTTCTTAGTGGCACAAACCACTGGGAGTTTCTAGTTTCTTTGTATAAAATTTCATGGCAATTGGACATCATTTGAGCCCTTTGTGATGATTTCATTTTTAGACCTGAGTGAACAGTGACATGACCAAAACCATAATTTTTGCCAACTTTGAAAATTCATTAAATATTCTCTAGACCTCCAAAAATTATGTTCTTTATCTTCCAAAAAATCTCTCAACAATTTCTAATTTCTTACCAAATCTCAGATCAAGAAGAGCTCATTTAGGCAAAAAGTGACATAGGGTTCCATTATGGTTAATTTTGGCTCCATAGAGAATACCAAAATGTCCAAATGGCTTTCCTTGGGGTTTGGCACCTCTTGGGCAAGTCTAAAAACATAATTAGGACTTAATTGGTCCCAACCCTTATGCATTCCATTTTGGCTATGCCACTTGCAATTATACACAATTACATAAACTCATTCAAGAAGCCACAATGCCATAACATGCTCAATTTGCATTCTAGTGATCACATAATACATTCTCCCATTTATACATGACATGTTATCATAATTGCATATGTTTATAACATCAGAATATATATACATCTATTAATTACATCATTTGCCAATTGTATGGCCTTAAAGTAGCAAAATTCATGTTCTTGGATGTCATACTCTCATCTTCAAGGTGGTTGGCTTCCATTACCTTGCTTTCTTGGTCCACCTAGCATGTTAGAACATTGAAGAAGAGGGATGAGATTCAAAGAATCCCAATAGCTCATCTCCCATTCAATCATACATAATGAATGCAAATAAATCTCATTAATGGATGTATGGTTATGTTGACATGTGCAAACATTCAAGAGGCATTTTCATCATTTGAGAAAGTCATACATAGTATACAAAGGCTTGCCAAGTAGGTAGATTGGTATCACCTAATTTTTTGTAGATGTAGGACTTGCCTCACCCATTCTTTAAGAGACTTTTAGACTTAACCATGCTCTTGGGAGTTCATCTCACTTTTGGGAGATTCTTTACATTGTCTAAAACAATCTTAAGGGTTAGGCTTATCCTCACCATCGTTAAGGATTCTTGGCCTTACCACACTCAAGCAAACCCAGGCACACATCATAAACATCATATGAAAGCATATTGTAACATCATGGCACCATGAAATCAAAGTTATGGTAGAATACTTTTCATGGTTTAAAAATACACATACACACATTCAAAGACAAGTAAAGCAAATAGTCATGTATGATAGAAAGAGGAGTGAGCTACCTTAGATATAATTACACACTTTTTCTCTTAAATCTGTAACATTCGGTTCTTTGAAAAGGTCAGAAACGTAACATACGGTTTCCCTGTAATGAACGAAATTCAAAAGATAGAAAAGGAAGTCCCCTGAAATGAGACATTTAAGGTCCCAAAAAATTTAGGAAGCATTCTAGACTCTTAAAAATAAGAATCCTAGGCTCAAATGGAAAGAAAAATGCAGCTAGAATGAAGAAACAATTTCTTATTAAAAACATACGAAACGTAATGGCATTTTCGTAATTTTGAGCAATTTTTGGAATTCACACAGGAGGGCTTTTTAAATGAAACTTTTAAGTTCTTCAAGGTTCTCAGAGGCCCTGAGAACTATGAAAAGCCTTGAGACAGCTAAAACCCCTCCAGTGTACGTTTTCTAACGTCAATATACCCGAACTTTGACGGATTCATTTGGAAAGCTCTTAGCTCTTTTACTAAATTGGGAACCTAAATTTCATAATGAAAAAGATGTTTCTAAAAAAGGAGCTAAAATGAAGTAGAAAAGATAATGCTAAAAACGAAGGGCAAAATAGAAAATTTTGAAAAGTCTTCCTCCTCCCACCTATATATAAGTGGCGCCTCATTTCCTCCCTCATTCAGCCCATTAGCTTTCTACCTCAAACCATAGAAAAGCCCTAGGGAGAGTGGTGTCCAAGAGGAAGAGGAAAAGGAGGAGAAATTCAAGCAAAAGGCATGGAATTTTGGTAGTTTTTCATGCTTTCTTCCATCCAAACCTCTTCTCCTTCATTCTCCTTTGTTTCCTTTGATTAAAATAAAGTTTACAAATCTATTTTAAGGGAGAAACTTAGGGGAAATTTCGGGTTTGAAGAGAGGAGCTTGGAGAAAGCAAGATTCAAGTGAGAAAAAGCATGAAAACAAGGTAAATCTTGCATCCCATGGTAGCTACTCTTCCCCCCTTCTTCTCCATATTTCGCCCCATGTATGTAGATGCTAGAGGGCTGGAATTTTAAGGAGAACCAAGGGTGAATTCCATGAATTTAAGGGAGGAGAGTAAGAATATGCAAAGAAATTCAAGAAAAGGCCATGGATTTTCAAGGTAGCAAACCTAGGGTTTCATGGGTTCCCTTGAAAATCTGATTTGATTTAATTATTTCTAGGCCTAAATGAATGTTTAAATGAGTTTCTAAGATCCTTGGGAGTCTCCCCATATGCATCCTCCATGAAGAAACAAAGCAAACTCCATAGAGGCTAAAAAGAGACATAGGCTCGGCCTAGATGGGTTTTTATACCTAGGGAGAGTTTTAAATTTTTCTAAATCCATTCTTGAGTCATATATGATGAATGAAAATGAGGGGAGGCCTTGGAAAAAATTTAAAACCCATAGAAAGTGAGTTGATACTTTATGTTCCATAATATGACCTAAAGAAAGGAGTCAAGAATCATATTTGAAAGGAAAAAATGGAGCCTAGAATTTATTTGAGGGGAGTTGCTTCATTGGGTGCAATTATAGAACCATAATGAGGTTATAAACGAAACTAGTGTTTAAGAAAATTGCATGACCTTAGAATTGAGTCCATGAACCTAATTGGCTTCCATAAATTGTGTCTAGGCCAAGAGAAATCTTGCCCACACTTGTGAGTGTGTGTGGTCAAAGCAAGGAGGGGAGATTCAAGGGAAAAAGTGTGTAATTACTTCCAAGGTAGTTGTCTCCACCTTCTCTCATGCATGGATGTGTGCATAACTTGTCTTGAATGTATGTATGTGTATTTTTAAGCCATGAAAATGTTCTAGCATGACTTTGATTCCATGGTGCCATGATGTTACAATATGCTTTTATATGATGTTCTTGATGTGTGCTTGGATTTGGTTAAGTATGGTGAGGCCAAGAACCCTTAGCCAAGGCGAAGATGAGCCAAGAACCCTTAAAATTGGTTGAGACAAAGCAAAGAGCCTCCCAAAAGCAAGAAGGACTCCCAGAGTATGGTTGAGTCCATGAAATTCTTAAAGAATAGGTGAGGCAAGTCTAATATCCACAAGAAATTGGGTGAGGCCTGTAATGTCCAATTTTCATTAAACGACGGAAAAGGGCACGTTGTCAAAGCAAGCCCCCTGAGATGAGTGACTCAAGGCCAAATAAAATTTGGATAAAATTTTAAATATTAGAAAATGAGGATTTGAGCCTTGAGTTGCCCAGAAATCAAGGCCGGGGTGATTCAAAAAATTTACCCAAAAGGCCAGTGGCATTTTCGTAAATAAGTGGACTTTTTGGAAAACCTACAAAAGAGCTTTTTAAATGAAATTTTTTAGTTCTCCGGGGTTCTCAGAGGCCCTGAAAACCATGGGAAGCCTCAAGACTGGTAAAGACCCTCCGGTGTAAGTTTTCCAACATCAATTGATCTAAACTTTGACTGATTCATTTGGAAGGGTTTTAGCTCCAATTTGAGTGATTTCAAAGCCATTTTTCTTAATTGGGAACCTAAATTTTTATAATGGAAAAGACGGTTCACAAAAAGGAGCTAAGACGAAGGAGAAACAAAAAGGCAAAGTATGAAGGGCAAAATGGGAATTTTTAAAAAAGTCACTTTACCCTAGCTATATATAGGTGGCACCTCACACTCTCCCTCATTCACTTCAGAATTTCCAGCCCCAAATCAGAAGCAAATCCCTTGGAGAGTGGCGTACAAAGAGAAGGGAAGAAGGAGGAAAGATTCAAGACTTTAGGTATGGAATTTTGCTTGTTTTTCATGCTTTCTCTCCACCACTTTCTTCTCCTCTTTTTCCCTCTTCTTCTCCATGATTTCTCTGAATTTTTGAGGCTGTTTTGAAGGGAGAACAGAGGGGAAAGTTTGAAATTCAAGTGAGGAGGCCAAGGAAAACAAGAACATGCAAGGAAATCCAAGGAAAACAAGGTATTTTGTGATTCTTCCACTTAGCCTTCTTCCTCCCTTCCTTGAGCATTTCGACCTAGACTTGGACAGACCTAAGGAGTCATATTTTTAACCAAACCAAAGGTGATTCGTAGGTATTTGATGGAGAGGAATAAGAATATGCAAAGAAAACTAAGAAATAGGCATTAGAAAGTAAGATGCAAAACCTAGGGTTTCAAGTGCACCTTTCAATTTCTGAATTTGTAGGATGCTTCCTTGGTCTAAGTTAGAGTATAAATGAGTTCTTCAGACACCAAAGATGCTCCCCACAAGCTTCCCCCCTTCAAGAAAACCAAGCAAACTCCATGAAGGCCATTAAGCTCCATAGCCTCGGCCTAAAGAGTTTCTCATAGCTGGAGAGAGTTTTAAATTTTTTTAAGGCCATTTTTGAGTCATATTTGATGAATGAAAATGAGGGGAGGCTTTGGAAAAAATTTAGAACTCATGGAAAGTGATTTGGTGTCTTAGGTTCCATAATATGACCTAAAGAAGCAATATGGTGCTAGGCCTTTTGTTTTGATGATGTGATGACTCCAAGAGGTTTAAAAAGAGTCAAGAATCATATTTAAAAAGAAAGAATGAGGCCTAGAAATTATTTGAGGGGTGTTGCTTCATTAGGTGCCAATATGGACCATAAGGGAACCTATAGAGCAATCTAGTGTTTCATTAAGTTATGTAGCCTTAGAGTGTGGTTCATGAACTTAAGTGGCTCCCATAATTTGTGTCTAGGCCAAGAGAAACTATCAAATTGTGGGTGCATGGCCAAAAGAGGAGGCTTAAAAGTTAAGGAAAAAGTGTGTGCTTGGATACAAGGTAGCTCTCTCCACATTCTCTCATGCATGGATGTGTGCTTAGCTTGTTTTAGAATGTGTGTATGTGTATTTTCAAACTTTGAAAAGTATGCTAGCATGCCTTTATATGCCATGATGCTTGGTGCCATGTTATGTTTTTAAATGAATCCATGATGTTTGTATGAGTTTACTTGAGTGTGGAGAGGCCAAGAACCCTTCCCTTGGGTAAGGATGAGCCAAGAACCCTTAAGCTTGGTTGAGACAAAGTAAAGAGTCTCCCAAAAGCAAAGTGAGCTCCCAAGAGTATGGTTGAGTCTAAAGTGCTTAAAGAATGGGTGAAGCAACTCCAAAATCCATGAGGAGAAGTGTGAGGCCAATCCAAACATTTAGTGAGCTCTTGAATGTCTTGTATGATTGATTCACATGCCAAGGTTGCTTTTCAAATGTCTATAATTTCTACCTTTTCCATGCATGCATTTGTGAAACTTGCTTTGCACATATTATGTATGATTGAATGGGAGATGAGCTATTGGGATTCTTTGAATCTCATTCCCTCCCCTCCAATGATCTAACGTGCTAGGTGGACTAAGCAATTATGGTGAATGGAGCCAACTACCATGAAAAGGGACAAGTGAAGAGCTTATACTTATTTTGTCTATTTTGGCACCATAATAATGGTTCAAGATGTATATAATGTTGTATATGTATTATGAACCCGGAGATATATGTAAACCTACTATTATGTGATGTTTAGATGTATGAAAATGATATATGACCATTAGCATATGTTTTAAGTATGTAATGTCATAGTATGAAAGTTTAAAGTTTGATGAATATGTGTATAAATGTGGGTTGAATAGCCAAAATGAGATACATGAGGTTTGGGACCATTTGGTCAGCTCACACAAGTCTTAAATAAGCTCTTAAACTTGCCAAAGGGTGCCAAGACTAAGGGAAATCCATTTGGCAATTTTGGTACCCAATATGAAGCCAAAATTGACCATAATGGAACCCTATGTCACTTTTTGTCCAAATGAGATATTCTTGATTTGAAATTTGGCATGAAATTAGGTCTCATTAAGAGATTTCTGTCAAGCTAAAGATCATAATTTTTGGAGGTCTAGAGAATATTTGATGAATTTTCAAAGTTGGTATTTTTCATAGATTCTGGTATGGGTACTGTTCATACTGGCAGTTTTGTATTCTATGTCACCAGATAGACAAATGGTATCCAATGCTTGTGAAATTTTACATTAATAAACTAGAGGTCATAATCATTTTGTGGCCACCAAGATCACCTCATTTGGAGGTCTGAACAGAGAGTTATACATGTTTCAATTTAACTGTCAGTATCAGTAGCGCCCCAAGAGCTTAGTTACTGTTTCATTAGTTCCAGATGTCTAAATGTATCTGTTTCATTATAAAATTATTTTTACTATCAATTTAGCATTTTTATATTTCCATAATGATTGAATTTGTATGATTTTGATTTTTATAGAATTAGTTATAAATTTTAGAAGTTGGTATCCGTAAACTAAATAACAGCCCAGGTAGCCAGCGACCTCTGTACCTTTTTGGATGTCAAACGTCCTGTGTGATGCATTTTGTGACCTGTACATATTTTTATTACCAATTAGACATCCTAAGCTTTCTATAATGACCAATATTGAATGATTTTAAATTTTCTAGATTTAGTTAGGATTTTCCAAAGTTGGGTCAGAAAATGGAGCAAATCTGGCCAAAAATATGCTTGTTTATTTTGAGTTCCATTTCGGTTTCCATGGGTTGTAGGCATTTTTTTGTAATGCAAATGAGTTGTAATAATGGAATTAAAGATAAGGAAGTATAGCATAAGCTCACACGGTCCACATGACACCGAATTGAATTTTTTAGATACGACGCAACGCGAAAATAATCATTATTTCTTTAGCGTTTCCATGGAATATCAATATGATTCATGATATTATGCCACTTGAAAGCATGAGATGAGCTAGAATTTATGGTGTTACAAGGCCAATTCACTTGCTTGGCAAGCCTTTGTATGCTATGTATGACTTTTTCAAATGATTAAAATGTCTCTTGAATGTTTGCACATGTCTACATGCCCATACATGCATTTTATGAGAGTTGTTTGTATCCATTATATATAATTGAATGTGAGAGGAGCTATTGGGATTCTTTGAATTTCATTCCCTCCTCTCCAATGATGTAACATGCTAGGTAGACCAAGAGAGCAAGGTAATGGAAGCCAACGACCTTGAGGACGAGAGGATGACAACCAAGTGCTTGAATTTTGTTACTTTGAAACCATACAATTAGCAAATGATGTAATACATGGATGTATATGTATCATGATGTCATGCAACATATGTAATTATGATAATATGTCATGTATGAATGAGAGAATATGTTATGTGACCATTAGAATGTGATTTGAACATGTTTTGGCAAATGAGCTTCTTGGTTGACATTATGGAAATGTGTATAAGTGTGGATGAGATGGCCAAAATAAGATGCATAAGGGTTGGGACCATTTGGGAAGCTCACTTGAGTCCTAATTATGCTTTTAGACTTGCCCAAGAGGTGCCAAACCCAAAGGAAAGCCATTTGGACATTTTGGTATCCCATTTGGAGCCATAATTGACCATAATAGAACCCTATGTCACTTTTTGCCCAAATGAGCTCTTCTTAATCTAAGATTTGTCATGAGATTAGAGCTTGTTGAGAGATTTTTGGGAAGCTAAAGAATAGAATTTGTTGAGGTCTAAAGAATATTTGATGAATTTTCAAAGTTGGGAAATTTTCTAGTTTTGGTCATGTGACTGTTCATACTAGTTCGAAAATGAAATCTATCACATAGGGCTCAAATGATGTCTAATTGCCACCAAATTTTATTCAGAGAAACTTTACATTCCCAATGACATTTGCCAATTAGAAGCACCTCATTTGGATGTCTAGAGAGGGAGATATGAATTTTCAAAGAATCTATCCAGTATTAGGAATTCTAGCTGATCCCAATTATTATTTGATTGATGTTTGATATCTGGACTTGCTTAAGCTAGTCTAGAGTTATTTTTCCTCTCTTGTTAGCATCCACAGCTTTACAGATTAGTATCATTTATATGGATTGGATTTTTTTGAAATTAATTAAACAATTTTGAATTTTACTACCGAATTCTGTGACAACACCAGTGGATAGCCTGACCTCTGGACCTTTTTTAATGTCAAACGTCCTCTGTGTTGAATGTTATGGTCTAGAGATATTGTTAGTATGAAGTAGACATATGTATCTTTCCTGAATGGGCAAGAATGCATGATTTCAATTTTCTTAGAATTAGTTATGATTTTCCAAAGTTTATGACAAAAATGTGAAAAATCTGGCCGAAAATATATATATGTATTTCATGCTTCCCTTTGAGTTCCACGAGATGTAGGCCACTTTTAATGGTAAAAATGAATTGTATTTATGTAATTAAATATGAGAATGTGTTGTATGAGCTCACATGGTCCACATGACACAATGAAATTTTCATATGCGATGCAACGCCAAATAATGTATTATTTTGATGGATTTTTCTTACTTCCTTCATACAATCTATGTTGTCAAGCATGAGAATGTTATGAAATAAGCTAGAAATATATGGTGTTATATTTATTGGTATCAGAGAAAAGTTCTAGGCTGTCTCAAATTAGATTTGGCTTGAGGATGTAGCATTAGGGCTATGTAAAAGGCTTGAATGGATAGGTAAACTCTTAGATGAGACATGTTGGGCGTATGAGGATAGGTTATGGCTTTGCTCATGATGAGTAAGTGGTAGAGTGGTCTTGGAGTAGTTAATGGACACTAGGAAAGAGTGGCTTCTAGAGTAGCTCGAGTAGAACTAAGCTTAAGCAAAGTTAAGGGATCTAATGGCTAGAACTTGATGAGATATTATAGCTCACCAGGATCAGTGGCAAGTGCCAGACATAAATGATGAGAAATGATCTTGTTGATATGAAGAGGCTTGCTAGAGAAATTATGTGAGGCCTAATTCTCCCTGGTAGTCATATTCAGGCCATTCCCAACTGTCTTGTGTAATGCAGAGATAAGTAGTGATGCAACGCATCGTGAGATGAGACTGTGGCTGTATAGGACCAGTTTAGAGGGGAAGTGAGAAAAAGAATTACCCCCTAGCCACAACACCCAAATGTCTAGATAAGTTACAGAGCCCAAAAGGCTAATTCCCTAAGGCCACAGGTTAAGTTACAAGCTACACCCTAGAGCTCGATAGCCCTGAGATAGCAAGTAGTTATGTATGAATGAAGCAAGAGGTAGAATCATCTACTTGATGATAGGCTAGATATAGAAGTAGTAAGGCTCGGGTTGGTAGCTAAAGATGAAAATTCAATCCTTAAAAAAGTAAGGCAATCAGAGGTCGTTAGCCATGGCCAATTCTTTCATAGAAGCAGTGAGGTAATTCAAAGAGTTCCTCACCGCGGCCAATTAAAAGGTTAGCTATGGCCAATACTCAGATAGGAAAACTAGGGTGAACCTGAGGCTAATTAGCTGCAGCTAATGATGTGTTAGCCACGGCGAATGGCACCATGAATGCCTTACTGGTCAAATTCAGGCCAACTTGGGAAAGAAGTTGATAAGGGGTCAGACAACCCATAAAGAGTGGAAACCCCTAGTTTAAGTATAGAAAAGGGTATTGAATAGTTATAAAAGATTAGTAAGAAATTCGTAGGCCTCACAAATGAAATTGAGAAAAGAGCTCAGCATAAAAAAAGTTAGGTACAGGGACAGTAAGGTTGTTGAGACCCGCCTTTAAGGCGTTGATTCCAACCCAGAGTGCTACCCTATGAGACACTGAATGATAGAATGTTAATATAATCTCAAAATAACATAAAATAAGACTACTAGTTATGAGGCACGTAACGAGTGGCCTAGAAAAGTGTACCTCAAAGGTAACACCTAGAGGTAAGTATGAATAGCTCAGTGACAAAGGCTCAAAAGAGAATGAGAATAGTTAGTAAGCTACAAGTTCGATAAGATGGCTAGCCCAAGTTGAGTATAAGTTAAAGCCTAGGGGAAATGACCAGTAGCATCGTTCTCGGTGAGATATGTAAATGAAAGGCTCCGTGAAAATTCTCCCTGGATCAAAATAAGGAAGATGAGACATCCTACTATCGGGGAAACTACCCATTAGTAGTTAATAACTTCCTCTAGATAGGCCCCCCGAATTATAAAAGTACAGTGATAAAGGAAGCAAGGAAGAGCTGAGAAACTAGCTATAGAAAAGATACCCTCACTTTAGTAACAACTAAATGAGTAGATTAAGTCTGGAAAGATAAATAGATAGGGTCCGATAGTTAGTTAGACAAGCTCCCCAATATGAGAATAATATAGGGTTAAGGTACATGAGTGATTAGAGCACCCGATAGAGCATAAGTTTTCAATAAGATAGAGTCCGGACATTAAGAGCACTTGTCTTGGATTGGGTTATCAAAACCCTAGAAATAGTACATTGTACTCTTGAGAATGAATAGAGAGAAAGCCTAGCTCTGATCCGAACGTAGAAATGAGCTGAGATAATAGTTAGTGCCTTAGTACCCTTAGGGAAGCTCAAGGGAATTAAAGACCCCCTTAAAAGGTGAGTTTTATATATGTAGAGAAAGAGTGTAAGCTAAGAGTGCTATAGAATGAAATTCTTGGGATTATATGAAATAGAATTCTCCTTACCAAGGGATGGTCTAGCTAAGAGCAGAGTAAGAGTATGAGCGAAAAATAGACCCCCTTGATGTTACGAAGAGTGAATAAGTAGAGGAATCTCAGGAAAAGGCAACTGCTCTTGGGCATAAAAAAATTTAAACTAGCAATAAAGATAGCCAGTTGTGGAACACCCTTCTACCTAAGTAAGAGGATAAGAAAGATAGAAAGAGAAGTTATGACAGTGTTTAAGTCGAGGACATACTAGATTGAGAATAGATATTCAGTTAATGTGCTTGAATACTTAAGAAAGTACACTTTTCTTTGGCATAGATGCCCTTTTGCATAATAGTACCCGAAGTAAAAATAGTTGGGCAATGTAGAGAGATCTCAGGATGAAGCAGAGAAAGAACCCTATTTTCCCTGAGCACTCTAGGAGAATAAGGCAGATAAATAAAAGTAAGAAAGGAATGCTTTAGATTGTCAGAAAACTTGTAATATACAAGCGATAGTGACTTTGAGCTTAGTCTTGAGGCATCCATGTATTAGTGTTTAATGTTATGGTTTTCTTACAACAATGGTTACATGATATTAAGCCTAATCATCCTAATAGTAATGTGACTGGAGTGTGTAGCAAATGATGACATTGATCACCAAAGTGTCCCGATAATCAAAGAGTATTCTAGTTAGTTAAAGAATGAGATGAGTCAGAAAAGAAAGGTAAAGAGATTCCAGTAATATCATAATAGTAAGGAAAGCATGTAGAAAGGGATCCTTAGTAGAGAATGTTCAGATTCAATATGCATAGCCTGAGTCCTTTATAGTATGTATAAATGAAATAAACAGGGACCAAAGCATAGCCTCTCTCCTGCTAGAGATGTTAGCCACACTCAGTGTGTGAGAAGCCCTAGTGCCAAGGCACTTAAAAGCAGAATGTGGGCATAGTTAGAAATTACAGGATATGAGAGGAAAGTTAGAATGTATACAAGTAAAGTAAGTAAGTCAATAGAAAGCCAAAGGAAAAAAGGGTTAAAGTGGGAATCTGAGGATCCTATGAAGAGCGATGAGTGAAAATTAAATGCTCCCGAGTATCGATATGACGGGGTCCTAGAGAATGACATGACAGAACCCATTCGTACGAAGAGCACAATGTACTTTTGAGTTTAGCCTTAGCTATTATAAGCGATGGTCATCAGACTTAGTGAGCATGTATTTTATTGTCTAATATAGTAATCTTAGGCTTTAATGTCTCCCAAAGATGGATCGCAGTAGATTCTAGCATAGCACAGCGGGTTATAGTAACCCTAGTAGGGCTCTGAGAGTTCACAATAGACCCAGGGGTCACAGTACATTCCACAGAATTACAGAGAGCCTTAGCCACAACATGATAGTTCTCTGGTGAGATGACAGCCTAAGATAGTTTTATAGAGTAGTTAGTCACAGAGACCTATACAATTTCAACTAGCTTTTGTTTCAGAGACTAGAGATCTCCTAAGTTTGGTAGACCTTTGCCACAGAGATATAAAGACTTTATTTAGACAATTAGACCATTAACTAGATCTCTCTAAAGATGAGCATAGTGCATTAGATGAGGAAAGCAAGAAATTAGCTTTCCAAAGTTAGAGCCAGATGAACCACTACCTAGTAGACATTTGCCCTGACTGAGGGATAGAAAGATCCTCACATGCTAGTTTATGTATACAGAAAGGGGTTAGGTGCAGTTTTAAATGAGGTAAGTGGTACAGTATATCTTCAGTGAGCAAAACTATGAGGATAGCTAGCATCCCATCAGAGCTCAGCAGTAGTCAGTGGTAGTAGCTCTTCAGTGCCAGTATGAGACATGCATGTTAGGCATATTAGTATTGAAATGAGGGATTACAAATGTCACTATAAGTGAGCAAAGAAAGTGAGAAAAAAGTCCCAGCCTACAGAGATAGATGCAGTAATAAATAGAAAAGCTGGGATCATTGAAAGTGGAAACCCCTTAAGGGAGCTGTAATCCTGGTGAGCAATTGAGATATAAGGCCTATGATAGAAAGAAATGCGAATTGTAATCATGGGATGAGCTAAAGAAAGAATGTAGAGATGAACAGTGGACAGTATAGTTCAAAACAATAGACAAACAGAAACCTCCGATGGCTCTAATGTTCAGAAAAAGAAAATGAGACTCTATAAGGAGCCATTGGAAGAGGATACGGGAGATGAAATGCAAAATGAGTTACCTCCCGAGAGAAACATTAACCTCTACGAGTCATGAACCTAAAAGTTGGAAAAGTGTAGAGCACTTAAGGGGATTGTAAAAATTGATTTAATCTATAAGTTCCCTTGGTTGTTTAAGTGTTTCCTTGACCTCCTACAACTCTTAACAACCTCCCTAAACGGTTCCCCCATCAAGGAAAAATCAAGAAGCCATGAAATCCCATTTATGCTCTAACTTTCGGCCAAGTAGGGATGGCATAGTTAGGGAGAGTTTTAAATTGTTTCAAGCCCATTTTTGAGTCAAAGATGATGAATGAATGTGAGGGGAAACCTTGGGAAAAATTTAGGAAGCTTAGAGAATGAGTTGGTGCTTTAGGTTCCATATTGTGACCTAAGGAAGCAACATAATGTTAGGCCCTTTGTTTTGATTATGTGATGACTCCAAGAGGCTTAAAAGGAGTCAAGAATCATATTTGAAAAGAAAGAATGAGGCCTAGAAATCATTTTAGGGGTGTTGCTTCATTAGGTGCCTTTATGGACCATAATGGGGATTATAGATCAATCTAGTACTTAAGCAAGTTGTATGGCTTTAGAGAATGTTTCATGAACCTAATTGGCTCCCAAAAATTGTATTTAGGCCAAGAGAAACCATCTCCACCAAATTGTGGGTGTGTGGCCAAAAGAGGAGGTTTAAAAGCTAAGGAAAAAGTGTGTACTTGCATACAAGGTAGCTCTCTCCACCTTCTCTCATGCATGGATGTGTGTTTAGCTTGTTTTAGAATGAGTGTATGTGTATTTTCAAGCTTTGAAAAGTATGCTAGCATGCCTTTATATGCCATGATGCTTGGTGCCATGTTATGTTTTTAAATGAATCCATGATGTTTGTATGAGTTTACCTGAGTGTGGAAAGGCCAAGAACTCTTCCCTTGGGTGAGGATGAGCCAAGAACCCTTGAGCTTGGTTGAGACAAAGTAAAGAGTCTCCCAAAAGCAAAGTGGGCTCCCAAGAGTATGGTTGAGTCCAAAGTGCTTAAAGAATGGGTGAGGCAAGTCCAAAATCCATGAGGAGAAGTGTGAGGCCAATCCAAACACTTAGTGAGCTCTTGAATGTCTTGTATGATTGATTCACATGCTAAGGTTGCTTTTAAAATGCCTATGATTTCTACTTTCTCCATGCATGCATTTGTGAAACTTGCTTGCACATATTATGTGTGATGGAATGGGAGATGAGCTATTGAGATTCTTGAATCTCACTCCCTCCTCTTAAATGTCCTAATATGCTAGGTGGGCCAAGTAGACATGGCAATGGGAGCCAACCACCTTGAAGAAAGAAGATTGCCATCCTTATGCTTGATTTTTGGTCTTTTGATTCATAAGGAGACTTCATGATGTATATTATTATTGTAAATAGTCTATGACCCCTTGGACAAATGTAAAAATGATATTATGTGATAGATAAATGAATGAGTATGGTGTATGTATGCTAGAACATAAATTGAGTGCTTATGCTAATGTATGCAGTTGAGAAAAGCTTGGTGTAATATGTATAAGTGAGGGTGAAAAGGCCAAAATGAGATGCAAATGGTTTGGGACCATTTGGGCAGCTTCCCCAAGTCTTAAACATGCTTTTAAACTTGTCCAAAAGGTGCCAAGACCAAAGGAAATCTATTTGGCAATTTTGGTACCCAATATGGAGCCAAAATTGACCATAATAGAACCCTATACCACTTTTTGGCCAAATGAGTTAGTCTTGCCCTAAAATTTGGCATGCAATTAGGTCTTGTTGAGATCTTTTTGGGAAGCTAAAGATCATAATTTTCTGAGACCTAGGGAATATTTTGTGAATTTTCAAAGTTGGGATTTTGCGTGGATTCTGGTATGAGTACTGTTCATACTGGTAGTTTTGACTCGATGGCCAAATGGTGTCCAATGCTTATGAAATTTTATATTCATAAATTAGAGGTCATAAGATTTCTGTGGCCATAGAGATCACCTCATTTGGAGGTCTGAGCAGAGCGTTATGCATGTTTAAAGGTAACTATCAGTATCAGTAGCGCCCAGGAGCTCAATCACTGTTCCATCAGTTCTAGATGCCTAAAAGTATCTGTTTCATTCTGTAATTATTTTTATTATTAAGTTAAAATTTTTAGCTTTCCAGAATGATTGAGTGTGTATGATTTCGATTTTTTTAGAATTAGTTATGAATTTCAGAAGTTTACATCAGTAACCTGAATCATAGCCCAGGCAGCCAGCGAGTCTGTAGCTTTTTGGATGTCAAACGTCCTGTGTGATGAATTCTGTGACTTGAACATATTTTTAGTGTGAATAAGACATCCTAAGCTTTCCAGAGTGACAAATATTATATGATTTCGAATTTTTTAGATTTAGTTATGATTTTCCAAAGTTGGGTCAGAAAATGGAGCAAATCTGGCCGAAAATATGCTTGCTTATTTTGAGCTCCATTTCGGTTTCCATGAATTGTAGGCATGCTTTTGTGATGAAAATGAGTTGTAATAATAAAATTAAATATGACAAAGTATAGTATAAGCTCACATGGTCCACGTGACAGCAAATTGAATTTTTTAGATATAGCGTAATGCGGAAAAAGTCGATTATTTCTGTCCCCTTTTTTATGTGCCCTCATGGAAATCATGATGTGAAGCTTATAAATGGCATGTAATAGAGCTAGAAGTTATGGTGTTACATATATCACTTAAGTTCCACCTATCCAAACCTCACTACCATAAGCTTGTCAAGCTTCGAGCAATAAATTTAATGGTTCATTCATGCATGCAAAGCTGATGTAGAAGATGATTATTATATTTCTTTTGGGGGGCCTACACTTATACACAAAAGAAGGAAGCACAGGCAAGGGAATAAGAAGCTCACGTGGGGAGGCTGCATGTGATTCATTAAAGAGCAGCACGTGAAGAATAAATTTAAGGCACATGAGAAGGGCCATTAATCACCCCAATCCATCGAGAATACACTCCCATCATCCATCGTTATATTCATGCTACAATCCTTCATCCACTCCATTTGCAGAACACATTTTCATCGTCATTTTTCCACTCACCCTCCTCACCACGCAGAGCCATTCCTCATTCCATTCCTCCATTCCTCTACCACCATGAAGCATTAATCCATCTTGTGGCGAGCTAGGAGGAAGGCTTTTAGATAAGCTTGAATCCATGGATTATAATCAGAATTTTGGCTAAGATTTTTTTAATTTCCTACACTTTTTTTTTTTCTTGTACATGCTTAATTGAGATGTATTTGACTGAGAATAGTATAATTCTAATTAGTGGCTGGTTAAACACTAATTAGAAATATTTTTTGTTGATTAATTGATTGGATTAAATACTGAATTTTTTATTTTCTTCTAATTTTCCATATATGCCATCAAGGTGTTCGATGAAATGCATGAGTGAAATTGTGTGCTTGATTGTTTGATTTTAGGATTCTTTAGAGTTTAGTTGGTTAATTGAACATCATAGGGTGTTAGTTCAGAGGTTAATTGGTTAATTAATCAATTAAATTGAGTGTTCTTTGATCCTAATAACAAGAGTTAATGATTTAGTGAGGGATTGAGATTTCAATTCAACATTAACTTGTTAATTTCTTAAATCTTGAATGGTAATTCAAGATCATTTGCCATAGACATAATTAGGAACTCTTAGACCAGAATTAATTACAAATAAATTAGGATAAAGATAGTGGATACCAAGGGATGAATCTAAAGCTAATCACAAGTCTATCATTCACCTTATAATTTATGCAATTAGGTAGAATTTAGGAACTTCATTTCAATTTCATTTTAGATAGTTTAATTAGACCAAAACCCCCTAAATAAGATAGTTCTAGGATCCTCTTACACTTAGAAAATTTAATTAAATATTGAATTCTATTTCCAAGGGAGATGACTTAGGTTGTGGCACTAACTATAAAATTTAATCTAACTTAGTTTTATTTTGAAGGATGCATGACACATCCTCTCAAAATTTGGCGTCGTTGCCAAGGAACTAGATTCTCAATTGTTTGAAAAGGATTTCTACATGTTTTAACTCTGTTTTTGTATAATGAGATTTTAAAATGCCTTAAGGATTTCAAAGAGCATTACATCTAATTAGAATGAGAGAATGTATACTTTGCATCCATTTAGGCCATTATTACTAAAAATTGAGGAAGATGTTAAAAAAGAAAAAAAGAAAAAGATAGAAAAGCAAAAGTAAAGCAATGAAAAAAAAAAAAGTATTTGAAAAATCAAAAGAAAGAAATGTTTGAGCTTGTATTTGTAACACCACATATTTCTAACTCACCTCATGATATTCACATGCTTTAAATCATTAATTCCATGAAAGAGTAAGGAAAAGGAATTAAAAATAATACACTTCTTTGTGTTGCGTTGTATTTAAAAATTCCATTCAGTGTCACGTGGACCATGTGAGCTTATACAACACATTCTCATATTTAATTACATGAATACAACTCATTTGAATCATAAAAAGTGTCTTACATCTCAAGAAACTTGAGGGAATGCAGGAAATATACATATATAATTTTGGCCAGTTTTGTCCTCATTTCTATCACAACTTTGAAACATCATAACTAATTTTAGAAAAATCAAAATTATGCATTATTAGCCATTCTGGAAAGCTACACATGTATACTTCATGTTAAAAATATGTCCCAACCATAACATTAAACATAAAGGATGTTTAACATGTGAAACGGTCCAGAGGTCAGGCTGTCCACTGGTGCTATCACAAAATTCTGTAGCAAATTTAAAAAAAGTCCAATTAATTTCACAAACATCTGCTCTATGAAAATGATACTAATCTGGAAAGATGTAGATGTTAGCTAGAGGAAAAAAATAATGCCAGACTAGTTCAGGCACGTCCAGACCTTGAAACTTAATGAAACCATAACTGAGGTCGAGTGGAGTTCCTAATACTGGATAGATTTTTTGAAAATTTATATCTCCTTATCTAGACATCCAAATGATGTGTTTCTAGTTGGCACAAGTCACTAGAAATGTCTAGTTTCTTTGTATAGAATTTTGTGAAAATTGGACATCATTTGAGCCCTGTGTGATAGATTTCATTTTCGAACTTGAGTGAACAGTTACATGACCAAAACCAAAAACTTTTCCAACTTTGGAAATTCATCAAATATTCTATATACCTCAGAAAATTATGTTCTTTACCTTCTCAAAAAGCTCTCAAAAGGCTCTAATTTCATACCAAATATTAGATCAAGAAGATCTTATTTGAATAAAAAGTGATATAGAGTTCCATTATGATCAATTTTGGCTCTATATAGGGTACCAAAATGTCCAAATGGCTTTCTTTAGGGTTTGACACCTCTTGGGTAAGTCTAAAAGTATAATTAGGACTTGTGTGAGCTATTCAAATGGTCCCAACCCTCATGCATCTTATTTTGGCCATCTCATCCACACATATGCATAATCCATAAACTCATTCAAGAAGCTACATTATCCATAAATACTCAATTTGCATTCTAGTGGTTACATAATACATTCTCCCAATTAAAACACTACATATTATCATAATTACATATGTTTGAAAGGCCATAGACCATTTACAACAATAATTTACATCATTAGACATCATTATGGCTTTAAGGAGAAAAAACTATGCATATTGGTGTCAAGCTCTTCTCTTCAAAGTGGTTGGCTTCCATTACCTTGTCCACTTGGTCCACCTAGCATGTTAGATCATTGGAGATGAGGGAATGAGATTCAAAGAATTCCAATGGCTCATCTCTCATTCAATCATACATAATGGATGCAAACAAGTCTCTAAATGCATGTATGGTTATGCTGACATGTGCAAACATTTAAGAGACATTTTCATCAGAGAAAGTCATACATAGCATACAAAGGCTTGCCAAGCAAGTGGATTGGCCTCACCCAATTTCTTGTGGATGTTGGACTTGCCTCACCCATTCTTTAAGAGATTCTTCGACTCAACCATGCTCTTGGGAGTCCATCTTACTTTTGGGAGACTCTTTGCTTTGTCTTAACCAATTTTAAGGATTCTTGGCTCATCCTTACCATGGCTAAGGGTTCTTGACCTTACCACACTCAAGTAAACCCAAGTACACATTATATGAAAGCATATTGTAACATCATGGCACCATGGAATCAAAGTGATGCTAGAGAACTTTTCATGGCTTAAAAATACACATACACACATGAGACAAGGAGGAGTGAGCTACCTTGGAAGCAATTATACACTTTTTCCTTTGAATCTCCCTTGCTTGCTTCAGCTTCAAATGCACAAAAGTGTGGGGAAGATTTCTCTTGGCCTAGACACAATTTATGGAAGCCAATTAAGTTCATAGACTCAATTCTAAGGCCGTACAATTTGCTTAGCATTAGCTTGGTGTATAACCTCATTATAGTTCCATAATTGCACCTAATGAAACAACACCCCTCAAATAAATTATAGGCTCCATTCGTTCCTTTCAAATATGATTCTTGACTCCTTTTAAGCCTCTTGGAGTCATCACACAATTAAAACTAAGAGCCTAACTACATGTTGCTTTTTTAGGTCATAATATGGAACATAAATCACCAACTCACTTTCTATAGGTTCTAAATTTTTCCCAAGGCCTCCCCTCATTTTCATTTATCATATATGACTCAAGAATGGGCTTAGAAAAATTTAAAACTCTCCCTTACTACACAAACCCCTTTAGGCCGAGGCTGTGGAGGAAATGAGGCTTCTTGGAGTTTGCTTTATTTTCTCAAGGGAGGATGCATGTGGGGAGCCTCTTAGGGATCTTGGGAGCTTATTTAAACTCTTATTTAGACCTAGGAATCATCATACAAAATCAGATTTTACAAGGTGCACTTGAAACCCTATGTTTTGTATCTTGAAATCTAATGGCTAGTTTGTTTTTTTCTTTGCATATTCTTGTTCTTCTCCCTCAAATTCCTAAGATTCACCATTGGTTTGGTTGAAAATTTAACTCCCTAAGGCTGACCATATATAGGTCGAAATGCTCACAAGAGAAGGGAGGAAGAAGATCACGTGGAAGGATTGCATGATACCTTGATTTCCTTGGTTTTTCTCTTTGCTTTACTTAGCTTCCTCCCTTAAATTTCAAGATTTCCCTTCTATTCTTCCTTCAAAATAGCCCTCAAAACTTCAGAAAAATCATGGGAAAGAAGAGGAAAAATAGGAGAAGAGATTGGCTAAGAGAAAGCATAAAAAACAAGCAAATTTCCATACCTTAAAGCTTAGATTTCTCCTTCTTCTTCTCCTCCCTTGGTGCGCCTAAACCCTAGCCTTCTTCTCTGAAATTGGGTAGAAAATTCTGACTCTAAATAAGGGGAGGAAGAAGCATTTTTCAAAAATTCTCATTTTACCCTTCACCCTTGGAATCTTCGTTTCTCCTTTGTTTTAGCTCCTTTTTGAGAATTTTCTTTTTCATTATGAAATTTAGGTTTCCAATTTAATAAAATGCCTTTGGAATTACTCAAATCAGAGCTAAAACCTTCATGAACAAATCCGACAAAGTTTGAGTACACCGACGTTGGAAAATATCCACCGGAGGGGATTTAATTGTCCCACGGCTTCTCATAGTTTTCAAGGCCTTTGAGAACCCTGAAGAACTCAAAACTTTCATATAAAAAGCTGTCCTATGTGAATTTCAAAAATTACTTAAAATTACAAAAATGTCATTACATTTCATAAGATTTCTATCAAAATTTGTTTCTTCATTCTAGCTCTATTTTTCCTTCCGTCTGAGGCTAGGATTCTAATTTTTAGGAGTCTAGAATGTTACTCAAATTTTTTAGGACCTCAACTAATTCATTTAGAGGGACTTGTTTTGAAAATGCACCCATTTCTGTCGTTTAACGAAAATTAGACGTTACAGTATTCATTTTCACTAGTTAGAAAAAAAAAAGCCTAGAAACACATTCGTCTCTATCATAAGTTTCCATTGATTGCTCTTGAGGTTTTAAGGTATCTATTTGTTTGTATCTTCTTGTGTATCCATTCATTTCATTCCTTAGCCCCATTACAACATTGAATAAAGTCCTATTAATTTGTGCTTTGCATTTGACATGTGTGGTAGAGACTTAGAAGCTTGACAAGCCTATGGTAGTGAGGTTTAGATAGGTGAAGTTTGAGTGATACATATTGCCTAAACACTTGAGAGTTGAAAGCAAACACCAATACATGAGAGAGGCTTTGTATTTCAATTCATTTTTTTCAAATGAAATTGCCATGAATTTGTTTTCTTGATGTAAGTGAAGTTAGCTTTGATTGTTGAAGTGTTATTGCTCTGGAGGTTCTAAGGTATCTATTTGTTTATATTTTCTTGTGTATCCATTCATTTCATTCCTTAGTCTCATTACAACCTTGAATAAATCCTATTGATTTGTGCTTTGCATTTGACATGGGTGGTAGAGACTTAGAAGCTTGACAAGCCTATGGTAATGAGGTTTGGATAGGTGAAGTTTGAGTGAAACATATTGCCTAAACACTTGAGAGTTGAGATCAAACACCAATAAATGAGAGAGGCTATGCATTTCAATTCATTCTTTTCAAATGAAATTGCCATGAATTTGTTTTCTTGATGTAAGTGAAGTTAGCTTTGATTGTTGAAGTGTTGATGAGTTGTGATTAGTCTCTAGCTTGTGAGTTTTACACTTTTCTTTTTCATTTTCATTCTCCACTTGCCATTTCACCAACCTTTTCTTGGAGTCTTGAGTTTTGCATAGGAGTGCAAAAATTTAAGTGTGGGGGAATTTGATTAATGCTAGTTTTATATGCATGAATCGTCCTAATTTGGGCACTTTTAATAATTAAATATGGTTTAATGGATGTAATTGAATGGAATTTGATTTTAATTGGCCATTTTCTAGATTTTAGGAATTAATTTGCAAATGATTAGTTTTTAATGCTTAAATTTATCTTAAATAATTTTGTGAATATTCCTATGTGATTTTTGTCTATTATTCTTGTAAAATTTGTTATAGGCAATTAGCATTTGAATAGGAGATTAGTTTGGAGAAGAGGTGGAAGCTTTACAAGTCAAAGAAAGCAACATTAAGAGAGCATGTGAAAGGGGAGCATTCATGCAAAGGAAGAAATGTGAAGAAGAAGCTATGGTTGAGGGATTTTTGGATGGAAGAAGATGCACAAACTTACATTGAAGCACACACTTGCATGCTTGGCCCAATATTGCTTTGCTATTCACAGCTTGCATGGATATTCACTCTTATCCATTCCCTCACTTGAAGCAACACTCTCCATACAAGCAGCACATCTCTCACAAGTCACCTCCCAACATTACACACTTCCCTCTCAATCAACGTGGGTTAACGTAGGAAATTGATTGCTACGGGGAAAAGTTACATGGAATGAGAGCTAAGTTGAATGAAGATGCAATAGAAATAGAGGAGAAGAGAATGAAGCAACCTCGGGCAGTAGATTTAATGGTTCATTCATGCATGCAAAGTTAACGTAGAAGATGATTATTATATTTGTTTTGGGGGGCCCACACTTATACACAAAAGAAGGAAGCATGGGTAAGGGAATAAGAAGCTCATGTGGGAGGCTGCATGTGATTCATTAAAGAGTAGTACGTGAAGAATAAATTTAAGGCACGTGAGAAGGGCCATTAATCACGCCAATCCATCAAGAATACACTCTCATTATCCATCGTCATATTCACGCTACAATCCTTTATCTACTTCATTCGCAGAACACATTTTCATCATCATTTTTCCACTCATCCTCCTCACCATGCAGAGCCATTCCTCATTCCATTCCTCCATTCCTCTACCACCATGAAGCATTAATCCATCTTGTGGCTAGCTAGGAGGAAGGCCCTTGGATAAGCTTGAATTCATAGATTATAATCAGAATTTTGGCTAAGATTTTCTTAATTTCCTACACTTTTTCTTTTTCTTGTACATGCTTGGTTGAGATGTATTTGATTGAGATTGGTATAATTGTAATTAGTGGCTAGTTAGACACATGGTGCCAAGCATGTGCTGTTTGTGACTCGTGAGAGAAGTGTTGCTTATATGGAGAGTGTTGCTTCAAGTGAAGGAATGGATGAGAGTGAATATTCATGCAAGCTGTGGATAGCAAAGCAACATGGTGCCAAGCATGCAAGTGTGTGCTTCAACATAAGTTTGTGCACCTTTTTCTATCCAAAAATCCCTCAACCATAGCTTCTTCTTCACACTTTTTCCTTTCCATGAATGCTCCCCTCTCACATGCTCTCTTAATGTTACTTTTTTTGACTAGGAAAGTTTCCACCTTTTCTCTAAACCAATCTCCTATTCAAATGCTAATTGCTTATAAAAATTTCTGCAAGAATAATAGACAAAAATCACATAGGAATATTCATAAAATTATTTAAGATAAATTTAAGCATTAAAAACTAATCATTTGCAAATTAATTCCTAAAATGTTGAAAATGGACAATGAAAATCAAATTTCATTCAATTACATCCATTAAGCCATATTTAATTATTAAAGTGCTAAAACTAGGAGGATTCATGAATATAAAACTAGCATTCATTAAACTTGTTCAAGTGGTTACAACTCATATACATCATGTCTTTACAAACTTTGACATCAAAGTACATTCAATGTTATACTATTGTCAAAGTATAGCTAATCATACTCCTGGCTCCCATTTTTCCTTCCTTGAGCTTCACTTAGACATGGTTAGATGGAAAATGGGGAAGAGTGAGATTCAAAGAATCCCAATAGCTCTTTATCCTTTCAAACATACATAATGGATACATATACATGTCAAAGAATGCATGCATGGAATTTTAGCTATTAGTGAACATACATAAAGCATTTTCCTTGTCATAGAAACTCATACATATTATACATAGGCTCCCAAGGGAATTCTAGCCTTGTCCATTTTCTTTGGAACTTTTGGATTTACCTCACCCATTTTCAAGGGACTTTTGACTTAGCCTCACTCTTCTTGAGATTTTTTGGCTTTGTCTTACCTATTCCTAGGGACTTTTGGCTCATCCTCACCCATGCTAAGGGACTTTTGGCATAACCAAACCCATTCATAAACACATTTCAAGAGAGATAATGGTACCATAACATGTAAACAATGGCTAGGAACATTTCTTATAGTTCAAACATACATATAAGCACTCAAAGACAAATAAACATCTAACTAATGCATGAGAGAAAGGTTAGAAAGCTACCTTGAAGCAAGTATCATACACTTTTTCTCTTTAATACCTCTTCCTTTTTTTGGCTAAGCATATGCAATTAGGTGGCACTTGATTCTTTTGGCCTAGACACATTAAATAGGATATAATTACATCATTGAAGCAAGCTTTAGCTTTATACAAACTCTATGGAAGCTCACTTTCTCATATAACTCTATTATGGTTCCATACAAAACACAATGAAGCAATTATTGGAATTCATGATCTTGGCTCCATTTTCTCCTTCAAACTAAGTCTCTTGACTCTATTTAGACTCCTTGGAGTCTTCATAATTTCAATTCTAGGAGCCTAGACACAAGTTGCTTCTTTATGTCTAAAAATGGAGCCTACACTTCTATCTCACAAACCATGCTTTCTAAATTCATTCCAAGGCTTCCTTTGATGTTCATCTATCATATCTAATCCCTTTCTAGACTTAAAAAATTTTAAAACTCTCCCTAGTGCATGGACATGGTTTGGTCGAGACCTATGTTAGCTTGTGCACCCATAGACTTTGCTTAATTTCTTTAGGGAGTTGGCACATGGTGTAATATCTGGTTCTCTGAAAACGAGAGAAAACGTGAGAAACGTAACATATAGTTTCTCCATCAATGTATGAAATTCACCAGATACAAAAGGAAGTCCCTTGAAATGACTTAGTTAAGGTCCTAAAAAATTTAGGAAGCACTCTAGACTTCTAAAAATGAGAATCCCAGGCTCAGACAAAAAGAAAAATGGAGCTAGAATGAAGAAACAAAATGTAACAAAAGGTTGACAAAATGTAATGGCATTTTCATCATTTTCAGCAAATTTTGGAATTCTCATAGGAGGGCTTTTTAAATGAAAGTTTTGATTTCCTTAGGGTTCTCAGAGGCCCTGAAAACAATGGGAAGACCCGGGACAATTAAAGCCCCTCCGGTGGACATTTTCTAACGTTAGTTGACCTGAACTTTGATCAGTTCATTTGAGAAGGTTTTAAATCTAATTTGGATGAAACAAAAGGCATTTTATGAATTAGAGGACCTAAATTTTATGATGAAAAAGTTAGTTGTCAAAAAAGAGTTAAAATGAGCCTAAACGGAGCAAATAGGCACGTAGGGGCAAAATGGTCATTTTGAACAATTATAAAAGAGGCTTCTTAAATAAGATTACACCTCATCACCTTCTCCAAGCTTCCATTTGTAGACAAACGGGTAGTAATGGCATGAAATTAAGAAGGGGAGAGAGAAGAAGTTTAAGCTTCTGTTTAGATAAGTAAGCAGCTTAGTTTCATCTCGCGCCAGTTAGGAAAGTTATTCCTCTCTCTAAGAGCTCTCTAATGGCAATTTTCTTTTCTTGAAAACTTGAAGATTTAGGTCTAAATCAAGCCAAAAAGGAACTATTTTTAAGAAATCAATCGGTGAAAAATAATCTACGCAAAGAGAGCTTCGTTTTAAAGTAAGACTTCATTTGAAACACTTGCAAAATCTTGTGTTTCCAAGCCATTTAAGCTTCAATCTAAAGAGAGAAAGTGAGGAAGAGAGTTTTTCTTTATGTGTTCTTGATGGAAACAAAGGTTATGGAGTGTGAGGATTAAGAATATACAACTAGAATTGAAAAGGGAGCTTTAGAACGCACGTTATGAAAATTAGGGTTTTGATTGCACCTTGAACTCTATCATGAACCCTAGCCATATTTTATGATGTTTAAGTATTTGTATGAGTTCCTAAGACACCAAGAGAGCTTCCTACATGATTCTCCCATAAAAGGAAGCAAAGAAACTCCAAGGATGCCAAGAAGAGTATATGCTTTGGGGTAAAGTAGAAATGGCACTTAAGGGTAGTTTTAATTTGTTCTAAGATTATATTTGAGTCATGTACGATGGGAGAGTATGAGAGGAAGCCTTGAAAAAATTTTAGAAACCATAGAAAGTGAGATGGCCTTGTATGTTCCATAATATAGCTTAAAGAAGTAACACCTAGTTAGGCTCCTTGAATTGATTGTGTGATGACTCCAAGAGGTTTAAATGGAGTCGAGAATCATGAATAGATAAAGAGAATGGAGCCAAGATAATATTTTCCTAAGGTTGCTTCATTAAGTGTATTATAGAACCATAAAAGAGTCTTATGAGTCACTTAGCTCTTCTAGTGAATGTATGGCCTTAGAATTTGATTCAAAAGTGTAATTAGCTTCCATATGATGTGGCTAGGAAAAGAGAAATGATCTCCACCTTCTTAGGTATGTAAGGTCAAGGGAGAGGACTCAAGGCTTAAGGAAAAAGTGTGTAAATGCAAGCAAGGTAGCTCTCTCCATCTTTTCTCATGCATGATTGTGTGCTTACATTGTCTTTGAATGCGTGTATGTATGTTTTAAGCTATGAAAAGTATTTTAGCATGATCTTTTATTCCCTGGTACCATGATGATGTTTTATGCATTCAAATGATGTTTTATATGCTTACTTTGGTTTGATTAAATATGTGTAACACCTCAGAATTTATTAATGAGGATTATGGTGAATTAAGGAATTAATACAAGGATTTGGGAAAAAATAAGAAAAATAAGGTTTCTAAAGAAATGGATTTGTTTTAGACATTTTGAGCCAATAATCATGTTTAGTTATTGTTAAGTGGTGATATATTAATTATGGTTATGAGTTTAATTAAGGAGTTAACTAAGGGGAGTTAGACATGTAATTTGGGCCTTATGATCAATGTATTTATGTCATAAGCCAAATAAGAAAGCCCACTTCTAGTTTGTGAGAAGGTCCAATCTCATTTCTTAAGAGCCCAACTCTTATTTTATTAACTAAACCCTTCAACTTATGGCCCAATAAGCACATATCTGAACCTAAGTGGATTTTGGGCTTTAGGGTTAGCCCAAACCCATCTAAAACCCTAACTTAATCAGCCCCTTATCCTCTATTCTGTAGACCATCTCAATCTTAGGTAAGGGAGAATTCCATTTTCGCATAGGAAGAGAGGAGGCTAGGGTTTTTTGCATTCCTCCATCATTTCTCACTTCTAGAGGAAGATTTGACCAAGGTAATCTATATAAAACATGTCCCTCTCATTCTTCTTTTCATTTTGGTCTAATTAGCTTATGGTTTTGAGCATTTTCATCTCCTTCTCAAATATGAAATTTGGTGTTTGGGTGTTTCCTTAGAAGATTTTTAAAGTAGAAGCTAAAAGGTTGATTGGGTAAGTATTTTCCTTTCATTTTGTGTATTATTTTGCTGGAAAATGTCCTCAAGGATTGATTTTCATAATGGGTTCTGCTATTGTGCTAAATTATAAGGAGATAAAGGTGAAATAATGAAATTTTTGGGCTTGATGACTCAAATTTAAATTTAAGAACCCTCTAATTATTGTGAGGATAAGCCAAGAACCTTAGAACTTGGTTGAGACAAGGTAAAGAGTCTCCCAAAGTGAGGTTGACTCCCAAGAGTAAGGTTGAGTCAAAAACCTCTTAAGGAAATAGGTGAGGCAAATCCAAAATCCACAAGTGAATGGGTGAGGCTAATCCATTTACTTGGCAAGCCTATGTATGCTATGTATGACTTTTTCAAATGCTAAGGATGTTTCTTAAATGCTCATATATGTTAATATGCCCATATATTCATTTTCAAGGCTTGTATTGCATACTTTAAGTATGATTAAATGGGACATCAGCTACTAGGATTCTTTGAATCTCATTCCCTCCTTTCCAATGTCTTAACATGCTAGGTGAAGCAATTGAGCAAGGTAATGGAAGCCACCAAGACAAAGAGAAGGAGATTGACATCAAAATGTATGAAATGACCTAAATTTATCTCCTTTGTAGCCATATACATGACACATGATGTAATTTCATGATGGAATGGTTATGTAAATTATATGAGCATGTGTAAATACCCAAATGCATGATGTATTGATGAAATTTGATGCCAAATGTATGAGATAGCATGATTTGGGTATTGGATGGCTAAGGCTAGTATGTGTAACCTAGTGTATATCATGGGGCGGATGAGTGAGTTTGAGAAATCTAGGTTTATGCAACTTTGAGACAAGTTTAGAGAGTCATTTTGGTGTATTCCCATGTGCTCAAGTTGTAACATCCAGTTCTTTGAAAACAAGAGAAAATGTGAGAAACATAATGTACGGTTTCTCCGTAAACGAACGAAACTCATTGGATACAAAAGGAAGTCCCCTGAAATGATGTAGTTAAGGTCCTAAAAAATTTAGGAAGCATTCTAAATTCCTAAAAATAAGAATCCTAGGCTTAAACAGAAAGAAAAATGGAACTAGAATGAAGAAACAATTTCCTACGAAAAGCTTACGAAACATAATGGCATTTTTGTAATTTTGAGTAAATTTTGGAATTCACACAGGAGAGCTTTTTAAATAAAAGTTTTGAGTTCTTTGGGGTTCTTAGAGGCCTTGAAAACCATGGAAAGTTGCGGGACAGTTAAATCCCCTCCGGTGGATATTTTCCAACGTCGGTATACCCAAACTTTGACAGATTCGTTTAGGAAGGTTTTAGCTCCGATTTGAGTGATTCCAAAGGCATTTTACTAAATTAGGAATCTAAATTTTATAATGGGAAATATAGTTCTAGAAAAGGAGCTAAAACGAAGGAGAAATGAAAATGCCAAGAACGAAGGGCAAAATGGAAATTGTTGAGAAGTGTAACTTGCTCCCACCTATATATATGATGTGCCCTTCTTCTCCCTTCATTACGCATGACCATGTTCTGCCCAAAACCAGAGGAAAACCCTAGGGGATGAGGTACACAAGAGGAGGAGAAATTCAAGGCAAAAAGGTATGGATTTTCGTGATTTTTCATGCTCTTTCTCTTCCAAACCTCTTCTCATTCATTCTCCTTTATTTCCTATGATTATAATGAAGTATATGGATCCATTTTAAAGGAGAAATTGAGGGGAAAATTCGGATTTGAAGAGAGGAGCTCAAAGAACACAAGATTCAAGTGAGAAAAAGCAAGAAAACAAGGTAATTTCTCTTCCTATTGTTGTTATCTTTGGTTCCCTTCTCCACCATTTCACCCCACTTGAGAAAACCCTAGGAGGAGATGATTTTTAGGCAGAACTAAGCATGAATCTAAGGAAAAAGGGTGTGGGGATTAAGAATATGTAAAGGAAATTATCAAAAAACCATTAGATTTCAAGATGCAAATTCTAGGGTTTTGTGTGCACCTTCCAAAATCTGATTTCATATGATGATTCCTAAGTTTAATAAAGAGTTTAAATGAGTTCTTAAGATCCCTAAGATGCTCCCACATGCTTCCTCCTTCAAGAAAACAAAGAGAATTTCAAGGAGGCCAAAAAGGGGCTATGTCTCGGCCAAGCATGGATGGAGTAGCTAGGGAGAGTTTTAAATTTTTACACGCCCATTTTTGTGTCATATATGATAAATGAATATGAGGGGAGGCCTTGGAAAAAAAATTTAGAACTCATAAAAAATGAGTTGGTACTTTAGGTTTCATATTATGACCTAAAGAAGCAACATGTTGTTAGGCTCTTTGTTTTAATTGTGTGATGACTCCAAGAGGCTTAAAAGGAGTCAAGAATCATATATGAAAGGAAAGAATGAAGGCTAGAAATTATTTGAGGGGTGTTACTTCATTAGGTGCATTTATGGACCATAATGGGGTTTACAGAACAACCTAGTGTCTAAGCAAGTTGTGTGACCTTAGAAATTGTTTCATGAACTTAATTGGCTTCCAAAAATTGTGTTTAGGCTAAGAGAAATCTTCCCCACACTTTTGTGCGTGTGTGGCCAAAGCAAGGGAGGGAATTTCAAGAGAAAAAGTGTGTGATTGTGTGCAAGGTAGCTCTCTCCACCCTCTCTCATGCATAGATGTGTGTTTTACTTGTCTTAGAATATGTGTATGTGTATTTTTCAAGCCATGAAAAGTATGCTAGCATGATTTTATATCCCATGATTTCATGATGACATATTATGCTTTCAAATGAATGTATGATGTTTGTTTGAGTTTGCTTAAGTGTAGAGAGGCCAAGAACTGTTAACCATGGTGAAGATGAGCCAAGAACCCTTGAGATTGGTTGAGACATAGCAAAGAGTCTCCCAAAAGCAAAGTGGGCTCCCAAGAGTATGGTTGAGTCCAAGAATCTCTTAAAGAATGGATGAGGCAAGTCTAAAATCCATGAGGAAAAGTGTGAGGCCAATCCATCTACTTAGTGAGCTCTTGAATGCCTTGTATGACTTATTTATATGCCAAGCTTGCTTCTTGAATATTCATGACTTCTATGATATCCACGCATGCATTTTCAAGACTTGTTTTGCATATATTATGTATGATTAAATGGGAGATTAGCTATTAGGATTCTCTGAATCTCATTCCCTCCTTTCCAATGATCTCACATGCTAGGTGGACCAAGTAGACATGGTAATGGAAGCCAACCACCTTGAAGGAAAGAGTTTGACAACAAAGTATTGGAGTTTTATCACCTTAAGGCCATATTTGTGTCCAATATTGTAATCTAATGATGTATATGGCCTATGACTTCTTAGAGATGTGTAATTATGATATTATGTGCTGTATAAATGTATGGATATGATGTATGAACCCTAGAATAGAATTTGGGTATGTAATGTCAAGGTATGCATTTTGGAAAGTTTGATGTAATGTGCATATGTGTGCATGAAAAGGCCAAAATGAGATGTATGAGGTTTGGGACCATTTGGGCAGCTCACACAAGTCCTAAGTGTGCTTTTAGACTTTCCCAAAAGGTGCCAAGACCAAGGGAAAACCATTTGGTCACTTTGGTACCCCATATGGAGCCAAAAATAACCATAATGGAACCCTATGTCACTTTTTAGCCAAATGAGTTCTTCTTGCTCTAAGATTTCGTATGCAATTAGAGCTTGTTGAGAGATTTTTGGAAAGCTAAAGACCATAATTTTTGAAGGTCTACATAATATTTGATAAATTTTCAAAGTTGGCAATTTTTTTTATTTTAGTTTGCTGCACTATTCATTTGGTCCGAAAATGAAATCTGTCACACAGGGCTCAAATGTTGTGCAATTGCCACGAAAATTTATATAAAGAAACTAGATATTCACAATAACTCATTACAAATAGGAGCACCTCATTTGGAGGTGTAGAGAGGGAGATATGAATTTTTGAACATTTTGTCTAGTATTAGAAGTTTTACCTTACCTGAGTTACTGTTTCATTGAATTTCGAGGCTTGGGCTACCTGAGCTAGTCTAGAAATATTTTTTCCCTATAGCTAACATCCACATATTTCCATATTGGTATCATTTTAATGGATTGTATTTTTTTGGAATTAATTAGACATTTTCAAAGTTTGCTGCAGAATTCTGTGATAGTTCTAGAATGCAGTTTGACCTCTAGAATTTTTTAGATGTCAAACATCCTTTGTGATGGATGTTATAGTCTAAACATATTTGTAGTATAAATTAGACATTCGTAGCTTCCCATAATGACCAAGAGTACATGTTTTTGATTTTTCTAGAATTAGTTATGATTTTCCAAAATTTGGACAAAAAAGAGGCAAAAATCTATCCAAAAATAAACCTCCATGTTTTATGCTTCATTTTGATTTTCTTGAGTTGTGAGCCATATTTTTTGATGCAAATGAGTAGTATTCATGTAATTAAATATAGGGATGTGATGTTTGAGCTCACACGGTCCACGAGACATCGATTGAAATTTTTATACATGACGCAATGCGAAAATATACATTATTTTTATGTTATTTTTTTGATTCTTCCATGAGATGTCTAATGGACAGCATAAGGATAGCATGGAATGAGCTAGAATTTATGGTGTTACACAAGTAGTCATGGTTTCCTTAGAACTTTAAATGGACCATTTGGACCCCTTATATGGCACAAATTGAGCCATTTTGCAACCTAATATCAAGATCTGATCAAATGAACGAATTTGTCCATGAAATTTGGCACACATGTAGATCTTATCTAGATATTTTTGGGAAGCCAAAGAACAAATTATTTAGAGCTCTATGAAATTAATTATGATTTTTCAAAGTTTCCATTTTTTTGCTAAACTGATATAGGTACTGTTCATATGATCAGAAACTTGGACTGTGTTATTCATGAGACAAATGATGTCCAATGCTTATAAAATTTTATAAGCATAAACTAGACATGATAAGCTTTCAATGGCCATAGAGATCACCCTAATTAGACCTTTGAGTAAAGAGATATGAATTTTTAAAGTTGGCGATTAGTATTAGAGATGATAGCTGACCCCTAGTATAGTTCCCATCAGTTTTCGATGCCTAGGAGCCTTTGTTGTGGTTAGAATTTATTTTTAGCATAAGATAGACATCTGTAGCTTTCTATAATGGTATATTGTGCCTAATTTATATTTTTTATAAAATTAGTTATGATTTTTCAAAGTTCAGGCACAGAATCTAGAAAATTGATCCGAGGATGCACTAGTTTGTTTTCTGTATTTGCTCCCTTTGCTCGAGGTATGGACCATCTTTTGAACTTGTTATGGGTTGTAATTATGTATCTAAATGTGCGAATGAGATGGATGAGTCCATATGATGCACGGGATACAAAATGAGAAATTTTACCTATAAGGAAATGCATTTTGATTCATGACTTCCTATACCATTATATTGCTTCCCATAGAATTTACATGAGATGAGGCATGGGAATCGCATGAGTTGAGTGTCAAAGTTATGGTGTTACACATGGGAGGCTTGCTAGGTGTCTTGGGAACTCATACATACTCTTAGACAACTTAAATTACCATCAAGAAGCTTCATATTTTCCAAGGTGCAACCAAATCCTTAAATTCTACAACTTGCATTCTAAAGCTTTCTTTTCAATTCTAGTTGTATATTCTTAATCTTCACACTCCATAACCCTTGGTTCCATCAAGAACACATAAAGAAAAATTCTCCTCCTTACTTTCTTTCTCCAGGCTAAAGCTTAAATGGCCTGGAAATATAAGATTTTGATAAGATTTTACAAGTGTTTCAAGTAAAGTCTTACTTTAAAATGAAGTTTTCTTCACATAGATTATTTTGCACCGATTGGTTTCTTGAAAGGAGTTCCTTTTTGGCTTGAGTCAAACTTGAATCTTCAAGTTCTCAAGAAAAGAAAACTACCATTAGAGAGCTCTTAGAGAGCGAAACACGTTTCCTAACTAGCTTAAAATGAAACGGGGCTGTTTAATTACCTAAACAGGAGCTTAAACTTCTTCTCTCTCCTTCCCTTAATGTCACACCATGGCTGCTCAAAATTCTAAAAATGGAAGCTTAGAGAAGGAGATGAGGTGTAATCTTACTTAACAAGCTTCTTTTATAATCTTTCCAAATGACTATTTTACTCCTACACACTTGTTTGCTCTGTTAGGCTTGTTTTAACTCCTTTTTGAGAACCATCTTTTTCATCATAAAATTTGTATCCTCTAATTCATACAATGCCCTTGGTTTCACCCAAATCATATTTAAAACCTTCCCAACTGAATCGGTCAAAGTTTGAATCAATCAACACTTTAAAAAGTAAACCGGAGGGGTTTGAACCATTCTAGGGGTTCTTATAGTTTTTAGGGCCTTTGAGAACCCCAAAATACTCAATTTTTTTCATTTAAAGGTCCCTCCTTTGAGTTCTCTAAAAGGCACCTAAAATTACAAAAATGTCATTGGTTTTCGTTGGATTTTATTTAGCTATTCCAACTCCGATTTTTAGGCATTTCAAGCCTTGTATCCTCATTGTTCATTATTTAGAATTTTATCATAACTTTATTTGGCCAAAAATCTTCCTCTTTTAGGGACTTTCTTTTATAACTGGTTCGTTTCTAACATTTTTAAGAAAACCAGATATTTTAGCTCAAAATTTTGTATTCCAAGGTTTTTGGGTGTCTAAGTAAAGGTAATAACAAAGCTATTTGGTGCAGTGATTTTAGGCAAAATTCTAGTGTTTAGGCATTTTTTTGAATTTTTTTTAGGATTCTCTAATTTTTTAAGATTTAATTTCTTTATTTTTATGAGTTTCTTTCGTGTGGCTTTCCTTTGTTTTTGAGTGTTTTTATATGTTAGGTAGTTGTTAGTTTAATTTGAATTTAATTTTCTTGCATTTGGGCATGTGGAATTGTGCTAATTCGATTATTGATTTGATTTTTTGTTATGCTTTGATTTTTCTTAGTCACCTGTAATATCCAGTCCCTTCATAAATGTGAGAAACACAATGTTCAGTTTCTCCGTAAACGTCAGAAATATGCCAAATATAAAAGGAAGTCCTTGAAATAGAAGGAATTGGGGCCAACTAAAATTATAATAAAATTTTAAATATTAGAAAATGAGGATTTGAGATTTAAGATGCCCAAAAACCAGAGCCAAAAGAGATCAAAAAATTTACCGAGGGAAGTAAGGGCATTTTTGTAATTTTTGAAAAATTTGGAAAACTCATAGGAAGACTTTTTAAACAAAAAATTTAAGCTTTCTAGGGTTCTCAGAGGCCCTGAATACTATGGGAACCCCTAGAACAGTTGAAACCCCTTCGGTGAGTGATTTCGGCTGTCGGTTGACCAAACGATTTGAAATAGTTTTAGATCCTTTTTTAGTGATTCCAAAGGCAATTATTATGATTAATAGCCTAAGGAATATGATGGAAAAGACGGATTTCAAAAAGGAGTTGAAACAAGCCCAAACGAACAAAACTATGAAGAGGGACTAAATTGCAAAGTGTAAAAGTTGCTTAAGTGAAACCCTAGCTTATAAAAACACCCCTCCTTTGCTCAGATATCCTCTCCCACTCTCTCACACGTTAAAACAGAAGTAAGAAGGGCTGAGAGTGGCGCACAAGAGGGGAGGCCAAGGAAGGAAGAGGAAGCTTTGAAAAGTGTAAGTTTTAGCCACTTTTTCCTACTCCTTGCCTTGTTAAACTTCTTCCCCTCCTTTCCTCCCCTCTTCCTATGGATTTAATGAGATGTTTGGTTCTGTTTTGAGCCCAGAACTGAGGGGGAAATTTTGAAATTCAAGGAGAGGGTTGAAGCAAGGAAGAGAGCTCTTGAGAAAAGCTTGGAATCAAGGTGATTTTTCTATCTTGGTTGCTTCCTTTTTCTTGCCCTTTGTGTGTGGAGTTCTGCCAGAACATAACCATCTTGGGAGGAGGCTTTTTGTCTAGAAATAAGAAGGAATTATGGGTTTTAGACCATGAGGAGTTAGTAGATGCAAGGAAATTGGAAGAAAGGCTAATGAAAATCAAGTTAGAAAAGTGTAGAGCTCTTAGACACTTTATAAAAACTGATTTAATCCATGAATTTTCTTGCATGTGTAAATGTTTATTTGAGTCTCTAAGACCCCTAGGAAGCCTCCCAAGTGTCTCTCCCATCAAGGAAAAATCAAAAAGCCCATGGACTCCTCCTCCCTCCATCAATTCGGCCAAGACATAACCATTAGGCTAGGGGCTGTTTTAATTTATTTTAGCCTTGGTTTGGGACTTCTTATGATGGTAGAAGGTGGGAGGAACCCTTAGAAAAAATTTAGAACTCCTAGAAATTGATTTGGTGCCTTAGGTTCCATAATATGACCTAAAGAAGCAACATGGTGCTAGGCCTTTTGTTTTATTGATGTGATGACTTCAAGAGGCTTAAAAGGAGTCAAGAATCATATTTGAGAGTAAAAATCCAATCCCTATAATAGTAAGCCAATCAGAGGCCGTTAATCATAGCGAATGATGTGTTAGCCATAGTGAATGATAGTGTAAATGCCTTGTTAGTCATATTCAGGCCAATTTGAGAAAGGAGTTGATAAGGGGTAAGACAACCCACAGTGAGCGGGAACCCCAAGTATAAGTCGAGGAAAAGAATAATTATGAAAGATGAGTAAGAAGTTTATGGGCCTAGTAAATGAGACTGAGAAAAGAGCTCAACACAGAGAAAGTTAGACACAAGGCTAATGAGGTTGTTGAGAGCCGCCTATGAGGCGTTGACTCCAACCTAAAGTGCTACCTAGTGGGACACTGAATGATAGAATATTAGTGTAGCCTCGAAATGACATAAGATAAGACTACCAGTAGTAAGGCACCTAGCGAGTGGCCTAGAAAGGTATGCCTCATAGGTAATACCTAGAAGTAAGTTTGAGTAACCAATAATAGAGGCTCAGAAAAGAATGAGGATAGTTAATAAGCTACAGGTCCGATGAGATGGCTAGCCAGGCTGAGCATAAGCTAAAGCCTAGAGAAGATGACCAGTAACATCGTTCTAGGTGAGATATGTAAATAAAAAGCTAAGTAAAAGTTCTCTCTGGAGCGAAAAAGGGAAGATGAGATATCCTCATATCAGGGAAACCATCTAGCGGTGATTAGTAAAGTCCCCTAGATAGACCCCCCCGATTGTAGAGTATAGTGAGCAAATAAGCGAGGAAGAGCTGAGAAATTAACCATAGAAGATATGCCCTCACTTTAGTAACAACCAAATGTACAGATTAAGCTCAGAAAGGTAAACAGATAAGGGTCCAATAGTTAGTTAGATGAGCTCCCTAATTATGAGAATAGTACAGAGTTAAGGCACATACGTGGGCAGAGCACCCAGTAGAGCATGAGCTTCAACAAGGTAGAATCCAGACATTGAGAATATACATTCTGGATTAAGTTAGCAGAACCCTAGAAATAGTATACTGTGCTCCTGGGGATGAGGCTATAGAGGTTGAATAGAGAGAAAGCCTAGCTCTGATCTGAATGTAGAAATAAGCTAAGACAAATAGTTAATGCCTTAGTACCCTTAGGGAAGTTCGAGAAAGCTAGAGACCGCCTAAAAAGGCAAGCCTCGTCTTATGTAGAGAAAGAATGTAAGCCGAGAGCACTATAAAATGACACTCCTAGAATTTTATGAAATAGAATCCTCCTTACCAAGGGATGGTCTAGCTAAGAGCAGAGCAAGAGTATGAGTAAAAAGTAGACCCCCTTGATGTTACAGAGAGTGATTAAGTAGAGAAACCTTGGGAAAATGCAGGTACTCTTAAGCATAAAGAAACCTGAACTGGCAATAGAAACAGCCAGTAGTAGAATATCTTTTTACCTAAGTAAGAGGATAAGAAAGGTAAAAAGAGTAGATGTGATAGTGTTCAAGCCGAAGACACATCAACTTGTCCTTGGCATAGATGCCCTTCTAGCATGATATTGCCCAAAGTATAAATAGCCAGGCAATACCGAGAAATCTCAAGATGTGGTAGAGAAAGAATCCTACTTTCCCCGAGTACACTACGAGGATAGGGCAAATAGAGAAAAGTAAGAGAAGGATACTTTAGATTATTAGGAAACTTGCAATATATAGGCGATAATGGCTTTGAGCTCAGTCATGAGGCACCCGTGTATTAGTGTTTGATGTTATGGTTTGCTTGCAATACTGGTTACATGATATTGGGTCTGGCCAACCTAGTACTAATGTGGCTTAAGTGCATAGCAAACGATGACATCAATCATCAAAGTGTCCCAATAATCGAAACGTATCCTAGTTAAAGAAAGAGAAGAGTCAGCAAAGAAAGATAAAGGGATTCCAGTAAGGAAAGCATGTAGAAAGGGGTCCCTAGTAGAGGATGTTCAGATTCAGTATGCATAGCTTGAGTCCTTTATAGTATGTATAAATGAAATAAGAGGGACCAGTGCATAGCCTCTCTCCTGCCAAAGATGTTAACCACACTCAGTGTGAGATGCCCTTATATCAAGGCACTTAAAAGCAGAACGTGGGCATAGTTAGAAACTGCAGGATATGAGAGGAAGGCTAGAACGAGTATATGTAAAAGTAAGTAAGTCAATAGAGTAAGAAAAGAAAGCCCAAGTGAAAAAGGGGCTAAAGTAGGAATCTAAGGATCCTATGAGGAGCGATAAATGGAAATTAAAACGCTCCCTAGTATTAGTATAACGGGATCCTAGAGAACTAGATGACATAAAACCCACTTCACACGAAGAGCACGATATACCTTTGAGTTTAGCCTGAGCTATTATGAGTGATGGTTACTGGACTTAGTGAGCATGTATTTTACTGTCAGATACAATAATCTTAGGGTTTGACATCTCCCAGAGATGGATCGCAGTAGATCTTAGCATAGCATAGCGGGTTGCAGTAGACCTTAGCAGGGCTCTGAGAGGTCGCAGTAGACCCAAGGGTCACAGTAGATCCCATAAAGTTACAGAGAGCCCTAGCCACAGCATGATAGATCTCTGGTAGAGATGACAGCTTGAGATAGTTTTACAGAGCAGTTAGTCTCAGAGACTAGTACAGTTTCAGCTAGCCTTTGTCTCAGAGACTACAGATCTCCTAAGTCTGGTAGACCATTGCTACAGAGATATGAAGGCTTTACTCAGACAGTTAGACCACTGACTATATCTATTTAGAGATAAGCATAGTATATGGGATGAGAAAGGCAAGAAATAAGATTTCCAGAGTTAGAGCCAGATAAACCACTACCTAGCAGTTAGTAGCCCTGACCAAGGGATAGAGAGATCTCTACATGCTAGCTTATGTATTGAGAAAAGGGTCAGGTGCAGTCTTTATATGAGGTAAGTGGTACAGTATGTCTCCAGTGAGTAAAACTGTGAGACTAGCTAGCATCCCAACAGAGCCCAACAGTAATAAGTGGTAGTAGCTCTTCAGTGCTAATATGAGATATACAAGTTAGGCCTATCAGTGTTGAAATGAGGGACTATATACAAGATGATGAGATGTTACGAGAAGCCATTCAGAGAGGATACGAGAGACGTGATATGAAATAAGTTACCTCCCGAGATGTGTAAATGAGTTCACTGAAACAACGTTAATCCTGCGATTAGGTTAACATTAACCCAACATGATTAGTAAGCTCTCCCAAGATAGGCCTCCAAAGTCAGAAATTTCTTTCCCTTATGAGAGAGAGAACTAGCTAGTATTTTATAGCAGTAGCGCCCTAATTAAGAGCTAGTAATAAAAGTTCCCTGGCTAAGAGAAAATTCAAAAGAATGAAATCGCTGAGAAAGCGTATAGAGCCAGAAAGAAGGGAAAGAACAGAACTGGTAGCCAGAAAAGAAAAGAGGAAGAGGAAGTGTACCCTAAATTTCGAGGACGAAATTTATTTAAGGGGGGGAGAAATGTAACATCCCGTCCCTTCATAAATGTGAGAAACACAATGTTCAGTTTCTCCGTAAACGTCAGAAATAGGCCAAATATAAAAGGAAGTCCTCGAAATAGAAGGAATTGGGGCCAACTAAAATTATAATAAAATTTTAAATATTAGAAAATAAGAATTTAAAATTTAAGATGCCCAAAAACTAGAGCCAAAAGAGATCAGAAAATTTACCGAGGGAAGTAGGGGCATTTTTGTAATTTTTGAAAAATTTGGAAAACTCATAGGAAGACTTTTTAAACAAAAAATTTAAGCTTTCTAGGGTTCTCAGAGGCCCTGAATACTATGGGAACCCCTAGAACAGTTGAAACCCCTCCGGTGAGTGATTTCGGCTGTCGGTTGACCGAAAATTGACCAAACGATTCGAAATGGTTTTAGATCCTTTTTTAGTGATTCCAAAGGCAATTATTATGATTAATAGCCTAAGAAATATGATGGAAAAGATGGATTTCAAAAAGGAGTTGAAACAAGCCCAAACGAACAAAACTATGAAGAGGGACTAAATTGGAAAGTGTAAAAGTTGCTTAAGTGAAACCCTAGCTCATAAAAATGCCCCTCCTTTGCTCAGATCTCCTCTCCCACTCTCTCACATGTTAAAACAGAAGTAAGAAGGGCTGAGAGTGGCGCACAAGAGGGGAGGCCAAGGAAGGAAGAGGAAGCTTTGAAAAGTGTAAGTTTTAGCCACTTTTTCCTACTCCTTGCCTTGTTAAACTTCTTCCCCTCCTTTCCTCCTCTCTTCCTATGGATTTAATGAGATGTTTGGTTCTGTTTTGAGCCCAGAACTGAGGGGGAAATTTCGAAATTCAAGGAGAGGGTTGAAGCAAGGAAGAGAGCTCTTGAGAAAAGCTTGGAATCAAGGTGATTTTTCTATCTTGGTTGCTTCCTTTTTCTTGCCCTTTGTGTGTGGAGTTCTGCCAGAACAGAACCATCTTGGGGGGAGGCTTTTTGTCTAGAAATAAGAAGGAATTGTGGGTTTTAGACAATGAGGAGTTAGTAGATGCAAGGAAATTGGAAGAAAGGCTAATGAAAATCAAGTTAGAAAAGTCTAGAGCTCTTGGACACTTTGTAAAAACTGATTTGATCCATGAATTTTCTTGCATGTGTAAATGTTTATTTGAGTCTCTAAGACCCCTAGGAAGCCTCCCAAGTGTCTCTCCCATCAAGGAAAAATCAAAAAGCCCATGGACTCCTACTCCCTCCATCAATTCGGCCAAGACATAACCATTAGGCTAGGGGCTGTTTTAATTTGTTTTAGCCTTGGTTTGGGACTTCTTATGATGGTAGAAGGTGGGAGGAACCCTTAGAAAAAATTTAGAACTCCTAGAAATTGATTTGGTGCCTTAGGTTCCATAATATGACCTAAAGAAGCAACATGGTGCTAGGCCTTTTGTTTTAATGATGTGATGACTTCAAGAGGCTCAAAAGGAGTCAAGAATCATATTTGAGAGTAAAGAATGAGGCCTAGAAATCATTTGAGGGGTGTTGCTTCATTAGGTGCCAATATGGACCATAATGGAGGTTGTAGAGTAATCTAGGGTTTAAGCAAGTTACATGGCTCTAGAAATTGTTTCATGAACTTAATTGGCTCCCATAATTTGTGTCTAGGCCAAGAGTCACTATTTCCACCAACTTGTGGGTGTGTGGCTAAAAGAGGAGGCTTGAAAGCTAAGGAAAAAGTGTGTGCTTGTATACAAGGTAGCTCTCTCCACCTTCTCTCATGCATGGATGTGTGTTTAGCTTGTTTTAGAATGTGTGTATGTGTATTTTCAAGCTTTGAAAAGTATGCTAGCATGACTTTATATCCCATGATGCTTGATGCCATGTTATGTTTTTAAATGAACCCATGATGTTTGTATGAGTTTGCTTGAGTGTGGAGAGGCCAAGAACTCTTCCCTTGGGTGAGGATGAGCGAAGAACCCTTGAGCTTGGTTAAGACAAAGTAAAGAGTCTCCCAAAAGCAAAGTGGGCTCCCTAGAGTATGGTTGAGTCCAAAGTGCTCAAGGAATAGGTGAGGTAAGTCCAAAATCCATGAGGAGAAGTGTGAGGCCAATCCAAACACTTAGTGAGCTCTTGAATGTCTTGTATGATTGATTCACATGCCAAGTTTGCTTTTGAAATGCCTATGACTTATATTTCCTCCATGCATGCATTTGAGAAGCTTGCTTTGCACCTATTATGTATGATTGAATGGGGGATGAGCTATTGGGATTCTTTGAATCTCACTCCCTCCTCTCCAATGCTCTAACATGCTAGGTGAACCAAGGAGTTATGGTGAAGGGAGCCAACTACCATGAAAGAAAGAGATTGACAAGCCTAGGCCTAGCTTTCATTCTTTTTGAACCTATAATGAGGTTTCACAAAGTATATGATGTTGTAAATGTATCATCACCCTTGAGGCATGTATAAATACACCATTCTATGATATTTATATATATGAATATGATGTATGACCTCTAACATATGTTTTGAGTGTCTAATGCCAAAGTATGAGAATTGAAAGTTTGATGGATATGTGTATAAGTGGGGGTTGAATGGCCAAAATGAGATGTATGAAGTTTGGGACCATTTGGGCAGCTCACACAAGTCTCAAATGTACTTTTAGACTTGCCCAAAAGATGCCACAACCAAGGGAAGGCCATTTGGCAAATTTGGTACCTCATATAGAGCCAAATTTGACCATAATGGAACCCTATGTCACTTTTTGGCCAAATGAGTTAGTCTTGCCCTGAAATTTGGCATAAAATTAAGTCTCATTAAGATCTTTCTGTAAAGCTAAAGATCATAATTTTTGGAGGTCTAAAGAATATTTGATGAATTTTCAAATTTGAGATTTTCTATGGTTTCTGGTATGTGCACTGTTCATACTGGCAGATTTGATTTCTGTGTCATCCGATGACCAAATGGTGTCCAATGCTTATGAAATGTTATATGCATAAATTAGAGGTCATAAGCTTTATTTGGCCACCAAGATCACCTCATTTGGAGGTCTGAGCAGAGAGTTATACATTTTTGAAGTTTTCTGTCAGTAACAGTGGCGTCTTCAGAGCTCAATCACTGTTCCATCAATTCCGGATGTCTACACGTATCTGTTTCATTCTGAAATTATTTTTAGTGTCAAGTTAACATTTGTAGCTTTTCATAATGACTGAATTTGTGTGATTTAGATTTTTGTAGACTTAGTTATGAATTTCAGAAGTTTGTATCAGTAAACTAAATCACAGCCCAGGCAGCCAGCGAGTCTGTAGCTTTTTGGATGTCAAACGTCCTGTGTGATGAATTTTGTGACTTGGACGTATTTTTAGTATGAAGTAGACATCCTAAGCTTTCCAGAATGACCAAGATTGCATGATTCTGAATTGTTTACATTTAGTTATGATTTTTCAAAGTTTGCCCAGGAAAGAGGCCAATTCTGGCCGAAAATGGATCTCCAAATTTTCATGCTCCATTTCGGTTTCCATGAATTGTAGGCATGTTTTTGTGATGAAAATGAGTTGTAATAATAAAATTAAATATGAGGAAATATAGTATAAGCTCACACAGCCCACGTGACACCGAATTGAATTTTTTAGATATAGCGCAATGCGGAAAAAGTCGATTATTTCTGTCCCCTTTTTTACGTGCCCTCATGGAAATCATGATGTGAAGCTTATAAATGGCATGTAATAGAGCTAGAAGTTATGGTGTTACATCACCTGCCCAAAAAATTTTGCAAATTAGTACCTTTTATATTTGGGGTGGTGCTAAGCAAAAATAACAGCTTTCGTTGTGAGGTAGCCTCTGAATTAGCCAAATTCCATCGTTTTCCTTAAGTTTTCTATTTTTTCAAGGGCATTTTTTTTATTCTCATCAGCATATGAAAGAATTTCATGTTGTCTACTCCACTATGAAATTGCAAAGAGTTTAAAAAGAACAAATTAAGCTTAGGGCATTTCCTTCTCTTTGGATGGCATTGCTAAGGATTGGTTGAATTATTTTCCTCTAAGTGCTATTAATTCTTCAAATCAGTTGAAGCACCTTTTCTTGGAGAAATTCTTTCCTACATCTTATATAGCTTCTATCAGAAAAGAAATTTATGGAATTCATCACATGTCAGGAGAAACTCTTTATGAATATTGGGAAAGATTCAAGAAGCTTTGTGTTAATTGTCCCCATCAGATTGTTAATAAGTTGTTGATATAATACTTCTATGAAAGGCTTCTACCAATGGATAGGAATATGATTGATGCTACATTAGGTGGTACTTAGGTTGATTTGACTCTAGAGGCAACTTAAGATCTTATTTCTAAAATGGCTTAAAATGGTCAGCAATTTGGTATTAAGATGGTGCAGCCAGTGAGAGGTATTAATGAGATTAATGCTCCCCAGTATGATCAGACTTAGCATAAGATGCAAAATACTTTAGATGAGCTTTCCTCCATGGTGAGACAAATGGCTTTAGTTTAGAGGCAAACCGTTTCCTATCCTCCACAACTAGTCTCTACATCTACATCTTTTATTGATCCTATGTGTGGCATATGTTCTTTAGCCACACATTCTACTAATCAGTTCCCACAGCTAGACAACCAAGGCTAGACTAGTACTGGGGTCTTTCCAAGAAAACCAATGCAGTAAGGACAATATAGATATGATCCATGCTCTCACACTAATAATCTAGGGTAAAGAAATCACCCAAACTTGAGATATGGGGGAGAATAACGACAATAAAAGTATAATGTCATAGGGCTATCTACATAGCCTCTATAGCTTATGAGACAGTTTGTCCTTATATAAGAAGAGTCTAGTAAGGGAAATAGCGTAAAGGATATAATGAAGAAACTTATGGATAGGCTTCAACAAAATGAAATTAATCATAGATAGGAAATGCAAAGTATTCATATATAGATTGGTTAGTTAGCAAGCTCATTGAATGAGATGAAAAGTCAAGGATCAGGGAAATTACCTTTACAGATAGTGATTAACTCTAGAAGCAGTAATGTCAGTGTTATCACCCTTAGGAGTAGGAAGTTCATGGGTCCTCAAATACTAGTATTATGGATAAGTAGGCATTAGCAAAAACACACATCACATTGGATAAGCTTGAAAAGGAAGAGGAGCCAAAGAAGATTTTACCTTTCCCACATAAACCTACTTAGGGAAAGAGACAAGCTAAAGTAGAACTTGAGAAAGACATTCTTGAGACTTTTAAGAAGGTTAAAGTTAATATACCTTTGCTAGAAGCTATTAAGACTATTCCCAAGTATGCCAAATTTCTTAAAGAAATGTGTACCAACAAGAGGTGGTTAAGAGGGAATGAGAAAATCAATTTTGGAAAAAATGTTTTAGCACTTATACAACCTACAATACCCACTAAGTGTCAAGATCCAAGAAATTTTGCAATACCTTGCACTATTAGAAAATTTGAGTTTTCTAATGCTTTAATTGATCCTGGTGTTGCTATTAATGTATGCCTAAATCAGTGTATTCATCTTTGCAGGAAAGAGAGCTGAAGCCAACAGGAGTGGTTGTGAGCTTGCAAACCGGAGCATGGCTTATCCTTTAGGGGTGCTGGAAGATGTCTTGGTTAAGGTAAAAAATTTAATATTTCCAATTAATTTATATATTCTTAACATGAAGGATGGGAAATAGGTCTCATGGTCACGCACTGTTCATTTTAGGTAAATCTTTCTTAAAGACAGCCAAGACAATTATAAATATGCATGAAAGAACTCTTTCTATGTCATTTACTAGCAATATAATAAATTTTAATATTTTTGATGCCATGAAGTACCCATGTGATGATCATTTTGTTCTTGGTGTGAGTTCGATTCATATGCTAGTTGATGATGCTAGTACTGAGTTTAAGGATAGTTTACTGACTACTTCTTATGATATTACTAATTTTGATGATTCTTTTAGACATATTTATGATGATTCTCATTTTTGTATTATATGTAGAGATTGTGAGATTAATAAAGTTTTGAGCTTTGATGATAGTATTGACTCTAGAGAATGTATTGGATATACTGATTAGGTTGATTTTGTTGCATTTAGAATCTTTATTGATTGTATTGGTTTTATTTATTTTTCTAGTTTTGATAAAAAATTTGCATGTTGATATGGATTGTTTAGATAGCCATAGTGTTGATATTCATTTAATTGTTAATTCTTTTTTATTCTTCCCATGCTATTGATGCTTCTCATGCTACAAAAGATTCTTTTATTTCTTGTGAGTTATCTAAGTAGGTGTATGGTATGAAAGAGATAATGCTTAACAAGCTTATACCCTCTATTGAGCAAACTTGTACCTTAAAGCTTAAGCCATTTCCATATACATTGAAATATGCTTACCTTGAAGAAAGAGAAAAACTTCTGTCATTGTGGCTAGTGATATTGCTCAAGATGAGGATGAGAAACTTTTGGAGGTTTTGAGGAAGCAGAGACAAGCAATAGGGTGGACTTTAGCAGATATATCGGGCATTAGTCTTGAGATTTGTATGCACCAAATTTTGTTGGAAGATGGAGCTAAACCAGTGAGGCAACCTCAAAAGCAACTAACCTTTTTATTCATGATGTGGTTAAAAAGGAAGTATCTAACTCTTATCTGTTGGTATTATATATCTAATTTCTAATAGTCAATGCATTAGTCCTGTGCAAGTTATTCCTAAAAAGACTAGGATTACAGTGGTTCGAAGTGAAAATAATAAGTTAGTGCTAACTTGTGTGCAAAATAGATAGAGGGTTTGCATTGATTACATACATCTTAATTCTGTCACTAGAAAAGACCACTACCCCCTTCCTTTTATTGATCAGATGCTTAAGCATTTAACTGGAAAATCTCATTATTGTTTCCTTGATAGATTTTTAGGTTATTTTCAAATATGCATAGCCTCGGAGGATTACGAAAAGACAACATTCACTTACCCATTTGGAACATTTGCCTATAGAAAGATGCCATTTGGTCTTTGTAATGCCCCTGAAACTTTCTAACAATGCATGGTTTTTATTTTTAGTCAATTTCTGAAAAATTATATGAAAATTTTTATGGATGATTTTATTGTATATGGCAACTCTTTTGAGCAGTGTTTATCTAGCTTGGATAGAGTTTTAGAGAGATGTATAGAGAAGAATTTTGTACTTAATTTTGACAAATGTCATTTTATGATTTGAAAAGGCATTGTATTAGGTCATGTTGTATTTGAATAGGGCATAGAAGTTGATAAGGCTAAGATAGTTGTTGTCACTTTTTTACCATACCTGACATGTGTTTGGGAGGTCCCATCTTTCCTAGGTCATGTAGGTTTTTATAAGATATTCATATAGGATTTTAGTAAGATTGCATTACCATTGTCTAAGCTATTACAAAAAATGTTGATTTTCATTTTGATTATGCATGCAAAGTAGCTTTCGATGAGCTTAAAAAGAGACTAGCTTTCCCACCCATTATTCAGCTCCCTAATTGGAGTTTTCCATCTAAGCTTTTATGTAATGCTTCCAATTATACTTTAGGAGTAGTGTTGAGCCAGAGAGTGGGTAAAAGGTCTCATGTGATAGCTTATGCATATAACATTTTTTATGGGGCTTAAGTGTAACACCATAATTTCTAGCTCATATCTATCACATTTACATACTCATATGATACATTGCATGAAGGAAGTGAAAAAGATCCATTAAAAATAATACATTTTTTTTGCATTACGTCATATATAAAAAATTCATTCAGTGTCAAGTGGACCACATGAGCTCATACAATACATTCCCATATTTAATTACATGAATACAACTCATTTGCATCATCAAAAGTGGCCTACATCTCAAGAAACTCGAAGGGAAGCCTAAAATATTCATATTTATTTTTAGCCAAATTTTGCTCCATTTCAGTCACAAATTTGGAACATTATAACTAATTCTAGAAAACTCTAAATCATTCATTCTTGGCTATTATGGAAAGCTGCACATGTCTACTTTATGCCAAAAATATTTCTAGACTATAATATCTAACACAGAGGATGCTTGACATTCGAAATGGTCTAGGGGTCAGGCTGTCCACTGGTGCTATCACAAAATTCTACAATAAACTTCAAAAATGTCCAATTAATTCCCAAAAAAATCCAATTTATGCAAATGATACTAATCTAGAAAGCTGTGGTAGTTAGCAAAAGGGGAAAAATAACTCCAAACCGGTTCAGGCACACCCAGACCTCGCAACTCAATCAAATAGTAACTGAGGTCGGGTGAAGTTCCTAATACTGGATAGATTTTTTGAGAATTCATATCTCTTGCTCTAGACATCCAAATGAGGTGCTTCTAATTGGCACATTTCACTGGGCATGTTTAGCATTTTTGTATAACATTTTGTGGTAATTGGATATCATTTGAGCCTTGCATGATGGATTTCATTTTCAAACCTGAGTGAATAGTGACATGACTAAAACTAGAAAATTTTTTAACTTTGAAAATTCATCAAAAATTCTATAGACCTCTGATAATTATGTGCTGTAGATTCCTCAAAAGCTCTCAACAAGCTCTAATTGCATGGCAAATCTTAAATCAAGAAGAGCTCATTTGGATAAAAAGTGACATAGGGTTCTATTATGGTCAATTTTGGCTCCATATGGGATACCAAAATGTCCAAATGACTTTCCTTAGGGTTTAGCACTTCTTGGGCAAGTCTAAAAGCATAATTAGGACTTGTATAAGCTACCCAAATGGTCCCAAACTCCATGCCTCTTAGTTTGGCTATGCCACTTGCAATTATACATACTTACATCAAACTTCCAAGAAGCATAACTTGGCCTTACATACTCAAATTACATTCTAATATTCACATATCATATCCTCTCATTTATACATCACATATTAATATAATGCCAGATGTTCATAACGTCATAAGTCATATACATTCATGGATTACAACATATGCCATTCTTATAGCCTTAAAGTAATAAAATTTCCATATTTTAATGTCATTCCTTCATCTCTCATGTGGTTGACTCCCATTGCCTTGCTCTTTGGGTCTACCTAGCATATTAGAACATTGGAGAGGAGGGAATGAGATTCAAAGAATCCCAATAGCTCATCTTCCTTTCAATCATACATAACACATGCAAACAAGTCTCATAAATGCATGTATGGTCATGTTGACATGTGCAAACATTCAAGACACATTTTCATCATTTGAGAAAGTCATACATAGCATACAAAGGCTTGCCAAGCAAGTGGATTGTGTGACGACCTTAACTTCTAATCATTATAATTAAGGTTAAATACGTGATTAATTACCATAAATCGGGGTTACAAGACATTACGACTGATTACATTCGGAAAATGCAGGAAAATTTGAACCTTAATGTTATTAGAGTCATCAACCAAATAATTACAAGCATTTATGTACACAAGGGCAACAAACACTCATTTATAAGCCTTTGATTCTATTACCCATTAATTCCAACTCACAAGAATCTTCCACCAATGTTTCTAAGTCATCCCTTGAGGTTACCATAGGAAAAACTAAGATTTCTAGGTTTGAATGAGAGTTTAGGGTTGTTAGTCGCAGCTAAATGTCTTTGTGTTGTGGCCAATTGCTCTCGGATTCACTCTTTATCTTCACAGATTTTGCCACAGTTGGAGTTTCGTTGTAACACCATAGTTTCTAGCTCATTTCATAACATTTATCAGCTTCACTTCATTATTTCCATAGGAGCATATAAAAAGGGAAATGAAAATAATGGGTTTATTTGCATTGCGCTATACTTAAAAATTTGCAATCGATGTCATGTGGACCGTGTGAGCTCATGTTATGCATTCTCATATTTAATTCCATCATTACAACTCATTTACATCCTAAAAACATGCCTACAACCCATAGGAATTGAAATGGAGCTCAAAATAAGCAAGCATATTTTTGGCCAAATTTGCTCCATTTTCTGACCCAACTTTGGAAAATCATAACTAAATTGATTTTATTCCAATTTTTTTTGGCCTTGAATCACTCACCTCAGGGGACTTACTTTGAAAACTGACTCATTTCAGTATTTTATAAAAAATCAAACGTTACATTCATCGCGGCAAATCTACATGGTGTTGCAGTAAGGAAACCTCCTAGAGCCTATGTTGCTTGCCTTTTGTAACATCTGGTTCTCTGAAAACAAGAGAAAACGTGAGAAACGTAACGTACAGTTTCTCCGTAAATGAACGAAATTCACTAGATACAAACGGAAGTCCCTCGAAATGAGATAGTTAAGTTCCCAAAAAATTTGGGAAGCATTCTAGACTCCTAAAAATGAGAATCTCAGGCTTAGATGGAAAGAAAAATGGAGCTAGAATGAAGAAATAATTTCTTACGAAAAAGCTTATGAAATGTAATGGCATTTTTGTAATTTTGAGAAAATTTTGGAATTTACATAGGAGGGCTTTTTAAATGAAATTTTTGAGTTCTCTAGGGTTCTTAGAGGCCCTGAAAACCATGGAAAGCCTCAGGACAGTTAAATCCCCTCTAGTGGACGTTTTCTAACGTCGGTGTACTCGAACTTTGACGGATCTGTTCGGGAAGGTTTTAGCTCCGATTTGAGTGATTCCAAAGGCATTTTATTTAATTGGAAACCTAAATTTTATAATGGAAAAGATAGTTCTCAAAAAGGAGCTAAAACAAAGAAGAAACGAAAAATGCAAAATATGAAGGGCAAAATTAGAATTTTTGGAAAAGTCCTTTTCTACACCTATATATAGGTGGCATCCCACTTTCCTCCCCATTTGGAATCAGAAAATTTTGCATAATTTCATAAGAGAGAGCTAGGGTTTTGGGCGCACCAAGAGAGGAGGAGAAGGAGAAGAAATTCTAAGCTAAAGGTATGTTTTTATGGTTGTTTTTCATGTTTTTCTCCATCCACACCACCTCTCCTTCATTCTCCTTGATTTCCTTTGATTAAAATGAAGTTTATAAATCTGACTCAAGGGAGAAATTCAAGGGAAATTTCGGATTTGAAGAGAGGAGCTTGGAGAAAGCAAGATTCAAGCCAAACTAAGCAAGAAAACTAGGTAAAATGGCATCCTAGAGTTGATATCTTCCATCACCCTTTTTCTCCATTTCGCTTAACCCTAGGAGCCATAGGATGATCTGATTTTTAAGCCCAATCAAGCATGAATCTTAGGTATTTGATGGAGAATAACAAGAATATGCAAAGAAAACAATAAAATAACCATTAGAATTTAAGATGCAAAACTTAGGGTTTTGATTGTTCCTTCCAGATTCTGATTTTGTATGATGATTTCTAGGTTTAATTAAGAGTTTAAATGAGTTCTTGACACCCCTAAGATGCTCCCCATAAGCTTCCTCTTTCAAGAAAACAAAGCACACTCCAAGGAACCCTAAACCATGCATAGTCTTAGCCAAACCATGTTCTTATAGCTAGGGAGAGTTTTAAATTTTTCTAAGGCCATTCTTGAGTCACGTTTGATGAATGAAAATGAAGGGAGGCCTTGGAAAAAATTTAGAACTCATAGAAAGTGATTTGGTGCCTTATATTCCATATTATGACCTAAAGAAGCAACATGATGTTAGGCTCTTTATTTTAATTGTGTGATGGCTCCAAGAGGTTTAAAAGGAGTCAAGAATCATATTTGAAAGGAAAGAATGGAGCCTAGAAATTATTTGAGGGTTGTTGCTTCATTAGGTGCATTTATGGACCATAATGAGGCTTCTAGAGCAATCTAGCATCTAAGCAAATTGTATGGCCTTAGAGATTGTTTCATAAACCTAATTAGCTCCCATAAATTGTATCTAGGCCAAGAGAAACCATCTCCACAAGCTTGTGGGTGTATGACCGAAAGAGGAGGCTTGAAATCCAAGGAAAAGTGTGTGATTGTGTGCAAGGTAGCTCCTCCACCTTCTCTCATGCATGGATGTATGTTTAGCTTGTCTTAGAATGTGTGTATGTGTATTTTCAAGCCATGAAAAGTATGCTAGCATGATTTTATATGCCATGATTTCATGATGTCATGTTATGTTTTCAAATGAATGTATAATGTTTGTTAAGTTTGCTTGAGTGTGGAGAGGCCAAGAACTCTTAACCATGGTGAGGATGAGCCAAGAACTCTTGAGGTTGGTTGAGACAAAGTAAAGAGTCTCCCAAAAGCAAAGTGAGCCCCCAAGAGTATGGTTAAGTCCAAATCTCTTAAAGAATAGGTGAGGCAAGCCCAAAATCCATGTGGAAAAGTGTGAGGCCAATCCAAACACTTGGTGAGCTCTTGAATGTCTTCTATGACTTGTGCACATGCTAAGCTTGCTTCTTGAATGTCCATGATTTGTATTATGTTCATGCATACATTTTAAGGCTTGCTTTGCATATATTATGTATGATTGAATGGGAGATGAGCTATTGGGATTCTTTGAATCTCATTCCATCCTCTCCAATGATCTCATATGCTAGGTGGACCAAATGGATATGTTAATGGGAGCCAACAACATTGAAGGAAGAAGATTGACATCCATATGTCTAGCATTTTCCTTTTAAAGCCATAATGAACCATAATGATGTATATTAATGTTGTAAATGGCTTATGACCCTTGAAACATATGTAATTATGCTATTATATGAAGTAGAAATGAAAGTATGTGTTATGTGAATGATGGAATGTGAATTGAGTATGTATAGCAAAGATAGCTTCATAAATGAGTTTATGGAAATATGCATATGTGTGCATAGAAAGGCCAAAATGAGATGCATGGGGTTTGGAACCATTTCGCAGCTCACACAAGTCCTAAATGTGCTTTTAGACTTGTCCAAAAGGTTCCAATGCCAAAGAAAAGCCATTTGGTAATTTTGGTATCCCATATGGAGCCAAAAATGACCATAATGGAACCCCAAGTCACTTTTTAGCCAAATGAGTTATTCTTGGTCTGAGATTTGGCATGCAATTAGGTCTCATTAAGAGCTTTTTGGGAAGCTAAATATAATAATTTTTAGAGGTCTACAAAATATTTGATGATTTTTCAAAGTTGGCAATTTTTCTAATTTTGATATGCTGCACTATTCATTTGGTCCAAAATTGAATTCTATCACACAAGGCTCAAATGATGTCCAATTCCCACAAAATTTTATATAAAGAAAGTAGGCATTCACAATGACTCATGTCAACTAGAAGGACCCCATTTGGAGGTCTAGAAAAGGAGATATGAATTTTTGAATATTCTATCCAATATTAGGACCCTTACCTGACTTGAGTTACTCTTCTATTAAATTCCTAGGTTTGGGTTGCCTGAGCTGGTATGGAAACTTTTTTCTCTCTAGCTAACATCCACATCTTTCTAGATTGGTATCATTTGAATGGATTGGATTTTTGTGGAATTAGTTAGATATTTTCAAATTTTTCTACAGAATTCTGTGACAGTTCCAGAATGTAGTCTGACCTCTGGACCATTTTGGATGTCAAACATCCTTTGTTATAGATGTTATGATCTTGGCATATTTTTAGTGTAAAGTAGACATCTATAGCTTCCTAGAATGACCAAGATTGCATGATTTCTATTTTTTTGGAATTAGTTATCATTTTCCAAATTTTGGTTAGAAAAAGGGGTAAATCTGGTCGAAATTATATAACCACATTTTGTGCTTCATTTCTGTTCCCATAAGTTGTAGGCATGATTTTGTGATGCAAAGAAGTTTTATTGATGTAATTAAATATGAGAATGTATAATATGAGCTCATACAGTTCACGTGACACTGAATGGAAAATTTAAACATGACGTAACGTGAAAATAGTCATTATTTTATTTCCTTTTTCTTTACACTTTCATGGAATTGATGAAGTGAAACCCATAAGGTCATGAAATGAGCTAGAATTTATGTTGTTACACATTTCGTTATTGGCCACGGCTAATTTTCCATTTAGCCGTGGCAAATTACCCTCTAGACGGCTCCCAGTTTGGCCTCTCACATTTCGCTGCGGCTAATTTCACTTCTCGCTGCAGCAAAATGTCTTCTGATTGTACAACTTCTAAAACCTTGTCTCATACTCTCCACTCTCTCTCCAATGACACCATAGGGCCACTCTACCTTAATTTGTGGGGCTCCAATAGCTTTCACTAGCCTAAATTACCTAGCTTATCTATCATTACTAGTTCAAGACTTAAATGTTAATTTCTACTCCTCCAACTACCTCATATCAGCAAGTTCATAGAGTAATAATAGCAAGAATTCATGAACTATCAACAATTAACATTCGATACACATTCCATTAAAGATTTCATAAATCAATGGTTCATATCAACATCTAATGTACCATATAATTACATTTCTCATAATGTACCATATCATAAATTTAACAAAGTTCATACATCAGGTGTTATAAGTTCATACATCGAATACCAAGCTAAGATGAAGCCTAACTCCTTAATAGATACATCCTAAGTAATCAAAATATAAAAGCCTACACTTGACAACATGATTACATGATGATGCTATACAAAAAGAATACAAAATTTAGCATCTATTCTATCTAAATCAGTCTAAGTGTAGCCTTCTCCACATATGGTTGGAGCTCATGCATTTTTATCCACTTGCTTCCCCTTATCTTTACCCAAAGAGCCTTCACCTAAAAGTATAATCCCATGAAATGGGGTGAGATGCAAATCTCAGTAACCAAGGCAAATTTCATTCATATATTCCAGTTCAATTAACATATATGCATGATTTCATATAAGCATCAGAAAATATACCAACCATATCAATAAATGAAATAATTAGAATATCTATGATTACTATCCCATACTAGCAATCACAATTCCACATGTTAAAGGCCAATAATATGGGGAGAGGCCCGTCTGTGGCACCTACTCTCCATTAAGTACCACCAGGGCTTAGTGCATCTGGGGTTTGATCATAACTCAGTGCCGGATCAAAGCACATGCACGGGTGGCAGCCGCACCACAGCTCCACTATGGACTCACAAGGTCCAATCACACATAACAGATTGCCAACAAATTCATTTAGCATCAAAATCATAATCACGCAGCAAATACAAAATTAATATAGAACATATGCATGGAATTAGCGTAAACCCTGGTTACCTCACTTGTAGCCAATCCTCTAAGAGCCAATTGAATGGTACTTCAGCCTATAGACACAAAACCAAGCCATTACTATCCCTAATTATAATTTATATCAACAAACCCATTACTCAAGGAGTTAAGCTATATAGAATTACTCAGAAACACTTACCCAATCACCAACAGCCTCTAATTTCGAGTTTTATCTTCCCTAGACTAGAAACATCAAAATATCACTCCAAACTATAGGAAAATTTGCACAAAATTAAGGCCTATACTATAAGTCTACTATGAGGGGTCTTAAACTAGTAGAAAATGCATTAAAATGAAGAGTTTATACTTACCTAATAACACCCTTAGCCACAACCTACGAAATTTCACCAAGAAAATCCCAAACAACCACATTTCAGATTTTGGGTATGGTGAAAATGCTCCAAATAAAAACTAATTTGGCCAAAATAAAGAGAAAGAGAAGGGGATTAAATTATACAACTATTACCTTAGCTAAATCTTGCTTTAGAAGTGGGAAATGGTGGAAATATGTTAAGAACCCTAGCCTCCCCTTTGGACCTCCAAATTTCCCTTTTGTTTCTTATGTTTCTGCAGAATGGGGGTGGCTAAAATGGTTTTTAAGGTTTTAAGTTGAGTTCTAAATGGGTTATGGGTTAACCTATCAGCCCAAGTGCTTATTGGGCTTCCACTCATTGTTGGGCTAAAGTTGTAATTTGTTGGACGAACTTCAACAATTCAGACTTTTAGTTGGGTTGGGTCAAGTTTTCAAGAGCTCACTTAGTTGAGGTCTGCATAAGGGGTATTGAGCCAATTACAAGGGCTTATATAAGTTAGTTCTTGGGCCTCTATCTCATTAAATTAGATTGGGCCCTCCCTAGGTGCTCTCTCTTAGGTCAAGTCTCATATTAAAAGGTTAGGTTTGCACCTAAAATTATTAGGCCTTCACTAGTCCCTAACCTTAGCCTACTTAATTTAATTTGGGCCTAGATCGGGTTTCTAACTCAATTAAATCTTAAACTCATATTAATAATTTATCTCTCTAAAATTTTCATTCATTTAACTTGCCCAATTATTCCACATTAATTATTCTTAATTAACCCAAATCTATGATTAACACCTTAATTAATTTTAGGGTGTTACAGATTGGCCTCACCTAATTTCTTATAGATTTTAGACTTGCCTCACCTATTCTTTAAGAGATTCTTGGACTCAACTATACTCTTTGGAGTCCATCTCACTTTTGGGAGACTCTTTACTTTGTCTCAACCAATCTTAAGGGTTCTTGGCTCATCCTCACCATGGTTAAGGGTTCTTGGCCTCACCACACTTAAGCAAACCCAAGCAAGCATCATAAATATCATTTGGAAACATAATGCATCATCATAGTACCATGGCATATAAAATTATGCTAGGATACTTTTCATGGTTGAAAACATACATACACAACATTCAAGACAATGTAAGCACACATCTATGTATGAGAGAAGGTGGAGAGAGCTACTTTGTACACAATCACACACTTTTTCTCTTGAATCCAAGCTTTCTCTTTCGGCCACACACACAAAAGTATGGGGATGATTTCTCTTGGCCTAGATACAATTCATGGAAGATAATTAGGTTCATGAACTCAATTCTAAGGCCATACAATTTGCTTAGACACTACCTTGGCTTATAACCTCATTATAGTTCCATAATTGCACCTAATGAAGCAACACTCCTCAAATAAATTCTAGGCTCTATTCTTTCCTTTCAAATATAATTTTTGACTTCTTTTAAGCCTTTTGGAGTCATCATACAATCAAAACCAAGAGCCTAGCTACATGTTGCTTCTTTAGGTCACAATATAGAACATAAAGCACCAACTCACTTTTCTATGGGTTCTAAATTTTTCCCAAGGCCTCCCCTCATATTTATTCATTACGTATGATTCGAAAATGGGTTTAGAAAATTTTAAAACTCTCTCTAGCTATGAAAGCCCTTCTTTGCTGAGACAATGAAGCATATTAGGTTCTATGGAGCTTTCTTTTTTTCTTCAAGGGAAGATGCATATGGGGGAACTTCTAGGGATCTTAGGAACTTAATTAACTCTTATTTAAGTCTAGGAATCATTGTACCAAGTCAGATTTTACAAGGTGCAATTGAAACCTTAGAAATTGCATCTTGAAATCTAATGGGTTTTGTTAATTCCTTTTGCATATTCTTAATCACCACACCTTTTTTCCTTATATTCACCCTTGGTTCTACCTAAAAACCAAGTCTTCCTAGGGTTTCTTAAGTTAGGTGAAATGGAGAAGAAAGGGAACCAAAGGTAGCAACCATGGAAGGAGAAATTACCTTGTTTTCTTACTTTTTCTCACTTGAATCTTGCTTTCTCCATGCTCTTTTCTTCAAATCCAAAATTTTCCCTAAGTTTCTCCCTTAAATCATATTTTTAAACTTCATTTTAATCAAAGAAAACAAAGGAGAATGGAGAAGAGGAGGTTTGGATGGAAGAAAGCATGAAAAATTACCAAGAAACCATACCTTAAAGCTTGAATTTCTTCTCCTCTTCTTCTTCCCTTGGTGTGCCACTCTCCTAGGGTTTTTCCTCTGATTTTGGACAGAACAATCTAAAGCTACGTGAGTGAGGTGCCACCTATTTATAGGGGGAGAAAAATGGCTTTTTCAAAAATTCCTATTTTGTCCCTTCATTCTTGGCATTTTCATTTCTCCTTTGTTTTAACTCCTTTTTGAGAACCCTCTTTTCCATTATAAAATTTAGCTTCCCAATTTAATAAAATGCCTTTGGAATCACTCAAATCAGAACTAAAACTTTCCTGAACGAATCCGTCAAAGTTTGGGTACACTGACGTTGTAAAACATTCACCGGACGGGATTTTATTGTCCCAGGGCTTCCCATGGTTTTCAGAGCCTCTGAGAACTCCAAAGAACTCAAAACTTTCATTTAAAAAGCCCTCCTATGTGAATTCCAAAAATTACTCAAAATTACAAAAATGCCATTACGTTTCATAAGATTTTTGTCAAAATTTGTTTCTTCATTCTAGCTCTATTTTTCCTTCTGTCTAAGGCTAGGATTCTCATTTTTAGGAGTTTAGTATGTTACTCAAATTTTTTGGGACCTTAAATAATCCATTTAAAGGAAACTTGTTTCATCGTTTAATGAAAATTGGACATTACATTAAGCAAATTATACCTCCATAGAAAAATAATTTCTTGCATTATTTTTGCTTTGGATAAATTTGGATCTTATTTGCTTGATACTAAAGTAATTGTTTTCATTGATCATGCAATCTTGAAGTACTTGTTAAAGAAGCCTAATGTAAAGTCGAGGTTGATTAGATGGATGCTTTTGCTTCAAGAGTTTGACATTGACATCCAGGATAAAAGTAGAGTGAAAAACTTGGTATGTAGATTCTTTGTGTAACACCCTAAAATTAATTAAAGTGTTAATCATGGATTTAGAATAATTAAGAATAATTAATAGAGGATAATTGGGCAAGGTAGTGAATAGAAATTTTAGAAAGATAAATTATTAATATGGGTTTGAGAATTAATTAGGATAGAAACTTTATCTAGGCCCAAATTAATAAATCATGATAAGAGACTAATGGAAGCCCAATGAGTTAAGTGCAGGCCCAATCTAATTTAATGTGATAGAGGCCCAAGATCCACCTTGTATAGACTCTTATAAGTGGCCCAATTACCTTTGTGCAGACCCAAACCCTTGAGCTCTTCAAACTTGGCCCAACACTTTAAAACTGGCCCAACAAGCTAAAAACTGAAGCCCATTTGGAGTTGGACCTTAGAGCAACCTATGACCTATCTTTGACCTAACTTAAACCTAACTAAAACCCTAATGCTTCAGCCACTTTTTCATTTGCTGAAACTTAAGAAGCAAAATTCGGAGGTTGAGAGGGAGGCTGGGGTTTGGGGCAAGAATTCCATATTTTCTCACCTTTAGAGCAATATTCAGCCAAGGTAATAGTTATACAACTTAATCCCCTCATCTTTCTCTTTAATTTGGTCTAATTAGTTTTTCATTTGGAGTATTTTCACCCTACCCAAATTTTGAAATGTGGTTATTTGGGGTTTTCTTGATGAAATTTGTAGGTTGAGGTTAGGGCTGACATTAGGTAAGCATAAACCCTCCATTTTGATGCTTTCTTTGTTAATTTGAGGCCCCCATAGCTAACTTATAAAATGGGTATTAATTCTGTACGAATTTACTTAGGATTTTAGGTGAAATATTGAGATTTCTGGTAGAGGACACTTCAATCCGAATTTGGGATTTGTGGTGGCTGGGTAAGTGTTATTTAGGTAGTTATTAGCATTTAAATTCCTTGGGTACTTGTTGCTACTGTTAATGACGAATTAGAGTGGTAATTTTCTAATGTTATGGTTATAGGGATTTTTGTAGCATTGGTGGCTGTTGCAAATTGTCTACAAGTGAGGTAACCGGGGTTTACATTAATTCCATTCATATATCTATTTTAATTTCATATTTGTTGTATATGAATGATTTGAAATGCTGAATGAATTGGTTGGCTATCTATTGTATTATGATTGGACCTTGTGAGTCCATGGTGGAGCTGTGGTGCGGCTGCCACTCGTGCATGTGCTTCGATCGGGCACCGGGTTATGATCAAACCCTAGATGCACTGAGCCCTGGTTGTGCTCAATAGGGAGTAGGTGCCGTGGATGGGTCTCTCTCGGTGTTAATGGCCTTTAACATGTGAATGTATGATTGCTAGTATGGGATAGTAATCATGATAGCCTAATTATTTCATTTATTGATATAACTGATATGATTCTGATATGATTTTGATTCATGCATATATATTGATTAAACTGGAGTATATGATGGAATTGCCTTGGTTATTGAGATTTATATCTCACCCTATTTTATGGGATTACAATTTCAAGTGAAGGTCCTCGGGTAAGGATAAGGGCAAGCAAGTGGATGAACATCCATGAGCTGAGGCCTAGTGTGGGAAGCTACACTTGGTCTGAGTGTGATAGGGTAGATGCTAATTTTTGTTAAGTCTTGTATAGCATCATCATGTATCTATATTTCCAAGTTTAGGCTTTCATATTTTGATTACTAAGGATGTATGTATTGAGGGGTTAGACCTCATCTTAATTTGGTATTTGATGTATGGATTCATGATATCTTCTGTAAACTTTATTCACCTATAATATGGCTTATCATTGGAAATGTAACCCTTAAGATATTGATATGAACCCTTAATATACGAAACCCCCATTGATTATGTATTAAAGGATAGCTGCTGGTAGTTCATGTATTTCTGTTCTTGTTACTTTACAAACTTGTTGATAGAGGGTAATTAGAGAAAAGAAATGGGCACATAAGTTTTAAATTGGTAATGGAAGAATAGCTAAGTGAATAAGGTAGATAAATACCATTAGAGTCATAAAAAAAGGGAGGAAGTGGTCCTGGGGAGTTCCTAAGAAGAGAATTGGAGTGCATGGGACGCAATGTAGGAGATATAGCTACAGGAGGGAGTCACGCCGTGGCCAGGAAGGCCTCGCCACGGCTTAAGAGATCTCACCGCGGTGCAAAGTGAAAAAATGCCCAGGAGGGTGACAGAATGAAACCTCACAGTGGCGTAATAAGTCTTGCCACGCGTAAGTCGAGAAAATTAATTAAGGAGGGTACAGTAGCAAAACTCACCACAGTGCCACATTGGTTGGCCGCGGCGCAGATCTAACTTAAGTAAGTTACCCAATGATTCCCGAGAGCAACTTGGCCGCGGCACAAAAGGTCTGGGCCACGGCGAAAAGTTAAGAATTTAGTTTTCGAGCTCCAGAACCTAACTTAGCCACGGCGGGAAGGTTCCAAGTCGCAGCGTAAGTCCCCAAGCTCCCACCTTTGACCTAGAAACCCAAATTTCTTTAATGCTAATGCTAGGAAATGATATAGGAACACTTGTGGGAGGTTTTTGTGTGTTGAAATCGATGGATAGATGAATCATAAACCTTTAATGATGGTACAAGCCCTTTTACACATTTTCCTATTCAGGGTTGTTAAGTTGATGACCCTAATAATATGAAGGTTCAAATTTCTCTATATTTTCTTAATGAAATTAATTGTAACGACTCCAAACCTTAATCATTATTTATTAATCGTGTATTTAACTATAATTAATGAGATTAGAAGTTAGAGTCGTCACACTTTGCCTATTGATAATGCTTTTTCAGAAGAGCATTTGTATGTTATGCATAATTTCTACCCATGGTATATAGACTTAGTGAATTATCTAGTTGTATTTGAATTGCCTGTTGATTTGAATAAACATTAGTTGGATATTAAGAGTGAAGCTAGATACTATATATGGGATGATCCATACTTGTGGAAATTATTTAGTGACCAAATGATTAGACATTGTATGCCTAATATAGATTTTGATTCTATCTTGAGATTCCATCACACTCTTGCATGTGGAGGTCACTTTAGTCTAAAACGCATAGCTAGAAAGGTTCTAAATAGTGGACTATATTAGCCTACCTTATTTCGTGATACCTATGATTTTTGTAAAAGATGTGTTAGTTGTCAACAATCAGGGAGCATATCTAGGAGAAATGAAATGCCACAGCATCCTATTTTGCTTTATGAAATCTTTTATGTTTAGAGTATTAACTTTATCAGACCTTTTCCTTTTTTTTATCTTTGGCTTTGCTTATATTTTATTAGCTATTGATTAGGTTTTGAAGTGGGTGAAGTAAAGCCCACTAGGATTAATGATTCTTCTGTGGTTGTAGAGTTGTTTACTCCTATATTTTCTGCAAGTTTAAGATTCCTAGGGCTATCATTAGTGACCAAGGCATTCACTTTTGCAACCAGAGTATGCAAAGCTTACTTAACAAGTATGGGGTTATACATAAAGTGGCTACTTTATATCACCCTCAAACAAAAGGCCAAGCAGAGATTTCTAATCAGGAGGTAAACCAAATTTTGGAAAAGATAGTGCATACAAATAGAAAGGATTGGAGCAAACGGCTAAATGATACACTTTGGGCTTACAGGACCGCTTTCAAGACTCCAATCGGGATGTCTCCCTATCAGATTGCATTTGGCAAGGCTTGTCACTTGCTGATTAAGATAAAGCACCAGGCTTTTTGAGTAGTCAAGCAGTGTAACATGGAGTTAGAGAATGAAAATGTTAAGAGGAAGCATTAGTTGCAGGAAATTAAAGAAATTATAAGAGATGCTTATGAGAACTCTTGAATTTATAAAGAAAAGATCAATGCATTTTCATGATAGAATGATATCTAGGAAGGACTTCAAAATTGGTGAAAAAGTTTTATTTTATAAATCTAAATTAAAATTCATGCCTAGTAAATTGCATTTTAGATAGGAGGGTCTCTAATACCATAGTAAGATAACACTTATTCTGCATTACAATTAGCCTAGAGTATCCATTTTCATATATTCACCACTTTTAGCAGCGGAAAATGTCGTTATTAAAACCCAAATTAATTTATTTATGGTTAAATGAACCATTTGGGTTTATCAAACTCATCTTCCATCCATAACACACTTATTCAAATAGAAACATCACAAATTGAAGCATGTAATTTGGGTTTGGGCCATACATATCAAATTCTAGATCACACTCTCATTTTCCATAAGTTCCAAATTTCAAAAATTCATAACTTATGTTAGGAAATTCCAAATCATGAAAATTAGGACTTTCTGGAAAGCTCAGGATATCATCTAACTAGTGTAAAAATTTCATATCAAAACAATATCATTTGGCTCTCAAAATTCTAATGGAATAGTAACTAGGTTTGTTTCTCATATTGCAGCAAACATACAACTTTAAAAATTCATATCTCATTGTATAGAGCTCCAAATTAGGTAATCTCTTGGATATGGAAATCTTATGATATCAAATATATTCTTGTAAGCTTTTATAAGCATTAGACTTTATTTGACCCTTCAAAAAAACCAAAAACTAGATTGACCAAATGAATAGTGCATTGACAATTTCTTCATATTTTAGCCAAATTTGAAAAATCATAATAAATTCTCTAGAGCTCCAAAAATTCTATTCTTTAACTCTTTGAAAAGATCGAAATAAGATTTATATACATGCCAAATTTCATGTCAAAATTTTTCTATTTGGTGTAGTTTTGGTTCAGGATAAGAATATAGTCCAAATTGGTGCTAAGATAGCATCAAATGGTCTAAAATGGCTTTCTACATAAACCATGACCATTTGAGCACATCTAAAAGCTTAAACATAGCATATAGAGATATCATAATAGGTCCAATTCATCATGGAACTCAAAATCACCATGTCACTTGTTCATATACACATGCATTCCACAGCTCAAATGTGACGACCCTAATTTCTAAACATTGTAATTAAGGTTAAATACATGATTAATAATCGTAGATTGGGGTTACGAGGCATTACGACCAATTACATTGTGGAAATATGGGGAAATTTGAACCTTAATGTGATTATAGTCATCAACCATATAATTACCAACACTTATGTATATCAGGGAAAACAAACATTCATTTATAAGCCTTGATTCTATTACCTATCAATTTCAACTCACCTAAATCTTCTATCACTATTTATAAATCATTCCTTGAGGTTACCATATGAAAAACCAAGATTTCTTAGCCAATATAAAGGTTTCAGGAAGTTCACCGTGGCCAATTTCCCATTAGCTGTGGCTAATTCCCCTTGGCTTCATCCCTCATATCGTTTCGTCGCGGTGAGTTGGACCTTCGCTGCGACCAACCTACATGGCGCTGCAGCGAGGAAGCCTCCTGGAACCTACCTCGCTCACCTCCTTTTGCAACGGCCAATTCCTCTCTGGAATGCCTGGCTCATTTTTGTAAAAGTTCGCCACGGCTAATTCCCCTTTTTGTCGCGGTGAATTTCCTTCTGGACGACTCCCAGTTTAGCCTCTTACATTTTGCCGCGGCTAATTCCTCTTTGGCACTCTCCCTGGGCAACTTCACCTCCATTGGTCGTAGCTAACTCTATTTTAGCCGCGGCGAAGTGCCTTCTGGTCCTATAACCCCCGAATTCTTGTCTCATACTCTCCACGCTCCCTCCAATATCACCCTAGGGCCATTCTACCTTAATTTATGCAACTCTAGTGGTAATTATGTACCTTAATTACCCAGCTAATCTATCATTACCCATTCAAAACCCAAATGTGGATCCTTAACCCTCTAACCACCATAAACTAGTGAGTTCATAGATTAATGACAGCAGTTGTATTCTAGTCACAAGGTGCATGGGGTCAATGCTTGATGTTCATATAAAATCAAATCACTCATTGTTAGCCAATTACAATCATAATGTTCAATCCCATGATAATTAAATTACATATACAGTCCTTATACTTTGCAACTCATGATACAATGCAGCAATGATACAAAACTAGCAATCTAGTTACAATACAATTTGACAAGGCTCCCTCCTATGTGCTACCAAACAATTTAATAAGCTTCCATTAATTTTCTCCTTGCCAGTAACAGGTCCGGTCCCTAAAAATGTTAGCCCACAATCGGGGTGAGATATACAATCTTAGTAACAAGAGGAAAATTCCATATATATGTACAGATTAATCAATACAATGCAATTTCATATCATCAATACCAGAATCATCAATTCAATTTGCAAATGAACTAGTTGAGCTACCAATAACTACTGTCCCATACTAGCAATCATACACAACATGTTAATGGCCAATAACACCGAGAGAGGTCTGTCCACAGCACCTACTCCATAATGATCACAACCTGGTGCTCGATCCAAGCACATTCATGGGTGGTAGCCGCACCACAACTCCACCATGGACTCACAAGGTCCAATTACAATAACAATTAAGTAGTCAACCAATCATTTAGTATTTTAAAATCAAGCATGTGTAACGAATATCATATTAACATAAGCATATACATGGAATTAGGAAAATAACTCCAGTTACCTCAATGAAGCCAATTACTCTGCCTCTAGCTACCAAAAAAATCCAAATTTATATCAAGCCTATAACAAGTATAATTAGCATCATTTCTAACAACAAATCAGATACCTAAAGAGTTGAACTACTAATGACTACTTAGAGGTTACTCACCTAATTACCAATAGATTTTAATTTCGGGTTCCAACTTTTCCACACTAGAAACTACCATAGTTCACTCTAATTTCTGGGTAATTTCACATGAAACCAAAGCCCATGTCATAGGTCAACTATAGGGGTCTCAAACTAATAAAAAATGAATCAAAAAGGGAAGAAGATACTCACTTAACAACACCCATAGCCTCAACCTCCGAAAATCCACCATAGAAGCACCAAACAACAAGTTTCAGTTTTGGGTGGAAGATAAAAATGCTCCAAATAAAAGACCAATGGCGCCAAATCAAAGAGGAATATGAGAGGATGAAGTTATATATAACTCACCTTGGCTAAATCATCCTCTAGGAGTAAAAAATGGAGCTACAATGTTGGTAGAACCCTAGCCTCCCTTAAACCTCCGAATTTCCTCCCTTGCCTCTTGCATTTTTTGCTGAATAGGGAGGAAGGCTGCTAACCCTTTAGGGTTGTTAGTGAGAAATAGGCTGACCCATCAGTCCAAGGTCTAATTGGGCTCATTTCTAGTGGTTGGGCTATGGTTTAATGAATGGGTTACAGAAAATTTAGAGCTAAAAGTGGGATGTACTGACCCAATGGCCCAATTCCTTGTGGGTTTAGATTTTTATGCTTGTTGGGCCTAATCTCATAAGTTGGGCTTCAGAGTTGTAGTTGGGTCAGGCTAAATTTCAAGAGCCAATCTAATTTGGGTCTGCATAATGTGTGTTGGGCCAACTCACATAAATTGGATCTTAGGCCCCTTTTTACTAAATTAGATTAGGCTATTGCTAGGTGATCTCTCTTGGCTCAAGTCTCATTATAAGGAGTTGGGCTTACACCTAAGATCATTGGGCCTCCATAAGTCCTTATCTATGGCTTACTCAAATTAATTTGTGGGCCCAAATTAAGCTTCAATTTAATGAAAATCTTAAACCTATATTAATAACTTATTTCTCTGTAAATTTTCATTCATATAACTTACCTAATTATTCCATAATAATTATTCTTAATTAGTCTAAATACATCATTAACATCTTGATTAATTTTAGGGTGTTACATCAAAGATGTCAAAATCTTAAGATTGCATACATTTGGCTTTAACTTTGCTCCATACAACATATTGATATACTTTTACACATGATCAGAGGTTTACATCTCATAAATATCATATGCATTCATACTTTGACATCAATTTACATCAAAAGCTATTCTATTGTCAAAGTAATACAATTTACACTCTTTGGTCTCCATTCTTAGTTCCATGAACATCACCTAAACAAGATTAGATAAAAAATGAGAGAAAGTGAGATTCAAAGAATCCCAATAGCTTATTCATCCTTTCAAGTGGGCATATATGGCATGTTATCATGTCAAAGAACACAAGCATGCATCAAATGCTTCCAAGTATCAACTATAAGCATGTTTACAAAATCATAAAGATCCATTCAAGTCAAGAATATGCTCTAAGGTCTTTTGGTCTAGCCTCACCCAATTACATTAGACTTTTGGATTAGCCTTACCTATTTCAATGACTTTTGACTTAGCCTTACTCATTCTATCAGACTTTTGGCTTTACTTCACCCAATCCAAGGGGCTTTTAGCACAACCTCACCCATTAAGAGCAAATTCACATTCCAAATACACTTCAAGAAGCATAATGATACCTAAGAATCAAACCAATAACTAGAGACATGTTTCATGATTCAAACATACATACAAGCATTCAATGATGTTCAAACAACCAAGAAATGCATATAAGAATGGATGAAGAGCTACATTGGGTGAGGAAGCACAATTTTTTCCTTGGTTATTTAACCTCTTGGTTTGGCCTCACACACACACTTGGAGGAGGCTTGGTTTGCTTGGCCAAGACATATCAAACAAGACACAAACACATCAATGGAATCATCTCTAGCCTCACATAAAGCTTACACAAGCTACTTCTAGCTTATGGCATGCTTATGGTTCTATACAAGGGTATAATAAAGCAACTCATATAATTCATCATCTTGGTTCTAATTTTTCACTCAATCTAAGTCTCATGACTCCACTTAAACTCATTAGAGTCATAAAAAATTCAATTCAAAGAACTAAATATCAAGTTGTTTCTTTAGGCCTAAAGGAACCCTAAACTTCCAACTTTCAAAATATGGTTTCTAAATTTAAACCAATGGTTCCTTTGGCATCTATTATTCATTTCTAGATCTTTTATACCATTGGAATTAAGAAAAACTCTCCCTAGGTACAAGAAACACTCCTTGGCCGAGACATGCATCAAGATAAGAACATATGAAGTTTTGTTGATTTTCCTAGGGAATTTGCCACTTGTGAAGTTTCCTAGATGTCTTGAGAACTCAAACATGCTCTTACCTAAAATAAATCATCACTATAAAGCTTCATAAATCTTTAGGTGCGATCAAAACTCTAATATCCATAACTTGTTATCTATAAGTTCTTTTGGATTCTAATTGTTCCGTGTGATTCTTTATGCTTCAAAACCAAAATTCCTATCAAGTTTGGATCAAAATAAAACTCTTTACACACATCCGTTGTTTTGGCTGAATTGATGGAGATGGAAGGGAGCCAATAAGAACAAGTTTCCCATGGAAAAAATTACCTTGTTTCAAAGCTTTCTAAGAGAGCTTCTCAAGCTTCTAAGAGTTTCTCCAAATTCTATCTTTTCTCTACTGAACTAGCCACAAAAAATCACCAATTAAGTCACCAAAACCATAAGAAGAGAGAGGAGAAAGAGGAGAAGAAGTTTAATAAAGGGAGAAGCATGAAAAAGTGATGAATTTTTACACTTTCAAGCCTTGATTTCCTTCCCCTTGCTCCCTCTTCTTGTGCACCACTTAGGTCTGCTCTTAGATCTATTTTGGACTAGAGGAAAGTCAATTAGGGTGATGGGGAAGTGTGGGATGTGATATAAGAACCAAGAGAGCCCAATTATGCCATTTTTCAAAATTTCAATTTAGTCCCTCATCTTGGTTTTCTCCATTTGAGCTTATTTCAAATCCTTTTTGAAAATCATAGTTTCCATCATGAAATTTAGGTCCTCTAATTAAAAATATACCTTTGGTTTCACCAAAATTAGATTTAAAACCTTACTGAACTATTCAGTCAAATTTTTGGTCAACTAATGACCAAAATCGCATATCAGAGGGGTTTTAAATATTCTAGGAGTTCCTATGGTTTTTAGGGCCTCTGAGAACCCTAAAACTCAATTTTTTCTTTTAAAACTCCCTTCTTTAAGTTTTAAAAAGTTACCTAAAATTATGATTATACCACTGCATTATTCCTTAAATTTGCTAAGTCGTTTTGGCACCAATTTCAACCTATTTTTAGGCTATAAACCACATTTTTAGATATTCTTATTCTCATTCTAATCTTATTTAATCTCAATTTACTTTTCTTTAGATGTTCCAGTACTAATTTATAAGGTTCTATTCAATTTCTGAATTGCCAATAATTACAGGGTCTGTATGTAATATCTGATGTTTTCCTTTCCGTGTCATTGAGCTTGTGGATGAGAGTACCAGAGCTAAATTCAAAGTCAATGGACATCAGCTGAAGGACTTTCATGAGGAACTTTTGAGATAGGATAAGAAGGACCTCCAACTTCACAATGCAACCTAGCTTACCTAGTTGTATACTTTTCTTTTCACTTTTATATTGTGTTGTCTATCTTTTGGTTGGATCTAAAGCTTACATTGAGGATAATGTAATGTTTAAGTGTGGGGAAAGGGGAAGCATTCAAACAAAATTTTTGGTTTTACTTTGCTTTGATTAGTTAATTTTTAGTTTTTGTCTTTGTTTTGTTTTGTGTTGTTTATGTGTTTTGAAAAAAAAATACTTTTATTTTTTGTGGAAGGTTCTAGTATTGATGTTTGATCATAACTTTGATATTTCTTGACTTAATAGGAAATTGATCTTGTGTCAAGAATGCAAGTTAAATGGCAATTAGCTTAGCTTTAATGAACTTTGATGATGATCAATTTACCTTGGGAGATTTGGTGCCTATTAATACTCATTTCTAGTGTGTAATCCCTATCTCACTTTTACTCTAAAACTTGTCTTGAATCTTATTCAAAGTTACATTTGTTCATTTGCCGCACATGAAAATGATTAAGGCATTCATTCTTCTTTTGTTTTGTTTTAGATAGAGCCAAATAGCCATTCCACATGTGTTTTATCCTTTGTTTTACCCTTTTGAGCTTTTATATGTTTTCTTTTTCACCTTTTAGCCATCAAAAACAAACAAATATCTTTTCCTAACTTGATTAGGATGCTTTGAATATTAAGAGCATTTTATCTTAATATAATCGTTGGATGTGCATTTTCCTATCAATTTTGGGCCATTTGTTTATTCCTTTTAGAAATATACATAGCCAAAAAAAAGAGAAAGTTTTGTAAAAGAAAAAAATATATAGAAAAAGAAAAGAATAGAAAATCAAAGAAAAGTAAATGAATAAAAAAAAAATATATGAAAACAAAGAAGAAGAAATGGAAAAGAAAGAAAGAAGAGTCCCTTTTGGTTTCTTTGTGCATATGCTTGTTTGTAATAGGGCCTTAGAATGCACATTCATTCCATTCTATGTCATTTTTCTTTGTGCATTTGATAATTTTAAGTATATGCCTTGCTTCTTGATTTGTCCTTCTTTTTTGTTACAATTTGTTTCTCACCTTCGCTTACATTACAACCATAATAAAGACCTTATGATTTATATATTGGCATTTGATTTTGAGTGATAGAGATATAGATAATAGTTGAGCATATGGTAGTAAAATTGGATAGGTTGGAATTTGAGAGTAAACACATAACTTTAAACACTAGAAAGTATAGTGATAAACACTAATCCATGTGAGAGATTATTATTACATTTATTTTTGTTAAGTATATTGTCATGGTACTTGTTGTATTGATGCAAGCGATATAACTTGGATAGTTGTGATATTGATATGCTATGATCTTCCTTGTGCTTAGTGACCTACACATTTCTATTTGTTTCTTTTCATTAGTATTTTCTTGGAATTTTGATTTCTTTTGCCCAAGAGTGCAAAAGTTTAAGTGTGGAGGAATTGATAAATGCCATTTTTATATACTTTATTTCTTTAATTTGGATTTTTTTAATGATGAATTATGGCTTAAGGGATTTAATTGAATGAGATTTGATTTCATTGGCCATTATTACACTATAGGAATTAATTTGCAAAATTCTTGGTTTTAATGCATAAATTCTTTTAAATGATTTTTTTGGGTAAATTTTTCCTACTTATTATTTTGTTTTATTCTTTATGTAGATTTTTCTTAATTCATTTTTAGGAAATGGAAATTGTAAGAAATGGGGGATGAGGCATGGATATTTCAAGTGGAATGAATCATGTATGAGGGCCCTCTTACTATCACGTGCACAACATGGAGATATTCAAGAGAGATTGGACTTTCATGTGAGAAGGAGCATATGTACACATGCACAGGATCCATTCACTCACGACCTACAAATTGAAGGAGCAGATCCATCACACCTTTAACTGGCACATATGTGTAATATCCAGTCCCTCGAAAATGCAAGAAAACGTAAGAAAATGTAGGAAACGTAACATACAATTTCTTCGTCAACGTACAAAATTTATTGGATACAAAAGGAGTCCCCCAAATAGAGTAAATTGAGGTCCAATAAAATTAGAAGAATATTCTAGATTGCAAATAATGATGAGTCAAGGCCAGAGGTGCCCTAAAATTGTGGCTAAAATAGATGAAAATAAAAAAGATCAAAAAAAGGTCTCGAAGATTCTCCAATGTTAAGTATGAATGAGCCAAGGACTAAAATATAAAGAAAAGTTATGTGCGGGGAAAAATGTATAAATTGCCCAAAAGTTCAAGAAACCCTAGTTTCACCCTCTATTTGTGGCTTTAGGCACGAATATCAAAAAATCAAGTAGGAATCTCATAAATCTATGACCTACGGTTAGACACCGTTTAATGAGATGGGTGCGATGACGCGCATGTTGTTCGGATGGCCAGGCGAGATCCAATTAGCCCAATCAGTAGCCATGAGCAAAATAGAAAGAGGAAGTTGTAACAACCATAGAAATAGAAATAGATAAAGGGCTAAGAAACCATAAAGGAGTTTTAGAGACTAAATTGCAATAAATGAAAATTTTAGAGCACAATCATAATACAAAACGTAAAAATTACACCTAAAGACTCGGATGTCCGATTAACACTAAAATTTATGAGGATTGAGGTTAAGAGCCCCTAATCCATGTTTGAGGCTCAGTATGGCCAAAAAGTAGAGGAAATAATATTTATAAATTTTAAAAAGTCTAAAGGTATGCATTGTACCGTAAAACCTTAATTAGGCCCGAACACCAATTTTTAGACTGTTGTAAGGCCCAATAGCTGATTCTAAAGGCCCAATAAGATAAAGAAGATATAATTAGAGCTTTAGAGAAGATGAAACCCAAATATAAATATAAAATAAAAATAAAAGAAAGAAAGGATTTTGGTTTGTTTAAAGAATTAACCATGGTTAGGTTAGAAATTAACCATAGTTGAGTTAGAAATTAACCATGATTACTAACCATCAAATCACCATGACTTAAGGGCTAAGAATAAGCATCCAAGTGTGTGGCCAAGGAATTTTGGAAAGAAGATATTTAGTCATGAAATTAGAAAATCAAAAGAAAAAAATAATGGAAGGCTAAGATTTCATCTTGAAAAGGTTGATCCAAGGGTCCAAATTTGGTATGACCATTTAACTTCATTTAAGTTCATCTCCCTCACCTCCATTCCACCATTTTCACACCACACACAAGGGAGAGCGAGAGAAAAACGTGAAGAAGGAGAGCAAGGGAGAAAAGGTGGGAGAGGAAGTGAAATCAAGTGAAACTACTACCATTCTTCTCCAAATTTCTTCATCTTCTTCATCCGCCAATCATTTTCTCCAAAGGGCAGCCACATCTTCATCCTTTCTTCAAGGTGGAATGTTGCTCTAAGTGGGAAAAGAATGGATTTTAGTGTGAGAAAAGAAAAGGAAGCAAGGATTAAGCTTAAAAAGTAAGTTTTCTCTACCTTGCACTTGAAAATCACATAGTTTAAGTTAATTTTGTTAAATCCTAGCTATGGGCCACTTTTGGATGGCATATGGATTATTAGAAATGGAGTTTATATTTTGAAAATGAAGGCCTAGGAATGGAGTTTATATATTGACTACGGAGGCCATATGAGCTTATCCATTTTTGTTATGTGTTGGAACTTTGAAAAACACAAAGATTGTACTTTTTAAGAAAATGGAAATGTTAGGGAGATGCTGTCCAAATTTTCTCAAACTTTTTATGGTGTTTTCTTAATTTCCTAAAGTCATGTATACCAAATTTCAAGTCCTAAAACATAAAGGAAGAGGCTATGGAATTTTTAGAACCAAAGAAACTCACTTTTGGGCCTAAAACGGAGCTAGGTTATGTTATGACCAAAACTTGTTGTTAGGGCTGGAATTTGATAATTTCATCCATCCCAATGGATTCAAAAGGGTGTTTTTAGCTAGGAATACCTATGGCAAAGCCCCTAAAACTCTTGGAATAAAATTTCTAAATTTTGGCAAGAAGTGTACACTATTCGCCCATAGTGAATTGGAAGGGAAAGAGTTAGATTTTTCCAATTCCAATGGTCCCAATGAGTTTAAAAAGGGCTATATTACTTTAGGATTATGGACCTATATGTTGATTGTAATGAATTATTATTATGATTATAGGGTATGATAATTGTTTGGAAACTCCAATAGCAAGTGGACCGCATCCCAAGGGTTGAGGAGCAAAGTTGCTAAGGTAGTAGTTTTCCTTTCTCTTTCTTTAAGCTTGTGTGTTGGTATAATGATGAGTGTTATGTTATACTAAGTGTCATTCATGCTATAAGATGAGACATGTAGGTTGAGATATTGCTTGGCCTTGTATGAAATTCCTTGCATTACTATGTAGTATGTGACACCTTGATTGGCATTATGTTATGTACTTACATGCTAGCTTGTGAATGAGATTGGTTTACTACTACTGAGATTTCATAATCTCACCCTAAATATAACCTATGCTAGGTCTAAGTTCAAGCAAAAAAACAGGGCAAAAGGTGTGGAGGCATAAACTGAGGACCTTACTTTTATGCATCACATTTTGGTCATGTAATTAAGTATCTTGGAGTCTTATATATATGAGTTATGGTATGGTATTGTAAAGTACTTGGGTATGTAATAGAGAGCCATGTATAGACTCAACTCTGAAGTATGCTTAGAATGTAAAAATACATGTGCTTATGTAAAGGCAAATTAAAAAAAATATATATATATATATATATATATATATATATAATAATAGGTCAATGAGGGGTAAAATCATCCGATTTTTGTAAGGACATTTGTATACGAATTTATATGTATTCCACTGAGCAAGTATTTTTTTTTCTTGTAAAGGACTTAGAGAGCTTGAATTAGAGCCTTGAACCGACCTCATACAATTTTTCTATAATTAATTACTCATTTTTAAAGTTGGACAATATTTTGGGAATGACCAAATGAATAGTAAAATTGTATAAGGAAGTTCTTTTAAAAAAGAAAATTCTAATCAGTTTAGATTTCCAATGGCTTTTCTAAGTTCTATATGAGGCATTAGTAGGAGAGGCATTATATAGTGAGGTATGACAATATGCACTCATGGACACATGTAATATCCAGTTTTCCAAAAACGTGAGAAAACAAGAGAAATGTAACATTTGGTTTCTCCAAAAACATACAAAACTCACCGGATACAAAAGAAAGTCCCCAAAGAGAAGGATTAGAAGTCCAATAAAATTAGAATAATATTCTAGACTTCAAATAATGATGATCCAAGGCCAGAGGTGCCCTGAAACCAAAGTCAGAATAACCAAACAGAATTTAACGAAAATGCAACAAAACGTAATAGCATTTTCGTAATTTTGGGTACTTTTTAGAAAACTCACAAGAGAGCTTTTTAAATGGAAAAAATGAGTTGCTTGCAGTTTTCAAAGGCCTTAAAAACTATTGGAATCCCCAGAATAATTAAAATCCCTCTGATGTATGATTTAGAATGTTGGTGAACTCGAACTTTAACCCTTTTGTTTGGAAAGGTTTTAAACTTGATTTGAGTGATTCCAAAGGCTATTTAGAAGTTAGAAAACCTAAATTTTATGATGGAGAAGACGATTCTCAAAAAGGAGTTGAAATGAGAATAAAACGAAAAAGCCAAGAATGAAGGACAAAATTGGTATTTTAAAAAGCTCCTTAAGAATCCTTAGCTACATATAGGTGGCTCCCTACTTCTCCCTCACATTTGGCCAACATAAATTCTGTCCAAGATGAGGGAGAAGTTTTGCAAAAACTGATGCACAAGAGAGAACTTCAAAGGAGGAGAAAAGCCTAGGAAATGGTATGGAAAATCAAGGAATTTCTTGCTCCTTCCTTCATTGAACTTGTTCTCCTCTTTCTTTCCATGGTTTTAGTGCATGATTTAGTTCTATTTTGAACCCAAACCAGAGGGGAGGGGTTTGAATTCCAAGAGTAGGACCAAGGCAAAGGGGAAAGCTCTTGAGAAAAGCTTGAATTCAAGGTAAATCCATTAGTTTTCATGCTTCTTCTTCCTTGCTCCCTTTATGTATGGTTCGGCCACTATATGGATAGCCAAGAGGAAGTTATTTTTGAACCAAACCAAGGATGAATCCTAAGATTTAGAGTGTGGGAAACAAGAATATGCAAAGATATCTAAGAAAAAATCATTGATTTGCAAGATGTCTAACCTAGGGTTTCACTTGCACCTTGGTTTGTAGGAAGATTTCTAGCCATAATTTAAGGTGTCTAAGAGTTTGTTTGTGTCCCTAAGACATCAAAGAAGCCTCCCACATGCTTCTTCCATCAAAGAAATCAAACAAACTCTATTGGTACCAATTGGAAGTATAGCCTCAGCCTAAAGGGGTTCATGCACCTAGGGAGTGTTTTAATTTCTTCCAAGCTTAGTTTTGCATCATGTATGATACAAGAGTATGAGAAGAAGCTTTGAAAAAATTTTAGAAAGCCTAGAAAGTGTAATGGAGGTATAGGTTCCATATTGTAGCATAATGAAGTAACACCTAGTTAGGCTCCTTGAAATGAATGTGTGATGGGTCCAAGGAGTTTAAATGGAGTCAAGATACATAAATTAAAGGAGAGAATGAATTCAAGATCATGTTTTCCTAAGTTTGTTTCATTAGGTGTCTTATGGAACCATAATTGAATCTTAGAAGCAATCTAGCTTTTCAAGTGTATGTGTAGCTTTAGAAATTGTTCCAAGAGTGTAACTAGTTTCCATGAAATGTGTTTAGGCCAAAGAAATTAAGTCCCACATCCTGGTGAGTGTGTGACCAAGGGAAAGGAAGCATTTCCAAGGGTTAATATGTGCTTTTGCCACCAAAGTAGCTCTCTTTTCTTTCCCTCATGCATGAGTGGGTAATATCTTGTCCTTGAATGTGTGTGTGTATGTTTTAAGCAATGAAAGATGTTTTAGTATGTATCCATATGCCATGGTACCATGATTCTTTGTTATGCACTTGATTGATGTTTTATGAACATGTCTTGGTTTGTTTGAGGGTGGTGAAGCCAAAAGTCCCTTAGCTAAGATGAGGATGAGCTAAAAACCCTCAAGAATGGGTGAGACAAAGCTAAAAGTCTCTAAAGATTAAGGTTTAGTCAAAAGTGAGTGCAATAAATGTTCCATGAATGATTATGTGTAACACCATAATTTCTAGCTCATCTTATGCCTTTTAATAACTCAAGTTCATGAATCATGTGAGTTACCAATGAAAAAGGCAATAAAAATAATGAATATTTTCGCGTTGCATCGTATATAAAAATTTCATTCAGTGTCACGTAGACCATATGAGCACATACAACACATTCTCATATTTATTTATATGAATAGAACTCATTTGGATCATAAAATGTGGCTTACAACTCATGGAACTCGACGGGAAGCTTAAAATATGCATATTAAATTTCAGCCAGAATTTGTCCCTTTCCTGTCCAAACTTTGAAAAATCATAACTAATTCTAGAAAACTTAAAATCATGCATTCTTGCCTATTCTGGAAATCTACAGAGGTCTAATTCATAATAAAAATATGTCTAGACCATAACATCCATCACAAAGGATGTTTGATATCCAAAAAGGTCCAGAGGTCAAACTGCCCACTAATGCTGTCATAGATTTCTATAGCAAACTTTGAAAATGTCCAATTAATCCCAAAAAAATAAAATCCATGAAAATGATACCAATATAGAAATAAGTAGATGTTAGCTAGAGGGAAAAAATAACTCTAGGCCAGTTTAAGTAGCCCAAACCTTAGAATTCAATGGAATAGTAACTGAGGTCGAGTAAAACTCCTAACTAGATAGAATCTTTAAAAATTCATATCTCCCTATCTAGACCTCAAAATGAGGTGCTTTCAGTTGGCACAAGTCACTAGGAATGTCTAGTTTAGAAGCTCCCACACACTTCCCCTTTCTTCTCCCATCTTCTTAAGCACAAAATTTCTGCCCAAAATACAGAATATGATTTGCTCTCTTAGGCTCACAAGAAGGGGAAGAAAAGGAGGAGAAAAAGCAAGGAAAAGGAAAGGAATTTCATGGTTTTTCATGCTTTCTCCTTTCTAAACCTCTCCTTCTCCATTCCCCTTTCTTTCCTATGATTATAATGAAGTTTATAAATCTGTTTTAAGGGAGATATTAAGGGTAAAATTCGGATTTGAAGAAAGGAGCTCAAAGAACACAAGATTCAAGTGAGAAAAAGCAAGAAAACAAGGTCATTTCTCTTCCTATGGTTGTCATCTTTGGTTCCCTCCTCCTCCATTTCGCCTCACTTGAGAAAACCCTAGGAGGAGATGATTTTTAGGCAGAATCAAGCATGAATCTAAGGAAAAAGGGTGTGGAGATTAAGAATATGCAAAGAAAACAACAAAATAACCATTAGATTTCAAGATGCAAGTTTTAGGGTTTCAATTGCACCTTGTAAAATATGATTTTGTATGATGATTCCTAGGCCTAAATAAGAGTTTAAATGAGCTCCTAAGGTCCCTAAGAGGTTCCCCATATTCTTCTTCCCTTAAGAAAACAAAGAAAGCTCCATGGAACCCAATATACTTCATTGTCTCGGCCAAGAAGGGTTCTCATAGCTCGGGAGAGTTTTAAATTTTTCTAAGGCCATTCTTGAGTCACAATTGATGAAAAAAAATGAAAGGAGGCCTTGAAAAAAATTTAGAACTCATGGAAAGTGATTTGGTGTCTTAGGTTCCATAATATGACCTAAAGAAGCAACATGGTGCTAGGCCTTTTGTTTTAATAATGTGATGACTCCAAGAGGCTTAAAAGGTATCAAGAATCATATTTGAAAAGAAAGAATGAGGCCTAGAAATCATTTGAGAGGTGTTGCTTCATTAGGTGCCAATATGGACCATAATGGAGGTTGTAGAGTAATCTAGGGTTTAAGCAAGTTGCATGGCCCTAGGAATCATTTCAAAAACCTAATTGGCTCCCATAATTTGTGTCTAGGCCAAGAGAAACTATCTCTACCAAATTGTGGGTGTGTGGCCAAAAGAGGAGGCTTGAAAGCTAAGAAAAAAGTGTGTGCTTGTATACAATGTAGCTCTCTCCACCTTCTCTCATGCATGGATGTGTATTTAGCTTATTTTAGAATGCGTGTATGTGTATTTTCAAGCTTTGAAAAGTATGCTAGTATGCCTTTATATGCCATGATCCTTGATGCCATGTTATGTTTTCAAATGATTACATGATGTTTGTGTGAGTTTACTTGAGTGTGGAGAGGCCAAGAACTCTTCCCTTTGGTAAGGATGAGCCAAGAACCCTTGAGTTTGGTTGAGACAAAGTAAAGAGTCTCCCAAAAGCAAAGTGGGCTCCCAAGAGTATGATTGAGCCCAAAGTGCTGAAAGAATGTGTGAAGCAAGTCTAAAACCATGAGGAGAAGTGTGAGGCCAATCCAAATATTTGGTAGACTCTTGAATGTCTTGTGTGAGTGATTTACATGCTAAGGTTGCTTTTAAAATGTCCATGACTTTTGTTTTCTCCATGCATGCATTTGAAAAGCTTGCTTTGTACATATTATGTATAATTGAATGGGAGATGAGCTATTGGAATTCTTTGAATCTCATCCCCTCCTCTCCAATGATATAATATGCTAGGTGAACTAAATAGATATGCTAATGGGAGCCAACAACACTAAAGGAAGGAGATTAACAAACTTATGCCTTGGTTTTAGCCATTTTGGAACCATACTTATGTATCTTAATGGCTATGATGTTGTAAATATATTATGGACCTTGAGACATGTCTAAATATACTAATATGTAATGTTTATCACCATGAATATGATGTATGAGCTTTAGAATACAATTTGAATTTTGAAAGTCCGATTATGCATTATGGAAGTTTGATGGAAATATGCATAAGTTTGGGTTGAATGGCCAAAATGAGATGCATGAGGTTTGGGACCATTTGGGCAGCTCACACAAGTCTCAAATAAGCTTTTAAACTTGCCCAAAAGGTGCCAAGACCAAGAGAAATCCATTTGGCAACTTTGGTACCGAATATGGAGCCAAAATTGACCATAATGGATCTCTAGTCACTTTTTGGCCAAATGAGTTAGTCTTGTTCTGAAATTTGGCATGTAATTAGGCCTCATTGAGGGATTTTTGGGAAGTGAAAGAACATAATTTTTGGAGGTCTAGAAAATATTTGATGAATTTTCAAAGTTGGGATTTTTTTATGGATTCTGGTATGTGCACTGTTTATACTGGCAGTTTTGTGTTTTATGTCACTTGATGGCAAAATGGTGTCCAATGCTTATGAAAATTTATATGTATAAACTAGAGGTCATAATATTTCTGTGGCCACCAAGATCACCTCATTTAGAGGTCTAAGGAAAGAGTTATGCATTTTTGAAGTTGACTGTCAATAGTAGTGGCGCCCCAGGAGTTTAGTTAAGGTTCCATAGGTTTCCAATGGCTAAATGTATCTGTTTCATTCTATAATTATTTTTAACATCAAGTTAACATTTTTAGGTTTCTAGAATGACAAAATTTGTGTGATTTTGATTTTTATAGAATTAGTTATAAATTTCAGAATTTTGTATCAGTAAACTAAATAGCAGACCAGGCAGCCAGCGACCTCTGTAGCTTCTTGGATGTATAAAGTCCTGTGTGATGAATCTGGACGTATTTTTAGTGTGAATTATACATCCTAATATTTCCATAATGACCAAGATTGCATAATTTAGAATTTTTAAGATTTAGTTATGATTTTCCAAATTTGGGTCAGAAAATGGAGCAAATCTGGCCGAAAATATGCTTGCTTATTTTGAGCTCCATTTCGGTTTCCATGAATTGTAGGAATGTTTTTATGATGTAAATGAGTTATAATGATGGAATAAAATATTGGAATGCATAACATGAGCTCACACGATCCACGTGACACCGATTGCAAATTTTTAAGTATAGTGCAATGCAAATAAACCCATTATTTTCATTCCCCTTTTTATATGCTCTTATGGAAATAATGAGGTGAAGCTTATAAATGTCATGAAAGGAGCTAAAAGTTATGGTGTTACACAAACACCCTTCCTTGTGTAGGTGGTTTAACAGATGAGGCCGGCTCATTCGACACCGTGCAAGTCTGTGCATAGTATCCAGGCTTCCCACAATTATAGCATACCGGGCATGGTCCATTTCCATGGCTCTTCCCACATTTACCATAAACTGATGGGACACTAGCCACGCTCTTTGGAGGTCCCATACTTCTTCTTTAAGGAACATTTCTTGGGGATGGTCTCTTACCCTAAAAGCCACTACCACTGCTGGCTCTTTTCTTACTTCTACCCCTAAAGGGCTCAATGCCCCTGTCACGCTTACCTTCCATGTTCTTCTTCCATTTGGCCTCACTTTCAATCACGGCCCTCTCCATTACTCTACACTTTTCTACCAATTCAATAAACTTGCAAATTTGTAAGGATACTATCTTGTCCTTTAACTCTGATTTTAAGCCTCTTTCAAACTTCTCGGCCTTCCATGGCTCATCAGCATATCGTCTCAAGTAAAAGAAAAGGTGGGATGATTGGATGAATTTAACTGTGTATTGATCCACATTCATGTCTCCTTGTTCAAGGAAGTTAAACTTAACTTCCTTGTTAGCCCTCATTGAAGGTGGGAAATACTTGTCCTCAAAGGCAGTTTGGAAACTTTTTCAAGTCAAGGGTATCCCCCTTGAAGTTAAGAACCTAGAGGTACTCTGTAACATCTTATATTTCTAACTTATTCCATCACATTTCCATGCTTTACATCATACATTACATGAAGGAGCAAGAAAAAGGGGATTAAAATAATGAATTTTTTAGCATTGCGTCACGTATAAAAATTTCATTCGGTGTGATGTGGATCATACAAAACTCATACATCACATTTTCATATTTAATTACATGAATAAAACTCATTTTCATCATCAAAAGTGGCCTATATCTTGTGGAAACCGAAGGGAAGCATAAAAATACATATATATATATATATATTTTTTTTTTTTTTCAGCCAAATTTTCCTCATTTCTATCACAAACTTTGGAAAATCATAACTAATTCTAGAAAAATTGAAATTATGAAATCTTGGCCATTTTGGAAAGCTACACATGTCTAATTTATGTTAAAAATATTTCTAGACCATAAAACACAAAAAAAGGATGTTTAACATTTGAAATGTTCCAGAGGTCTGGCTATTCACTGGTACTGTCACAAAATTTTGCAATAAACTTCAAAAATATCCAATTAATTTCAAAAAAATCCAATCCATGCAAATGATACCAATATAGAAACATATGGATGTTAAATAGAGGAAAAAAATAACTCCAAACTAGATCAGGCACGCTCAGACCTTGAAATCTAATCAAACAGTACCTGAGATTAGTTGGCGCGCTAGTGCTGGATAGATTCTTTGAAAATTCATTTCTCCCTTTATAGATCTCGAAATGAGGTGTTTCTAATTGACACAAGTCATTGGGAATGTTTAGTTTCTCCATATACAATTTCATGGCAATTGCACATCATTTGAGCCTTGTGTGATAGATTTTATTTTCAGACTTGAGTGAACAGGGACATGACCAAAACTAAAATTTTTGCCAACTTTGAAAATTAATCAAATATTCTCTAGACCTTTGAAAATTCTATTCTTTAGCTTCCCAAAAAGCTATTAACAAGCTCTAATTTCATGCCAAATCTTAGATAAAAAAGAGCTCATTTGGACAAAAAGTGATATATGATTCTATTATGGTCACTTTTGGCTTTATATAGGATACCAAAATATCCAAATGACTTTCCTTAGGATTTGGCACCTATTGGACAAGTCTAAAAGCATAATTAAGACTTGTATGAGCTGCTCAAAGGGTCTTAAACCTCGTGCATCTCATTTTGGCTATTTCACATCCATTTATACACATACTTCTATAATGAAAGCTTGCCAATACATAACCAAAATGTGCATATTCATACATACAACTTCAACTCTCATTCAAACATGATACACCCCTTCAAATTTTCTTGTGGCCAAGGATTTTTCATTACTAGTTCTTAATAAGGGCTCTATTGCTATAAAATACTCGCTAGTTCTTTCTCATAAGGGAAAAAAATTTCTGACTCTGGAGGCCTATTCTAGGAGAGCTTACTAATTATGTCAGGTTAATGTTAACCCGTTTACAGGATTAACGTTATTTTTAGTGGACTCATTTACACATTTCGGGAGGTAACTTATTTCATATCACGTCTCCCGTATTCTCTCTGAATGGCTTCTTATAACATCTCATCATCTTTTCGATCATTATAGCCATCGGAGGCTTTTGTCTGTCTACTGTTTTGAAGTATACTGTCCACTATTCATCTCTACGTTGTTTCTTACTAGCTCATCCCATGATTACAATTCACATCTCTTTCTGTCACAGGCCTTATATCGCAACTGCTTATTGGGATTACAGCTCCTTTGAGGAGTTTCTGCTTTTAATGATCCCATTTTCTGTGTTTATTACTATATCTGTCTCTGTAGGCCGGGACTTTTTCTCACTTTCTTTGCTCACTTACAGTGACATTTTATAGTCCCTCATTTCAACACTGGTAGGCCTAACATACGTGACTCATACTGGCATCGAAGAGCTACTACCACTGACTATTGCTGGGTTCTGATGGGATGCTAGCTATTCTCATAGTTTTGCTCATTGGAGGCATGCTGTACCACTTATCTCATATAAAAACTACACCTAACCCCTTTTTGAGTACATAAGCTAGCATGCGAGGATCTCTCTATTCCTCAGTTAGGGCTATTGTCTGCTAGGTAGTGGTTCATCTGGCTTTAACTCTGGAAAGCTAATTTCTTGCTTTCCTCATCCCATACACTATGCTCATTTCTAAAGAGAGCTAGTCAGTGGTCTAACTATCTGAGTAAAGCCTTCATATCTCTGTAGCAATGGTCTACCAGACTCAGGAGGTCTGTAGTCTCTGAGATAAAGGCTAGCTAAAACTGTACTGGTCTTTGAGACTAACTGCTCTGTATAACTATCTCAGGCCGTCATCTCACCAAAGAACTATCAAGCTGTGGCTAGGGCTCTCTATAACTTTGTGGGATCTACTGTGATCTCTAAGTCTATGTGACCTCTTAGAGCCCTATTAGGGTCTACTGCAACCCACTGTGCTATGCTGGGATCTACTATGATCCATCTCTAGGAGACATCAAAGTCTAAGATCACTGTATCTGACAGTGAAATACATGCTGACTAAGTTCAGTAACCATTGCTCATAATAACTGAGGCTAAACTCAAAGGTACATCATGCTCTTCGTGCAAAGTAGGTTTTGCATCATCTAACTCTCTAAGATCCCGTCATACTGATACTAGGGAGCATCTTAATTTTCACTCATTTCTTTTCATAGGATCCTCAGAATCCCACTTTAGCTCTTTTTGCTTGGGCTTTCTTTTCTTACTCTTTTGACTTACTTACTTACATGTACTTATTTTAGCCCTCCTCTCAAATCCTACAGTTTCTAATTATGCCCACGCTCTGCTTTTAAGTGCTTTGGCACTAGGGCTTCACACACACTGAGTGTAGTAAATATCTCTAGCAGGAGAAAGGCTATACACTGGTCCCTATTCATTTCATTTATATACTATAAGGGACTCAGGCTATGCCTACTGAATCTGAACATTTTTTGCTAGGGATTCCTCTCTACATGCTTTTCTCATCATTCTAATATTACTAGAATCCCTTTACTTCTCTTTTCTAACTCATTTCGTTCTTTAACTAACTAGGATACCTTTCGATTATTGGGATACTTTAGTGATTGATGTCGTCGTTTGCTACACACGCAAGTCACATTATTATTAGGTTAATCAGGCCTAATATCATGTGACCATTATTGCAAGCAAACCATAACATCAAACACTAATACACAGGTGCCTCATGACTGAGCTCAAAGCCACTATCGCCTATATATTATAAGTTTCCCAATAATCTAAGGTATTCCTCTCTTGCTTTTCTCTATCTGCCCTATTCTCGTAGAGTGCTCGGGAAAAATAGGGTTTGTCCTCTATTTCATCCTGAGATCTCTCTGTATTGCCCGACCATTTTTACTTCGGGTAGTATAGTGCTAGAAGGGCATCTATGCCAAGGACAAGTGTGCTTTCTTAAGTACTCAAGCACATTAACTGAATATCTATTCTCAATCTAATAAGTTCTCGGCTTGAACACTATCATATCTTTTCTTTCTACTTTTTTATCCTCTTACTTAGGTAAAATGATGTTTTACTATTATCTATTTCTATTACCAGTTCAGGTTTTCTTACGCTCAAGAGCACCTACATTTTCCCAGGGTTCCTCCACTCATTCACTCTCTGTAACATCAAGGGGTCGATTTTTTGCTCATACTTTTACTCTGCTTTTAACTAGACCATCCTTCGATAGGCAAAATTTTATTTCTATAGCGCTCTTAGCTTACATTCTTTCTCTACATAAAATGAGGCTCGCCTTCTTAGGCAGTCTCTACCCCCCTCGAGCTTCCCTAAGGGTACTAAGGCACTCACTGACTATCTCAGCTTATTTCTACGTTCGGATCAGAGTTGGGCTTTCTTTCTATTCAACCTTTTTAATTTCATCCCCAGGAGCATAGTATATTATTTCTAGGGTTTTGATAACCCAATTCAGGACACATGCTCTCAAAGTCCAGACTCTATCTTACTGAAAACTTACGCTCTACTGGGTGCTCTAATCACTCACATACCTTAATCCTATATCATTCTTATATCAAGGAGCTTGTCTAACTAACTATTGGACCCCTATTTGTTTAACTCTTTGACTTAGTTTACTCATCTAATCATAACTAAAGTGAGGGCATCTTTTCTATAGCTAGTTTCTCAGCTCTTCCTCGCTTCCTTTATTACAATACTTTATGACTCAGGGGGGTCTATCTAGGAGAATTTGCTAACCATTACTGGGTGGTTTCCCTAACTTAGAATGTCTCATCTTTTGTTTCTCGATCTAGGGAGAACTTTCATTGAGTCTTTCATTTACATATCTCACCTGGAACGATGCTACTGGTCACCTCCTCTAGGCGTTAGCTTATGCTCATCCTAGGCTAGCCATCTTGTAATATCTGATTTTCTAAAAACAAAAGAAAACATGAGAAACGTAATGTATGGTTTCTCCATAAACAAATGAAATTCACCAAATACAAAAGGAAGTCCCTCGAAATGAGATAGTTAAGGTCCCAAAAAAATTGGGAAGCATTCTAGACTCCTAAAAATGAGAATCCCAAGCTCAGACAAAAAGAAAAATGAAGCTAGAATGAAGAAATAATTTCTTACGAAAAGCTTACGAAACATAATGGCATTTTTGTAATTTTGAAAAAATTTTGGAATTCATATTGGAGGACCTTTTAAATGAACGTTTTAAGTTCTCCAGGGTTGTCAGAGGCCTTGAAAACCATGGGAAGCCCTGGGACAGTTAAATCCCCTCCGGTGGACGTTTTCTAACATCGGTGTGCCCGAACTTTGAAGGGTTTGTTTGGGAAGGTTTTAGCTTCGATTTGAGTGATTCCAAAGGCATTTTATTTAATTGGGAACCTAAATTTTATAATGGAAAAGACAGTTCTAAAAAAGGAGCTCAAATGAAGGAGAAAAGAAAATGCAAAATATGAAGGGCAAAATTAGAATTTTTGAAAATGTCACTTTCCTACACCTATATATAGGTGGTGCCTCACACTTGCCCTCATTTAGCATCAGATTTCTCAGCCCCAAACCAAAAGCAAAACCCTAAGAGAGAGGAGCACAAGAGAGGAAGAAGAAGGAGGAAGAAATCCAAGCTTAAGGTATGTTTTCATGGTGATTTTTCATGCTTTTCTCCATCCACACCACCTCTCCTTCATTCTCCTTGATTTCCTTTGATTAAAATGAAGCTTATGAATCTGATTCAAGGGAAAAATTCAAGGGAAATTTCGGATTTCAAGAGAGGAGCTTGGAAAAAGCAAGATTCAAGCCAAACTATGCAAGGAAACAAGGTAAAATTGCATCCTATGGTTGATATCTTCCATCACCCTTCTTCTCCATTTTGCCTAACCCTAGGAGCCATAGGAGGATCTGATTTTTAAGCCCAATCAAGCATGAATCTTAGGTATTTGATGGAGAAGAACAAGAATATGCAAAGAAAACAACAAATTAACCATTAGAATTCAAGATACAAAACTTAAGGTTTCAAGTGCACCTTCCAAAATCTGAGTTTGTATGATAATTCCTAAGTTTAATTAAAAGTTTAAATGAGTTCTTGAGACACCTAAGCTGCTCCCTACAAGCTTCTTCCTTCAAGAAAACAAAGAAAACTCCAAGAAACCCTAACCTAGGCATAGTCTAGCCAAAGCATGTTCATGTAGCTAGGGAGAGTTTTAAATTTTTCTAAGGCCATTCTTGAGTCATATTTGATGAATGAAAATGAAGGGAGGCCTTGGAAAAAATTTAGAACTCATAGAAAGTGATTTGGTGTCTTAGGTTCTATATTATGACCTAAAGAAGCAACATGATGTTAGGCTCTTTGTTTTAATTGTGTGATGACTCCAAGAGGCTTAAAAGGAGTTAAGAATCATATTTGAAAGGAGAGAATAGAGCCTAGATATTATCTTCATTAGGTGCATTTATGGACCATAATGGGACTTATAGAACAATCTAGCATCTAAGCAAGTTCTATGGCCTTAGAGATTGTTTCATGAACCTAATTGGCTTTCATAAATTGTATCTAGGCCAAGAGAAACCATCTCCACAAAGTGTGTGTGTGTGGCCGAAAAGAGGAGCTTGGATTCAAAGGAAAAAGTGTGTGATTGTGTGTAAGGTAACTCTCTCCACCTTCTCTCATGCATGGATGTGTGTTTAACTTGTCTTAGAATGTGTGTATGTGTATTTTTAAGCCATGTAAAGTATGCTAGCATGACTTTATATGCCATGATTCTTGATGCCATATTATGTTTTCAAATGAGTACATGATGTTTGTTTGAGTTTGCTTGAGTGTGGAGAGGCCAAGAACTCTTAACCATGGTGAGAATGAGCCAAGAACCCTTAGAATTAGTTGAAACAAAGTAAAGAGTCTCCTAAAAGTAAAGTGGACTCCCAAGAGTATGGTTGAGTCCAAAGCTCTTAAAGAATGGGTGAGGCAAGTCCAAAATCATGAGGAAAAGTGTGGGGCCAATCCAGACACTTGGTGAGCTCTTGAATATTTTGTATGACTTGTTCACATGCCAAGCTTGCTTCTTGAATGTTCATAGCTTCCATGATATCCATGCATGCATTATTAAGGCTTGCTTTGCATATATTATGTATGATCGAATAGGATATGAGCTCTTGGGATTCTTTGAATCTCATCCCCTCCTCTCCAATGATCTAATATGTTAGGTGGACCAAGTGAATATGGTAATCGGAGCCAACAACATTGAAGAAGAGAGATTGACATCCACATGTCTAGCCTTTACCCTTTTGAACCATAATAATATTCAATGATGTAAATGGCATATGACCCTTGAGACACATGTAATTATGATATTATGTAATGTATAAATGTATGGATATGATGTATGAACTCTAGAATAGAATTTGGGTATGTAATGCCAAGGTATGCAATTTAGAAGTTTGATGTATATGTGAATATGTGTGGATGAAAAGGCCAAAATGAGATGCATGAATTTTAGGACCATTTGGGTAGCTCACATAAATCCTAAATGTTCTTTTAGACTTGCCCAAAAGGTGCCAAGACCAAAGGAAATCCATTTGGCAACTTTGGTACCCTATATGGAGCCAAAAATGACCATAATGGAACCTTATGTCACTTTTTGGCCAAATGAGCTCTTCTTGATCCAAGATTTGGTAAAAATTAGAGCTTGTTGAGAGCTTTTTTAGAAGCTAAAGATCATGATTTTTAGAGGTCTACAAAATATTTGATGATTTTTCAAAGTTGGCCATTTTTCTGGTTTTGGTTTGCTACACTATTTATTTGGTCTGAAAATGAATTCTATCACACAGAGCACAAATGATGTCCAATTGCCATGAAATTTTATACAAAGAAACTAGACATCCACAGTGACTCATGCCAACTAGAATTACCTCATTTGGATGTCTAGATAAGGATATATGGTTTTTGAATATTCTATCCAATATCAGGAATTTTGCCTAACCTGAGTTACTATTCTATTAAATTCTGAGGTTTAGGCTTAATGAACTGGTCTAGAGATATTTTTTTCTCTAACTAACATCCACATCTTTCCAGATTGGTATCATTTACATGGATTGGATTTTTTTGGAATTAATTGGATATTTTCAAATTTTTTTGTAGAATTCTGGGATAGCTCCAAAATGTAGTATGACCTCTGGACCATTTTAGATGTCAAACATTCTTTGTGATGGATGTTATGGTCTGTGCATATTTTTCATGTAAAGTAGACATCCATAGCTTTCCAAAATGGCTAAGATTGTATGATTTTAATTTTTCTATAATTAGTTATGATTTTTCCAACATTTAGTAAAAAACGATGCCAAATCTGTCTGAAATTACACTTGGTATTTTGAGCTTCATTTCGGTTTCCATGAGATGTGGGCATAATTTTATGACACAAATGAGTTGTATTGATGTAATTAAATATAAGAACTCCTAGTATGAGCTCACATGGTCCACATGACTCAGATTGCAATTTTTAAATATGGTGCAACGCAAAGAAACCCATTATTTTCATTCCCTTTTTGATATGCTCTCATAAAATTGATGATGTGAAGCTTATAAATGTCATGAAATGAGCTTGAATTTATGGTGTTACACATCTCATAGGACCTGTAGCTTACTAACTATTCTCATTCTTTTCTAAGTCTTTGTTACTGGGCTACTCATACTTACTTGTAGGCGTTACCTATAAGGTACACCTTTCTAGGCCACTCACTATGTACCTCATTACTGGTAGTCTTATCTTACGTTATTTCAAGGTTGCACTAACATTCTATCATTCAATGTCTCACTGGGTAGCACTCTAGGTTGGAGTCAATGCCTCAAAGGCGAGTCTCAACAATCTTATCATCCCTATCTCTAACTTTCTCTATACTGTGCTCTTTTCTCAATCTCATTTACTAGGCCCACGGATTTCTTACTAACTTTCTGTGATTGTTCATTACTCCTTTTCTCTACTTATACTAGGGGTTCCTGCTCTGTGTGGATTGACTGATCCCTTATCAATTCATTCCTCAAGTTAACCTGAATATGACCAACAAGGCATTCATGGTGTCATTCGCCATGGCTAATCAGCCTCGGGTTCACCCTAGTTTTCTAGTTTGAGTATTGGCCATGATGAGGAACTCTCTGGATTGCCTCTCTACTTTTTGAAATAATTGGTCACGGCTAATAGCCTCTGATTGGCTTTCTTTTTTAGGGATTGGATTTTCACCTTTAGACTACCAACCCGAGCCTCATTGCCTCTATATCTAGCCCATCATTAAGCTAGAGAGTTCTGCCTCTTACTTCATTCATACATGACTGCCTGTTATCTTAGGGCTGTCGAGCTCTAGGGTGTAGTTTGTAACTTAACCTTTAGCCTGAGGGAATTAGCCTTTTAGGCTCTAAAATTCATCTAGACATTTGAGTGTTACGGCTAGGGGGTAATTCTTTTTCTCACTTCCCCTCTAAACTAGTCCTGTGCAGTCACAATCTCATCCCATGATGCACTGCATCACTACTTGTCTCTACATTACAAGAGATAGTTAGGAATGGCCTGAGTTTGACTACTAGGGAGAATTAGGCCTCACATACTTTCTCTAGCAAGCCTTTTCACATCAACAAGATCATTTCTCATCATTTATATCTAGGGCTTGCTATTGATCTCGGCGAGCTATCACATCATATCAAGCTCTAATCGTTAGATCTCTTAACTTTGCTTAAGCTTAACTCTACTTAAGCTACTCTAGAGGCCACTCTTTCTTGGTGTCCATTAACTACTCCAATACCATTCTACAACTTACTTATCATGAATAAAGCCACAAACTACTTTCACACACCCACAATGTCTTATATAAAACTTTACCTATCCTTTCAAGCCTTTATATAGCCCTATTACTACATTCCCAAGCTAAATCTAATCTGAGAGAGCCTGAAACTTTGCTTTGATACCAATTAATGTAACACCATATATTTCTAGCTCATATCACAACATTCACATGCTTCACATTCATAATTTCCATGAAAGAGCAAGAAAAAGGAGTTAAAATAATACAATTTCTTGCATTGTGTTATGTATAAAAATTTTCATTAGTGTCACATGGACCATGTGAGTTCATACTATACATTCTCATATTTAATTACATGGATACAACTCATTTGCATCATGAAATGTGGCCCACATCTTAAGAATCATAAAGGGGAGCTCAAAATATACATATTAAAATTCTGCCAGAATTGGCCCTTTTTCTGACCAAATTTTGGAAAATCATAATTAAATCTAGAAACATTGAAAGCATGTGTTCTTGGTTATTTTGGAAAGATACGGATGTCTACTTCACATTAAAAATATTTTCAGACCATAACATATATCATAGAGGGCGTTTGAAATTTGAAAAGTTCCAGAGGTCAAACTGCCTCCTGATGCTATCACAGATTTCTGCAGCAAATTTGAAAATGTCCAATTAATTCCAAAAAACTCCAATCCATGCAAATGATACAATCTAGAAATATGTGGATGTTAGCTAGAGGAAAAAAATATTTCCAGACTAGCTTAGGCAAAGCAAACCTCAGAATTCAATAGAACAGTAACTCAGGTCGGATAAAACTCTTGATACTGGATAGAATGTTTAAAACTTCATATCTTCCTCTCTAGACCTCCAAATGAGGTGCTTCTAGTTGTCATGAGTCACTATGAATATCTAGTTTCTCTGTGTGAATTTTCATAGCAATTGGACATCATTTGAGCCCTGTGTGACAGATTTCATTTTTGGACCAAATGAATAGTGCAACAAACCAAAATTAGAAAAATTGCCAACTTTGAAAATTCATCAAATATTTTGTAGACCTCCAAAAATTATGTTCTTTAACTTCCCAAAAATCTCTCAACAAGTTCTAATTGCATGTAAAATCTCAAAGCAATAAAAGCTCATTTGGCCAAAAAGTGACATAGGGTTCCATTATGGTTATTTTTAGCTCCACATGGAGTATCAAAGTTGCCAAATGGTTTTGCCTTAGTCTTGGCACCTTTTGGGCAAGTCTAAAAGCATATTTAGGACTTGTGTGAGCTACCCAAATGGTCCCAAACCCCATGCATCTCATTTTGGCCTTTTCATCCACACAAATACACATTACATCAAACTTTCCAAAATGCATATCTTGGCATTACATACTTAAATGATGTTCTAGGGTTCATACATCATGTTCATTCATTTATACATCACACATGATCATAATTATACATGTCTAAAAGGTCATAGGCCATATACATCATTGGATAACAATATTTGACACAAATATGACCTTAAAGTGACAAAACTCAAACACTTTGTTGTCAAACTCTTTCCTTTAAGGTGGTTTGTAACACCATAAATTCTAACTCATTTCATGATATTCATAAGCTTCACATCATCAATTCCATGAGGGCATATAAAAAAGGGAATAAAAATAATGAGTTTCTTTGCGTTACGTCGTGTATAAAAATTTTTATTCAATGTCACATGGATCGTGTGAGCTCATACTATACATTCTCATATTTAATTACATTAATACGACTCATTTACATGATAAATTAATGCCACAACTCATGGAAATCAAAGGAGAGGTCAAATTACTTAAGTGCAATTTCGGCCAGATTTGCCCCTTTTTCTGACCAAACTTTGGAAAATCATAACTAATTCTAGAAAAATCGATATCATACAATCTTGCCTGTTCTGGGAAGCTAGAGATGTCTACTTCACACTAAAAATATGCATAGACCATAACATCCATAAAAAAGGGTGTTTGACATCTAAAAAGGTCTAGAGGTCAAATTGCCTCCTGATGCTATCATAGATTCTGTAGCAAACTTTAAAAATATCCAATTAATTCCACAAAAATCTAATCTATGCAAATGATACCAATCTGGAAATCTGTGGATGTTAGCTAAAGGGAAAAATATTTCCAAACTAGCTCAGGTAAACCAAACCACAGAATTCAATGGAATAGTAACTTAAGTTAGGTAAGGGTCCTGATTCTAGACAGAATGTTCAAAAATTCATCTCCCTCTCTAGACCTTCAAATGAGGTGCTTCTAGTGGCACGAGTCACTGTGGATGTCTAGTTTTGCTGTATAAAATTTCATAGCAATTGGACATCATTTTAGCCCTGTATGACAGAATTTATTTTCGGACCAAATGAATAGTGCAGTAGACCAAAATCAGAAAAAATGCCAACTTTAAAAAATTATCAAATATTCTGTAGACCTTCAAAAATTATGATCTTTAGCTTCCTAAAAGGCTCTCAACAAGCTCTAAATGTCTGCCAAATTTCAGATTAAGAAGAGCTCATTTGGCTAAAAAGTGACATAAGGTTCCATTATGGTCAATTTTGGCTCCATATAGCGTACCAAAATTACCAAATGGCTTTCCTTTAATTTTGGCACCTTTTGGGCAAGTCTAAAAGCATATTTAGGACTTGTGTGAACTGTGCAAATTGTCCCAAATCTCATGCATTTCATTTTGGCCTTTTCATCCACACTTATACACATTTACATCAAACTTCTAAATTGCATACCTTGGCATTACATACCCAAATTCTATTCTAAAGTTCATACATCATATCCATACATTTATACATCACATAATATCATGATTACACATGTCTAAGGGGTCATAGACCATATACATCAAAGGATTACATCATATGACACAATTATGGTCTTAAAGTGACAAAACTTAAGCATTTGGTTGTCAATCCCCTTTTTTCAATGTTGTTGGCTCCCATTACCATATCCACTTGGCCCACCTAGCATATTAAATCATTGGAGAGGAGGGGATGAGATTCAAAGAATCTCAATAGCTCATTTCCCATTCAATCAAACATAATATATGCAAAGCAAGCCTTAAAAATGCATGCATGGATATCATGGTAGTCATGAACATTCAAGAAGCAAGCTTGGCATGTAAACAAGTCATACAAATCATCCAAGAGCTCACCAAGTGTTTGGATTGGCCTTACACTTTTTCCTCATGGATTTTGGACTTGCCTCACCCATTCTTTAGAAACTTTGGACTCAACCATACTTTTGGGAGCCCACTTTACTTTTAGGAGACTCCTTGCTTTGTCTCAACCAATACTATGGATTCTTGGCTCATCTTCACCATGGTCAAGAGTTCTTGGCTTCTCTACACTCAAGCAAACTCAAAAAAACATCATACATTCATTTGAAAACATAATATGTTATTATGAAATCATGCTAGCATACTTTTCATGGCTTGCAAATACATATACACACATTCTAAGACAAGCTAAACACACATCCATGCATGAGAGAAGGTAGAGAGAGCTACCTTGCACATAATCACACACTTTTTCCTTGGAATTCAAGCCTCCTCTTTCGATCACACATGCACAAACTTGTGGAGATGGTTGCTCTTGGCCTAGATACAATTTATAGGAGCCAATTAGGTTCATGAAATAATCTCTAAGGCCATACAACTTGCTTAGATACTAGATTACTCTATAAGTTCCATTATGGTCCATAAATGCACCTAATGAAGCAACACCCCTCAAATAACTTCTAGGTTCCATTCTTTCATTTCAAATATGATTTTTGACTCCTTTTAAGCCTCTTGGAGTCATCACACAATTAAAATAAAGAAGAGCTTAACATCATGTTGCTTCTTTTAGTCATAATATGGAACCTAAGGCACGAAATCACTTTTTATGAGTTCTAAATTTTTTCTAAGGCCTCCCCTCATTTTCATTCATCAAATATGACTCAAGAATGGCCTTCAAAAAATTTAAAACTCTCCCTAGTTATAAGAACATGGTTTGGCCGAGACTATGCATGGTTTAGGGCTTCTTGGAGTTTTCTTTATTTCCTTGAAGGAAGAATCTTGTGGGGAGCATCTTAGGGGTCTCAAGAACTCATTTAAACTCTTAATTAAACCTAGGAATTATCATACAAACTCAGATTTTGGAAGGTGCACTTGAAACCCTAAGTTTTGTATCTTGAATTCTAATGGTTATTTTGTTGTTTTCTTTGCATACTCTTGTTCTTCTTTATCAAATACCTAAGATTCATGCTTGGTTGGGCTTGAAAATCAGATCCTCCTATAGCTCCTACGGTTAGGTGAAATGGAGAAGAAGGGTGATGGTAGATATCAACCATAGGATGAAATTTTACCTAGTTTCCTTACTTAGTTTGGCTTGAATCTTGCTTTCTCCAAGCTCTCTCTTCAAATAAGAAATTTCCCTTAAATTTCTCCCTTGAATTAGATTTATAAGCTTCATTTTAATCAAAGTAAATCAAGGAGAGGTGGTGTGGATGGAGAAAAGCAAGAAAAAAAACTATAAAAACATACCTTTAGCTTGGAATTTCTTCTCCTTCTTTTCTTGTCTTGGTGTTCCCAAAACCCTAGCTCTCTCTACTGAAATTATGCAAAAATTTTTTATTCCAAATGGGGGAGAAAGTGGGGCGCCACCTATATATAAGAGTAAGAAAGTGACTTTTTCAAAAATTTCAATTTTGCTCTTCATACTTTGCATTTTCGTTTCTCCTTCATTTTAGCTCCTTTTTTAGAACCTTCTTTTCTATTATAAAATTTAGGTTCCCAATTATATAAAATGTCTTTGGAATCACTCAAATCGGAGCTAAAACCTTCCTGAATGAACCCGTCAAAGTTTGGATACACTGAAGTTGGAAAACATCCACCGAAGTGGATTTAACTGTCCCGGAGCTTCCCATGGTTTTTCAGGGCCTCTGAGAATCCCAAAGAACTCAAAACTTTCATTTAAAAAGTCGTCCTGTGTGAATTCCAAAAATTGCTCAAAATTACGAAAATACCATTATATTTCATAGGTTTTCCATTAAAATTTGTTTCTTCATTATAACTCTATTTTTCCTTCCGTTTGAGGCTAACATTCTTATTTTTAGGAGTTTAGAATGTTGCTCAAATTTTTTGGGACTTTAACTAGTTCATTTAAGGGGACTTGCTTTGAAAACGTGCCCATTTCCGTCATTTAACAAAAATTGGGCATTATATGGTTGGCTTCCATTACCTTGTCCACTTGGTCCACCTAGCATGTGAGATCATTGGAGAGAAGGGAATGAGATTCAAAGAATCCCAATAACTCATCTCCCACTCAATCATACATAATATATGCAAAGCAAGCCTTAAAAATGCATGCATGGATATCATGGAAGTCATGAACATACAAAAAGCAAGCTTGGCATGTGAACAAGTCATACAAAACATTCAAGGGCTTACCAAGTGTTTGGATTGGCCTCACACTTTTTCTCATGGATTTTGGACTTGCCTCACCTATTCTTTGAAAACTTTAGACTCAACCATACTCCTAGGAGCCCACTTTGCTTTTGGGAGACTCTTTACTTTGTTTCAACCAATCTCAAGGGTTTTTGGCTCATCCTCACTATGGTTAAGAGTTCTTGGCGTCTCCAAACTCAAGCAAACTCAAACAAACATCATACATTCATTTGAAAACATAATATGTTATCATGAAATCATGGCTTATAAAATCATGCTAGCATACTTTTCATGGCTTGCAAATACACATGCACACATTCTAAGACAAGCTAAACACACATCCATGCATGAGAGAAGGTGGAGAGAGCTCCTTGCACACAATCATACACTTTTTCTCTTGAAATTCCCTCCTTTGCTTAGCCACACACGCAAAAACTTATGGAGATGGTTTCTCTTGGCCTAGAAACAATTTATGGAAGCTAATTAGATTCATGAAACACATTCTAATGCCACACAACTTGCTTAGATCTTAGGTTGTTCTATAAACTCCATTATGGTCCATAAATGCACCTAATGAAGCAACACCCCTTAAATAAATTCTAGGCTCTATTCTTTCCTTTCTTATATGATTTTTTACTCCTTTTAAGCCTCTTGGAGTCATCAAACAAGTAAAACAAAAAGTCTAACATCACATTGCTTCTTTAGGTCATAATATGGAACCTAAAGCACTAACTTACTTTTTATGGGTTCTAAATTTTTTCCAAGGCCTCCCCTTATATTCATTCATCAAATTTGACTTATGAGTTGCCTTAGAAGAATTTAAAACTCTCCCTATCTACCCCAACCTTGTTTGGCCGAAACATAGGGCTTCCTTGGCCTCCTTGGAATTCTCTTTGTTTTCTTGAAGAAGGAAGCATGTAAGGAGCATCTTAGGGATCTTAAGAACTCATTTAAACTCTTAATTAGACCTAGGAATCATCACACAAGGTTAGATTTTATTAGGTGCACACAAAACCCTAGAATTTGCATCTTGAAATCTAATGGTTATTTTGTTGTTTCCTTTGCATATTCTTGTTTTTCTCCCTCAAATACCTAAGATTCATGCTTGGTTTGGCATAAAACTCAGATCCTCCTATGCCTCCTAGGGTTAGGCGAAATGGAGAAGAAGGGAGGGTGAAGATATCAACTATAGGATGAAATTTTACGTAGTTTCCTTGCTTTTTCTTGCTTTCTCCAAGTTCCTCTCTTCAAATCCAAAAATTCCCTTGAATTTCTCCCTTGAATCAAATTTATAAACTCCATTTTAATTAAAAGAAACAAAGGATCAGGGAGGAAAGGAGGTGTGGATGAAGAAAAGCATGAAAAACTACCATGGAAACATACCTTCAAGCTTGGATTTTTTTCTCTTCCTCCTTTGGTGCGCCTCTCTCCTAGGGTTTTTCTTTTAATTTGAGGCAGAATAATTTGATGCTAAATCAGAGGGAATGTGAGGCACCACCTATTTATAAGGGAGGAAGAAGTACTTTTTCAAAAATTCCTATTTTGCCCTTCATTCTTTTGTATTTTTGTTTCTCCTTTATTTTAGCTCCTTTTTTAGAATCATCTTTTCCATTATAAAATTTAGGTTCCCAATTTAGTAAAATTCCTTTGGAATCACTCAAATTGGATCTAAAACCTTCCCGAAAGAATCTGTCAAAGTTTGGGTACACCGACATTGGAAAATGTCCACCAGAGGGGATTTAACTATCTCGAGGCTTTCCATGTTTTTCAGGGCCTCTGAGAACCCCGGAGAACTCAAAACTTTCATTTAAAAAGTTTGCTCAAAATTACAAAAATGCCATTACGTTTCGTAAGCTTTTCATAAGAAATTGTATCTTCATTCTAGCTTTGTTTTTCTTTCCGTTTAAACCTGGGATTCTCATTTTTAGGAGTGTAGAATGCTTCCCAAATTTTTTAGGACCTTAACTACATCATTTTGGGGGACTTCCTTTTGTGTCCAGTGAATTTCATTCGTTTATGGGGAAATCGTACGTTATATTTCTCATATTTTCTCTCATTTTCAGATAACCGGATGTTACAACAACTCCACCATGGTCTCACAAGGTCCAATCACAATATATTAGATAGCCAACCATTCATTTAGCAATTTAAAATCATACATTTTTAGCAAATATAAAATTAAAGTAGACATATGTATGGAATTAACAATAACTCCGATTACCTCACTTATAGACAATTCTTTAAGAGCCAACAAGATGCTACTTCAGCCTATTAACATAAAACCAAACTATTACTATCTCTAATCATCATCTATATTAGCAAATCCATTACAAAAGGACTTAAACTAAAAATGACTTCTTAGAAAACACTTACCCAACTACTACAAGAACTAAATTCGGATTTGATTGTTCCTACACTAGAAACTTCAAAATATCACCTCAAACTCTAAGCAAAGTCATACAAAATTAATAACCATAACATAAATCAACTATGAAGGTCTCTATCTAGTAGAAAAAGCATCAAAATAAGGAGTTTATACTTACCTAATAACACCTCTAGCTTCAACCTTTGAAATTTCACCATAGAAACATCAAAAAACAATTTTCAGATTTTGGGTGTGGGTGAAATACTCTAAATGAAAAACTAATTAGGTCAAATTGAAGAGAAAGAATAGGGATTAAGTTATATAACAATTACCTTGGTTGATTTTGAGTCTAAAAGTGGGAAATGGTGGATTTGTGCCAAGAACCTTAGCCTCTCTCCAAGACCTCCAAATTTTGCTTTGCCTCTTATGTGTTTTCTAAAGAATGGGGAGGAGACTGAGTGTATTTAGGGTTTAAATGGGTTTAAGTTGGGTTGTGGGCTGACCCAAAGGCCCAATTCCAAGTGGGTTCAAACTTTTGGTTAGGTTGGGCCAAGGTTTAGGTGTAAAATGGGTTAAATGTGAGTTGGGCCTACACAAGGTAAATATTGGACTTCTAAGAAAATGAAATAAGATCTCCCTAAGGCTAAGATTAGGCTTCTACATTTTGCCCAAGACATAATTAGGCTAATCTTAAAGCCTAATTGTAAATGTCTAAATTAATTATGAGCCCAAATAAATCCCCATCTTAATTGAATTTTAAGTCCACATCAATAATTTATTTCTCCATAAGTTCCACCTTCCCTTTCCACTTAGTTATTTTTATTACTTACCTAGATTAATTCCCTAATTATCATAATTAGTCTTAATTAATTTTGGGGTGTTACATGGGTAAGTTTAAATATGTACTTTAACATGTACTTTACACTTACTCAGGGTGTTTAGGAGAATTTAGGTGGCATATTCTGAATTTTGAGTTGTCATTTAGAGGTTTTAGAAGTAACTCTTTGACTTTTTTGTCATTATAGTCATCTTGCTGTCATAGGATGATTTTTCACTTGTAATTGCTTGATTATAATTTTCTATAGGTGTATGATGGGTTATCTTATCAAAAAATAGATTTCGGGTATGGCGCTTGTATTTGATGTTAGATTAGCTACTCTCAAATGAAGAATTTTACTGTCATATAAGGTGTAAAGAGAATGCCATGTTTGACCAATTGTCGTTCTGGGTTTGGCTATGGTTTAAGAGCCTTAAAAATGTGCTAAGGGCTGAAATGGTTCACCCTTTTTGTGTTGCCATAGTAGATTTTACTATCATAAGTTATTATTAGGTGATTTTGGTGTGTTGCATAGTCATATTTTGAATTTGGGGTTATGTTGAAGCTTTGAGGATATGGGTATGCTTAATTTGTCAATTAGAACTTGCTCAATGTGGTTAGATGAATTTAGATGAGGTAATATGAATTTTACGTTCCACTTGAAGTTATTCCCTACCATTTACTATTATAAAGGAGTTCTTAATTGAAGTTAGAATAATTAGGTTAGCTTTTAAATCCTTGATATAATACCTTAGCTCCCTAGCCTTCAAATCATATCTCATAGGCTTATCTTGACACATACTTGGCATATAATACATATTTGTATGAAAGTGGCACTTTTATCAATGGTTAATTGCGTAATCGGGATGCCATATATGTCACTCTTGGCTTTAGGAACCATATGGCCTTACAAATTTCATTTTCCATCCATAACACATCTAATCATATAAGAAACATCACAATTCAGCTCAAGAATCTCATATTTGGAACCATATTTCAAGAAATGAGAAGTTTAGCCTTGGGTTGTTGTACTAACTTTTTTATATGAACTTTAGAAATTTATAACTAATTCTAAAAAAATCAAAATCATGCATATGATAGCTTTCGATTTAGATTTTTTTAGATGTTAACTAATGGCTAAAAATAGTTGTAGATTAAGATAGTAACATTTAACCCATGAAAAATAATAGAATAGTTTATCATATCTGCTCTCAAATAGCTATAGGGCCTAGAACGTCAAATTTTGTTTCTCCCCCTATAGAGCTCCAAATAAGGTGCTCTCAGTGGCTATGGAAATCTTATGATATCTAGTTTATGCTTGTAAAATTTTATGAGCATTGGAATTTATTTGGCCCATAAATGATATAGGAAAGCAAACTGATCATATGAACAGTACCCTTGACAGTTTATGCATAATTTGGCCAACTTTGAAAAATCATAATAAATTCTCTAGAGCTCCAAATTGAGTGTCCTTTAGCTTTGTGAAAAATCCTAAATGAGACCTATTTGCTTGCCAAATTTGATACAAAAATTCGTCAATTTGTTTAGTGACAATTGTGTCAAGCAACCTCAAATAAAATAGGTTGGGAAAAGATTTGTAGTATAGAATGCAACCTAGATCACCTCCCTTGGAAATGAATTTGAAAATTTAATTAAGTTTTTTAAGTGCAAAAGAAAATTCAAAAGCTACCTAATTAAAAGGTATTTTTTATTTAATTAAACTATCTAGAATTTAAATTGAATCAAGAAAACAAACTACTACCTAAATTGCATCAATTAAGAATAACTAATGGACTTATAACTAGCTTTGAATTTATCCCTTGATATCCACTATCCTTATCCTAATTCAATTATCAATGGTTCTAGTCTAAGAGTTTCTATTTGTGTTCATGGCAATGTATCTTGAATTACCACACAAGATTCAAGAGATTAATAATCTAATGTAGAATTAAAACCTCAACTTCACATTGAATTATTAATTCTTGTCATTAGGATCAATGAATACTAAATTTAAATAATTAATACATCAATTTAGCCTTTGAATTATCATCTTAGGATGTTCAATTAACTAATTAAACTCCAAGGAGACCTCGAATTAGACATTCAAGCACACAATTTCTCATATGTATTTCATCAAACACATTGACTGCATATATGGATAATTGAAGGTCAATGAAAAATTTAGCACTTAATTTAATCCATTAATCATCAATTACTCTCTTAATTGATGTCTAACTAACCACCAATTACAAATAACACAATCCTAATTCATTACAAGCTTAACTAAGCAAATACATAAAACAAGGAAAATGCTAAAAAGAGAGGAAAAGTAAAATAGAAAGCTTAGCCAAAATTCCTTTGATAATCTCCATAGATTCAAGCTTCAATCTAAGGTTGTCATCCAAGCTAGCCACAAGATGGAGTTAGTGCTTCATGGAATGCAAAATGGAAGAGGAAAATGAGTGGAGAGCTACAGCTAATGGAGGATGGATGGGAGTGAATAATGAATGGCGAATGAGAATGGATGAATAGATGATGCAAGAATGGATGGCTACTTCCCCTCTTCCTACTACTCGAGTCTTTATTAAATTACGTGCCCTCTTAGATGAATGTTGTGGGCCCCTTATTGTATCATTTCACATGCTATCTCTCATGTTTCTACCTTCCAAAACCTATAGCTTCATATTGACTTCCACGTGAGCTATTCATGGCTTCATTTTCTTCCAACATGTGTCTCTCTTTGTATCCACGTGAGAATGGCTGGAATACTTTGTATGAGAGGTGGATGAACTTGGACATATGGCTTTTCATCTCATGTAGTAGCTACATGTGTGATTTATTCCTCCATGTTTCTTATGTGCTCTATGGCTTCATTTATTGCTTGCTGCCCGTGCCTATATGTGTGATATGGAATACATGAATTTAGTACCTTGTAATGTGGAATGCTTGGGAAGTGATGACATGAACAAGAATGGACTGCTATGTGTTTAATGTGAGTGATGGACTGGAGAGAATGTGTAAGTGGGCCGTGAGTGAATGATCCATGAAGCTCCTCCTCTTCTATATATTTTTCATTTTTAATTCCTAAAATTTTTCATTCCACCCTTGAAATCTGGGCCTTTCAATTAATCTTGTAACCTTAAATTCTTCTTGAAATTTCTTTCCACCATTAAAAGAAAACTTTTAGTATGAAATTTTTTCAAAACTATTTGAAACAAGATTTATGCAATAAGAACCCAAAATTGTGCAAATGAATTCCTAGAATGCAAAAGTGACTACTAAAGTAAGATCTCATCTAATTAAATCCCTTAAGCCATATTTAATCATCAAAATATCCAAATTAAAGGAAACAAAATATAGAAAAATATTTATCAGTCAGACTTTGGTTATGCTTAAGAAATAGTCAAATTTGAAGTTCCATAAGGGGTATAAAGGCACCAAATGGTCTTTTATTCAATTCACAACCATTTGAGTATGTTTGAAAGCATAAACATAGTTTATGAGAGCATCCTAATTAGTCCAAATCATCATGCATCTCAAAACCACCATCCTAGTTGCTAATATACACATATGCATTGTAACACCCCAAAATTAATTAAGGTGTTAATTATGGATTTAGAGTAATTAAGAATAATTAATAAAGGATAATTGGGCAAGTTAGTGAATAGAAGTTTTGGAGGGATAAATTATTAATATGGGTTTGAGAATTTATTTAGGATAGAAATTGCAATTAGGCCTAGATTAATGAAACATGATGAGAGGCTAATGGAGGTTCAATGAGCTAGGGCAGACTCAACCCAATTTAATGTGATGGAGGCCCAAGATCCACCTTGTATAAACCCTTATAAGTGGCCCAATTACCCTTGTGCAGACCCAAACCCTTGAGCCCTTCAAATTAGGCCCAACACCCATTAAATTTCAGCAACCCAATATATAAAAAACTGGCCCAATGAAATTCTGCAGCCCAACAATTGAAAACTGGCCCAATAAGTAAAATCTGAAACCCAATTGGATTTGGACTTGAAGCAACCCATGACCCAGCCCCTTGACCCAACTTAAACCCATCTAAAACCTTAATGCTTCAGCCACTTTCCCCCATTTGCTGAAACACAAAGAAAATTCGGAGGTTGAGAAGGAGGCTAGGGTTGGGGGCAAGAATTCTGCATTTTCACACACTTAGAGCAAGATTTAGCCAAGGTAATAGTTATACAACTTAATCCCCTCATCTTTCTCTTTAATTTGGTCCAATTAGTTTTTCATTTGGAGAGTTTTCATCATACCCAAAATCTGAAATGTGGGTGTTTGGGGATTTTCTTGATGAAATTCATAGGTTGAGGTTACGGCTGGTATTAGATGAGTTTAAACCCCCCATTTTGATGCTTTCTTTGTTGGTTTGAGACCCCCATAGCTTATTTATATTATGGGTATTAATTTTGTACGAATTTCCTGAGGATTTTTGGTGGAATATTGAGATTTCTGGAAGAGGACACTTAAATCTGAATTTGGTATTTGTGATAGCTGGGTAAGTATTCTTTAGGTAGTTAATAGCATTTAAATCCCTTGGGTACTTGTTGTAGCTGTTAATGATGGATTAGAGTAGTAATTATTTGATGCTATGATTATAGGAAGACTCTGTACCATTGGTGGCTGTGGTGAATCTGTCTACAAGTGAGGTAACCGGGGTTTACATTAATTCCATGCATATATCTACTTTAATTTCATATTTGCTGTATATAAATGATTGGAAATGCTAAATGAATTGGTTGGCTATCTATTGTATTATGATTGGACCTTGTGAGTCCATGGTGGAGCTGTGGTGCGGCTGCCACCCGTGCATGTGCTACGATCGAGCACCGGGTTATGATCAAACCCCAGATGCACTGAGCCCTAGTTGTGCTCAATGGGGAGTAGGTGCCGTGGATGGGCCTCTCCCGATGTTAATGGCCTTTAAAATGTTAAATATATGATTGCTAGTATGGGATAGTAATCATGATAGCCTAATTGTTTCATTTGCTAAAATGACTGATATGATTCTGATATGGATTTTGATTTATGCATATATGTTGATTAAATTGGATTATATGATGGAATTGCCTTGGTTACTGAGATGTGTATCTCACCCCATTTTATGGGATTACAATTTCAGGTGAAGGTTCCTCGGGTAAGGATAAGGGCAAGCAAGTGGATGAACATCCATGAGCTGAGGCCTAGTGTGGGGAGGCTACACTTGGTCTGGGTGTAATAGGGTAGATGTTAAATTTTGTTTAGTCTTGTATAGCATCATCATGTATCTGTATTGCCAAGTGTAGGCGTTCATATTTTGGTTTCTGAGGATGTATGTATTGAGGGGTTAGACCCCATCTTAATTTGCTAGTTGCTGTATGAATTCATGATATCTGCTATAAATTATGTTGACCTATAATATGGTTTATCAATGGATATGGATATGTATGTATTGAGATATGGATATGGATTCCTAAAGTATGGAACCCCATTGATTGTGTATTAAAGGATAGCCGCTGGTAATGCATGTATATTCTGTTATTGTTACCTTACAAACTTGTTGATATAGGGTAATTAGAGAAAAGAAATAGGTATATAAGTTTTGAATTGGTAATGGAAGGATAGCTAGGTAAATAAGGTAGATAAATGTCATTATAGCTATATAAAATGAGGGGAAGTGACCTTAGAGTGTCCTTAAGAAGAGAAATGGAGTGTAGGGGGCGAAATATAAGGAAAACAGCTACAGAAGGGAGTCACGCCGCGGCCAGGTAGGCTTCACCGCGGCCTAGGGAGTGACAATGGCGAGGGACGCCGCGGCGCAGAGTGAAAATAATCGCCCAGGGGGTGATAGAACGTAACCTCACCACGGCGCGAGTCGAGGAAATTAATTAGGGAGGTTACAGTAGCAAAACTCGCCGCGGCGCCACATAGGTTGGCCGCAGCGCAGATCCAACTCACCGCAGCAAAAGTCAGGAAAATTCCCGAGAGCAACTTGGTCGCGGCGCAAGAGTTCCAGGCCACGGCGCAAGTTTAAAAACTTAGTTTTCGAGCTCCAGAACCTAACTTAGCTGCGGCGGGAAAGTTCCAGGTCACAGCGCAGGTCCCCAAACTCCTATATTTGACCTAGAAACCCTAATTTCAGTAAGGCTAATGTTAGGGAATAGCATGGGGACATTGGTGGGATGTTTTTGTGGTTGAAATTGATTAATGGATGAATCCTAAACCTTTAATGATGGTACAAACCCTTTTATGCATGTTCCCGTTATGGTTGTTAGTTGATGATCCTAGTAGTATCGAGGTTTAAATTTTTCTATATTTTATTAATGTGATTAGTTGTAACGACTCTAAACCTTGATCATTATTTATTAATCATGTATTTAACTATAATTACCGATGTTAGAACTTAGGGTCATCACATGCATCAAGGCACATGGATGGAAAAGCTCACATAAGCATTCATTTGGTTCCAAATTCCATTCATACATCATATTTACATATATTTTCTTGTGCTCAATGGTTTACATCACATGTATATCATATAGATACAAACTTTGACATCAAAATACATAAATTTCTATTTCATTATCAAAGTCCCATGCTTCAAGATGTTTGGCCTCCATTCTTTAGTCCACTTGGCTCACCTAGACATGATTAGACATATGTGAGGGAAGAGTGAGATTCTAAGAATTTCAATAGCTCTTTACCCTTTCAAATATACATAATGGATGCAATTTCATGTGAAAGAATGTGTGCATGGAATTTAAGCTACTAATGAACATACATAAATCATCTTCCTTATCATATGAACTTAAACATGTCAAATATAAACTCTAAAAGGGCATTGGTCTAGCCTCACCAAATTTCTTAAGGACTTTTAGATTTATCTCACCCACTTTCAAGGGACTTTTGATTTAGCCTCACTCTTTTTTAGACTTTTGGCTTTGTCTCACCCATTCCTAGGGACTTTTGGCTCATCCTCACCTATGCTAAGGGACTTTTGGCATAACCATACCCATTCAAGCCATTTTGCATTCATAAACACATTTCAAGAAGCATAATGGTACCATAACATGCATTCAATGGCTAAAAACATTTCTCATAGTTCAAACATACACACAAGCACTCAAAAACAAGTAAACATCCAAGGAATGCATATGAGAAAAGTTAGAAAGCTACCTAAAAGTAAGAACACGACACTTTTTCCTTTGGTTACACCTTCCCCTTCTTGGCCTCATAATCTAATGATGGAGAGCTTGATTAGCTTGGCCTAGATACATCCAACAAGGCATAAAAACATACTTGGACCTAACTCTAACATCCTATAAGCTCTACACACTCATATGCTAGCTCATGGTTCAGTTATGGATCCATATAAGGCATAGTGAAGCAACCCTCATAATCTTTGTTCTTGGGCTCCAATTTCTCATTTAATTTAAGACATATGACTTTATTAGAACTCATTAGAGTCATCACCAATTCAATCCAAGGAGCCTAGACACAAGTTGCTTTTTTATGTCTCAAAATGGAGCCTACACTTCCATCTCATAAACCATGATTCCTAAATTTATTCCAATGCTTCCTTTGGTGTTCATTAATCATATCTAGGCCCTTTCTATCCTTAGAAGTGAAGAAAAATCTCCTTAGGTGCTACTTTTCATGCTTGGTTGAGACATAGACAAAGTGAAGGACCCATGGAGTTGTCTTGGTTTTCTTAGGGAGTTTACCACTTGTGGAGCTTCCTAGATGTCTTGAGAACTCATTCACACTCTTAGACAACCTAAATTATCATTGGAAAGTCTCATACATATCAAGGTGCAACAAAATTCCTAATTTTGACAACTTAAATTCTATTGCTTCTCTTTTGAATTTCATTGCATATTCTTGTTTCTCATACTCTAAACCTATTTTTCTTCCTTGGTTTAGTTAGAATTTATCTCCTATTGGATGGGCTTAAGGTTGGACGAAATGGTCATGGGAGAATCAACTAAGAAGAAGTAAGACAACCATGAAGACTTGTAACATCTGATTCTCAGAAAACAAGAGAGAACATGAGAAACGTAACGTGCGGTTTCTCTATAAATGAATAAAATTCATCGGATACAAAAGGAAGTCCCTTGAAATGATGTAGTTAAAGTCCTAAAAAATTTGGGAAGCATTCTAGACTCCTAAAAATGAGAATCCCAGGCTCAAATAGAAAGAAAAATAGAGCTAGAATGAAGAAACAATTTCTTACGAAAAGCTTACGAAACGTAATGACATTTTCATAATTTTGAGCAAATTTTGGAATTCACATAGGAGGGCTTTTTAAATGAAATTTTTGAGTTCCCTAAGGTTCTTAGAGGCCCTAAAAACAATGGGAAGCCCAAGACAGTTAAAGCCCCTCCGGTGGACGTTTTTTAATGTCAGTGTACTTGAACTTTAACATATTCATTTAGGAAGGTTTTAGCTTTGATTTGAGTGATTCCAAAGGCATTTTACTAAATTAGGAACCTAAATTTCATAATGAAAAAGACAGTTCCCAAAAAGGAGCTAAAATGAAGGAGAAACGAAAATGCCAAGAACGAAGGGCAAAATGAGAATTTTTGAAAAGTGTAACTTCATCCCACCTATATATATGATGCACCCTTCTTCTCCCTTCATGTTGCACAACCAAGTTCTTCCCAAAGCCACAGGAAAACCTTAGGGAGAGTGGCGCACAAGAGGGAGGCAAAGAGAAGGAGAAATCAAAGGCTTAAGGTATGAAAATTTAGTAGTTTTTCATGCTCTTTCTCTTCCAAACCTCTTCTCCTTCATTCTCCTTTATTTTCTATGATTATAATGAAGTATATGGATCTATTTTAAAAGAGAAATTGAGGCAAAAATTTGGATTTGAAGAGAGAAGCTCAAAGAACACAAGATTCAAGTGAGAAAAAGCAAGAAAACAAGGTAAATCTTGCATCCCATGGTAGCTACTCCTCCCCGCTTCTTCTCCATATTTCGCCCCATGTATGTAGATGCTAGAGGGCTGGAATTTTGATGGGAACCAAGGGTTAATTCCATGAATTTAAGGAAGCAGAGTAAGAATATGCAAAGAAATTCAAGGAAAGGCCATGAAATTTCAAGGTACAAAACCTAGGGTTTCAAGTGCACCTTATAAAATCTGATTTTGTATGATGATTCCTAGGCCTAAATAGGAGTTTAAATGAGCTCCTAAGATCCCTAAGAGGCTCCCCATATGCATCCTCCCTTGAGAAAACAAGGCAAACTCTAAAAAGCCTCATTCCTTCCATAGCCTCGACCTAAAGGGGTTTGTGTATCTAGAGAGAGTTTTAAATTTTTCTAAACCCATTTTTGAGTCATATATGATGAATGAATATGAAAGGAAGCCTTGGGAGAAATTTAGAAACCATAGAAAGTGAGTTAGTGCTTTTTGTTCCATAATGAGACCTAAAGAAGCAACATGTAGTTAGGCTCTTTGTTTTGATTGTGTGATGACTCCAAGAGGCTTAAAAGGAGTCAAGAATCATATTTGAAAGAAAAAAATAGAGTCTACAATTTAATTGAAGGGTGTTGCTTCATTAGGTACAATTATGGAACCATAATGGGCTTATAATCTAACTTAGTATCTAAGCAAATTGTATGGCTTTAGAATTGAGTTTATGAACCTAATTGGCTTCCATAAATTGTGTTTAGGCCAAAAGAAAACTTCCCCACACTTTTGTGAGTTTGTGACTGAAAAGGGGAGCTTGGATTCAAAGGAAAAAGTGTGTAATTGTATATAAGGTAGCTCTCTCCACTTTCTCTCATGCATGGATATGTGCTTAGCTTGTCTTGAATGTATGTATGTGTATTTTTAAGCCATAAAAAGTGTTCTAACATGACTTTAATTCCATGGTGCCATGATGTTACAATATGCTCTTATGTGATGTTTTGATGTGTGCTTGGGTTTGCTCGAGTGTGGTGAGGCCAAGTATAACACCATATATTTCTAGCTTGCTTCTTATCATTTCTATGTCTCACATGATGAATTGCACAAAAGGGAAAGGAGAAATCCTTGGGAAAAATTTAGAAGCCTTAGGTTGGGAGATGAGGCAATGGCTTCCATAATGTAACCTTATGAAGCATCATGGACCTAGGTTTGTGAAAGTGAGTGTGTGATGGCTTCAAGGACCTTAAATGAGGTCAAGAGGTCTAAATATGGCAAGAGAATGGAACCAAGAATTTTACTTGTGGTAGTTGCTTCATTAGGTCCTTAATGGAACCATATTGTGACAAATAGAACAAAGTGTAGTCTTAAGAGTGAGTTGGATGTTATATGCCTACTACCACAGTGTCTAGTTAGAGAGGGGCTCCAGAATTGAAGAGACCATGACCCAAAGAGGGAGCTAGCTCCACACCTACCAATAAGAAGAAGAGTAAGGTGTAGTGGAGTAGGAGACCGCAAAAAGGGAAAAGGCCACAGCCCCTGAGGACTAAGTCATCCATTGCCCCACAATCCACAGTGATCTGCTGAATCACTCATCTCAGGGGACTTGCTTTTCAAATCGGCCTATTTCTATGTTTTTACAACATACTGGGTGTTACACCAAGAACCCTTAGTCATGGTGAGAATGAGCCAAGAACCCTTGAGAATGGTTGAGACAAAGCAAAGAGTCTCCCAAAAGCAAGATAGGCTCCCAAGAGTATGGTTGAATCCAAGAATCTCTTAAAGAATGGGTGAGGCAAGTCCAATATCCACAAGAAATTGGGTGAGGCTAATCCACTTGCTTGGCAAGCCTTTGTATGCTATGTATAACTTTCTTAAATGATGAAAATGTTTCTTGAGTGCTTGCATATGTCTACATGACCATACATGCATTTATGAGACTTGTTTGCATCCATTATGTATGATTGAATAAAAGATGAGCTATTAGGATTCTTTGAATATTATTCCCTCCTCTCCAATGATCTAGCATGCTAGGTGGACTAAGTGAACAAGGTAATGGAAGCCAATCACCTTGAACAGAAGAGATTGACACCAATATGTATGGTTTTTGCTCTTTGAAGCCATAATGATGCCTAATGATGTAAATTATTGTTGTAAATAGTCTATGGCCTTTGAAATATATCTATAATATGCTATGTTTAAATGGTAGAATGTATTATGTGACCACTAGTATGCAAATTGAGTATGTATAGGCAATGTAGCTTCTTGAATTAGTTTATGGAATTATGCATATGTGTGGATGAGTGGTAAGCATGAATTTTATATCTTTTACTCTTCCTAACTTAGTCATTTTAATGATCAAAGATGGCTTTAAAGGTTTAATTAGATACAATTTGATTTTATTAGCCACTTATGCATTTTGTGAATTAATTAGCAAAATTATTGAGTTTTAAGGCATGAAATTCTTTTAAATAATTTTGTGGATAATTCTATTGAATATTCTCTATTCTTTTGTGCAGAATTTTTGATGAGCAATTAGCTTGAATGAGAAATTGAATTGAAGGAGAAGATTGAGCTTCAAGTGTACTTTTTGTGGAGCTAAAAACTTAAGAATGTGAAGCAAGAGCAAAGATGAGCAAAAGGTGCATTTGAGAGGAAGAAAACATGGGCTGGGTTTAAGAGAAAAACAAAGCACGAAGAAGCAGAAGAGAAAATGAGCTGGAGCACGAGGGAGCATGAAGAAGTCATGATGGACAGCAGCTGCAGAATGGGCAAGAAACAAACTCGAAACAGATGAGGAAGCATGGCCACGTGAATTCCCACTAATGCAGAAACAGAGAAGAACAATGAGAGATCTAGCAACGCTGAGCAGAAACGAAAGAAAATGAAATAGAGTTGAAGCTTTGTTTTGACGTAAGAGAAGACTCACAAGCATGCAGAATTCACGTGGAAATGAAGAGCAACTCGAAGAGTAGAAGGGACGTATAAGGAAACGAAATGAAGCTGTTGGAACAGAGGAATGAACATTGCAGGCGAAGAAGAAGAGGCACGAGCTGCTGGTTTGAATGAAAACGCTGGGTCTGGACAGTCATGTGAGAAGCTCGAGTTTTGTGTGCAGAACGAACAGAAGCAGAGAAAGAAAACGAGCAGAACGACGGGGCAGAACCAGAGTAACGCACGAAGAAGAAAAGCTACGTGAAGAGACATGCAGAAGCTACATTAGGCAGTGAAATATAATAAAATAAAAGCATTCAAATGGGGCCCACACTCATGCATAGTAGAAGAAACTTAAACGTGGTTTCAGCGTACAAATGAGGAACAAAAAGCTGAGCACGTGAATTGATAAATGAAGCACGTGAAAGAGAGGAGAAATATACATCCAGACGCTACATTCGGGGGACGTTATTTATCATCACGTCTCCATTCACCACACGTCTCCATTAACCAGACGTCTCCATTCACCACATGCCTCCATCCACATAACCACCCCTCGCCTCCTTCGCCTCCACGCCTTCCACTCACATAATCATCCATCTCTCCATTCTCTTCATCTCCATCCACCGAATGAAGACCTAATCTCCATCTTGAGGCTAGCAAGGGAAGAAGCTTTTGGCTGAAGCTTGAATCCTTGGAAGAATGCAGAATTCTGGCTAAGATTTCTTTAATTTTCTTACACTTTTTCTTATTCTGTACAATCTCGGTTGAGTTGTATTTGATTTGGAATTGGTGTAAATGATTAGTGGCTGGTTAGACACTAATTAGGATGATGATTGATTGATTATGTGATTGAATTAGTACTGAATTTTCTCAATTCCCTACAATTTTCTAAGTGTGCAATCAAGGTGTTTGATGAAATGCTTGTGAGAATTGATGTGCCTAATTGTCTATTTGTGGATTCCTTGGTGTTTAGTTGGTTAATTAAACATTTTTGGATAGTGATTCAGAGGCTAATTAATCAAGTAATCAATCAATTCAAGTGTTCAAAGATCTTAATCACAAGAATTAGTAATCTAATGAGAGTTGAGGTCTCAATTAACATTAAATTGCTAATCTCTTGAATCTTGAATGGTTATTCAAGATCATTTGCTAATGAACATAATTAGAAACTCTTAGGCCAGAATTAATCAAAATTAGATTAGGATAAGGATAGTGGATACCAAGAGACGATTCCTAAGCTAGTCACAAGCCCATTATTATTCACAATTCACACAATTAGGTAGAAATTAGGAAATTTGTTTCAATTTAGTTTTAGGATAGTTTAATTCATTCAAAAACCCCCAAACTAGATAGCTTTTAGGATTTTTAACATTTAGGAAACTTAATTGAACATTGAATTCCAATTCCAAGGGAGATGACCTAGGTTGTGCCCTATATTGCATTTAATATCCAACCTAGTTTTATTTTGAGGGTTGCACGATAAGCCCGTCAAAATTTGGCGCCGTTGTCGGGGATTTGGAGTCTCAATTGTTTGAGAAAGTTTTCTCTAAGTGTTCTTGTTTTGTTTTAGCTCTGTTTTGATTTGATTTTTGTTCTATTTCGAGCTTGGAATCGGTTAATTTCGGTGTTGCGCGTTAAGTGTCCTGGTTGCTGGAATTTTCGTTCAAAGTGCCCAGAAAATTCTCATACTTTATTTTTCAAGGTTTTTGGGTGTTTTGAGCAAAAGTAATAGTTGAGCTATTAGGTGCACCATGTTTTGGCCAAATTCCAACGTTTGAGGCACTTTTTCTAATTTTTTTGGTATTTTTTTGAATTTTTTAGGAATTTTTCAATTTTTCTGGATTTATTTTCTTTAATTTTTGTGAGTTTGTTTTGTGTCATTAGGCTCTATTTTAGAGTGTTTTTCATTGTTAGGAACTTCTTATCTTCATTTGATTTGATTTTCTTAATTTTGAGTTAATTTTAGTTATAGTTGTTTGTGATTTTGCTTTGTGCTAAAAGTAATTGTGCTTCTCATTTTATTTTTGCTTTAAATGGATCATTATTATTCTAATCAAGGTGTCTATGACTCTTATGCAAATGATAGGATTTCTCGAAGGTTGGATAATGCCATGACAATGGTTCAAGGCCGTCTTGAAAGCCAACAATACCAACAAATCCAACAACCATGCTACCAACCACACCACCATTCATATGAAGTTCACCCCAACTACCAACCATACCATAACCCATATGAGATCCACCCAAATTACCACCATCATCATGAGCCATATTATAACTTCCATATGCAAGAGCCATACCCTGATTACCATATGCAAGAGCAACAATATCATCCTTATAATTACCATGAGGGATACATGCAACAAAAGCCTCAGAGGGAACCAAGTTTGGAAGAGAGGATGCTAGAGCATTTGAAGGACTATAATCTTCAAATCCAACAAATGCTACAATTGCAACTCGAAACCCAACAAATAATGGACAACATGTTCAGGAAGGATTTAGGAATTCAATCGAATCAACCGACTTCAAGTGCTACTGAATCAATTGAAGAGCAAATTAGAAAGGAATGTATAGAGGAGGAAGAGTCCTATTCATTGGGTAATATCCTTCCATCTTCTAATGTTTTACAATTTGTTGAAACTGACTCTAGTTTGCATGATAGCACTTTGATTCCTGATACATATAATGTTGTTGATTCTGAATTACATGATGATGATGATGTTGATGAGGAAATAATTGTTGAATCTCCTGATATGGTTGATTGTGGTAGCTCACTGAACAAAATTGATACAGTTATTGATGTTCATGATTCCTTGTGTACTGATGCACTTGGATTGTCTACACCTAGCTGTGATTATAGTGATGAATTTATTTCTGAACCTGTTAATGATGATTCTATTGAGTCTAGGGTAGAAGATAAGTGTGGGGGTGACTTAGAATGTAATGCTCATGCTGTTCCTGGTGTGGAATTGGTTAATAAGTCTGTTGTTAATGCATCTACTGAGTTTAAGGATAACATGCCATCTAGATCATGTGATATAGCTGATTGGGATGCATTTCTTGATTGTATGTGTGTTGAATCTACTATATGTGATAGATGCTCCCAAATTAATTCTTCCATTGAGACTAGTGAGTCTTTCACATATTCTGATCATCATGATTCCTCACTAGCATGTAATGGTATGACTGATGAAGTGGTAGATGTAGCATGTGGAAAGGATATAAACAGTGAAAATGTTGGACAGCTTGTTGATCATTCAGACGCCACTCTTAAATGCTTGTGTGATGAATTGCATACATGTCCTATGTGTGTTGAAATTAATGAATTTTTGGAGTCTGATAAGTCTGTTAAATCCATGGAATCCTTTGCCTGCACTGAAATTTTTGATGCTACTGATTCCACTGATCATACTGGTATTGATAAGAATATGCATAGTGATAACATTGATGTTGAAAATCCTGTTGATCCTTATACTGTTGTTGATACTAGTGAGAGACTGAATTTTGTTGTTGATCATTGTTTAGAATATTATGAGCCTGCTGATGTCTCTTTGGTCAGGGAAGATGTTGTCTTTATTGTTGAGAGTCCTGAACAGATTCCTGAGGTTGGTGAAGTAGTTCCCAACAAGCCACAGACTCTCCCAGTAGAGGAAAAACAACTGTCAAACACCTTGAACTCAAAGGATTGTGAGAAGTTACAATTTAATTTTTCTGTGGATGTAGTGACTCTTACTGATGAGAGTCCAGTAGATTTTATTAGTTTTGATAGATTTTTAGGAAGCTCAATTTTTCAATTTGATTTTAAATTTTCTTCCTTTAGTTTTAAATGTCTTAAATTTGATTTTTCTTCTTTTCTTGGTTCTGAATTTGCTGAATATGACTTTCTGAAACTTCTGATGGTTGAGAAAGTCCATGGGTCATCACTGAATGATCAATCCAAATCCTTTAAAGTAGTGAGACTTAAATTTCTTGAGTTAAGAAGGAATAAAGTAGTTTTAATTCTTGTTTTTGATACTTATGATTAGTTAGTCCTTAATAAAGTTCTTTGTAGTTTAGGATTTATTTTTCTTTTTCTTTTCCGCATTACAGGTTGTGTTGTTTTTGTTTTGTAGGAAATAAATTGTTAAACAGCTACATGGGAATCTTAGCCTACCTTGAGATCTCTATATTCAAGTTCATCCGGTTGTACACTTTCCCTTTCCACTCTTTATCTTATGTTGTTTATCTGTTTATTGGACTGGTGCTGACATTGAGGACAATGTAACATTTAAGTGTGGGGGAGAGAGTCATTTCATTCCATTCCATCTTTCTTTTCCATTCCATCCTTTCCTTGTTTTAAAAAAAAAAGACTGAATTTTTTTTTTTTTGAGAAAATTTTTCAAAAATAGCATGATTTTTCTTCAAAATTCCTATAAAAGTTGCAAGTTGAGATGATTATAACTTGGATTCACTTAGACATGATGAGTGATGGATCTTGTGTTTTAATTCAAGTAAAGTGGCAATGAATTTGATTTCAATGAATTGTTTGATAGCCATTAGCTGGTGAGAATTTGAGCCATATTTGTTCAATTCTAGTATGTATTCACCTATCTTTGTTTTACTCTAGAATTTGTCTTGATTCTTTGTTGAGGCCACATTTGCATTTGCATGCATGAAAATGATAAGGCATTCATTTCTATTTTAGCTAGATAGCCAAAAAGCCAACCATACATACATTTTATCCATTGTTTAGCCACTTTGGGCCTTGATTTTCTTTTCTTGTTGAACCATAGCCATTAAAAATATATTCCCACCTTGTTTTAAGATGCCTTAAGGACTTAAAGGAGCATTACATCTAAATAAGATAGGTAAATGTGTGGTTTGCATCCATTAAGGCCATTGTGATTCAAAGAATTTGTTCTGAAAAAAAAAAAAAGAAAGCAAAAAGAAAGGCAAAGAAACAAAAAAAAAAAAAGAAAGAAAGCAAAAGAAAAGCAATGAGAAAAAGAAAAAGAAGAAAAGTTATTAAAAAAAAAAAAAAGAAGCCTTTCAAATTGAGTTGCAATTCCCTATAGTGATAGGAAATAAGGCCTTGAATGCACACTCTTCCCTATCTTAAATTTTCATTGATTGCTCTTGAGATCCTAAGGTGTCTATTTGTTGTTTGTTTTTCCCCTTATTTTTATATCCATTTATTTCATTTCCTTAGCCCCATTACAACCCTAAATAAAGCCCTTTTGATTTGTGTATTGCATCTAGCATAGGTGGTGGAGATTTAGAAGCTTGACAAGCTTATGGTAGTGAACTTTGATGGGTGAAGTTTGAGTGATTCATATTGCCTAAACACTTGAGAGTTGAGAGTAAACACCAATCCATGTGAGAGGCTATACATTTCAATTCATTCTTTTCAAATAAATTGCCATGGAACTTAATTCTTGATACAAGTGAAATTAACTTTGATTGTTGAGGTGATGAAGAGTTGTGATTAGTCTCTAGCTTGTGATTCTTACACTCCTTTTTCATTTTTTTCATTTTCCATTTACCATTCTACTAGCCGTGTGTTTTCATTCAGTCTTCTCTCTTAGATTTTAAGTTTTGCCCAGGAGTGCAAAGGTTTAAGTGTGGGGGAATTTGATAAGCATGAATTTTATATCTTTTATTCTTCCTAACTTAGTCATTTTAATGATCAAAGATGGCTTTAAAGGTTTAATTAGATACAATTTGATTTTATTAGCCACTTATGCATTTTGTGAATTAATTAGCAAAATTATTGAGTTTTAAGGCATGAAATTCTTTTAAATAATTTTGTGGATAATTCTATTGAATATTCTCTATTCTTTTGTGCAGAATTTTTGATGAGCAATTAGCTTGAATGAGAAATTGAATTGAAGGAGAAGATTGAGCTTCAAGTGTACTTTTTGTGGAGCTAAAAACTTGAGAATGTGAAGCAAGAGCAAAGATGAGCAAAAGGTGCATTTGAGAGGAAGAAAACGTGGGCTGGGTTTAAGAGAGAAACAAAGCACAAAGAAGCAGAAGAGAAAATGAGCTGGAGCTCGAGGGAGCATGAAGAAGTCATGATGGACAGCAGCTGCAGAATGGGCAAGAAGCAAACTCGAAACAGATAAGGAAGCATGGCCACGTGAATTCCCACTAATGCAGAAATAGAGAAGAACAATGAGAGATCTAGCAACGCTGAGCAGAAACGAAAGAAAATGAAATAGAGTTGAAGCTTTGTTTTGACGTAAGAGAAGACTCACAAGCATGCAGAATTCACGTGGAAATGAAGAGCAACTCGAAGAGCAGAAGGGACATATAAGGAAATGAAATGAAGCTGTTGGAACAGAGGAATGAACGTTGCAGGTGAAGAAGAAGAGGCACGAGCTGCTGGTTTGAATGAAAACGCTGGGTCTGGACAGTCATGTGAGAAGCTCAAGTTTTGTGTGCAGAACGAACAGAAGCAGAGAAAGAAAACGAGCAGAATGACGGGGCAGAACCAGAGCAACGCACGAAGAAGAAAAGCTATGTGAAGAGACATGCAGAAGCTACATTAGGCAGTGAAATATAATAAAATAAAAGCATTCAAATGGGGCCCACACTCATGCATAGTAGAAGAAACTTAAACGTGGTTTCAGCGTACAAATGAGGAACAAAAAGCTGAGCACGTGAATTGATAAATGAAGCACGTGAAAGAGAGGAGAAATATACATCCAGACGCTACATTCGGGGGACGTTATTTATCATCACGTCTCCATTCACCACACGTCTCCATTAACCAGACGTCTCCATTCACCACACGCCTCCATCCACATAACCACCCCTCGCCTCCTTCGCCTCCACGCCTTCCACTCACATAATCATCCATCTCTCCATTCTCTTCATCTCCATCCACCGAATGAAGACCTAATCTCCATCTTGAGGCTAGCAAGGGAAGAAGCTTTTGGCTGAAGCTTGAATCCTTGGAAGAATGCAGAATTCTGGCTAAGATTTCTTTAATTTTCTTACACTTTTTCTTATTCTGTACAATCTCGGTTGAGTTGTATTTGATTTGGAATTGGTGTAAATGATTAGTGGCTGGTTAGACACTAATTAGGATGATGATTGATTGATTATGTGATTGAATTAGTACTGAATTTTCTCAATTCCCTACAATTTTCTAAGTGTGCAATCAAGGTGTTTGATGAAATGCTTGTGAGAATTGATGTGCCTAATTGTCTATTTGTGGATTCCTTGGTGTTTAGTTGGTTAATTAAACATTTTTGGATAGTGATTCAGAAGCTAATTAATCAAGTAATCAATCAATTCAAGTGTTCAAAGATCTTAATCACAAGAATTAGTAATCTAATGAGAGTTGAGGTCTCAATTAACATTAAATTGCTAATCTCTTGAATCTTGAATGGTTATTCAAGATCATTTGCTAATGAACATAATTAGAAACTCTTAGGCCAGAATTAATCAAAATTAGATTAGGATAAGGATAGTGGATACCAAGAGACGATTCCTAAGCTAGTCACAAGCCCATTATCATTCACAATTCACACAATTAGGTAGAAATTAGGAAATTTGTTTCAATTTAGTTTTAGGATAGTTTAATTCATTCAAAAACCCCCAAACTAGATAGCTTTTAGGATTTTTAACATTTAGGAAACTTAATTGAACATTGAATTCCAATTCCAAGGGAGATGACCTAGGTTGTGCCCTATATTGCATTTAATATCCAACCTAGTTTTATTTTGAGGTTTGCACGACAAGCCCGTCAATGAGATGGCCAAAATGAGATGCATGAGGGTTGGGATAGCTTACACAAGTCCTAATTATGCTTTTGGACTTGACCAAGAGGTGCCAAACCCCAAAGAAAGCCATTTGGACATTTTGGTATCCCATATGGAGCTAAAATTGACTATAATGGAACCCTATGTCACTTTTTATCCAAATGAGCTCTTCTCGATTTGAGATTTGGCATGAAATTACAGATTGTTGAGATCTTTTTGGAAAACTAAAGAAAATAATTTTTGGAGATCTATAGAATATTTGATGAATTTTCAAAGTTGGTAATTTTTTCTAGTTTTGGTCATGTCATTATTCATACTAGTCTGAAAATGAAATTTGTCACATAGGGCTCAAATGATATCCAATTGCCACAAAATTTTATACAGAGAAACTAGACATTCACAATGACTTGTGAACTAGAAGCACCTCATTTGGATGTCTATAGAGGGAGATATGAATTTTTAAAGATTCTATCCAGTATTAGGAACTCCAGCTAACCTCTATTACTATTTGATTGGATTCTGAGGTCTGGGCATGCCTGAGCTAGTCTAAATTATTTTTCTCCTCTAGCTAGCATCCACATATTTCTAGATTGGTATCATTTACATGGATTGGATTTTTTGTGGAATTAATTGGACATTTTCAAAATTTGCTACAGAAATCTATGACAGCACCAATGGACAGCCTAACCTCTGGATCATTTCACATGTCAAACGTCCTGTGTGTTAGATGTTATGGCCTAGACATATTTTTAGTATGAAGTAGATGTCTGTAGCTTCCCAAAATAGGCAAGAATTCATGATTTTGATTTTTTTAGAATTAGTTATGATTTTCCAAAGTTATGACAGAAAAGTTGAAAAATTTAGTCGAAAATATGTATGTATATTTCATGCTTCCCTTCAAGTTCCTTGAGATGTAAGCCACATTTGATGATGCAAATGAGTTGTATTCATGTAATTAAATATGAGAATGTGGTGTATGAGCTCACATTGTCCACGTGACATCGAATGAAATTTTTATACACAACGCAACATAAAAAAATATATTATTTTAATAGATTTTTCTCACTTCCTTCATGGAATGTTTCATGTGAGCATCCAAATGTGTATGAAATAAGTTAGAAATATATGGTGTTACAAAACTTACCTTGTTGTAAGGCTTTTTCCAAGGAGCTTTCCATTTCTCCTAGTCTCTCCTTCAAATGCTCCCTTCCACTTGCTAGACTAGCCATAGAACAACCTCAAACAAATCAATAAAACTATGGGAAAAGAAAGGAGAAAGAGGAGAGCAAGGTTGGTGAAGGATGAAATATGAAAAACCATGGAATTTCTTAACTTTTTGCCTTAAATCTTCTTCTTCTTACTCCTTCCTTTGGTGCACCACTCCCATCTACGCTTGGTTCTATTCTAGACTAAAGAAAGGTCAGTTATAAGGAGAGGGCAGAGGTGGGACGTGTTTTAAGGGGGCTAGAGCTCATTTATACAACTTTTTAAAAATTTAATCCCTCTTCTTACTTCTTTCCAATTAAGCTCATTTCAATTCCTTTTTGAGAATTTTCTTTTTTATCATAAAATTTAGGTCCTCTAACTTATAAAATGACTTTGCTTTCACCCAAATTGGATTTAAAACCTTCCCAAACAAACTAGTCAACGTTCGGGTCAATCGACGCTCTAAAACATAAACCAAAAGGGTTTGAACTATTTTAGGTGCTCCTATAGTTTTTAGGGCCTTTGAGAACCCTGAGAAACTTAAATTTTCCATTTAAAGATCCCGCCTTTGAGCTTTCTAAAAGTTAGTCAAAATTATGAAAATGCCATTACATGTTCGTCAAATTTTGTTTAGCTATTCTAGTTCCGTTTTCAGGGCACCTTTAGCCTTATGTTCTCATTCTATGATGCCTATATCATTGTTCTAATTTTATTTGGCCTCAATTCTTCATATTTAAGGGACTTCCTTTTATAACTGTTTAGTTTTCGGCCATTTACGGAGGAACCAAGTATTACACTTGAGCTAGGTAAGACAATTGGATAGAAATTATAGGAATGTAAACCCTTTAAAACCTTGCCTTTTAGCTATTAAAAGGTTTAAGGACTGATGTAGAGATTGTAGCAATTTGTTGGTTTGCCAATTTAAGTGTTCAAGGATAATAAGTATTCAAGTCACGGCCAAATTTCTCAAGTCATAGCTAAAATGAGCTAGTAATGTTCTAGCAACAAATTTAGCCATGATGTAAAAAATTTTTGTCATAACTCAAAAGTCATCCAATAACTAATTTGGCCACAACATAAATATTTTAGTCACAATGTAAATCGTGTTTGTGTGGAAAAATTTATCCAAACCCAAGTTTATCCATGGCGTGAGTTCTTCAAGTCATGATGTAAGTGCAAAATTAAGCTTTTAGAAGTTTTAGGAGCCAAATTGGTTATGGCCTAACCATTCTAAGTTACAGCTTAAGTCTTAACACCCCAATTCTATTATAAAGACATGGTTTCTAACATGTTAGTTGTAATGTCCGATCTTTCTTAAAAGGCCCAAAATGCAAGATTTTCACAGGAACAAAGTTATACCACTAGTGAAAGTGTGCATTTACAAGATAATCTATCTTATATCATATCACCAAATTGAATAGTAAATGTTAAGCTCAAGCAGTTAAGGAACAAATTTATACTACTGGTGAAAGTGGTTTGGAAAGGGCTATCTCCTGAGGAAGCTACTTAGGAGCTAGAGGAAGAGATGAAAAAAAGGTATCCATAATATTTTGATTAGGTATGTTTTTAAATTTCAAGGACGAAATTTTATTTAAGAGGGGTAGAAATATAATGTCCGATTTTTCTTAAAAGGCCGAAATATAAGATTTTCCAAGGAAGTCCTAAAAATTGAATGGATGGCAAACAAATAAAATTAAAGTAATAAACTAAACCCTTGAAAATGAGGATTTGAAACTTAAGATGCCCAGAAACTTAAGCTAGAAGAGCTAAGAAAATTTGCGAAAGTAAGTTAAGGTATTCTCGTAATTTTTGGAAATTTTGGAAAACTCATAGGAGGGCTTTTAAAATAAAAATTTGAGCCTTTTGGGGTTCTCAGAGGCCTTGAAAACCATAGAATCCCTAAAATAGTTAAAACCCCTCTGGTGAGTGATTTTGCCTATCAGTTGATTGAAACTTTGACCGAATAGTTTTAAATAATTTTAAATCCAATTTGAGTGAAACCAAAGCCATTTTATAAGTTTGAAAGCCTAAATATTATAATGGAAAAGATATATTTCAAAAGAGAGTTGAAATGAGCCTAAATGGAAAGAACCAAGAATAAGGACTAAAATGCAAAATTAAAAAGTTGTTAAAGTAACTCTTAGACTTCATAAGAGGCGTCCCACTCTGCTCCTCACTTGCACAACATATTGGCTAGTTTGAAACAAAAATTCCATGGGTCTCTTAGGGCACTCCATCATAAGGAAGAAGAAGGAAGAGAACTTGTGAGTAAGGTGAAAGATTCATGCTTTCTTCTTGCCTTTTTCTATGCCTAGCTTCTTCTCCTCCTTCTCTTCTCTTTTTCTATGGAATCCAAGGCTGATATGGTTCTGTTTTGAGGTTATCACAATTAAAAGAAGATAGTATTGGAAGGAGAGACTTGTAGCAAGTGAAAGCACCTTGAGAAAGCAAGTAAATAAGGTATGGTTCTGGGCTTAAATTGCCTCTTCTTTTAGGCAAATTTTGGTCAAACCTAGCCTTTCCTTAAGGAGTTGAATTTTGACCTTAGCAAAAGAGGAACAAGTGTTTTAGAGTATGGGAATTAAGATTATGCAAAGGAAATCAAAAGGTAAGCAAGGAAATTCAAGAATGAGAACCTAAGGATTCTTAGACAAATGGCAAAACTTGATTTCTTCCAAGGATATTCTAGCCTATGTGAGGACTTAATTGTGTCCATAGACCTCTAAGAAGTTGTATATGAGCCATTTCCTCAAGAAAAATCAAGCAAATCCTTGGGTTTTTTTGTTGGATGCTTGTCTCAGCCTTAAGAGTGTTTATGCACCTAGGGAGAGTTTTTTTTTTATTCCAAGGGTAAAAGAGGCTTAGATGTGAATTACAGATGCTAGAGGAACCAATGAATTGAATTAGAAAGCTTGGTTTATGAGATAAAAGTTTAGGTCCCATTTAGACATAAAGGAGTAACCTAGAGTTTGGCTTCTTGGATTGAGTTTATGACATCCATGAGTTTAAATGGAGTCATATGACCTAAAAAGATTACAGGTTGGGAGCCAAGACCATGATTTTAAGTGTTTGCGTCATTATGTCATATATGGACCATATTAGTGTTTTAAGACCAAATGAGCTAGGTTAGAGTTTTATAAAGCTAGATTTGGTTCTAAAGTTTGATTTGCATCTCATTTAATGTGTCTAGGCCAAGATAATCAAGAACATCCCTATTATGTGTGTTTGTCCTAGAGGGAGCAAGAGAAAGGCAAGGGGAAAGTTGGTGATTTCTAGCTTAAGGTAGCCCTTTAACCTTTCTCACATGAATTTCTTGATTTGTTGCTTGTCTTGGATTGCTTGTATGTGTATTTGAACTATGAGATTTATTTATAGCCATTGATGTAGCGTCTTGGTACCATGATGTGATTTGTGAACTTGTTTTGATGCGTAATGGCTTGAATGGTCTTGGTGAGGCCAAAAGCCCCTTAAGATGGGTGAGGAGGAGCCAAAAGTCCCAAAGAGTGGGTGAGACAAGCCCAAAAGTCTCAAGAGTAAGGCTAAGTCAAAAGTCCCTAAAAATGGGTGAGACAACTCCAAAAGTCCTATGAATTTGGGTGAAGCTAAATCAACAAACCTTAAAGCCTATGCTTGATTTCAATGAACTTGTATGACATTAAAAAAATGGCTATGTATTTTTTCTAAAATTTTTTATGGCATACTTGCATTCCTTGGCTTGAAAATGCATTATATATGTATGTTTGAAAGGATAAAAGAGCTATTGAGATTCTTTGAATCTTGCTCTTTTCCCCACATATTTAACTTAGTCTAGGTGAAGCCCAAGGATCAAGAAGTGGAGGCCAAGTCCCTTGATGATGACCTTTTGACACTAGGATCAGAGATTTTGTAAAATAAGGTCATGAATTTTGTGCAAATGATGCAAATGTGATGTAGATACATGGACATATATAAAAACATGTATTGATGATGTATGAATGGATTTTGGAATCATATGTGCATTTATGAGAAATTTTGACATTCAAATTGATAAACACATTTTTTTTTATATTTTATTCTCCTAAACTTGGGCATTTTAATAATGAATTAAGGCTTTAAGACTTTAATTAGATAAGATTTTATTTTAGTAGCCATTTCTATATTTTGGGAGTTAATTTGCAAAATTATTAAGTTTTAATGCATGAATTTCTTTTAAAAAATTTTGTGAATATTCCTATGCGATGTTTATCCATTATTGTTGCAGAATTTTTTATGGACAATTAGTATTTGAATAGGAGATTAGTTTGGAGAAGAAGTAGAGGTTTACCAAGTCTAAGGAAGCCATGCATTCCATCTTCTCATTCTCACATCACTCACCCACTTGGTCTGCACATACATATCACGCATGGTCTCTCTATAGAGCAACAACACATTGAAGCAGCTGAACATGAGTTGAAAATAGTAGCTCATGTGGAAAGGAGCTTGCATGGAGAAAACATAAAGAAGCTATAGGTAGAACATGGTTTATAAAGAGAGGAAGAAGCTCATGAGGAAGATATGGATGAAGCAGAGGAAAGTTACGTGGAATGTGAGCAAAATAGAGGAGAATAAAGCAAACAAACATGGTACAACACTGGGCAGAATGTGCATGGAGAAGAGAAAATAATACATGCAGAACACGTGGAAGAATGTGAGCTCTGGTTTGAGAAGGAACTAGCCATGGTTCTGGTTGAGAAACGAAGGAAGAAAGCTATGGGTTTAGAGAACATCAAAAGGAAGCAACACGAGCTAAGAAAGAAGCATGAGCTGGGTTTTAAGCGTGAGAAAAGGAGCTAAAATATAGAACAGAACAAACCATGGTTTCAAGAAGAATTTCGAGCTTGAGAGGAAACTCACAAGGAAGAGGACGATAGAACTAAATAGATGAAGATGCAAAGGGCATTGGAAAGAAGAAGAAGCCACGGTTTTATGCAGAAGAGAGAAGGAAGCAACCTTTGTTTTGGAAAAAGCTAGAATGAAAAGCAGAACGTGGATAATGTGGGAAGCAAATAAAGAAGAAGCTACATGAATGAGCATGTGATGGAGGAAAAATAATATAGAGCTAACGTGAAAAAGCATGAAGCTGAAATAGAGTAGGAACAAACGCGTAAAAGAAAAATAAATGCTAACTCCATGTGGGTTGGCGTGGAAGATTTAAATGAGCGCGTGACACACAAAGGAGAAAGTAGCTGGCAAAACGTGAAGAAAAATATGAAAAATAACACTAGCTTGTGACAAATTAAGAAGCACATGAGGGAGAATCCATGCATTCTGATCACATGCTTCATTCATTCCACAGGCCTAAGAAAACATAAGCAGCGTCAATTGGAAGCACGTGGGGAGATTAAGAAAAGAATGGGAGGATGCCATCGATTCGCAATTTCCATCGTCATTCTTTCATTCATGCTACACTCCGTCATTCCATTCATCTCTCACCTTTCATCCATTCCACATCTAGAGACCATCCTCTCCATGCCATTTTCTCAACCATCCTCTATTCTTCCATCCAATGAAATTTTAATCTTCCTTGTGGCTAGCTAGGAAATGATCCTTGGCGGAAGCTTGAATCCATGGAGAAGAACTCAGAATTTTGGCTAAGAATTTATACTTTCCTACACTTTTTCTTTTTCTTGTACAAGCTTGGTTAAGTTGTATTTGATTAAAAATTTCTATAATTGTAATTAGTGGATGGTTAGACACTAATTAGGAAGCCTTTTTGTTGATTGATTGGTTGGATTAAATACTAAATTTTACACTTTCCTTTAATTTCCCATGTATGCCATGAAGGTGTTCGATGAAATGCATAAGTGAAATTATGAGCTTGATTGTTTGATTTAAGGTTTCTTTGGAGTTTGGTTAGTTAATTAAACATTTAATTCAGAGGCTAATTGATCAATTAGTCATTTAATTCAAGTGTTCATTGATCCTAATGATAAGAATTAGCGATTTAATGTAGGATTGAGGTTTTAATTCAACATTAAATTGTTAATCCCTTGATTCTTGCGTGGTAACTCAAGATAATTTGTATTGGACACAAATAGGGACTCTTAAACCAAAATTAATCACAAATGAAATAGGATAAGAATAGTGGATACCAAGGACAAATCCAAAGCTAGTCACAAGTCCATCATTTAACCATAATTCATACAATTAGGCAGCAATTAGGAATTTTATTTCAATTAGATTTTAGTTAGTTTAATTCAATCAAACCCCCCTTAATTTAGGTAGTTATAGAGTCCTTTAACACTTCGAAAACCCAACCAAACATTGAATTCCATTTCTAAGGGAGATGACCTAGGTTGTGTCACTAGCTACATATTTATAGTCCAACCTAGTTTTATTTTGAGGGTTGCACAACACATCTGTCAAAATTTGGCATTGATGTCGGGGAATTGGATTCTCAATTGTTTGAGAAAGTTTTCTAAGTGTTTTTGTTCTGTTTTAGCTCTGTTTTGGTTCTATTTTAGCTTAGTTTTTGTTTTATTTTGAACTTGGATTTGGATCATTTCGGTGTTGCGCATCAACTTGTCTGCTTGCTGAAATTTTTGTTTTCCAAGGTTTTTGGGTGTTTGGGGCAAAACTAATAGCTTAGTTATTAGGTGCACCATTATTTGGCCAAATTCCAATGTTTAAGGCACTTTTTCTAATGTTTTAGTATTTTCTCAAATTTTTTAGGAATTTTTCAATTTTTTTGGATTTAATTTCTTCATTTTTTGTAAGTTTGTTTTGTGTCATTAACATCTGTTTAGGAGTGTTTTTGATGGTTAAGTAAGTCTTAGCTTTATTTGGATTTTATTTTCTTAAGTTTGAGTTAATTTTAGTTATAATTTGTTAGTGATTTTTCTTGTACTGAAAGTGATTATACTTCTCATTTTATTTGCTTTAAATGGATCCATATTATTATTCTAATCAAGGTGTTTATAATTCTTATATAAATGATGGGATCCTCAGGCAATTGGATGATCTCAAGACAATGCTTCAAGGCCTTCTTGAACAACAAGCCCAACAATACCAACAAGTCCAATAACCATGCTACCAACCACACCATCATTCCTGTGAAGTTCACCCTAGTTACATTGAACCATACCACCATCCATATGAAGTACACCCAAATTACCACTATTATTATGAGCCATACCACGACTTCCATGTGTAAGAGCCAGAATATCATCCCTACAACTATCATGAAGGATACATGCAACAAGAGGTCTAGAGGGAACCAAGTTTAGAAAAAAGGATGATGCAGTTAATGGAAGCTTATGATATTCAAAACCAACAAAGGGATGCCTACAATCTTCAGTTTGAACAAGAAACTGAACAATTGCGTCTTGAAAATCAATAAAAGATTGACAACATTATGAAGGATTTAGGAATTCAAATGAATCAATCTACTTCAAGTGCTATTGAATTGACTAAAAAGCAAATTAGAAGTCCTATTCACTGGGTAATATCCTTCCATCTTCTAATACTTTGCAATTTGTTGGAACTGAATTTAGTATGCTTGATAGCACTGTGACTACTTATGCATATAATGTTGTTGATTCTGAATTGCATGATGATGATATTAATGAAGAAATTGTTGTTGAATCTCCTGATTTGATTGATTATGGTAATGTATTAAGCAAAACTGATACATTGGTTGATGTTTATGAACCCTTGTGTACTGATGCACTTGGTATGTCTACACCTAGCATGACCATAGTGATGATTTCATTTCTGAACTTGTTAATGATGAATCTATTAAGTTTAAGGTAGTAGATAAGTGTAGGGGTGACTTAGTGTAACACCCCAAAACTAATTAAGGTGCTAATCATAGATTTAAGTTAATTAAGAATAATTAATATAGAATAATCGGGTAAGTTAAGTGAATGGTAATTTTGAGAGATAAATTAATAATATGAGTTGAGAATTAATTGGAATAGAAACTTCATCTAGGCCCAAATTAATGTAGAAGATCATGATAAGAGGCTAAGGGAGGCCCAATAAGTTAGGTGTAGACCTAATCTGATTTAATGAATTAAAGGCCCAAGACTCAACTTCCATAAGCTCTTATAAATGGCCCAATAAACTTAGTGCAGACCCAAAATAATGGAGTTCTTAAAACTAAGTATGGCCCAATGAAATTTTGTAGCCCAACACCTTAAAGTTGGCCCAACAAAGCTAAAATCTGAAGTCCATTTGGAGTTGGATCTTGGAGCAACCCATGACCCACCTTAGACCCAACTTAAACCCAACTAAAACCCTAAACAGTTTAACCACTTCTCCATTTTGCTGAAACACAAGAGGGAATTTCAAAGGTTTGAAGGGAGGCTAGGGTTTGGGGCAAGAAATTTATCATTTCCCACTTCTAGAGCAAGATTCAACCAAGGTAATAGTTATATAACTTAATCTTTTCATCTTTCTCTTCATTTTGGCCTAATTAGCTTTTCATTTGGAGTATTTTCACCCACACCCAAAATCTGAAACTTGCCATTTGATATTTCCATGGTGAAAATTCGTAGGTTGAGGCTAGAGCTGGCATTAGGTAAGAATAAACTTTCCATTTTGATGTTTTTTTGCTAGTTTGAGACCTCTATAGCTGATTTATAATATGGGTATTGTTTTTGTACGAATTTACTCAAAATTTGAGGTGTTATTTTGAGGTTTCTGGGGTAGGAGCAACCAAATCCGAATTTGATTTTAGTGGTGATTGGGTAAGTGTTTTTTAGTAGTCCTATATAGTTTAACTTTTTTAAGTGATGGGTTGCTAATACAAATTGTGATTAGGAATAGTAATGGCTTGGTTTTGTGTCCATAGGCTGAAGTAACATTGAATTGGCTTTTAGAGGATTGGTTACAAGTGAGGAAACTGGAAGTATATTAATTCCATGCATATATCTATTTTAATTTCATGTTTGCTGTACATGAATGATTTGAAATGCTGAATGAATTGGTTGGCTATCTATTGTGTTGTGATTGGACCTTGTGAGTCCATGGTGGAGCTGTAGTGCGGCTGCCACTCGTGCATGTGCTTTGATCGGGCACCGGGTTATGATCAAACCCCAGATACACTGAGCTCTGGTTGTGCTCATTAGGGAGTGGGTGCCATGGATGGGCCTCTCCTAGTGTTATTGTCCTTTAAATTGTGAAAATATGATTACCAGTATGGGATAGTGATCATGATAGCCTAATTGTTTCATTTACTGGTATGACTAGTATGTTTTCTGATGCTTATACGAAATTATGCATATATGTTAATTAAATTGGAATATATGAATGGAATTTGTTTTGGTTATTGAGATTCGCATCTCACCCCATTTCATGGGATTAAATATTTTAGGTGAAGGTTCTTCAGGTAAGGATAAGGGGAAGCAAATGGAGGAAAATCTATGAGCTCTAACCGTGTAGGGAGAAGGCTACACTTAGATTGGTTTATTTAGAATAGATGCTAAATTTTGTATTCTTTTTGTATAGTATCATCATGTAATCATGTTGCCAAGTGTAGGCTTTTATATTTTGATTACTTAGGATGTATTTATTGAGGAGTTAAGCCTCATCATAACTTGATATTAGATGTATGAATCCCATAGCACCTGATGTATGAATTTTACTGAATTTATGGTATGATATACTGTTGGAAATATAATTATGTAATGTATTAGATATTGATATGAATCATTGATGTATGAAACCTCTAATGGAATATGTATCGAATGTTAATTGTTAATAGTGCATGAATTCTTATTGCTATTACTTTATGGACTTGTTGATATAGGGTAGTTGGAGGAGTGTAAATTTACATTTAAGTTTTGAATTAGTAATGGTAGAATAGCTGGGTGAATAGGGTAGATAAATACCATTAGAGTCATATAAAATAGGAGGAAGTGGTCCTAGGGTGTTCCTAGGAAGAGAATTGGAGTGCATGGGACAAAATGTAGGAGATATAGTTACAGGAGGGAGTCACGCTGTGGCTAGGAAGGCCTCGCCGCGGCCTGAAGAGTGACAGTGGCCAGGGACATCGTGGCTTGAGGAATATCATCACGGTGCAGTGCGAAAAAAATCACCTAAGAAGGTGACAGAATGAAACCTCACCGCGGTAGGAATCACCCAGGAGGGTGACAGAATGAAACCTCACTACAGTGCAATAGGTCCTGTCGCGACGCAAGTTGAGGAGACCAATTAAGAAGAGTACAGTAGCAAAACTCACTACGACACAAATGTATTCCGCTGAGACGAGAATTATGGGACTTCAAATAGTAGCTCCAGGAGGCATCTTTGTTGCGGCGCCACGTAGGTTGGCCGCGGCGAAGATCCAACTTGCCACGGCGTCGAGTAAGTTACCTAATGATTCCTAAGAGCCACTTAGCTGCACGCGCGAAAGGTTAGGGCCATGGCGCAAAGTGAAAAAATTAGTTTTCAAGCTCTAGGACCTAACTTAGCCATAGCGGGAAGGTTTCAAGTCGCGGCATAGGTCTCCAAACTTCTACCTTTAGCCTAGAAATCCCAATTTCTTCAATGGTAATGCTAGGAAATGATGTAGGAACACTTGTAGGAGGTTTTTGTGTGTTGAAACTGAAGGATGGATGAATCACGAACCCCTGATGATAGTGCAATTCCTTTTATACATTCTCCCAATTATAGTTGTTTAGTTGATGACCCTAATAACATCAAGGTTCAAATTTCCCTACATTTTCTTAATGTAATTAATTGTAACGACTCCAAACCTTGATCATTAATTGTTAATTGTGTATTTAACCATAATTACTGGGATTAGAAGTTAGGGTTGTCACACTTAAAATGTGTTGATCATGTTATTCCTAGTCTAAGATTGGTTGATAAGCCTGTTGATGATGCATCTTCTAAGTTTAGGGATAGCATGCCAATTGGACCATGTGACATAGCTGATTTGAATGACTTTGTTGATTGTGTGTGTACCGGATCCACCATATGTGATAGATGCTCCCAGATTAATGCTTTCATTGAGACTAATGAGTTTCTCATATATACTGATCAACATAATTCCTCACTAGCATGTGATGATATGGCTAATGAAATGGTAAATGTAGCATGTGAAAAGGATATAAATAGTAAAATTGTTAGACAGCTTGTTGTTGATGAATCAGACTCTACTCCTAGATGCTTATGTGATGATATGCATACATATCCTGTGTGTGCTGAAATAGATGAGTTTTTGAGGTCTGATAAGTCTATTGAATCCATGGAGTCCTTTTTTTGCACTAAAACTACTGATAAGACTGATTCTTCTGATCATACTAGTATTTATGAGAGCATGCATAGAGATAGTGCTGATATTAAAAATCTTGTTGATCCTTGTGTTGTTGTTCATACTAGTAAGAAACTAGATCTTGTTATTGATCATTGTTTAGAATATTGTGAGCCTACTGATGTCTCTTTGGTCAGGGAAGATACTATTTCTCTTGTTGAGAGTCTGGAACAAATTCTTGAAGTTGATGAGCTAATTCCCAACAATCAACAGACTTTCCTAACTGAGATAAAGCAACTGCTAAATGCCTTGAACTCAAAAGACTGTGAGAAGTTGCAATTTAATCCTTCTATTAATGCAGTGACTCTTACTGATGAGAGTCCAGTTGATTTTATTGGTCTTGATAGATATTTAGAGAGTCTAAAGTCTAGTATTTTTAAATTTGATTTTAAATTTTCTTTTTTTCCTTCTAAATATCCTAAATTTCATTTTCCTTTTTTTCTTGCTCCTGAAATTGCTGAATTTGACTTTCCTAAACTATTAATGGTTGAGGAAGTCCATGACTCATCTCTGAATGATCAATCAAAATTCTTTAAAGTAGTGAGACTTAAACTTCTTGATTTAAGAAGGAATAAAGTAGTTTTAATCTTGGTTTTTGACACTTATGATTAGTTAGTCTTTAATAGAGTCCTTTCTAATTTAGGATTTAGTTATATTTTCTTTTTTGCATTACTTTTCATTTTGTTTCTATTTTGTAGGTAATCAATAATTGCTAACTAGCTACATGGAAATCTGAGCCAACCTTGAGATCTCCATTTTCAACTTCATCCAATTATATTCTCTCCTTTCACTCTCTTTATATTGTGTTGTTTATCTTTTTACTGGATTGTGTGCTGGCATTAAGGACAATGCAACATTTAAGTGTGGGGGGAGAGTCATGTCATTCCATTTCCATTTCTTCATCTCTTTGCTTTGTCTTGTTAAAAAAAATTGAAAATTTTTTAGAAAAATTATGAAAAATAGCATATTTTTTTCAATTTTTCTGTGAAAGTTGCAAGTTAAGATGATTATAGCTTGGACTCACTAAAACATGATAAGCAATGAATATTGTGTCTTGATTCAAGTGAAGTGGCAATGAATTTGATTTCAATGAATTATTTGATAGCCATTAGCTGGTGAGAATTTGAGCCATATCTATTCAATTATAGTGTATTTTTACCTATCACTGCTTTCATTCTAGAACTTGTCTTGATTTTTTTGTTGAGACCACATTTGCATTTGCATGCATGAAAATGATAAAACATTTATTTCTTTCATAGTTAGTGACTAAAAAGCCAACCTACATACATTTTATCCATTGTTTAGCCACTTTGGACCTTGTTTTGTTTTCTCGTTAGCCTATAGCCATTTAAAATGTTTTTCCACCTTGTTTTAAGATACCTTAGGAATTTCAAGGAGCATTACATCTAAGTAGGATAGGTGAATGTGTGCTTTGCATCTGTTTAGGCTATTGATAGTAAAAGTTGAGGAATATATTCTTAAAAGAAAAAAAAATGCAAAGAAAAGAAGAGATAAAAAAGCAAAAAGAAAGCAATGAAAAAAAAAACAAAACAAAAAATAAAAAAACAAAAAAAAAGTAATTGAAAATCAAAAGAAAGAAGTCTTTTGAATTGAATTCATAGTTTCCTATTATTTGTTAGAAAAAAGGCCTTGAATGTACATTCTTTTCTATCCTAAATCTCCATTGATTGCTTTTGAAGTCCTAGGGTATCCATTTGTTGTCTGTTTTTCCTTGTTTTTGTATCCATTCATTTCATTCCCTTAACCCCATTACAACCTTGAATAAAGTCCTATTGATTTGTGCATTGCATTTGGCATGGGTGGTGGAGACTTAGAAGCTTGACAAGCTTATGGTAGTGAACTTTGATAGGTGGAAATTGAGTGATATACATTGCCCTTAAAAACTTGAGAGTTGAGACTAAACACTAATCCATGTGAAAGGCTATACGTTTTTTTTTAATTCTTCTCAAATGAATTTGCCATGGAGCTTAATTCTTAATGCAAGTGAAGTTAGCTTTGATTATTGAAGTGATGAAAAGTTGTGATTAGTCTCTAGTTTGTAACTTTCTACACTTTCTTTTCCATTTTCATTTTCCACTTGCCATTCTGCTAGCTTGGCATTTCAATTCATTCTTCTATCTTGGATTTTGAGCTTTGCCCAGGAGTGCAAAGGTTTAAGTGTAGGGGAATTTGATAAACACGTTTTTCTATATATTTTATTCTTCTAAACTTGGGCATTTTAATAATGAATTAAGGCTTTAAGACTTTAATTAGATAAGATTTTATTTTACTATCCATTTCTATATTTTAAGAGTTAATTTGGAAAATTATTGAGTTTTAATGTATGAATTTCTTTTAAATAATTTTGTGAATATTCCTATGTGATTTTTTTCTACTATTCTTGCAAAATTTTTTATGGACAATTAGTATTTGAATAGAAGATTGGTTTGGAGAAGAAGTGGAGGTTTACCAAGTCCAAGGAAGCCATGCATTCCATCTTCTCATTCGCACATCTCTTACCCACTTGGTCTACACATACATATCACGCATGGATCTCTCTCTATGGAGCAACAACACGTTGAAGCAGCTGAACATGAGTTGAAAATAGTAGCTCATGTGGAAAGAAGCTTGCATAGAGAAAACACGAAGAAGCTATAGGCAGAACATGGTTTATGAAGAGAGAAAGAAGCTCACAAGGAAGATATGGCTGAGGCAGAGGAAAGTTACGTGGAATGTGAGCAAAACAGAGGAGAATAAAGCAAACAAACATGGTACAATGCTGGGCAGAATGTGCATGGAGAAGAGAAAATAATACATGCAGAACACATGGAAGGATGTGAGCTCTGGTTTGAGAAGGAACAAGCCATGGTTCTGATTAAGAAAAGAAGGAAGAAAGTCACGGGTTTAGAGAATATCAAGAGGAAGCAACACAAGCTAAGAAAGAAGCATGAGCTGGGTTTTAAGCATGAGAAAAGGAGCTAAAATACAGAATAGAACAAACCATGGTTTCAAGAAGAATTTCAAGCTTGAGAGGAAGCTCACAAGGAAGAGGATGATAGAACTGAATAGATGAAGACACAAAGGGCATTGGAGAGAAGAAGAAGCCACGGTTTTATGTAGAAGAGAAAGAGAAGGAAGCAGCCTCTATTTTGGAAAAAGCTAGAATGAAGAGCAGAACGTGGATAACATGGGAAGTAAATGAAGAAGCTGTATGAAGGAGCACGTGATGGAGGAAAAATCACGTAGAGCTAACGTGAAGAAGTATGAGGCTGGAAAAGAGTAGAAACAAATGCGTAAAAGAAAAATAAATGCTAACTCCATATGGGTTGGCGTGGAAGATTTAAATGAGCACGTGACACATAAAGGAGAAAGTAGCTGGCAAACTGCAAAAAAAAAAATGAAAAATAACGCTGGTTTATGACAAATTAAGAAGCACCTGAGGGAGCATCCATGCATTCTGATCCACACGCTTCATTCATTCCATGGGCCCAAGAACATGTGAGCAGCGTCAATTGGAAGCACGTGGGGAGATTAAGAAAAGAATGGGAGGACACAATCCATTCGCAATTTCCATCGTCATTCATTCATTCACACTGCACTCTGTCATTCCATTCATCTCTCACCCTTCGTCCATTCCATATCCAGAGACCATCCTCTCCACGCCATTTTCTCATCCATCCTCCATTCTTCCATCTAATGAAATTTTAATCCTCCATGTAGCTAGCTAGGAAAAGATCCTTGGTGGAAGCTTGAATCCATGGAGAAGAACTCAGAATTTTTGCTAAGAATTTCTACTTTCCTATACTTTTTCTTTTCCTTGTACAAGCTTGGTTAAGTTGTATTTGATTAAAAATTTATGTAATTGTAATTAGTGGCTAGTTAGACACTAATTAGGAAGCCTTTTTGTTAATTGATTGGTTGGATTAAACACTGAATTTTACACTTTTCTTTAATTTTCCATGTATGCCACGAAGGTATTCGATGAAATGCATAAGTGAAATTATGAGCTTTATTGTTTGATTTACGGATTCCTTAGAGTTTGGTTAGTTAATTAAACATCCTAGGGTGTTAATTCAGAGGCTAATTGATCAATTAATCATTCAATTCAAGTATTCATTGATCCTAATGATAAGAATTAGCGATTTGATGTGGGATTGAGGTTTCAATTCAACATTAAATTGTTAATCCCTTGATTCTTGCATGGTAACTCAAGATAATTTGTATTGGATACAAATAGGGACTCTTAGACCAGAATTAAGCACAAATGAATTAGGATAAGGATAGTGGATGCCAAGGATGAATCCAAAGCTAGTCACGAGTCCATCATTGAACCATAATTCATACAATTAGGTAGCAATTAGGAATTTTAATTCAATTAGATTTTAATTAGTTTAATTCAATCAAAGCCCCCTTAATTTAAGTAGTTATAGAGTCCTTTAACACTTAGAAAACTCAACTAAACATTAAATTCCATTTCCAAGGGAGATGACCTAGGTCATGCCACTGACTATAAAATTCAATTCAACCTAGTTTTATTTTGAGGGTTGCACAACAGACCCGTCACAAATGCCTAGGTATACCTATGAGTTCTTGTATGTATATGCAAGTTAGGAAATGATTTTAAAATGTATAAGTAGTTGGACTACTTAGGTAGCCTTTATATGCTGATTTTATCCATTCAGACATGCCCAAATGATTGTGGTTAGAGTAGGAGAGCAATTGGTCACATTTTGACCCTATATGGTGCCAAAAAAACCAACTTTTGCAAACTATACCCCAAATTGACCAAATGGACGAATTTAAGCATGAAATTTGGCCTGATTATAGGTCTCATCTAGAGCTTTTTATTGACCTAAGAACCACTATTTTAGGACTCTATAGAATTAATTATGAATTTTCAAACTTGGAAAAATTCTATAAATTTGGTCTATGCACTATTCATATAATTAATTTGTGTTTTAATATCATTTGAGAGTCAAACAAAATCCAATGCTCATGTAATTTTATAAGATAAATTAGACTTATAAGCTTTCTGTAGCAATTAAAAGCACCTCATTTGGAGCTTTGTAGAGAGAGAACCGAATTTTTGAAATTTATGGTCGGTATTAGGACATAGTAGGCACCTTTGGTATGGTTCCATTGTTTTTCATGACTTAGATGGTATTTTTGTGTTCTAGAACTATTTTTAATCATTAGCTAAAATCCAAAGGTTTCAAGAAAGCTATCATATGCATGATTTTGATTTTTTTAAAATTAGTTATGATTTTTCTAAGTGTATATCAATAACTTACCCCTACAACCCGAGAATGAAAAATGGAAATTATGATGTAATGACTTTTGATCTATGACGTTAGCTTCAAAATGGGTTGGTTTTGATTTTTTTGGATATGGTATGGATGAAAATGATTTAGGGTAAATTTAAATGACTCATATGGGCAAAATTGAATAATTTCAGTGTACATACGCTCGATTTCCGTTGCTCACGTTTGCAAATTCCATGTAAATGAGTATGAAATGCTTTGATTACTATGGTATGAGGTCTATTAGATTATGGTATTACATTAGTGAAGACTAGTAACTAGGTAATCCAATATATGTAAATTTCTATGCTTTTTAGAGGTAATTTGAATGAAATAATAAGGGTTAACAAGAATTTTGATTTCCTATGAACATAAATTCTCTTGTATGCCTTGACGATGAATATGGATGTTATAAAGGTTCAAATTTCCCCATAGTTTTAACTATTGTTAACTTATTATTTAAATTTAATCTTAATTGTGATTGATTGGAAACACAATCATGTATAATTAGTTTAATTAGTAGTTAAGGTTGTTACACTAGGAACATAAAGTACAAGTTTACAAAGATCCCAAGCAACTTCAGTTGGACAATACAATATAAATCCAATCAATACCATTTCCAATTTAACTTCCATAACCAATATAACACAAAATCAATCAAATTAAGCTTACCAACTCAAATAGCCAACTTTTAATACATCAAGGGTTAGTTTCCAACTCACCACCAGGTCTTAAATTACTACATATTTTTTACCAACAACAATAAAAGGAAAACTCTTAAATTCCAACTCCAAACTTTAATCAACAATAGCAAATTTCAACAAGTTAAGGGCAATTTAAACTTACCAAGTGAGTGCTAAACTTTCAATATAACAAAGACCAACACTGAAGCTTGTCAACAATTCCTTTAATCATATAATTCATGGCCAATAAGTAACAAAATAGTCCCCATCAAAGTTATTCCAAAAATTCATATTCAACAATTTCACAATTCAAGGGAAAATCCCAACTTTCAAATTCTAAACTTTGATTAATATCTCTCATTCTTCAACCATAAAACATCAAGAAATAGCTCCTTAAAAAATAGTCCACACTGAAAATTAAAAGACAAATAGCAAGGATTTTACCTCAAAATGACATCTCCATCTTTCTTCCCTCTTCGTTTTCTAAAGTTAGCCTTCAATATCTTCTCTTCATAAATTCCTTGCAGCCCAAAAACTCTACCAATTAAAAATCCAATTAGTGAATTTTGTAGAAGAGAAAGAGTAGAACAATTTTTATAGAAGGTACCTTGGCTAAAAACCATTTTTTCCTCAGCTTGAAAAGCTCTAAATTTTTGCTTTCATGGAGTTCTTCATGCCATCTCTCTCTACTAGTTTAGTTATGCACAAAATGGTTTAAAGGGATGAAAGATGATGATGATTAAGGTCATAATTAACTGGGACTAGTCAAAGAAAGTGAGTGAAGTTTGAGGTGGCAAGATTTCCATGTATTAGCTTACATCATATGCTTATTAGCTCATTTCTCTTTCCCACTATAGTTTTCCCCCACTTGCCAACCAAAATGCAATGCCTCCAATTGCAAGAAAAATAAATTCTTCATCTAGTAGCAAAGTCAATGCCATTATGATCCCAAAAATAATTTTGCATGAATTCTCCTTTTAATCACAATAATTAACCAATTACCAACTAAAATTCTCCCATATCTCCTTTGACTCTTTTTAATTTATTTTCCTCAATTCTCATAATTTAATTATTTAAATTTTCATAAATTTTCCTATCTCATTTTATCACTCAAAATTCCTAATTTCATATTTTTCTCTCAATTCTCTGGTCTTTCTCCTAACACCATATTTATTTATTAATTAACCAATAGATTCCAAAATTAGGCCACAAAATATACACAATGGGTAGCCTATATAACAAGGAGTTTATGGTAGAAATTTGGTACAAAATGGATTAGCCATTAAAGAGAAACCTGGACTTGAAGGTTCTAAAAAACGTTAGTGGAATAGCCAACTTTTAAAGGTTGGCATTCTCACCACATGCCACCAATGGATGCAAATTTTATACAATTGGAAAGCTTATTCAATAATCCTTCCAACACCAAAATTTTTTTTACTAATTTAGATGAAAATTGGTTGAGATATGATAATTTGAAGTTGGGGCCTTGAATTTTTTTTCATGGAAAACATGTTCAACTAGCTCAATTTTAAGGGTTGTATTTCACTACTTAGGCTACAACTTTACACATGCCTTATACCATTCGAAAGTTCATTTTTGCAAGCTTTCTAGTGACATATAATTTGTCCAATTTGGACAAGAAATAAAGAAGATATGACTCCTCAAAAATGGATGTTTAAAATTGAAATTTTAAAGATTTCCAAAAATTTTCTAAGTTTAAAGGTTGATGATGAAGTAGGAATCCTACTTTTAGGGTGGTGCATGAGGTCCACCCTCTCCATTAGGCTACATAAGAGTACTAAATGAAAGAGAATGGGGAGAGAGAAGTCCAATGGTGTTTGCATGTTTGTTAGAGATGCTGCCTAAATGCCACGTGTAGTTTTCTCTTTTTATGATTTTTTTCAACATTTCTGGAAGGCTAAAACTTTGTAAGGCACATGCAGCATTATTTTTTGGTGATTTTTATTCCTAAAAATCCCTAAAATAATGCTCTACATAGAGGTGTATGGTTTGGCTATGATTGGATATATTTTGATAGTGCTCAAACACACGACGAGTGTAATGTCTGGTTTTTGTTAAACGACGAAAACAGACATGTTTTCAAAGCAAGTCCCCTGGAATGAGTTAGTTAAGATCCTAAAAAATTTAAGCAACATTTTAGACTCCTAAAAATGAAAATCCTAGCCTCAAACGGAAGGAAAAATGGAGCTAGAATGAAGAAACAAATTTTGACAGAAAACCTATGAAACGTAATGGTATTTTCGTAATTTTGAGTAAATTTTGGAATTCAAATAGGAAGGCTTTTTAAATAAAAGTTTTAAGTTCTTTGAGATTCTCAGAGGCCCTAAAAACCATGGGAAGCCCCGGCACAGTTAAATCCCCTCCGGTGGACGTTTTCCAATGTCAGTGTGCCCAAACTTTGATAGGTTCGTTCGAGAAGGTTTTAACTCCGATTTGAGTGATTCCAAAGGCATTTTATTTAATTGGGAATCTAAATTTTATAATGGAAAAGGTTATTCTCAAAAAGGAGCTAAAACAAAGGACAAACAAAAATGCAAAGTATGAAGGGCAAAATTTGAATTTTTGAAAAAGTCACTTTCCTACACCTATATATAGGTGGCGCCTCACACTCTCCCTCATTTAGCATCAAATTTCTCAACCCCAAACCAGAAGCAAAACCCTAGGAGAGAGGCGCACAAGAGAGGAAGAAGGAGGAGGAAGAAATCCAAGCTAAAGATATGTTTTCATAGTTGTTTGTCATGCTTTTCTTCATCCACACCACCTCTCCTTCATTCTCCTTGATTTCCTTTGATTAAAATGAAGTTTATAAATTTGATTCAAGGGAGAAATTCAAGGTAAATTTCTGATTTGAAGAGAGGAGCTTGGAGAAAGCAAGATTCAAGCTAAATTAAGCAAGGAAATAAGGTAAAATTACATCCTATGGTTGATATCTTCCATCACCCTTCTTCTCCATTTTGCTTTCTCCATTTCCCCTAACCCTAGGAGCCATAGGAGGATCTGATTTTTAAGCCCAATCAGGCATGAATCTTAGGTATTTGATGGAGAAGAACAAGAATATGCAAAGAAAACAACAAATTAGCCATTAGAAATCAAGATGCAAAACTTAAGGTTTCAAGTGTTCCTTCCAAATTCTGATTTTGTATGATGATTCCTAGGTTTGATTAAAAGTTTAAATGAGTTCTTGAGACCCCTAAGATGCTCCCCACAAGCTTCCTTCTTCAAGAAAATAAAGCACACTCCAAGGAACCCTAAACCATGCATAGTCTCAGTCAAAGCATGTTCATATAGCTAGGGAGAGTTTTAAATTTTTCTAAGGCTATTCTTGAGTCATATTTGATGAATGAAAATGAGGGGAGGCCTTGGAAAAAATTTAGAACTAATAGAAAGTGATTTAGTGCCTTAGGTTCCATATTATGACCTAAAGAAGCAACATGATATTAGGCTCTTTCTTTTAATGGTGTGATGACTCCAAGAAGCTTAAAAAGAGTCAAGAATCATATTTGAAAGGAAATAATGGAGCCTAGAATTTATTTGAGGGGTGTTGCTTCATTAGGTGCATTTATGGACCATAATGGAACTTATAGAGCAATCTAGTATCTAAGCAAGTTGTATGGCCTTAGAGATTGTTTCATGAACCTAATTGGCTTCCATAATTTATATCTATGCCAAGTGAAACCATCTCCATAAGTTTGTGGGTGTGTGACCAAAAGAGGAGGCTTGAAATCCAAGGAAAAAGTGTGTGATTGTGTACAAGGTAGCTCTCTCCACCTTCTCTCATGCATGGATGTGTGTTTAGCTTGTCTTAGAATGTGTGTATATGTATTTTCAAGTCATGAAAAGTATGCTAGCATGATTTTATATGCCACAATTCATGATGACATATTATGTTTTCAAATGAATGTATGATGTTTGTTTGAGTTTGCTTGAGTGTGGAGAGGCTAAGAACTCTTGACCATGGTGAGGATGAGCCAAGAACCCTTGGAATTAGTTGAGACAAAGTAAAGAGTCTCCCAAAAGTAAAGTGGCTCCCAAGAGTATGGTTGAGTCCAAAGCTCTTAAACAATGGGTAAGGTCCAAAATCCATGAGGAAAAGTGTAAGGCCAATCCAAACACTTGGTGAGCTCTTGAATGATTTGTATGACTTGTTCACATGCCAAGCTTGCTTCTTGAATGTTCATGACTTCCATGATATCCATGCATGCATTTTTAAGGCTTGCTTTGCATATATTATGTATGATTGAATGGGAGATGAGCTATTGGGATTCTTTGAATCTCATCCCCTCCTTTCCAATGATCTAATATGCTAGGTGGACTAAGCGGATATGGCAATGGGAGCCAACAACATTGAAGGAAGAAGATTGACATCCATATGTCTAGCATTTACCTTTTAAAGCCATAATGAACCATAATGATGTATATTATTGTTGTAAATGGTCTGTGACCCTTAAGACATATGTAATTATGATATTATGTGATATAGAAATGAGAGAATGTGTTATGTGAATGATGGAATGTAAATTGAGTATGTTATGGTATCATAGCTTCATGAATGGTTTTATGGAAACATGCATAAGTGTGGATGAAAAGGCCAAAATGAGATGCATGAGGTTTGGGACCATTTGGGCAGCTCACATAAGTCCAAAATGTGCTTTTAGACTTGCCCAAAGGGTTCCAAGACTAAGGGAAATCCATTTCGCAACTTCGGTATCCTATATGGAGCCAAAAATAACCATAATGGAACCCTATGTCACTTTTTGACCAATGAGCTCTTCTTGATCTGAGATTTGACACACATTTAGAGCTTGTTGAGAGATTTTTGAAAAACTAAAGATCATAATTTTTGGAGGTCTACAGAATATTTGATAATTTTTCAAAGTTGGCAATTTTTCTGATTTTGGTCTGCTACACTATTCATTTGGTCCAAAAATGTATTCTGTCACACAGGGCCCAAATGATGTCTAATTGCCATTATTATGCAAAGAAACTAAAAATTCATAGTGACTCGTGCCAACTAGAAGCACCTCATTTGGAGGTCTAAAGAGGGAGATATGAATTTTTGAACATTTTGTCCAAAACCAGGACCCTTACCCGCCCTGAGTTACTGTTCTATTGAATTTAGAGGTTTGGGCTACCTGAGCTGGTCTGAAAATATTTTTTCCATCTATCTAACATCTACAAATTTCTATATTGGTATCATTTGTATAGATTAGATTTTTATGGAATTAATTATACATTTTCAAAGTTTGCTACAGAATCTATGACAACATCAGGAGGCAGTTTGACCTCTGGACATTTTCGGATGTCAAACGCCCTCTGTGATGGATGTTATGGTTTGGGAATATTTTTAGTGTGAAGTATACATCCATAGCTTCCCATAATGTCCAAGATTGTATAATTTTAATTTTTCTAAAATTAGTTATGATTTTCAAAAATTTGGTCAAAAAAAGGGGCAAATCTAGCTAAAATTAAACAATCCCATTTTATGCTTCATTTCGGTTTCCATGAATTGTGGGCATGATTTTATGATGAAAATGAGTTGTATTGATGTAATTAAATATGAGAATGTATAGTATGCACTCACACGATCCACATGAAATCAAATGAAATTTTTATACTTAACGCAACATGAAAATAATCATTATTTTAATGCCTTTTCTTTGAGAAATTTTGTGACTCTTGGAAAAGTGATAATTGAAGGCATGAAATAAGCTAGAAAATTATGGTGTTACAGCGAGCACATAAGATATCTTTTTGATAAACCTAAAGATGAAAAATCACTTTTTATAGGTCTTTGGTTTGATCAACACCCTCCCAAATGCTGTTTTGTAAACATCATTCAATAAGGATTTTAAAGAGAAATTCAGAGAACCAAATTAAGACAAGAATTTGTCCTTTAATCAATGTGTATCAAAGTTAGAACTCTGTAACGAACATTGTGTTGCCATGAATGTTCATGAGTCACTTTGCTTTCTCATTTTTAAATATGAGAAATGAATAATCTTTTTAAGGCATAGTGCACATGAAAAGTATATTCACTATGAGAGATTGATAAAACATGCAAAATATATATTTTTTATATTAACATAATTTACAAATATGTTGAATTAAAGAAATTAATAAAAATATACAAGAAATATCCTATTAAGTAGGAGTTCTTAGATTGATAGACTAGGGCTCACTTAAGAACTGCATTTAAACAATTAAATAGGAAAATAAAAAAAATACTTTATTTAGTAGAAGTTCTTAGACTATTAGACCTAAAAACACCTAAAACTATAATTAAGAGAAAAAGTGTACATAAATTTGATAGAAAAATGATGATATATTCTAGGATACTTGTGATGAAAGTAAAACAAACATAGACTTTTGATCATGAAACTAAATAATGGCATAGTTTGTCTAGTCAAAGTTTATTAAAAATACACAGTATTGTGTATATATATTTATTCTACACTATGTCTATATAGAGTTTAGGTTATGATTATGGATTTTAAGAATATCATTGCCTAATTTAATAAGAGTAACAAGCTAGGTAGTGGTAATCAAGAAATTGGCATCTTAAGGTTCTTACATTTTTTAAGAATAAGATGTTAAAAAACCTTTGAACAATATCATATAAGAGTGTAAATGTAATATCTAGTTTTTTAGAAACTAAACCAAAATCAACATCATGACATAATAAGACCCAAAGAAAAGTAAATTAAGGTCAATTGAGGATAGAATGCTAATTAGAGAATCTAAAAATATAGGTAGGAGACTAAGAATAACACGAAATCAGAGCTAAAACGGCTAAATAAAATGAACAAAAAATGTAGTGGCAAAATTATAATTTCAGGCAACCTTTAAGAAACTTAAAGGAAGAGGTTTTAAATGATAAAATTGAGTTCACTAGGGTTTCCAAAGGCCCAAAAAATCATAGGAACAATTAGAATAGTTAAAACCTTTCTAGTGTGCAATTTAAGTTGTTAGTTAACCTAAACTTTGACTAGATCATTTAAGATTGTTCTGACTCCCATAAATTTGAAATAAAATATTTTAAATAGACTAGAGGACCTAAATTTTATGGTGGGAAAAAGGTTCTCAAGAAGGGGTTGAAATGAGCTCAAACGGAGGAGACAAAATTGTAGGACGTAATTAGTATTTTAGAAATTGTTTTATAATCCTTCTTTATTCCTTTTATAGTCACCCACGCCTCTTTTTTTGCCCATAACTGACTTAGCACTCCTAGAATAGACAAGAAATAGAACCAAAGGTATAAAGGGAAGAAGGAAGAAGCAAAGGGAAAGGAGGCACTATTTAGGTAACTTTATGTGCATTTTTGCCCATCTTGCCCTAGTAAAAGTTTTTCCCCTATTTCTTTCTTTCTTTCCATGGTTTTAGTTTTCTAGAAGGTATAGTTTTGTGGCTAGACCAATAAGAGGAGAGAAGAATTTGGAGAAATTATTCATAGCACAAGAACCACCACTTGACAAGGAATTGAACAAGGTATGGTTTCTTGTGTAAAGCTTGTCTTCCTTTAATCTTCCATGCTCTCTTTTGTTTGGCCACCATGTGAGAATTATAAAGGGAGTTAGTTTTTCATTGAAACATGAAGGGAATTAAGGTTTTGAAGCATAAGAATCAAGAATACAAACTTGGATTTAATTAGGAAACTATAAATTGTAAGATATGGAAGTTATGATTTTGATTGTACCTTAGGGAGTATGAAGCCTTAAAAGGATATTTTCAACTATGTAAAAGTATAATTAATCTAAGAAAAGGCTACGGAACCCCATAGGTGCCAATTCCCTTAAGAATAAAACAAGAACTACCTTGGCTCCCAATATATATAATGTCTTGGCCAAGATTCACTTAGGGTACCTAGGGAGAGTTTTCTTAGATTCTAAGGTTATAAATGGTCTAGATATAAATCACAAACACCAAAGAAACCATTGGTTTGAATTTAGAAGTCTTATTTTGAAAGGTAAAAATTTAGAATTCCATTATGTATAAGAAAACAACTTGGTACTAAGCTCCTTGAATTGAATTTGTGATGGTTCTAAAGAGTTCTAATAGAGTCATATAACTCATATTGGATGAGATTTTGGAGCCAAAATATTGATTTACAAAGGTTGCTTCATTATGCCACTAAATTAAACCATTTGAGAACTTAAATTTCTAACTGGTTTGTATAAGGTTTAAATGAGTCCAAGTATGGTTCCATTGATGATCTATGCTTTATTTGGTATGTCTATGCCAAGCAAGTGAAATTTTCCTCAAGTGTAGGTGTGAGGTCGAGAGACCAAGCCAAGAACCAATGGGAAACTAAATTGAATTCCTACATAAAAGTAGCTCTTTGTCCATTTTTGCATTTGTATGTGGATTGGTCTTGAGTTGCTTGTATATCTTACTTGCTAATTATGTATGTTATTCATTGATTGATGTTCATATGCAATTGCATGACATTTGATTGCATTTGGAATTGATTTGGCTCTTGAATAAGTGGGGTTGTGCCAAAAGTTCCTTGAATTGGATAAGGTGAGGCCTAAAGTCCCTAAATATGGGTAAGACAAAACCAAAAGTCTTAATTATGAGTGAGGTTAAGTCAAAAGTCTCTAAATGAGGGTGAGGCTAAACCAAAAGTTCCTAATTGTGGAGGCTAGACCAAAAGTCCCTAGAGTTATACTTGCTTTGATAGAGCCATGTTGTAATATCTGGTCCTCTGAAAACCAGAGAAAACGTGAGAAATGTAACGTACGGTTTCTCTGTAAACGAATGAAATTCACCAGATACAAAAGGAAGTCTCCCAGAATGAGATAGTTAAGGTCCCAAAAAATTTGGGAAGCATTCTAGACTCCTAAAAATGAGAATCTCAGGCTCAGACGGAAAGAAAAATAGAACTAGAATGAAGAAATAATTTCTTACGAAAAACTTACGAAACGTAATGGTATTTTCGTAATTTTGAGTAAATTTTGGAATTCACACAGGAGGGCTTTTTAAATGAAATTTTTGAGTTTCCCAGGGTTCTCAGAGGCCCTAAGAACCATGGAAAGCCCCGAGACAGCTAAAGCCCCTCCGGTGGACATTTTCCATCGTCGGTGTGCCTGAATTTTGACGGATTCGTTCAGGAAGGTTTTAGCTCTAATTTGAGTGATTCCAAAAGCATTTTACTAAAATGGGAACCTAAATTTTATAATGGAAAAGATTGTTCTCAAAAAGGAGCTAAAATGAAAGAGAAACAAAAATGCAAAGTATGAAGGGAAAAATGGGAATTTTTGAAAAGTGTAACTTATTCCCACCTATATATATGATGCACCCTTCTCCTCCCTTCATTATGCACGACCATGTTCTGCCTAAAACCAGAAGAAAATCCTAGGGGATGAGGCTCACAAGAAGGGGAAGAAAAGGAGGAAAAATCAAAGGCTTAAGGTATGGAAATTAGTAGTTTTTCATGCTCTTTCTCTTCCAAACCTCTTCTCCTCCATTCTCCTTTCTTTTCTATGATTATAATGAAGTTTATAAATCCATTTTAAGGGAGAAATTGAGGGAAAAATTCGGATTTGAAGAGAGGAGCTCAAAGAACACAAGATTCAAGTGAGAAAAAGCAAGAAAACAAGGTAATTTCTCTTCTTATGGTTGTCATCTTTGGTTCCCTCCTCTACCATTTCGCCCTACTTGAGAAAACCCTAGGAGGAGATGATTTTTAGGCAGAACCAAGCATGACTCTAAGGAAAAAGGGTGTAGAGATTAAGAATATGCAAAGGGAATTAACAAAAAACCATTAGATTTCAAGATGCAAGTTCTAGGGTTTCAATTGCACCTTGTAAAATCTGATTTTGTGTGATGATTCCTAGGCCTAAGTAAGAGTTTAAATGAGCTCCCAAGATCCTTAAGAGGCTCCCCATATGCTTCTTCCCTTGAGAAAACAAAGAAAGCTCCATGGAAGCCAATATGCTTTATAGCCTCAACGGGTTCTCCTAGCTAGGGAGAGTTTTAAATTTTTCTAAGGCCATTCTTGAGTCATATTTGATGAATGAAAATAAGGGGAGGCCTTGGAAAAAATTTAGAACTCATAGAAATTGATTAGGTGCCTTAGGTTCCATATTATAACCTTAAGAAGCAACATGATGTTAGGCTCTTTGTTTTAATTGTGTGATGACTCCAAGAGGCTTAAAAGGAGTCAAGAATCATATTTGAAAAGAAAGAATGGAGCCTAGAAATTATTTGAGGGGTGTTGCTTCATTAGGTGCATTTATAGACCATAATAGAGCCTATAGAGCAATCTAGTATCTAAGCAAGTCGTATGGCCTTAGAGTTTGTTTCATGAACCTAATTGGCTCCCAAAATTTGTATCTAGGCCAAGAGAAATCATCTCCACCAACTTACAGGTGTGTGGCCGAAAGAGGAGGCTTGAAAGCTAAGGAAAAAGTGTGTGAATATACACAAGGTATCTCTCTCCACTTTCTCTCATGCATGGATGTGTGTTTAGCTTGTTTTAGAATGTGTATATATGCATTTTCAAGCTATGAAAAGTATGCTAGCATGCCTTTATATTCCATGATCCTTGATGCCATATTATGTTTCAAATGAGCACATGATGTTTGTATGAGTTTGCTTGAGTGTGGAGAGGCCAAGAACTCTTCCCTTTGGTGAGGATGAGCTAAGAATTCTTAAGCATGGTTAAGACAAAGCAAAGACTCTCCCAAAAGCAAAGTGGGCTCCCAAGAGTATGGTTGAGTCCACAGTGCTCAAGAAATGGGTGAGGCAAGTCCAAAACCCATGAGGAGAAGTGTGAGGCTAACCCAAACACTTGGTGAGCTCTTGAATGATTTGTATGAGTTGTTCACATGCCAAGTTTGCTTTTAAAATATCCATGGCTTTTATTTTCTCCATGCAAGCATTTGTAAAGCTTGCTTGCACATATTATGTATGATTGAATGGGAGATGAGCTATTGGAATTCTTTGAATCTCATCCCCTCCTCTCCAATAATCTAACATGCTAGGTGGACCAAGTGGATATGCCAATGAGAGCCAACAACCTTGAAGAGGAAAGATTGACAAGCTTATGCATGATTTTGTCCATTTTGGAACCATAATGATAGTTCATATTGTATATGTTGTATATGTACTATGAACCTTGAGACATATGTAAATATACTATTATGTAATGTTTAGAGCCATGGATATGATGTATGAGCATTAGAACACAAATTGAGTTTTGAATGTCCAATTATGCATTATGGAAGTTTGATGGAAATATGCATAAGTGTGGGTCGAATGGCCAAAATGAGATGCATGAGGTTTGGGACCATTTGGGCAGCTCACACAAGCCTCAAATAAGCTTTTAAACTTGCCCAAAAGATGCTAAGACTAAGGGAAATCCATTTGGCAGCTTTGGTACCCAATATGGAGCCAAAATTGACCATAATGGAACCCTATGTCACTTTTTGGCCAAATAAGTTAGTCTTACTCTAAAATTTGGCATGCAATTAGGTATCATTGAGATATTTTTTGAAAGATAAAGAACATAATTTTTGGAGGTCTATAGAATATTTTATGAATTTTCACATTTGGGAATTTTTATGGATTTTGGTATGTGCACTGTTCATACTGGCAATTTTGTGTTTTGTGTCACCCGATAGCCAAATGCTATCCAATGGTTGGGAAATTTTGTAAGAATAAACTAGAAGTCATAAGATTTCTGTGGCCACCAAGATCACCTCATTTGGAGATTTGAGTAGAGAGTTCTGTATTTTTGAAGTTGGCTATTAGTAGCAGTGGCGCCCCAGGAGTTCAGTCACTGTTCCATAGGATTCCAATGGCCAAAGGTATCTATTTCATTCCGTAATTATTTTTAACAATAATTTAACATTGGTATATTTCCATAATGACTGAATTTTTGTGATTTATATTTTTATAGAATTAGTTATAAATTTTAGAAGTTTGTATCAGTAATCTAAATAGTAGCCCAGGCAGCCAGCGACCTCAGTAGCTTTTCGGATGTCAAATGTCCTACATAAGGAATGTTATGGTTTGGGCATATTTTTAGTGTGAAATAGACATCCTAAGATTTCCATAATGACTAAGATTTCATGTTTTCAAGTTTTCTAGATTTAGTTATGATTTTCCAAAGTTTGCCTAGAAAAGAGGCCAATTCTGGCCGAAAATGAATCTCCAATTTTCATCCATTTCGGTTTTCATGAGTTGTAGGCATGATTTTAGGATGCAAATGAGTTTTAATGATGTGTTTAAATATGAGGATGCATAGCATGAGCGCACATGGTTCACGTGACAGTGATTTAAATTTTTAGTATGACCCGATGCAAAGATAATCTCATTTTTCCTTGCTTTTCTATGGAAATCCTATATGCTTCATGATATTATAGCATTCAAAAGCATAAGATGAGCTAGAATTTATGGTGTTACACATGTGATCCCTCATACATGAATATAATTAATATTTGATAATGTAATATGCATACTTGCTCTCTTTGACCATTGAACATGCCATATATGTGTGCTTAAAGGATGAATGAACTATTGGAATTCTCTGAATCTCATTTCTTCTTAAATTTTTCCTAATCATGTCTAGGTAATCCTCAATGAAGCAAAGATGGTGAGCCAAAAGCATGACAAGCATCATTTTGACATTAGTTTAAGTTTTAATGTATATTCTTGCCCACACATTGATGTATATGTATTTTATGAGATATAACCATTCCCACATACCCAAAAGCATGAGATTATGATGTACAAACCATTTTTGGATGTAAATATGTGATATCATATAATTTGATCATATGAGTTCCATGACATAAATGTGTATGATGACAAGTGGAGAAGTGATTTTGAGTTGCATGGCTTTTGGAGCATGTTAGACAAGCCAAATATGCTATAATTGGTCAAATTGTGACATAGCATGATATGCCTAAAACTGAACCATTAGCAACCTAACATTGTATTTTTTGAGCCATAAAATACACCTAAACCAAGACCAAATCAAATGGATGAACTTTTAGCTAAAATTTAGCAGGTGTTTAGAGCTCATCAAGAGCTTTCCACAGAGCTAAAGAAAATAATTTTTGGAGCTCTATAGAATTTATTATGAATTTCCAAAGTTAGTTGTAACATCTCATTTTTTGAAAATGTGAGAAACGTAATGTACAGTTTCTCCGTAAACGAATGAAATTCACTGGATACAAAAGGAAGTCCCTCAAAATGAGATAGTTAAAGTCCCAAAAAATTTAGGAAGCATTCTAGACTCCTAAAAATGAGATTCCCAGGCTTAGACAAAAAGAAAAATAGAACTAGAATGAAGAAACAATTTCTTATGAAAAACTTAAGAAACGTAATGACATTTTTGTAATTTTGAGAAATTTTTGGAGGGTTTTTTTAAATGAAAGTTTTGAGCTCTCTGGGGTTCTCAGAGGCCCTGAAAGCCATGGAAAGCCCCGAGATAGCTAAAGCCCCCTCTGGTGGACGTTTTCCAATGTCAGTATACCCAAACTTTGACAGATTCATTTGAGAAGGTTTTAGCTTTGATTTGAGTGATTCCAAAGGCATTTTACTAAATTGGGAACCTAAATTTCATAATAGAAAAGATGATTCTCAAAAAGGAGCTAAAACGAAGTAGAAATGAAAATGCCAAAAACAAAAAGTAAAATGGGAATTTTTGAAAAGTCTTCCTCCTCCCACCTATATATAAGTGGCACCTTATTTCCTCCCTCATTTAGCCATTATTCTTCTACCTCAAACAAGACAAAAACCTTAGGGAGAGTGGCACCCAAGAGGAAGAGGAAGAGGAGGAGAAATTCAAGCAAAAAGGTATGGTGTAACACCCCAAAATTAATTAAGGTGTTAATCATAAATTTAGAGTAATTAAGAATAATTAATAGAGGATAATTGGGCAAGTTAGTGAATAGAAATTTTAGAGAGATAAATTGTTAACATGGGTTTGAGAATTAATTGGGATAGAAATTTCATCTAGGCCCAAATTGATAGATCATGATCAGAGGCTAATAGAGGCCCAATGAGTTAGGTGCAGATCCAAACCCTTGAGCTCTTCAAACTTGGCCCCATTAAACTTCAGTAACCCAATATATAAAACTGGCCCAATAAAATCCTGCAGCCCAACACTTAAAAACTGGCCCAACAAAGCTAAAAATCTAGAGCCCATTAGGAGTTAAACTTGGAGCAACCCATGACCCATCACTTGACCCAACTTAACTCCACTAAAACCCTAAAAACTGACCAGCCACCTCCCCCATTCTGCAAAACACAAAAACATAAGGAAAATTCGGAGGTGAGGAGGAGAGGCTAGGGTTCTTGGCATAATTCCACCTTTTCTCACATTTGGAGCAAGATTTAGCCAAGGTAATAGTTATACAACTTAATCCCCTCATCTTTCTCTTTAATTTGGTCCAATTAGTTTTTCATTTGGAGTATTTTCATTATACCCAAAATCTGAAATGTGGGTGTTTGGGGATTTTCTTGATGAAATTCGTAGGTTGAGGTTAGGGCTGGTATTAGGTGAGTTTAAACCCCCCATTTTGATGCTTTCTTTGTTGGTTTGAGACCCCCATAGCTTATTTATATTATGGGTATTAATTTTGTACAAATTTGCTTAGGATTTTGGGTGGAATATTGAGATTTCTGGAAGAGGACACTTAAATCCGAATTTGGTATTTGTGGTAGCTGGGTAAGTATTCTTTAGGTAGTTAATAGCATTTAAAACCCTTGGGTACTTATCGTAACTGTTAATGATGAATTAGAGTAGCAATTATTTAATGCTATGATTATAGGGAGACTCTGTACCATTGGTAGCTGTTGCAAATCTGTCTACGAGTGAGGTAACCGGAGTTTATATTAATTCCATGCATGTATCTGTTTAATTTCATATTTGATGTACATGAATGATTTAAAATGTTGAATGAATTGGTTGGCTATCTATTGGATGATGATTGGACCTTGTGAGTCCATGGTGGAGCTGTGGTGCGGCTGCCACCCTTGCATGTGCCACGATCGAGTACCGGGTTATGATCAAACCCCAGATGTACTGAGCCCTGGTTGTGCTCAATGGGGAGTAGGTGCCGTGGACGGGCCTCTCCCGGTGTTAATGACCTTTAACATGTTAAAATATGATTGCTAGTATGGGATAGTAATCATGATAGCCTAATTGTTTCATTTGCTAAGATGATTGATATGATTTTGATTCATGCATATATGTTAATTAAACTGGATTATATGATGGAATTGCCTTGGTTACTGAGATTATTATCTCACCTTGTTTTATGGGATTACAATTTCAGGTGAAGGTTCCTCGGGTAAGGATAAGGGCAAGCAAGTGGATGAACATCCATGAGCTGAGGCCTAGTGTGGGGAGTTACACTTGGTCTGAGTGTAATAGAGTAGATGCTAATTTTGTTAAGTCTTGTATAGCATCATCATGTATCTGTATTGCCAAGTGTAGGAATCTGTATTTTGATAATATGATGTGTACCTATTGAGGAGTAGGCCTTACTTTAAATTGGTAATTGATGTATGAGTTTATGATATCTGTTGTAAACCTTATTGAACCTATGATATGACTTACCATTTGGTAATGTAACCTTGAGATATCGATATGAATCACTGATGTATGGAACCTCTAATGGAAAGTGTACTTAATGTTAAATGTCAATGGTGCATGATTTGTGTTGTTATTATTCTCTGGACTAGTTGATATAGGGTAATTAGAGAAAAGAAATTGACCCTTGAATCTTGAATTAGAGAGGAGAGATTAGCCAGATGAATTAGGCTAATGAAAGCCATTTAAGCCCTACAATTAAGGTAGAGGAACCCTAGGGTGAGATTGGAGGGAGAAAGGAGAGTATGAGTCCAGATTTTTGGAGTGTAGGACCAGAAGGTACTTCGCCGCGGCTAAAATAGAGTTTGCCACAGCCAATAGAGATGAAGTTGCCCAGGGAGAGTTCCAGAGAGGAATTCGCTGCGGCGAAATGTAAATTGGCCGCGGCTAAATATGAGAGGTCAAACTGGAAGTCATCCAGAGAGAAATTAGCCGCGGCGAATTAAGAAATTGGCCGGGGTGAACTTTTAGGAAAATGTCCCCAGCATTCCAGAGAGGAATTGGCCGTGGCAGAAGGAGGAATTGGCTGTGGCCAATATTGGGAGGCGAGCGAGGAAGTTCCAGGAGGCTTCTTCGCCACGACGCCATGTAGGTTGGCCGCGGCAAAGGTCCAACTCGCCGCGGCGATGATGAAGAAAAGGGTAAAACAGAAAGGAATTGGCCGCGGCTAAGGGTAATTTGGCCGCGGCTAACATGCTGAAACACTTATTATTAACTAGAACATCTTGGTTTTCTATATGTTAATCACAAAGGATGATCTAGAGTCATTAGGATGGGTTATGACTGATGAGTAATAGATCCAAGGCTTATAAATGGATGTTTAATTCCCTTATGAACATAAGTGTATGTAATCGTATGATTGATGACTCTAATCACATTAAGGTTTATATTTTTCCACATTTTCATGACCTATAGTGATTAATCACGTGTTTAACCTTAATTATGATAATAAGAAATTAGGGTCGTCACATATGGAATTTTAGTAGTTTTTCATGCTTTCTTCCATCAAAACCTCCTCTCCTTCATTCTCCTTTGTTTCCTTTGATTAAAATGAAATTTACAAATTTCTTTTAAGGGAGACACTTAGAGGAATTTTTGTATTTGAAGAGAGGAGCTTGGAGAATACAAGATTCAACTGAGAAAAAGCAAGAAAATAAGGTAAATCTTGCATCCCATGGTAGCTACTCTTCCCCTTTTCTTCTCCATATTTCACCCCATGTATGTAGATGCTAGAGGGCTAGAATTTTAAGGAGAATCAAGGGTGAATTCCATGAATTTAAGGGAGGAAAGTAAGAATATGCAAAGAAATTCAAGAAAAGGCCATGGATTTTCAAGGTAGCAAACCTAGGGTTTCATGGGTTCCCTTGAAAATTTGATTTGATATAATTATTTCTAGGCCTAAATGAATCTTTAAATGAGTTCCTAAGATCCTTAGGAGTCTCCCCATATGCATCCTCCATGGAGAAAACAAAGTAAACTCCAAGAAACCCCATTTCCTCCATAACCTTGGCCTAAAAGGGTTTGTGTAGTTAGGGAGAGTTTTAAATTTTTCTAAACCCATTCTTGAGTCATATATGATGAATGAAAATGAGGGGAGGCCTTGAAAAAAATTTAGAACCTATAGAAAGTGAGTTAGTACTTTATGTTCCATATTATGACCTAAAGAAGCAACATGTAGTAAGGCTCTTGGTTTTGATTGTGTGATGACTCCAAGAGGTTTAAAAGGAGTCAAGAATCATATTTGAAAAGAAATAATGGAGCTTAGAATTTATTTGAGGGATGTTGCTTCATTAGGTGCAATTATGGAACCATAATGAGGTTATAGGCCAAGTTAGTTTCTAAACAAGTTGTGTGGTCTTATAATTAATTCCATGAGCTTAATTGTAACACTATAAATTCTAGCTCATTTTATGACATTCATAAGCTTCACCTCATTATTTCCATAAGAGCATATAAGGAGGGGAATGAAAATAATAGGTTTATTTGCGTTGCACTATGCTTAAAAATTTGCAATCGGTGTCACGTGGATCGTGTGGGCTCATGTTATGCATTCTCATATTTAATTCCATCATTATAACTCATTTACATCACAAAAACATGCCTACAATTCATGAAAACCGAAATGGAGCTCAAAATAAGCAAGTATATTTTTGGCCAGATTTGCTCCATTTTCTAACCCAATTTTGGAAAATCATAACTAAATCTAGAAAATTCAAAACAATTCAATCTTGGTCATTATAGAAATATTAGGATGTCTACTTCACATTAAAAATTTTCCTAGACCATAACACAGATCATGGAGGACGTTTGACATCCAAAAATCTACTGAGGTCGTTGGTTACCTGGGCTACTGTTTTGATTACTGATACAAACTTCTAAAATTCATAAATAATTCTATAAAAATAAGAAGAACACAAATTTGGTCATTAAAGAAAGATAAAAATGTTAAATTGATATTAAAAATAATTCCAGGATGAAACAGATACGTTTAGCTATTGGAATCCTATAGAACAGTAACTGAACTCCTGGGGCACCACTGCTATTGATAGCCAAATTAAAAAATACATAACTCTCTGCTCAGATCTTGAAATGTGGTGATCTTAGTGGCCACAGAAAGCTTATAATCTCTAGTTTATGAATATAAAGTTTCACAAGTATTGGATATTATTTGTCCATTGGGTGACACAAAATACAAAACTACCAGTATGAACAGTACCTATACTAGAATCAATAAAAAATCCTAACTTTGAAAATTCATCAAATATTCTCTAGACCTCTAAAAATTATGTTCTTTGGGTTTCCAAAAATCTCTCAATGAGACCTAGTTGCATGCCGAATTTCAAAGCAAGATTAACTCATTTGGCCAGAAAGTGATATAGGGTTCCATTATGGTCAATTTTGGCTCCATATTGAGTACCAAAGTTGCCAAATGGATTTCCCTTGGTCTTGGCACCTTTTGGGCAAGTTTAAAAGCTTATTTGAGACTTTTGTGAGCTGCTCAAATGGTCCCAAACCTCATGCATTTCATTTTGGCCATTCAACCTACACTTATGCATATTTCATCAAACTTCCATAATGCATAATTGGACATTCAAAACTCAATTTGTGTTCTAAAGCTCACACATCATATCCATGGCTCTAAACATTACATAATAGTATATTTACATATGTCTCAAGGTTCATTGTACATATACAACATCATATACAATATGAACCATCATTATGGTTCCAAAATGGATAAAACCATGCATAAGCTTGTCAATCTTTCCTTTTCCTGGTTGTTGGCACCTTTCACCATAATTACTCAGTCCACCTAGCATATTAGGCCATTGAAGAGGAGGGGATGAGATTCAAAGAATCCCAATAGCTCATCTCCCATTCAATCATACATAATATGTGCAAAGCAAGCTTTTCAAATGCATGCATGGAGGAAATAGAAGTCATAGACATTTTAAAAGCAAACTTGGCATGTGAATCAATCATAAAAGACATTCAAGAGCTCACCAAGTGCTTAGATTGGCCTCACACTTCTCCTCATAGATTTTGGACTTGCCTCACCCATTCTTTAAAAGCTTTGGACTCACTATACTCTTGAGAGCCCACTTTGCTTTTGGAAGACTCTTTACTTTATCTCAACCAAGGTCAAGGGTTCTTGGCTCATCCTCACCAAAGGGAAGAGTTATTGGCCTCTCCACACTCAAGCAAACTCACACAAACATCATGTAATCATTTGAAAACATAACATGACATCAAACATCATCGCATATAAAGGCATGCTAGCATACTTTTTAAAGCTTGAAAATACACATACACACATTCTAAAACTAGCTAAACACATATCCATACATGAGAGAAGGTGGAGAGAGCTACCTTGTATACAAATGTACACTTTTCCTTTAGGATTCAAGCCCCCTCTTTCGGCCACACACCCACAAATTAGTGGAGATAGTTTCTCTTGGCCTAAATACAATATATGGGAGCCAATTAGGTTCATGAAACAATTTCTAGGGCCATGCAACGTGCTTAAACCCTAGGTTACTCTACAACCTCCATTATGGTCCATATTGGCACTTAATGAAGCAACACCCCTTAAATGATTTCTAGGCCTCATTCTTTCCTTTCAAATATGATTCTTGACTCCTTTTAAGCCTCTTGGAGTTATCACATCATTAAAACAAATGGCTTAGCACCATGTTGCTTCTTTAGGTCATAATATGAAACCTAAGACACCAAATCACTTTCTATGAGTTCTAAAATTTTTTCAAGGCCTACCTTCATTTTCATTCATCAATTATGACTCAAGAATGGCCTTATAAAAATTTAAAACTCTCCCTAACTACCCCAACCTTGCTTGGCCAAGACTATGCCCCTTTTTGGCCTCCTTAGAATTCTCTTTGTTTTCTTGAAGAAGGAAGCACGTAGGGAGCATCTTAGGGATCTTAGGATCTCATTTAAACTCTTAATTAGGTCTAAGAATTATCATATGAAATCATATTTTAGAAGGTACACACAAAACCCTAGAATTTACATCTTGAAATCTAATGGGTTTTTGATAATTCCCTTTGTATATTCTTAATCTCCACACCCTTTTTCCTTAGATTCATGCTTGGTTCTGCCTAAAAATCATCTCCTCCTAAGGTTTTCTCAAGTGGGGCGAAATGGTGGAGAAGGGAACCAAAAATGACACCATAGGAAGAGAAATTACCTTGTTTTCTTACTTTTTCTTACTTGAATCTTGTGTTCTTTGAGCTCCTCTCTTCAAATCCGAATTTTCCCCTCAATTTCTCCCCTAAAACAGATTTATAAACTTCATTGTAATCATAGGAAAGAAAGGAGAATGGAGGAAAAGAGGTTTAGAAGAGAAAGAGCATGAAAAACTACTAATTTCCATACCTTAAGCCTTTGATTTCTCCCCCTTTTCTTCCCCTTCTTGTGAGCCTCATACCCCAGGGTTTTCTTCTGGTTTTAGGCAGAACATGGTCATACATAATGAAGGGAGGGGAAGGCTGCATCATATATATAGGTGGGAATAAGTTACACTTTTCAAAAATTCCTATTTTGCCCTTCATAATTTGCATTTTTGTTTCTCCTTCATTTTAGCTCCTTTTTTAGAACCGTCTTTTCCATTATAAAATTTAGGTTCCCAATTAAGTAAAATGCCTTTGGAATCACTCAAATTAGAGCTAAAACCTTCCTGAATGAATCTGTCAAAGTTCAGGCACACCAACGTTGGAAAATGTCCAACGAAGGGACTTTAGCTGTCCCGGGGCTTTCCATAATTTTTAAGGCCTTTGAAAACCCTGGGAAACTTAAAATTTTCATTTAAAAAGCCCTCCTATATGTTTTCCAAAAAGTCTACTTATTTACAAAAATGCCACTAGCCTTTCGGCAAATTTTTCGAATCACTCTTGTAACACCATAACTTTTAACTCATTTCATGCCATTTATAAGCTTTGTATTATCAATCCCACAATAGCATATGAAAAATGGGATAAAAATAATAGACTTTTTTCGCATTGTGCTACATCTAAAAAATTCAATTCAGTGTCACGTGGACCATTTGAGCTCATTGGCATCACAAAAATATGCCTACAATTCATAGAAACCAAAATGGAGCTCAAAATAGGCAAGCATATTTTCAGCCAGATTTGCTCCATTTTTTGATCCAAATTTGGAAAATTATAACTAAATCTAGAAAATTTGCAATCATATAATCTTTATCACTCTAGAAAGCTTAGGATGTCTACTTCACACTAAAAATATGCCCAAGTCACAACATTTATTACGCAGGACGTTTGACATCCAAAAAACTACAGAGGTCGCTGGCTGCCTGGGCTGTTGTTTAGTTTACTGATACAAATTTCTAAAATTCATAACTAATTCTAAAAAAATTGAAATCACACACATTTGATTATTCTAGAAAGATAAAAATGTTAACTTAATACTAAAAATAATTCCAGAATGAAACAGATATGTTTAGCTATCAGAAACTTATGGAATAGTAACTAAACTCCTGGGGCGCTACTGATACTGACAGTTAACTTCAAACATGTATAACTCTCTGCTCAGACCTCCAAATGAGGTGATCTCAGTGGCCATAGAAATATTATAACCTCTAGTGTATGTATATAAAATTTTATAAGCATTAGACATCATTTGGCCATTGGGTAACACAAAACACAAAACTGCCAGTATGAACAGTACCCATACCAGAATCTATGAAAAATCCCAATTTTTTAAAATTCATCAAATATTCCCTAGATCTCCGAAAATTATGATCTTTAGCTTCACAAAAAGCTCTCAATGAGACCTAATTTCTGCCCAATTTTAGGGCAAGACTAACTCATTTGGCCAAAAAGTGACATAGGGTTCCATTATGGTCAAATTTGGCTCCATATGAGGTACCAAATTTGCCAAATGGCCTTCCCTTAGTTATGACACCTTTTGGGCAAGTCTAAAAGTATATTTAAGACTTGTGTGAGCTGTCCAAATGGTCCCAAACCTCATGCATCTCATTTTTTCCATTCAACCCACATTTATACATATGTTCATCAAACTTTAAACTTCCATACTATGACATTACATACTCAAACATGTGCTAATAGTCATATATCATTTCCATACATCTAAACATCACATAATAGCATGTTTACATATATCTCCAGGTTCATAATATATATACAACATCATATACATATTGAACCATTATTATGGTTCCAAAATAAACAAAATAAAGCATAAGCTTGTCAAGCTCCTTCCTTTAGTGTTGTTGGCTCCCATTAGCATATCCACTTAGTTCACCTAGCATGTTAGATCATTGGAGAAGAGGGAATGAGATTCAAAGAATCCCAATAGCTCATCTCCCATTCAATCATACATAATATATGCAAAGCAAGTTTCACAAATACATGCATGGAGAAGGTAGAAATTATAGACATTTTAAAAGTAACCTTGGCATGTGAATCAATCATACGAGACATTCAAGAGCTCACTAAGTGTTTGGAATGGCCTCACACTTCTCCTCATGGATTTTAGACTTGCCTCACCCATTTTTTAAGCACTTTGGATTCAACCATACTCTTGGGAGCCCACTTTGCTTTTGGGAGACTCTTTACTTTGTCTCAACCAAGCTCAAGGGTTCTTGGCTTATCCTCACCAAAGGAAAGAGTTCTTGGCCTCTTCACACTCAAGCAAACTCATACAAACATCATGTAATCATTTGAAAACATAACATGGCATCAAGCATTATGGCATATAAAGGCATGCTAGCATACTTTTCAAGCTTGAAAATATACATACACACATTTTAAAACAAGTTAAACACACATCTATGCATGAGAGAAGGTGGAGAGAGCTACCTTGTATACAAACACACACTTTTTCCTTAACTTTTTCAAGCCTCCTCTTTTGGCCACACACCCACAATTTGGTGGAGATAGTTTCTCTTGGCCTAGACACAAATTATGGGAGCCAATTAAGTTCATGAACCACACTCTAAGGCTACACAACTTAATGAAATACTAGATTGCTCTATAGGTTCCATTATGGTCCATATTGGTACCTAATGAAGCAACACCCCTCAAATGATTTCTAGGCCTCATTCTTTCTTTTCAAATATGATTCTTGACTCCTTTTAAACCTCTTGGAGTCATCATCTCGTTAAAACAAATGGCCTAGCACCATGTTGCTTCTTTAGGTCATAATATGGAATCTAAGACACCAATTCACTTTTTATGAGTTCTAAATTTTTTCTAAGGCCTCTCCTCACTTTTATTCATCAAATATGACTCAAGAATGGCTTTAGAAAAATTTAAAACTCCCCCCACCTACACAAACAAGCCTAGGCCGAGACATAGGCTTCCTTTGGACTTCTTGGAGTTCTCTTGCTTTTCTTGAAGGAGGAAGCTTATGGGGAGCATCTTTGGTGTCTCAAGAACTCATTTATACTCTAACTTAGACCTAGGAAGTATCATATAAATTTAGATATTAGAAGGTACACTTGAAACCCTAGGTTTTGCATCTTGATTTCTAATGCCTATTTCTTAGTTTTCTTTGCATATTCTTATTCCTCTCCATCAAATACCTAAGAATCACCTTTGGTTTAGTAAAAAATCTGACTCCTTAGGTCTGTCTAGGTCTAGGTCGAAATGCTCAAGGAAGGGAGGAAGAAGACCAAGTGGAAGAATGACAAAATACCTTGTTTTCTTTGAATTTCCTTGCTTGTTCTTGATTTCCTTGGCCTCCTCACTTGAATTTTGAACTTTCCCCTCTGTTCTCCATTCAAAACAGCCCTCAAAACTTCAGAAAAATTCATGGAGAAGAAGAGGAAAAAAGAGGAGAAGAGATTGGTGGAGAGAAAGCATGAAAACAAGCAAAATTCCATACCTAAAGTCTTGAATCTTTCCTCCTTCTTCCCTTCTCTTTGTGCGCCACTCTCTAAGGGTTTTGCTTCTGATTTGGGGCTGGAAATTCTGAAGTGCAATGAGGGAGAATGTGAGGTGCAACCTATATATAGCTAGGGTAAAGTGACTTTTTTAAAAATTCTCATTTTGCCCTTCATACTTTGCATTTCGTTTCTCCTTTGTTTTAGTTCCTTTTTGAGAACCATCTTTTTCCTTATAAAATTTAGGTTTCCAATTAAGAAAAATAGATTTGGGAGCACTCAAATCAGAGGTAAAACTTTTCCGAACGAATCAGTCAAAGTTTAGGTCAACCGACATTGGAAAAATTACATCGGAGGGTCTTTACTGGTCCTGGGGCTTCCCATGGGTTTTAGGGCCTCTGAGAACCTTGTAAAACTCAAAACTTTCATTTAAAAAGCCCTTCTGTATGTTTTCCAAAAAGTTCACTTATTTACGAAAATGCCATTGGCCTTTTGGCAAATTTTTCGAATCACCCCGACCTCGATTTTTGGACAACTCAAGGCTTAAATTCTCATTTTCTATTATTTAAAATTTTATCCAAATTTTATTTGGCCTTGAATCACTCATCTCAGGGGACTTGCTTTGAAAACGTGCCCATTTCCGTCATTTAACGAAAATCGGACATTACAATTCTGACCTAGGTTTTTGGGCAAATCAAGGCTCAAATCCTCATTTTCTATTATTTAGAATTTTATCATAATTTTAGTTGGCCCTAATTCCTTTTATTTCAAGGACTTCCTTTTGTATCTGGCCCATTTCTACCTTTTACAGAGAAACCGAACATTGCATTTCTCACGTTTACGGAGGGACCAGATGTTACATTCCTCCCCCCTTAAATAAATTTCATCCTCAAAAGTTTGGGGTACACTTTCTCTTACTCTTTTATAATCTAGCTAACTGTTCTTTTCTTTCCCTTCTTCCTGGCTTTATACCTTTCTTAGCGATTTCATTCTTTCGAATTTTCATGTAGCCAGGGGATTTTTCATTACTAGTTCTTAATAAGGGTTCTATTGCTATAAAATACTAGCTAGTTCTTTCTCATAAGAGAAAGAAATTTATGATTCTGGAGGCCTATCTTGGGTGAGCTTACTAATCATATCAGGTTAATGTTGACCTGTTTGCAGGATTAACATTTCTTTTAGTGGACTCATTTACATATCTCGAGAGGTAACTTATTTCACATCACATCTCCCGTATCCTCTCTGAATGGCCACTTATAACATCTCATCATCTTTTCTAATCATTAGAGCCATTGGAGGTTTTTGTCTGCCTGCTTACTTATTTATAAATATCGTCCACTGTTTATCTCTGCGTTCTTTCTTACTAGCTCATCCCATGATTATAGTTCACATCTCTTTCTATCATAGGCCTTGTATCACAACTGTTTATTGGGATTATAGCTTCTTTTAAAGAGTTTCTACTTTTAATGATCCCAATTTCTCTATTTATTACTATATCTGTCTCTGTAGGCTGGGACTTTTTCTCACTTTCTTTGCTCATTTGCAGTGGCATTTTGTAGTCCCTCATTTCAACACTGATAGGCCTAACACATATCTTATATTGGCACTGAAGAGCTACTACCACTGACTACTGCTGAGTTCTAATGGAATGTTAGCTATTCTCACAGTTTTACTCACTAGAGATATACTATACCACTTGCCTCATATAAAAACTTCTTCTGACCCCTTTTTGAATACATAAGCTATCATACAGGGATCTTTCTATCTCTTGGTCAGGGCTACTGTATGCTAAGAGTGGTTCATCTGCCTCTACCTCTGGAAAGCTTATTTCTTGCTTTCCTCACCCCATATACTATGCTCATCTCTAAAGAGAGCTAATCAGTGGTCTAACTGTCTGAGTAAAGCCTTTATATCTCTGTAGCAACGGTTTACCAGACTCAGGAGATCTGTAGTCTCTGAGATAAAGGCTAGCTGATACTGTACTGGTCTCTGAGACTAACTGCTTTATAAAAATTATCTTAGGCTTTCATCTCTACTAGAGGTCTATCATGCTATGGCTAGGGCTCTCTGTAACTCTGTGGGATCTACTATGACCCCTGGGTCTACTGCGACCTCTCAGAGCCCTGCTAGGGTCTACTGCAACCTGCTATGCTATGCTGGGATCTACTACGATCCATCTCTGGGAGATGTCAAAGCCTAAGATTACTGTATCTGATAGTAAAATACATGTTCACTAAGTACAGTTACCATCGCTCATAATAGCTGAGGCTAAACTCAGAAGTACATCATGCTCTTCGTGCGAAGTGGGTTCTATGTCATCTCATTCTCTAGGATCCTGTCATACTAATACTAGGGAGCATTTAATTTTCATTCATCGCTCCTCGTAGGATATGAGAATGTGTTGTATGAGCTTACATCCACGTGACACCAAATGGAATTTTTATACATGACACAACGCTAAATAATGTATTATTTTAATGGATTTTTCTTACTTCTTTCACGGAATCTATGTTGTCAAGCATGAGAATGTTATGAAATGAGCTAGAAATATATGGTGTTACATTGGTTGAATTATGTAGATTGGTCCTTGTACTATTCATACTATCCAAAATTGGTTTTTCATGTTTTTGAGGGGTCAAATGAATTTATTTACCCATGAAAATTCACAAGCATAAGTAGACATCCTAAACTTTCTATAGCTACTAAGTTTGCATAAATCGGGGTTATGTAGTTCAAGTTATGATTTTCAAAATTTGATGCATATTATGTGCCAAAGTTGTAAAAATTGTATATATGAAGCTAAAATCCGAAATTAAGCCTCTTTTTGTGATATCCTAAGTCTAACAAACTTATTTGGCATAAATATAGAAATTTCTATGATAAAAATATTTATTTGCATACATTTGAATAAATTGAGGGTTTTAATAATGGTTAAATTCGCTGCCAAAGGTGTGCATTTCATTAAATCTTGTTAAGTGAGAAGTAAAGCTAGTAATTTCTATGTAATTTATGATGGTATGACACTAAATAAGGAAATACAACTCAACAAAATGGAAACCTAAAATTTTTTAATTCAAAAGGAAAGAATAGTATTACTAATATAATGATGCTGAGCAACGTGACTAATAACCTCTTGTGAGTGAGTCATATTTGATTGTTGAATTCATGTGAATAGCCCTTAAGGACAAGTTTAACCATACTTCTATAGTCAAACTAAGATGACTAACAATCAAAGAATTGAAATCAATTGGTCATATCTTTAATAATGAGTAGTAAGTTTAGGCTACCATAAGATCTCTTCCTATTAGATTGGAACATATAAAAGTGAATTTGACTCACAAAAAAAACATTATTTTTTTATGATGCTTGTCATATAAAGCTGAGGGATGAGCATTTAGAAGGTGCTAGATCTTTTGTGTAATATTCTATGTTTTGTAAACTAATATAGTCCTTAAAGTATGGAATAAATTAATTAAAAGGGGTCACAGTGTAATATCTAACTTTTTAATTGAATTGGGACTGGTATGTTAATAAAAGAGGACCCTAAACTAAATTGAATTAAGGTTAAATAAGGGTAAAATATTAATTAGCATATCTAGAAATTGGGTTATGATATCACTTACAAAGGGAAAACAGAGTTAAAGTGGCTAATGGCATAATCATAATTTTGAGTAAAATTTTAGAAAGTCAAGGAAAAAAGTCTTAAACATCAAAATTAAGCTCACTAGGGTTTTTAAAGGTCTTGAAAACCATAAGGACTATCATGCCATCAAAGAATAAGCACATATTTTGTATTATGAAATGCCTATAGTATTAATTTCTTATCTTTAATACTTTTACCAATGAAAAAAACCAACGTTAAATGTAACAAATGCAATTTTCGTAAAATGACGAATTGAGCCGTATAAAAGCAAGTCCTTTGAAATGACCTAGATAATGTCCTAAAGAATTTGAATAGAATCCTAGATTCCTAAAAATGATAATTCTAGGCTCAAACAGAAAGAAAAACAGAGTTAGGACAAAGAAACAATTTGTGACAGAAATTAATGAAACATAATGACATTTTCGTAAATAAGTGCAACTTTTGAAAAAAAATATATAGGAGGGCTTTTCAAATGAAATTTTTTAGTTGCCCTGGGTTCTCAGAGGCCTCAAAAATCATGGGAAGCCTCGGGACTGATAAAGCCCCTTTGGTGTACATTTTTCAGCGTCAGTTAACCTAAACTTTGACTAATTCATTTGGTAAGGTTTTAGCTCCAATTTGAGTGATTCCAAAGGCATTTTATTAAATTGGAAACCTAAATTTTGTAATGGAAAAGATGGTTCTAAAAAAGGAGTTAAAACAAAGCCGAAATGAAATTACCATTACGGAAGGACGAAATTAAAATTTTTGGAAAAGTATGCTTCTAGAAGCTCCCACACACTTCTCATTTCTTCTCCCACCTTCTTAAGCACGAAATTTTCTGCCTAAAATACAGAATATGAACTGCTCTCTTAGGCACACAAGAAGGGGAAGAAAAGGAGGAGAAAAATCAAGAAAAAGGTAAGGAAATTTGTAGAATTTCATACTCTTCCTTCTTCCAATTCTCTCCTTCTTGGCTTTCTTTCTATGGTTTTCTTAAGATGAATGGTTCTATTTTTAGGCCAAAACAAAGGGGGAAATTCAGATTTCATAAGAGGAAACAAACCAAGGAAAAAGAGCATTGAAAGGAAGCTTAAAACCAAGGTAATTACTTGTTGTTGTTGCTTCTCCTTGTTGTTTCTTTCTTGGTGGATTTTTGGCCTATACTAGAACCATATGGGGGAGGGAATTTCTATCCAAAAGCAAGAGAGAAACAAGGGTTTTAGGCCATGGGGAGATGGAATATGGCAAAAAACTCCAAGGAAAACTAATAGAAAACAAGATAGAAAAGTGTGGAGTTTTCTAGGGTTTTATAAAATCTGATTTTGTGTGAATGTTTCCTTGGTTATTTGAATGTTTCCTTGCGCTCCTAAGACCCTTAAAAACCTCCCCAAATGGCTCTTCTATCAAGGAAAAATCAAGAAGCTCGTGAACCCTATTATGCTTACTAATCTCAGCCGAGGCAAGAGCATGAGGTTGGAGGATGTTTTAATTTATTCTAGCCATAGTTTGGGACTTTATATAATGTTAGAAGATAGGAGAAATTATTGGAAAAAATTTAAGAGCCATGGAATGAGAGATGGAGTAATGGTGTCCATAATAGTCTTTATGAAGCAACTTGGATTTCCAATTGTACAAATAAATATGTGATGGCTCCAAGGACCTTAAATAAGTCCAAGAAGTCTAGAAATAACAAGAGAATGGAACCTAGAAATTGAATTCCAAAAGTTACTTCATTAAACTAATTATGGAACCATAATGCCAAGTATGAAACCAAGTGTAACATCCCAAAATTAATTAAGGTATTAATCATGGATTTGGATTAATTAAGAATAATTAATATGGAATAATTGGGCAAGTTAAATGAATGGAAATTTTAGAGAGATAAATTATTAATAAAAGTTTGAGATTTAATTGAGTTATAAATCCCATCAAGGCCAAAATTAAATTAAGTAGGCCAAGGTTAAAGACTAATGAAGGCCAATAATTTTAGGTGCAGACCTAACCTTTTAATGTCAGACTTAGTCCAAGAGAGAGCACCTAGGGAGGGCCCAATCTGATTTAATGAGATAGAGGCCCAAGACCCAACTTATATAAACCCTTGTAATTGGCTCAATACCCCTTATGCAGACCCCAACTAAGTGGGCTCTTGAAAACTTGACCCAACCCAACCAAAAGTCTGAATTGTTAAAATTGGTCTAACAAATTACAACTTCAGCCCAACAACTAGTGGGAGCCCAATAGGTACTTTAACTGATAGGTTAACCCATAACCCATTTAGAACCTAACTTAAAACCTTAAAAACCATTTTTAGCCACCCCCATTCTACAGAAACACAAGAAATAAAAAGAAAATTCAGAGGTCCAAAAGGGAGGCTAAGGTTCTTGACATATTTATACTATTTCCCACTTCTAGAGTAAGATTCAGCCAAGGTAATAGTTGTGTAACTTAATCCCCTTTTCTTTCTCTTCATTTTGGCCTAATTAGTTTTTCATTTGGAGCATTTTCACCATACCCAAAATCTAAAATGTGGTTGTTTGGGATTTTCTTAGTGAAATTTTGTAAGTTGGGGCTGAGTGTGTTATTAGGTAAGTATAAACTCTTCATTTTGATGCATTTTCTATTGGTTTAAGACTCCCATAGTAGACTTATAGTATGGGCCTTAATTTTATGCGAATTTTCCTACGATTTGGAGTGATATTTTGATGTTTCTGGTCTAGGGAAAGCAAAACCTGAAATTAAAGGCTCTTAGTGATCGGGTAAGTGTTTTTAAGTAGTTTTATATAGCTTAACTCCTTGAGTAATGGGTTTGCTTATATAAATTATAATTAGGGATAGTAATGGCTTGATTTTATGTCCATAGGCTGAAGTAGCATTCAATTGGGTCTTAGATCGACTACAAGTATGGTAACCAGGATTCATGTTAATTCCATGCATATGTCTATTTTAATTTTGTATTTGCTGCATGATTATGATTTTGATGCTAAATGAATTGGTTAGCTATCTGTTATATGTGACTGAACCTTGTGAGTCCATAGTGGAGTTGTGGTGCGGCTGCCACCTGTGCATGTGCTTCGATCGGGCACCGGGTTATGATCAGACCCCAGATACACTGAGCCCTGGTTGTGCTCATTAGGGAGTAGGTGTTGTGAACGGGTCTCTCCTAGTGTTATTGGCCTTTAACATGTGAAATTATGATTGCTAGCATGGGATAGTAATCATAGATAGCCTAATTGTTTCATTTACTGATCTAACTGGTATATTTTCTGATGCTTATATGAAATCATGCAAATATGTTAATTAAACTCGAATGTATGAATGGAATTTTCCTTGGTTACTGTGATTTGCATCTCACCCCATTTCATGGGATTATACTTTCAGGTGAATGCTCTTCGGGTAAGGATAAGGGGAAGCAAGTGAATAAAAATCCATAAACTCCAACCATATGTGGAGAAGGCTACACTTAGACTGATTTAGATAGAATAGATGCTAAATTTTGTATTCCTTTTTTATAGCATCATCATGTAATCATGTTGCCAAGTGTAGGCTTTTATATTTTGGTTACTTAGGATGTATCTATGGAGGAGTTAGGCCTCATCTTAGCTTAGTATTGGATGTATGAACTTATAACACTTGATGTATGAACCTTGTTGAATTTATGATATGGTATATTATGGGAAATGTAATTATATGATACATTAGATGTTGATATGAACCATTGATGTATGAAATCTCTAACGGAATGTGTATCGAATATTAATTGTTGATAGTTCATGAATTCTTGCTGTTATTACTTTATGAACTTGCTGATATAGAATAGTTAGAGAAGTAGAAATTAAAATTTAAGTCTTGAACTAGTAATGATAGATAAGCTAAGTAAATTAGGCTAGTGAAAGCTATTGGAGCCCCATAAATTAAGGTAGAACGGCCCTAGAGTGTCATTAAAGGGAGAGTGGAGAGTATGAGACAAGATTTTTGGAGTTGTAAGATCAGAAGGCATTTCGCCACGACCAATAGAGGTGAAGTTGCCCAGGGAGAGTACCAGAGAGCAATTTGCACTGCGAGAAGTGGAATTAGCCACGGCAAAATGTGAAAGGCTAAACTGGAAGTCGTCCAGAGGATAATTCATCGCAGCTAAATAGGAATTAACTGCGGTAAACTTTTATGAAAATGTGACAAGCATTCCAGAGAGGAATTAGTCACGGCGAAAAGGGGAATTGGCCACAACCAATGGCGAGAGGCGAGCGAGATAGGTTCCAAGAGGCTTCCTCACTGCGGCACCATGTAGGTTAGCCGCGGCAAAGCTCTAACTCGCCGTGGCAACACAAGAGCAATTGGCCACTGCGCAAGGACATTTAGCCATGGCTAACGGTCCCAAACTCTCATCCTAACCTAGAAATCTTGGTTTTTCATATGGTAACCTCAAGTGATGACTTAGAAACATTGGTAGAAGATTCTTGTGAGTTGGAATTAATGGGTAATAGAACCAAAGGCCTATAAATGAGTGTTTGTTTCCCTTATGTACATGAATGCTTGTAATTATTTGGTTGATGACTCTAATAACATAAAGGTTCAAATTTCCCTATATTTTCTCAATGTAATTAGCCTTAATGTCTTGTAACCCTAATTTATGATTATTAATCACGTATTTTACCTTAATTACAATGGTTAGAAGTTAGGGTCATCTCAGTTGGTATCAGAGCAATGGTTTAGGCAATCTGGTTCAGGCAATGGTTCATGCATGATAGGAATAGGAACATTGTGACCTGGTGATAACTCTCATACTTATATATACCTGCTATGGGTGGAGTTGTGTTTTATTTGCCATGGGCTGTAGCTTAATGAGGGATGCTTGTATTTGTGCTTGTGGCATTGCAGAACTAGATGGGTACACGTAGAGAAACAACTGAGATGTTAAGAGAGATACAAGAGGCCATGGCTGCAATGGCCAACCAAATGAAAGAGCAAGCTGAGGCCCATGAAACTACAGTTAGGGCAATGACTGACTGGCTTCAAGAGCAAGCTGAGGCTTATGCAGCAACTGTGCAAGTGTTGCAGTAGCTGCATGAAAACATGAATAAGTAAAATAAGGAGGTGCCAGTGGAAAATCATGTAGGGACTGGTCATAACCCTAGTATGGGACACTAAAGGGAGGATGGTGACCTCTCTATTGTGTTGGCCAAATTTAGAAAAGCTAATCCTCTATCATTTTTGGGGGAATTAGACACTGAGAAAGTTGAAATGTGGTTGATGCAACTAGAGAAGATCTTTGAGGTTATGACCTACACCATGGAACAAAAGGCAAAGTTGGCCATATACAAGTTGAAAGGTAAGGCTAAGCATTGGTGGAGGAATGCCTCTAGATTGTTGATCTCAAAAAGGATGCCCTTAACTTGGGAAAGCTTCCAAATAGCCTTTGAGAGTAAGTATTTTCCACCATCAATGAGGGCTGACAAGGAAGCTGAGTTTAAGTTCCTTAAACAAGGAGACATGAATGCAGATCAATACAAAGCCAAATTCATTCAATTATCTCGCTTCTCCTCCTACTCAAAAAGATTTGATGATAAGCCATGGAAGGCTAAAAAATTTGAAAGAGGCCTAAAACCAAAGATTAAGGATAAGATTGTATCTCTATAAATCCGTAATTTTGATAAATTGGTGGAGAAATATAGAGTAATGGAGAGGGCTATGATGGAAAGTGAGGCCAAGAGGAAGAAGACCCTAGAGGGTAAGTGTGACTGGGGTATGGAGCCTTTTAGGGGTGAAAGTAAGAAGGGAGCTAATAGTGGGAGTGGCTCTTGGGGTAGGAGACTAACCCCAAAGAATGTCTGCCAAAGAAGAAGCATGGGACCACCAAGAAGTGCAGTGAGTGCCCTACCCACTTATGCCAAGTGTGGGAAGAACCATAGGAATGGGCCATGCCTAGTATGTTATAATTGTGGGAAGCTTAGACACTATGCACAGATTTGCACGGTGTCATAAGAGTCAGCCTCTTCTATTAAACCACCTACCTAAGGAAGGGTGTTTGCCTTTACGTAGCAAGAGGCTAGTAGATCCCCTAGTCTAATCCAAGGTACTTTACTTGTCCATAATCATATTATAAATGCATTGTTTAATTCAGGTGTGACCTAATCATTCATCTCATATGACTATGTTAAGCGTCTGGGTCTTAAAATTAGCCTGTTGCCATTTGAATTATCTGTGTCCACCCCTACTGGATATTTTATGATTACATATGATGTATGCTTAAATTGTACTATACAATTGGATAGCAGTTGTACTACCCTTGACTTGATTTGCATCATTTGTGTGATTTTGATGTAATCATCAGTATAGACTAGCTGTCGGCTAATAATGTGATACTTGATTGTAATCATAAGACTGTTTCCTTACTTGAAACTTGTCTGGTGACTAAGCTTACTTATGTGTCTGCTGCCCAAGCCGGGAAGTACCTTAGGTGCGGTTGCCAAGGGTTTTTGTAACATCTGGTTCTCTGAAAACAAGAGAAAATATGAGAAATGTAACGTACAGTTTCTCCGTAAATGACCAAAATTCATCGGATACAAAAAGAAGTCCCCCGAAATGAGATACTTACGGTTCTACAAAATTTAGAAAGCATTCTAGACTCCTAAAAGTAAGAATCCTAAGCTCAAAGAGAGAAAAATGGAACTAGAATGAAAAAATAATTTCTTACAAAAAGCTTACGAAACATAATGGCATTTTCGTAATTTTGAGCAAATTTTGGAATTTACATAAGAGGGCTTTTTAAATGAAAGTTTTGAGTTTTTCGGGGTTCTTAAAGGCCCTAAAAACCATGGAAAGCCCCAGGATAATTAAATATCCTCTAGTGGATGTTTTCCAACGTCAGTATATCCGAACTTTGATGGATTCATTCGGGAAAGTTTTAACTCCGATTTGAGTATTTCCAAAGACATTTTACTAAATTGGAAATCTAAATTTTATAATAAAAAAGATAGTTCTCAAAAAAGAGCTAAAATAAAGGAGAAATGAAAATGCCAAGAACAAAGGGCAAAATAGAAATTTTTTAAAAGTGTGACTGTGACGACCCTAACTTCTAATCATTGTAATTAAGGTTAAATATATGATTAATAGTCATAAATTGGGGTTACAAGACATTACAACTAATTACATTGAGAAAATGCGGGGAAATTTGAACCTTAATGTCATTAGAGTCATCAATCATATAATTACAAACACTCATGTACATCAAGGAAACAAACATTTATTTATAAGCCTTTGATTCTATTACCCATTGATTTCGACTTACAAGAATCTTCTACCAATGTTTTTAAGTCATCCCTTAGGATTACCATATGAAAAACCAAGATTTCTAATTAATATGGGTTTCAGGATGTTCGCCGTGGCTAAATTCCCCTTAGTCGCGGCTAATTGCTCTTGGGTTCACTTCTTACATTGTCATTAATTTCGCCGTGGCGAGTTAGAGCTATCACGGCGAGAAATCCTCTTGGAACTTACCTCGCTCACCTCTCGTTATTGGCAGCAGCCAATTCACCTTTTCACCATAGCTAATTCCTTTTTTAGCTGTGGCCAATTTCCCTCTAGATGACTCCCATTTTTGCCTCTCACCTTTCATCGTAGCAAATTACTCTCTGGTACTCTCCCTTAACAACTTCGCCTCTATTGGCCACGGCTAACAATATTTTGGCCATGGTGAAGTGCCTTCTGATCCTATAACTCCTAAAATCTTGTTTCATACTCTCCACTCTCCATCTAGGGACTCTCTAGGGCCACTCTTCCACTTGTTATGAGATTCTAATAGCATTTATCTAGCTTATTTACCCCATCCATTGTATCATTACCCATCTAACATTTAAATGTGGATTTTCCTACTCATCCATTGATCTTATATCAGCAAATTTATAAATTTCCCACAATGGTCATTCAATCATGTTTTCATCAAATAATTCATGCACTGCTAGCTCAAATCCACAATCTATATAGCACATGATTTCATTACTCAAACAATCAGTTAAAACATAGGTTTATAAGCCATAATAAGTGTCATAAACTCATACATCCATCAATAACTAATATAAAGCCTATTTCTCATGATTACATTTTATGTTATCAAAATACAAACTCCTACACTTGGCAATACAAATACATGATGATGCTATACAAAGGTTAACAAAATTAGCATCTACTCTATTCCACTCACACCAAGTGTAGCTCCCCACACTAGGCCATAGCTCATGGATGTTCATCCACTTGCTTGCCCTTATCCTTACCTAAAGAACCTTCATCTAAAATGTTTAATCCCATTAAACAGGGTGAGATGCAAATCTTAGTAACCAAGGCAATTCCATCATATATTCCAGTTTAATTAACATACATCCATGATTTCACATAAGCATCAAAAAAATATACCAGTCATATCAGTAAATGAAACAATTAGGCTATCATTATTACTATCCCATACTAGCAATCATATTTCCACATGTTAAAGGCCAATAACACCGGGAAGGGCCCATCCACGGCACCCACTCCCCAATGAGCACAACCAGGGCTCAGTGCATCTGGGGTTTGATCATAACCCGGTGCCTGATCGAAGTACATGCACAGGTGGCAGCCGCACCACAGCTCCACCATGGACTCACAAGGTCCAATCACATATAATAGATAGCCAACCAATTCATTTAGCATTTCAAATCATTCATTTATAGCAAATATGAAATTAAAGCTAATATATGCATGGAATTAATATAAGCTCAGTTACCTCACTTATAGACAAGTTGGGAAGCTACAACAATACCAAAATCCTCTTAAAATTACAACATCAGAAAATGTTCATTTTTTATCAGTCCATTACTATCTCATTCATCATTTGTGGTAATAACCCAATGCTCAAAGAATTAAGTTACTACTAGTTACCTAAGGGATACCTACCCAATCACCAAGAGCCTCAAATTTCAGATTTTACCTTCCCTAGACCAGAAACATCAATATATCATTCCAAATCACAGGAAAATTCGCACAAAATTAAGGCCCATACTATAAGTCTACTATGGGGGTCTTAAACCAGTAGAAAATGCATCAAAATGGAGAGTTTATACTTACCTAATAACACCCTCAGCCCCAACCTATGAAATTTCACCAAGAAACACCCAAACAACCATATTTCAGATTTTGGGTATGGTGAAAATACTCCAAATGAAAAACTAATCAAGCTAAAATGAAGAGAAAGAGAAGGGGATTAAGTTATACAACTATTACTTTAGCTGAATCTTACTCTAGAAGTGTGATGGATTTCTTGCCCTAAACCCTAGCTTCCCTTCAAACCTCCAAATTTCTCTTTTATGTTTCAGCAAAATGGGGAAGGGGCTAAAGTCTTTAGGGTTTTAGTTAGGTTAAGTTCGGTCTAATATGGGTCATGGGCTGACCTAAGGGTCCAATGGCAAGTGGATTCTGATTTACACCTTGTTGGGCCAGCTCTAATTTGTTGGGCTGCAGAAATTCAATTGGGCCAGACCAAGTATGAGGGACTCATTTGATTTGGGTCTGCTCAAGGGTTATTAGGCCAATTACATAGGCTTATGCAAGTTAGGTCTTGGGTTTCTAATTCATTAAATTGAATTGGGTTTGCACCTAACTTATTGGGCCTCCATTAACCTCTTATCATGATCTCCTACATTAATTTGGGCCTAAATGAAGTTTTTATCCTAATTAAATCTCAAACTCGCATAAATAATTTATCTCTCCAAAGTGTCCATTCACCTAACTTGACCAATTATCCCATATTAATTATTCTTAATTAACCCAAATCTATGATTAACACTTTAATTAGTTTTGGGGTGTTACACCTCCCACCTATATATATGATGTGCCCTTCTTCCCCCTTCATTATGCACAACCATGTTCTGCCTAAAACTAGAGGAAAACCCTAGGGGATGAGGTGCATAAGAGGAGGAAGAAAAAGAGGAGAAATTCAAGGTAGAAAGGTATGGATTTTCATGCTCTTTCTCTTCCAAACCTCCTCTCCTTCATTCTCCTTTATTTTCTATGATTATAATGAAGTATATGGATCTATTTTAAAGTAGAAATTGAGGGAAAAATTCGGATTTGAAGAGAGGAGCTCAAAGAACACAAGATTCAAGTGAGAAAAAGCAAGAAAACAAGGTAATTTCTCTTTCTATGGTTGTTATCTTTGGTTCCCTCCTTCTCCATTTCACCTAACATGAGAAAACCCAAGGAGGACTTGATTTTTAGGCAGAACCAAGGGTGAATCTAAGGAAAAAGGGTGTTGAGATTAAGAATATGCAAAGGAAATCAACAAAAAACCATTAAATTTCAAGATGCAAGTTCTAAGGTTTCAATTGCACCTTGTAAAATCTGATTTTGTATGATGATTCCTAGACCTAAATAAGAGTTTAAATGAGCTCCTAAGATCCTTAAGAGGCTCCCCATATGCTTCTTCCTTTGAGAAAATAAAGTAAACTTCAAGGAGCTCTATTTCCTCCATAGCCTCGGCCAAGCAAGGATAGCATAGCTAGGGAGAGTTTCAAATTTTTCTAACACCGTTCTTGAGTCATATATGATGAATGAAAATGAGGGGAGGCCTTAGAAAAAATTTAGAACTCATAGAAAGTGAGTTGGTGCTTTAGGTTCCATATTATGACCTAAAGAAGTAACATATAGTTAGGCTTTTTGTTTTGATTGTGTAATGACTCCAAGAGGCTTAAAAGGAGTCAAGAATCATATTTGAAAGGAAAGAATGGTGCCTAGAATTTATTTAAGGGGTGTTGCTTCATTAGGTGCATTTATGGACCATAATAGGGTTTATAAAATAACCTGGTGTCTAAGCAAGTTGTGTGACCTTAGAAATTGCTTCATGAACCTAATTGGCTTCCATAAATTGTGTTTAGGCCAAGAGAAATCTTCCCCACACTTTTATGGGTGTGTGGCCAAAGCAAGGGAGGGAATTTCAAGAGAAAAAGTGTATGATTGTGTGCAAGGTAGCTCTCTCCATCTTCTTTCATGCATGGATGTGTGCTTAGCTTGTCTTAGAATGTGTGTATGTGTATTTTCAAGCTATGAAAAATATGCTAGCATTATTTTATATGCGATGATTTCATGATGATATATTAGGTTTCATATGATGTTTTGATGTGTGTTTGGGTTTGCTTAACTGTGTTGAGGCCAAGAATCCTTAGCCATGGTGAGGATGAGCCAAGAACCCTTAAAATTGGTTGAGACAAAGCAAAGGGTTTCCCAAAAGCAAAGTGGGCTCCCAAGAGCATGGTTGAGTTCAAGAATGCATTAAAGAATAGGTAAGGCAAGTCCAATATCCATAAGAAATTGGGTAAGGCCAATCCACTTGCTTGGCAAGCCTTTGTATGCTATGTATGATATTCTCAAATGATGAAAATGCTTCTTGAATGTTTGCATATGTCAACATGACCATACATGCATTTATAAGACTTGTTTGCATCCATTATGTATGATTGAATAGGAGATGAGTTATTGGGATTCTTTGAATCTCATTCCCTCCTCTCCAATGATCTAATGTGCTAGGTGGATCAAGTAAACAAGGTAATGGAAGCCAACCACCTTAAAGAAGAGAGCTTGACAACCTAATGCATAGTTTTTGGTTCTTTAATGCCATATTTGTATCAAAGCATGAAAAACCATGATGTATATGGTCTATGACCTCTTAAACATGTGTAATTATGATATTGTGCCATGTATGAATGAGAGAATATGTTATGTAGCCACTAAAATATGAATTAAGTATATGATGGCAAATTACCTCCATAAATGGTTTGATAGAATTATGCACATGTGTGGATGAAATGGCCAAAATGAGATGCATGAAATTTGGGACTATTTGGGCAGATTGCACAAGTCTTAATCATGCTTTTAGACTTACCCAAAAGGTGCCAAACCCTAAGAAAAGCCATTTGGTTACTTTGGTACCTCATATGGAGCCAAAATTGACCATTATAGAACCCTATGTCACTTTTTAGCTAAATGAGCTCTTCTTGCTCTGAGATTTAGCATGCAATTAGAGCTTGTTGAGAGATTTTTGGAAAGATAAAGAACATAATTTTTAGAGGTCTACAGAATATTTGATGAATTTCTACAATTGGCAAATTTTTTGATTTTGGTCTGCTGCACTATTCATTTGGTTCAAAAATGAAATCTATCACACAGGACTCAAATGATGTCCAATTGTCATGAAATTTTATACAAAGAAACTAGACATTCACAGTGACTTGTGCCACTAGAAGCACCCCATTTGGAGGTCCAGAGAGGGAGATATGAATTTTTAAAAATTCTATCTAGTATCAGGAGCTTCACCTGACCTTAGTTACTATTCTATTGAATTTTGGGGTCTGGACGTGCCTGAGCTGGTCTAGAAATATTTTTTCCCTCTAGCTAACATCTATAGCTTTCCAGATTGGTATCATTTCATGGATTGAATTGTTGTGGAAGTAATTGGACATTTTTGAAGTTTGCTACAGAAATCTATGACAGCACCAGTGAGCAGTTGACCTCTGGACCTTTTCAGATGTCAAATGGCCTTTGTGATGGATTTTATGGTCTGGATATATTTTTAGTGTGAATTACACATCTGTAGCTTTTCATAATGACTAAGAATGCATGATTTTAATTTTTTTAAAATTAGTTATGATTTTTCAAAGTTTGGTCAGAAAAGGGCCAAATCTGGCTAGAAATGGATATGAATATTTCATGCTTCCCTTCGTGATTCTTGAGGTGTAGACTACTTTTAATGATACAAATGAGTTATATTCATGTAATTAAATATGGGGATGTGATGTTTGAGCTCATATGATCCATGTGACACTGAATGAAATTTTTATACGTGACGTAACGCAAAGAAATGCATTAAAACAATGCCATTTTCTTGCCTCTTGTACAAATTGCTTGATGTGAGGCATAGATATAGTATAAAATGAGTTAGAAATATATGGCATTACATTTATTGGTATTAGAGCAAAGTTCCAGGCTCTTTCAAATCGAATTTGGCTTGAGGATGTAGCAATAGGGCTATGTAAAAGGCATGAATGTATAGGTAGAGCCTTGTATGAGACATGTTGGGTGTGTAAGGATAGGTTGTGGCTTTGTTCATGATGAGTAAGTTGTAGGATGGTCTTAGAGTAGCTAGTGGACACCAAGAAAGGGTGGCCTCTAGAGTAGCTTGAACAAAACTAAGTTTAAGCAGAGCTAAGGGATTTGACGGCTGAGCTTGATATGATGTGATAGCTCGTCGAGATCAGTGGCAAGCCCTAGATATAAACAATGAGAAATGATCTTGTTGATGTGAAGAGGCTTGCTAGAGAGAGTATATGAGGCCTAATTCCCCTGGTAGTCATACTCAGGGCATTCCCAACTGTCTCGCATAATACAGAGACAAATAGGTACAGTGCGGTATGAGATAAGACTGCGACTGCACAAGACCAGTTTAAAGGGGAAATGAGAAAGAGAATTGCCTCCTTGTTACAACACCCAAATGTCTAGATAAATTTCAAAGCCTAAAAAGCAAATTCTCTCAGGTTAGAGGTTAAGTTACGAGCTACACCCTAAAGCCCGACAACCCAAAGATGACAATTAGTTATGTATGAGTGAAGCAAGAGGTAGAACCCTCTAACTTGATGACGAGCTAGATATAAAGATGACGAGCTAGATATAAAGACCATGAGGCTCAGGTTGGTGGCTAAAGATAAAAATCCAATCCTTGAAAAAAATAAGCCAATCAGAGGCCATTAGCCACAGCTAATTAGTTGCTTAGCTGTGGCCAATTATTCTAGATAATAGCGAGGTAATCCAGAGAGTTCCTCGCCGTAGCCAATACTTAGATAGGAAAACTAGGGTGAACCTGAGGTTAGTTAGCTATGACGAATGATATATTAGCCATGGCAAGTGACAGTATGAATGCTTTATTGGTCATATTCAGGTCAACTTGAGGAATGAACTGATAAGGGATCAGTCAATTCACACAGAGCAGGAACCCCTAGTATAAGTAGAGAAAAGGAGTAATGAACAGTCATGGAAAGTTAGTAAGAAATCTATAGGCCTAGTAAATGAGACTGAGAAAAAAGCACAGTATAGAGAAAGTTAGACACAAGGATGATAAGGTTGTTAAGACCTACCTTTAAGGCATTGACTCCAACCTAAAGTGCTACCCAGTGAGACACTGAATGATAGAATGTTAGTGTAGCCTCGAAATAACGTAAAATAAGACTATCAGTAGTGAGGAACATAGTGAATGGCCCAGAAAGGTGTACCTCATAGGTAACACCTATAGGTAAGTATGAGTAGCCGAGTAATAGAGGCTCAGAAAGGAATGAGGATAGTTAGTAAGCTACAAGTCCAATGAGATGGCTAACCTAGGCTTAGCATAAGCTAACGCCTGGAGGAGATGACCAGTAGCATCGTTCCAGGTGAGGTATGTAATGAAAGGCTCAATGAAAGTTCTCCCTGGATCGAGAAATGAAAGATGAAACTTTCTAAGTTGGGGAAACCACCCAGTAGTGGTTAGCAAATTCCCCTAGATAGACCCTCCTGAGTCATGAAGTATAGTAATAAAGGAAGTGAGGAAAAGCTGAGAAACTAGCTACAGAAAAGATGCCCTCGCTTTAGTCATGATTAGATGAGTAAGCTAATCCCAGAAAGGTAAATAGATAGGAGTTTGATAGTTAGTTAGTGAGCTCCCTAATATGAGAATGATATAGGTTAAGGCACGTGAGTGATTAGAGCACCCAGTAAAGCATAAGTTTTTAATAAGATAGAGTCTGGACATTGAGAGCACGTGTCCTAAATTGGGTTATCAAAACCCTAGAAATAGTATACTGTGCTCTTGGGGATGAAATTAAAGAGGCTGAATAGAGAGAAAGCCCAACTCTGATCCAAACGTAGAAATAAGCTGAGATAGACAGTTAGTGCCTTAGTACCCTTAAGGAAGCTCAATAGGGCTAGAGACTGCCTAAGAAGGTTAGCCTTGTTTTATGTAGAGAAAGAGTATAAGCCGAGAGCACCATAGAATGAAATTCTTGGAATTATATGAAATAGAATTCTTCTTACCAAGGGATGGTCTAGCTAAGAGCAAAGTAAGAGTATGAACGAAAAATAGACCCCCTTGATGTTACAGAGAGTAAATAAGTGGAGGAACCCTGGGAAAATGTAAGTGCTCTTAAGCATAGAATCACCTGAACTGGCAATAAAAATAACCAATAGTAAAACATCCTTTTACCTAAGTAAAAAGATAAGAAAGGTAGAAAAAGAAGATATGACAGTGTTTAAGTTGAGGACATATTAGATTGAGAATAAATATTCCGTTAATGTGCTTGAGTACTTAAGAAAGCATATTTGTCCTTAGCATAGACTTCCTTTTAGCATGATAGCACCCGAAATAAAAATAGCCAGGCAATACAGAGAAATCTCAGGATGAAATAGAGGAAGAATCTTATTTTTCCCTAGCACTCTACGAGAATAGGGCAAATAAAGAAAAGTAAGAGAGGAATACTTTAGATTATTGGGAAACCTGCAATATACAAGCGATAGTGGCTTTAAGCTCAATCATGAGATGCCCATGTATTAGTGTTTGATGCTATGGTTTGCTTGTAATATAGGCTACATAATATTAGGTCTGGCCAACCTAGTAGTAATGTGGCTTAAGTGCATAGCAAGCAACAACATCAATCACCAAAGTGTCCTGATAATTGAAAGGTATCCTAGTTAAAGAACAAGATGAGTCAGAAAAGAAAAGTAAAAGGATTCTAGTAATATCATAATAGTAAGGAAAGCATATAGAAAGGGATCCCTAGGAGAGGATGTTCAGATTTAGTATGCATAGCCTGAATCCTTCATAGTATGTATAAATAAAATAAATAAGGACCAGTGCATAGCCTCTCTCCTGCCAGAGATGTTAACCACACTCAGTGTGAGATGCCCAAGTGCCAAGGCATTTAAAAGCAGAATGTGGGCATAGTTAGAAACTGTAGGATATGAAAGGAGGGCTAGAATGAGTATATATAAAGTAAGTAAGTCAATAAAGTAAGAAAAGGAAGCCTAAGCAAAAGGGGCTAAAGTGGGAATTTAAGAATCCTATAAAAAGCAATGAGTGAAAAATTTAAAACACTCCCTAGTATCAGAATGATGGGATCTTAGAGAATCAGATGACATAAAACCCACTTCACACGAAGAGCATGATACACCTTTGAGTTTTGCCTTAGCTATTATGAGCGATGATAATCGGACTTAGTGAGCATGTATTTTACTGTCAGATACAGTAATCTTAGGCTTTGACGCCTCCCAGATACGGATCACAGTAGATCCCAGCATAGTATAGTGAGTTGCAGTAGACCTTAGCAAGGTTCTGAAAGGTCGTAGTAGACCCAGGGGTCATAGTAGATCCCACAGAGTTATAGAGAGCCCTAGCCACAGCATGATAGTTCTCTGGTGAGATGACGGCCTGATATAATTTTTATAGAGCAGTTAGTCTCAGAGACCAGTATAGTTTCAATTAGCTTTTATCTTAGAGACTAGAGATCTCCTGAGTCTGGTAAACCATTACCACAGAAATATGAAGGCTTTACTCAGATAGTTAAACCACTGACTAACTCTCTTTAGAGATTAGCATAGTGTATGGGATAAGAAAAGCAAGAAATTAACTTTCCAAAGTTAGACTAAATGAACCACTACCTAGCAGATAGTAGCTTTGACCGAGGGATAGAGAGATCCCCGCATTCTAGCTTATGTATTCAGAAAGGGGTCAGGTGCAATTGTTATATGAGGTAAATGGTACAGTATATCTCCAATGAGTAAAACTGTAAGAAAAGCTAGCATCCCATCAAAGCCCAACAGTAGTTAGCAGTAGTAGCTCTTCGATGCTTGTATGAGACATGCATATTAAGCCTATCAGTATTGAAATAAGGGACTACAAAATGCACTATAAGTGAGCAAAGAAAATAAGAAAAAGTCCCGGCCTGCAAAGACAGATGCAGTAATAAATAGAAAAGCTGGGATCATTAAAAGCAAAAACTCCTCAAAGGAGTTGTAATCCCAATAAGTAATTGAGATGTGAGGCCTGTGATAGAAAGAATGTGAATTGTAATCATGGGATGAGCTAGTAAGAAAGAATAAAGAGATAAGCAGTGAATGATACATATAAATAAGTAAATAAATAGACAGAAATCTCTGAAGGCTATAATGATCAGAAAAGATAATAAGATGTTATAAGAAGTTATTCAAAGAGGATACAAGAGATGTGATATGAAATAAGTTACCTCTCAAGATATGTAAATGAGTCCACTGAAAGAAACATTAATCCCTGCGAATGGGTTAATAATAACCCAATAAAATTAGTAAGCTCTCCCAAGATGGGCCTCTAGAGTTAGAAATTTTTTTCCCTTATGAAAAGAATCAGCTAGTACATTATAGTAATAGAGCTCTCATTAAGAGCTAGTATGAAAATTCCCTGGCTGAGAGAAAATTCGAATGAGTGAAATCACCGAGAAAAGCATATAGAGTTAAGAAGAAGGGAAAGAAAAGAGCAGTTAGCCAGAAAAGAAAAGAGCAAGAAGGAAGCATGTCAACAAGGTTTTCTTGACAATGTTTACAATATCTTAAACTCATCATATTAGCCCGTCATTCAGTGTTTCATAAGGTAGCATCCCAGGTTAGAGTCAATGCCTTATAGGCATTTCTCAACAACCTTATTGTTCCTGTGTCTAAATTCTCTAACATTGAGTTCTCTTCTCAATCTTAACTACTAGGCCCATTGATCACATGTTACTTACTGATCTTTCATGACCATTTACTGCTCTTTTTCTTTACTTATACTAGTAGTCCCCACTCTTTGTGTGTCAGTTGACCCCATAGCAGCTCATTCCTCAGATTGGCTTCAATATGACCAACAAGGTTATTTATACTATAATACACTCCATTATAACTAGGAGCCTCACTATCTTTGTATGCAGCCCATCATTAAAGCTAAAGGGTTCCACCTCTTACTTAATTTATGCACAACTAATTGCCACCTCTGGGTGTCGGGGCTCTATGGAGTGTAGCTTATAACTCAAACTTTTGGCTTGAGGGAATAACCTTCAGGTTTTGAAATTCACCTAGACATTTGGGTGTCATGGCTAGGGAGTAACTCTTTTTCTCATTTCCCCCCTAAACTGGTCTGTTCAGCAGCAGTCTCACCTTATACTGCACTACATCACTGCTTATCTCTGCATCAAGCAAGACATCTTGGAATGGTTAGAGTATGATCACTAGGAAGAATTAGGCCTCACATACTCTCTCTAGGCAAGCCTCTTCATATCAACAAAATCATCCCTCACTATTCATACCCAAGGCTTGCTACTAATCCCGGTGAGCTATTATGCTTCATAAAGCTCTAGCCGTCAGATCACTTAGTTCTGCTCAAGCTACCCTAAAGGCCAACCTTTCTCGATGTTCACTATCTACTCTAAGACCATTTTACACTCACTTATCATGAGTAAAGCCACAAACCATCTTTACACACCCAAAATGCCTCATACAAGACTTTACACACCTATACAAGCCTTTACATAGTCTTATTGCCACATCCTCAAGCCAAATCAAACCCTAAAAGGTTGGGAACTTTGCTTTGATACCAATAAAGTATAACGCCATATTTATAAGCTCATCTCACATCATTACTAGGCTCATCTCCTTGGATTACATAAAATTCCCAAGAAAAGCTATTAAAAATATTCCATTAAATTGCATTACATCACGGATAAAATTTTTATTTCATGTCTCGTGGCCCATATGGACTTATCAATTTCATTCTCATATTTAAATACACAATACAACTCAAAACCATCTTAAGAAGTGGCCTAGAACTCGATCTAATAAAGTATACACATAAAAATAGAATGTGCAGCCTCGGATTGAAATTTCAACTTTCTGTCATAAATTTTGAAAAATCATAACTAATTTTAAAAAAATCAAAATCAAGCACACTATACCATCCTAGAAAGCTACAGGTGTATACCTTATGTAAAAATAATTCCAGACCACAACAAGGACATCTAACTACCAAAAATCAATAGAACAATAACAAAGGTCACTTGTCATTACTGGTACTATCTCTCAACTTCAAAAATTCATATCTCCCTATTCAGTTGTCCAATTGGGGTGATATCAGTGGCTATGGAAATCTTATAATATTTAATTTATACTTATAAAATTTCATGAGTATTGGACACCATTTGGCTTCCAAATGACATAGCCCAAGAAACTGACCATATGAATAGTGTTTATATCAATTTAACAAAAAAATTCTAACTTTGAAAAATCATAATTAATTCTATAGAGCTCCAAATAATCTAGTCTTTAGCTTCTCAAAAAGCCCTAAATGAGATCTATTTTCATGCTAAATTTCATGGGCAAATTCGTTCATTTGGTTAAATCTTGACATTGGGTTGCAAAATAGTTCATTTTATGACATATAAAGGTCTCAAATGGTCCAAAATTGCTTCTAAGATAACCATGGCCACTTGAGCATGTGGGAAAGCACCAAAATGGTCTACCAAACTTGTTTCAAAGGTGTATAAACCCAAATTTCACAAACTCACTCATCCATCCCAAGATATACACAAGAGCATACATGCCAAGTCTTGCCATTCAATGTCCAAATCATGCTATTTCATACATATGACATTAAACCTCATACATACATAATACATTTACATGTTTACATGTGTTTATGAAGTCATACAATATATAAAATAAGGGAATACATCATATGCCACTCATATGGCTACAATTTAGCAAATTTCCACACTTTGTTGTCACTTTTCTTCCTTTAGGCTTGATGGCTTCCATTCCATTGCTCACTTGGTCCACCTAGACATTTTAGACATGTAGGGAGGAAGGGATGAGATTCTAGGAATCCTAATAGCTCTTCTCCTTTTCAATCACATATAAAGAATGCAAATCTATATCTAAAAATGCATGCATGAATATCATGAAGCATGTAACTATTCAAGAAACATTCTTGGCATTCAAGAAGTCATACAAAGCATACATAGGCTTGCCAAATAAGTGGATTAGCCTTACCCATTCTCTTCAAGGATTTTGGACATGTCTCACCCTTTTTCTTAAAGGCCTTGAACTAAGCCTTACTCTTGGGAGACTCTAAGCTTTGTCTCAACTATTTTTGAAGGTTCTTGGCTCATCCTTATCATGGCTAGTGGGTTCTTAGCTTCATCACACTCAAGCAAACCAAAGCAAATACACAAAGTGTCATGTAAATGCATAAAATAATATCATAGTACCATGGCATATGAATACATGCTAGAATACTTTTTCGTGGCTTAAAACTTACATACACACATTCAAAGACAAGACAAACATTCATCCATGCATAAGAGAAAGAAAAGAGAGCTACCTCTGTTACAAATGCAAACTTTCCTTCTTGAATTTGGTTGCTCTTCCTCGACCACACACACACAAGAAGGTAGGACTTGTTTCTCTTGGCCTAGACACATCATATGGAAGCCAATTATACTCTTGAATCAATTTCTAAAGCTACACATTCATTAGAAAAGCTAGGTAGTTCATATGGCTCTTTTATGATTTTATAATGCACTTAATGAAGCAACCTTATGGAAACATGATCTTTGCTCTGTTCTCTTCATTCATTTGTGATTCTTGACTCCTTTTAAGCCTCTTGGAATCATCACACAAAAAAATCAAGGAACCTAGCTAGGTGTTGCTTCTTTAAGCCATAATATGGAGCCTAAGATACCATCTCACTATCTATGGCTTTTAAAATTTTTTCAAAGCTTCCTCTCATCCTCTTCCATCATATATGACTTAAAAACAAGTTTGGAACAAATTAAAACTATCCCTAGGTGTCTCAACTACTCTAGGCCGAGGCATAACTTCTATTTGGCACTCTTGGAGTTTCTTTGTTTTCTTTGATGGAAGAAGCATGTGGAGAGGTTCTTAGGGATCTTGGGAGCTCATCCAAACACTCATTGAGGCCTAAGAATTATTGTATCAAATCAAAATTTCAAGGGAACACATGAAACTCTAACTTTTCTATCTTGAAATCTAATGGTTATTTGATTGTTTCCTTTACATATTCTTGTTCTCCTCCCTTATTTTTCTACGATTCATCCTTGGTTTAGCAAGAAATTTAACTCCTCTTAGCTAGTCTTACATGAGGTGAAATGGAGGGGAAGAGGAATAAGAAGATTCAAGCTTAGAAAGTAGCAAATTACCTTGGATTCTTGCTTTCTTTGGCTTGCTCTTCACTTGGTTGGCCTCCTCCCTTGAATTTCAAAATTTTTACCTCTATTCTACCCTCAATACAGACCCAAACTCTTCATTAAAACCATGGAAAGGAAGCTTGGGAGGAGAGAAACAAGTTTCAAGAAGTGAAAGCATGTAAATTCTTAAGAATTCTTACCTTTCTTGCCTTGATTTTCTCCCTCTCCCTTCCTTATCTTGTGTGCCCAAGTCTCTTGAGTTTTCTCTGGTTTTTGGGCAAAATAAGTCATGGAAATGATGAGGGGAAGAAACATGAAACTTAAAGAGGTTTCAAGAAGCTTCCACTTTCTTAAAAATTTTAATTTTGTCCCTTCGTCTTGGCATTTTCGTTTTCAATTCATTTTAACTCCTTTTTTAGAATCGTCTTTTCCATCATAAAATTTAGGTTCCCAATATTTCTTTTTTCTAGAGCTAATTTGTCCATCTCTTGCTTTCTATTCTAGGCCACAACCTCTTTGAGATTTTGCTATTACACATTAAAACTTGTTGTTCTTTTTAGCTATGTGTGCACCTTGAAATTTTGGCACATTGCTATCTTAGTGGGATGGTAAAAGTGTAACGCCATAACTTCTAGCTCATTTCATGCTATTTATAAGCTTTATATTATCAATCCCACAAGAGCATATGAAAAAGGGGATGAAAATAATAGACTTTTTTGCGTTGCGCTATATTTAAAAATTTACAATCGGTGTCACGTGGACCATGTGAACTCATCTTATGCATCCTCATATTTAATTATATCATTACAACTCATTTGCATCACAAAAACATGCCTACAATCCATAGAAACCGAAATGGAGCATGGAAAATTAGAGTTCATTCTTGGCCAGAATAGGCCTCTTTTCTGGGCAAACTTTGGAAAATCATAACTAATTCTAGAAAAATCAAAAACATAAAATCTTAGTCATTTTGGAAAGCTTATGATGTCTACTTCACACTAAAAATATGCCTAGATCACAACATTTATCACACAAGATGTTTGACATCTAAAATGGTCCAAAGGTCCAACTAAATTCTAGAACTATCTCAGAATTCTGTAGAAAAATTTAAAAATGTCCAATTAATTTCACAGAAATACAATCCATGTAAATGATCACAATCTAGAAAGCTGTGAATGTTAACTAGAGAGAAAAAATATCTTTAGATCAGTTCATCAAGCCCAGACTCCGAAATTCAATGGAACAGTACTTCTGGTCGGGCAAATTTACTGATACTGGATAGAAATTTCAAAAATTAATATCTCCCTCTCTAGACCTCCAAATGAAGTGCTTCTAGTTGGCAAGAGTCACTGTGATTGCCTAATTTTTTTGTATAAAATTTTGTGGTAATTGGACATCATTTGGGCCTCATGTGATAGAAAACAATTTTCGGACCAAGTGAATAATGCAGCAGACCAAAACTATAAATTTTGCCAACTTTGAAAAATCATCAAATATTCTATAAACCTCTAAAAATTATAATCTTTAGCTTCCTAGAAAGCTCTCAATGAGACCTAATTGTATGCCAAATTTTAGATCAAGAATAACTCATTTGGCTAAAAAGCAATATAGGGTTCCATTATGATCAAATTTGGCTCCATATGAGGTACCAAATTTGCCAAATGACCTCCCCTTGGTTGTGGCACCTTTTGGGTAAGTCTAAAAGCATATTTGAGACTTAAGTGAGTTGCCCAAATGGTCTCAAACCTCATGAATCTCATTTTGGCCATTCAACCTATACTTATGCACATATACATCATACTTCTATATTGCATATTTGGACATTAGATACTTAAATTGTATTCGATAGCTCATACATCATATTCATAGCTATAAACATCACATATATTTATACATGTCTCAAGGTTCACCATACATATACAATATGATATACATTATGAACTGTCATTATGGTTCCAAAATAGACAAAACAAGGCACAAGCTTGTCAATCTTTCCTCTTAATGGTTGTTGGCTCCCTTCACCATAATTACTTAGTCCACCTAGCATATTAGATCATTAGAGAGAAGGGGATGAGATTCAAGGAATTCCAGTAGCTCATCTCCCATTCAATCATACATAATATGTGCAAAGTAAGCTTTTCCAATGCATGCATGGAGAAAATGAAAGTTATTGACATTTTAAAAGCAACCTTGGCATGTAAATCAATCATACAAGACATTCAAGAGTTCACCAAGTATTTGGATTGGCCTCACACTTTTCCTCATGGATTTTGGACTTGCCTCACCCATTCTTTAAGCACTTTGGACTCAACCATGCTCTTGGGAGCCCACTTTGCTTTTAGGAGACTCTTTACTTTGTCTCAACCAAACTCAAGGGTTCTTGGCTTATCCTCACCAAAGGGAAGAGTTCTTGGCCTCTCTACACTCAAGCAAACTCATACAAATATCATGTAATTCTTTGAAGACATAACATGGCATCAAGAATCATGGCATATAAAGGCATGCTAGCATACTTTTCATAGCTTGAAAATGCACATACACACATCTAAAATAAGCTAAACATACATCCATGCATGAGAGAAGGTGGAGAGAGCTACCTTGTATGTAAACACACACTTTTCCTTTAGGATTCAATCCTCCTCTTTCAGCCACACACCCAAAAATTGGTGGAGATGGTTTCTCTTGGCCTAGATACAATATATGGGAGCCAATTAGGTCCATGAAACACATTCTAAGGCTATGCAACTTGCTTAAACACTAGTTGGCTTTATAACTCCCATTATGGTCCATATTTGCACTTAATGAAGCAATACCCCTCAAATGACTTCTAAGCCTCATTCTTTTCTTTCAAATATGATTCTTGACTCCTTTTAAGCTTCTTGGAGTCATCACATCATTAAAACAAAAGGCCTAGTACCATGTTGCTTCTTTAGGTCATAATATGGAACCTAAGGCACCAAATCACTTTCCATGAGTTCTAAATTTTTTCCAAGGCCTCCCTTCATTTTCATTCATCAAATATGACTCAAGAATGCCTTAGAAAAATTTAAAACTCCCCCCTACACAAACAAGCCTAGGCCGAGACTATGACATCAATTGGGCTTCTTGGAATTCTCTTGATTTTGTTGAAGGAAGAAGCTTGTAAGGAGCATCTTAGGTGTCTCAAGATCTCATTTTTACTCTAAATTAAACCTAGGAAGCATCACATAAATTCATAATTTGAAAGGTGCACTAGAAACCCTAGGTTTTGCATCTTGAATCCTAATGCCTATTTCATGGTTTTCTTTGTATATTCTTATTCCTCTCCATCAAATACCTAAGAATCACCCTTGGTTTGGCTAAAAATTTAACTCTCTAGGGCAGAACACATGTAGGTCAAAATGGAGAAGAAGGAGGTTTCATATAGCTACCATAGGATGCATTTTTACCTTGTTTCCTTAGTTAGTTTGGCTTGAATCTTGCTTTCTCCAAGATCTCTTCTTCAAATCCAAAAATTCTCCTTTGTTCTTCCTTCAAAAAAGCCCTCAAAACTTCAGAAAAATCATGGAGAAGAAGAGGGAAAAAGAGGAGAAGAGATTGGTGGAGAAAAAGCATGAAAAACATACATGAAAACCTACCTTTAGCTTGGAATTTCTTCTCCTTCTTCTTCTCTCTTGGTGCACCCAAAACCCTAGCTCTCCCTTCTGAAATTATGCAAAATTTTTTGATTCCAAATGGGGAGGAAAGTGGGGCGCCACCTATATATAGGTAGGGAGAAATGACTTTTTCAAAAATTCTAATTTTGCCCTTCGTACTTTGCATTTTTGTTTCTCCTTCATTTTAGCTCCTTTTTTAGAACCGTACTTTCCATTATAAAATTTAAATTCCCAATTAAGAAAAATTCTTTTGGAATCATTCAAATTGAAGCTAAAACCTTTCCGAATGACTTTGTCAAAATTCGGGCATACTGACGTTGAAAAACATCCACCAGAGGGAATTTAACTGTCCTGGGGCTTCCCATGGTTTTTGGGGCCTCTAAGAACCCCGGAGAACTCAAAAATTTGGTTTAAAAAGCCCTCCTATGTGAATTACAAAAATTGCCCGAAATTACGAAAATACCATTACGTTTAGTAGGATTTTAGTCAAAATTTGTTTCTTCATTCTAGCTCTATTTTTTCGTCTATTTGAGGCTAAAATTCTCATTTTTTAGAGGCTAGAATGTTACTCAAATTTTTTGGGACCTTAACTAGTTCGTTTCGGGGGACTTGCTTTGAAAATGTGCCCCTTTCTGTCATTTAATAAAAACTGGACATTACAAAAAGCCTCATTCAAAGTAGGTATGGTTGTTTCTCATATTAAATTAATTCTTTTCATCCATGAGCCTTTAAAGGGATTGTGTCTAGATGAAATATATATATATATATATATATATTAATCAAGAGCTATAGATCTAACTAACTCTAGTACTTAGGATGGAGTTAAAGGAATGGTAACTCATTGAAGACATAAATTGAGAGGTAAGACTTTTGAATTATAATGAGCAAGAAATCAATTGAATTAAGATAAGAGGTAAATTAACTAAATTAGGGTAAGTTAATGATAGAAATATGAATTTAAGTGGGAAGTAATTTAACCAATGTAGGTCGAGGGATTAAGTAATTAAATAAATTCTAGCAAGGGATTAAGTTAAAATTGAGGAAATTGGTTAGTGTAGTAAGTTGCTTAAGTTGATATTGGTTACACCATAGGCCAAACTTGCAATGTAACCTTGTAACTAAACTAAAGCAAAAGTCTAAGTGATTGACTAATACTTCAAGTTGGTACTAATATCACAAAGAAAGTAAATAAGTAGTAAAATAAGTAGAGCAACTCAATTAAGTCTAGTTAAAGAAATGATGACTAAAAGGTAGGAAGTGTAAGAGTAGAACTTAACATACAATGGGCTAAATTGATTAAGTCTATGGAAAAGGAAATCTTAATTGAGTTCTTGAAATTAAATGAATTGCTATGATTGTAGAATAGGAAGCATTTCAATTTTTTCCCATTAGAGGGATTTAATGGTGGTTTGATGCCTAAAGGAACCGATAACCATTCAATAAGCACCGTAAGTAAATCATAAAGCATTATATGTTTTTAACTTCTTTTTCTTTTTCCATTTTCACTCTTCTTGTTCCTTGTTTTTATTTTATGTGTCCATTTGGATAGACATCCTAAATGGTCCCTCAAATATATGCTGTTATTACTATTTAAGCTTTCCAAATTACGGAATGTCTAATATGATTACTTGCCTGATGGAATTGTGAACTTTTATGAAACTTTGTTTGGTATACTGGGATTTAAACAACTTCTGTGAATTTTATAATATTTGTATAAATTGTTAAAATAAAGTCAATGCTCTAATCACTTAATAAATTTAAGTATATGGATATAACAATGATTATTGTATAACTTTGACATGAATATGATATCTAGCAACTTATGAAAGGAATTTGGTTAACTTATTTTATTTTCCTTTGTTTTCTACTATAGCATTGTGGAATAAACTTGGCACTAAGCTTTTATTTTCTACTATAGCACATCCACAAACTGATAGGTAGATTGAGGTTGTAATAGAACCCTCTCTACTTTATTAAGAGCTATCATTCAAAAGAATCTTAAGAATTGGGAAAAGTGTTTGCCCCATGTCGAATTTGCTTATAATCGTGCTATTCATTCTATTACAAAATTCTCTCCTTTTGAAATTGTTTATGGCTTTAATCCTTTAACCCCGTTATATTTGCTTCCTTTACCTTCACATGAGTTTACTAACCTTGATGGTGCTAGAAAGGCAACGTTTGTGCAGGATTTACATGTGAAGGTGAAAGCCAATATTAAAAGAAGGAATGAGCAAATTGCCAACCAAGTTAACAAGGGTAGAAGGCGTGTGGTGTTTGAACTCGGCGATTGGGTGTGGGTTCACTTGCGAAAAGAACATTTCCCGAAGCAAAGGAAGTTAAAACTCTAACTTAGAGGAGATAGTCCCTTTCAAATTTTTGAAAGGATTAATGATAATGCTTATAAAATTGACTTGCCTAGTTCTTATGGAAATATTAGTGCTACTTTTAATGTAGCTGATCTCTCTTCCTTTAATATTACAGATTTGAAGACAAATCCTTTTCAAGAGTGGGGAATGATGCAATAGCACCAAAAGACCTTGTTGAGCATAGAAGTAGACCTGATGAAGGATATAGTGCTAAGTTTCAAGCGCAAGGACGTGATTTGTAGATAAAAACCTAAGAGTTCAAGTCAAATGTGCCTAAAGATCCATTGCAAGGCATAGGAGACCCAATAACAAGAGTTAGGGCCAAAGCAATGAAAGAAGCTTTCAATTGTTTAATTCATGAGCTTCATGACTTAGAGCCTATTTATTTGAGTCAAGAGAGGGCCCAAGCATATGTAAAAGGTGTGATCATGCTAACCATTCTACAAGAGGAGTGCCAAGGCCCAATTGGAGTCCAATTGCAAGAGATTAAGAATCATGTGTTAACCATGTAATTTTTAATGAAGTATGAGCATCCCAAGTGACTATTTAAAGGAGTTGATTAATTTTGACTAGAATTTTTTATGAATTTCATTTTTTATTTATTTTATTATTTTTAGGACTTGGTTAAAGATCTTATCTTTTAGATTAATTTAAAATTAGTATCTTAATCTTGTTCCTTGATTTTATGTACTATTTAAAATATTTCTTGTCAGATATTAGAGTTAAACTTTTATTAGGATTTTAGACTTTAGAAATTTTTGCCTATAAAAAACTTTCTATTGTACTCTATTTTAGATTATGAATGAATTTGAGTATTATTCAATTCTCTGTGAGATTTTTGCTTTTTTGTGTTCTCTGAGAGTTCACGTGACTTATTAAAGGATTAATCTTCCTTTGTGGCATCTTGAGGCTAGGGTTCTAAGAGACAAGTTCTCTTATGGTCTTTTCTTTGACCAACATTCTTATTTTCTAGCTGATTCCGAGCAAAGTGTCATCTTATCGAAAGTTCTTAGGATAAGGTTCCTAGAAGGTCTTGCATCACTTTCCAATTGAAATATTTTTATGTAATTATTTTTGTAACAATAATTAATTATTTTCAACACTTAATTTAAAAAAAAGGTTATTTAGTCATATTTATTTATTGACTTATTCAATAGCTTTATGTAAATCTTTTTAATAAATAAATTAAATGTTATATTATGGTTAAACTTGTTATAATCGCACTTTATACTATTTACTCTTTTTCTATTATGGTACTAATAAATTTCACAACAATATTTTAAATGAGCACTTTATGTTAATATTTAATTATCATTCTTATCTAAGCTAATTTCCTTCTTAATTATTGTTTAAACTTTTGTTATAGAATATTCCAACCAAATTTACTTTCATTAGAAAAACTTAGTGCTTGCTCATCCTTTTGTTATCATGCTTTATAAACTCACAGAGTACTATAACTCATTCTATTATTTATTGTTGTAGATAATAGCAGTGTCTGAACATTTCTTAGTCTAGCTCAAGAGTATAGCTGTAATGAGCCAAAGATCAATTTGTTTGGTATTGCTAGTTATTGTCCTTTATGCTTGTAGGATTCTTGCCTTTTTGGCTATGTTTGTTTGTTGAATAGAAATTGAAAGCAAAGTGCTCTTTTGTTATTTTTACCTAGTTGGTTATTATAAATAATTTAGGATTCTTATTTACAGAAGACATTTTAGAGTATTTTCTGCAAACTTATTACAAATGAAGTATTTTTACAACATTACATATGTGAATAAAATTTGATACATGAGTATGAAAGAGAATTTACTTGAAATATATTATTGTACTAAAGTATTAACTTATGCTTACTTTTCATAGGATTTGATTAGCATGATAAGAGAATGAGATAGTATATATTAGTTGGGCTTATAGTTGTGAGATTATCTTATATTTTGTGCTAGTTGCCTCTTTGTTTTAGGGCATGACAAGAAGTTAGAACAATAATAATATAAATAAATAAATATCCCCATATCATAGTTATATACATTTTTATCTGTGGTTTCAACAAAATAATTTATGCTTTTAGTTAAAATAAACATAAAATTCTAAAAACAACTTCTTTTGGGTTATATTTTTAAATAAGAGTTTTTCGAGCCAAAAATTTTTTATATTAAACCTATCTAGATAATTGAGTGAAACTTCATTTTGATCCCTTATAGATGGTGTATTTGTCAATTCAACCCCTCATAAAAATTATCTTCTCAATTTGATCTCTTATAGATAAAGTACTTATCAATTTGGTTCTCCATAAAATTATTTTCTTAATTTAATCTCTTACATATAAGTATTTCTTAATTTGAACTCTCATGAGCAAAACCATTATCAATATCCTTCTCTCAAATTGAAAAAATACCTATATATGAGGGACCATTAGTGATAATAGTTTTATTTGTAAGAAAATAAATTGAAAAATACTTATATATAAGGGATCAAATTCAAAAAATAATCATATGAGAGATCAAATTTAAAAAATAATTCTATAAGAGACTAAATTGAGAAATATCTTATATATAAAGGACAAAATTGAAAAAATAATTTTATAAAGAATTAAATTAAAAAATATGTTATCTAAAAAGGACTAAGATACCATTTGGTATACAAAATTGTTAGAAAATGAAATGAAAAAAAAAGTGATTTTATATATGAAATATAACTCTCGTATCCCTACTTTAAAAAGGTAAAAAAAAAAGAAATAAATAATGATTGATAAATATTATATACAATTATAGAAACAGAATTTCATTTTTTATAACTATACTAAATAAATTAGGGTTCTACTCTGGGTAATTGAACATCTTTGTATTTTGGGCCGAATATCAGTCAGTGTGCGGACCCGACCCGAAATAATCAAACACTTTCTCGATAGCCCGGTACTTACCATTTCCCTTACCTCACCTGCGGCTTCACTATAAAAATGAAGCAACTGCTTAAACCCTAGCTCTTCGTCCCTATACTCTCTCAGACGTAAGGAGAGGTAAAGGTTGTTTTTCTCAGTCATCACTCTTAAGCTCTCAATGGCTGTCTGGCTGTTCGGTGATTGAAAAATTTCAGAAAAATATTAAGAAATTCATTATCTAAGCCGTAGTGCTTGCGCTGCGACCAATATGTGGAGTAATTTCATTGCTTTTTCGAACTGTTCGGCATTGTTTCGAGATTTGAAGTGATTTCGACGACTTTCTGATTCGGGCAGCAAATCTCCTGCCTACATGTCGTTTTTTGTTTTCGTCCTTGTAGTTTTTCACGTTACAATGCTGCTTCACGGCTATTTCTTCGGATTAGTTTAGCAATTGTTGATGGGCAGATGCGTTCAAACCTATAATTCCTTGTTGCCCGTTCTTCTTACTTTATTGTTTCAAGCATGAAAACGTGCGTTGTTTTGAATTGGACTTTTTTTCTTTTTCAGGGAATGGCTCCGAAACAGCCGAGTACGGGTTTATTTGTCGGATTGAACAAGGGTCACGTTGTGACCAAGAAGGAATTGGCTTCACGCCCGTCAGATCGCAAAGGGGTAAGTTGACTTCGTATGGCACAAGTGTTGGTCGCTTGCCTACGCTTATATATATATATATATATATATATATATATATATATATATATATATATATATATATATATATATTTTAAACGAGATGAGTAAATAACTGTACGATCAAATATTAACTATGCTTAGAATTTGTAGTTTTCTTTCTGGTTGGAGCGAACCTTGTTTTTGGTTTTACTTTTCATACTAAGTGATGAACCAACTCATTGAGTTTTCCAATTGCTCTCACTTTTATTGGATTAACAATGCAAAATTGGAGGGATGAAGCAGCTCATTGAGATTTCCGAATGCCCTCTAAGTCCTGCACTTGTAATGGCAAGATTAGTATCCCATATCTGGAGTAGAACGAAACAAGTATGTAATACAAATAACTTGTGAATTTGAATTTGTTAACATACAAATTGCCTGTCACGCATAGAATTGTACATCAAACGCCTTGCTTTTGCTATATTATCTAATTTCTTTCCTAATGTGGTTTTCAGTAATATCGGACATTCGAAATATTAATATCTGTTTGCTTACCTGAATTTTTTAAATTATTTTAATTTCAACATCCTACTTCGTTCTTTCTATCCCAAAAAAATATCCTAACTCATTCCTGTAAGAATTTGCCTTAAGGAAATATGGGTTCTGTGATTTACTTCCTGCAGGCAGCATTTGCCGGCACCCACATCCAGATACCATATTTAAACCCAATTGCAGTTCTTAACTTGTGCAATGTTTTAGTAGTCCACATACATTTTTTGTTCCTTCACCAATTTTTTGAACTTGCCAAAATCCTAATATATATGTTACTACGATCTATTGAATCTATAGAGTATAGATAGAATAAATCAGTATGGAGCTTATATCATTAGAAGTATCTTGATCTTCATGCTGAATGTGAGGTTTCTAATAAGTAGAAAACATTGATGATGATGGCTGGCTTGTCTTACTCATGGTGCTCACAAATATCTTGGTCCAAACAGAAAACCAGCAAGAGAGTGCACTTTGTCAGGAATCTTATCCGTGAAGTTGCTGGCTTTGCTCCTTATGAAAAGAGGATTACAGAGCTTTTGAAGGTTGGCAAGGATAAGAGGGCATTGAAAGTTGCAAAGAGAAAGTTGGGTACACACAAGAGGGCTAAGAAGAAACGTGAGGAGATGTCCAACGTCCTCCGAAAGATGAGGTTGTCCCTATGTTCTTGTGTAGATGTTATTGCATATCTTTCTGCATACCATGTTATAGTATTGCTTCATGTAGGTACACTTGGTGATAGTGACTGTTGTTTTTCTTTTCTATTTTGGTCTGCAGGGCTGGTGGAGCTGGGGACAAGAAGAAGTGAGACTTGGGGTCCTCTAATTTTAGTTTCACTAGGATGCATCATTGCAATTCTCTTAGTTTTGTTTAATTCATTGTTCCAGTATAAGACTCTTTACTTTTAGAAATATGATTTGTTTTAACTGAGACGTGAGAAATGGCAGCTACCCTTAGTTGTGTTTTGTTTTAAAGTCTTGAAGCAAATATTGCATCAGATTTTCTAACATATGGATGTTGTCTTTGGCCTGGTGATGAGTCTTTAACTTAATTCCCTATGCATTTTTAGCGCCTGTGTTGAATGCTGTTTCCCAATTGGGGTGATGTCACTAAATATGCCCTTCGCGGGCATCTATTTTGAAAGCTGAGGACATATTTACCCTTTATTTTTAAATTGAGAGCTTTGGAAATTTTATTCACTGGGCTAATAGAGCTGGTAGTTTAGTGAGCTAGATTATGAAGCGTTCTCCACTTTCAGTTTTCAATTTGCAATTATAAGGGCCATATTTGTCAAGAATTAAGAAAATGGAGCTGCTCTATTAAGGTAAGACTGAGCAAAATGGGGATATTCCACTAGAATGAGCAGTTGATTGACTGCATTCTATGCAATCATTCTTTTGTAATTCATTCTTCCCTGCATTGACCTTATCTAAACCAATTTTATCAACCATTCCATGATTCGTTGGGCCACACCAACTGATTACCCTGTTGGTTTAACTCATCATATCAAAATGATGTGGTCTTTCCAAAATTTGAGAAAATGTAGTTCTGTATTTTGATAGAATCTGGTCTTCTAAGCACATTTCCAGATCCTATTTCTGTTGAGTATGAATAAAATAGAGTACGGTTGAAACACTTCTCAGGCTTTTCCCATTATAATCATCGCAGAATGTGGATGAATTTGGATAAGTAAATGGGAACTAGAGTGTGTTTGGAAAAGCGTTTAAAGCCTCTAAACTACGTTTCGCTGCAAGTAAACCACGTTTGCCAAAAGCAAAGAATTTGAGCTTTTGTCAAAACGTGGTTTCTCAACTTATTTCCAAACAGGCTACTAGTGGTCGATCAAGTGATTAACGAGACAACATGAAAACCAAGTATGGCTTCCTTCAAAATAAGGATTATGGGTTTATTATTTTGAAACTTTGCACCAGTTTTCTTTACAGGGTAAAGATCTAGTACAGAAAAATCCCTGAGATATGAACTGCAGACGGTTAAAAATACACCAGATTATTACTCACTCCATTTCCTACAACTTTCAATCTTACAAAATATCACGAGTATGATGTGATCTTTCCAGCGGCTGTTCTTTAGAACTGCCAATTTTCCTGCGTTCGGTAAACCTCACCAGTGATTGAGAAAGAAAATCAGAAAACAGTACATCACTGGTAAAGTGGCTAATCACTCTATTATTGTAGGCAAAAAGAAATATCAGGTCTTGAACTTTTGGGTGAGTTTCTCAACCCCCTCTCTCCAATCTCCGGCAACTCGCTTTGCCCCTTCTTTGACAACAAATCCAAATTGAACGGCACTTTGCTGCAACTCTTGGGCTGACTTAACTGCCTTGGAGATGGCAACTTCTCCTAATTCTTCAGCCTGTTTTCCAGTTTTGGATGCCCATTCCTTCAAGTTTGATATAAAAAGGGAAATCAAGTGGACAATCCTGTCAATTACCTCTCTAGATTTCCCTCTAACATCTGCTGCCATTTTTTTAAGTTTGTCCAGTAGGTTCTCAGCTCTGTCAACCGTTCCTTGGACTGTAAACTGCTTTCCAGCATGGAGCCATGTAACTTCAGCAGAGGCCTCCTCGCGGAGGTCATCATCAACGACCACTTTGATGCCATGCCTCTCCCAACGATCTCTAGCCTCTTCCAAGGCTCTTGCATGTTCTCTTACTCGTTTGGCCTCATCCTCTGCCCAAGCCCTACACACGCGTTTACATACTTATATTCAAAAGATTGGATAATAAATAAGGCATGATGAGGGAGAAGAACAGTGAGGGAGAAGAAAATTGTTAAGCACTAATCTGATTGATTTTGATATTTAACATCAATTAATGTCTACAATTCATTTTTCTTGAAACATCACTTAGATTTTAAGAACCATGTTGCAATAAGACATGGAACTTCGAGTTCACGTTGTAAGGAACCAAAAGCATTTACAAATAACGAAACAGCTGATGTAAGGGACTTACAGCTGTAAAGAATAAGACAGGACAATTTGCAGTAATTTTCTAAATATTAGTTAAAAAAGAAAATCCTGATGACGTAGAAAACATCATCCCAAGAAGCATGAACATCCTGTTACTCAAGGAAGGGAAAAAAAGAAAAGCGTACACATCTTGATTGTAAATATAAGCATTACACATGAAACAATTAACTCCATGTCAATGTCAACTGCAAGCAGCAAAAGTGAAGAAAAAGATTAATTAGCACCCCTTACATTATCTTTGCCTTTAGGATTTTTATGAATTGAAACCAAAATTGAAGGCTGACCAAACATAATTTAATTGCCTCTCGAGTGCCTGATAGGCCCGTTGAGCCCAATGCATCTGGGCCTCGGATACTCAAAACTTATAGGAGACAAAGAGGCGAGAGAATAAATAGAAATCAAGGGGAGGTGGTCTAGGAAGTGGGGACCAGAGATAACTAACTTCCTAATGATGGTGTTGTGAGTGGGTGAGCTGGAGGAGAGAGGGAACTCACATTAAAAGGATGCAAGGGGTTCATTGCTCCAATAGAGGCTACGTAGAGTGAGGTAGAGGGTAGGAAAAGAGAAGGGAATTGGAAGAGACCTGCCTCTTGAATGCAGGAGGCCATTTTTGGTTGTGTTGCTATTTTCTATTGCTTTTTCTCTTTTGCTAGGCTACTGCAATCTAATTTTGGTTAATCTTACCTCCATTCTATTGTGAAGGGGAAGATAACCCATTGCTTGAGTGAGTGGTAAATAATACTAAACCAAAGAAAGCTCTATCAATTTGGCATTAGAGCTGTTTCCTTCCCAGGGAATGGTAAATACAAGGATGAAGCAGTGAGTTGGTTCAGTGGAAAAACGACTAGAGGATGTATAAGCACAAGTGACAACAGTGATGGAGGTACTCATGGATTTAAGAGACAAGGTGAATGACCTTCATTGCCCGTCACGAAATGCAGAAAAGAGGAAGATGTAGTGGGATGGCAAGTGTCAAACTTGAGCATGGGAGGAGGAGACCATGTCGCCGTTGAAGAGAAGGAAGTAGCTCAATTTAAAAGACTTGAGCTACCCCTGTTTTCTAGTGAAGATCCCATAGAATGGTTGTTTTGGGTGGATCATTACTTCTGTATGAATTCAATGGCTGAAGATGAGAAACTTGAAGCTGTAGTGATTTGTGTGGAGGATAAGGCCCTCAATTGGCTGCAATGGATGGAAATGCAGAACCTAGTGAAAAGTTGGAAGGAATTTAAGGAGCTTTTGGCCAGATTTCACAGGAGGCAACTTGGGTATAGATATGAGATGTCAATGGCTTTTAGGCAAGAAGGGACAGTAGCAGCATATAGGGAGAGTTTTGAGCTGTTGTCTGCTATTATGAAGGAGGCACTGGAAAGTGTTAGTTGGAGCTTTTAAGAATGGGCTCAAGGAAGATATAAGAGCAGAAGTTAGAATGATGCAGCCTGCCTCTCTAAAGTAGCTAATGGACTTGGCTTTTAAGGTGGAGGAAAGGAACTTGGTGGTGGAGCAAGCTAGGGAGAAGAAAATAATTTCTAAAGCAGTTAAAGCCACAAGGCAACCCAAGTGGTAAGGGTTCAAATAGTACTTACCAAGGACTCCAAGTTTTACAGAATTGCCAAAAAATGCAACTCAAGCATCACATGCCTAAGGCCCAAAAAGCAAAGGGGGAAGTGAGAGCAAAGCAAGCATTGGAGCAAGTGTAAATATTCTTGTGACTTTCAAAGGGAGTACTACCTCTACATGGAGACTTTCAGAAGTAGAAATTAATAGAAGAAGAGAGCAAGGACTTTGTTTTAAATGTGAGGAGAAATACAGCCCAAACCACAGATGCAGGAATGATTCTTTCCTAAGAAGGGGATGAAGAAGTTGAAGAGGAGTTGAGTGGAGAAGATGCTAGTGGAAAAGAAAAAGAATTGCATCGTATGGAGTTATCAAAGAATTCCATTGTAGGAACTGATGATGGGCATAAAACTATGAAGCTGATGAGTTCTCTTTCGATGACTTTGAGAATCTTATTCAGCTCCTTGTTTGGGATTGTAATAAAAGTGAACAACAAATTCTCAAGCTCCTTTGTCCCTTTAGTACGTGCTTTATTCTTCTTGTCATCAACATATTCTTTAGTTCTCAACACAATCATGGATTGTACCATGTTTTTCTATTTTGTACTAACATAATTCTCAAACCTTCCTTCCTATTGCCTCTGCACCATATGAGAGTCGCACTAGTGTTACTACGTTCTCACAAGGAGACGACATGTGCGTGATTATCTCACCAGTTTTCCACTTCAATTGGGTTACAAGTGTGGGTTGGCTAGGGATGGTGGAAAATTGGGCTAAGCTACCAAGTTTTTCACCAGAAGGCCCAATAGATAAATATTCTAAAAATTGCTTTGGGCCTCTCCCCCTTTTAACTTTCCTAACCCGATCCAAAACCCGCTTTTTCCCTTCCTTTTGCTCTCATCGTTGCCCCTATCTACCAATCGTCATTGCTACTATTTGCTCACCCAAGACATCTTCTCTCCATGGAAGTCACACTCCCACTTTCTCCTCCCAGCTCTTTTGGCGTTTGGCTCTTGCATCATTATTGGAACTATTTGCTCCTTAATTTTCTGATTTGTTTCCTTCTGGATTGCCTTCTGTGGCTCAGAAATTGCAATAACTTCAAGCTTCACCTCTTCTTCTATGTTGCTATCGAAGGCATCACTTACTGGTTCGTTGAGATTTTTAAATGGTTCAGACTCAAGTCCAGTAGGCTCCCTGTGAATCTCTTTCCTCTTTTTCTTCTCCAACTTCCTTCACATTGCCTTTGATTCAGCGAAGTTTTCTTCCTCATTCAACCTCCCTTTTACAAGATTCAACATGTCATTCATAGTTTCTTTAATATCCTTCATCACTTGTTTCATCTCTGCCATGTCTCTTCGCCATTTCTCCTCTTGAAACTCCCTCTTCCATCTGGCCAATGCTTCTTTAGTCGTTTCCTTCATCTCTCCCCTATCTCTCTCTCTTCTCCCAAATCTCCTTCCACCTGGCTAATGCTTCTTGGTTGTTTCTTTTATTTCTCCCCTGTCTTTCTTTTCCAATATCTCCTTCCATTTGGCAAACATTTTTTCACTTTTTTCACTGAAATTCCCAGTCTCAGATTTCCCAAATTGTCACGCTCAGATACCAAATTGATAGAACCCAACTTTCTTTCTGTTATTTATATAAATTCAAAACTGAAATCCTCTCTAAACAAGTGAAAATAGGGAATTAACAGTCCAGGAATTTACAAAGGAAGAAAGAAAAATGAAATGGATGAAAAGAAAATAAAATACTGATGCCTAGCCTTCCAAAGGCAAGACACTCTCCCCACAAAAAATATGATTCTGCCTACCTCCGTCATTCTCACAAATCTCTCACATATATCCTTCCTCTAACCAACTCTATCTCTCTCTACCAGCTCACCCTTCCTTGTATTTTTTTGGGTTCTTTATGTTATTTCCCTATTAAGCCCTAGCCAAATGGGAGCAGGTCCATCAAATTACTCCATTTAGGGCACCATAAGGCAGGGACGCACCAACTTTATTTAAGCTAGAAAACATTCACTCAGCAATGGAGGAGGTGAATGAAACTATTAAAGTTTGAAATTCAATCTTGGCTCAATTGAAGGAGAATTTAGAGAGAGCCCAGAAGTACATGAAACTTTAAGCTGATAAAAATAGAAGAGAGGTGATCTTTGAAGTGAGGGACATGGTGTATCTCCGCATAAGGCCTTACAAACTGAAGTCCCTGTCCAAGAGATCTAATGAGAAGCTAAGTCCTAGGTTTTATGGACCTGCAAAGTTCTAGAAAAGCTTGGACCAATGGCATATCGGCTAGAGCTACCATTTTACACTAGAATTCACCGAGTGTTCCATGTATCACAGCTCAAGAGGTCACTACACTACTAAATCTTCTCAGGAGATCCTTTCTTTTCTAACCGCAACCATGGAACTTCAAGTGCAGCCAAATGCAGTCCACAAGAGAAGGAAGCTAACCAATGGGATGGTGGAAATTTTAATCAAATGGATGGAGTTACCTGAATTTTTGAAAATACTTGGGAAGATTATGATGCCATTCAAACCCAATTTTCTATTTCCACCTTGAGGACAAGGTGAAACTTTTCTTTTTTTAGGTTGGGGAGGTTGATAGGCTCATTGATCCCAATGCATCTGAGCCTCAAATATTCAAAATTTACCGAAGACAAAGAAGGGAGAAAATAAATAGAAATCAAGGGGAGGTAGGGACCAAGGATAACTAACTTCCTAATGATGGTGTTGTGAGTGGGTGAGCTGCAGAGAGAGAACTCATGTGAGAATGACGCAGGTGGCTTGTTGCTACAATATAGGCTACCTAGAGTGAGGTAGAGGGTAGGAAAAGATAAGGGAATTGGGAGAGAGCTGCCTCTCAAGTGCAAGAGGCCATTTTTGGTTATGTTGCTGTTTTCTGTTGCTTTTTTCCTTTTGCTAGGCTGCTGTAATCTGGTTTTGGTTTATCTTACCTCGATTCTATTGCAAAGGGGAAAATAACCCATTGCTTGAGTGATAAATAATACTAAACTAGAGAAAGTTCCATCAGTCCCACAAGTTTACCTGGCCATCGACAAGGCTTTTCGTTCCACCTCTAGCTCATATTGTAAATGGGCAATCTCGTTGTTTTCAACTTCTGCTTGTTCTCGAAGCTTGATAACCCTCTCTTTTTCATATGCTATTTCTACTTTGTTATTCATAAGGCTCTGTAACTGATCCTCAACCTCATGTCTTAGCCTTGAGAAAACCTCCATTTCTGATTCAATAGCAGCACGTTCCTTCATTAAGGCAATATTTTCTTCTTCTCTCTCAGCTCTTAACCTTTCCAACTCTCGTGTTGCTTCTTCAGCCATTCTTTCAACAGCATTAATCTTCTCCCTCTCTATGGAAAGCTCCTGTTCAAAATTTGCATTGATATCCTTCTCAACTTGAGCTAATAAAGCACTATGTGCTGCAACAGCATTTTCAGCCATAGACTCTGCTTCAATTCGTGCAAGCTCTTCACTAACTATGTCAGAAGCATCTCCTGTTGCAAGGGCAACAGCTGCTTGGGCTTTTGTTACTGGTTTATCTGGCTGGAACAGTCGTGTATAACCTTGAACATGTCCCACCAAAATCAAAAAGAAAAAAGGAAAAGCAGAAACCAAAAGCTAGTAAGAAAATTGAGTGACACAAAGGAACAGAACGAAAGAAAAAATATTTTTCAGTAAATCTATAAAGTGGAACATTTTAAAAAAACTTATTTAAAGGAGAAAATGACTCACCAAATGCAAGAGCTATTATTCCTTGCTCCCCAGCAGATATGTCAGCGACAAGCGCAGGGCATGCATCAAGGTGTATCTTATCAGTGTCTATAAACCCAGAAAGTTGGTAAAGTGTCTGCCCATAAGTCCATGGATTTGATGGATACCAATTCATCAGTTACATGGCAACTAGACTAAGAGAATAAGTTAAATATATCAGACCAAGCAACCAGTTAAGAAACCTTTCTGTCAGCTTCAGGAAGTTGTCTCTTCTCTAGGGCCATTTTCCAGCTAACAAGATCCTGGCGTGATAAAAGGCTGCAGAAAAGTGCACAAGGGAAAGGGAAAACCATACGGTAGCTTTAGCTATGCAAACACATGTTTAACAGAAGGCAAGAAAACCATTCACCGTTTATGACAAATTAGGAAGACACATTGTGATTACCAGTTAAAATTTGAGAAAATTACAAGGACATTTCCAGATAACTGCAATGCCCCAGAGGAAAAAAGACATCCACAAATCAGACATCCAAGTTTAGAGAAGCATACCTTTCGGGCAAGAAGTAAAACGGGCTCTGGTCTTCATCCACAGATAATTGTATATCAGATCTTGAAAGCCTGCTTTTGATAAGTCCAGCTTCTGCCAAGCCTGAAACATCCATATTGTTTATACATCATATATTAGAAGAAAGTCATATTTAGTGATAAGTGGGCTGTTTAAACACTAAATTATAGTACCCAATTCTCACCTTGAATGGAAGAAAAATCAGGGTCTTCAGGAGTGATATCATCAAAGGCCAGCTCAGTAACATTCTCTATATACATGGCAGGATAGACTTTTGAAATTGTGTTCCTAAATGTAACAAAAAGACACATTTAAAGCCATATTACTTGCACTCTGACAAATAGTTAGCCAAGTTCATTTCTTGCTATTCACATTACAGTTACAGAATTGAGAAACAAACTACCTTGAAAAAGCACTGCTAGCAGAGACCAACCAACAGGCATATTCACGACGCGTGCATAATTCACCAGGTTGAACATCAGGTTCAATAACCTAGGGATTAGCAAATTTTACGTGAACAAATGCAAACTCTTGTTATCTTAGTATGATTAGACTAACATTGTTGAGGAATCATTTCACCCAAACACTTAAGTTGTTGGGAGAAGCCCAAAATTGGTTTTGAACTTTTGATCTATATCTTAAACACAGCCTCTCATGTGAATATCCTTTGGGCATAAAACATAGATAAAGTACAGGCCCACCCAAAACTGATGCTGAGATCTAATTTAATTTGCAAAAAAATAAACTCTTGACCATTTGGTCAAAGAGCTTTGATACCAGTCAATGAACAATTTTACTCAAGTTTGAACTGTTAAGAGAAGGCTGAGAAAGGGTCCTGACTTAAATCTCCATTAACCATTAATAGATATCTTATGAACAAAAAATAATCAAAGAAAATTAGTGATAAATTTACAATAAATCTGTTAAAAAGTAAAGTGCACCTGTTGAAAGCTCTTAGAAAGCATTAACTTTGCTTCAGAAAAATTATTCTTGAGTTACTACCGCTTCAGAAAAATGAGGGCAAATAAGTACCTTTAATGCTTGCAATGCTGCAAATGCTTGCCCCTGAACCTGATCAACAGCTGCAGGAACCAAAACCTTTCCAGGAATCACCTGTGCAGCTGCAGAAACTATTGATGGAGCAGGAATACCAGGAGAAGAAAAAAAGACTCCAGAATTTGGATATTCAGATTGAGTTCTATTCGCCTCAATATTATTGTCTCTATCCTGGTCATTCTCGGAAATGATCTGCTCTACCAGAGATGACTTATTGTTGTCAGCTGAGACCTGTGGCATTTTGTTCAGGTCAAGATTTTCTTTGGCTGAAGCTGATAGCAAGTTATCTCTATCTTTTTGAGGAAAAAAGTCAGGATCTGAAATTGTATCTGAATGTGGATTGACTGCAACATTAACAATTGGAGTATTATTGGGTAGATCAGCAACTGAACTAGAAGAAGTATTTGGAATAGTGAAGCTTCCAGTGCCGCTTGAGCTAGTCATCTTATCCTGCTGCTCAGTATTGATGTGGATTGGATTAGCATCATAGTTGGACATGTTCCCTGGTTCAACATTGACTGGGCTCTCTTCAAGTTCAGTAGTTAATGCTACCGAATCTATAGCAAGGTTGCTATCAAAATCTTTAAGTACAGAATGATCAGAAGAGTCAGCAGCATTTTCTGATTCAGAAAGGTTAAGTGGCCCAGGATTTGCAATGGGAACAGCCAAGTCATTGTCAAAAGCTGGTTTCTGCGGCAATTCTTCTTGGATGAATGTATTTTTAGTGGCAACAGTACCATTGACGGACTGTTTATAATCATCTGCCAATTGGGATCCTAAATCAGAATCATTAGCAATTCCACTGTCACTGGGAATCTGATCAAACTCAAGAGCTGAACAATCCCTGGATATATCTATCTGATCTTCCATATTGCCATTTTCATGTTCCACCTTGCTGCTTGCATTTACATGTTCTGTAACTTTATTAGTATGGTCATCAGAAAACAAAAGCGCCTCCTGCTGTGCTGTCAGTGGCTCCATTTCTTTCTGTTTTGCTCCTGCACAAAGTCATACAGAAACTAGTATGTATAATATGCAGAATGTAAATATGTTCACATAATTATAGGATCTATAGAAGATAATGATGACTTATAAGCCACAATTTCCCATAAGACACAACTTCCTCACATTAAAAAGGCAAATAAAGACTACTTACTGGAACTATTTTGCTTACTGACAGAAAAAGCAGCAAAGGTAAGCCCTGTAAGAAAAAGAACTCCAGCCACTCCTGCTCCCACAAATCCTGAAAGCAAGCTACTTCAAAAGTGTTAAGCAGTATATTGAAATAGCTAACAGATGAAACTGTGAAATTGCTAACTCTAGCAAAATGTAATAGTTTTAGTAAATCTTGTCTAGCGTATTGAATTTCCAACCTCAGCTACAGGCATATGTTTGTTTTCATTGAAATCTATTCCAAGAAGCCAGAGCTTACTAGTTCAGAATTAAACTCACTCACAGTGCAAATCTAGTCTTGGACATAAAAACTATCCCAGTAAGGGTAGCTATGCAAGTAAGCATTTCATATGCAGATAAGAAGAACATCATTTTCCATAATTTCCTCGTCAGTGGCTAGTACTTCCGAAAAAGATAATATAAGAATTGCTAATAAGATAATATATGTAACGCACGCAGAGAGGATAGACTCAGAAACAGAAGTCATAAAAGGTCTCCGCTCAACACAACCACTGCGATACTTTGAAGACATTTTCTAAGTTTTTCTCCACATCTTGACCTCGAGTCAAACGCGAATAAAGTAGACAATGGACCCCATGAAATATCCCCACCCTTTCCAATGTTTTCAGCGGCCATAACAAAATATCGAAAGATCACAACAACTAGAGTTTCCAGAACTACCCTCACCTCGATATGATGCCTTCTTGTGAGAATTGGTCGACTGTTCCTCACCCTCCGAATTGGACCATCCAGAGAAGCCGTCATTCTTCGAATCCAACCCGACCCACAAGCCCTCACCGGAAGCCCTCCCAAAGCCATTCCCATTTCCCGCTCCGTCTTGAGCGACGCACAGCACGCGAACCCGACGGTCCCACTTCCCCACTCGTGACTGCAACGAGGTGAATTTCCTGCGATTCCCACAATTTAAAACTAATCGGAGCTGGAGAGAACTCGGAGACCACGAAGCCGTGATCGAAGCCATGAGAGATTGAACCTTGCGGGAGAGAGATACAAGCAGAGGAAGAGAGGATCCGCGTGTAGTAGGGAAGATGCAAAATGGTGCAAATATGAGATTAGAGAGGTAAAAGATTGAACTGTGGATAAATGGAGATTATATCAAGGTATATATATAGTTGTTGTTTAGTAGAGGGAAGCGGATCGACTCCCCCACTTTGCACTCTCTCTTCGATGGTTTCCGTCTTTTCCCAGTGTGCTTTTGTGTCGGAATTGTGGGCATGTACACATACAAGACGGGATGCAAAAGCCAAAGCATACGTAAAGGATAAATCAGAAAAGGTACCGGTTTCTCTGTGAAGGTAAAAGTTGAAAAGAGGAGCTTGGTCAATCCAAAACGGGGATGCGTAAATTTGGATTCACTTGTTTCTAGTTCTCACCATAATGCGATGGAGATAGACCTCTGTTTTTTTTTTTTTTTTTAACTATTTATTTGGTTTTTATAATATATTAAAATTTTTATTTTAGTTTTTATTCTCTTAAATTCATTTTTATTTTATATTTTGTTCTCAACGTTAAAATTTATTTTGATTATTTTAAATCTAATTTAATTAACAGATTATCAATGATTCACCGGCCAATGATAACATAAATTTAAAAATTATATATTTGGTTCTTTAAATTTGTCAAAATTTTTAATTTAATTCTTATAATTTGTCTAAATTTTTTATTTGATCCCCAGTATGAAATCAATTTATTTATACCTACTAGACTTGTGATTAAAAATCATTTTAGAATGAGAACTTAATTTATTTTGAAGTTTGCTCTTCCATTTAATGTCACAATTTGCTCTCATCGCGTTATTACTGCCCTTGCTTATCAGACATATTTTGAAATGACAAGTTGGTATGAATATCTATAATTAAGAGAATTGGGCTTATAACTCATGTTTAATTTATGAAGGGAAAAAAATGTCTAATAGTATCTTGCGAGTAGATTTCTTGAGCAAAACTTAAATCAATGCAAGGAGTGTATAAAAGTGCATTCGAGTTTCAGTGTATCTTTTTCTTTCAATTCACAAAAATAACTCAGCACCTAATAGATCACCCCATATAAGATACTAATAAGAGGATTCTATGTTTTTACAAAGTAAGAATAAAATTACAATAGAATTTAGAATGGATTTGGTACTCACATACCTTTATGTACTTACTTTTTCAAAACAGATAAACCAAATATGCACTAAAAAGACAACACCAGCTTAACAAAGATTACCTACTCTATATATATGACACCTTTTTTTCCTACATTGTAGTTCTTGTGTTCGTTAAACTTACGATTTTGTTTTACTAGAGAAATCCATGGTCTTAATTACAATTTTAATTTATTAAACTCTTTTAAAATAGTTTCCAACATATTTGCTTCCACACTACCATTATGCTGACAAAAAACAATGTATATCATACTTTCAACTATCCATTATAAAAGGTCACAAATAAAAAATTTAGACAAATTATAGGAATTAACTTAAAAATTTGAACAAATTATAAAAACCAAATATATGATTTTTAAGCCTATGTCAGGGTTGTTTGATGACATCACAAGAGTTTCTTAATTAAAATAGCTTCAAAGTAACAACGCGAACCAAATTAAAAATGATTTGAGAAAAACGAACGATGGAGACTAAATATATAATAATTTTTTTTAACTTTTTCCGTATAACCTTAACTCTTTAGGAATGGGTTTGATATTTTGCTTTAACGTATTAAGTTTTTCAAAGTACAATAATTAATACTTGTAATTGACAACTATTACTTGGTGGACAAATTCTTAAAAAAACAATTACTTGTGGTATATACTAATTTAAAGATGGAAATGCAATGTACAGAAGATGCAGGATAGAAGATGAATGATATATAGATTTTTCCTGTGTAAATAAATAAAGAAAAATCTATGTCAAACAATGACGTTCGATCTAAGTCAAAAAAAATAGAGAATTTTGTGGTTTGACATGTTTATCTTCGTTGAAAAGTTGTAATTTATGTAATAAATGGAGTCAAAGGTTATTTCTAATAGCATCTCAAATTTCATCATTTTTTTTTTAAATTTTCGAACCCATTGGAAATTGGGATGGGAAGGGATGGGATTTGTATTTGTAAATCCCGTGGGACTTTCTATTTTATAAATAAAGTTTCCCTTTTGTGAGAAAACCTGAGTGGTGAGAGAAAACGCTCTTCCTTCTCTCTATAGGAAGTGAGCGATTTCAGAGGCAGGCTTTCTGCATTTAACTGATCTTTAATTTCTACTTAGAATTTCTAATTGTGTTTTCTTGTTTGATTACTCTTGTGGATTGCTTTTGGTGTTTGCTCTGTTTAGTTGTATTTGTGCATGTGGCTAGTTTTGACTAGGAGTGTAGAAGTTGTGGTGTTGTCTGGTTTGGCCTGATATTGCACTTTAAATCCGGTGTTTTATAGTCATCTAGGTCATTTGGTAGACCTGTTTAATTGCCACCCCCTTTGACAAAAGAGACCTCTTCATCGTTTTAGTTCCATTCTAGAAGAAGCATGGTGGCTTCAAAATGACTTTGGGGTCAAGTTGGGTAAGGATCGAAATTTTTTTATGATTGGCTTCGAGAATGCTGAAGATAAAAAATTTGTACATGAATATGGGCCTTGGGGAAGTGCAGAACTCGTTATTAGTGTTAGACCATTGGCAACCTAACATGATCCTTCGAAATATGTTTGTCGTCAGGATTCCTCTATGCTTACATGCGTCGGGGTTGCCATCGGAATACTTTAATGAAGAGGATGCCACTGTGTTGGGCAATATCATCGGGGAAGGGCAAGAATATGTTGGTGCAGCGTAATATTCGCTTTCTTGTATTCAGGTGTTGTTAGACCCCAATCTTCCCTTGCTCACTAGTTTTAAGGTTAAACTTGACAATGTGAAACGCATTTGGGTGAAAACATCGTAGATAAGAACGAGTTTTTCGCATCTGTTGGCAGCAGCGTATACTTCACCATGGTTTTTCGCATCAAACTGTAATTGCGATGCTCCTCAGGCTCTTGATGCCATGAGAATGCAGCAGCAGGAAATAAAGATCAGTGTGGTGTGGATTTTGTCAGAGACTTTTTTTATGTAGAATAAGAAATGGAATGAGAAATGGAAGCGCAAGAATAAGCACAACTTAGTACCCCTTGAGAATCCATTTAAGGTATATCAAGTTAAGAGAAGATTCAATCTAGGGTTATTATAAAAAATATATTGCATTCACTCAATGTTCTACTTACAACCATCATCTTATCACCAATTTATCATAGAATTCATGCATCTTTCATTTATTATTCTTAAATTTTTCCATCATTTTCCCCAAGTTGAAAAAAACTTGTCGTCAAGTCAAACTCTTCATCATATGGAGACAAGTAAGAGACATTGAAAGTTGCTAAGACTCAATTGTCTCCTGGTAGCTCCATTCTATATGCATTTTCACCAATTCTCTTCAAAATCCAAGAAAGACCATTAGCTTTAGGCTTGATCTTCCTAAAATGTTTGACGATTGTGTCGCACAATCTCAAATAAAACTAAGTGGCAAAAAAAATTTTTAGATAATGGTGCAACCTAGGTCATTTTCCCAAGGAGTTTGTACCTCAATTTGTTTATGAAAGAGTATTCTAAGTATTACTAATTAGGACTTGTTTTGGGGGGTTTTGATGTAACACCATATTTCTAGGACTCAATTCATGCAATTCCCATGCCTCATCTTATGTTTGTTCTATGGAAACAATCTAGGGGCATAGGGAGTTATGAATTAAAATGCATTTCTCTACAGGTAAAATTTTTCTTTCGAAGTCCCGTGGGCCATATAAATGCATCTATCACATTCTCATACTTAAATACATGAATATAGCTCATTTCCATCATCAAATTTGGTCTACAACTCGTGGAAAGCAAAGGGACACATTAAAATTCATGTTTGCATTTTCGTCCAGAATTTCCTCTTTTCTGTCACAAATTTTGGAAAATCATAACTAAATTTAGACAAATCGAAATCATGTGTTCTTTGTCATTATGGAAAGCTCAAGATGTCTACTTCATACTAAAAATATGTCCAAGTCACAAAATTCATCACACAGGACGTTTGACATCCAAAAAGCTACAGACTCACTGGCTGCCTAGGCTGTGATTCAGGTTACTGATACAAATTTCTGAAATTCATAACTAATTCTACAAAATTTGAAATCACACACATTCAGTCATTCTGGGAAGCTACAAATTTTAACTTGATACTAAAAATAATTCCCAAATGAAACAGATACGTTTAGGTATATGGAACTGATGGAACAGTGATTGAGCTCTGGAGATGCCACTGTTACTGATAGCAAACTTCAAAAATTCATAACTCTCTGCTCGGAACTCCAAATGAGATGATCTCAGTGGCCACAGAAAGCTTATGACCTCTAGTTTATGCATATAAAATTTCATAAGCATTGGACACCATTTTGCTATCGAGTGATACAAAAATCAAATCTGCCAGTATGAACAGTGCACATACCAGAAACAATGGAAAATCCCAACTTTGAAAATTCATCAAATATTCCCTAGGTCTCCGAAAATTATGTTCTTTAGCTTCCCAGAAAGCTCTTAATAAGACCTAATTGTATGCCAAATTTCAGGGCAATACTAACTCATTTGGCCAAAAAGTGGCATAGGGTTCCATTATGGTCAATTTTGGCTCCATATTGGGTACCAAAATTGCCAAATGGATTTCCTTTGGTCTTGGCACCTTTTGGGCAAGTTTAAAAGCATGTTTAAGACTTGGGGAAGCTGTCCAAATGGTCCCAAACCATTTGCATCTCATTTTGGCCTTTTCACCCTCACTTGTACACATTACACCAAGCTTTTCTCAAGTGCATACATTAGCATAAGCACTCAATTTATGTTCTAGAATACATACACCATACTCATTCATTTATCTATCCCATAATATCATTTTTACATTTGTCCAAGGGGTCATAGACTATTTACAATAATAATATACATCATGAAGTCTCCTTATGAATCAAGAGACCAAAAATCAAGTATAAGGATGGCAATCTTCTTTCTTCAAGGTGGTTGGCTCCCATTGCCATGTCCACTTAGCCCACCTAGCATATTAGGACATTTAAGAGGAGGGAGTGAGATTCAAGAATCTCAATAGCTCATCTTCCATTCCATCACACATAATATGTGCAAGCAAGTTTCACAAATGCATGCATGGAGAAAGTAGAAATCATAGGCATTTTAAAAGCAACCTTGGCATGTGAATCAATCATACAAGACATTCAAGAGCTCACTAAGTGTTTGGATTGGCCTCACACTTCTCCTCATGGATTTTGGACTTGCCTCACCTATTCTTTAAGCACTTTGGACTCAACCATACTCTTGGGAGCCCACTTTGCTTTTGGGAGACTCTTTACTTTGTCTCAACCAAGTTCAAGGGTTCTTGGCTCCTCCTCACCCAAGGGAAGAGTCCTTGGCCTCTCTACACTCAAGCAAACTCATATAAATATCATGGATTCATTTAAAACATAACATGGCATCAAGGATCATGACATGTAAAGGCATGCTAGCATACTTTTCAAAGCTTGAAAAGACGCATAAAAGCATTCTAAAATAAGCTAAACATACATCCATGCATGAGAGAAGGTGGAGGAGCTACCTTGTATACAAACACACACTTTTTCCTTAGCTTTCAAGCCTCCTCTTTTAGCCACACACCCATAAGTTAGTGGAGATAGTGTCACTTGGCCTAGACACAAATTACGGGAGCCAATTAAGTTCATGAAATAATTTCTAAGGCTATGCAACTTGCTTAAACCCTAGATTACTCTACAATCCCCATTATGGTCCATAAAGGCACCTAATGAAGCAACACCCCTCAAATGATTTCTAGGCCTCATTCTTTCTTTTTAAATATGATTCTTGACTCCTTTTAAGCTTCTTGGAGTCATCACATAATTAAAACAAAGGGCCTAACATTATGTTGCTTCCTTAGGTCACAATATGGAACCTAAAGTACTAACTCATTCTCTAAGCTTCCTAAATTTTTCCCAAGGTTTCCCCTCACATTCATTCATCATGTATGACTCAAAAATGGGCTTGAAATAATTTAAAACTCTCTCTAACTATGCCATCCCTACTTGGCCGAAAGTTAGAGCATAAATGGGATTTCATGGCTTCTTGATTTTTCCTTGATGGGGGAACCATTTAGGGAGGTTGTTAAGAGTTGTAGGAGTTCAAGGAAACACTTAAACAACCAAGGGAACTTATAGATTAAATCCTTTGTTAAAATCCCCTTAAGTGCTCTACACTTTTTCAACTTTTAGGTTCATGACTTTCCATGGGGTTTTGTTCATTTTATGGAGGAAGAGACATATGGGGGACCTCTTAGGGATCTTAGGAGCACATTTAAACATTCATTTAAGCCTAAAAACATTTATATAAAATCAGATTTGCAAGGGAGCATTTGGACCCCACATTCATTTAAGCCTATCTAGTTCATTCAGCTTATGCATCATGCAACCCGTAGCTTCATTCTTGTTTCCTCCTCTGTTTCAGCTTCTCTTCTTCATTTTAATTCCCTGCAGCTCTTTTCTCTTTTATTATACATGAATATGGACCCCACTTGAAGCTAAATATAATATTTAAATTCATGCCAGCTTCTTTACGTAGTGCTTTGCTTTCCTCTATTTTGTCACTTGAATGTTTCACCCAGAACTCGAGCTCTTCTTCTTTTCTCTTTGCCCAGACTTCACGTGTTTTCCACCATCCATGCTCTGTTTTGCTCGAGTGTGTTCTCTTCATGTAGCTCTTTTAAAATCTAATCATCACGTCATTATTTCTCCTCACAAGCATCTTGCCCTCTTCTTGTAGGTTCTTCCATTCATATACCCACACTAGCTGTTCTGAATTTTCCATGACAGCTACTACTCTATTTCTGCATGTGTGTGTATTTTTCTGCTTAATAAACCCATAACTTTGTACGTGTTTCTTCTCCTCTGCTCCATGCAATGATCAACTCGTGCAACTCGTGGAAATCTTCCTGCTTATAGGCTGCTCTTTTATGAATCACATGCTTTCTTTCCTTGTCACGAGCTTCCAACCAAAACCATGGCTAATTCCTTCTCAAACCAGAGCTCGCATTCCATGTAACTTTCCTCTGCCTCAAACAAATCTTCCTCATGAGCTTCTTCCTCTCTTCATAAACCATATTCTCTTTCAAAGCTCCAATTGCCCAACAAAAATCTACACAAAAGAATGAAAAATATTGAGTAGAATTATCCATAAAATTATTTAAAAGAAATTCATGCATTAAAACTCAATAATTTTGCCAATTAATTCACAAAGTGCATAAGTGGCTGATGAATTCAAATTGAATCTAATTAAACCTTCAAGACCATATTCTATCATCAAAATGCAAAAGTTAAAAGGATTAAAGTGTATAAAATCATGCTTATCAATGTCCTTGTGGGGATTGCTCTTAACAAAGATGAATCCATACAAAATCTCCCTTCTTAAAACTTGCTAGCTTTTGGAATTTATTAGCTTGTTTCTTATACTTTCATTTTGTTGAAGAATTTTCTCTCACACCATTTAATGCAAACTTTGAATTTCTTTAACTGTCTTTTCAGTATCACTACTAAAAGAGTGATTAGTTGGAGTAGAAGCAAAGTCTAATAGACTAATAGGATTAGATCCATATTCTACGTCAAATGGACTTTTAGCCATGGTTTTTCTTTGAAATTGATTATAAGCAAATTTTGCTTGTGGTACTTAAAGATCCCATTGTCAAATATTCCTTTTTACTATGGACCGTAGTAGATTTTCCAAGCTTTGATTAACAACTTCAATCTACTCAACAGTTTGTAGATGATGCGAGGAACTAAATTGAAGAGTGGTTCCAAGCTTCTTCCAAAGAGTTCATAAAAAATGACTTATAAATTTTGTATCACAATTGGAAGTGATGGTCTTTAGAATATCATAAAGCTTGACAACCTCTTTGAAATAGATATATGTCACATGAGATGCATCCAAAGTCTTGAGGCATGCATAAAATGTGTCATTTTAGAAAAATAATCCACTACTATCATGATTGAATCTTTATTTTGTTTTTGAGTTTTTTGGCAATCCTACCACCAAATGAATGGTCACATCTTCCTGTAGTGCATTGGGAAATAGAAGTGGGGTATATAAACCCGTCTTTTGACTATGTGTAACACCATAAATTCTAGCTCATTTCATGATACTTATGTGCTTCACATCATTAAATTCCATGAGGGAAGTAGAAAAGTCTATTAAAATAATGTATTTAATTGCGCTGCGTCGTGTACAAAAATTCTATTCGGTGTCACATGGACTGTGTGAGCTCATACTATAGTTTCTTATATTTAATTACATCAATACAACTCTTTGTATCATAAAATGTGGCTCACAACTTAAGAAAATCTAAATGAAACATAAAATATGGGTGTTTAATTTAGGCCAGATTTGGCCCATTTTTTGGCCAAATTTTGAAAAATCATAACTAATTCTAGAAAAGTCAAAATCATGCATTCTTAGTCATTCTGGAAAGTTATGGATGTCTAAATATGCCCAGACTAAAACATCGATCACAGAGGACGTTTGATATCCGAAAAAGTCCAGAGGTCATACTACCTTCTGATACTATCACAGATTTCTGTAACAAATTTTGAAAATGTCCAATTAATTCTAAAAATATCCAATCTATGCAAATGATACCAATTTGGAAAGCTGTAGATGTTAGCTAGAAGGAAAAAATATTTCCAAACCAACTTAGGCAATCCAAACCTCAGAATTTAATAAAACAGTAACTCAGGTCAGGTAAAACTCCTAATATTAGACAGAATGTTCAAAAATTCATATCTCCCTCTCTAGACCTCCAAATAAGGTGCTTCTAGTTGGCATGAGTTACTGTGAATGTTTAATTTCTCTATATAAAATTTCATAGCAATTGGACATCATTTGCACTCTGTATGATAGATTTCATTTTCAGACCAAATGAATAGTGCAGCAGACCAAAACAAAAAAAATTGCCAAATTTGAAAATTCATCAAATATTCTGTAAACCTTCACAAATTATGGTCTTTATCTTTCCAAAAAGCTCTCAACAAGCTCTAAATTTTTGCCAAATCTTAGATTAAGAAGAGCTCGTTTGGCTAAAAAGTGACGTAGAGTTCCATTATGGTCAATTTTAGCTTCATACAGGATACCAAAGTGACCAAATGGTTTTCCTTTGGTCTTGACACCTTTTGGGCAAGTCTAAAAGCACATTTAAGAATTGTGGGAGCTGCTTAAATGGTCCCAAACCTCATGCATCTCATTTTGGCCTTTTTATCCATACTTATGCATATTTCCATAAAGCCATTCATGAAGTTATAATATCATAACATACTCAATTTACATTCTATCATTCACATAACACATTCTTTCATTTCTACACTACATAATATCATGATTACATATGTCTCAAGGGTTATAGACCATTTACAACAATAATATACATCATTAAGCATCATTATGGTTCTAAAGGGGTAAAAGTTAGACATATTGATGTAAATCTTCTTTCTTCAAGGTGGTTGGCTTCCAGTGCCATGTCCACTTAGTCCACCTAGCATATTAAATCATTAGAGAGGAGGGAATGAGATTCAAAGAATCCCAATAGCTCATCTCCTATTCAATCATATATAATATATGCAAAGCAAGCCTTGAAAATGTATGCATAGATAAAATGGAAGTCATGAGCATTCAAGAAGCAAGCTTGGCATGTGAATAAGTCATACAAGACATTCAAGAGCTCACCAAGTGGATGGATTGGCCTCACACTTTTCCTCATGGATTTTGGACTTGCCTCACCCATTCTTTAAGAGATTCTTAGACTCAACCATACTTTTATGAGCCCACTTTGCTTTTGGGAGACTCTTTACTATGTCTAAACCAATTTCAAGGGTTCTTGGCTCATCCTCACCATGGTTAAGAGTTCTTGGCCTCTTTACACTCAAGCAAACTCAAACGAACATCATGCACTCATTTGAAAGCATAATATGTCATCATGAAATCATGGCATATAAAATCATGCTAGAATACTTTTCATGACTTGAAAATATACATACACACATTCTAAGACAAGCTAAACACACATCCATGTATGAAAAAAGGTGGAGAGAGTTACCTTGCACACAATTACACATTTTTCTCTTAGAATTCAAGCCTCCTCTTCCAGCCACACACCCACAAACTTGTAGAGATGGTTTCTCTTGGCCTAGATATAATTTATGAAAGCCAATTAGGTTCATGAAACAAATTCTAAAGCCACACAACTTGCGTAGACACTAGGTTGCTCTATAAACCCCATTATGGTCCATAATTGCACCTAATGAAGCAACACCCCTCAAATAACTTTTAAGCTCCATTTTTCCTTTCAAATATGATTCTTGACTCCTTTTAAGCTTCTTGGAGTCATCACACAATTAAAACAAATGGTCTAACATCATGTTGCTTCTTTATGTCATAATATAAAACCTAAGGCACCAAATCACTTTCTATAAGTTCTAATTTTTTTTCCAAGGCCTCCTCTCATTTTCATTCATCAAATATAACTCAAGAATGACCTTAGAAAAATTTAAAACTCTCCCTAGCTATAAGAACACCCTTTGGCTGGGACTATAAGGGTTTTTGGCCTCCTTGGAGATTTCTTTATTTTCTTGAAGGAGGAAGCATGTGGGGAGCATCTTAGGGGTCTCAAGAACTCATTTAAACTCTTAATTAAACTTAGGAATCATCATACAAAATCAGAATTTGGAAGGAACACTTGAAACCCTAGAATTTGCATCTTGAAATCTAATCATTATTTTGTTATTTTCTTTGCATATTCTTGTTCTTCTCCCTCAAATACCTAAAATTCATTCTTGGTTAGGCTTAAAAATCAGATCCTCCTAGGGTTCCTTATGTGTGTTGAATTGGAGAAGAAGAAGAATTAAGAATAACAACCATAGGATGAAATTTTACCTAGTTTCCTTACTTATTTTGGCTTGAATCTTGCTTTTTCCAAGCTCCTCTCTTCAAATTCGAAATTTTCCTTGAATTTCTTCCTTGAATCAAATTTATAAAATTCATTTTAATCAAAGAAAACCAAGGAGAAGGGAGGAGAGAGGAGTGTGGATGAAGAAAAGCATGAAAAATGACTATGAAAACATACCTTAAGCTTGGATTTTCTTCTCCTTCTTCTTCCTCTCTTGTGCACCTCTCTCCTAGGGTTTTGCTTTTGGTTTGGGGCTAAATAATCTGAAGTTAAATGAGGGAGAGTGTGAGGTGCCACTTACATATAAGTGTAGGAAAGTGACTTTTTCAAAAATTTCAATTTTGCCCTTCGTTCTTTGTATTTTCGTTTCTCCTTCGTTTTAACTCCTTTTTTAGAACTGTCTTTTCCATTATAAAATTTAGGTTCTCAATTAAATAAAATGCCTTTAGAACCGTCTTCCTGAACGAATTCGTCAAAGTTCAGTTGCACTGACGTTGGAAAACGTCAACAAGAGGGGATTTAACTGTCTCGAGGCTTCCTATGATTTTTAGGGCCTCTGAGAACCCTGAAAAACTCAAAAGTTTCACTCTTCTATGTTAATTCCAAAAATTACTCAAAATTACGAAAATACCATTACATTTTGTAGATTTTTCGTCAAAATTTGTTTCTTCATTCTAGCTCCATTTTTCCTTTCATCTGAAGCTGGAATTCTCATTTTTAGGAGTCTAAAATGTTACTCAAATTTTTTGGGACCTTAACTAATTTATTTTAGGGGACTTGCTTTGAAAACGTGCTCGTTTCCGTCGTTTAACAAAAACCAGACATTACACTATAAACATTGGCCATGTAACAAGTATGACATTGTTCCATGTACCTTCAAACATCACAAACCATATTAGGCCAATAAAATTTTACTTGAGTCAGAGCAAGAGTCTTATCTTACCCAAAATATCCTCTAAGTCCTTTACCATGTGCTTTTTTAATTATTGCCTTTTGCAAAGAACACTGGGGAATACATAATCAATTATTCTTAAAAAGGAACCCATTGTGTAGAAGAAAAACTTAAGTGCCTTTAAAACATTCACTCTAAATATTAGAGAAGTATGAATCTTTCTCATAGAGCTCCTTAAGGACTTCAAGTCCAATCACACTCACCTCCATTGAAGAAATCAACAAACATCTTCTACTTAATGCATCGACGACTCGATTTTGAGTACTAGCCTTGTGTTTGATCACAAAGGTGTTAGCTTAAAGAAATTCCATCCACTTTGCATCTCTCTTATTGAGTTTATGTTGCCCATTGATGTACTTCAAGGCCTCATGGTCAATGAATAAAATGAACTCCTTATAAATGAGATAATTCCTTCAAATGGTCAAAGTTCGAATAGTGGCATGGAATTCCTTATCATAGGTTGAATAATTTCTTCTTGATTCATTCAATCGCTTGACAAAATAGAAAATTGGTTTTCCTTTTTGGGAAAGGGTAGCTCTAATTCCCACATTTAAAGCATCACAACACACTTTAAAGATCTTCTCAAGGTTAGGCAATGCAAGAATATATGCTTTAATCATTTTCTTTTTTATCAACTCAAAACTCCTTTCAGTTGTCTCATTCCACTTAGAAGCTTTTCCTTTTAAACACTCAATGATAAGAGCAATAAGAGTGCTAAATCTTGTAATGAATTATTGGTAGAAGGATGCTAAGCCAGGAAGTTTTGAAACTTCTTGGAGAGAATTTGGTGTAGGCTATTGCATGATCACTTTAGCTTTACTAGGATCCATGCTTATTCCCTCACTAGAAATGACATACCCCAAGAAAGTGACCTTGTTTGTGAGGAAGTAACACTTTGAGATTTGCATACAAGTATTTAGTTTGCTACTATAAATGATGAGTAGGAGTAGTAATAGTTTGGTTTTATGTACATAGGTTGAAGTAGCATTGTTGGTGGCTCAAAGAATTTTCAACCAAGTGAGGTAACCAAAGTTAATTTTTATTCCTTGCATATATTCAATTTAATCTTATATCTTCTATACATGTATAATTTTAAATGCTAAATGAATGGTTAGCTATCTAATATGCTGTGATTGGACCTTGTGAGTCCATAGTGGAGCTGTGGTGTGGCTGCCACTTATGCATTATACTTCGATTGGGCATCAAGTTGTGATCAGACTCTTGTATACATTGAGCTCTGGTTGTGCTCAATAAGGAAGTGGTGTCGTGGATGGGCCTTTTTTGGTGTTATTAGCCTTTAACATGTTATATGTGATTACTGGTATAGGACGGTAGTTACTGGTAGTTCAATTATTTCATTTGCTGATATTATTGATGTTTCTTATGCCTATCTAGTTCAATGCATATATGTTAATTAATTTGAAGCATAAGAATGGAATTTACCTTTGGCTACTAAGATTGTATCTCACCTCGTTTCATAGGCTAACTATTTTTAGGTGAAAGCTCTTTGGGTAAAGATAAAAGAAAGCAAATAGATAAACATCCATGAGCTAAGACCTAATGTGGGAAATGCTACACTTGGGTTAATCTAACTTAGGGTAAATGCTAATTTTGTTGTTCTTTTGTATAACATCATCATGTAATCATATTACTAAGTGTAGGTATTTTAGTGTTTTGGTAAACAATGATGTAACTAATAGCTAAACCTTACACAAGTTTGGAATCTGATGTATGTATTTACTTGATATGGAATCTTACTAATTTTGAGACATGACATATTATTTGAGATTATACTCATGTGTTGCCTTAAATGTTGATTTAGACTAGTAATGTATGAATCTCTATGGGAATTTTACATTTGAATGATAATAGTAATGGCTTTTGCATCCCTTGAGGGCAAGGTTCATGAATTGCTGATATATGATAGATGGATGGATAGAGGTCAAAATCAAAGTTTTAAATTGATTAAAATTAGTATGCTGAGTAATTTAGATAATAAAATACCATTAAAACCCTACAAATTAAGGTAAAATGACCTTAAGATATTGTAGAAGTAGGCCTAGTATGTGTGGAATGAAATTTAGAGAGTTTAGACGCAATAAAGGGTTGAGCCATAGTGTAATGCAAGAAATTCGCCCAGGGAGAGTAATAGAGAAGAAACTTGTCGTAGCAAGCATTGGGAGGCAAAATTGGAGAGTTTCAGGAGGTTCTCTCGTTATGGTGTAACACCCCAAAATTAATTAAGGTGCTAATCATGAATTTAGGTTAATTAAGAATAATTAATATGGAATAATCGGGTAAGTTAAGGGAATAAAAATTTTGAGAGATAAATTAATAATATGAGTTGAGAATTAATTAGGATAGAAACTTCATCTAAGCCCAAATTAGTGTAAGAAATCATGATAATAGGCTAATGGAGGCCTAATAAGTTAGGTGCAGACCCAATCTGATTCAATGTGATAGAGGCCCAAGATCCACCTTGTACAGGCACTTATAAATGGCTAATAAACCTTGTGCAAACCCAAGACTATGGAGTTCTTAAAACTAGGTCTGGTCCAATGAAATTCTGCAGCCCAACACCTTAAAACTGGCCCAACAAAGCTAAAATCTGAAGCTTATTTGGAGTTGGATCTTGAAGTAGCCCATAACCCATAGAAAACCTAATTTAAACTCTAAAAACTAACCTAGCCACCCCCTTCTGCAGAATCATAAGAGACACACCCAAAAATTCGGAGGTCGAAAAGAGAGGCTAGGGTTCTTGGCATGTTTCCACATTTTCCCACTTCTAGAGCAAGATTCAACCAAGGTAATAGTTACATAACTTAATCCTCTCATCTTTCTCTTTAATTTGAATCGATTAATGTTCCAATTAGAGCACTTTCACCCACACCCAAAATTTGAAACTTGCCATTTGATGTTTCCATGATGAAAATTCATAGGTTGAGGCTAGGGCTGACATTAGGTAAGTATAAACTCATCTTGATGTATTTCTGTATGAATTTACTTAGAATTTGAGGTGTTATTTTGAGGTTTCTAAGGTAGGAGCAACCAAATCCGAATTTGGTTTTATTGGTGATTAGGTAAGTGTTTCTGAGTAGTCTTATATAGCTTAATTTTTTTTTAGTGATGGGTTGCTTATACAAATTGTGATTAGGGGTAGTAATGGCTTGGTTTTATGTCCATAGGCTGAAGTAACATTCAATTAGCTCTTAGAAGATTGGCTACAAGTGAGTTAATTGAGACTATATTAATTCCATGCATATGTCTATTTTAATTTCATATTTGCTGTACATAAATAATTTGAAATGCTGAATGAATTAGTTGGCTATCTATGTATTGTGATTGGACCTTGTGAGTCCATGGTGGAGCTATGGTGCGGCTGTCACCCGTGCATGTATTTTGATCGGGCACCAGGTTATGATCAAACCCCAGATACACTGAGCCTTGGTTGTGCTCAATAGGGAGTAGGTGCTGTGGACGGGCCTCTCCCAGTATTATTGGCCTTTAACATATAAAAATATGATTACTAGTATGGGATAGTAATCATGATAAGCTAATTGTTTCATTTATTGGTATGACTGGTATGTTTTCTGATGTTTATACGAAATCATGCATATATGTTGATTAAACTGGAATATATAATGGAATTTGTTTTGGTTACTGAGATTCGCATCTCACCTCATTTCATGGGATTAAATATTTTAGGTAAAGGTTCTTTTGATAAGGATAAGGGGAGCAAGTGGATGAAAATCCATGAGCTCCAACCGTGTGGGGAGAAGGCTACACCTAGATTAGTCTATTTAGAATAGATGCTAAATTTTGTATTCCTTTTTGTATAGCATCATCATGTAATCATGTTGCCAAGTGCAGGTTTTTATACTTTGATTACTTATGATATATTTATTGAGGAGTTAGGCCTCATCATAACTTGATATTGGATGTATGAATCCCATAATACCTGATGTATGAATTTTACTAAATTCATGGCATGGTATACTGTTGGAAAAATAATTATGTGATGTATTAGATCTTGATATGAATCATTAATATATGAAACCTCTAACGAAATGTGTATCGAATGTTAATTGTTAATAGTGCATGAATTCTTGTTGCTATTACTCTATGGACTTACTGATATAGGGTAGTTGGAGGAGTGAAAATTTACATTTAACTTTTGAATTGGTAATGATAGAATAGTTGGGTGAATAGGGTAGATAAATACCACTAGAGTCATATAAAATGAGAGGAAGTGGTTCTAGGGTGTTCCTAAGAAGAGAATTGGAGTGTATGGGACGAAATGTGGGAGATATAGTTACAGGAGGAAGTCACGCCACGACTAGGAAGGCTTTGCTGTGGCCTGAAGAGTGACAGTGGCAGAGGACGCCGCAGCTTGAGGAATATCGCCAAGGTGCAGTGCGAAAAAAATTGCCCAAGAGGGTGGTAGAATAAAACCTCACCGCGGTGCAATAGGTCCTGCCGCAGTGCAAGTCGAGGAGACCAATTAAGGAGAGTACAGTAGCAAAACTTGCTGCGGCGCAAATGTATTCCGCCGAGGTGAGAATCGTGTAGTTAACCTAGAAATCCCAATTTCTTCAATGGTAATGCTAGAAAATGTTATAGGAACACTTGTGGGAGGTTTTTGTGTGTTAAAACTGATGGATGCATGAGTCATAAACCCCTGATGATAGTGCAATTCCTTTTATGCATTCTCCCATTTATGGTTGTTTAATTGATGACCCTAATGACATCAAGGTTCAAATTTTCCTATATTTTCTTAAGGTAATTAATTGTACTGATTCCAAACCTTGATCATTAATTATTAATCGTGTAGTTAACCATAATTACCAAGATTAGAAGTAAGGGTCGTCACATATGGCACCACAAAGGCTTGCCGCGATGAGACACTAACTCATTGTAGCTTTGAATTGCGAAAGTGTGAATAGTAGGTTCCCTAAAGCACTTTTGCCATAGCGCAAAAAGCCCAAGTCGTAGTGTAAGGTTCGTATTTTTTATTTTAAGCTTCAACAACCAATTTAGCTGTGGCGGGAAGGGTCCAAGTTGTGGCGAAGTTTTCCTAAACTTTTATTTTGACCTAGAAACCTTGAGTTTCATTATGTTAAGGTTATGTAATGACTTGGGAACATTATAAGAGGATTTTGTGAGTTGAAATCAATAGTAACACGAATGAAAGGTTCTTAATTGATAACTATGATCACTTGTGAACTAAAATAGTTGTGATGATTTGGCTAATAATCCCAATAATATCAAAGTTCAAATTCCCTCACTTTTTCTAATTTGATTAATTTTAATGACTTTAAACCTTAATTTACATTCATTAACCACATATTTAAGTCTAATCATGATAATTAAGAATTATGGTTGTTACACCAAGCACTAAATCAATGTGATGTTGGATTCTTCTCATAGGAGGAAGTCCAGAAGGAATTTCATCAAGTACTACATCTTAAAACTATTTAAGTAAAGGTTTCAATATTTGTGGAATCTCCTTTATAGCTTTATTCTCCTCTAAAACTATAAGTTCATAGCCATTAAGAGAATGATCCATAATTTGGAGAAAATGAGACTTTGAGAGAAAAGAACTCCCCTTTCCATTGGAAGGTTAGGTTTGTTCTCTACTCTACAAGGTGCCAATGTAATCTTGACACCATCCATGATGAAAGAGTAAGTGTTACACCCATAATGTGATCACATGGTATTAGAAAAATGAAAAATTTTGATTTTCAAAAATGAAAATCAAATAGAGTAGAGTCATTATCAAAATTTTAGTTTTTAAAAAACAACGTTTTGAAACAAACTTTTTTGTAGGAAAATGGTTTGCAAATTAGAAATGGATTCAGAGTCGATTATGTGTGAGAAAAGTATTAGGCACTTTATAGCACCCATTCTAAAAAATAGTTGCCTTAAATTAATTATGCAAAATTAATATGGCTTTAATCTTATTTTAATTTCTCTAACAATTACATGCAAAAATAAAGAAAATAAAATAAAATAAAAATATTTATTTATAAAGGTAGACTTAATTCAAGATGAGAGTCTAAGATTTACATACCTTATAGAAAGGATGAAAGTCTATGTAGTTTGATTGGGTAGAAAACTGTATTTGTTGATTGGTGATTTTTAATTTTGTAAAAAGAAAAAACAAGTAGAAATCACTTTTGTCTTTTGCAAACAAAATGGTTTTAAAGTTGGTTTGTATATTTTAATTTGAAAAAAATTGAGTTAATTCCACTTTCTTTATTCTCTTCATGTTTTCCTTTTTCTTTGAATTTTTGAAAAAGACATTTTTTATTTAAGTAATTTTTTTATTTTTATGAAGCGTATTTATAATTTCTAATTTTGTCAAAAAATTTTGGGAAAAGTATATAAGTTTATGAAAAAGGAAATTATTATTTTTTAATGACACTCTTGAAAAATTTGTTTACTTAAAATTTAAAAACACTAACCTTCGAAATGTTTATTTAATTTTTTTAGGGGTTGACCCTGAACTTTAAATATTATTTTTATTTTTTCTTAATTTTTAAAGAGAAAAATTTTAAAAAAGGTTTGTAAACAAACTGATTTTAATATTTTTTATTTTTTGAAAAGATAATTTTTTTTAATTTTAAAAAACCTTTAAAGAAAGAAAATTTGTTTGATTTTTCTTTATTTTAAAAGATTTACTTTTGAACTTTTAAATTTTTTATTTTTAAAGAAAAAAATTAAAAAAAAGATTTAAGATTTATTTAATTTCCAAAATAAACTGACTTTTTTTTTTTTCATATTTTCACTTTATTTAACTTTTAAGAAAAGGTAGATTATTAAAATTCAGCTTTATTTTTTGATAATTTGTTTGGTAAATTTTCAAAAGAAAATTTGTCCTTTGATTTTTTTTTTCAAAACCTAAATTTTGAGCCGTTTTGAATTTTTTATTTTTTACTTAATTTAAAAAAACTCATTTAATTTTCTAAAAAATTATTTTTTGAACTTTAAAAAAAAAGAAATGCATTTTATTTCCTAAAATCTATTGTTTTAAATCTTTTTAGAATATTTTCTTTTCTTTTTCCTTGAATATTTTTGAAAAAAAAATTGATTTAATATGGATTATTAGAACCCAAAATTTATTAAAATATGATTACACAATCTAGTAGATACCTGTATAGATTTATTGTTATACACAGTCTTTTATTTGACCCTTATATGCCTAAGGAGGCAAAGTGTCATATATAAAAACTCTAAAAAATAAATATATAATATATAAAAAAGTAAAACAAAAATATTTACAAGTATATAATGTTTCTATTTGTGTGTATTTTATGTTCAAATCAAGTAATCATATTACATCAAGCACATATTACATTATTTTGCATGAATTAAAAGAAAAGGAAAAAAAAAACTAATGAAGTATCTTGTCTTGCCATCGCTTTAATTTCTTTGTATAGCTCTCTTACATTTTACTTCACCAAGCAATGAGCCTCACACACAAGAGAAGCAAAGTGGCATATTAGCTCCTATGATGATAAATTATTTTCCATAAATGATTAAAAATAAATGCCTCAATACTTGAGCAAAAATCAACATATAACAGAGAAGTCCTAAAAGCCACTGAACACAAATGGAATTCATCTATGTGGAAAATAATTCAAAGACATACATATAATCAAAAGGAGTTATACTTAATTTTTGAAGTGTGACAACTCTATCTTCTAAACATGGTAATTATGGTTAAATACATTATTAATAATTAATGATCAAGGTTTGGAGTCATTACAATTTATTACATTATGAAAATATAAGGAAATTTGAACCTTGATGTTAGGGTCATTACTAAACAACCACAAACGTGAGAATGCATAAAAGAAATTGTACTATCATGGGGGGTTTATGATTCATCTATCCATCAGTTTTAACATACAAAAACCTCCCACAAGTTTTCTTATATCATTTTCTAGCATTACTATTAAAGAAATTGGGGTTTTTAGGCTAAAGGTAGGAGTTTGGGGACCTGCGCTGAGACTTGAAACCCTCCTGTCATAGTTAAGTTAGGTACTAGAGCTCAAAAATTATGTTTTTCACTTTGCACCACAGCCCCGACCTTCCGCGTTGCGGCTAAGTTACTATCGGGAATCATTGGGCAATTTATACGATGCGACGAGTTGGACCATTGCCACGGTGGAAATGCCTCCTGGGACTACTATTTGAATTCCCACAATTCTCACCTTAGCGGAAAACTCTTGCACCGCGGTGAGGCTTGCTAATGGACACTCCTTACCTAGTTTCCTTAACTAGCACCGCAGCAGGACCTGTTGCACTGCGGTGAGGTTTTTCTTTGCCACTCTCCTAGGCAATTTTTTTCGCATTAAGCCACGGGGAGATTCCTCAAGTTGCAGCGTTCCTCACCACTGTCACTCTTCAGGTAGCGACGAGGCCTTCCTAGCCTCGGCGTGACTCTCTCCTGTAACTACATCTCCTAAATTTCATCCCATGCACTCTAATTTTATTTTTAGGAACACCCTAGGACCACTTCCCCTCATTTGATATGACTCTAATGGTATTTATCTACCTTATTTACCCAGCTATTTTACCATTACCAATTCAAAACTTAAGTACTAATTCCTACTCATCCAACTATTACACGTCAGCAAATTCATGGATTAATGACAGCAAGAATTCATGCACTATCAATAATTAACATTCGATACACATTCCGTTAGAGATTTCATACATCAATGGTTCATATCGACATCTAATGTATCACATAATTATATTTCCAATAGTATACCATACCATAAATTCAATAAAATTCATACATCAGGTGTTATAGGTTCATACATCTAATACCAAGCTAAGATGAAGCCTAACTCCTCAATAGATACATCCTAAGTAATCAAAATATAAGAGCCTACACTTAGCAACATGATTACATGATGATGCTATACAAAAAGGGACACAAAATTTAGCATCTATTCTAAATAAACCAGTCTAAGTGTAGCCTTCTTCCCACATGGTTAGAGCTCATGGATTTTCATCTACTTGCTTCCCTTTATCCTTACCCGGAGAGCCTTCACCTGAAATTATGATCCCATGAAACGGGGTGAGATGCGAATCTTAGTAACCAAGGAAATTTCCATTCATATAATCCAATTTAATTAACATATATACATGAATCAAAATCAACATTAGAATCATATCAGTCATATCAGCAAAGGAAATGGTTAGGCTACTATGATTACCATCCCATGCTAGCAATCATATTTCCACATGTTAAAGGCCAATAACATCAGAGAGGCCTGCCCATGGCACCCACTCCTTAATGAGCACAACCAGGGCTCAATGAATTTAGGGTTTGATCATAACTCAGTGCCCGATCGAAGAACATGTACGGGTGGCAACTGCACCACAGCTCTACCATAGACTCATAAGGTCTGAACACAATATAATAGATAGCCAACTAATTCATTTAGCATTTCAAATCATCCATGTACAGAAAATATGAAATTAAAGGATATCTATGCATGGAATTAATATAGTCTTGGTTACCTCACTTGTAGACAAGTTGGGAAGCTATAGCAATACCAAAATCCTCTTAAAATCACAATATCAAAAAATGATCATTTTTATCAATCCATTACTATGTCATTCATCATTTGTGGTAATAACCCAATGCTCAAAGAATTAAGTTACCAATAGTTACCTAAGGGATACCCACCCAATCACCAAGAGCCTCTAATTTCGGATTTTACCTTACCTAGACCAGAAACATCAATATATTACTCTAAATCACAGGAAAATTCGCACAAAATTAAGGCCCATACTATAAGTCTACTATGGGGGTCTTAAACCAATAGAAAATACATCAAAATGGAGAGTTTATACTTACTTAATAACACCCTCAACCCCAACCTACGAAATTTTACCAAGAAAATCCTAACAACTACATTTTAGATTTTGGGTATGGTAAAAGTACTCCAAATGAAAGACTAATCGAGCCAAAATGAAGAGAAATAGAAGGAGATTAAGTTATACAACTATTACCTTGGCTGAATCTTGCTCTAGAAGTGGGAAATGGTGGATTTCTTGCCCCAAACCTTAGCCTCCCTTCAAACCTCCAAAAATGAGTTGTGTGTTTGTGTTTCAGCAAAATGTGGAGGGGTTGAAATGTTTAGGGTTTTAGTTAGGTCTAATGTGGGTCATGGGCTGACCCAAAGGTCTAATTATAAGTGGGTTCTGATTTAAACCTTGTTGGGCTAACTTTAATGTGTTGGGCTGTAGAAATTTACCTAGGTTTGGGCTAAGTTTGAAGAACTCAATTGATTTGGGTCTGCACAAGGTTTATTGGGCCATTTATAAGAGCTTATAGAAGTTAAGTCTTAGGTCTCTAATTCATTAAATTAGATTGGGCCCTCCCTAGGTGCTCTCTCTTGAGCTAAGTCTCACATTAAAAGGTTGGATCTGCACCTAAAATGATTCGGCCTCCATTAGTTCCTAACCTTGGCTTACTTAATTTGATTTGGGCCTATACAGGGTTTCTAACCCAATTAAATCCCAAACTCATATTAATAATTTATCTCTCTAGAGTTTTCATTCACTTAACTTATCCAATCATTCTATATTAATTATTCTTAATTAACCCAAATCCATGGTTAACACTTTAATTAACTTTGGGGTGTTACATGAAGCATATGCATGGTTATTAATGTAAAAACAAGGGTTAAATATCTATTAAACCCAAAGGAGTAGCAACAAACTCTTTGGCATAAAATGGAGCTAGAAGAACAAGATTAAAAAGCATATTAGGGGCTGGTAAAGAAATTATAGTTCACTCATAGTTATCAAATTAGCCAAGATTAGTGATTTTCGCTAGTTTGTAGTATAATGCCTACCGGGTCATCTTTTACGGAGCTTTTAATCAAATCAATTGGTTTGGAAATGACAAAACTAGAATTATGATGATTGGGGGTTTAAATATTAAGTTGCACTAACTAAACCGGATAATAAATCAATGAATAAAAATAAAAAAAATGAAATTCAATCAGAATGATGCGTAACCAATTTAAAATTCTTTCCTTGATAGTTCTCTATCTTTTTCACCTAAAAATATCTCTAGTTTGATTTTTAATCTTTTAGTTATTTCAATTAATATTCCTAAACTACTGTTTAGGATTTTAATTAGTTTGTATTGCTAATCAGAATGCAACCGCACTTCTGTCAATAATACAAAGCTAAAACTATTTTGCACTTGACCAGAGACATACACAGAATTCTAATGTGGTTCAAAATGAATTTAATTGATTAATCAACCAATTAAATCAAAATATGTTCTCAGATAAATCAAATGAATCATAATTCATATAACAAAAATCATCTAACCAGAATAATAATAATTTACACGAAAACAAAGAGAATAGAAATGAAATACATTGTAAAATAAAAATTCAACCATAGTTCTATACAAACATGGACTCAAGTTCCTTATTAGGTTCATATTCTTGATTGATTACTAAAAAAATTAGAAAGATATGAAAGAAGATGAAAACAAGAATAAGAAGTAGAGAAGATGAAATGTGTTCTATGGTGACGTCTTCTCCTCCTTAAATAGGCGAAGTTGCCCTCTCCCATAAGAAATCTAATACTAATCTTGAGGCTAATTTTGAAGTAGTGTCCAAATCTTTATAGGACTTAATAAGATAATATCCAAATCTTTGTAGGAGTCTTCTAATCTAATCCTTTTAGAAATCTTCTATCCTACAAAATACAATTAAAAAAAAATTGGACCTTCGTTGGATAAATATAATAAAAATGTAATTAAAGTCCATTAATCAAAATTAAACCCACTTAATATAAAATAAGCCCAAAGTCAAAAAATTACCTATAATAATTTATTATTAACACTAAATATAACGGATATAAAATATAATAATATTGAAATATCAAATTTCTCCAGACTTAGGCTTTTGAACTCCTAGGCAAAATAATAAAAAATAAAATAAAAAAGGAAAACAAAATCAAAATACAAAACTGCCAAGCTAAATACAATTCAAGTTTTTTAGATATTCAATAGTCAAAGGTAATCTTTCTTGCTAATTGAGGATGAATGAGAGGTTCTATCGCGCAACCCTTAAAATAAAACTAGGTTGGACTAAATATGTAGCTAGTGGCATAACCTAGGTCATCTCCCTTGGAAATGGAGTTCAATGCTTAATTGAGTTTTTAAGTGTTAAAGGATCCTAAAAGCTATCTAATTTGGGGGATTTTTTATTTAAACTAATTAAAATGAAACCAAATTAAAATTCCTAATTGTTACCTAATTATGCGAATTATGGTTGAATGATGGTCTTGTGACTAGCTTTGGATTCGTCCCTTGGTATCCACTATCCTTATCCTAATCCAATTATGATTAATTTTGGCCTAAGAGTCCCTAATTATGTTCATTACAAGTTATCTTAGGTTACCATGCAAGAATCAAGCGATTAACAAAGTAATGTTGCATTGAAACCTCAATCTCGTATTAAATCATTAACTATTGTCTTTAAGATCAATGAACACCCAATTTGATTAATTAACTAATTAATTAGCCTCTGATTCATCATCCAAAGATGTTTAATTAACTAACTAAATAGCAAGGAATTCTTAAATCAAGCAATCAAGCACATAATCTCACTCATGCATTTCATCGAACACCTTCGTGGCACACATGAGAAATTAGAGAATAATGAAAAATCAGATTCCAATCTAATCAATTAATCAACAAAAAGGCTTCCTAATTAGTTTCTAACTAGCCACTAATTACAATTACACAAATTCCTAATCAAATACAACTTAACCAAGATTGTACAAGAAAAAGAAAAAGTGTAGGAAATTAAGAAAGTCTTGGCCAAAAATTCTATGTTCATCCATGGATTCAAGCTTGCACCAAGTGTCTTCCTCCTAGCTAGCCTCAAGATGGAGATTAGAGCTTCATGAAAGTGGATGGAGGTGGAGAATGGAGGAAAATGGTATGGTGAATAGCTCTTGATGAAGTGGGACGAAAGGCGTGAATAATGACGAGTGAATGAATGGTGAATTCCAATCTGGATGTGGTGAATGGATAATGATGAATGCCCTTCTCACATGATTCCTTTAAATGATTCCACGTGCTGCCTCATTTCCAATTGTCTGACACTATCCACGTCAATATCTTCTTCTATTTACATGAGTGTGGGCCCCAACTCAATTTTTTATAATATTCCACATGCCTCTTCTTACTCGTTTACTCCATCGTCTTTCATGCATTGTGCTCAGCTTCTTCACACGAATTCATTCTTCTTTCTTGTGTATATGAATGTGGGCCCCATTGAATATAATAATCATCTTCCACGTTGCTTTCTTCGAATCATGCAGCTCTTTGTGTTTCTCAAACAGAGGCTGCTTCTTCTTCGAACCAGAACCCATAGCTTCTTCTTCGTTTATTTTGTAGCTTTCCCACGTTGTGTTTCCTATGTTTCTCAACTCTGGCTTCCTTCATTCTTGTTTTGTGTTACTTCATTTTCTTTTCCTCTATTTTTACTGCATCTGCATTCAACTTAGCTCTCATTCCACGTAGAACTCTAGCTCCATGTTTCTTATTTCCACATTAGCTACTGTGTGTGCATGAGTTCACGTTGAAAGCCTCGCATTCTATCCTCTCACCACTCTGTTTCTCCTCTTCATTCTTCATGTTATTTCTTTACTTGAGCTACATGCCTCATGCATGGTTCTGTGGCTTCTCTTATTTAGCTCAAAAATCACGTTGCTTCTCTTAAAATCTGCACATGCTTCTCCTTTCCATTCCACATCAAAACCTTGCTTCTTTCTCCACTTGATCTTCACATGCTTCTTCTTCTTGCTTGCTTCAAATATATTTAATTTTTATTCTCTTCAACTCTCTAACTCGTGGCTTTCATGATTGTGTTCAAAGCCCATTAAAATCTACACAAAAGAATGGAAAGTGTTAAGTAGAAATACCCACCAAATTATTTAAAAGGAATTCATGCAATAAAATTCAAGAATTTTGCAATTTAATTCCTGAAGTGCAAAAGTGGCTATTAAAATCAAATTTTCACCTAATAAAACTCATTAAGCCATAGTTGCTCACTAAAATGCTTAAGTTAGGAGAATTAAAACATATAAAATTCATGCTTATCAAATTCCTCCACACTTAAACCTTTGCGCTCCTGGGCAAAACTCAAAATCCAAGGGAAGACTAATGGAATGACAAGTGGAAGAAAAAAAAAAAATGAAAGTGGAAAGGAAAGTGTAGAAAGTTACAAGATAGAGAATAATCACAACTTATCAACACTTTAACAATAAAAACTAACTTCACTTGCATTAAGAAATAGTTCCAAGGCAATTTCATTTGAAAAGAATGAATTGAAATGCATAGCCTCTCACATATGTTAGTGTTTACTCTCATCTTTCAAGTGTTTAAAGGGATGTGTTTCGCTCAAGTTCCATCTATCAAAGTTCACTACCATACGCTTGTCTAGCTTCTAAGTCTCTACCACCCATGCAGAATGCAATGCACAAATCAATAGGACTTTATTAAAGGTTGTAATAGGGTTAAGGAGATGAAATGAATGGATACAAACAAGAAAATACAAAAAAATAGACACCTTAGAACTCCAAGAGCAATCAATGGAAATCTAAGATAAGGAAGAATGTGTTTCTTGGCCTTATTTCTAGCTAGTAATAGGCAACTACAACTCAATTTGAAACACTTCTTTCTTTTGATTTCCTGTTGCTTTTCTTTTGTTTTTTTTTTCATTGCTTTTCTTTAGCTTTTCCATCTCTTCTTTTCTTTTCTTTTGCAAATTTTTTTCCTTTTTAGAACATATTCCTTAACTTTTATTATCAATGGCCTAAATGGATGTAAGATATATATTCATCTATCCTACTTAGATGTAATGCTCCTTAAAGTCCTTAAGGCATCTTAAAACAAGGTGGAAAATACTTTTAAATGGCTATGGGTTCAACAAGAAAAGAAAATACAAGTCCAAAGTGGTTGTACGGATGGAGCTGTACGGACAGCGTACAGAGCTATACGGATGCTGTATGGACAGGTGCTGGCACACCGTTCGAGTTGCCGAACCCTGTTCGTGTGGATACCAGTAGAGGGAACCGATCTGCAGTCAGTTCCTGTGATCCAGACAAAGAGTAAATAACAAACTCAATTGATAAAAAAGGTAATTCTCTGAATCTATTCAGTTTAAGCGATTTTGACGGATCCTTAGTGGGAATCAAGATAAAAAATTTTAAATTTCGCTACATGCCTCCCATGATTCCTAACACTGATCCACTTGGTATGTCTACTCCTAGCTGTGACTATAGTGATGAATTCATGTCTGAACTAATTGATGAATCTTGAGTTTAAGGTAGTAGATAAGTGTGGGGGTGACCTAGAATGTGATGATCATTTTGGTCCTGGTGTGGAATTGGTTAATAAGCCTGTTGATGATGCATCTACTGAGTTCAGGGACAGTATACCATCTGGACTATGTGACATAGCTAATTTGGATGATTCTATTGATTGTGTGTGTGCTGGATCCACTATATGTGATAGATGCTCACAAATTAATTTTTTCATTGAAACTAGTGAGTTTCTCACATATACTGATCAACATGATTCCTCACTAGCATGTGATGATATGGCTGATGAAATGGTAGATGTAGCATGTGATGAGAATATAGATGATAAAATTGTTGGACAACTTGTTGTTGATAATTCAGACCCCACTTTTAAATGCTTATGTGATGATTTGCATACAAGTCCTATGTGTGCTGAGATAAATGAGTTTCTGGAGTCTAATGAGTCTGTTGAATCCAAAGAGTCCTATGTTTGCATTGAAATTATTGATAAGACTGATTCTTCTGAGCATACTAATGTTGATGAGAGTATGCATAGTGATAATGTTGATATTGAAAATCCCATTGATGCTTGTGCTATTTTTGATACTGGTGAGAGACTGGATTTAGTTGTTGATTATTGTTTAAACTATTGTGAGCCTACTAATGTATCTTTGGTCAGGGAAGATGTTATTTCTCTTGTTAAGAGTCTGAAACAAATTCTTAAAGTTGGTGAGTTAATTTCCAACAAATCACAGACTCTTCCAACTGAAATGAAGCAACTGCCAGATACCTTGAACTCAAAGGACTGTGAGAAGTTGCAAATAAACTTTTCTATAGATGCAATGACTCTTACTTATGGGAGTCTAGTAGATTTCATTGGTTTAGATAGATTTTTAGGAAGTTCAAAGTTTAAGTTTGATTTCAAGTTTTCTTTCTTTAGTTTTAAATGTTTTAAATTTGATTTTCCTTCTTTTCTTGCTCTTGAAATTGCTGAATATGACGTTCCTAAACTACTTATGGTTGAGGAAGTCCATAAGTCAACACTGCATGATCAATTCAAATGCTTTAAAGTAGTGAGACTTAAATTTGCTAAATTAAAAAGGAATAAAGCAGTTTTGATTTTAGTTTTTGATACATATGATTAGTTGGTCTTTAATAGAATTCTTTAGTTTCGGATTTAGTTTTCTTTTCTTTTTCTACATCACTGTTTGTTTTTGTTTCTATTTTATAGGTAATAAATGGTTGCTAACCAGCTACATGGGAATCTAAACCAACCTTGAGATCTACATTTTCAAGTTCATCTGGTTGTACACTCTCCTTTCACTCTTTTTATATTGTGCTGTTTATCTTTTTATTGGATTGTGTGCTGACATTGAGGACAATGCAACATTTAAGTATGGGGGGAGAGCTATTTCATTCCATCCATCTTTTCCTTGTTTTGAAAGAAAAAAAATTGAAAATTTTTGAGAAAATTTTTGAAAAATAGCATGATTCTTTTTAGTTTTTCTGTGAAAGTTGCAAGTTGAGATGATTGTAGCTTGGATTCACTTAGACATGATAAGCAATGAATCTTGTGTCTTGATTCAAGTGAAGTGGCAATGAATTTGATTTCAATGAATTATTTAATAGCCATTAGCTGGTGAGAAATTGAGCTATATTTGTTTATTTCTAGTGTGTATTCACCTATCTCTGCTTTTACTGTAGAACTTGTCTTGATTCTTTGTTGAGACCACATTTGCATTTGCATGCATGAAAGTGATAAGGCATTCATTTCTTTTGTAGCTGGATAGCCAAAAAGCCAACCTACGTGCATTTTATCCATTGTTTTAGCCACTTTGAACCTTGATTTTCTTTTCTTGTTGAACCATAGCCATTAAAAATGCATTCCACCTTATGTTAAGATACCTTTTAGATTTCAAGGAGCATTACACTTGTTTAAGATAAGAGAATGTGTGCTTTGCATCCATTTAGGCCATTGTTATTCAAAGAATTTGTTTTAAGAAAAAAAATAAAAAGAAAAGAAAAGATGGAAAAGCTAAAGAAAAGCAATGAGAAAAAAAAAGTCATTGAAAATCAAAAGAAAGAACCATTTTAGTTGAGTTTATAGTTGCCAATTGCTAGCTGGAATTAAGGCCTAGAAACACATTCTTCCCTATCCTAAATCTTCATTGATTGCTCTTGAAGTCCTAAGGTGTTCCATTTGTTATTTGTTTTCCCTTGTTCTTGTTATCCATTTATTTCATTCCCTTACCCCATTACAACCCTAAATAAAGTCCTATTGATTTGTGCATTGATTTAGCATGAGTGGTGGAGACTTAGAAGCTTGACAAGCTTATGGTAGTGAACTTTAATAGGTGGAACTTAAGTGATCTACATTGTCCTAAATACTAGAAAGTGGAGAGTAAACACTAACTTATGTGAGAGGCTATACATTTCAATTCATTCTTTTCAAATGAAATTGCCATGTAGCTTAATTCTTGATGCAAGTGAAGTTAGTTTAGATTGTTGAGGTGATGAAAAGTTGTCATTAGTCTCTAGCTTGTGATTTTTACTCTTTCTTTTCCATGTTCATTTTCAACTTACCATTCTACTAGCTGGGTGTTTCAATTCATTCTTTCATCTTGGATTTTGAGTTTTGTCCACGAGTGTAAAGGTTTAAGTGTAGGGGAATTTGATAAGTATGATTTATAAATTTTTTATTCTCCTTATCTTAAGCATTTTAGTGTCCAAATATGGCTTTGAGAGTTCAATTATATAAGGTTTTATTCAAATAACCATTTTCTACATTTTAGGAATTAATTTACAAATTATTGGTTTTTAATGCTCAATTTTATCTCAAATAATTCTGTGAATATTCCTATTTGAATTCTTCTCATTCTTTTATGTAGGTTTTAATTAGCCAATGAAGCTTGAATGAGAATTTGACTTAAAGAAGAGAAGGAGAAGAGGTGGAAGCTTTCCAAGTCCAAGGAAACAACATTAAGAGAGTAGCTTCTTCACAAGGTTACACACATAATGCCATGAGCTTCATGCACTCACCAGCCATGCCTACACGTTGCAGCACCTTCTAACATATAGCAAGCATCAATTCATACCTCTAGCCATTATTTCATTTCCATGTTGCTTCACTCACGAGTTTCTCCTTGACACATGCAAAGCAAGGGGTCCAAGCTCTCACACTCACATTATAGCAACTCTCTCTTGTTCATATGCATGGAGCACAATAGAGCTTGTAGAGAAGAACCCACAAGTGAGGAAGAAGCCACGGGCAATAGCTCACAAACTCGAACAAAATAGAGGTTCATGTGGGGAAGAAGTGGCAGCATATGAGAATGAAGAATCATGAAGAAAAGAAGCTTCAAGCCAGCAAAACAAAGCAGAAGTAGCATGAAAAATGACAGGTTGGAGGAACTCTCGAGAAGTAGATTCTGATGGCTACAAGTTATGGGGTTGACGTGGAAATTTGGGGAAGCTGCATGAAGCCATGAGATCACGAAGCTTGAGCTGGGAGCTAACATGAGAAAAACGACGTCAGAAAAGAGCTTGGGCTAGAATTCATGTGCAATATAATAAAATAAAATGAAGTGGGGCCCACTCTCATACATATAATCACGTGTAAGCCACGGTCAATGAAGGAATGAAAGGGCTAATCACGTGAAAATAAAGGATACCACGTGAGAATTATTAAAAAGAGGGATTTGGGCAGAGTCATGGATCCATCACGACATTCACGCATTGATTCCATCCACCACGGCTTCATCCAGAACAGCGTCCATTCTTCGTCCTCCATCCTCTCCATGCCATCTCCTCCATTTCCACTCCATCCATTCTCCAATGAAGCTCTAAGCCTCCATCTATGACTAGCAAGGAAGAAAGACCTTAGAGAAGCTTGAATCCATGGAGTTATAAGCAGATTTTGGCTAAGGATTTCTACTTTCCTACACTTTTTCTTTTTCTTGTACAAGCTTGGTTTAGTTGTATTTGATTAGGAATTAGTGTAATTATGATTAGTGGCTGGTTAGACACTAATTAGGAAGCCTTTTTGTTGATTAATGTGTGCCATGAAGGTGTTCAATGAAATGCATGAGTGAGATTATGCGCTTGATTGTTTGATTTGAGAATTCTGTAGTGTTTAGTTAGTTAATTAAACATCTTAAGGTGATGGTTCAGAGGCTAATTAATCGGTTAATCAATCAAATTGAGTGTTCATTGATCCTAAAACAAAAGTTAGCAATTTAATGCAGAGTTAAGGTTTTAATTCAACGTTAGATTGTTAATTTCTTGATTCTTGCATGGTAACTCAAAATACATTTGCTATGAACACAATTAGGGACTCTTAGACCAGAATTAATCACAATTGGATTAGGATAAGAATAGTGGATACCAAGGGATGATTCCAAAGCTAGTCATAAGACCATCATTCATCCATAATTCATCCAATTAGGTAGAATTTAGGAATTTTAATTCAATTTTATCTTAGTTAATTAGATTAAAAACCCCCCAATTTAGATAGCTTTTAGGATCCTTTAACATTTAGAAAATCCAATTGAACATTGAATTTCATTTCCAAGGGAGATGACCTAGGTTGTGCCATTAGATATATATTTAGTCCAACCTAGTTTTATTTTGAGGGTTGCGCGATACAATCATTAGAATGCTTTCACAAGAAAGAAATAATATAAGGCCCAAAATTCTCACAAGTTTAAAGCTACCACATGAATCCATTGAAATCAAATTCATTACCAATTTACTGCAACTTCAAAAAACAAGATTGATTCCTAATTATGTTGAAATATTTCCAAACTTAAATTGCTTCAACTTTTTTTTTTTAAGAAAAACAAAAAAATTGCAAGAAAAATAAGAAATAAAAAAATAAAAATTTTGAAAAACAAAACAAAAAAGAAAGTAGAATGAGTGATTTCTCTCCCCCCCAACACTTAATTTTTACATTGTCCTTAATGTAATAGGAATCTAATTTATCAACTTAAAAGAAGACAAGAAAAGAAAAGAGGAGAGAAAGAAATACAATCGAGCGATTTAAGTGTATGAAGCGTTATAAAGATGTAGCTCCTCCATTGTCTGCTCCTGAAATCCCTCATAAAAATGCTTAAGCCTTTACCCATTCACTATGAAGCGCTTGTTGGTTGATTCATTCATAATCTCAACTGCACCATAAGGAAAAACATGAGTAACAACAAATGGACCAATCCATCTAGAACGTAACTTACCGGGCATCAGCTTTAGGCAAGAATTGTAGAGGAGGACTCTTTCACCAACATGAAACTTTTTTCTTTTAATCATCTTATCATGTATGACCTTGGTTTTCTCCTTATAAATTATAGATTTTTCATAGGCTTCCAATCGAATTTCTTCAAGTTCTTAAAGTTGTAATTTTCTTTGAGAACCAACTTGAGATAAATCCATATTACACTTCTTTACTGCCCAATATGCTCTATGCTCAACCTCAACTGGTATGTGACATGTTTTTACCAAAAACTAACCTATAAGGTGATATGCCTATAGGAGTTTTGTAGGTAGTATGATAAGCCCATAGTGCATCATCCAATCTATTACTCCAATCCTTTCTAGTAGGTTGCATTATTTTTTCTAAAATTTGTTTTATCTCTATTTGAAAATTCTGTTTGACCGTTTGTTTGTGGATGGTAGGGGGTGGCTACTTTATGGAGCACACCATACTTGTGAAGGAGGGCTTGCATGTTTCTATTACAAAAGTGGGAGCCTTGATCATTGATAATTACTCTAAGTATACTGAACCTGCAAAAAATGTGAGATCTAACAAAGTCCACAACCATAGAAGAGTCATCAGTCCTGGTGGCTTTTGCTTCCACCCATTTTGAAATATAATCAATAACTAAAAGAATATATGTGAAACCAAAAGAAATAAAAAATGGTCCTATGAAGTCAATACCCTAAACATCAAATATCTCACAGAACAACAATGGTTGTTAAGGCATATCATTCTTATGAGAAATATTACCTGTCTATTGACATCATGTACAATTCTTACAAAAAGTATATACATTCCTAAATAAGGTGGGTTAGAATAGTCTAGAGTCTAGAACCTTCCTAGTAGTACGCTGAGGACCAAAATGGGCACCATATGTAAGTGTATGACAAAAATGCAAAACAGATGTAAATTCATAATTAGGAACACATCTCCTAATAATCTGGTCACTACACATACGCCACAAGTAAGGGTTATCTCAAACATAATATTTTGCCTCACTTTTAAGTTTATCAATTTGGTGCTTTTTAAAATAACAAGTAATTCAAAAGCAACTAAGAAATTCACCATATCTACATACCAAGAATCTTTACCATGCAATGAGTATAACTGCTCATCTGGAAAACTATTCTTGATAGCAGATGAATCTAAAGAGTGGGGTATTCTATTCAAATGATTAGCCACAAGATTTTTTTTTTTCATTTTTATCTCTAATTTCTATGTCAAATTCTTGAAGGAGTAGCATCCACCTAATGAGTCTCGGTTTCACATCAGGCTTCTTGAGTAGGAACTTTAAAGCTGTGTAATCAGAATAAACAATAACTTTAGAACCAAGCAAATAAGAATGAAATTTATTTAAAGCAAAAACAATAGCTAAAAGCTCTTTTTCATTGGTTGTATAATTAGCCTAAGCCTTATCTAAGGTGCGCAATGCATAAGAGATCATATGAGACTTTTATCTATCCTTTGAGAAAGAATTGAACCCACAACAAAGTTAGATGCATCACACATCAGTTCAAATGGAAATTCCCAATTAGGAAGTTAAATGATAGGTGGGGCAGTTAGCCTTTTATTCAACTCATCAAATGTTAATTTGCATAACTCATCAAAATTAAAATCTGCATTCTTTTGAAGAAGTCTAGACAGTGGTAGAGAAATTTTGTTAAAGTCTTTAATGAATCTCCTATAAAAACTTGCATGGCCAAGAAAAGAACGCACTTCCCACACACAGGTGGGGTAAGGTAAAGAAGCAATCACATCTACTTTAGCTCTATCAACTTCAATGCCATTTTTAGAAACCATATGGCCTAAAACAATTCCTTGCTTTACCATGAAATGACATTTTTCAAAATTTAAAACCAAATTTTTCTCAATGCATCTTTTTAAAACCATTCCTAAACTCATTAAATAGTCATCAAAGGAGGTGCCATAAATAGTAAAGTTATCCATAAAAAATTCCATGCAATGTTTAAGAGAATCAGAAAAGATGCTCATCATACATCGATGGAATGTACCCAGGGCATTACAACTTCCAAATGGCATCCTCCTATATGCAAAGGTACCAAATGGATAGGTAAATGTGGTCTTTTCTTGGTCCTCTCGTGTAATATAAATTTAAAAATAACCAGAAAAGTTATCTAAGAAATAGTAATGAGATTTACCTACCAATCTCTCTAACATTTGATCTATGAAAGGAAGAGAAAAATGATCCTTTCTAGGGGCCTAATTCAGCTTTTTGTAATCAATGCAGACTCTCCAACTATTTGAACTCTTATAGGAATAAGTTTGTTCTTCTCATTGGGCATCACTGTAATACCGGTCTTCTTGGGGACTACTTGCACTGGACTCACCCATTTGCTGTCAGATATAGGGTAAATAATATTAGTTGATAGTAATTTACTTATTTCTTTCTTCACAACATCTAGGATTGTAGGATTAAGTCTTCTTTGTGGTTGCCTCACTTGTTTGGCTCCTTTCTCTAAACAAATTCTATGCATACATGTGGAAGGGCTAATCCCTAGAATGTCTGCCAATGTCCAACCTATTGCTTTCTTCTTTTTCCTTAACAATTCTAACAACTTTATTTCATGATCAGGTGGAAGGTTATTTGCTATTATTACTGCTAATTTATTTTCTTCTTTTAGAAAAGCATATTTGAGATTGCTGGATAAATGTTTAAGTTTAAGTGTGGGTGGTTGCTATATGGAAGGTACTAATCTTTATGAATTTAAATGTACAATAGCCTCTACTTGTTCATTTTTTTCAGAAGAGGAAGTAGTATCAAGTAAATTGATAGAATCAAGATCAAAATCAAAAGTGGAATCAGAATTCAGTATGCATCAATCTCAGAACAAGCAGTACATTTATTAAGTCCATCACAACATTTTGAATATTGAATTGCATCTATACATTCAACTATGTCAGTATCCATGTCCACACAAGTATTAGCAACTAACAAGTCTATCATATTTACATGCAACATGGAGTGTTTTTCTAAAGGGTATTTCATGGCACAAGAATATTAAAATGAACAACCTCACCATCAAATTCCATTGATAAAGTACCATCATGCACATTGATTATTATTTTAGCAATTTTCAAAAATGTTATACCTAGAATCAGTGCTGTATGTCCATGTATATTATCATCTTCCATATTTAGAACACAAAAATCAATAGGAGAAATTAAATCTTTCACCCTTACTAGAACGTCTTCAAGTACTCTTGTAAGGTAGGCTGTGCTTCTGTTTGCTAACTGAATAACTACTCCCGTCAGTTTCAATTCTCCAATCTGCAGAGAGGAATACATAGACTTAGGCATTATATTAATGGAAGCTCCTAAATCTAACATAGCTTTAGTGAACTGCATATTTCCTATTGTGCAAGGAATGGTGAATGTGCTAGGATCTTTACATTTAGTAGGGATAGCTAGTTGAACCAAAGCTGATACATTTCTTCCCATGTTGACTTTCTCATTCTCTTTTAACTTCCTCTTATGTGTGTAGAGCTCTTTAAGAAACTTTGCATATTTTGGAATCTATTTGATTGCTTTTAAGAAAGGGATATTTACTTCCACTTTTCTGAATGTCTCCATAATTTCCCTATCCAATTCAGCTTTTGAGATTTTCTTGGACTGTGTAATTCGGTTGGGGAATGGAAGGAGTTTGGTGTATGTGGAATTCTCTCCATTTTTTGTGGTGTTCTTGCTTTGGATTGACAGGGGCTGTTGTTCTCTATCACTTTCTTTCTCTCGCAGCACTTCTGTTGGAGGTGTGATGGACCCATTCACTTGCTTACCTCTTCTCAAAGTTATTACACTAACATTGCCCCTTAGGTTAGTCACAGGCTGTAAAGGTAATTGGCTAGAACCTTGGCTTCTTAACTCATTAATATTTGTCACAAGTTGGCCAATTTGGGTTTCCAAACTCTAGATTGTTGTCTCTGTTCACTATTAGAATTGGACTGTATTTAATGCCAACTACTTAACTATATCTCTAGACTTAGTTCTGACTTGTTCATCCATTACATAGGTTGTCTCAAAGATTGTTGATTAAATTTATGTTATTGTTGTTATTGGTTAGACCTACTACCATATCTTAAATTCAGATGATCTCTTTATCTAGAATTGTATATTACTGTATAAGGGTCGTATCGATTTTTTTTGTTGCTGTAAAGGTCTACCAAGGAAGATGCTAGCACATAATTCTGTATTATCTTGCAATCGGGGACATTAATCTATGGCATGTGTGGTTAACAAACAAATGCCACACAGAGGTGCAGGGAGTTATTGAGGTTGCCTTTGCCTAAGTGTTAACTGTCTAACCATCGAAGCCAACTCCTCATATTTATTATCTATTCTTTGTTGATCCATATGAGTGGCATAGATTTTGTTGACACCTCTGGTTAGTGTGTTTATTCTGGTGTCGAATTGTTTTATATTTTGTGCCATATTCATAATGAGGTCTCTGGCTGTAGCTGGGGCTTTGTTAACCAATGCTCCGCCTGCAGCTCTGTAACATCCTATTCTTTGAAAAAGAGAGAAAGCATGAGAAACGTAACATACGGTTTCTCCGTCAATGAATGAAATTCACTAGATACAAAAGGAAGTCCCCTAAAATGACTTAGTTAAGGTCCTAAAAAATTTAAGAAGCATTCTAGACTCCTAAAAATGAGAATTCTCAGCTCAGACAGAAAGAAAAATGGAGCTAGAATGAAGAAACAATTTGTTATGAAAAACTTACGAAATGTAATGGCATTTTCGTAATTTTGAGCAAATTTTGGAATTCTCATAGGAGGGCTTTTTAAATGAAAGTTTTGATTTTCCTAGAGTTTTAAGAGGCCCTGAAAATTTTGGAAAGGCTTGGGACAGCTAAAGCCTCTTCGGTGAATGTTTTCCAATGTCGGTGCACCTAAATTTTGACGAATTTATTCGAGAAGGTTTTAATTCTAATTTGAGTGATTCCATAGGCATTTTACTAAATTGGAAACCTAAATTTTATAATGGAAAAGATAGTTCTAAAAAAGGAACTAAAACAAAGTAGAAATGAAAATGCCAAAATTAAAGGGCAAAAAAAGAATTTTTGAAAGTTCTTCTTCCTCCCTTATATATATAAGTGGCACCCCACTCTCACCCTTATGTAGCCTCATATGTTTCTACCCTAAACTAGAGAAAGAAGCCCTATGATGAGGTGCACAAGAGGAAGAAGAAGAGGAGGAGAAATTCAAGCAAAAAGGTATGGAATTTTGGTAGTTTTTCATGCTTTCTTCCTTTCAAACCTCTTCTCCTCCATTCTCCTTTGTTTCTTATGATTATAATGAAGTTTATGAATCTATTTTAAGGGAGAAATTAAGGGGAAAATTCGGATTTGAAGAGAGGAGCTCAAAGAAGACAAGATTTAAGTGAGAAAAAGCAAAAAAACAAGGTAATTTCTCCTTCCATAGTTGCTATCCTTTCCTCCTCTTCCTCCACCATTTCACCCCACTTAAGAAACCCTAGGAGGGTTTGATTTTTAGGTAGAACCAAGGGTGATTCTTAGAAAAAAGGGTATGGAGATTAAGAATATGCAAAGAGAATTAACAAATAACCATGGAAATTCAAGATGCAAAGTCTAGGGTTTTATATGTTCATTGCAAAATCTAATTTGATACCTTAATTTTTATACCTAAATAAGAGTTTAAATGAGCTCTTAAGATCCCTAGAAGTCTCCCCATGTGTTTCCTCCATCAAGGAAGCAAAGCAAAGTCCATGAAGGCCATTATACTTCATTGTCTCGGCCTAAGCGGGTTACCATGCCTAGTGAGAGTTTTAAATTTTTCTAAGCCTAATTTTGAGTTATATATGATGAATGAAGATGAAGGGAAGCCTTGGAAAAAATTTGGAAACTATAGAAAGTGATTTGGCCTTATATGTTCCATAATATGAACTAAAGAAGCAACATATAGTTAGGCTCTTTATTTTAATTGTCTGATGACTCCAAGAGGCTTAAAAGGAGTCAAGAATCATATTTGAAAGAAAGAAATAGAGCTTAGAATTTATTTGATGGGTGTTGCTTCATTAGATGCATTCTTGGAAACATAAAAGGGTTTATAGACCAAGCTAGAGTCTGAGCAAGTTGTGTGGCCTTTGAATTAATTACATGAACCTAATTAGCTTCCATAAATTATGTTTAGGCCAAGAGAAATCATTCCCACACCATTGTGTGTGTGAGGCTGAGAAAGGGAGCCTCGAATCAAGAAGAAAAGTGTGTGTTTGCTTTGAAGGTAGCTCTCTCTATCTTCTCTCATGCATGATTGCTTGCTTTACTTGTCTTTGAATGTGTGTATATGTATTTCAAGCCATGAAAAATGTTCTAGCATGAACTCTTACTCCATGGAACCATGATGATGCATTATGCTTTCCAAATAATTTTTATGATATTTGCTTTGGTTTGCTTGAGTGTGGTGAGGCCAATAACCCTTAGCCATGGTGAGGATGAGCCAAGAACCCTTAAAATTGGTTGAGACAAAGTAAAGAGTCTCTTAAAAGTGAGGTTGACTTCCAAGAGTATGGTTGAGCTAAGAACCTCTTAAAGAATAGGTGAGGCAAGTTCAAAATCTACAAGTAAATGGGTGAGGCCAATCTACTTGCTTGGCAAGCCTTTGTATGCCATATATGACTTGCTCAAATCATGAAAATGATTCTTGAATGTTTACACATGGCAACATGCTCATGCATGCATTTGTAAGACTTGTTTTGCATTCTTTATGTATGATTTAATGGGAGATAAGTTATTGGAATTCTTTGAATTTTATCCCCTCCTCTCTAATGTTCTAACATGCTAGGTGAACCAAGAAAGCAAGGTAATGGAAGCCAACCACCTTGAAGATGAGAGCATGACATCAAAGTGTCTTGAAATTGCTACTTTATGGCCTTATGGATAGCAAAATCCCTAGTTGTATATGACTTATGATGTTATGAGTATGTATAATTATGTTAATGTATTGTGTATAAATGAGAGCTAGGGTTATATGTATGGAAATACTCATTTTGGTCATGTAATGGCAATTTTACATTATGGAATTTCATGTAAGAATAGAAGTGGAATAGCCAAAATGAAATGCATGAGGTTTGGGATTATTTAGGTAGTTCACACAAGTCCTAATTATACTTTTAGACTTGCCCAAGGGGTGCCAAACCCCAAGGAAAGCCATTTGGACATTTTGGTATCCTATATAGAGTCAAAATTGACCATAATGGAACCTTATGTCACTTTTTTTTTCCAAATGAGCTCTTCTTAATCTAAGATTTGGCATGTAATTATAGCTTGTTAAGAGCTTTTGGGAAGCTAATGAATATAATTTTTGGAGGTCTAGAGAATATTTGATGAATTTCCAAAGTTGGCAAAAATTCTGGTTTTGGTCATGTTACTGTTCACTCAGGTCTGAAAATGGAATCTGTCACACAGGGCTCAAATAATGTCCAATTACCATGAAATTTTACACAAAGAAACTAGACATTCCTATGACTTGTGCCAACTAGAAGCACCCCATTTGGATGTCTAGAGAGGGAGATATGAATTTTTAAAAATTCTGTCTAGTATCAAGAGCCCCAACTGACCTCAGGTACTGTTTGATTGATTTTTGAGATCTAAGCATGCCTGAGTTGGTTTGGAGTTATTTTTCTTCTCTATCTAACATTCATAGCTTTCTAGATTGGTATCATTTATATAGATTGGAATTTTTTGGAATTAATTGGACATTTTTTAAATTTGCTACAGAATTTTGTGATAGTACCAGTGGACAGCCAAACCTCTAAACCTTTTTGAATGTCAAACATCCTCTGTGCTATGATTCATAGCCTGGTGATATTTTGTAGTATAAAGTAGACATGTGTAGCTTCCTAAAATGGCAAAGAATGCATAATTTTGATTTTTTTAAATTAGTTATGATTTTCCAAAGTTTATGACAGAAAAGCCAAACTTCTGTCTGAAATTACTCTATTAGATTTCATGCTTCCCTTTGCTTTGCATGACTTCTAGGCTAATTTTGATGATGAAAATGGCTTGTATTTATGTATTTAAATATGAGAATATAATACATGAGTCCATATAGCCCATAAGACTTCAAAAGAAAAATTTTACTCGTAGAGAAATGTAACTTATCCATGAAAATGAATGATATTATGTTAACTCCTATAGGACAAGCATGAAATGAGGCATGAGAATTCCATGAATTGAGTCTTAAAAGTATGGTGTTACAAGCTACATCAATCATACTTCTTTCTATGGGTAGCAAGCCTTCATAAAAGTATTGATTCAGAAGTTGGTCACTGATTTGATGGTGAGGACAGCTTACACATAGTTTCTTAAACCTCTCATAGTACTCATACAATGTTTCTCCATTCATCTGTCTAATACCACTAATCTGTTTTCAAATGGTAACAATTCTTGAGGCAAGGAAGAATTTCTCTAGAAATATCCTCTTCAATTTATTCCATAAAGTGATGGTTTAAGGTTGAAGATAATAAAGCCAATTTTTGGCTGCCCCATCCAGTGAGAAAGGAAATGCTCTAAGCTTGATGTGCTCTTCTGAAATTGCTTGTGGCTTCATGGTGGAATAAACCACATGAAACTTGAGATGTTTATGCGAATCCTCACCTGTAAGACCATGAAACTTTAGAAGCAAATGTATTAATCCAGATTTAAGTTCAAAAGTAGTATTAAATGCAGGATATTGAATACACTGTGGTTTGAATTAACATTAGGTCAGCTAATTCTCTAAGAGTTTTATCATTATTACCAGCCATATTTACTACTTCAGAATCAAAATCCAAATCCAAATTCAAATTCAATTCACAATGATTTCATGTGTTATTTATTATCTTAGACCCCAACTCAATAACTATAGCTTCTTTAATTTTACGATTTTTAAGTTGTGTATGAAAACTCCTATCAATCTCTGGACCAAATTCAATCATATCTCTATTAGAGGATCTTGTCATACACCAAGAATGAATTAAAATGAAAGAAAAAACCCAAAAATTACTAAGAAAAATCTAAACAAATTCAAAAAACCTTAAAAAAACAAAAAGGAAAAAAATACTAAAAAATTAAAAAAGTGGTCTAAATGATAGGATTTGGCCAAAAAGTGACCTAGCTCATAGCAAAGCTATAATTTTGATTTCTCACAATACCTAAAACCTATATACCAAGTTTCAACTTAATCAGAGTTAGTCACCCCTTATACCGGTATTACTTAGAATAGTCGCAGAATACCAAAAAGTATAAAAAACTGACTACAAACACTACATAAAGATGTTAAAGTCAAAATTGAAACTAAGAAATTTCCTATTATAATTGATTATGATTAGTTGGCTCCCCAACAATAGCACCAAAATCTTGGTAAAGAAATTATTGTTTACTTGTAGTTGTCAAACTCACCAAGATTAATGATTTTTGCTAGTTTGCAGTATAGTGCCTACCAGGTCATCTCCCATAGAGCTTTTAATCAAATCAATTAGTTTTAGGAATGACTAAACTAGAATTATGATGATTAGGGTTTCGAATATGAAGTAGCACTAATTAAACCAAATAATAAATTAATAAACAAAAACAAAACAAAACGAAATTCAATCAAAATGATGCGTAACTAATCCAAAATTCTTTCCTTGATAGTTTCCTATTCTTATCACCTAAAAATACCTCTGGTTTGATTTTTAATCTTTTAGTTATTTCAAATAATATTCCTAAACTACCATTTAGGATTTTAATTAGTTTATGTTGTTAATCAAAACGTAATCGTGCTTCTGTCAATAATACAAAGCTAAAACTATTTCGCACTTGACCAGAGACACATGCAGAATCCTAACGTGGTTCAGAATAAATTTATTTGATTAATCAATTGATTAAATCAAAACGTGTTCCCAAATAAATCAACCAAATTAGAATTCATGTAACAAAAATCATTTAACCAAAATGATAATAATTACACGAAAACAAAGAGAATAGAAATGAAATATATTCTAAAATAAAAATTCAAACAAGAGTTCTATATAAACATGGATTCAAGTTCCCTATCAAGTTCAAATTTTGGATTGATCACTGAGAAAATTAGAAAGACATGAAAGAAGATGAAAACAATAATAAGAAGTAGAGAAAATGGAATGTGTTCTATGGTGATGTTGTGACGACCCCAATTTCTAATCTCGGTACTTAAGGTTAAACACGCGATTAATCATCATAGGTCATGAAAATATGGAAAAAATTTGAACCTTAATGTGATTAGAGTCGTCAATCATATGATTACATACGCTTATGTTCATAAGGGAACTAAACATCCATTTATAAGCCTTGGATTCTATTACTCCTCAATTATAACTCATCCTAATGACCCTAGATCATCCCTTGTGATTAACATATGGAAAACCAAGGTTTTCTAGTTAATATAAGTGTTTCAGCATGTTCGCCGCGGCCAATTCCTAATTACTCTTAGCCGTGGCCAACCTACATGGCGCTGCAGCGAATAAACCTTCTGGAACTTCCTCGCTCGCCTCTCAAAATTGGCCGCGGCCAATTCCTCCTTCCACCGCGGCCAATTCCTCTCTGGAATGCTGGGGACATTTTCCTAAAAGTTCGCTGCGGCCAATTCCTTAATTCGCCACGGCTAATTTCTCTCTGGACGACTCCCAGATCAACCTCTCATATTTCGCTGCGGCCAATTCCTCTCTGGCACTCTCCCTGGGCAACTTCTCCTCTATTGGCCACGGCCAATTCTATTTTAGCCGCGGCTAAGTACCTTCTGGTCCTACACTCCGAAAATCTAGACTCATACTCTCCTTTCTCCCTCCAATCTCACCCTAGGGTTCCTCTACCTTAATTGTGGGGCTCAAATGGCATTCATTAGCCTAATTCATCTGGCTAATCTCTCCTCTTTAATTCAAGATCCAAGGGTCAGTTTCTTTTCTCTAATTGCCCTATATCAACAAGTCCAGAGAATAATGACAACATAAATCATGCACCATTGACATCTAACATTATATACACTTTCCATTATTAGCTAATTACAATCATAGTGTTCAATTCCATGATAATCAAATTACATATACCATCCCTATGCTTGGCAACTTATGATGCAATGTAGCAATGATACAAAGCTAGCAACTTAGTTGCAACATAATATGACAAGGCTCCCAAACCTATGTGCTACCAAACCATTTAATAAGCTTCCATTAACTTCTCCTTGCCACTAAGAGATCCGGTCCCTGAAAATGTTAGCCCACAACGAGGTGAGATATACAATCTCAGTAACAAAAGGAAATTTCCATATATATGTACAAGTCAATCAATCTAATGCAATTTCATGTCATCAATACCAGAATCATCAATTCAATTCGCAAATGAACTAGTTGAGCTACCAATGACTACTATCCCATACCAGCAATCATACACAACATGTTAATGGCCAATAACACCGGGAGAGGCCCGTCCACGGCACCTACTCCATAATGAGCACAACCAGGGCTCAGTGCATCTGGGGTTTGATCATAACCCGGTGCCCGATCAAAGTACATGCACGGGTGGCAGCCGCACCACAGCTCCACCATAGACTCACAAGGTCCAATCACAATAACAATCAAGTAGTCAACCAGTTATTTAACATTTCAAAACCAAGCATATGTAACAAATAGCAGATTAACATGAGCATATACATGGAATTAGGAAAATAACCCAGTTACCTCAATGAAGCCAATTACTCTTCCCTTAGCTACCATAATAATCCAAATGCATACCAAGCCTATAACAAGCATAATTATCATCATTTCTAATCACAATCAAATATCCAAAGAGTTAAACTACTAATGACAGACTAGAGGTTACTCACCTAATTACCAAGGGATTTAATTTCGGATTCCAACTTTCCCACACCAGAAATTGCCATAGTTCAATCCAATTTCTAGGTAATTTCATATGAAACCAAAGCCTATATCATAGGTCAACTATAGGGGTCTCAAACTAACAGAAAATGCATCAAAATAGGAAGGAAATACTCACTTAACAACACCCATAGCCTCACCTCCGAAAATCCACCATGGAAGCACCAAAATTCGCATTTCAATCATCAAGCCCAGAAAATTCAATTTTCCACCATTATCTCCTTGTAATCTCACACAATAACAGAACCCCTTATGATAATACATCCTTAGGGGCATTTTCCAGCAAAGTGATACACAAAATGGAAGGGAAATGCTTACCTAATCATCCCTCTAACCTCTAACTCCAAAAATCTTGCAAGGAATCACCCAACACTAAGTTTCAGATTTGAGAAGAAGATGAAAATGCTCAAACCCAAAAATTAATCGGACCAAAATGAAGAGGAGGATGAGAGGGTCAAGTTATATATAACTCACCTTGGCTAAATCATCCTCTAGAAGTCAAAAATGAAGCTTCCATATTGGTAGAACCCTAGCCTCCCCTAAACCTCCGAATTTTCTCCCTTGCCTCTTGTGTTTTCTGCTGAATGGGGAGGGAGGCTGCTGAACCTTTAGGGTTTTTAATGAGAAATGGGCTGACCCATCAGCCCAAGGTCCAATTGGGCTCCTCTCTAGTGATTGGGTCATGGTTTAATGAATGGGTTGCAGAAAATTTAGAGCTACAAGTGGAATGTGCTGACCCCATGGCCCAATTCCTTGTGGGTTCAGATTTTTATACTTGTTGGGCCTTATCTCATAAGTTGGGATGAATCTCATGAGTTGGGCTTCAAGGTTGTAGTTGGGCTAGGCCAAATTTCAAGAGCCAATCTAATTTGGGTCTGCATAATGTCTGTTGGGCCAGCTCACATAAATTGGGTCTTGGGTCCCTATTCTACTAAATCAACTTGGGCTATTGCTAGGTGATCTCTCTTGGCCCAAGTCTCATGATAAGGAGTTGGGCTAGCATCTAGAATCATTGGGCCTTTATAAGCCTTTTCTCATGATCTCCTACATTAATTTGGGCCTAGATTGTAGTTTCTATCCTAATAAATTCTTAACTCATATTATTGATTTGTTTCTCAAAATTACCATTCACTAAACTTGCCCACTTATCCCATATTAATTATCACTAATTAATCTAAATCTATGATTAACACCTTAATAAATTTTGGGGTGTTACAGATGTTTTCTCTTCCTTAAACAGGTGAAGTTGTCTTCTCCTATAGGAATCTAATGCTAATCTTGAAGCTAATCTTGAAGTAGTATCCAAATCCTTATAGAACTTAATAAGATAATATCCAAATCTTTATAGGAGTCTTTGACGGGCTCGTCGTACAACCCTCAAAATAAAACTAGGTTGATCTAAAAATATAGCAAGTGGCACAACCTAGGTCATCTCCCTTGGAATTGGAATTCAATATTTAATTAGGTTCTCTACGTGTTCTAAGGTCCTAAAACTATTTAATTTGGAGGGTTTTTAATTGAATTAAACTATCCTAAACTGAATTGAAACAAATTTCCTAATGTCTACCTAATTGGATAAATTGTGGGTGGATAATGGTCTTGTGACTAGGTTAGGAATCGTCTCTTGGTATCCACTATCCTTATCCTATTCTAATTGTGATTAATTCTGGCCTAAGAATTCCTAATTGTGTTCATTAGCAAATGATCTTGAATAACCATTCAAGATTCAAGAGATTAATAATCTAATGTTGAATTGAGACCTCAATCCCGCATTAAACCATTAACTCTTGTCTTTAAGATCAATGAACATCCAATTTGATTGATTAACTAATTAATTATCTTATGATTCATCATCCAAAAATGTTTAATTAACCAACTAAACACTAAGGAATTCTCAAATCAAACAATCAAGCACAAAATCTCACTCATGTATTTCATCGAACACCTTCGTGGCATACATGGGAGATTAGAGAGAATAATGAAAAATCAAATTCAAATCCAACCAATTAATCAACAAAAAAGGTTTCCTAATCAGTGTCTAACCAGCCACTAATTAATTACACAAATTCCTAATCAAACATAACTCAACCGAGATTATACAGAATAAGAAAAATTGTAGGAAAAATAAGAAAATCTTAGCCAGAATTTATTGTTCATCCATGGATTCAAGCTTCTACTCAAGAGTTTCATCCCTTGCTAGCCTCAAGATGGAGATTAGATCTTCATTCGGTGGATGAAGATGGAGATGGAGAATGGAATGGAGATGTGAAAACCCCCCCGGATGAATGGAGGCGTGGGTGTGTATATAAAGAGACGATGGAATAGGAAGAAGGCGTGAATGGGCTGGACTCTGGATGGAGGCGTGTTTGAATGGGTTGCTGGCGTCGTTTAAAGGGAAAGACGGAGGTGTGGTTTTAACGTGAATTCTCCTCTCCTTCAGCCTCATTCTCACGTGATTCTTTTATTGATTCCACGTGCTCAGCTTCTTCTTACTTTAATTATCTGAAGCTTGCATGAGTGTGGGCCCCATTATGGATATAATAATCCATATGCTTCATATATTCTGGTTCATGCTTCCCACGTCGTTCCTTTTCTTCAGCCAACTCCAAGTTCTTCACGTCCTCTTCACATACTTCCTCGAAGCGTCCGTAGAACCAGAAGCCAGCTCCCTTTCCCTCCTCTGTTTCTGCAGCTTCTTTACGTGGCAGCCTCTCTCTTCGTTCTTCTCTGTTCAGCTCCATTTTTCTGTTCGTGTGCTTCGTGTGTTGCTCAAGTCTGCTTAGCTGCTGGTTTGTGTGTTGCTCGAGTCTGCTGCCATGTGTTTTCTGTTCATGTTCTCTTCTTCGTTCCAGAGCATGACTTCACCTTCTGTTCAAGCTCAAATGCTTCTTGTTACAGCTGCTACTTCAAGCTTCGTGTGTTTCTACTCGCTGCTTCATCTCGTGGAGCTCCTCTGTTTCTGCATGAGTGTGTGAGCTGTTTGTGTTCTGTTTGCTTCGTTCTTCCCTCAATCTGCACGAAACTGTGGCTTATTCTTCATTCTTAGCTTGTGCTTCTTCATGCGTTGCTCTCCTCCTCATTGGTTTCACGTTACTTCCTCTGTTCTGCCCAGCTTCGTGTTTTGCTCATGTTTCTGCTCAAAAGTTCCATCCTTCGTCTTACCTCCATGCACGTTCAGCTTGCTCATTCTTCACGTTGCTTCCACGTGGTTCTTCTCATATATGTTCATGCCTTGCATTTCCCATGCTAGCTTCAACTCTTTAGTAATCATGTGCTGAGAGATGGACGAATTGATGAATGATTATTGCCTATGAGCTTTTATTCCCACATCATCTTCCATGTCGAACAGAACCATGCATCTGCTTCACATTCTCAAGCTTTTAGCTCCCCAAAAAGTACACTTGAAGCTCAATCTTCACCTTTAATTCAATTTCCCATTCAAGCTATTTGTCCATCAAAAATTCTGCACAAAAGAATGAAAAATATTCAATAGAATTATCCACAAAATTCATTTAAAATGATTTATGCATTTAAAATCAATTATTTTGCCAATTAATTCGTAAAGTGTAGAGAATGGTTACTAAACAAAATTCCATCTAAGTAAATTCATTAAGCCTTATTTAATCATTAAAATGTCCAAGTTTAGGAGAATAAAATAGATAAAAATATGTGTTTATCAGTCTTCTAACCCAATCTTTTTAGAAACCTTTTATCCTGCAAAATACAATTAAAAAATAATTAGGCCTTCGTTGGATAAATATAATAAAAATGCAATTAAAGTTCATTAATCTAAATTAAGCCCACTTAATAGAAAATAAGCATAAAGTCATCAAATTACCCATAATAATTTATTATTAAGACTAGATACGTGGAATATAAAATATAATAATATTGAAATATCAGAGGCTATATAGGACAACAAATGTCATACTCAATAAAATTTTACAACAAAATGTCCATTAAAGGATGAGGCTAAAAGAGGATAGTAGACCTCATTTTTAGTAAAAATTCATAACAAAACTTCCATTAAAGAATGACACTTAGAAGAGACAATAACCATCATTTTCTATAACATGTTAAAATTCTCATGCATGAATAGAATTGAAATAGTATAAAGAGTAGCATACCAATTCAAAAAGCAACCCCATTTAATATAAGCATGGGATAAAACATAAGTAGTCACATGAAGATTGAATTGAATTCCATGTACAAGCCTCAAATCTATTCTATGTGCCAAAATGGAATCAATTTATAATTTGGGCCTAAGTCTAGAGCTATATTGTGTTGCAGTAGAAAGATTCCAAAAAAATCCAGCAAGCAAGAAACAAGGTTAGTGAAATACAAAATAATGAGCTAAGCAACCTAGCCAAATTTCCAATGAACCATTCAAGACCCAAGTAATCAGTGAATAGATTACGATAGTTGAGATTCGTTAATGAAAGTTTAAACTTGAATCTTTTATGCTAGAGTTAGAATCCCTAATGAAAACATTAGTGAAACAAATTGGTTTAAAATTTTCTTACTAACAATGGAACATAGCAAGCAAAAGTGTAAGTTGAAATATGGACTAAGTTCACATTAAAGATAAAGATTCACTCCAAATAAACATTAACTCAATTTTAAACATGTCAACCTAAATCCCAAGCATTACTCATTTAGAACCCTTAACATATCAAGCAAACATGCCTTAATTCTTCTAAATCCCTACCTATCAAAGTAGCATTTTTAGTAATTGTTCAAGATTGAATTGCATTATACAAGAAGCTTTGTCTCATTTTGTCTAAATAAATTCTGCATTTATGACACTTTCTAACATATCCAATGCAATTTTTCTCCATTGTTGTCCAGAAGTATCCGCATCTTAGGATCTACCTTGCCATGGTATGACCATTCGCATGTATGCTGCATATGATTTCTTGAATGTCCACCATAATTTTCTAGGCTTCCTTTGCATCCACACATTGTAGTAATGTGCTACAAAGACTTTTGTTGTACTAAACATCATTACTAACAAAGAAGTTCATGGCTAGATGCCAAACAATTTTTTTTGTCATTTTTATTGGCTTTATTCGGATTTGCTCTACTTGTTATATAGATTTTAATGTCATAATACCATGGTTGCCTATTGTGTTCCTTTTCTATATTCGAGTAATATGCTAGCCAACTTCTAGCTTGAACTTGAAGAGGTTGGACATGGATCCTATAGTCAAGTCAGACCATTATTACTAAAGTGGCTATATTGTCATATGGTGGAAATTAATTTTGTTAAGCCAATTAATCAGTTAAGCTAAACATTTTTTATATGGAATCAATTTTAAATCCTTGGTCTGCCATTCTCTGGTTACTTGATGACTTATAAGGGTTTAGTTACCAAAAACTTCCAAACTCTTTATACCAAGAACTATAGTTGCATGCGAACTATTGTTGCAAGCTTTATATTTAGTTATGTTATTGGAACATTCAAATCCTAACTCAATGGCAACTAGGAATTGTTTTCCTTTAGGGGATACAATCATAGCTTCGACACCATATCCATATGCATTGGTGGCATTGTCAAAATACATCTTCCATCTTTCTTTATTGCCATTTTTGTCATCTTTATCATTCTTTATAATGAATATATCTTCATAAGGGAAATGAAAGTTTAACAACTGATATTTATCTAAAGGATTCTTTGCCAAGTGATATGTTATGACACTTCCTTTAATAGACTTTGGAATCATGTACTTTACATTATACTTGAATAACATCACTTTTTACTTCAAAATTCTTCTAGTAACATGTGGACTCTCAAAGATATATTTAATGGGATCCATTCTAAAAATCAACTAGGTGGTGTGATAGAGCATGTATTGCCTTAATCATTTAGTCATCCATACTAACTCGTAGCAAGTCTTTTTGACCGACAAGTAATGTGCTTCACATTCATTAAACTTCTTATTCAAGTAGTAAATTACTTGCTCCTTCTTTCTGGAAACATCATGTTACCCCAATACAACACCCATTGACCCTAGTAAGAATGTCAAATAGAGAACCAAAGAATGCACAGGCATGGGAGGAACTAAAATTAGGGGATTTAACAAATAATCTTTAATCTTTTCAAAGGCTTATTGATAGTTGTTATCCTATTCTCTCATGTAATTTTCTTCAATAATTTGAAAATCAACTCACAAGTTGCAGTTAGATTGGCAATGGACCTTACTATGTAGTTTAGCTTACCCAAAAAGCTCTATACTTTTTATTCTATTCAAGGAGGTGGCATTTCTTGAATCACTTTTATTTTGTCAGAGTCTACTTCTATTTCTTTTTGACTCACAATGAAGCCTAATAACTTCCTTGTTAAAGTCCCAAAGGCACCTTTATTAAGATTTAATTGAAACTTGTATTTACACAACCTTTCAAATAAAACAACTTTTTAAGAACTACCATGTGGCTTTCCCCTTCTACTGATTTATCCATCATATTATCTACATACACCTCAACCTCTTTATGCATCATATCATGAAAAAGTGCCATCATAGCTTGTTGATAAGTTGCCCCAACATTCTTAAATCCTAATGGCATTAATTTATAATAGTAGGTTCCCCATTATGTGATGAAGGCAATCTTTTCTTTATGATTTTCATGTATTGGAATTTGATTGTGCCTTAAGTAACGATCCATGAATGAATACTAATGACTTCATGTTGTATTATCAACTAAAACATTAATGTAGGGCAATGGAAAATCATCTTTTCAACTAGCCTTGTTTAGATCCTTATAATCGACATACATTCAAACTCTTTCATCCTTGTTATGGGCAACAATAATGTTTGCTATCCTTTGAGGATATGTGGACTCTTCAAGAAAACTTGCCTTTAATTGCTTCATAACTTTTTCTTTGATTTTCAAATATATATCTAGGCTCATTCTCTTTAATTTTTAGTTTTTTAACTTAACATTTAGAAATAAAAGAATTTTTTGGGAAGCGATTTTTAGATTAAGTCGGGGCATGTCTTGATAGGACTATGCAAACACATCTATATACTCCCTAAAGAGCTAAATCATTTCCTCTCTTTTTGGGTTATCCACATCTTAATCTCTTCTTTGTCTTCTTCAATTCCCATATTTACTTTTTCAATTATTTCTTCATGTAGGCATATTCTCTTACCTATTGATTCAAGCATTTTTTTTAATATTGGGTTAGTTATTCATCATTAGATTTGTAATAATGCATATCTATGGCAACACATAGATTATTTAATAAGCTCTCAGAAACCTTCGCATTGGACAATAGTTCCGAGGAAAACAATTCCTTGGAGGAAGAAATAAAATAAAGTGAATGAATAGAAAGGAATAGAGAAAAAAGGATGAGATAGCAAAATAATTGAATTTTCATTCACACATTATTTTTATTCATGATTTACATAAAGTACTATCCTTACTTATAAAGAAAAGTATTAACAGGCGATGAGCAAATTAAAACAAAAGGACAACATGATCAAACTAGTTACTTTAAAGTAATGACATTTGGGACATCCTCAATCACCCAATTTGTCATACCATCATATAATTTGCATATATTTCATATTATGTTTATCTTTTGATGGCAAATTGTCATGTTTATACCTTTAGCAGTGAAATTTCTTGTTACTAAAAGCCTTGAATAGCATATTTATGCAAAAATAAGGATTTTTATCATTTCAATCCTCAAATTCATGATAAACCAATTTGTTATAATCTATATAACACCTAAATTAGAACCAATTCCATAGAGCAAGCCAAATGTGCAATTTGACCCTTTGAACACCTAATTTAATCCAAATTTTAAAAATTCATAACTCGAGGTACACAATTTCGATTAATACAAATTAAATATCTTTAGAAAGCTTATAATAAGAGTTATCTACTGCAAAATTTTAAGTTAAAATGAGTTTATTTGGTCTCTCAAAAACCTAGAAATTTGCGATAGACCATATGAAAAGTACATCATAGAATTCTACATAATTTAGCCAACTTCAAAAATTCATAAAATATTCTATAAAGCTCTGAAAATTGTGATCTTTAGCTTTGTCGAAAGCTCTCGGTGTCTTCTAATTTCCTATTCAATTTTAGACCAAGACTCATCTATTTGGGCTATCAAAGATAACAGAACATTTTATAGCTCAAATGAACCAAATTTGGGTTCCAATTATTACCAAATGAGCTCTAAAATGCCATTTCTTGTTTTGGGCAAGTTTCAATCCATAATTTCATCATGTTTGGTTGTTTCAACATGTCATAATTTCCATACAACTCAAAATCATCTCTCCACATGCAAGAATACATACATACATCTAAGAACTCTAGGTACCAAATTGCATCATATTACATGTTACAACCCATACATAGTCTCTATGTCATAATCTAGCACTTTTAATTGTGTTGTCATATCCATACATCAAAATATACAAGTACATGTTCATATATTCAAGAATATGCCTTAAAACATATTTTATTGTTAAAGTAGCTTTTCTTGGGCCTTTTTGTTCATCATTCTTGTTCCCTTGAGAGTTACCTAGCTATGGTTAGTAGAGATAGGGAAAAGGTGAGATTCAAAGAATGCTAATAGTTAATCCTACATTCAAGCATACATTTATAGTTCACCTAAGCTTAAGAATGTAAGTATGCATGTCATGCAACTAAAGTAGAAACCATATTCATGTTTTAAGGATTCCATGTCTCCCTTAAGAACATTTTCATGCTTTAGGGACTTTTAGTCTAGCCTCACCCAACATCCTAGGACTTTTGGTTTAGCCTCACCTTCCTTTAGGGACTTTTGACTTAGCTTTACCTAGAATTAGGACTTTTGGTCTAATCTCACCATTCCTAAGGGACTTTTGGCCTCACTTCATCTATTATTAAGGGTCTTTTGGTACAACCTTATCCATTAAGAGCCAATCCAATCCAAATGCAAATGAATGTCATGCAATTACATATGATCATCAAGCAATCAATAATACATATAATTTGTAAATAATACATACAAGCGATCTAAGACACTCAAGCAAACCAAGCATACATATATAAGAATGGAAGAAAAGTTACCTTGGCACAAGAAATTCAATTAATCCCTTTGGTTTCTCTTCTCTTGTTACATAGCTATACACCTACACTTGAATCAAAATTCACTTGTTTAGTCTACACACATCAAATAAAACACAAAAACAACAATGGAACCATGCTTACACTCATATTAACCTTATACATATCAATAAAGGTTTTAAGTACACTTATAGCCTATTTGAATGCCTTATGAAGCAACTCTTATAATTCAACTTCTTGGCTCCAAAATCTCACTTGATATAAGCTATATGACCCTAATAGAACTTATTAGAGCCATCACATGCTTGATTTAAGAAGCTTAGCACTAAGTTGCTTCTTTAAACCTAATTGAATCTTAAAAGTTCACATTTCGAAATAAAATTTCTAAATTCATTCCAATGGTTCCATTAGTATCTATAATTCATATCTAGATCACTTATAAACTTAAAATCATTGAAAACTCTTCCTAGGTACTAAAACCTAACCTTGGCTAAACCTACACCATATTAAAGGGCTAAGGGAGTTTTGCTTTTTCTATGGATAATTTGATTCATTACTAAAACTTAACCTTAGATATGACATTTCATGGCTTGAATCATCTTCCTAGGGTTCCAAAATTTTCAAGGTGTAAACAAAACCCTAAGTGGTCTACTTTGCATTTTAAAGCTTCTTAATTGATTCCTTTTTCATCATCAGAATCTCCATGCTCCAAAACCCTAATTCCTATCAAGCCAAAATCAAACCCCCTCTTAGTTTTCCTCATCTTGGCCTAACTGATGGGAGCTTAGTGTTCCAAGAAGAGCAAGTTTTCCTAGCTTATGTTATATACCATTTCAAAGTGTTTTGAATAAGGAGTATTATGGTGCAATTAGTTTACTTAAAAGAGCTTCTTATTTCATAAGTTTAGCCATGAAACTCACTTTTAGGAAACCAAAACCACCAAAAGAAAGAGGAGACAGAGTAAAGAAAGGTTTGAACTAGTATCATAGGCAAAATTGGCATATAAACTTACATAGGTGAAGCTTTTTCCTTCCTCCATCCTTGGTTCTTCTCATGTCTCTTTAATTTTGTTTTGGGCAAAAGAAAGTCAATTATGGTGGCTGGAATGGTGTGGCTAAACATACATAAAGGAAAAAGGGAGGTTTATAACAATTTACAAAATTCCTATTATGTCCCTATATGTCATTTCCTTCGTTTGAGCTCATTTTAAATCCTTTTTGGAAATCATCTTTTCCATCATAGAATTGAGACTTTCTAATTTATTAAAAATATTTACTTTGAAATTTTTAGGGTTCATAACAATCAAGAATGGCTTAGTCAAAGTTTTGATTAACTGACATCTTAATTCTTACACTAGAAGGGTTTTAGTCATTTTAATGATTTCTATAGCTTTTTAGGGCCTCAAAAAATTCAGTGTAAGCTCAATTTTATTGTTTAAAATCTCTTCCTTTAAGTTTCTAGAATTTTGCTCAAAATTATTTCTAGATGCTCTAATTAGTATTTTACCCTTAATTTGTGTCAGTTTATTTTTCTTTGGGATTCTTTTTCATTAACTTAGTAGTTTTGATTTAGTTTGTTTTTAGTTCTAATTGCCCCTCTCTTGCCTTGAGACCCTTTAAATAGTTTATTCCTATCTTTAATGACTATTTTAGTTACCAAATTATAGGACATTACATAATTATCCAATTCTTCATTAGAATCATTGAGTGCAATTTAGGCATTGACTCTTTATTTTCTTTTATCGTTATCAACCATTGAAATACTTAGTTGGTTCATCACTTCTAATAGAGCCAGAAATGTTTCTTTAATGTGAGGATCTTTCTAATTTTCTTGCTTCTTGCTTCCTTTCAAACTTGCCTTTTCTTCCATTTGATTTGCCAGTAAGGGTTCATATCCTACCCATGACAATTGGGGTTCTCCAGTGGATTAATAGGTTACTTGACTCCTTATAACTATGCACCTAATCCTTTCCTAGACTTAAATTCACTCTTCCCTAGAATTCTCACCATAACCTAGTTAATGCTTCCTAACAAAATGAATCCATAGTCTCCCTAACAACATAGTATAAGTAGATTAACATCTATTACTTGAAAATACACTATAAATAAGTTCAAGCCAATCTTTAAAGGTAAGCAAATAGTACTTATCATTATTTTTCTAAAGCCATCAAATGTCATAATCACCATGTTACGTCTTTCAATGTTTGATGCCTTCATTGCTAGCTGCTCAAATGTGGTTAGTGGTAAAACATATAAAGCTGATCTGCCATTAATTAGGACCTTTGCTATTATGAACTTATTACCTTTTAAAGTAATATGTAAAGCCTTTGGCTGATTAGTAGATGTCTTCACAATTTCCTCCTTTGAAAATGAAATAGTAGATGTGGACTTAATGATGTTTAGAACACTTGCCAATTTTTCTAGCATTTTATCAAGTTACACATATGCCTTATTTAAGACTTTTTATAGATGCCAGCGATGCACCTCTGAACTCATAACTAGTTACCACATTGAAATTCATGTTAGAATTTTCTTTAATTGTTTTATGACATCATAGTCATTTTGTTTCATGATTCTTAAAAATTCTTCTTTAACACCTTCTTTTCTTACTTTTTCTTTCATTTGGTCATTAACATTTACCTCTTTTCCCTTCATAGCTTTGTCAACATTTGCTAAAAGGTAGGCTTTCCCACTTTAAGTAACTCCTTTTGTGCCCATTATATTTGTGATAGACTCTTCCTCTATCTTGGTAAACACTACCTCACTTAAAGGGTGTTCAATAATTTTAAATAAGAATATTCCTTTGGTCAAAGTCATCTAGAAAGGTCTATCATTTGATGAGACAACCTGGGAGCTTGAAGATGATATGAGAAAGAAATATCTATAGCTCTTTAATTAAGGTACATATCTCAAATTTTAAGGACAAAATTTACTTTTAGGAGGGTGAAATGTAATGACTGGTAAATTTAGAAATCGAACTGAACCTTATAAATTAATACTGGAACACCCTAAAGTAGAGTAAATTGAGGCCAAATAATATTAGAATGAGAATTAGAACATCTTAAAATATGGATTAGAGCCTAAGGGTGGCCCAAAATCGAAGCCAAACTCACTGAATGAATTTAAAAAATAATGTAGTGGCATAATTGTAATTTTGGAAAAGTTTTTGAAAACTCAAAACATTGAGCTTTAAATGGGAAAATTTGAGTTTCTTGAGATTCTTAGAGGCCTTTAAAACCATAAGAACCCCTAAAATGGTTCCAGTATGTGATTTTGGTCATTAGTTGACCAAATTTTTAACTGAACGATGTAGTAAGGTTTTAAATCTAATTTGGGTAAAACTAAAGGTATTTTGTGAATTAAAAGACCTAAATTTCTTGATGAAAAAGATAGTTCTAAAAAAAGAGTTGAAATGAGCCTAAACAGAGAAAACCAAAATGAGGGACTAAATTGAAATTTAAAAAAATGTTATAAATCGGCTCCCTTGCTTCTTATATCACATCCCACTTCTCCCACACCTCATAACCAACTTTCCTCCATTCTAAAACAGATCCAAGAGTAGACCTAAGTGGCACACAAGAAGAGGGAGTAAGACAAAGGAAATCAAGACTTGAAAGTGTAAGAATTCACCACTTTTTCATGCTTCTTCCTTCATTAAACTTCTCCTCCTCTTCCTCCTCTCTCTTCTCATGGTTTCAGTGTCTTAATTGGTGATATTTTATGGCTAGTTTAGTAGAGGGAAAAGAGGATTTGGAGAAACTTTTGGAAGCCTAAGGAAGTGCATCTTGTGAGCTTTAAAACAAGGTAACTTTCTCCAAAGAAAACTTGTTTTTCTTGGCTCTTCTCCCTTTCCATCAATTTGACTAGAACAAGGGTCATGTGTAGGAAGTTTTATTTTGATCAAAACTAGGGTTTTGAAGCCTAAGGAATCACATGGAACAATTAGAATCTAAAAAGAACCTATAGATAATAAGTTATAAAGATTAGGATTTTGGTTGCATCTAGAGATTTATGGAGTTTTCTAATAATGATTTAAATTGTGTAAGAGCATGTTTGAGTTCTCAAAACATCTAAGAAGCTTCACAAGTGGCAAATTCCCTTGAAAAATTAACAAAACTCCATAGGCTCTTCACTTAGGGTATGTCTCGACCAAGCATGGAATCAAGATATGCATTTCTTGGTTGCTTGATTGTCATTGAATGCTTATATGTATGTTTGAATCATGAAACATGCCTATGGCTATTAGTTTGATGCTTTGGTACCATTATGCTTCTTGAATTGTATTTGGAATGTGAATTTGCTCTTAATGGGTTAGGTGAGGTGAAGCTAAAAGTCCTTAAGAATGGATGAGACAAGGTAAAAAATCTTAAGAATGAGTGAGACTAAGTTAAAAGCCCCTAGAAAGTGGGTGAGGCTAATCCAAAAGTCCCAAATAATAGGGTGAGACTAGTTGAAAAGTTTGTAAAGTTCGTAAGGTTTGATTTTGATTTTGATATGTTTATATGATCTCACAAACATGTTTATATTTGGTTCTTGGAAGTATATAATACATGCTTGTGTTCATTGATATGATAACTTGCCATATATGCATTTTTGAAAGGGTGAATGAGCTATTGGGATTCTTTGACTCACTCTCCCTTATTTTTATCTAACCATATCTAGGTGATGTTCAAGGAACCAAGAGTGGAGGCCAAGGAGTGTGAATTGTATTACTTTGACAATAGATTCTTTTGATATAAATTAATGTCAAAGTGTATATGTATAAGTTATTTATAAGATGTAAACCTTTGCTCATATGTAAAAGTATATGAATATGTTGTATAAACCCAAGTTAGAGCCAAATGTATGCAATCTTGAGATTTTGACATCCTTGAGCCATAGTATGTATGTGTATATGAACAAGTAAGATGGTGATTTTGAGCTCCATGATAAATTGGACCTATTATGATGCTTCTATATGTTGTGTTTGAGCTTTTGGATGTGCTCAAATAGTTATGGTTCATGTGGGAAGTTATTTTGGCCAATTTGATACTATATTAGTGCCATTTTGAGCCATATTCTTACTCTAGACCAAAACTAGATCAAATGGACGAATTTTGGCATGGAATTTGACAGATCTTTAGATCTCATCTAGAGACTTTCATAGAGGTAAAGAAGAAAATTTTTAGATCTTTAGAGAATTTATTATGATTATTCAAAGTTGGCTAAAATTTGCAAAAATTGTCAGTGCATTATTCATTTGGTTAGTCTAGTTTTTGGTATGTTTGAGGGGACAAATGAAGTCCAATGATCATGAAATTTTATATACATATAGTTGATATCATAAGATTTCCATAGCCATCGAGATCACCTAATTTGGAGATCTGTAGAGTGGTATATGAATTTTCAAAATTACATGTCTACTGTAGTATGGGAAACAGACCCAGTTATTGTTCCATTAGGATTTCATGGGTCAAATGATATTTTTTTGGTCTAAAATTTTTACAATAGTTAGATGATGTCTTGAGCTTTCCAAAGAGTTTGAGTTTGCATGATTTGGAATTTTCTAACTCAAGTCATGGATTTCTAAAATTTGTGACAGAATATGGAATCTATGGAACTTGAGAGTATGATCTTGAATTTGATATATATGGCCCAAACCCGAATTACAGGCTTTTATTTATGATGTTTCTACTTGAATAAGTGTGTTAAGGATGGAAGATGAAGTTGGTAAGCCCAAATGATTCATTTAATCATAAATGAATTAATTTAGCTCTTAATGATGTCACTTTCTGTTGCTATAAGTGATGAATGTATGAAAATGGATACTATAGACCATTTGTAATGCAAAATAAGTGTTATCTTAATATAGTATTACGAGTTGGATGTGGACTTGATGACTCTTCCTCTACCTTAGTAAACAACTTTTGTGCCCACTATATTTCTTTGTATCTCCATGGCACTGCATAATTACTTTAATATGGAAAAGGAGTTGGCATACTTATAATCATTGAGGGTTACCTTAGGATAGATAGATGAGACTGTACTGGCACCTAAAAATGTTTGTTAATAATAAGAGAAACTGTCTTAGTTTGTTTGCTTGGAATTGTCTTATTGATTACAGTGTCTACATCTTTCTTTTCTTTCACATAGACCTCTTCATCTAATTTCCTCAAGATTAGAATTCCAAATATCATCAACTTCTTGACAGCCTTCCTAAATTGCATTTAAGCTTCAATATTATGATTTATTGCTTGCTAATGAAAATCACATAACTTGATCCTTCAGCCAATCACTGTATTTTCAACCCCTTCTTTTAGTAACTCCACCATGCACCTAGCTAATTGAAGATAAACATGCAATGTGTAACGCCATAACTTCCTAGTGTATCTCATGCTATTTCAATGTCTCACATCATATGTTTCATGTAACACCATACTTCTAGGACTCAATTCATGCAATTCCCATGCCTCATCTTATGTTTGTTCTATGGAAACAATCTAGTGGCATAGGGAGTTATGAATTAAAATGTATTTCTCTACGGGTAAAATTTTTCTTTCGGAGTCCTGTGGGCCATATGAATGCATCTATCACATTCTCATACTTAAATACATGAATATAGCTCATTTCCATCATCAAATTTGGTCTACAACTCGTGGAAAGCAAAGGGACACATTAAAATTCATGTTTGCATTTTCGTCCAGAATTTCCTCTTTTCTGTCACAAACTTTGGAAAATCATAACTAAATCTAGACAAATCGAAATCATGTGTTCTTTGTCATTATGGAAAGCTCAGGATGTCTACTTCACACTAAAAATATTTCCAAGTCACAACATTCATCACACAGGACGTTTGACATCCAAAAAGCTACAGACTCACTGGCTGCCTGGGCTGTAATTCAGGTTACTGATGCAAACTTCTGAAATTCATAACTAATTCTAAAAAAATCGAAATCACACACATTCAGTCATTATGGGAAGCTAAAAATGTTAACTTGACACTAAAAATAATTCCCAAATGAAACAGATACGTTTAGGTATATGGAACTGATGGAACAGTGATTGAGCTCTGGAGATGCCACTGTTACTGACAGCAAACTTCAAAAATTCATAACTCTCTGCTCGGACCTCCAAATGAGATGATCTCAGTGGCCACAGAAATCTTATGACCTCTAGTTTATTCATATAAAATTTCATAAGTATTGGACACCATTTGGCCATCGAGTGACACGAAAATCAAATCTGCCAGTATGAACAGTGCACATACCAGAAACCATGGAAAATCCCAACTTTGAAAATTCATCAAATATTCTCTAAGTCTCTGAAAATTATGTTCTTTAGCTTCTCAGAAAGCTCTTAATAAGACCTAATTGTATACCAAATTTCAGGGCAAGACTAACTCATTTGGCCAAAAAGTGGTATAGAGTTCCATTATGGTCAATTTTGGCTCCATATTGGGTACCAAAATTGCCAAATGGATTTCCTTTGGTCTTGACACCTTTTGGGCAAGTTTAAAAGCATGTTTAAGACTTGGGGAAGCTTCCCAAATGGTCCCAAACCATTTGCATCTCATTTTGTCCTTTTCACCCTCACTTCTACACATTACACCAAGCTTTTCTCAAGTGCAGACATTAGCATAAGCACTCAATTTATGTTCTAGAATACATACACCATACTCATTCATTTATCTATCACATAATATCATTTTTACATTTGTCCAAGGGGTCATAGACTATTTACAATAATAATATACATCATGAAGTCTCCTTATGAATCAAAAGACCAAAAATCAAGCATAAGGATGGCAATCTTCTTTCTTCAAGGTGGTTGGCTCCCATTGCCATGTCCACTTGGCCCACCTAGCATATTAGGACATTTAAGAGGAGGGAGTGAGATTCAAGAATCTCAATAGCTCATCTCCCATTCCATCACACATAATATGTGTAAGTAAGTTTCACAAATGCATGCATGGAGAAAGTAGAAATCATAGGCATTTTAAAAGCAACCTTAGCATGTGAATCAATCATACAAGACATTCAAGAGCTCACTAAGTGTTTGGATTGGCCTCACACTTCTCCTCATGGATTTTGGACTTGCCTCACCCATTCTTTAAGCACTTTGGACTCAACCATACTCTTGGGAGCCCACTTTGCTTTTGGGAGACTCTTTACTTTGTCTCAACCAAGCTCAAGGGTTCTTGGCTCTTCCTCACCCAAGGGAAGAGTTTTTGGCCTCTCCACACTCAAGCAAACTCATACAAACATCATGGATTCATTTAAAACATAACATGGCATCAAGGATCATGACATGTAAAGGCATGCTAGCATACTTTTCAAAGCTTGAAAATACACATACAAGCATTCTAAAACAAGCTAAACACACATCCATGCATGAGAGAAGGTGGAGGAGCTACCTTGTATACAAACATACACTTTTTCCTTAGCTTTCAAGCCTCCTCTTTTAGCCACACACCCACAAGTTGGTGGAGATAGTTTCACTTGGCCTAGACACAAATTATAGGAGCCAATTAAGTTCATGAAACAATTTCTAGGGCTATGCAACTTGCTTAAACCCTAGATTACTCTATAATCCCCATTATGGTCCATAAAGGCACCTAATGAAGCAACACCCCTCAAATGATTTCTAGGCCTCATTCTTTCTTTTCAAATATGATTCTTGACTCCTTTTAAGCCTCTTGGAGTCATCACATAATTAAAACAAAGGGCCTAACATTATGTTGTTTCCTTAGGTCACAATATGGAACCTAAAGCACTAACTCATTCTCTAAGCTTCCTAAATTTTTCCCAAGGTTTCCCCTCACATTCATTCATCATGTATGACTCAAAAATGGGCTTGAAACAATTTAAAACTCTCCCTAACTATGCCATCCCTACTTGGCCGAAAGTTGGAGCATAAATGGGATTTCATGGCTTCTTGATTTTTCCTTGATGGGGGAACCATCTAGGGAGGTTGTTAAGAGTTGTAGGAGGTCAAGGAAACACTTAAACAACCAAGGGAACTTATAGATTAAATCAGTTTTTTACAATCCCCTTAAGTGCTCTACACTTTTCCAACTTTTAGGTTCATGACTTTCCATGGGGTTTTGTTCATTTTATGGAGGAAGAGACATATGGAGGACCTCTTAGAGATTTTAGGAGCACATTTAAACATTCATTTAAGCCTAAGAACATTTATATAAAATCAGATTTGCAAGGGAGCATTTGGATCCCTAATGATTCCATTTTATTTCCTAATGCTCCTTTCTTGATTCTATTGGTTCATTCTTAATCCTTGCCATCTAAAACCCCTAATCCCTCCGTAAATTGGACAGAAAACAGCCCCTAAGAATTGGGCTCATGGTGGTAAAATTCGTGCAAGAGGAAGGGGGAGGGAGAAACTACCAAAGAATGGAAGTTTTACCTTGTTTTCTTGCTTCCTTTGGCTTGTTCTTCCACTTGGTTGGCTTACTCCCTCAATTTTCGAAATTCCCCTCTCTGTTCTGCCCCAAAAACAGCACCAAACTCTCCATTAAAGCCATAGAAAGAAAGCTTGAGAGGAGAGGAGCAAGGTTCAAGAAGGAAGGATATGGAATGTCTTAAAGTTTCTTACCTTTTTCTTGAATTTCTTCCTCCAAAATCCTCCTCCTCTTGTGCGCCTAAGGAGCTGGAGTTCTCCTCTGAAAATGGGCAGAAGCAAGTCGGTTTAGAGAGGGGGAGGCAGAACGTGGCATATAAAGAAGAAGAAAGAAGCTTCCTTTAACACTTTAATGCCAATTTTGCCCTTCGTTCTTAGCATTTTCGTTTCTCCTTCGTTTTAGCTCCTTTTTTAGAACCGTCTTTTTGATCATAACAAAGAGGTTCCCAATTTAATAAAATGCCTTTGGAATCACTCAAATCGGAGCTAAAACCATCCCGAACGAATCGGTCAAAGTTCGGGTCAACCGACATCGGAAAGAGTACACCGGAGGGGCTTTACTGGTCCCGGGGCTTCCCATGGTTTTTGGGGCCTCTGAGCACCCTGGGCAACTCAAAATTTCCATTTAAAAAGCCCTCCTAGGTGATTTTCCAAAATTACACTTATTTACGAAAATGCCACCGGCCTTTCGGCAAATTTTTCGAATCGCTCCGACCCCGGTTTCTGGGAAACTCAAGGCTCAAATCCTCATTTTCTATTATTTAAAATTTTATCCAAATTTTATTTGACCTTGAATCACTCACGTCAGGGGACTTGTTTTGAAAACGTGCCCATTTCCATCGTTTAATGAAAACGGGACATTACATTTCATGAAGAAGCAAGGAAAAAAAGCATGAAGTAATGAGTATTTTTGGGTTGCATAGCGTATAAATTTTTCATTTAGTGTCTCGTGGACTATGTGAGTTCAGGTATCATATTTTCATATTTAATTACATAGATACAACTCAAATCCATCAGCAAAAGTGGCCTAGAACTCGTGCAAGGCAAAAGACACAAAAAATTTCCATGAGGTAGCCTCAGCCAGAATTTCATACTTTTTGCCACAAACTTTGAACAATCATAACTAATTCTAGAAAAATTAAAATCATATATTCTTTACTATTTTGGAAAGCTACAGATGTGTAATTTATGTTAAAAATATGTGCAAGTCATGAAATACCAAGTAGAAGACGTTTGACATTCAAAAAGCACCCAAGGTCGTAGCTACCTGGGCTACTGTCATAAATTTTGGAAATTCATAACTAATTCTAAAAAAATTCAAATCATGCAAAATTAGACAATATAAGAAGATAAAGATGTTGAATTTAAGGGGAAAATAACTCTAAATCATGCCAAGTCCATTTAGGAATGAATTATGATGGAACAGTACTGGAGGTCTAGTGGCATTACTAGTACTGACATGAAACTTCAAAAATTCATAACTCTCTGCTCAAACCTCCAAATGAGGTGATCTTGGTGGCCACAGAAAGCTTATGGCCTCTAATGTATGACTATAAAATATCACAAGCATTGGATACTATTTGGCTATTGGATGACGCAGAACACAAAACTAACCGTATGAATAGTGTATTAAACTAAAGCCAAAAAATTTCCCAACTTTGAAAATTCATAATTAATTCTGTAGAGATCCGATTTTTCTAAACTTTAGCTTCCCAAAAATCTCTCAATGAGTCCTACATTTATACAAAATTTAATGGGAAGATTCATCCATTTAGTCATTTGTGTCATAGGGTTCCAGTTTGGTCATTTTCATGGTCTTTGCAAGCACCAAAGTGTCCAAATTTACTTCCCAAGCTTGTGTGGCCACTTGAACAAGTGGGATTGTATCAAAATGACATTTTAAAATTGTCTCAAAGGTGCAAAAACCTAGAATTTACAAACTCACTCTCTCACTCCTGCCATACACACCTTTCCATAGTGCTAGTCTTGCCATTACATGCTCAAAATGCACTATATTATACATATGACATTAACTTTCATACATGCATCATATATATGAGTATTTACACATGTTCAAATGATTACATAATTATTCCATCATAGTATTACATCATGTACCATTAGTATGACTACAAAGGAGGCAAAACTAGGCATTCTTATAAACTTTGATGGCAATCTCCTTCTTCTAGACTTGGTGGCTTTCATTACTTTGCTCAATTGCTCCACCTAGCATGTTAAGACATTGGAGATGAGGAAATGAAATTAAAAAAATCCCAATATCCCATCTCTCTTTCAATCACACATAAAGTATGCAAACCAAGTCTTATAAATGCATGCATAGGCATATTGATATGTGCAATCATTCAAGAGGCATATTTAACATTTGAACAAGTCATACATAGCATACATAAGCTTACTAAGTAAGTGAATTAGCCTCACCATTCACTTGTGGATTTTAGACTTGCCTTACCCATTTCTTTAAAAGGTTTTTGACTCAACCTTACTCTTGGGAATCAACTTCACTCTTAAAAAACTCTTTACTTTATCTCAACCAATTTTAAGGGTTATTGGCTCATCCTCACCATGGCTAGAGAGTTTTTGGCTTCTCTACACTCAAGCAAACCCAAGCATACATATTAGATATAATTTGAAAGCATAATGTAACATCATGGCACCATGGAATAAAAGCTCATGCTAGAATACTTTTCATAACTTAAAACACACATACACACATTCAAAGACAATGTAGGCACACATCCATGCATAAGAGAAGGTGAAGAGAGCTACCTTCCTTGCATTTACATACTTTTTCCTTGAGCCTTGAGTCCCCTCCCTTGACCTCACAAACCTAAGAAAGTGGAGATCATTTCTCTTGGCCTAAATACAATTTATGGAAGAATTAGGTTTATAGAGTTAATTCTAAGGCCACACATCTTCCTTAAACACTAACTTGGTCTATTAACCCCTTTATGGTTCCAAGAATGCACCTAATGAAGCAACACCTATCAAATAAGTTCTAAGCTCCATTCTTTCCTTTCGTATAAGTGATTGACATGAGAACTCCTCTAAGTGTTCTAGTCGGCGAAGTAACTCTAGGATGAATTTTCAACGTGCTTGGAGAGCCTATTGATAATTTAGGTCCAAATTAATACCGACTCCTCAGAATTTGGTGACTTTAACTCCATTAAAAACCATGAAATAAGTTATAAGCTCCATTCTTTCCTTTCATGTATGATTCTTGACTCCTTTTAAGTCTCTTGGAGTCATCACATAATTAAAACAAAGAGCCTAACTACATGTTGCTTCTTTAGGTTATATTATGGAACCTAAGAAACTAATTCATTCTCTAGGCCTCCTAAATTTTTTCCAAGGTTTTCCCTCATTTTCATTCATCCTATATTACTCAAAAATAGGTTTGAAAAAATTTAAAACTCTCCCTACGTGTCCCATCCCCTTTAGGCTAAAACTATGTAGTATTTGGCCTCCATGGATATTTACTTTGTTTTCTTGATGGAGGATGCATATGGGGGGACTTCTAGGAATTTTAAGAACTCATTTAAATATTCATTTAGGCTTAGGAATAATTACATCAAATCAAATTTTTAAGGGAAACCATGAAACCCTAAGTTTGCTACCTTGAAAATCAATGGCCTTTTCTTGAATTTTTTGTATATTCTTACTCTCCTCCCTTAAATTCATAGAATTCACCCTTAGTTCTTCCCAAAATTCAAGCCCTCTTGTAGCTACATATATGGGGAGAAAAAGGGAGAAGAAGGGAGAAGGAGTAACTACCATAGGATGAAGATTTTACCTTATTTTTCCTTATTTTCTTGCTTGATTCTCACTTTCCTTAGCCTCTTCAAATCCGAATTTTTCCCTCTATTCTTCCCTCAAAATAGATCCAAAAATTTTAATAAAACCATAGGAAAGAAATCTTAAGAGGAAAGGAACAAGTTTGGAAGAAGAAGGAGCATGAAAATTCATGAAATTCTTTACCTTTTTCTTGCTTTTTCTCCTCCTTTCTTCTCCTCCATAGTGCACCTAAGAAAGCTGGTGTTTTCTCTAGTTTTTGGGTGGAATAGGTAGTGCAAATTAAGGGGAGAAGAAATAAAAAACTTAAAGAGTGTTCAAGAAGCTTTCACTTTCTTAAAAATTCTAATTTTGCCCTTCATTCTTGACATTTTTGTTTCTAACTTGTTTTAGCTTCTTTTTGAGAACCATCTTTTTCATTATAAATTTAGGGTCCCAATTTAGTAAAATGTATTTGGAATCATTCAAATTGGAGCTAAAACCTTCCCGAAAGAATCTATCAAAGTTTGGGTTCACTGATGTTAGAAAATATTCATAGAAGGGGTTTTAACTTTCCTGGGGCTTCCCATGGTTTTCAGGGGCTCTAAGAACCCTAGAGAATTCAAAACTTTCATTTAAAAAGCCCTCTTGTGAGAATTCCAAAATTTTCTCAAAATGACGAAAATGCCCTCACGTTTCGTCAACTTTTCGTCATAATCCGTTTCTTCATTCTAGTTCTATGCTTCTTTTTGTCAGAGCCTGGAATTCTCATTTTTAGGAGTCTAAAATGCTTCCCAAATTTTTTGGGACCCTAACAAAGTAATTTTGGGGGACTTCCTTTTGTATCCAGTGAATTTCGTTCGTTTATGGAGAAACCGTATGTTACGTTTCTCATGTTTTCTCTCATTTTCAGAGAACCAGATATTACACAATGTCATACCATCATAAGATGTACATGTATCCAATCTCATCTTCCTTCAATAACATCATTTCTGATATTAATGCTTTTAGCAATGGGTTTTTCCATTATTAAAACATCATTTCTTCAAATTTTACATAATTAAACATCCTTATCATAGAAATTCCCAAATTCATGCCACACAAGTTGGTTAAGCTCAGAATATAACAAAAAGAGGCTAAACATTCATATTTCACTTCATTAACTCTTACAACTTTGATCCATAATATGCATCAAAGTTTGAAAAATCATAACTTGAGCTATAAAATTTGGATTTGTGCAAATTAGGTGTCTATAGAAAGCTTAAGAACTATATGTTGTAAAAATTTCAAGTGAAATTGGATTCATTTGGCTTATGAAATTTAGTAGAATAGTACTTGCTGCAGAGATGGAATTCATATAATAGACCTTAAAATTAAAAAATACATATATTAAATACATATCTTGGGCTACACAACTCCAATTTATGCAAACTTAGTGACTTTGGAAAGTTTATAATGCCACCTATGTGCCTATAATATTTCATAAGTATTGGAGTTCATTTGACCCCTCAGATGCACAAAACATCAGATTTAGACTATATGAACAGTGCACAGGATCTTCAACAATTTTCAACCAACTTTAAAAATTCATAATAAATTTTACAAAACTCTAAAAATTGTATTCTTTACCTCTATAAAAAGCTCTAAATGAGCTTTAAATGCTTGCCAAATTTCATCAAAAAATTTATTCATTTAGTCTAGTTTTGGTTCAAGGATGGATTATGTCTTAAAATGGTTCAAGAGTGGGTTCAAATAGTGCATTTTGGACCATACCATGCCAAGTGATGTTTTGGAAAAGTTTTAAATGGCAATTACAGCCTAAATATTTGATCCATCATGCCAAGACATCATGCAACTTAATTTCATACTTCCACTTGCCATTACACACATGTAATCCATGGTACATACATGATCAATTGGCATAATCTTCCACATTTACATCCAAAATGATACATACATCATAGTTCCATACTTTCCAATATGTGGGAAAAATTACATCTCAAATTAATCATATACATCCATTTGTATACAACAAAATACACAAAAACCTACACTATTGTCAAAGTAAGGCATTTTATGTTCTTTGGTCTCCATCTTTGCTTCCTTGAAGATTCCCTAGACATGGTTAGGAATAATAAAGAGAAGAATGAGATTTTAGGAATCCTAATAGTTCATTCACCCTTTAAGCACACTTAATGTCAGAGAAAGCAAGTATGCATATTTAATCACTCAAAATCAAACATATTCATATATGATGAATTATATGACTTCATCAAGGCAAAAATAAGCTCTAGGGTCTTTTTGTAACACCATAATTTTTAGCTCATCTCATGCCTTTAATTAATTCAATTCCATGAATCATATGAATATCCAATGAAAAAGGCAATAAAAATAATGAATATTTTCGCGTTGCATCATGTATAAAAATCCCATTCGGTGTCACGTGGACTGTGTGAGCTCATACAATACATTTTCATATTTAATTACATGATTACAACTCAGCATCATCTAAAGTGGTCTACAACTCATAGAATTCAAAGGGAAGCTCAAAATACTCATGTATATTTTCGGCCAGAATTTGGCTCTTTTCTAGCTAAACTTTGAAAATTCATAACTAATTCTAAAAAAATCAAAATCATACATTCTTAGCTATTCTAGAAATCTATGGATATCTAATTCATATTAAAAATATGTCTAGACCATAACATTTATCACAGAGGATGTTTGACATCCAAAATGGTCTAGAGGTCAAACTACCCACTGATGCTGTCATAAATATTTGTAGCAAAATTTGAAAATGTTTAATTAATTCTAAAACAATTCAATCCATACAAATGATACCAATCTAGAAAGATGTGGATGTTAACTAGAGGGAAAAAATAACTCCAAATCAGCTTAGGTATGCCAAGACCTTGAAATCTAATCAAACAATAACCGAGGTTGGCTGGAATCCCTGATACTGGACAGAATCTTCAAAAATTCATATATCCCTTCTAGACATCCAAATGAGGTGCTTTTAGTTGGCACAAGTCATTGCTAGTGTCTAGTTTTTTTGTATAAAATTTCATGGTAATTAGACATCATTTGAGCCTTGTGTGATTGATTTCATTTTCAAAGTAGATGAATAGTGCATGAGACCAAAATCAGAAAATTTGCCAACCTTGGAAATTTATCAAATATTCTGTGGACCTCCAAAAATTATATTCTTTAACTTCCCAAAAAGCTTTCAAAAAGTTCTAATTTTGTGCCAAATTTCAAATTAAAAAGAGTTCATTTGGCTAAAAAGTGACATAGGGTTTCATGATAGTCAATTTTAGCTCCATATAGGGTACTAAAATGTCCAAATGGTTTCCCTTCGGTTTTGTCACCTTTTGGGCAAATCTAAAAGTATAACTAGGACTTGTGTGAGCTGCCCAATTGGTCCCAAACCTCATACATCCCATTTTGGCCATTTCATCCACACATATGCATAATTCTGTCATACCATTCATGAAGCTAATTTGCCATCATATACTCAATTCACATTCTGGTGGCTACATAACATATTCTCTCATTTATACATGGCATAATATCATAATTACACATGTTTGAAAGGTCATAGACCATATACATCAGGGGATTACATTCTTTGACATAAATATGGCCTTAAAGAATAAAAAACTATGCATTAGGTTGTCAAACTCTCTTCTTCAAGGTGGTTGGCTTTCATTAACTTGTCCACTTGGTCCACCTAGCATATTAGATCATTGGAGAGGAGGGATTCAAAAAATTCCAATAGCTCATCTTTCATTCAATCACATATAACATATGTAAAGCAAGTCTTGAAAATGCATGCATGTATATAATGGAAGTCATAAACATTCAAGAAGCAAGCTTGGCAAGTGAATAAGTCATACAAGACATTCAAGAGCTTGCCAAGTGGATGGATTGGCCTCACCCTATTCCTCATGAATTTTAGACTTGCCTCATGTAACACCATAATTTCTAGCTTATTTCTATCACACATTGCATGTTCATATGATGCATTACGTGAGGGGAAGTAAGAAAATTTATTAAGATAATACATTTCTATGCATTACATCGTATATAAAAATTTCATTCAGTGTCACGTGGACCGTGTGAACTCATATCATACATTTTCATATTTTATTACATGAATACAACTCATTTGCATCATAAAATATGGCTTACAACTCAAGAAAACCGAAATGAAGCATAAAATATTGATGTTTATTTTCAGACAGATTTTGCCTCTTTTCTTTCCAAACTTTGAAAAATCATAACTAATTCTAGAAAAATAAAGAACATGCAATCTTAGTCATTATAGAAAGCTACAGATGTCTACTTGATACTCAAAATACATCTAGGCCATAACATCCATCACAGAGGATATTTGACATCCAAAAATGTCCAGAGGTAAAACTACCTTTTGGAACTATTATAGATTTTTGTAGCAAATTTTGAAAATGTCCAATTAATTTTACAAAAATCCAATCCATGTAAATGATACCAATTTGGAAATCTGTGGATGTGAGCTATAAGGAAAAAATATTTCCAAACTAGCTTAGGTATCCTAGACCTCAAATTCAATAGAACACTAACTCAGGTCGGGTAAAACTCTTGATACTAGATAGAATGTTCAAAAATTCATATTGCCCTCTCTGGACCTCTAAATGAGGTGTTTCTAGTTGTCATGAGTCACTATAGATGTCTAGTTTCTTTGTATAAAATTTTGTGGCAATTAGACATCATTTGAGCCCTGTGTCACAGATTTCATTTTCTGACCAAATGAATAGTATAACAGACCAAAATTAGAAAAATTGCCAACTTTGAAAATTCATCAAATATTTTGTAGACCTCCAAAAATTATGGTCTTTAACTTTCTAAAAAACTCTCAACAAGCTCTAAATGTCTGCCAAATTTTTGATCAAGAAGATCTCATTTGGCTAAAAAGTGAAATAGGGTTCCATTGTGGTCATTTTTTGCTCCATATGGGGTACCAAAGTGACCAAATGGTTTTCCCTTAGCCTTGGTACCTTTTGGGCAAGTCTAAAAGCATATTTAGGACTTGTATGAGCTTTCCAAATGGTCCCAATTCTCATGCATCTCATTTTGGCCTTTTCATCCACACATATACACATTTACATCAAATTTCCACAAAGCATATCTTGGCATTACATATCCAAATTACATTCTAGAGTTCACATATCATATCCATACTTTTATACATCACTTAATATCATAATTACACATGTCCAAAGGGTCATAGACCATATACATAATTGGATTACAACAATTGACACAAATATGGCCTTAAAGTGACAAAACTCAAGCACTTGGTTGTCAAACTCTTTCCTTCAAGGTGGTTGGCTTCCATTACCTTATCCACTTGGTCCACCTAGCATATTAGATCATTGGAGAGGAGGGAATGAGATTCAAAGAATACCAATAGCTCATCTCCCATTCAATCATACATAATATATGCAAAGAAAGTCTTGAAAATGCATGCATGGACATCATGAAAGTCATGAACATTCAAGAAGCAAGCTCGGCATGTAAACAAGTCATACAGGACATTCAAGAGCTCACCAAGTGGATGGATTGGCCTCACACTTTTCCTTATGGATTTTGGACTTGCCTCACCCATTCTTTAAGAGATTCTTAGACTCAACCATACTCTTGGGAGCCCACTTTGCTTTTGGGAGACTCTTTGCTTTGTCTTAACTAATCTCAAGGGTTCTTGGCTCATCCTCACCATGGTTAAGAGTTCTTGGCCCCTCCACACTTAAGCAAACTCAAACAAACATCATACATTCGTTTGAAAACATAATATGTCATCATGAAATCATGGCATATAAAATCATGCTAGCATACTTTTCATGGCTTAAAAATATAAATACACACATTCTAAGACAAGCTAAACACACATCCATGCATGAGAAAAGGTGGAGAGATCTACCTTGCACACAATCACACACTTTTTCTCTTGAAATTCCCTCCCTTGCTTCGGCCACACACCCACAAACTTGTGGAGATGGTTTCTCTTGGCCTAAATACAATTTATGGAAGCCAATTAAGTTCATGAAGCAAATTCTAAGGCCACACAACTTACTTAGACACTAGGTTGTTCTATAAACCTCATTATGGTCCATAAATGCACTTAATGAAGCAACACCCCTCAAATAATTTCTAGGCTCCACTCTTTCCTTTCAAATATAATTCTTGACTCCTTTTAAGCCTCTTGGAGTCATCACACAATTAAAACAAAGAGCCTAACAACATGTTGCTTCTTTAGGTCATAATATGGAACCCAAAGCACCAAATCATTTTCTGAGTTCTAAATTTTTTCCAAGGCTTTCCCTCATTTTCATTCATCATATATGACTCAAGAATGGCTTTAAAAAAAATTTAAAACTCTTTCTAGCTATGGAAACTTGCCTAGTCCAAGACTATAGGGGTTTTTGGCCTCCTTGGAGTTTTCTTTGTTTTCTTGAAGGAGGAAGCATGTGGGGAGCATCTTAGGGATCTTAAGAACTCATTTCAACTCTTAATTAGACCTAGAAATCATCACACAAGGTCAGATTTTACAAGGTGCACACAAAACCCTAGAATTTACATTTTGAAATCTAATGGTTATTTTGTTGTTTCCTTTACATATTCTTGTTCTTCTCCCTCAAATACCTAAGATTCATGCTTAGTTTGGCTTAAAAATCAGATCCTCCTATGGCTCCTAGGGTTAGGCGAAATGGAGAAGAAGGGTGGGTGTGTAACGGCCCTAACTTCTAATCATCATAATTAAGGTTAAGTATATGATTAATAACCATAAAATTTAAATTAGGGTTGAAAGTCATTACAAGTAATTATATTCAAAAGATGTTGGGAAATTTGAACCTTAATGTTATTAGGGTCATTAATTAGACAACCACAATGATTCAAATGTGTAAGTGAATTTAATCATTAATAAAAAGCCTTTGATTCTTCCATCCATCAATTCCAACTCATAAAAACTTCTTACAAGTGTTTCTAAATCATTCCTTAGTATTACAATAAAAGAAACTAAGGTTTCTAGGTGAATATGAGAAATTGAGTACCTTCGCCGTGGCTAAATTCCCTTTCCACCATTATCTCCTTGTAATTTCGCATAATAGCAGAATCCATTATGATAATCAATCTTTAGGGGGATTTTCCAGCAAAGTAATACACAAAATGGAAGGGAAATGCTTACCTAATCATCCCTCTAACCTCCAACTCCAAAAAATCTTGCAACAATCATCCAAGAACCATATTCCATCCTAAGAAGAGATGAAAGATTCTCAAAATGACAAACCAATCAGACCAAAATGAAGAGGAGAATGAGAGGGACATGTTTTATATAGATTACCTTGGCCAAATCTTCCTCTAGAAGTGAGAAATGGTAGAGGAATGCAGAAAACCCTAGCCTCTTCTCTTCTTATGCGAAAATGGAGTTCTCCCTTGCCTAAGATTGAGTTGGTCTGCAGAATAGAGGGTAAGGGGCTGAGTAAGTTAGGGTTTTAGATGGGTTTGGGCTAACCCTAAAGCCTAAAATCCACTTAGATTCATATATGTGCTTATTGGGCCATAAGTTGATGGGTTTAGTTAATGAAATAAGAGTTGGGCTCTCAAGAGATGAGATTGGACCTTCTTACCAACTACAAGTAGGCTTTCTTACTTGGCTCATAGCAGAAATACATTAATCATAGGGGCCAAATTAAATGTCTAACTCCCCTTAGTTAATTCCTTAATTAAAACCCGTAACCATAATTAATATATATATATATATCCACCTAACAATAACTAGACATGATTATTAGCTCAAAATGTCTAAAATAAATCCATTTCTTTAGAAACCTTATTTTTCTTAGTATTATTATTATTATTATTATTATTTCCAAATCCCTGTCTTAATTCCTTAATTCATCACAATCCTTATTAGTAAGTTTTGGGTGTTACATTCTTCCCTCTTTTTAAGAATTTTGTCCTTAAAATTAAACATACCTCACTCAATTAATGCTAGATAATCCCTCCCCATAGCTTCCTCTTTGTTTTCTCAAAATTTCACAAGAACCTAGTCCTTCCCCTATTACTTTCCTGTAGAAGATGTCCTTATTATGTTACTTGTGACGACCCTAATTTCTTATCATCATAATTAAGGTTAAACACGTGATTAATCACTATAGGTCATGAAAATGTGGAAAAATTTAAACCTTAATGTGATTAGAGTCATCAATCATACGATGTCATACACTTATGTTCATAAGGGAATTAAACATCCATTTATAAGCCTTGGATCTATTACTCATCAGTTATAACCCATCCTAATGACTCTAGATCATCCTTTCTGATTAACATATGGAAAACCAAGATTTTCTAGTTAATATAAGTATTTCAGCATGTTAGCCACGGCCAAATTACCCTTAGCCGCAGCCAATTCCTTTTTGTTTTACCCCTTTCTTCATCACTAGTTTCACCGCGACGAGTTGGACCTTCACCGCGGCAAAGAAGCCTCCTGGAACTTCCTCGCTTGCCTCTCGATATTGGCCAAGGCCAATTCCTCCTTCCGCGGCGGCCAATTCCTTTCTGAAATGCCGGGGACATTCTCCTAAAAGTTCACCGCGGCCAATTCCTTAATTCACCGCAGCTAATTTCTCTCTGGATGACTTTCAGTTTGACCTCTCACATTTAGCCGCGGCGAATTCTTCTCTGGAACTCTCCCTGGGCAACTTTGCCTCTATTGGCCACGGCCAACTATATTTTAGCCGCAGCTAAGTACCTTCTGGTCCTACACTCTGAAAATCTGGACTCATACTCTCCTCTCTTCCTCCAGTCTCACTCTAGGGCCATCCTACCTTAATTTATGCAACTCTAAGGGTAGTTATGAACCAGCCATTCTACCATTACCAACTCAAAACTCAAATGTAAATTTTCATTTCCTCCAACTACGCTATATCAGTAAGTCTAGGGAATAACAATAACACAATTCATGCCTCATTGATATTTAACATTTAATACACTTTCCATTAGAGATCTCATGCATCAGTGATTCATATCAATGTCTCAGGGTTACATTTCCAAATGGTAAGTCATATCAGAGTTCAACAATGCTCATAGCAGACATCATAAATCTATACATTAAATACCAATTTAAAGTAAGGCTTACTCCTTAATAGGTACACATTACATTATCAAAATACAAACTCCTACACTTGGCAATATAGATACATGATGATGCTATACAAGACTTAACCAAAATTTAGCATCTACCCTATTACACTCAGACCAAGTGTAGCTCCCCCACACTAGGCCTCAGCTTATGGATGTTCATCCACTTGCTTGCCATTATCCTTACTCGAAGAACCTTCACTTGAAATTGTAATCCCATAAAACGGGGTGAGATATAAATCTCAGTAACCAAAGCAATTCTACCATATAATCCAGTTTAATTAGCATATAAGCATGAATTAAAATCAACATCCGAATCATATCAATCATATCAGTAAATGAAGCAATTAGGCTATCATGATTACTATCCCATACTAGCAATCATATATTCGCATGTTAAAGGCCATTAACACCGGGAGAGGCCCATCCACGGCACCTACTCCCCATTGAGCACAACTAGGGCTCAGTGCATCTAGGGTTTGATCATAACCCGGTGCTCGATCGTAGCACATGCACGGGTGGCAGCCGCACCACAGCTCCACCATGGACTCATAAGGTCCAATCATCATACAATAGATAGCCAACCAATTCATTCAGCATTTCAAACCATTCATGTACAGCAAATACGAAATTAAACAGATACATGTGTGGAATTAATATAAACCCTGGTTACCTCACTCGTAGACAGATTTGCAACAGCCACCAATGGTACAGAGTCTCCCTATAATCATAGCATCAAATAATTACTACACTAATTCATCATTAACAATTATAATAAGTACCCAAGGGACTTAAATGCTATTAACTACCTAAAGAATACTTACCCAGCTACCACAAATACCAAATTCGGATTTAAGTGTCCTCTTCCAGAAATCTCAATATTCCATCCAAAATCCTAAGCAAATTTGTACAAAATTAATACCCATAATATAAATAAGCTATGGGGGTCTCAAACCAACAAAGAAAGCATCAAAATGGGGGGTTTAAACTCACCTAATACCAGCCCTAACCTCAACCTACGAATTTCATCAAGAAAATCCCCAAACACCCACATTTCAGATTTTGGGTATGATGAAAATACTCCAAATGAAAAACTAATCAGACCAAATTAAAGAGAAAGATGAGGGGATTAAGTTGTATAACTATTACCTTGGCTAAATCTTGTTCCAAATGTGAGAAAAGGTAGAATTATGCCAAGAACCCTAGCCTTTCCTCCTCACCTCCGAATTTTCCTTATGTTTTTGTGTTTTGCAGAATGGGGGAGGTGGCTGGTCAGTTTTTAGGGTTTTAGTGGAGTTAAGTTGGGTCAAGGGATGGGTCATGGGTTGCTCCAAGTCCAACTCCTAATGGGCTCTAGATTTTTAGCTTTGTTAGGCCATTTTTTAAGTGTTGGGCTATAGGATTTTATGGGGCCAGTTTTATATATTAGGTTGTTGAAGTTTAATGGGATTTGGGCCAAGTTTGAAGAGCTCAAGGGTTTGGATCTGCACCTAACTCATTGGACCTCCATTAGCCTCTCATCATGATCTATCAATTTGGCCCTAGATGAAATTTCTATCCCAATTAATTCTCAAACCCATGTTAACAATTTATCTTTCTAAAATTTCCATTCACTAACTTGCCCAATTATCCTCTATTAATTATTCTTAATTACTCTAAATCCATGATTAACACCTTAATTAATTTTGGAGTGTTACATTACTACCTCATTTATTATCCACAATTTTATTTCTTCTTTGTCCATTTAAGTTAAATGACATACTAACCTAGAGATTTTTCCTTCTTCCCTTGTCAACAACTAAAGAGATCTAGACCAAGCTACACTTGATCATCTTATAGCAAGCTCTAGACACCTAGCTCAAATAAATCCCAATTTTCTCTCCCTTCATAGCTTTTGTTTTATTCGATTTTATATTTATGTCTTCCTTTTTTTTCTCCCCTCTTTCATTTTTGTTGTTGTTCCAATAGTTGATCATTGAATGTTCATGTTAACTTCCTTTCTTTCTTAACTCTCAATCCATTTAAGAGATAACTTTTAGATACTTTAGCTTAACTCTCCCTAATAGTTGATACCAAGAACTACAAGGAATTTCACTTAGTCAGTCGTTTTAGTATTTATTCCACTAATAGCAACATAGGTAAGTGACCTTATTTCATAATGAAGTTCCATTTGTCCTTCACTTAGATTACCCCCACATTTCTTCAGTTCAACCTTCTTAACCAAAATGGGTTTCATCTCTTATAGGTTCATCTAGTTTAAGTTTTCAAGTCTTACATTCAACTATCTCATAAATTATTGCACACATTATCCTCATTTATTGTCCATTAGTAGACGATTCATTATTTCTATTAGACGCATAAAATACCCCTTTCATTTTCAATTAGTGCCTAAGATTCCTCCTCCTTATTTGTTGAGACTCCCAAGGGTTGAAACTAATATAAAATCCAATCTCACAACTAATCTCTTGAAGGCACCCAAACACTTTAAGTTTACCTTCCCCATAATAGAAATCAAACATAATCTTTCAAGTGAAAATAAACACGATATTTCACATCTAGATTATATTTTCTAATAAGACCTGATCTCAAGGGTGAGAGTACCTTGTCCAGAGCATCAAGGTAATCTTTTAGGACTTAGGAAGGAGTTCTTTAAATCTTACAAGTCATACTTTCAATGGATGGTTTATTAGATAACATAATTTCCATTACTTGCCCATAACATTAAGTATTTTTGGCTCCTGATGATGGTTCATTATAGACAACCTGATCACCCCTTCAAGGGTAACCAACATAGGAAAATCCTTAATAGACCTCTTCCCTCTCTCTCTTTTTTTTGGGCACTTGCAAAGGCATTACCACAATTACATACATGTGACTCTAAAGATTACATGACCAATAGATCCCAATGTCTCATTTTAATTCTCAGTTACTACAAGCTTTAGTAGTCAACTTAATGGCATCTACACTTGTTTGAAATCAACTAGACATCTCCTTGGTTTTATGTCATTATATAGTCCCAAAGGACTGCGCTTTCATATCTTCTACCCCCAACTAAGATATTTTCATACAAGTATAGTTATTCTTCAACTAGCATACTTTTTACCCTTTTTTTTTTAATTTTCTCTAGTTTGGAAATTCATATTAATTCCCCAAAGAGTAATGAAATAATATCTTGTCAACACGGTTTAAGATTCTATAAACAAGATCTTGTATTTATTAATGTAAAATTCAAGACCTTGTCAATAAGGTTCTTTAACAGCAAGTACAAGGTCTTTTGACCATACATTATAGCATATAATATGAGATGGTATAATAGTTTTTGTCCTTACACAATGGTCTATACTAACCATAACTAACTCTTTCACTCCCCTAAGTTTTTTTTTTAGGCCTCAATTTCATGCCTGACTATTAGGATTTAAATTAACATAATAAGGACATAATAAGGAGACTTAGTGAGTCTTTTCATTATTAAACATTCCTTAATCATCAATAGATCAAGTAAGGATTCCCAGTGAGAGAACTCAAGTATCATTTACCACTAGTATTTCACCCTTCCTCATCAATCATTATACTAAGGTTTTATTGTAATAACATAAGTTAATTGCATTAATGCCATCTCTCATTCATTTCCCCCAGGTTATTATTCTAGATCAAGGAGTCCTCTTTTAATGTTAGGGAGTTTTACTACTATTGTAAGTATTAGTCCATCTCAAATTCTCAATATTGTCTCTATTCCCTTAATCACACCACACATGACACATGGCAATAAGATTACTAGTGGTAGAATTAGGCTTTGCCTTTAATATTAACAAGCAATTCTTTTCTGTGGCCATACACATGCTCATCACCCCATGATGACTGTATCTTAACCACTTGTACGCACACAGGTACCATTTTATTCTCTTTTTAGGTGGATCCTTACTATCAAGATCTCCTCTTTACCTTCTAGGTAGAAAGTCTACTTAGTCTAGTTTGATGCCAATTTGATGGTTGAAATTCATCAAATCATATGATAAGTGACACGCCCCACATGCCCTTAGCATCAAAGTACCAATGAATGAGCACGTCCCACGTGCCTCTAGCACCAGAGTGTTGTAGAATCTTACCTTACACTCCTCGAGTGTATCATGCATGTAAAGTGCCTTTAACCACCACCCAAATGCACGTCAACACATAGCATAAGTAAACTAAATTACACAAGAGACAACATGCACAAGCACCCTATGCTGGTGCACCTCACCCTTTTCACATTAAGGGGTCATCTTTCCCCTTATCATAATCTCCCTCTTTTACCATAGTACACTAAGGGAGGAGCCTCAAAGCTCTTAAGAAATGGATTCGATAATCCTAAGGGTTTCTTGCCCTCCTTTCTTATCATCATTAACTTAAGATGGCTTACTCACTCTAATAGTTTGAATAAAACTATTTTAAATGTTCTTTAGCTCTTATCGCCCATATTCATTAGGCCCAAAATTGCGGTAGCTAAGATCGAGTAATTGCATTCTTTATTAACCGGGACCAAGCAAGTGGGTTAGGACCCCTGTACCTATAAAGCTTCAACCTTGAGGACCTTTCGAAGTCTACATAATTCTAACTTGTTATGGATTGTACATCACTTCATATATTTAATCAATCATACTTATTTATTACACACTGGCCCCCAAACTTCCATTGTCAATTTCTTAATTATAAGTAAGGTTTACATCTTACCCTTCTGTAAGGTTTTTATAGCTAGTTAGGTGTTTTACTCAATTTTGTTGCCTTCTAAGTTCTCAACATCACTCTAGATAGCCCTTGAAAAGTTTAGAATTTTGCTTAGGTAAAGAAGTGCTACTCTTGTTAAGATCAATTGACTATTTCGATAGGCCAATCAACTGGTCAGCCGTACCCAGTTGTCTTGGTTAATAAATGGCGATCAACTGGTCATAAACGCTATTAGTAGCTTTGTTCATCATCCTCATTAGTTACTTGGTCTCATTCATTCAGTCAACTGGTGCCTCACAGCGAGTGATTGGTGCATTTATTGCTTAACCAGTTGGCAACAAGCCTCAACCAGTTATTTATCTAGATTGAGACCAATAACCCAATCTCTAAAGAAAAGAAGGGAAAAATTCTAGTTTTTTCATTGGCATTAACAATCTTAAGTCTCAAAATTAGTATTACTAAAGTGTTATGAGACTATACCCCATTATTCTCTGAGCTATACTTATTGTGATAGGTGATGTTCTAAATAAAATTCAAGAAACAGTCATTTTAATCAAGCATTACAAGCCTCATATCATCATTCCTCTATACTTCCTTCCAGAACATAAAGCACATCAACTATATGTTTGCCTAATTAGCTATTCTCATGAGCTAATACCATGCCAAATATGCATCATGATTGCCAAGCTTCTAGTCATAGAATTTAAATTAGTACGATTTTCTTAAACCATTGCTTTGATACCAACTGTAATGACTCTAACTTCTAATTATCATAATTAAGGTTAAGTACATGATTAATAACCATAAAATTTAAATTAGGGTTGAAAGTCATTACAAGTAATTATATTTAAAAGATGTTGGGAAATTTGAACCTTAATGTTATTAAGGTCATTAATTAGACAACCACAATTATTCAAATGTGCAAGTGAATTTAATCATTAATAAGGAGCCTTTGATTCTTCCATCCATCAATTCCAACTCATAAAAACCTCTTACAAGTGTTTCTAAATCATTCCTTAGTATTACCATAAAAAAACTAAAGTTTCTAGGTGAATATGAGAAATTGAGCACCTTCGCAGCGGCTAAATTCCCTTTCACCGTAGCCAATTACTCTTGGGTTCAACTCCTTACACCTCCATAAATTTCACACATTTTGTCGAGGCCAAATACCCCTTTTGCTGTGGCTAAATACCCTCTAGAACACCCCTAGACTTGCTTCTTAGACTTAGCCGCGGCTAACCTCACTATTCACTGCGGCCAATTTCTCTCAGTTTTCTTCCCTAGCAGGTTCGCCACATTTGGCTAAGGCCAATTAAATGTTGGCCCCGGCCAATTCCTCTTTATTACCATTTGGCCGAGGCTAATTAAATGTGGGCCACGACCAATTCCCTTCTATTCCTATAACTCCCAAAATTTCATCTCATGCTCTCAAATTCCCCCTCTAGCAACCCTCTAGGCTACTTTAACTTAATTTGTGAAGATTTAATGTCTTTCTTTTACCTAATGTACTTAACACATATATCATTACACATTTAAAAGTCAAATGTAGATCCTTAACCCTCTAGCCATCATAAATCAATAAGTTTATAAATCAATGACAGCAAATAGTTCACACACTACTCACATTTCCATTCAAACATAAGTCGTATTAAGAATTTCATACATCACTAGTTCAAGTTGAAATATAGTGTATCAAATGATTACAGTCCCTATGCTTGGCAATTCATAATGCAATGTGACAATTACATAAAACTAGTAGTCTAGTTATACAAATACAATTTGATGAGATTTCCAATCCTACCTACTACTAAACCATATAATATGCTTCCATTAATTTTCTCCTTGCCATTAAGAGGTCCGATCCCTGAAAATGTTAGCCCACAACGGGGTGAGATATACAATCTCAGTAACAAAAGGCAATTTCCATATATATGTACAAGTCAATCAATCCAATGCAATTTCATGTTATCAATACCAGAATCATCAATTCAATTCACAAATGAACTAGTTGAGCTACTAATAACTACTGTCCCATACTAGTAATCATACACGACATGTTAATGGCCAATAACACCAGGAGAGGTCCGTCCACGGCACCTACTCCATAATGAGAACAACTAGGGCTCAGTGCATTTGGGGTCTGATCATAACCCGGTGCTCGATCGAAGTACATGCACGGGTGGCAGCTGCACCATAGCTCCACCATAGACTCACAAGGTCCAATTACAATAACAATCAAGTAGTCAACTTGTCATTGAGCATTTCAAAATCAAGCATGGGTAACAAATAGTAGATTAACATAAGCATATACATAGAATTAGGAAAATAGCCTTAGTTACCTTAATGAAGCCAATTACTCTTCCTCTAGCTACCATCATGATTCAAAGCACACCAAGCCTAACATAAGCAAAATCATCATCATTTAATTGTCATTAATTAGGAATTTCCCTATCCACAATTAATCTTAACAAGAGTACATTAAGAACTTCTTACCTAAGCTTCCTAAGGGTCTACAAGCCCAATTCAAGGTCACAACAATAAGAACTCACAATGAGTCACTCCTAATGTCTCCATTTTCGCACATGTAAGAGCCATACACCAAAAGTCAGTCTAAATGATAGAAATTCAATATATATATCACACAAGAGAAGAGGGAACACTTACCCATACACCTAAGGGGTTAAATGGATTGAGTTGAGCCTCAACTATCAAGAACACACCATGGGAAATTCCAAAATTCGGATTTCAGTCATCAAGCCCAGAAAATTCAGTTTTCCACCATTATCTCCTTGTAATTTCGCACAATAGCAGAACCCATTATGATAATCAATCCTTAGGGGTATTTTCCAGCAAAGTAATACACAAAATAGAAGGGAAATGCTTACCTAATCATCCCTCTAACCTCCAACTCTAAAAATCTTGCAACAATCATCCAAAAACCATATTCCATCCTAAGAAGAGATGAAAGATTCTCAAAATGACAAACCAATCAGACCAAAATGAAGAAGAGAATGAGGGGGACATGTTTTATGTAGATTACCTTGGCCAAATCTTCCTCTAGAAGTGAAAAATGGTAAAGGAATGCAGAAAACCCTAGCCTCCTCTCTTCTTATGCGAAAATGGAGTTCTCCCTTACCTAAGATTGAGTTGGTCTGTAGTATAGAGGGTAAGGGGCTGAGTAAGTTAGGGTTTTAGATGGGTTTGGGCAAACCCTAAAGCCCAAAATCTACTTAGGTTCAGATATGTGCTTATTGGGCCATAAGTTGATGGGTTTAGTTGATGAAATAAGAGTTTGGCTCTCAAGAGATGAGATTAGACCTTCTTACCAACTACAAGTGGGCTTTCTTACTTGGCTCATAGCAGAAATACATTAATCATAGGGCCCAAATTAAATTCTAACTCCCCTTAGTTAATTCCTTAATTAAACCCGTAACCATAATTAATATATATATATATATATATCCACCTAACAATAACTAGACATGATTATTAGCTCAAAATGTCTAAAATAAATCCATTTCTTTAGAAACCTTATTTTTCTTCTTATTATTATTATTATTTTTCCAAATCCCTATCTTAATTCCTTAATTCACCACAATCCTTATTAAGAAGTTTTGGGGTGTTACAGGGTGAAGATATTAACCATAGGAAGAGCAGTTACCTAGTTTCCTTGCTTTTTCTTGCTAAAATCTTACTTTCTCCAAGCTCCTCTCTTCAAATCCAAAAATTCCCTTGAATTTCTCCCTTGAATTGGATTTATAAACTCCATTTTAATCAAAGGAAACAAAGGAGAAGGGAGGAGAAGAGGTGTGGATGAAGAAAATCATGAAAAACAAGCAAATTTCCATACCTTAAGCTTAGATTTTCTCCTTCTTCTTCTTCCTCTCTTTTACACCCAAAACCCTAGCTCTCACTTTTGAAATTAGGTAGAAATTTTTGATTCCAAATGAGGGAGAAAGTGGGGCGCCATCTATATATAAGGGGAGGTTAATGGCTTTTTTGAAAATTGCAATTTTGCCTTTCATGCTTTACATTTTTGTTTCTCCTTCGTTTTAGTTCCTTTTTCAGAACCATCTTTTCCATTATAAAATTTAGGTTCCCAATTTAATAAAATGCTTTTGGAATCACTCAAATTGGAGCTAAAACCTTTCTAAATGGATCCGTTAAAGTTTGGGTACACCGACATTGGAAAACATCCATCGAAGGGGATTTAACTGTCCCGAGGCCTCCCATGGTTTTTGGGGCCTTTGAAAACCTCGAAGAACTCAAAAATTTCTTTTAAAAATCCCTGCTATGTGAATTCCAAAAATTGCTCAAAAGTTATGAAAATGCCATTAAGTTTCGTAAGTTTTCCGTCAAAATTTGTTTCTTTATTTTAACTCTATTTTTCCTTCTGTCTGAGGCTAAGATTCTCATTTTTAGGAGTCTAGAATGTTGCTCAAATTTTTTGGGACCTTAACTAATTTATTTCAGGAGACTTGCTTTAAAAACGCACCCATTTCCATCGTTTAACGAAAACTAGACATTACACCTCACCCATTCTTTAGGAGATTCTTGGACTCAACCATACTCTTGGGAGCCCACTTTGCTTTGTCTCAACCAATCTTAAGGGTTCTTGGCTTATCCTCACTATGGTTAAGAGTTCTTGACCTCTCCACACTCAAGTAAGCTTAAACAAGCATCATAGCATCATTTAGAAACATAATATGTCATCATGAAACCATATCATATAAAATCATGCTAGCATACTTTTCATGGCTTGAAAATACACATACACACATTCTAAGACAAGCTAAACATATATTCATGCATGAGAGAAGGTGGAGAGAGCTACCTTGCACACAATCACACACTTTTTCCTTTAAATCCAAGCTCCCCTTTCAGTTACACACACAAAAGAGTTTGGGGAAGGTTTATCTTAGCCTAAATACAATTTATGAAAGCCAATTAGGTTCATGAAACAAATTCTAAGGCCACACAACTTGTTTAGACACTAGGTTGTACTATAAACCCCATTATGGTCCATAAATGCACCTAATGAAGCAACACCCCTTAAATAACTTTTAGGCTCCATTCTTTCCTTTTAAATATGATTTTTGACTCCTTTTAAGCCTTTTGGAGTCATCACCCAATTAAAACAAAGATCCTAACTACATGTTAACTTCTTTAGGCCATAATATGAAACCTAAAGCACCAACTTACTTTCTATGAGTTCTAAATTTTTCCCAAGGCCTCCCCTCATTTTCATTCATCATATATGACTCAAAAATGGGTTTAGAAAAATTTAAAACTCTCCCTAGCTAGGAGAACCCCTTTAGGCCGAGACATAGAGTAATTTTGGCCTTCTTGGAGCTTTCTTTGTTTTCTCAAGAGAAGAAGCATATGGGGAGCGTCTTTTGGATCTTGGAAATTCATTTAAACTCTTATTTAGGCCTAGGAATTATCACATAAAATCAAATTTTACAAGGTACACTGGAAACCCTAGAGTTTGCACCTTGAAATCTAACGATTTTTTATTAATTTCCTTTGCATATTCTTAATCTACATGCCTTTTTTCTTTAGATTCATCCTTGGTTCTACCTAAAAATCAACTCTTCTTATGGTTCCTAAGGTTAGGCGAAATGGAGAAGAAGGGAGGATTAAGATATCAACCATAGAAAGAGAAATTACTTAGTTTCCTTGCTTGTTTTTGCTTAAATTTTGCTTTCTCCAAGCTCCTCTCTTCAAATCCAAAAATTCCCTTGAGTTTCTCCCTTGAATCAGATTTATAAACTCCATTTTAATTAAAGGAAACAAAGGAGAATGAAGGAGAGGAGGTGTGGATGGAAGAAAGCATGAAAAACTACCATGGAAACATACCATTAAGCTTGAATCTTTTCTTCTTCTTCTTCCTCTCTTATGTGCCCAAAACCCTAGCTCTCTCCTCTGAAACTAGGTAGAAATTTCTGATTCTAAATAAGGTAGAAAGTGGGGCATCATATGATGACCCTAATTTCTAATCATTGTAATTAAGGTTAAATACGTGATTAATAATCATAGATTGGGGTTACAAGGCATTATGACTAATTACATTGTGAAAATACGGGAAAATTTGAACCTTAATGTTATTAGGATCATCAACCATATAATTACCAGCACTTACATACATAAGAGAAATAAACATTTATTTATAAGCCTTTGATTCTATTACCTATCAATTATAACTCATCCCAATGTCTCTAAATCATCCCTTCTTATTACCATATGAAAAACCAAGGTTTCCTAATAATATAAGGGTTTCAGAACATTTGCTGCGGCCAAATTACACTTAGCCACGGCCAATTCCTCTCGATTTTGCCCCTTATCGCTGCGGTGAGTTGGACCTTCGCCGCAGCTAGCCACTTGGTGCCGCGGCGAGGAAGCCTCCTGAAACTTATTTCGCTCGCCTTTTGCTATTGGTCGTGGCTAATTCCACTCTAGAACACCTGGGACATTTTCACAAAGGTTCTCTACAACCAATTACCTCTTTCGCTACAATGAATTTCCCTCTGGACGACTCCTAGTTTAGCTTCTCACATTTCGCCGCGACTAATTACGCATTTCACCGGGGTGAATTTCTCTCTGGACTCCCCTTGGGCAAATTCGCCTTTATTGGCTATGGCTAATCCTAGTTTGGCCATGGCGAAATTCCTTCTGATCCTATAACTCCGAAAATTTAGTCTCATACTCTCTATTCTCCTTCCAATATCACCCTAGGGCTATTCTACCTTAATTTATGTAACTCTAATGGTAGTTATGTACCTTAATTACCCAGCTAATCTATCATTACTAGTTCAAGACTTAAGTGTCCATTTCTACCCCTCCAACTACCCTATATTAACTAGTTCATAGATTAATAACCGCAGAATTTCATAAGCTTCCAGCGATCACCATTCAAGTATATATTTTATTAAAGATTCCATATATTACTAATTCAAATCAACAATCTAATAGATACTGTGATGACATTCCTAATAGTAAACCATATCATGAATTCAACAAAGTTCATACATAAGATATTATAGGTTCATACAACCTAAACTAAGTTATATTGAGACTTAACCCTTAATAAATACATTCCAACTAATCAAAATATAAACGCCTACATTTGGCAATATGATTACATGATAATGCTATATAAAAGATTAACAAAATTACATCTACTCTACTCAGATTAGCCCAAGTGTAGCTTCTTCCACACATGGCTAGAGCTCATGGATTTTCATCCACTTGCTTCCCCTTATCCTTACTCGAAGGGCCTTCACCTGAAAGTATAATCCCATGAAATGGGGTAAGATGCAAATCTCAGTAACCAAGGAAATTCCATCATATAATCCAGTTTAATTAACATATATGCACGATTTCACATAAGTATCGAAAAACATAACAATCATATCAGTAAATGAAACAATTAGGCTATCATGATTACTATCCCATACTAGCAATCATATTTCCACATGTTAAAGGCCAATAACACCGGGAAAGGCCCGTCCACGGCACCTACTTCCCATTGAGCACAACCAGGGCTTAGTGCATCTAGGGTTTGATTATAACCCGGTGCTCGATCGAAGCACATGCACGGGTGGCAGCTACACCACAGCTCCACCATGGACTCACAAGGTCTAATCATAATACAATAGATAGCCAACCAATTCATTCAGCATTTCAAATCATTCATATATAGCAAATATGAAATTAAGGTAGATATATGTATGGAATTAATATAGTCTCGGTTACCTCACTTGTAGCCAATCCTCTTAAGAGCCAATTGAATGTTACTTCAGCCTAGTCACCAATAAAACCAAATTTGGATTCGGTTGCTCTTACCCCAGAAATCTCAAAATAACACCTCAAATTCTAAGTAAATTTGTACAGAAACAATACTCATATTATAAATTAGCTATAGGGGTCTCAAACTAGCAAAGAAAGCATCAAAATGGAGAGCTTATACTTACCTAATGTCAGCCCTAGCCTCAACCTACGAATTTTCACCATGGAAACATCAAATGGCAAGTTTCAGATTTTGGGTGTGGGTGAAAATACTCCAAATGAAAAACTAATCAGGCTAGAATGAAGAGAAAGATGAGAGGATTAAGTTATATAACTATTACCTTGGCTGAATCTTGCTCTAAAAGTGGGAAATGATGGATTTCTTGCCCCAAACCCTAGCCTCCCTTCAACCTCCGAATTTTCTTTTGTGTCTTTGTGTTCTAGAGAATGGGGGGTGACTAGGTTAGTTTTTAGGGTTTAAGTTGGGTTTTCTATGGGTTATGGGCTACTCCAATGATCTAACTCTAAATGGACTTTAGATTTAAGCTTGGTTGGGCCAGCTTCACGGTGTTGGGCTGCAGGAATTTAATTGGGCCAAACCAAGTTTTAAGAGCTCAAAGGTTTTGGGTCTGCACAAGGGTTATTGGGCCAACTATAAGGGCCTATAAAAGGTGAATCTTGGGCCTCTATTATATTGAATTAGATTGGGTCTGCACTTAACTTATTGGGCCTCCATTAACCTCTTATCATGATCTCCTACATTAATTTGGGCCTAGATGAAGTTTCTATCCTAATTAAACCTCAAACTCACATTAATAATTTATCTCCCTGGAATTTTCATTCACTTAACTTACCCGATTATTTTATTTAATTATTCTTAATTAACCCAAACTTATTATTAATACCTTAATTAATTTTGGGGTGTTACACGCCACCTATATATAGGGGTCGAAAAGTGACTATTTCAAAAATTTCCATTTTGCCCTTCGTTCTTTGCATTTTCGTTTCTCCTTCATTTTAGTTCCTTTTTTAGAACCATCTTTTTCATTATGAAATTTAGATTCCCAATTTAGTAAAATTCCTTTGGAATCACTCAAATCGGAGCTAAAACCTTCTTGAATGAATCTATTAAAGTTCAGGTGTACTGACGTTGGAAAACGTCCACTGAGGGGATTTAACTATTTCGGCGCTTGCCATGGTTTTCAAAGTCTCTGAGAATCCTAGCGAACTCAAAAATTTCATTTAAGAAGCCCTCCTATATGAATTCCAAAATTTGCTCAAAATTACAAAAATGCCATTACATTTCGTAAGATTTCTGTCAAAATTGTTTCTTCATTCTAGCTCTATTTTTCCTTCCATCTGAGGCTAGAATTCTCATTTTTAAGAGTCTAGAATGTTACTCAAATTTTTCAGGACATTAACTATTCATTTAAGAGGACTTGCTTTGAAAATGCGCCTATTTCTATCGTTTAATGAAAACGGGACATTACACTTTTGGTATAACCTTACCCAACCATTAAGGACTTTTAATTTGGTCTCACCCTATTTTAAAGAATTTTGACTTAGTATCACAACCAATTGAGACTTTTGACTTAGTCTCACCCATATTTAAGGACTCTTAGCTTTACCTCACCCAAGTCAAGAGACTTTTGGCATAACCTCACCCATTAAGAGCTATTTCAATTTTAAATGCATTCAAGTGTCACATAGTTGCATAAGGTCATCAAGCCAATATCAATAAGGATAATTTCATAATCCATACATATACAAGCAATCAAAGACACTCAAGCAACTAAGATAAGCATACAAGAATAGATGAAGAGCTACCTTTATGTAAGGATTCAATTTAATTTTCCTTTGATTCTTGGCTTGGTCTCTTGGCCTTACACCTACACTTGAGAAAGATTTCACTTGCTTGGCCAAGACACACCAAATAAAGTACAAAATGATCAATGGAACCATACTTAGACTCATTTAAGCCTTACACAACTTAATTAAAACTTTATGCTTCCATATGGTCCCATTAAGTGGCATAATGAAGCAACTCTTGTAATTCCATATCTTGGCTCCAAGATCTCACCTAATATGAGTAATATAACTCTAGTACAATTCATTAAAGCCATCACAAATTGAATTCAAATAGCTTACTTCTTTATGCATAATGGAACCCTAATTTTTCACCTTTCAAAATAAGGCTTCTAAATTCAAACCAATGGCTCCTTTGGTGTTTATAATTCACATCTAGACCATTTATAATTTTAGAATCAAAGAAAACTCTCCCTAGGTATCACAAATGAGTCTTGGTTAAGACTAGCTTTAAGAATGGCCTCTATGGTGTTTTGCTCAATTTTCTTGGGAAATTGACACCTATAAAGCTTCCTTAGCCTCTTTTTAGCTCAATTATACTCTTACATAGTGTAAAACATAATTTTAAGACTTTATACTACCTAAGGTATGATCAAAACCTTAACATCCATATCTTACAATCTATAAGTTCTTAGTTGTTTCCTTTAATTCCATCTTAATCTCCATGCTTCAAAACACCTAAAACTACTATGTTTAGGTTAGAATTAATCTTCCCTTAAAACCTCCCTATGTTGGCTGAACAAGAGAAGACATAGGAGAACAAGGAAGAGCAAACTTCATGCATGAAAACATACCTTGTTTCAATCTTTAGCAAATGAAGATTCTTATGATGTATTTAGTTGCTTCAAACTTTCCCCTTTCCTCAAGAGTTTAGTCACCAAAGTGCTTCTTTCAGGAAGCTAAAACTACCATTAGAGAGGATTTAGAGAGGACAAGAAGATTTGTAACTAATATGCCATGAAAAAAATGCAAGAATTCTCACCTTTGTAGCCTTTTCTTCCTTCCTTTTTTCCTTTCCCTTGGACACCCTTCAAGATCTATTTCTAGTCTGTTCTAAAGCTATTACATTGGTTTTGGGGAGAGTGTAACATCCGGCCTTTCCGTAAACGTAAGAAACGCAATGTTCGATTTCTCCATAAACGGCAGAAATAGGCCAAATACAAAAGAAAGTCCCTGAAATAGAAGGAATTGGGGCCAACTAAAATTATGATAATATTTTTAATATTAGAAAATGAGGATTTGAGCCTTGAGTTACCTAGAAATCAAGGCCAAAGTGATTCGAAAAATTTGCCAAAAGGCCAGTGGCATTTTCGTAAATATGGGTACTTTTTGAAAAACACACAGGAGGGCTTTTTAAATGAAAGTTTTGAGTTCTTTGGGGTTCACAGAGGCCTTAAAAATCATGGAAAGCCCCGGGACAGCTAAAGCCCCTCCGGTGGATGTTTTCTAACGTCGGTGTGCTCGAACTTTTATGAATTCGTTCGGGAAGGTTTTAACTCCAATTTGAGTGATTCCAAAGGCATTTTTCTTAATTGGGAACCTCAATTTTATAATGGAAAAGACGGTTCTCAAAAAGGAGATAAAACGAAGGAGAAACGAAAATGCAAAGTATGAAGGGCAAAATGGGAATTTTTTAAAAGTGTAACTTATTCCCACCTATATATATGATGCACCCTTCTCCTCCCTTCATTATGCACGACCATGTTCTGCCTAAAACCAGAATAAAACCCTCGGGGATGAGGCTCACAAGAAGGGGAAGAAAAGGAGGAGAAATCAAAGGCTTAAGGTATGGAAATTAGTAGTTTTTCATGCTCTTTCTCTTCCAAACCTCTTTTCCTCCATTCTCCTTTATTTCCTATGATTAAAATGAGGTTTATAAATCTGATTCAAGGGAGATATTCAAGGGAAAGTTCAGATTTGAAGAGAGGAGCTCAAAGAACACAAGATTCAATGAGAAAAAGCAAGAAAACAAGGTAATTTCTCTTCCTATGGTTGTCATTTTTAGTCCCCTTCTCCACCATTTCGCCCCACTTGAGAAAACCCTAGGAGGAGATGATTTTTAGGCAGAACCAAGCATGAATCTAAGGAAAAAGGGTGTGGAGATTAAGAATATGCAAAGGGAATTAACAAAAAACCATTAGATTTCAAGATGCAAGTTCTAGGGTTTCAATTGCATCTTGTAAAATCTGACTTTGTATGATGATTTCTAGGCCTAAGTAAGAGTTTAAATGAGCTCCCAAGATCCCTAAGAGGCTCCCCATATGCTTCTTCCCTTGAGAAAACAAAGAAAGCTCCATGGAACCCAATATGCTTCATAGCCTCGGCCTAGATGAGTTCTCCTAACTAGGGAAAGTTTTAAATTTTTCTAAGGCCATTATTGAGTCATATTTGATGAATTAAAGTGAGGGGAGGCCTTGGAAAAAATTTAGAACTCATAGAAAGTGATTTGGTTCTTAGGTTCCATATTATGACCTAAAGAAGCAACATGGGGTTAGGCCTTTTATTTTGATGATGTAATGATGCCAAGAGGCTTAAAAGGAGTCAAGAATCATATTTGAAAAGAAAGAATGAGGCCTAGAAATCATTTGAGGGGTGTTGCTTCATTAGGTCCCAATATGGACCATAATGGAGGTTGTAGAGTAATCTAGGGTTTAAGTAAGTCGCATGGCCCTAAAAATTGTTTCATGAACTTAATTGGCTCCCGTAATTTGTATCTAGGCCAAGAGACACTATCTCCACCAAGTTGTGGGTGTGTGGCCGAAAGAGGAGGCTTGAAAGCTAAGGAAAAAGTGTGTGCTTGTATACAAGGTAGCTTTCTCCACCTTCTCTCATGCATGGATGTGTGTCTAGCTTGTTTTAGAATGTGTTTATGTGTATTTTCAAGCTATGGAAAGTATGCTAGCATGCCTTTATATGTTATGATTCTTGATACCACATTATGTTTTAAATGAATCCATGATGTTTGTATGAGTTTGCTTGGGTGTGGAGAGGCCAAGAACTCTTCCCTTGGGTGAGGATGAGCCAAGAACCCTTGAACTTGGTTGAGACAAAGTAAAGAGTCTCCCAAAAGCAAAGTGAGCTCCTAAGAGTATGGTTGAGTCCAAAGTGCTCAAAGAATAGGTGAAGCAAGTCCAAAATCCTTGAGGAGAAGTGTGAGGCCAATCCAAACACTTAGTGAGCTCTTGAATGTCTTGTATGATTGATTTACATGCCAAGGTTGCCTTTAAAATGTCTATGATTTCTATTTTCTCCATACATGCATTTAAAAGGCTTGCTTTGCACATATTATGTATGATTGAATGGGAAATGAGCTATTGGGATTCTTTGAATCTCATCCCCTCCTCTCCAATGATCTAAATGCTAGGTGAACCAAGTGGATATGCTAATGGGAGCCAACAACCCTAAGGAAGGAGATTGACAAACTTATGGCTTGATTTTAGCCATTTTGGAACCATAATGATGGTTTATCATGTATATGATGTTGTATATGTACTTGAACGTTGAGACATATGTAAAGATACTATTATGTGATGTTTGGATGTATGGAAATGATATATGACCACTAGCACATGTTTTGAGTATGTAATGCCATAGTATACAAGTTTAAAGTTTGATGAATATGTGTATAAATGTGGGTTGAATGGCCAAAATGAGATTCATGAGGTTTGGGACCGTTTGGACAGCTCACACAAGTCTCAAATTTGCTTTTAGACTTGCACAAAAGGTGCCAATACCAAGGGAAGACCATTTGGCAAATTTGGTACCTCATATGGAGTCACATTTGACCATAATAGAACCCTATGTCAATTTTTAGCCAAATGAGCTAGTCTTGATCTGAAATTTGGCATGCAATTAGATCTCATTGAGAGCTTTTTGAGAAGCTAAAGATCATAATTTTTGAAGGTCTACAGAATATTTGATGATTTTTTGAAACTGGAAAATTTTATGGATTTGGTCTGCTACACTATTCATTTGGTCCGAAATTGTTTTCTATCACACGAGGCCCAAATGATGTCCAATTGTCACGAAATTTTATACAAAGAAACTAGGAAATCACAGTGACTCATGCCAACTAAAAGCACCTCATTTGCAGGTCTAGAGAGGGAGATATGAAGTTTTGAAGTTTCTGTCCAGTATCAATAAAATTGCCCGACCAGAAGTACTGTTCTATTGAATTCCGGAGTCTGGGCTTCATGAACTGATCTGGAGATATTTTTTCTCTCTAGTTAACATTCACAGATTTCCATATTGGTATCATTTACATGGATTGGATTTTTTTGGAATTAATTGGACATTTTCAAAATTTTCTACAGAATTTTGTGACAGTTCCAGATTTCAGTCGGACCTCTGTAGCTTTTTGGATGTCAAACGTCCTGGGTGATGAATATTGTGACCTGGACGTATTTTTACTGTGAAGTAGACATCTCAATTTTTCCATAATGACCAAGATTGCATAGTTTTGATTTTTCTAGATTTAGTGATTTTCCAAATTTTGCCCAGAAAAAGGACCAATTTTGGCCGAGAATGATCTTTAAGTTCCATGCCCCATTTCAGTTTTCATGGGTTATAAGCATGTTTTTTTTATGAGAATGAGTTGTAATGATGAAATTAAATATGAGGAAGTATAGTATGAGCTCACACGGTCCACGTGACACCGAATGGAATTTTGAGACCCAGTGCAATGTTAAAATGAGCATTATTTCTTTGCCTTTTCATGCAAAACTCACATGATTCATGATATTAAGTTATGTAAAGGCACTTGATGAGTTAGAATGAGCTAGAATTCATGGTGTTACACTAAGTACACTTTTTCTCCCTTGGCCGAGACATACACTAGGTAGAGGACCTATGGAGTTTTGTTGTTTTCTTTAGGGAATTTGGCCTCCATGAATCTTCCTAGACCTCTTAAGAACTCATATATAAGAACATTAGTTAGATTATCATTAGAAAGCTTCCAGAGTTATTAGGTGCAATAGGAACCCTAGGTGACATAACTTAATTTCTAAAGCTTTTCTTTTAATTCCAATTGCATATTCTTACTCCTCATGCCTTAAAACCCTTGTTTTTACCTTGCTATGACTAGAAATCCTTCCCTTCTTGATGGGCTGAAACACACAAAAGAAGAAGTAACCAAGAAGATACAAGAAGGCGATGATATCTTACCTTGTTCTAAAGCTTTTTCAAGGAGCTTTCTAAAGCTTCTAATCTCTCCTTTAAATTCTCTCTTCCTCTCACTAAACCAACCATAAAATAGCTGTAATTAAATCATCAAAACTATAGGAAAAGAGAGGAGAAGAAGTGTGATAAAGCAAGAAGCATGGAAAAGCCTTGATATCTTACCTTTTCTACTTAGTTTTCTCTTCCTTTCTCTCTCCCTTTTGATGCGCCACTTCAAGGTGTCTAAGAATCTAGTTTGAGGTAGAGCAAAGTCAGTTTAGGCATAAAGGAGAAGTGGGGCATGACATATAAAAAGCTAGACTAAGTTATAACACTTTATTAAAGATTATAATTTTGTCCTTTTTCTTAGTTCTTTCCATTTGAATCCATTTCAACTCTTTTTTTAGTACTATCTTTTTCCATCATGAAATTTAGGTCCTCTAATTCATAAAATGCCTTTGGTTTTATCCAAATTAGATTTAAAATTTTCCCAAATGAATCGATAAAAGTTTTGATCAACTGACACTCTAAATTGCATACCAGAGAGGTTTTAACCATTCTAAGGGTTCTTATGATTTTTAGGGCATCTGAGAATCTCAAGAAACTTAATTTTTTTTTTATTTAAAGATCCCTCCTTTAAGTTTTCTAAAAGTTGTCTAAAATTATGAAAATGCCACCGCTTTTTATTTAATTTTGTTTCGCTATTTTGGCTCTAATTTTTGGGCATCTTTAGCCTTGTATCCTCATTTCTAGTAGTCTAGATTATTACCCTAATTTTATTAGGCCTTTAATAATTTAATTTAGGGGACTTCCTTTTGCAATCTTTTTAGTTTAAGGCTTTTAGAATAATGGGATATTACAGTGAACATGCTCAATGGGGAGTGGGCACCATGGACAGGTCTTTTCCTCTATTTTAGGCTATTAATATGTTGTATGTAATTGCTAATATGAGATAGTAGTTACTAGTAGTCCAACTAGTTCATTTGTTGGTTATATTAATGCTTTTGGTATTTCTCCATATAAAATGCATTTATGCAGATTAATTTGCACATATGTATGGAATTTCCTTTTTGGTTACTGAGATTCACATTTCACTTGTTTCATGAGTTAATAATTTTAGGTGAAGGTTCTCTGGCCAAAGGAAAAGAGAAGCAAGTGGATGACCACCCCTAGATTTAGGCCTTGTATGTAGTTTCTACACTAGGACAATTTTAACTTAGTGTAGATGCTATTCTTTTTGTAATCTAACATGTATATCATCATGATGCATTCATTTTTGCCATGTGTAGGTATGTTGATATTTTGTAACTAAAGATGTAACCGTTAGGAAGCTAGACTTTAATTTACATGGAATCTAATGTATTTATCTAATGCTAATCAAACATGAATTGCTGTGAATGTATAAGGTTTGAATTGTTAATCTATGGATGAGGTTATGTTATTATATGAATGTTTAGCCTATATTCTGGTGTATGAAGGTTCTTACTATCATTTATGCCTTATGTGTGAATTAGAGGTACGTCATAGCCATACTTCTCACTTATGAATACTTTAGTGATTTGAGGATAGGAACAAGTTTATTTGATCTATTGAAACTTGTTCAAGGTGGTCTAAGGTTAGTTAGTAAGGAATTGCATATTTTGAAGTTGTCACTAGTGGCTTCAGGTACCTTTTTGCTATCACAATTAGTGAACTACTAATATATAGTAAGGTTAATTGGTTTAATCAATCCTTAAGTCCCTAAATGATGAAAGTTAGTAAGTTATTGTATATATGAGATTTTATACCATTAAAACCATGATTTTCAGCCATAGAAGGACCTTAGAATTCAACTAAAGGGAGTGCCTTTTTTAGTTGGGACATGTGTTTGAGAGATAGGAATTAGGAAAAGCCTAAGTTATAGTAAAAAAGGTTATAAGACTATACATCACTATGGCACCGGGTGTTTTGTTGTGATGCATATTATGAGATAACTATCCAGTTATAGGCAAACACAAAACATATCATTTATGAAGACACCCACAAACCTATCTAAGTATGGCCTAAGCACTCTGTTAGTGTAATTCATAAATACAGCGGGTGCATTCATCAACTTAAAAAGGCATAACTAAGAATTCATAATGCCCATATCTAGTTTTAACGGTTGTCTTAAGGATATCTTTGGCCTTGATCTTGAGCTAATGATATCCTAATACAGATGCTCCTACCAACTGATCTACAAGGTCATCTATCTTGGGAAGGGGGTACTTATTCTTAATAATGATCTTATTAAATTCCCTGTAATCTATACACGGTTTAAGACTTCCATATTTCTTCTTTACAAATAGGATTGGAGCTCCTCACAGTGAAATACTACGTTTGATAAAACCTTTCTTTAAAAACTTTTCTATTTGCTTTTTCAACTTAGCTAGCTCAGTAGGAGCCATCTTATATAGGGCCTTAAACATTAGATTTGGCAAACTTTACTTCTCTATTAAGGTGTAGTCCACTAATTTCTTTAAGGAATACCTCTGGAAATTCTCTAACTATAAATATCTCATCTATATCCTCTTTTACCTCAGCCTGTATTAAAAAGAAAACCAAAAACCCTTAACAACCATGCTCTAAAGACCTTTTAGCCCGGAAGGTGGTCATAAAGTCTAGCTCAATCTTGATACTAGGTACAGTTCCATATTCAGGTAAAGTGATACACTTGTTTTGGCAATCAACTATGGAACTATTTGCAGACATCTAGTTCATTCCAATAATTAAGTTAATATCAATTAGAGGCATACAAATTAGGTTAAGTGTGGTAAAATAATGATTAAACTGGATTACACAATTCAGACATGCATGAAAGGTAATGGCTTAGTTCCTTGTCGGGGTAGATATGTGCAAATCATAGGGTAATGTACACATGCTCAAGCCTAACCTCCTAGCACAATCATAGGATATAAAAGAATAACTAGCACCAGAATCAAATAAGGCATTTACAGTTCAACCATTAATCTTAATAATACCTTAGATCATACTTGGGGATCTACTAGCCTCCTGTTATGTCAAGGCAAAGACTCAGTCTGAGGTTTAAGGGCAGGAGCTAACTCCCTTTACAATGTGTAATTTCTAGCTATATGTCCTAGTTTATCACACTTGTAGCATACTTTCTGGCTTACATAACATGGTATGCCTCGGTAATTCCTACCACACTGACTATAGGCTACTGAGGTGGAATGGCCTCTACTGGACTGAGTTGGTTTCTTTATGCGCTTTCCTCTTCTATTCTACTATCCTCTACTACCTCTTTTATTGCTACTGGTGGCTAGTACCTCTTCATATGGCCTTTTATTCTCAAGGAGGGGAGGCCTAGCACTAGGGACTACATGCATCATTCTCAGGTTTGCTTATATGAATCTACAAACCTCAACTAGGGCATTGAAATCTTTAATTCTTTGGGGAACTACTCTATCTCTGATCTCTAGTAGTAGCTGAGAGGTCATGTCATGTAACCCTCAAAATAAAACTAGGTTAGATTAAATTTTATAGTTAATGGCACAACCTAGGTCATCTTCCTTGGAAATGAAATTCAATGTTCAATTAGGTTTTTTAAGTGTTAAAGGACTCTAAAGATTACCTAACTAAATGGAGGGTTTTTTATTTAATTAGACTAACTAAAATTTAATTGAAATAAAAGTCCTAATTGCTACCTAATTGCATAAATTATGGTTGATAATAGGCTTGTGACTGGCTTTGGATTCGTCCCTTGGTATCCACTATCCTTATCCTGATTCAATTATAATTGATTCTAGTCTAAGAGTCCCTAATTGTGTCCATAACAAGTTATCTTGGGTTACCACTCAAAAATCAAGAGATTAAAAAAGTAATGTTGCATTGAAATCTCAATCCTGTATTAAATCATTAATTCTTGCCTTTAGGATTAATGAACACTTCAATTTGATTAATTAATCGATTAATTAGCCTTTGAATTATCACCCTAAGATATTTAATTAACCAATTAAACTCCAAGGAATCCTCAAATCAAATAGTCAAGCATATAATGTTACTCATGCATTTCATCGAACACCTTGATGGCATACATGAAAAATTAGAGAATAACAAAAAATTCAATATTTAATCCAATCAATTAATCAATAAAAAGGTTTCCTAATTAGTGTTTAACTAACCACTAATTACAATTACACCATTCTTAATCAAATACATCTCAACTAAGCATGTACAAGAAAAAGAAAAAGTGTAGGAAAGTAGGAAATTCTTAGCCAAAATTCCTTTGATATCTCCATGGATTCAAGCTTCTCCAAGGGTCTTCTCTTAACTAGCCATGTAATATTTGATTTTCGTTAAACGATGGAAACGAGCACATTTTCAAAGCAACTCCCTCGAAATGAATTAGTTAAGGTCCCACAAAATTTGGGTAGCATTTTAGACTCCAAAAAATGAGAATCCCAGGCTCAGACGAAGAGAAAAATAGAGTTAGAATGAAGAAATGAAATTTAACGAAAAACTTACAAAACGTAATGGCATTTTCGTAATTTTGAGCAAATTTTGGAATTCACATAGGAGGGCATTTCAAATGAAAATTTTGAGTTTTTCAAGATTCTCAGGGACCCTAAAATCATGGGAAGCCCCAAGATAGTTAAAACCCCCCTGATAGACGTTTTCCAACGTTGGTATACTTGAAGTTTGACGGAATGACATTTTCGTAATTTTAAGCAAATTTTGGAATTCATATTTTCAAATGAAATTTTTGAGTTCTCCAAGATTCTCAGAGACCTTAAAAACCATGGGAAGCCCGAGGATAGTCAAAACCCCTCTAATGGACGTTTTCCAACGTTGGTATACTTGAACTTTGACGGAGTCGTTCGAGAAGGTTTTAGCTTTGATTTGAGTGATTCTAAAGGCATTTTACTAAATTGGGAACCTAAATTTTATAATAAAAAATATGATTCTTAAAAAGGAGCTAAAATGAATTAGAAACAAAAATGCTAAGAACGAAGGACAAAATGAGAATTTTTGAAAAGTCTTCCTTCCTCCACCTATATATATAGGGCGCCCCACTCTCCCACTCCTTTAGCTTCATATGTTTCTGCCCTAGACCAGAGGAAATATCCTAGGAGAGTGGCGCACAAGAGAAAGAGGAAGAGGAGGAGAAATCAAAGCTTGAAGGTATGAAATTTTGATAGTTTTTCATGCTTTTTCCTTTCCAAGCTTCTTCTCCTCCATTCTCCTTTATTTCTTATGATTATATTGAAGCATATGGATATGTTTTAAGGGAGAAATAAAGGAGAAAATTCTGATTTGAAGAGAGGAGGCCAAAGAAGACAAGATTCAAGTGAGAAAACAAGGAAAAACAAGATAATTTCTTCTTCCATAGTTGATACCCCTTGCTCTTCTTCCCTCCACATTTTGCCCCACTCAAGAAGTCATAGGAGGGCTTGGTTTTTAGGCAGAACCAAGGGTGATTCTTAGGAAAAAGAGTGTGGAGATTAAGAATATGCAAAAAAAATTAACCATATGCCTACATGATACTCGCAGGAAACATTAAGATTATACCAGGCGAGACAAGGTGGCTGCATTGGTTTGGCATTGATAACTACTATTGAATAGTTATAAATAACTTGGTTGTGAAAATAAATTAGTAGTAGTGGTGCAACTAAGACCGTTTCCCATAAAAATGGATTCAACTACTAAAGAGAGTTTCCTAAATGTCAAATGTAACTTAAAAAAACTAATAATTTCATAAATTAATTGGGGATTTTTGATTGAATTCAATTAAGTAAATATTTAAATGAATTAAAAATGCAAACCACTAACTAAAATACAAGAATTGAACAAGAAAGCAATGGATGTATGGCTAACTTTGGATTTATCCTTTGATGTTTAGTATCCTTATCCTAATTCAATTGTTAATGGTTCTGGCCTAAGACTTTCTACATGTGTTCATAGTAATTTATCTTGAGTTATTACACAAGATTCAAGAAACAAATAAATCAATGTTATTGAAACCTTAACTCCACATTAATTCAATAGTTCTTAAGATTAAGCTCATTGAACACTCAAAAAGAATGATTAATCAATCAAATTAGCCTATGAACTTTCATTCTAGGAGGTTTAATTAACCAATCAAACTCTAAGGAAACCTTAAATTAAACATTCAAGCACAAAGTTTCAACATACATTTCATCAGACATCTTGATTACAAAAGCTGAAAATTAAAGCTACATGAAAATTATAGCACTTAAACTAGAAAAATATTGGTCCATTAATCATCAAAATATCTCCTTATTAACGTCTTACCAGCCGCCAATCATAAACAACACCATTCTCAATCTAATATAAACTTAACCAAGCTAGTAGAAGAAGAAGAAAAAGTGCTAGAGAGGGAAAAAGTGTAGAAATCTTAGCCAAATCCTTATATGCTCTTCATGGATTTAAGCTCCACATCAAGGTCTTCATCCAAGCTAGCCATAAGATGAATCTAAGCTCACATTGATTACAAATTATAGAGGAAATTTTGGTGGAGAATTTCAGCCATAGAGCTATCGATAAGAATGGAGAATTCACGTTTTGCTCTCTGTCTATGTTTTAGTGCCCTCCTGGATGTCTCCTAATCAATCTCGAGCCTTCTATTCCACGTGACCTCTTGGAGAATAAAACAAAACCCTCTCTTACATGTATCTAATGCCTCCATATATGTGTGAATTAGTGGGCCCTCTCATATGTGAATGAATGTCCATCTACATGGAAGTGCCATCCATGTGCAAGAAAAATGAGAGCTCGAGAGAGTGCCTGGACATGTATGTGTATGTACGAATCTAGTGTGTACTTCTCCTGTGCATCCACACAAGACTTGGTGCATGAATGTGTGAGTTAATGGAGTGCCATGAGTGAAGAGAATGGAGTGGATATCTGTGTAGCGTGTCCTTTGTGTATCAGCATGAGTTGTCCACATGAGCTTAGTGTGAGAGAGAGAGCATTATAAATGTTATCATCATCCTTCCACGTGATTCATACGTCTGTGTGTCATTGATGAGAGAGCCCACTTGAAAGTGTAATTAAATTTTCTTCTTTTGTGTATCCACATACAGGAGAGTGTGACCTAAATGAGAGAGCTATGTGCTTTCCTCATGAGCCCGTGTGTGTATTAAAGAATATGTGGGCCCTTGTTCATCCATCCAAATCCCATGTGAAAGACCAATCTACATTTGTGTGAAACTCCCTCCTTGAACTATATGTCATGCCTCTTAAGCCCCTTTTCATGAAATTCCCTAAGTTAAAATGAAATAAAATCAATGGCCTATGAAATAAAATTATCACCTAGGAAATAAAATTATTAAAATGCCCAATTTATGCAATAAAATCCCAAAAGGTGAAATTTCACTTTCTAATTCAAATGATATCCAATAAAGCTCAATTATTATTGAATTATTAATAAACAAACCTATAATTAATGAGTAAAAATATAGAAAATATATGAATTATGTAACAACCCTAACTTCTAATATCATAATTAAGGTTAAGTACGTGATTACTAACCATAAATTTTCAATTAGGGTTGAAAGTCATTACAACTAATTATATTCGAAAAATGTTAGGAAATTTGAACATTAATGTTATTAGGGTCATTAATTAGGCAACCATAATTATTCAGAAGTGCAAGTGAATTTAATTATTAATAAGGAGCCTTTGATTCTCCCATCCATTAATTCCAACTCATAAAAACCTCTTACAAGTGTTTCTAAATCATTCCTTAGTATTACCATAAAAGAAATTAAAGTTTCTAAGTGAATATGAGAAATTGAGCACCTTCGCCGTGGCTAAATCCCCTTTCGCCACGGCCAATTACTCTCGGATTCAAGTCCTTACACCTCTATAAATTTCACGCATTTTGCCGCGGCCAAATACCCTCTGGAACACCCTCAAACTTGTTTCCCAGGCTTAGCTGCGGCAAATATCACTATTCGTCGTGGCCAATTTCTCTCTGTTTTCTTCCCTGGCAAGTTTGCCACATTTGGCCGAGGCCAATTAATTGTTGGCCGCGGCCAATTCTTCTCTATTTCTATTTGGCTTAGGCCAATTAAATGTTGGCCACGGCCAATTCCCTTTTGTTCCTATAACTCCCAAAATTTCATCTCATGCTCTCCAATTCCCCCTCTAGCAACCCTCTAGGCCACTTTAACTTAGTTTGTGAAGATTTAATGTCTTTCTTTCACCTAATCTACTTAACAAATCTATCATTACACATTTAAAATTTAAATGTGAATCCTTAACCCTCTAGCTACCATAAACTAGTGAGTTCATAGATTAATGACAGCAAATGTATTATGGTCACAAGGTGCATGGGGTCAATGCTTAATGTTCATATAAAATCAAATCATTTATCCATTATTAGCCAATTACAATCATAATGTTCAATTCCAAGATAATCAAATTACATATACAATCCCTATACTTGGCAACTCATGATGCAATGCAGCAATGATACAGAACTAACAATTTAGTTACAATACATTTTGTCAAAGCTCCCAAGCCTATGTGCTACCAAATCATTTAATGATCTTCTATTAATTTTCTCCTTGCCACTAAAAGGTCTGGTCCCTGAAAATGTTAGCCCACAACAGGGTGAGATATACAATCTTAGTAACAAAAGGCAATTTCTATATATATGTACAAGTCAATCAATCCAATGCAATTCATGTCATCAATACCAGAATCATCAATTCAATTTGCAAATGAACTAGTTGAGCTACCAATGACTACTGTCCCATACCAGCAATCATACACAATATATTAATGGCCAATAACACCAGGAGAGGTCCGTCCACGGCACCTACTCCATAATGAGCACAACCAGGGCTCAGTGCATCTGGGGTTTGATCACAACTCGGTGCTCGATCGAAGTACATGCACGGGTGGCAGCCGCACCACAGCTCCACCATAGACTCACAAGGTCCAATCACAATAACAATTAAGTAGTCAACCAGTCATTTAACATTTCAAAACCAAGCATATGTAACAAATAGCAGATTAACATGAGCATATACATGGAATTAGAAAAATAACCCAATTACCTCAATGAAGCCAATTACTCTTCCCCTAGCTACCATAATAATCCAAATGCATACCAAGCCTATAACAAGCATAATTATCATCATTTCTAATCACAATCAAATATCCAAAGAGTTGAACTACTAATGACAGACTAGAAGTTACTCACCTAATTACCAAGGGATTTAATTTCGGATTCCAACTTTCCCATACCAGAAATTGCCATAGTTCACTCCAATTTCTGGGTAATTTCACATGAAACCAAAGCCCATATCATAGGTAAACTATAGGGGTCTCAAACTAACAGAAAATGCATCAAAATGGGAAGAAGATACTTACTTAATAACACCCATAGTCTCACCTCCGAAAATCCACTATGGAAGCACCAAAATTCGCATTTCAATCATCAAGCCCAGAAAATTCAGTTTTCCACCATTATCTCCTTGTAATCTCACACAATAACAGAACCCATTATGATAATACATCCTTAGGGCATTTTCCAGCAAAGTGATTCACAAAATGGAAGGGAAAAGCTTACCTAATCCTCCCTCTAACCTCTAAGTCCGAAAATCTTGCAAGGAATCACCCAATACCAAATTTTAGATTTGAGAAGAAGATGAAAATACTCAAACCTAGAAATTAATCGGACCAAAATGAAGAGGAGGATGAGAGGGTCAAGTTATATATAACTCACCTTGGCTAAATCATCCTCTAGGAGTCAAAAATGGAGCTTCCATGTTGGGAGAACCCTAGCCTCCTTTGAACCTCCGAATTTCCTCTCTTGAGTTTCAGCAAAATGAGGAAGAGGCTGAAGAGTTAGGGTTTTAGTTGGGTCTAAGATAGGTCATGGGTTGCTCCAAGGTCCAACTCCAAATAGGCTTCAGATTTTTGCTTTGTTGGGCCAGCTCTTATGTATTGGGTTGCTGAATTTTAATCAAGTTTGGGCCAAGTTTGAAGAGCTCAAGGATTTGGGTTTGCACAAAGGTTATTGGGCCACTCATAGGAGCCTATGCAAGGTGGATCTTGGGCCTCTATCATATGGAATTAGATTGGGTCTGCACCTAACTCATTGGGCCTCTATTAGCCTCTTCTTATGATTTCTTAATTTGGGCCTAGATGAAGTTTCTATCCTAATTAATTCTCAAACCCATATTAATAATTCATCTCTCTAAAATCTCCATTCACTTAACTTGCCCAATCATCCCATATTAATTATTCCTAATTAATCTAAATCCATGATTAACATCTTAATTAATTTTTAAGGTGTTACAAATTATGTATTCTTGGGTAAAATTCAAGATCCAAAGTGAAAATAAAATGGCAAGTGGAGACTGGAAATGAAAAAGGAAAGTGTAAAAATCATAAGTCAAAGAATAATCACTAATCTTCAATACTTCAACAATCAAAGTTAACTTCATTTGTATTAAGAAAGCAAGTTCCTTGGGCAATTTCATTTGACAATAATGAATTAAAGCGCATAGCCCTTCACATAGGATAAATGTTTACTTTGAACTCTTAAGTGGTTGACAACAATGTGTATTACTCAAATTCTACCTATTAAAACCTCACTACCATAAGCTTATCTATCTTCTAAGTCTCCACCACCTATGCCAAATGAAATGCACAAATCAAAAGGGCTTTATTCATGGTTGTAATGGGGCTAAGGAATGAAATGGATGGATATACAAGAACATGGAAAAACAAACAACAAATAGACACATTAGAACCTTAAGGGCAATAAAAAGAAACTTATGATAGAAAAATGTGCATTTCAAGGCCTTAATTCCAACTAGCATAAGTAAATACAAACAAAACTCAAAACACTTCTTTCGTTGATTTTTCCTTTTTTTTTTCAACATTGAACATCTTCCTCAAATTTTTTAATGCCAATGGCCTAAATGATGCAAAACACACATTCAATCATCTTAATCAAATGCAATGCTCTTGAAATCCTTAAGGTGTCTTCAAACAAGGTGGAAAAATATTTATTTTCACTTTTCATAGCTATGGGTTCAAAAAGAAAATAATACAAGGTCTAAAGTGGCTAAACAATGGATAAAATGCATGTAATGATTGGCTATTTGGCTAATTAGCTATATATAAAAAAATGAAGGGAGAATTATAATAAAGGACCCAGAAGTGAAGAAATTTATTTTTAAGGACCTATTACCACTTGTTTTAGGATAATTACCACTGAGCTTAGCAACAAATAGTGAAACCTAGTGGTAACAGGTCCTTAAAAATAAATTTTTTCACTTTTTGGTCCTTAAACATAATTTTCCTAAGAATGCCTTATCATTTTCATGTAGGCAAATGCAAATGTAGTCTTAACAAAGAATCAAAACAAGCTCTAGACTGAGAGTAATGATAGGTGAATACACAATAAATGAACAAATAAGGCTCAAATTCTCACAAGCTAATGGTTATTAAAATAATTCGTTGAAATCAAATTCATTGCCATTCCATTTGAATCAAAACACAAGATTCATCACTTATCATGTCAAAATGTATCAATGCTATAATCATGTCAACTTGCAACTTCCACAAAAACTAAACAAAAAAAATCACAATACTTTTCAAATTTTTTTAAAAAATTTTCACTTTTTTTTAAGAAAATAAAACAAAGAAAAGATGAAATGAGATGGTTCCCCTCTAATACTTAAAATTTACATTGTTCTCAATGTAAAACATAATCTAATAATGAAGTAGGAAAAATGTAAAAATAAAAAAAAATAAAAGGAAAAGGATACAATTGAATGAAATGAAAGTGAAGATCTCAAGAGTAGCTCAAATTTCCATGTAGCTAGCTAGAAGCAATTTATTACCTACAAAATAAAAACAAACTAAAATAGTAATGCGAAAAAGAAAAGATAACAAAAACACTAAACTAAAAAGGATACTATAAAAACAAACTAATCATATAAAAAAGGATACTATAAAAACAAACTAATCATATAAAAAAGGATACTATAAAAACAAACTAATCATATCTATCAAAAACTAAAATCAACACATCTTCATTTCTCTTCAGTTTAACAACTTTAAGTCTAACAACTTTGAAGCACTTTGATTGATCATTCAATAATGATTAATTAAAGTTAAATTTAGCATGCTTAAACCCAATGAAAGAAAATGTGAAATCAAGTTTATAAACATTAAACACTAGACCCTCTATATATCTATCAAAACCAATGAAATCAATTGGACTCTCATCAGTAATAGTTACTATATATGTAGAAAAATTCATATGCAACTTCTCACAATCTTTCAAGTAGGAATCCTTCAAGGTGTTTGGCAATTGCTTCATCTCAAATAGGAGAGTCTATTGCTTGTTGGGTACTACTTTACCAACTTCATAAACCTGTTCAAAAGTCTCAACTAGAGAAACAATATCTTTCCTAACCAAATAAACATCAATAAACTTACAAGACTCTATACAATGATCAATAACATCAAGTCTCTCACTAGTATCAACAACAACACAAGTATCAATAGGAATTTTAATATCACAATCATCAATATGACTCTTAATATCAACACCATCCATATGACCATCTCTACGCATGCTCTTATCGACACTAGTATGATTAGAAGAGTCAATATCATCAATAGTCTCATTATAGATGTAGGAATCCATGGACTCAATAAAATTATCAGATCTCAAAAAATCATTTATCTCAATATGTGCAGGACATGTATGCAAATCATCACTTATGTATCTCAAAGTAAAAGTAGAATTTGAATTAATAATAGTAAGCTGCTCAACAATTATACTATCCATATCCTTAACACATGCTACATCCACTATTTCATCAATCATGTCATCACATGCTAAGTCACCCCCACACTTATCTACTACCGTAGACTCAATAGTATCATTATCAGCTAGCTCAAAAATGAAATCATCACTATAGTCACAGCTAAGGGTAAAAAAGCCAAATGCATCCATACACAAGACTCATTAACATTTACATATGTATTATTTTTGCTCAATGCATTATCGTAATCAATCATATAAAGGAATTCAACAACAATTTCTTCATTTACATCATCATCACAACAAGTAATATAAGATTCACTATTTTATATCTCATCATCCTCATGCAATTCAAAAATAACATCATTATGTGCATTAGTAGTCACTGTGCTATCATGTAAACTAAAGTTATTCTCAATGAAATGCAATGTATTAGAAGATGAAAGTACATTACCAAACGAAGAAGAATCTTCCTCTTTTATATACTCTTTTCTAATTTGCTCTTCTTTCAATTCAATGGCATTTAGGATAGGTTGACTCATTTAAATTCCTAAATTCTTTATGAGGTTACTAAATATTTGTCGGTTTTGAAGATACTTATGTTCAAATTCCTATTGGAATTGAAGATCATCGACTTTTGATTTCTTCATCCTCTCTTCCTAACTTGGGTCCTTCTTGGACTCTTTTTGCATATATCCCTTATGATAGTTGTAAGCACAGTACTCTAGCTCTTTCACATGGGAATTATGGTATTGCTCAATATAACTAGGGGAAGTCTTATAAGGATAGTGATAAGGTTAGTGGCATGGCCATTGGAATTGTTGTGCTAGTCTTTGTTAGTCGATTATATTGACAAGCATTGATTATACTTCCTCAATCTTTTGTGAATCCTATCACTTGCATAAAAATCACAGACATCTTGATTAGGTATAAAATAGCCATCCATATTTACATGAAGAGCATGAGAAGTACAATCAAATTAAGGACATAAGAAATCACTAACAAACTACAACTACTATTTATACTACTTTTATTCATTCTTCCTTGCTATGAAGAATTCTTACAAATTTGGGTCAAAATCAATTAATTTGTCAAAGGAGGCGTCATACCTAACATCATTCAATTCATTCATACCATCCATGGGATTAGAAGCAAAGTTTACAATCATAGTTATGCTTTAAAACTCCAAAACTAGTCCATTTACATGCCAAATAAAGTTCTAGGGATCCAAATTCAGTTCTTTTTTGTCCTTTATTCATATTTATCATAAAAAAACTTTTTTCAACTCATTAGATCAAAAAATATGCATTGGAAAGCCTAGTGGTGTATGTAACCCAAAATAGTCCTTTTACACATAATCTGTACTAAAATTTGAAAATTCATAACTCAGGCAACATAACTCCGATTTATGCGAATAAGGTGTCTATGAAAAGCTTAAGATGTGAACATTATGCCTATAAAATTTCATGAGCAAAAAATTTTTTTTGGACCCTCAAAAACATGAAAAACCAAATCTGGACGGTATGAACAATACCAGGGACCAATTTACATAATTTTCTGAACTTTAAAAATTCATAAAATATTCTATAGAGCTCCAAAAACTCTCATTCTTCACTTGTTAGAAAGCCCTATACAAGTCTAATTGCATGCCAAATTTCAACCCTAAACTAGGTCATTTAGGCCATTTATGGTAGAGGTGCAATTTGAGACTTTTAACACTCATTTTGGGTCCAAAAATGGCACAAATGAAATCCAAATTACACTATTCCATTTTGAGCAAATTTCAATCATCCTAGGCATGCAATCCATGAGATCAAACACTCAAAATAGGGCTTGTATAAAAATATGACTCCCTTGCACCCAAATTTGCATATATACATTACATGTTAGCAAAGGCAAAGTTACATATTATTGGTCATATTCTACCACAAGGAGCCACACATTCATATTCCATACCCATACACAAGTTTCCATTCTAAAACATGATATTATACATTGTGTGGCATCAGAAGTTATCATACATACATCAAATGCACTATCCATGCCATTCTTGATACATTAATCAAAATGAAGTATATAACATATTCCTAATACATAATTTATAGTGTTTATCTCTTCTCAACTTTCTTGCTTTGGCTTGGTGATCTTAAAATGGTTAGTGGGAAGATGTGGGTGAGATTCCAAGAAGAATCTCAGTACCCAATCTCAACCAACTAATGCACATATGAATCACAATGGGGAAATGCCATGCATGTGGTGCAAGTATGCCATTCATATGTCTCATGTAACTCAAATGCAACTTTTAACACAAGAACTCACTCATTCTCAAGCCATGGCATCAACATAAACTAGCTAAGCTCAACTAAACTTAACCACGAACCAAGGAAGAGCTACTACACTCAATTCCAAGTCTTAAGGAGCTAGGAGCTAAAAAGAATGTCAATCTCATACATAAAGCTCATCATGGAAATCATACTAAAACATATCATGTGAATACATCAAGCAACAACACATACAAGCATTTCAACTCGTTCAAGCATTCATAAATATGCAAGAGAGGGAGATAAAGCTACCTTAAGACTTGGGAAACTTCAATACACCACTAACCTACTTGTTCTTGGCTTTTTTCTTGTCTTTCTTTCACTTGAGACCCATACTTTGGTGAGTTTGGGCTAGCTTGGCCTACACATAGCAATTACAGGGCAAATTAATCCATTAGGATTCATTATAGGTCTTATAATCATCACTCAATCTCATTAGAGATTAATATGGAATTTAAGACTAGTTTAGGTCTAATAAGAAGAAACCCTTGGTTTTCACTTTCTAAACCCCAAACTATCACTTGCTATAAGTTTTATAGCTCTAAGAAAACTCATATGAATTATCATATGCTTGGTTAACTTGCTTCTTTAACCAATTTAGGCCATAAAAATTTAACTTTCAATTTAGGGCTCCTAAATTCAAGCTAATGATTCTATAATTATTTATTCATCATATCTAAGTCTCTTACATCGTTGGAACTCAAGAAAACACTCCCTAAGTGCTTCCAACCCACCTTGGCCAATACTATGCTTGTTTGGAAGCCTAATGGAGTTTTGCTTCTTCTCTTTAGGAAATTGATGCATGTAGACATTCCTTGGCTTCTCTTTAACTTAATTATGAATTCATATAGCTTAAAATACCTTATTATAGTTCCAAAACTCTTAAAGTGAAATTGAAACCCTAATAGCCATAAGTTGCATTCTATAAGCTCTTAAGGAATTCCATTGGTTCCATCTTGTTCTCCTCATTCCTAAACCTCTAGTTCTACCATGTTTTATTCCCAAACAAATTCCTTCTATGAAGCTCTAGGTTTGGTAGAACCAATAAGGAGAAGGGAAGGCAAGGAAAAGCTATGAATTCATATGGTGTCATACCATATTTTCTTCCTTGTTCAATGGGGAATTTGATGCTACAATTTGTTTCTCCAAATCTTCTCTTTCTTCGAAGAAACTACAACCATTGTTGGAGAGAGCTTAGAGACGAGAAGAAGATTGGTGAAGGCTATACCATGAAAAAGTGGAAATTTCCCTACCTTTTCTTGGCTTTCTTCCTCTCCTTTCTCACTCCTTTTGTGCACCCTTCTTGGTCTGTTTCAGAGCTGGTTTAGGTTAGTTATGAAGGTAGTGGGACGTGGGTGACCTTATATAAAGGGAAAAGAAACATTTTAAAACAATTGCAAAAATACCAATTATGTCTCATAACTTTGACCACTTCATTCGAGCTCAATTTAAATACTTTTTTAGAACTATCTTTTTCATATGAAAATTTAGGTTCTATAATTTATTAAAAATCTTTTTCCAAATTTATGGGGTTTAGAATTATCTCGAATTATCTGGTCAAAGTTTAGATCATCTTGTAATATCCCATTATTCTAAAAGCCTTAAAACTAAAGAGATTACAAAAGGAAGTCTCCTAAATTGAATGATTAGAGGCCAAATAAAATTAGATTAATAATCTAGACATCTAAAAATGAGGATACAAGACTAAAGGTACCTTAAAATTAGAGTTAGAATAGCTAAACAGAATTAGACGAAAAGCAATGGTATTTTTGTAATTTTGGTAAACTTTTAGAAAACATAAAGGAGAGATCTTTAAATGGAAAAATTGAGTTTTTCAAGGTTCTTAGAGACCTTAAAAATTATAAGAACCCTTAGAATGGTTAAAAGCCCTATGGTATGTAATTTAGAGCATTGATTAATCGAAACTTTGACTAATTTGTGTAAGAAGATTTTAAATCCAATTGAGTGAAACTAAAGACATTTTATGAATTAGTGAACCTAAATTTCATGATGGAAAAGACGATTCTAAAAAAGGAGTTGAGATGAACCCAAATGAAAAGAACTATGAAAAGGGACAAAATGAAAATTCAGGAAATGTTATAATTAAGCCACTTTGCTTCTTAAAGTCACACCCCACCTCCTCCTTATTTCTTAAATGACCTTGTTCTACCTCAAAACAGAATTCCACTCATCTTAAAGTAGAGCACTAGAGGGAAGGAAGAAGGGAAGAGCAAACTAAGTAGAAAAGGTGAGAAATTCAAGGTTTTTCATTCTTTCTCTTTCTTCCAACTTCTTCTTCTCTCTTTTCCTATGATTTTAATGATCAATTTAGAGCTATTTTATGGCTAGCCTAGTAGGAAGAGAGAAATTGAAGGAGAGATTAAAAGCAATTGAAAGCTCCTTGGGAAAGCTGGAAAACAAGGTAATTCTCATGGCTTTTCTTACTTCCTCTTGCTTGCCCTTCTTATGTCCATTTTTGGCCAACCCTAGGCCTATCAAGGAGGGAAGGAATTTAGGTCATAGCAAGGTAGGAACAAGGGTTTTAGAGCATGAAAAACAAGAATATGCAATTAGATTTAAAAGAGAAGCTTTAGAATTCAAGTTATGTTACCTAGGGTTCTTATTGCACTTGGCAATTTTTAAAGCTTTCTAATGATAATCTAACTTATGTAAAAGTATGTATAAGTTTTTAAGAGGTCTAGGAAGATTCATGGTGAAACAACCTTAATTCCTAATTATGGTGATTATGATTAATTGCATGATTAATGATCATAAATTAAGATCTAAAGTCATTATAATTAATTAAATTAAGAAAAGTAAGGGAATTTGAACCTTGATATCATTAAGGGTTATTAACTAAACAATCAAAACCATTTGAGTCCACAACTGACTCCAATTATCAATTAAAAGCCCTTAATTTATTTAACCACTGATTCTGCCTTGTGAAATCTTATAAGTGTTTCTGAGTCAGCACATAATATTATTATGAGAGAATCTAAGGTTTCTAAGTTAAAATAAGAGTTTGAGAACTTTCGCTAAGACTTGGACCTTCCCCGCCATGGCTAAGTTAGTTACCGGAACTTAAATCCAAGTTTGGAGACTTTTGCTGTGACTTGGTATATCTGTGCCTTGACATAAGTGGCTACTAGAGCTCAAAATAAAAAATACAAACCTTGTGCCATGACTTAGGCCTTTCATGCCACAACGAAGGTGCTCTAGGGGACCTACTATTCACACCTTCGTGATTCTTATTGTAATGTCCAATTTTCCTAAAAACGTTAGAAATAGACCAATTATAAAAGGAAGTCTCCTAAATAGAAACATTTAAGGCTAAATAAAATTAGGACAATAATTAAGAAAATTAAAAATGAGGATACAAGGCTTAAAATGCTCGAAAACTAGAGTTGAAGTAACTAAATAAAATTAGACGAAAATTAGTGGTAATTTTGTAATTTTGGGTACTTAAAAACCTCAAAGGAGGGATTTTTAAATGAAAAAATTAATTTTTTTTTAGGGTTTTTAGAGATTCTAAAAACTATAGGAACCCCTAGAATGGTTAAAACCCCTCCAGTTTACATTTTAGAGCGTTGGTTGACCTAAACTTTGACCGATTTGTTCAAGAAGGTTTTAAATCCCTTTTGGGTGAAACCAAATGTATTTTATAAGTTAGAAGACTTAAATTTTATGATGGAAATGACAATTCTAAAAAAGGAGTAGAAATGAACCTAAAAGAAAAGAACTAAGAAAAAAGGACAAAATAGGAATTTTTAAAAAGAGTGTTGAAAAGCTTTGCCTTTATATAACACGTTCTACTCCTTCCATTTGTTTAATCAACTTTAGTTCTATCCCAAACCAAAAGAGAGACTAGCTGTGAGAGACACACAAGAGGTAGGGAAGAAGAAGAAGAAGAAGAAGAAGAAAAGCTTGGCAAAAAGGTAAGAAAACTATAGTTTTCTATGCTTCTTCCTTCACTAATCTTGTTCTCCTCCTTCTCCTCTCTTTTCCTATGATTTTAATGTTTAATTTAGGATTGTTTTAAGACTAGTTCAGTAGGAGAAAGTTAGAAATTGAAGGGGGAGCTTGAAGCAAGTGAAAGTGCTCTAAAAAAAGCTTACAACCAAGGTAAGAACCATAACCTTTCTTGCTTCCTTTTGCTTGTTCTTCTTAGGGGGAGTTTTAGCCAACTATAGACCACCTAGGAGGGATTGAATTCTAATCAAACCAAGTAAGGAATAAGGGTTCTAGAGTGTGGGAATTAAGAGTATGCAATTGGAATTGAATAAGAAGCATTAGAAATTAAGTTATAGAATATAGGGATTTAGTTGCACCTTAACAAATATAAAGCTTCCTAGTGGTAATTTAGGTTATCCAAGAGTGTGTATGAGTTCTCAAGATATCTAGGAAGCCTCCCATGCACCAATTTCCTAAAGAAAGTGGATGAAACTCCATAGGTCCATTTGATCCTCCATGTCTCAGCCAAGAGCACTCCAAACACCTAGGGAGAGTTTTAATTTATTTTAAGGATAGAAAGGGACTAAATATAATTAATGAACATCAAAGGAAGCATTGGAATGAATTTAGGAATCATGGCTTGTGAGACGGAGGTGTAGGCTCCATTTTGAGACATAAAGAATCAACTTGTATCTAGACTCCTTGAATTGAAATTATGATAGTTCTAAGGAGTCTAAATGGAGTTAAGAGACTTGGATTGAATAAAAAATGGGAGCTAAGATCATGAACCCTAAAGGTTGCTTCATTGTGTCATGTATGGAACTATAATAGAATCATATGAGAAAGTAGGCATGCATAGAGTTTTTATAAAGTTAGAGCGTGTTCCAATGATTTAATCATGTTTCATTTGATGTGTCTAGTGTAACACCATAACTTCTAGCTCATTTTATATCATTTATAGGCTTTATATCATCAATCCCACAAGAGCATATGAGAAAGGGGATAAAATAATAGACTTTTTCGTGTTGCACTATATCTAAAAAATTCAATTCGGTGTCACGTGGACTGTGTGAGCTCATACTATACATTCTCATATTTAAATACATCATTACAACTCATTTTCATGACAAAATCATACCCATAACTCATGGAAACCGAATTGGAGCTCAAAATAAGCAAGTATATTTTAGGCCAGATTTGCTCCATTTTCTGGCCCAAATTTGAAAAATCATAACTAAATCTAAAAAATTAGAAATCATACAATCTTTATCATTATGGAAATCTTAGGATGTCTAATTCACACTAAAAATATGCCCACATCACAAAATTTATCACACAGAACGTTTGACATCCAAAAAGCTACAGAGTTGCTGGCTGCCTGGGCTGTTATTCAGTTTAATGATACAAACTTCTGAAATTCATAACTAATTCTAAAAAACTCAAAATCATACAAATTCAGTCATTCTGGAAAGATAAAAATGTTAACTTGACACTAAAAATAATTCCAGAATGAAACAGATGCGTTTAGACATCTGGAACTGATGTAACAGTAACTGAGCTCCTGGGGCGCTACTGATACTGATAGTTAACTTCAAACATGCATAACTCTCTGCTCAGACCTCCAAATGAGGTTATCTTGGTGGCCACAGAAATATGATGACCTCTAGTTTATTCATATAAAATTTCATAAGCATTGGAGACCATTTGGCCATCGAGTGACACAAAAATAAAATCTACCAGTATGAACAGTGCACATACCAGAAATCATAGAAAATCCCAACTTTGAAAATTCATCAAATATTCTCTGGACCTCCAAAAATTATGTTCTTTAGCTTTTCCAAAATCTCTCAATGAGACTTAATTGCATGCCAAAGTTCAAAGTAAGACTAACTCATTTGGCCAAAATGTGACATAGGGTTCCATTATGGTCAATTTTGGCTCCATATTGGGTACCAAAATTGCCAAATGGATTTCCCTTAGTCTTTGTACCTTTTGGGCAAGTTTAAAAGCTTATTTGAGACTTGTGTGAGCTGCCCAAATATTCCCAAACCTCATACATCTCATTTTGGTCATTCAACCCATACTTACGCATATTTCCAACAAACTTCCATATTGCACACTTTGACATTACATACTCAAAATAGGTTCTAGAGGTCACACATCATATCCATACATTTAAACATCATATAATATCATATTTACACGTCTCAAGGGTCATAGCCCATTTACTACATCATATATATCATATGGTACAATCATGGTATTAAAGTGACAAAAGCTAAACACATGATTGTCAATCTCCTTCCTTTAGTGTTGTTGGCTCCCATTAGCATCTCCACTTGGTTCACCTAGTATGTTAGATCATTGGAGAGGAGGGGATGAGATTCAAAGAATCCCAATAGCTCATCTCTCATTCAATCATACATAATATGTGCAAGCAAGCTTTACCAATGCATGCATGGAGACAATAAAAGCCATGGACATTTTAGAAGCAAAGTTGCCATGTGAACAACTCATACAAATCATTCAAGAGCTTACTAAGTGTTTGGATTGGCCTCACACTTCTCCTCATGGCTTTTGGATTGCCTCACCCATTTCTTGAGCACTTTAGACTCAACCATACTCTTGGGAGCCCACTTTGCTTTTGGGAGACTCTTTGCTTTATCTCAACCAAGCTCAAGGGTTCTTGGCTCATCCTTACCAAAAGGAAGAGTTCTTGGCCTCTCCACACTCAAGCAATCTAATACAAACATCATGGATTCATTTAAAACATAAAATGGTATCAAGGATCATGACATGTAAAGACATGCTAGCATACTTTTCAAAGCTTGAAAATACACATACACACATTCTAAAATAAGCTAAACACACATCCATGCATGAGAGAAGGTGGAGAGAGCTACCTTGTATACAAATACACACTTTTCCTTTAGGATTCAAGTCTCCTCTTTTGGCCACACACCCAAAAATTAGTGGAGATGGTTTCTCTTGGCCTAAATACAATATATGGGAGCCAATTAGGTTCATGAAACAATCTCTACATACAATTTGCTTAGATGCTAGATTGCTCTATAACCCCCATTATGGTCCATGTTGGCACCTAATGAAGCAACACCCCTCAAATGATTTCTAGGCCTCATTCTTTCTTTTCAAATATGATTCTTGACTCCTTTTAAGCCTCTTGGAGTCATCACATCATCAAAACAAAAGGCCTAGCACCATGTTGCTTCTTTAGGTCATAATATGGAACCTAAGGCACCAAATCACTTTCTATGAGTTCTAAATTTTTTCCAAGGCCTCCCCTCACTTTCATTCATCAAATATGACTCAAGAATGGCCTTAGAAAAATTTAAAACTCTCCCTAGCTAGGAGAACCCATCTAGGCTGAGGCTATGAAGCATATTGGGTTCCATGGAGCTTTCTTTGTTTTCTCAAGGGAAGAAGCATATGGGGAGCCTCTTAGGGATCTTGGGAGCTCATTTAAACTCTTACTTAGGCCTAGGAATCATCATACAAAGTCAGATTTTACAAGGTACAATTGAAACCCTAGAATTTGCATCTTGAAATCTAATGGCTTTTTGACCTTTGCATATTCTTAATCTCCACACCCTTTTTCCCTAGATTCATGCTTGGTTCTGCCTAAAAATCATCTCCTCCTAGGGTTTTCTCAAGTGGGGCAAAATGGTGGAGAAGGGGACCAAAAATGACAACCATAAGAAGAGAAATTACCTTGTTTTCTTGCTTTTTCTCACTTGAATCTTGTGTTCTTTGAGCTCCTCTCTTCAAATCCGAACTTTCCCCTCAATTTCTCCCTTAAAACAGATTTATAAACTTCATTATAATCATAGGAAACAAAGGAGAATGGAGAAGAAGAGGTTTGGAAGAGAAAGAGCATGAAAAACTACTAATTTCCATACCTTAAGCCTTTGATTTCTCCTCCTTTTCTTCCCCTTCTTATGAGCCTCATCCCCTAGGGTTTTCTTCTGGTTTTAGGTAGAAGATGGTCGTGCATAATGAAGGGAGGAGAAGGGTGCATCATATATATAGGTGGGAATAAGTTACACTTTTCAAAAATTCCCATTTCGCCCTTCATACTTTGCATTTCCGTTTCTCCTTCGTTTTAGCTCCATTTTAAGAACCGTCTTTTCCATTATAAAATTTAGGTTCCCAAACAAGTAAAATATCTTTGGAATCACTCAAATTGGAGCTAAAACCTTTCCGAACGAATCCGTCAAAGTTCCGGCGCACTGACATTGGAAAACGTCCACCGGAGGGGCTTTAGCTATCCTGGGGCTTTCCATAGTTTTTAGAGCCTCTGAGAACCCTGGAGAATTCAAAACCTTCATTTAAAAAGCCCTTCTGTGTGTTTTTCAAAAAGTGCCTATATTTACGAAAATGCCACTGACCTTTTGACAAATTTTTCGAATCACTCTGGCTTTGATTTCTGGGCAACTCAAGACTCAAGTCCTCATTTTCTAATATTTAAAATTTTATCATAATTTTGGTTAGCCCCAATCCCTTTTATTTCAGGGACTTCCTTTTGTATCTGGCCCATTTCTGCTGTTTACGGAGAAACCGAACATTGTGTTTCTCACATTTATGGAAAGGCCGGATGTTACATCTAGGCTAAGAGAATCAAGCCCCATCTAGTTGCATGTGTTTAGACAAAAAGGGGAAGAAATAATTAAAGAGAAAAGCTTGTTTTTTTCATACTATCACACATCATATACTAGAACATGCTAAAACATGTTAAATTAGAAGATCTTGTACTGCTTGCTAAAAACCTTGTTAACAAGGTCTTGAATTTCATAGCGCAATTATAAGATATTGTCAACAAGATCTAGGACCCTATTTATAAGATGTTATCTCAGCCTTTAATTTAATATAGTTTAATGCCAATTCAATCATAGTATGTTTGTTCAACTAAAAGCATCACCAAGTAAGGCATAAAACATTGATCATCAAGAACTTTCTTACCTTTAAGAAGGGAAATAACCATCATCAAAGGCCAAAATAATTCAATTTTAATCATATAGGCCATGTGACCTTACCAATGTCATCTTCCATCCATAACATACTTAATGGACTAGAAACATCACAAGGAAGCATGGAAATTGTGTAACATCTCTTCTAAATACCTTTTTTTTGGTAGATTTTTTTTTAAAAACTTCTTGATTTAAGTTTAATTACCTTTTTTCTATTTTAATTATTTCTTCACAATAAAGTCTAATTAATAGCTTAGCGAAATACGACAATAACAGAAATACACTGTAATCACCCAAAACATATCAAATAACATAAGTAAAAATTCAAGAACTTCTTGGTCAACACTTTTATTCAAAAATTTGACTTTTTATATAATGATCCATAATTCTCCAAAATTTTACCGTAGGCCTTATTTTTTATGTAGATTAACCTAATTTAGTTGGATTTAAGAAAACTTTTCCCTAGGTATATGTACATGTGTTGGCCGAACTTATGCATCAAGCAAGACATGTGATTTTGCTTCATTCTTATGTCACCAAATAGCCATACATACATATTCAAAGGAGATAAACAAAAGCCCTCAATTAATTTTTAGAGATTTCATATGTATTCTACAATTTTTTCAACTTAAGATTCTAAGGTTCCTTGTCAATTTCTTCATAAAAATCAAGGCTATATTAATCTTCCTCTTCCTTAGGCTTTCTTCCATCACTTCCCCATTTATTTTCTCTTTAATTTCTCCTATGGCATTTTGAAATACAAAGTTTCTTGATTTGTAGGAAATTTGCCAAGATTAGGAATTTTCTTGAATCACATGAATTCATAAGCCATATATATGATTTCTCCATCTTTTCTTAGCTAGAATTCATAGAAACAACAAAATTTTCGATCTCCTCTTACCATGGACGAAAATTAGAAAGGAAGAGAAGAGAAAAATTCTTGGAGAAAATAGAAGAAAAACTAAGAAGAAAGTATATCTATGTTACCTTAGCTCCACGGTGTTTGGTTTTTCTCGGTGGCTTTTCTTTTTCTCTTCTTCCTTAGGCCGAGTTTCTTCTGCTTCTTCTTCTCCTCCTTTCGGCTGAATTGGTGTGTGTGTTTTATGTGTGAGAGTGGCATGAAAGTGTGTTAATTATATATATCTTGGTTATGAATGGTTAATATTTAATTAACTTTAAAGTGGAAGATCTTGGCCTTTAGATTACATGAATAGTTAGGATTTAACTTTGAAATAAGAGATAAAATGTAGGCCTTTGGATTAGATCAAAGGTTGTGGTTTGATCTTGAAAAGGTGAAGAAATCTAAGCCATTGGATTGCATCAACAGTTTAGATCGCATCACATTTTACGGATGAATATTAGCCATTAGATTTCCATGGTTACTTTTTTATAATGTGTAAAGATAGAATTACATTTAATGTTACTTAAGTTAGCGTCTATGTCATGCTAAAGTCAGCGGTAACTTTTTCGTACTGCATGAGATTTCTAAGATTTATTGATATAAGCCTGCGTAATTGCTCCATAATTCATGCAATTTTTAGAATTCTCTTTCAACTTCTAGTCTCTTCTTCACATATGGCACTATATCATCACTCTCTCTCTCCTTTATGGTGCCACACCAGCACCATTCTAGCTTCTTATTGCCATGTTAGCTCTTCCCCCCGGTTAAACTTACAAAATTGCCACTGTTTCCTAGGTTCTTCATAATATTTTATTTAATCAGTATTCTTTGAGTTCTTTACTATATTTTAATATTATTTGGCCCTATGTGGGTCCCATTTAATACCTTCAGCCATATATTTAAATATTATTTATTTCTCTAATATTTTATTATTTTAGGATCCAAATGACCATTTTACCCCTAGTAGTGATGTGACAAATAAGCACCTTTGTTCGTTTTTTGCTTATATCTTCTTCGTAACTCTATATTTTTGGATTTTGTCACCACTACTTGGTAGATTTTTCTGTATAGAATTTCTTGAGACAACTAACACCAGTTTAGCTTTTAGTTTGTCTCTGTATAAACTTATAATCATTTTGGGCCATTTTCTAGTCCTAATGAATCCAAAATTTCATGCAACAAAATTTATAATTTTGTACACATTATTTTCTAACTATTGATATATATATTGGACTAGTTCTGAATTCCCCTTCCTTTTAGAAAAATTATCAAAGTTTATTCATGTGACAAATGATAATTTTGCCCCTGGGCCCCCTAGACCCCCTTAAAATCTTAAAAATTCCTATAGGTCCTATTCAACTTATGCTTCTCATATACGAAGCTATTTCGTTCAAATTCTTCTTATTAAAGCTTAATAAATTCATTACATAAAATACTAAATAATTAGAAAATCCTAATTTTAGGGATGTTACAAATTGAGCCTAAGGTCAAGCATCACAAGTTAACATAAGTGTATCTTTCCATTCTATTCACATTTTTCCTTAAGTTTTAACACTTAGTTTTAGCCACACAGGGTCTATATTCATCCACAAGGGTCCAACCCTCAGTTTTTCTTTTCCTTGATTCATTTTCATCATAAACAAGTTTACTCAAACACATTTTAGCATGTTTAGCTCAAGGAATACACAAAATCTTCATAGGACCCAAATTGATAACATGCACATAAACTCTGCACTAATTTTAAAAATTCATAACTAATTCTAGAAAAATCAAAATTATGCATATGATAGCTTTCTGGAAAGTTCTAGATGTTAACTAATGTAAAAATAGTTCCAAACTAAGACAATAGCATTTAGCCCATGAAAATTTATGGAACAGTACCAAAGGTCAAGCTACATTACTAGCACTATCATACAACTTTAAAAATTCAGTTATCTCTTTACAGAGCTCCAAATGAGGTGCTTTTGGTGGCTATAGAAAGCTTATGATGCTAACTATATGATTGTAAATTTTTATAAGCATTGAACTTCATTTGTCCCTCAAAAAACACTAAAAATCAGACTATCCAGAAGCACAGTGCCATGACAGTTTTTGCATAATTTGGCTAATTTTGAAAAATTATAAAATATTCCATAGAGCTCCAAAAATTCTTCTCTTTAACTCTGTGAAACTCTCAATGAGATCTATATGGCTGCTAAATGTCATACCCAAACTCATTCATTTGGTCTAGTTTTGGTTTAGGTGCAAAATATGGCTCCAAATAGCAACCATATGGCTCCAAATGGTACCAAATGGCTCTCTACAAGAACTATGACCATTTGAACAAGTCCAAAAGCTTAAACACAGTGTGTAGAGGCATCATAGTAGGTCCAAGTCCTCATGGAACTCAAATTCACCATCCCGCATGCATAAATACACATAAATATCATGGCTCAAGGATGTCAAAGTTATTCACTCTCATACATTTAGCTTCATATTCATTACATATAACATATTCTCATACTTTTACACATGCTCAAAGGTTTACAACTCATAATTAACTTATACATACATACTTTGATATCAATTTACATTAAAAATTATACTATTATTAAAGTATCATCACTTATGCTCCATGGCTTCCATTATTTGCTCCTTGGACTTCACCTAGACAAAGTTGGATGTAAAGTGGGGGAGAGTGAAATTCAAAGAATCCTAATAGCTCTTTCATCATTCAAGTAAGCATATATGACATATTATCATATCAAAGAATACAAGCATGCACCAAAAGCTTTCAAGAATTAAACATAAACATGTTTTCAAGATCACATAAACATGTTAATATCAAAATCAAGCTCTAAGGACTTTTGGTTTAGCCTCATCCAATAATTTGGGAATTTTGGATTAGTTTTACCCATTTTCTAGGGACTTTTGACTTAGCCTCACTCATGCTAAGAGACTTTTGGCCTTGTCTCATCTATTCCAAGGGACTTTTAGCTTCACCTCACATATCAAGAGCAAAGTCACATTCCAAACACAATTCAAGAAACATAATAGTACCATCATATCAAACCAATAGCTAGAAACATGTTTTATGATTCAAACATCTATACAAGCATTCAACGACAATTCAAGAACTAAGAAATGCATACAAGAAAGAATGGAGAGCTATCTTTTTCAAGAAGCATCACTTTTCTTCCTTGGTTTCCCACTTTCCTCTCTCAGTCTCACAAGCATACTTGGGAGAGACTTGATTTTCTTGGCCTAGGCACATTAAACAACACACAAAGGTATCAATGGAACCATCTCTAGCCTCACACAAGCCTTATATAAGCTACTTCTAGCTTTAGGCATCCATATGGCTCCATATAATGGCATAATGAAGCAACTCATACAATTTGTTATCTTGGCTCTAATTTCTCACTCAATCTAAGTCATATTACTCCATTTAAACTCATTGAAGTCACCACAAACTTAAATCAAAGAGTCTAATACCAAGTTGCCTCTTTATGCATAATGGAACCTAAATTTCCACTTTTCAAGATATGGTTTCTAAATTCAAACAAATAATTCTTTTGGTATTTATTATTTGTTTCTAGGCCATTTATATCCTTGGAATCATAGAAAACTTTCCTTAGGTACCTTATAGACCCCTTGGCCGAGACATGCACACATAAAAGAGCCCATGGAGTTTTGCTTGTTTTCCTAAGGAATTTGCCATGCATAAAGCTTCCTAGATATCTTGAGAACCACACATGGTTTTACACAATCTAAATTATCACTAGAAAGCTTTATAAATCCCTAGGTGCAATTAAAGCCCTAATTTTCACAACTTATTATCTATGGCCTCTCATGGCTTTCTTTTTGTATAATCTTACTCTTCACACTTCTAAGCACTTATTTCTATTAAATTTTCATAAAAAAAAACTTTCTTCTTACTCTCTCTCTCTAGGCTGAATTATGGAAGAAAAAGAAGACCAAGGAAATAGCAATATCATGGCTTACATCATATTTCATTTAAAAGCTTGTTAAGTGGTGATTCTTGTGCCATAGTTGTTTGCTTTAAACTTTCACTTTTCCTCAAGAGGTCAACCATCAAACCCCCCTTTCAAGAATCTAAAACCATTAAGAGAAAGAGAATAAAGAGAGGAGAAAGTTTCATAACTAGCTTGTTGCAAATTTTCATGTATTTTTATAGCTTTTTGCCTTAGTTTCCTTTCTTTCTCCTTCGTCTCTCTTGGACACCATGGCTGATATGTTTCTGTGCTCAAGTGTCATTTTGGAAGGGTGGAGAAGTTGATTTGATTATATTAAAAGGTGAAGGAACATTTTTATAACAATTCCCTAATACCAACTACGTTCCTCCACTTTAGTTCCTTCGTTTGGGCTTATTTTAGCTCCTTTTTTAGAACCTTCTTTTTCATATAAAAATTTAGGTCCTCTAGTTTAATAAAAACATGCTCTTCCAAGTTTATGGAGTTCAAAACCATCTTGAATTATTTGATTAAAGTTTCAGTCAATTCTTTACTGAAAACACACATTGGGAGGGTTTTAACCATTATGCTGGTTCCCATGATTTTTGGGGCCTCTAAGAACCCTGGAAAACTCAAGTTTTCTATTTAAAACTTCATCCTTTGAGTTTTCTAAAAGTTATCCAAAATTACAAAAATGCCACTGGTCTTTGTGACTCTTTGTTTGGCCGTTTTGGCTTTGATTTCGGGCTATCTTGAGGCTCTTAACTACATTTTTAGATGTTTTAATTAACATCCATATCTCAAATAGCCTCATTTCTATAATATCTAATTCTCTGAAAAATGTGAGAAATGTAACATACAATTTCTCGCTCAACGTACGAAATTCATCGGATACAAAAGGAAGTCCCCTGAAATGACTTAGTTAAGGTCTTAAAAAATTTGAGTAGCATTCTAGACTCCTAAAAATGAGAATCCCAGGCTCTATCAGGTTGACAAGATGTAAAGGCATTTTTGTCATTTTGAGCAAATTTTGAAATTTTCAAAAGAAGGCTTTTTAAGTGAAAGTTTTGAGTTCTTCAGGGTTCTCAAAGGCCCTGAAAACCATGGAAGCCATGGGACACTTAAAACCTCTCCGGTGGATGTTTTTCACCATTAGTTAACCTAAATTTTGACCAGTTCATTTGGGAGGGTTTTAAATCTAATTTGGATGAAACCAAAGGCATTTTATGAAAAAAAAGAACTAAAATTTTATAATGGAAAATACAGTTCTAAAAAAGGAGTTAAAATGAGCCTAAACGGAGCAAATAGGCGTGTAGAGGCAAAATGATTATTTCAAAAAAATTGTAAAAGAGGCTTCTTAAGTAATATTACACCTCATCACCTTCTCCAAGCTTCCATTTGCAGAAAATTAAGCAGCCATGGCGTGACATTAAGAGGGGAGAGAGTGAAGAAGTTTAAGCTTCTATTTAGGTAAGTAAACGACCCCGTTTCATCCCGCGCCAGTTAGGAAAGTTATTCCTCTCTCTAAGAGCTCTCTAATGGTGGTTTTCTTTTTTGGAAAACTTGAAGATTCAGGTCTAACCTAAACCAAAAAAGGACTCTTTTCAAGAAATTAATTGGTGAAAAATAATTTACACGAAGAGAGCTCCGTTTTAAGGTAAGACTTTACTTGAAACACTTGTAAAACTTGTGTTTCCAAGCCATTTAAGTTTCGATCTAGAGAGAGAAAGTGAGGAGGAGAGTTTTTCTTTATGTGTTCTTGATGGAACTAAAGGTTATGGAATGTGAGGATTAAAAATATACAACTAGAATTGAAAAGGAAGCTTTAGAATGCAAGTTATGGAATTTAGGGATTTGGTTGCACCTAGGCTAAGATGAAGCTTCCTAGTTGTAATTTAAGTTGTATAAGAGTATATATGAGTTCCTAAGATACCAAGAGGGCCTTCCACATGCTTCTCCTATTAAAGAAATTAAAATAACTCCATTGGTACCATATGGAAGCACAGCCTTGGCCAAGGGGGATTCATGCACCTAGGAAGTGTTTTAATTCCTTTCAAGCTTAGTTTTGCATCATGTATGATGGGAGAGTATGAGAGGAAACCTTGGAAAAATTTTAGAAGCTATAGATAGTGAGATGGTATCATAGGTTCTATATTATGGCTTAAAGAAGTAACATTAGCTAGGCTCCTTGATTTGATTGTGTAATGACTCCAAAAGGTTTAAATGGAGTCAAGAATCATGAATAGATAGAGAGAATGGAGCCAAGATGATGTTTTCTTAAGGTTACTTCATTAAGTGCATTATGGAACCATAAAAGAGAGATATAAACCACCTAGCTTTTTTAGTGAATGTATAGCCTTAGAATTTAATTCAAAAGTGTAATTAGCTTTCATATGATATGTTTATGCCAAGAGAAATGATCTCTACCTCTTTGGGTGTGTGAGGTCGAAGGAGAGGACTCAAAGCTTAAGGAAAAAGTATGCTTGTGTGGCAAAGGTAGCTCTCTCCACCTTCTCTCATGCATGAATGTGTGCTTACATTGTCTTTGGATGTGTGTATGTGTGTTTTATGTAACACCCCGAAATTAATTAAGGTGTTAATAATGTATTTGAAATAATCAAGAATAATTATTATGGAATAAGTAAGAATAATTATTATGGAATAATTAGGTAAACTATATGAATGGAGACTTACAAAGAAATAAGTTATTAATATAAGTTTAAGATTTCATTTGGGTTAAAACTTAATTGGGGCCCAAAATTGAGATCAGGTCTTATAAGAAAATATAATCTAGACCTGAAATATTGTGTTTATTTTTACTTGAAAGATCATGTTTAATTTCGATTATATGGAAGGTGAACCTAAGGTGTTTGGGTGCCTTCAAGAGATTAGTTGTTAGATCAAATTTTATATTAGTTTTAACCCTTGGAAATCTCAACAAATAAGGAGGAGGAATCTTAGGCACTAGTTGAAAATGAAAGGGGTATTCTATACATCTAATGGAAATAATGAACTGTCTACTAACAGACAATAAATGAGGATAATGTGTGTAATAATTTATGAGATAGTTGAATGTAAGACTTGAAAACTTAAACTAGATGAACTTGTAAAAGGCAAAACCAATTTCAGTTAATAAGGTTGGACTAAAGAAATGTAGGGGTAATCTAAGTGAAGGGCAAATGAAACTTCATAATGAAATAAGGTTGCTTACTTATGTTGCCATTAGTGGAATAAATACAAAAAAAAAAAAGGTTAACTAAGTGGAATTCCTTATAGTTCGTGGTATCAACTATTAGGGAGAGTTAAGTTAAAGTATCTAGGAGTTATCTCTTAAATGGATTGAGAGTTAAGCAGGAAAGGAAATTAACATGAACATTTAATGACCAGCTATTAAAACAATAACAAAAAAGAATGAGAGAGGAGAGAAAGAAGAAAAAAAAAATAGGGGAGAAAAATATAAAATAGAACTAAACAAAAAGCTATGAAGGGAGAGAAAATTGGGATTTATTTGAGCTAGGCATCGAGAGCTTGCAATAAGATGATCAAGTGTGGCTTGGTCAGGATCTCTTTAGTTGTAGACAAAGAAAGAATATGGAATATTCGGGTTGGTATGTCATTTAACATAGGTTAACAAGAGGGAATATAATTGTGGTTATCAAGTGAAGTGGTAACATGATAAGAACACCCTCCCCAGGAAAGTAGTAAGAAGGGACTAGTCTCTGGTAAGACTATTTGAGTTATAAAGGAGGAGGTTATGAGGATGAATTGTCCAATATCAATTGGGTAAGGTATGACTAATTTTAAGGACAAAATTTCTAAAAGGAGGGAAGAATGTAACACCTTGAAATTAATTAAGGTGTTAATAATGTATTTGGAATAATTAAGAATAATTATTATGAAATAATTAGGTAAACTATATGAATGGAGACTTACAAAGAAATAAGTTATTGATATAGGTTTAAGATTTCATTTGGGTTAAAGCTTAATTGGGGCCCAAAATTTAATTTGAATAAGCCATGGATGAGGATTTATAGAGGCCCAATAATTCTTGGGTGTAAGCCCAACTCCTTATCATGAGACTTGGGCCAAGAGAGATTGCCTAGCAATGGCCCAATTTGATTTAGTAGAATAGAGGCCCAAGACCCAATTTATGTGAGTTGGCCCAACGCACATTATGTAGGCCCAAATTAGATTGGCTCTTGAAATTTGGCCTGACCTAACTACAACTCTGAAGCCCAACTCATGAGATTTAGCCAACTAACACTAACCTTTGAACCCACTAGAATTTGGGCCTTAAGGTCAGCATACTTCACTTAAACTCAAAGTGTTCTGCAGCCCACCTCACTAAACAAAGGCCCAATAAGCACATATCTGAACTTAAGTGGATTTTGGGCTTTAGGGTTAGCCCAAACCCATTTAAAACCCTAACTTACTCAGCCCCTTACCCTCTATTCTACATGTAAACTCAATCTTAGGCAAAGGAGAACTCCATTTTCGCATAGGAAGAGAGGAGGCTAGGGTTTTCTGCATTCCTCTATTATTTCTCACTTCTAGAGGAAGAGTTGGCCAAGGCAATCTATATAAAACATGTCCCTCTCATTCTCCTCTTCATTTTGGTCTAATTAATTTCTAGTTTTGAGCATTTTCATCTTCTTCTCAAATCTAAAACTTGGTGTCGAATGATTCCTTGCAAGATTTTCAGAGTTGGAGTTAGTGGAACCATGGGGTAAGTGTTTGCTTTCATTTTATGGTATAATCTTGCCCAGATTTCATGTTATAAGCTGACTTTGGTATATGGCTAATTTCATGTGCGAAAAATAGGGTTGTGGGGAGTGACTCATGGTGAGCTTTGATGTATAGACCTTGAATTAGTGCAATAGATTATTAAGAAGCTTGGGTAAAAAGTTCTTAATAACTTCTTGTTAAGATTAATCTATGGATAGCAATAATTTCTTTGTTAATGATGGTTAAATAATGATAATCATGCTTATATTAGGCTTGGTATGATTTGGATCATGGAGGTAGCTAGGGGAAGAGTAATTGGCTTCATTGAGGTAATCGGGGTTATTTTCTTAATTCCATGTATATGCTTATGTTAATCTAATCTTTGTTACACATACTTGATTTTGAAATGCTAAATGATTGGTTGAGTACTTGATTGCTATTGTAATTGGACCTTGTGAGTCCACAGTGGAGCTATGGTATGGCTGCCACCCGTGTATATGCTTCGATCGAGCACTGGGTTGTGATCAAACCCAAGATGCACTGAGCCCTGGTTGTGTTCATTATGGAGTAGGTGCCATGGACGGACCTCTCCTAGTGTTATTGGCCATTAACATGTTGTGTATAATTGTTGGTATGGGACAGTAGTCATTGGTAGTTCAGCTAGTTCATTTGCAAATTGAATTGATGATATGAAATTGCATTGTATTGATTAATCTGTACATATATATGGAATTTGCCTCTTGTTACTGAGATTGTATATCTCACCCCGATTGTGGGCTAAGATTTTCAGGGACCGGACCTCTTAGTGGTAAGGAGAAAATTAATGGAAACTTATTAAATGGTTTGGTAGCACATAGGTTTAGGAGCCTTGTCAAATTGTATTGTAACTAGATTGCTAGTTTTGTATCATTGTTGCATTGCATCATGAGTTGCCAAGTATAGGGACTATATATGTAATTTAATTATCATAGGATTGTAATTGGCTAACAATGAGTGATTTGATTTTATATGAACATCAAGCATTGACCCCATGCACCTTGTGACCAGAATACAACTGCTGTCATTTATCTATAAACTCACTGGTTTATGGTGGTTAGAGGGTTAAGGATCCACATTTAGGTTTTGAATGGGTAATAATAGATTAGTTGGGTAATTAAGGTACATAATTACCACTAGAGTTGTATAAATTAAAGTAGAATGGCCCTAGGGTGATATTAGAGGGAGAGTGGAGAGTATGAGAAAAGAATCTGGGGGTTGTAGGACCAAAAGGCACTTTGCCGTGGCTAAAATAGAGTTAGGAGTGGCCAATAGAGGTGAAGTTGCCCAGGGAGAGTGCCAGAGAGGAATTTGCCACGGTGAAATGTATAATTAGCTGCGGTGAAATATGAGAGGCTAAACTGGGAGTCGTCCAGAGGGAAATTCACCACGGCGAAAGGGGGAATTGACCGTGGTGGACTTTTGTGAAAAGGAGCCACGAATTCCAAAGAGAAATTGGTCGCGGCAAAAGAAGGTATTAGCCGTAGCCAATAGTGAGAGGCGAGCGAGGTAGGTTCCAGGAGGCTTCCCCACCATGGCGCCATGTAGGTTGGCCATGGCAAAGGTCCAACTAACGATGCGAGGGGTGAAGCTGAGGGGAATTGGGCATGGCTAATGGGAAATTGGCGTGGCGAACATTCCAAAAACCCTTATATTAATTAGGAAACCTTAGTTTTTCATATGGTAATCTTAAGAGATGATTTAGAAACATTGGGACGAGTTATAATTGATGGGTAATAGAATCAAAAGCTTACAAATAAATGTTTATTTCCCCTATGTACATAAGTGCTTGTAATTGTATAGTTGATGACTCTAAAAACATTAAGGTTCAATTTTTCCCATATTTTCACAATGTAAGTGGTCTAATTCCTTGTAATCCTAATATATGGTTATTAATCATGTATTTAACCTTAATTACAATGATTAGAAATTAGGGTCGTCACATTTTAAGCCATGAGAAGTATTCTAACATGATTTCATACGCCATGATACCATGATGATGTTTTATGCACTAAAATGATGTTTTATATGCTTGCCTTGGTTTGCTTAAGTGTGGAGAAGCCAAGAACCCTTTAGCCATGGTGAAGATGAGCCAAAAACCCTTAAAATTAGTTGAGACAAAGTAAAAAGTCTCCCAAGAGTGAGATTGACTCCCAAAAGTATGGTTGAATCAAAACCTCTTAGAGAAAATGGGTGAGGCAAGTCCAAAATCCATAAGTAAATGTGTGGGGATAATCCATTTGCTTGGCTAGCCTATGTATGCTATGTATGACTTACCCATATGCTAAGAATGTTTCTTGAATGTTCACACATGTCAATATACCTATGCATGCATTTTCAAGGCTTATATTGCATACTTTATGTGTGATTGAAAGGGAGATGAGCTATTGGGATTCTTTAAATCTCATCTCTTCCTCTCCAATGTTTTAACATGCTAAGTGAAGCAATTGAGCAAGGTAAGGGAAGCCACTAAGTCTAGAAGAAGGAAATTGACATCAAAGTGTATGAAATAGCCTAGTTTTACCTCTTTTGTAGCCATATACATGGAACATTGTAACATCCAGTATGTTGTAAAAATACTGAAATGAGTTATTTTGAAAAGCAAGTCCCCTAAGATGAGTGATTCAAGGCTGAGTAAAAATTGAGTAAAATTTTAAATAATAGAAAATGAGGATTTGAGCTTTGAGTTGCCCAGAAACGGGGCCTAGAATGATTCAAAAAATTTATTGAAAGGCCAGTGGCATTTTCATAAATAAGTACAATTTTGAAAAAATATATAGGAGGGTTTTTTAAACAAAAATTTTGAGTTGCCCAGGGTTCTCAGAGGCCCTGAAAACCATAGGAAGCCCTGGGATTGATAAAGCCCCTTCCGGTGTACTTTTTCCAACAACAGTGAGCTCGAACTTTGACGAATTCATTCAAAAATGTTTTAGCTCCAATTTGAGTGATTCTAAAGGTATTTTATTAAATTGGGAACCTAAATTTTATAATGGAAAAGATAGTTCTAAAAAAGGAGCTAAAACGAAACTAAACTAAAATACCAATTACAAGAGGCATAAATGAAATTTTTGGAATAATTAATTCAAGAACCTTCTTCTATTTATGCGTCCCACCTCCCCTTGTAATATCCAGTTCTCTATAAACGAGAGAAAACATAAGAAATATAATGTATGGTTTCTCTGTAAAGGAACAAAATTCATCGGATACAAAAAGAAGTCCCCCAAAATGACTTAGTTAAGGTCTCAAAAATTTTGGGAAGTATTTTAGACTTCTAAAAATGAGAATCCCAAGCTCATACAAAAAGAAAAATAGAGTTAGAATTAAGAAACAAAATTTAACAAAAGGTTAACGAAACATAACGGCATTTTCGTCATTTTGAGCAAATTTTGGAATTTTCACAGGAGGGCTTTTTAAATGAAAGTTTAGAGTTCTCCAAGGTTCTCAGGGGCACTAAAAATCATGAGAAGCCCCAAGATAGCTAAAGCCCTTCCAGTAGATGTTTTCCAATGTCGGTGCACCTGAACTTTGACGGGTTCATTTGGAAAAGTTTTAGCTCTTATTTGAGTTATTCCAAAAGCATTTTACTAAATTGGGAACCTAAATTTTATAATAGAAAATATGGTTCTAAAAAAGGAGTTAAAATGAATTAGAAATGAAAATGCTAAAAACAAAGGGTAAAATGGAAATTTTTTAAAAGTCTTCCTTCCTCCACCTATATATATAGGTGCCAGACTCTCCCACTTATTTAGCTCCATATGTTTCTACCCTAAACCAGAGAGGAAAGCCTAGGAGAGTGGCGCATAAGAGGAAGAGGAAGAGGAGGAGAAATCAAAGGCTTAAGGTATGGATTTTTGGTAGTTTTTCATGCTCTTTCTCTTGCAAACCTCTTCTTGTCCATTTCTCTTTCTTTCTTATGATTATATTGAAGTATATGAATCTATTTTAAGGGATAAATTAAGGAAAAAATTCGGATTTGAAGAGAGGAGGCCATAGAAGACAAGATTCAAGTGAGAAAATAAGGAAAACCAAGGTTATTTGTTCTTCCATGGTTGCTACCCCTTGCTCCTCTTCCCTCCATATTTTGCCCCACTCAAGAAGCCATATGAGGTCTTGGATTTTAGGCAGAACTAGAGGTGAATTCTATGAATTCAAGGGAGGAGAGTAAGAATATACAAAGAAATCCAAGTAAAAACCATGAATTTGCAAGATAGAAAAGTTAGGGTTTTGATTGCACCTTGAACTCTATCATGAACCGTAGTTATATTTTATGATGTTTAAGTGTTCATATGAGTTCCTAAGACACCAAGAGAGCTTCCTACATGTTTCTCCCATCAAAGGAAGCAAAGAAACTCCAAGGGTGCTAAGAAGAGTTCATGCACCTAGGGACTATTTTAATTCCTTTTAAGCTTAGTTTTGCATCATGTGTGATAGAAGAATATGAGAGGAAGCATTAGAAAAATTTTAGAAATCATAGATAGTGAGATGCCCCTACATGTTCCATAATATAGCTTAAAGAAGTAACATCTAGTTAGGCTCCTAGAATTGATTGTGTGATGACTCTAAGAGGTTTAAATGAAGTTAAAAATCATAAATAGATAGAGAGAATAGAGCCAAGATGATGTTTTCCAAAGGTTGCTTCATTAAGTGCATTATGGAACCATAAAAGAGCCTTATGAGTCACCTAGATTTTCTAGTGATTGTGTGGCCTTAGGATTTGATTCAAGAGTATAATTAGCTTCCATATAATGTGTTTAGGCTAAGAGAAGTGATCTCCACCTTTTCGGGTGTGTGAGGTCAAGGGAGAGGATTTAAAACTCAAGGGAAAAATGTATGAATGCAAGTCAAGTAACTCTCTCCACCTTCTTTCATGCATGAATGTATGCTTACATTGTCTTTGGATGTGTGTATATATGTTTTAAGCCATGAAAAGTATTCTAATATGATTTCATATGCCATGGTACTATGATGATGTTTTATGCACTCAAATGATGCTTTATATGCTTTCTTTGGTTTGCTTGAGTGTGGAGAAGCCAAGAACTTTCTAGCCATGGTGAGTGTAACACCATACTCAATGGAAATCACAACAATGCCAAAAATGAGCTCCAGGGACTTTTGGTCTAGCCTCACCCGAGTTTAGGGACTTTTGACTTGGCTTCACTCAGTGATGAGACTTTTGGCCTTGTTTCACCCATCTCAAGGGACTTTCGGCTTCACCTCACCCATCTCAAGGGACTTTCGGCACTACCTCACCCGAGCAATTCTCATAATCCGTCACATAAGCATATTGTCAACAATGCATCATGGCAATAACATATGGCATATCTCACACATCAAGCATATACATAAACATACAATGACTATTACATCCAAGAATGCAACAAGAAAGAGTGGAAAGAGAGCTAGAAGTTATGGTGTTACATTTATTGGTATCAGAGCAAAGTTCCAGGCTCTCCCGAATTGGATTTGGCTTGAGGATGTTGTAATAGAGCTATGTAAAAGGCTTGAATGGATAGGTAAAGCCTTGTATGAGACATGTTGGGTGTGTGAGGATGGTTGTGGCTTTGTTCATAATGAGAAAGTTATAGGATGGTCTTAGAGTAGTAGTGGACACTAGGAAAGAGTGGCCTCTAGAGCAGCTTGAGCAGAGTTAAGTTTGAGCAGGGTTGACGGATCCGACGGTTAGAGCTTGATGAGATATGATAGCTCACCGGGATCAGTGGCAAGCCCTAGATATGAACGATAAGAATGATCTTGTTGATAGGAAGAGGCTTGCTAGACAAAGTATGTGAGGCCTAATTCTCCCTGGTAGTCATACTCAGGCCATTCCGAGATGTCCTGCTTAATGCAGAGAGAAGTAATGATGCAGCGTGGCATAAGATGAGACTTTTGGCCTTGTTTCACCCATCTCAAGGGACTTTCGGCTTCACCTCACCCATCTCAAGGGACTTTCGGCACTAAGATGAGATTGTGGCTACACAGGACCAGTTTAGAGGGGAAGTGAGAAAGAGAGTCACCCCCTAGCCACAACACCCAAATGTCTAGATAAGTATTAGAAACTGAAAGGTTAGTTCCCTCAGGCTAAAGGTTTAAGTTACAAGCTACATGCCTTACAACCCTGAGATGACAATTCGAAGCAAGAGGTAGAATCCTCTAGCTTGATGATAGAGGTAATAAGGCTCAGGTTGGTAGTTAAGGATGAAAATCCAATCCATGAAAAAGTAAGTCAATCAGAGACCGGTAGTCATGGCCAATACTTAGACAGGAAATTAGGGTGAACCCAAGGCTAATTAGCCACAGCAAATGACAGTAAGAAATTAGTGGGCCTAGCAGTGAGACTAGGAAAGAACTCAATGTCAGAGAAAGTTAGACACAAGGACAGTAAGGTTGTTGAGACTCGCCTATAAGGTGTTGACTCCAACCTAGAATGTTAACCCTATGAATATGACGATGGGTGATATGATGAGTTTAGGGCCACATAGGAAAAACCTTGTTACCAGGGTTTTGAAATTTCTCATGGCAATATCGAGATCTTGTTGCCAAGATCCTAGACCCTGTAGACAAAATATTAATATAGCCTTGAAACTTATATAAGGTAAGGCTGCTAGTAGTGGGGCATATAGTGAGTGACCTTGAAAGGTGTACTTTATCGGTAACACTAAGATGTACATATGAGTAGCCCAGTGACAGAGAGTAAGCTATAGGTCTAACAAAATGGTTAGCCCAGGCTGAGCAGAAGCTAAAGCCTAGAGGAAATGACCAATAGCATCGTTCCAAGTGAGATATGTGAATGAAAGGCTCAGTGAAAATTCTCCCTGGAGTGAAAAAGGAAAGATAAGACATCCTGATGTCAGGGAAACTACCCAATAGTGGTTAGTAAATTTCCCCAGATAGACCCCCCTGAGTCATAAAGGGAAGCGAGGAAGAGCTAAGAAACAAGCTACAGAAAAGATGCCCTCGCTTTAGTCATGATTAGATAAGTAAGCTAAGCTCAGAAAGATAAACAGATAGGGGTCAGATAATTAGCCAGACGAGCTCCCTAATAGGAGAATAATATAGGGTTAAGGCACATGAGTGATTAGAGCACCCAGTAGAGCATCAGCTTCTGTGAGGTAGAATCCAGACATTGAGAGTATGTGTTCTGGATTGAGTTAGCAAAACCCTAAAAATAGTATATTGTGCTCCTGGGGTAAAGCTAAAGAGGCTGAATGGAAAGAAAGCCTAGCTCGAATCCAAATATAGACGCAAGCTGAGACAGACAGTTAGTGCCTTAGTACCCTCAGGGAAGCTTGAGAAAGCTAGAGACCGCCTAAGAAGGCGAGCCTCGTCTTATGTAGAGAAAGAAGGTAAGCCTAGAAAAAGAATGTAAGCCGAGAGCACTATAGAATAATATTCCTAGGATTCTATGAAATAGAATCCTCCTCACTAAGGGATGGTCTAACTAAGAGCAGAGCAAGAGTATGAGTAAAAAGTAGACCCCCTTGATGTTACAGAGAGTGATTAAGTGGAGGAACCCTAGGAAGACGCAGGTGCTCTTAAGCTTAAAGAAACCTGAACTGGCAATAGAAATAGCCAGTAGTAGAACATCCTTTTACCTAAGTAAGAGAAAAAGAAAGATAGAAAGAAAAGATGTGATAGTGTTTAAGCCGAGGACATATCAGATTGAAAATAAACATTCAGTTAATGTGCTTGAGTACTTAAGAAAGCACACTTGTCCTTGGCGTAGATGCCCTTTTAACATGATATTGCCCAAAGTGTAAATAGCTGGGCGATACCGAGAAATCTCGGGATATAGTAGAGGAAGAATCCTACTTTCCCCGAATACTCTATGAGAATAGGGTAGATAGAGAAAAGTAAGAGAAGGGTACTTTAGATTATTGGAAAACTTGCAATATACAGGCGATAATGGCTTTGAGCTCAGTCATGAGGCGCCTGTGTATTAGTGTTTGATGTTATGGTTTGCTTGCAACAATGGTCACATGATATTAGGCCTGATCAACCTAATAGTAATGTGACTTAAGTGCATAGCAAATGATGACATCAATCACCAAAGTGTCCCGATAATCAAAAGGTATCTTAGTTGGCTAGATAACGAGATAAGTCAGAAAAGACAGGTAAAGGGATTCCAGTAATATCAGAATGGTAAAGAAAGCATGCAGAAAGGAATCCCCAATAGAAAATATTCAGATTCAGTATGCATAGCCCGAGTCCCTTATAGTATATGTAAATGAAATGAATAGGGACTAATGTATAGTCTCGCTCCTGCCAAAGATGTTTACTACATTCAGTGTGTGAGATGCCCTGGTGCCAAGGCACTTAAAAGCAGAACGTGGGCATAGTGAGAACTGCAGGATAAGAGAGGAGGGCTAAAACAAGTATATGTAAGTAAGTAAGTAAGTCAATAGAGTAAGAAAAGAAAGCCCAAGTGAAAAAAAAGGGTTGAAGTGATCCTATGAGGAGCGATGAACGAAAATTAAAATGCTCCCTAGTATTAGTATGATTCTTTAGATGACACGGAACCCACTTCACACGAAGAGCATAATGTACTTTTGAGTTTAGCCTCAGCTATTACGAGTGATGGTAACTGGACTTAGTGAGCATGTATTTTACTATCAGATATAGTAATCTTAGGCTTTCATGTCTCCCAGAGATGGATCGCAGTAGATCCTAGCATAGCACAGCGGGTTGTAGTATACCCTAGCAGGGCTCTAAGAGGTCGCAGTAGACCCAGGGGTCACAGTAGATCTCACAGAGTTATAGAGAGCCCTAGCCACAACATGATAGATCTCTGGTAGAGATGACAGCCTGAGATAGTTTTTACAAAGCAGTTAGTCTCAGAGACCAGTACAGTTTCAGCTAGTCTTTGTCTCAGAGACTATAGACCTCCTGAGTCTGGTAGACTGTTGCTACAAACATATGAAGGCTTTACTCAGACAGTTAGACCACTGACTAGCTCTCGTTAGAGATGAGCATAGTATATGGCATGAGGAAAGCAAGAAATAAGCTTTCCAGAGATAGAACCAGATGAACCACTACCTAGCAGATAGTAGCCCTGACCAAGGGATAGAGAGATCCCTGTATGATAGCTTATGTATTCAGAAAAAGGGTCAAGTATAGTTTTTATATGAGGTAAGTGGTACAGTATGTCTCCAGTGAGAAAAACTGTGAGAACAGCTAGCATCCCATTAGAGCCCAGTAATAGTCAGTGGTAGTAGCTCTTCAGTGCTAATATGAGATCAGTGTTGAAATGAGGGACTATAAAATGCCACAGCAAGTGAGCAAAGAAAATGAGAAAAGTCCCGGCCTATAAGAAACTGAGATTATTAAAAGCAAAAACCCCTCAAAGGAGTTGTAATCCTAGTAAGTAACTAAGATGTGAGGCCTATGCTAGAAAGAAATGTGAATTATAATCATGGGATGAGCTAGTAAGAAGAACGCAGAGATGAAAAGTGGACGGAATATGTAAATAAATAAGTAGACAGATAGAAACCTCTGATGACTCTAATGATTAGAAAAAGATGATGAGACCTTATGAGAAGCCATTAGGAGACGGTATGGGAGATTTGATACGAAATAAGTTACCTTCCAAGATATGTAAGCTAGTCTACTGAAAAGAATGATAACTCCTACGACGGGTTAAGACTAACCCGATGTGATTAGTAAGCTCTCCCAGGATAGGCCTCCAGAGTCAGAAATTTATTTCCCTTATGAGAGGAACTAGCATGTACTCTATAATGATAGAGCCTTCATTAAGAGCTAGCAATGAAAATTCCCTGGCTGAGAGAAAACTTAAACAAGCAAAACCAGAGAGAAAAATATATGGAGCCAGGAAGAAGGGAAAGAAAGGAACAGTTAGCCAGAATATAAAAGAGTAAGAGAAAGTATACCTTTAAATTTCGAGGACGAAATTTTTAAAAGGGGGAGAGAATTGTAATGTCCCGTTTTCATTAAACGATGGAAATGGGCACGTTTTCAAAGCAAGTCCCCTGAGATGAGTGATTCAAGGCCAAATAAAATTTGGATAAAATTTTAAATAATAGAAAATGAGGATTTGAGCCTTGAGTTGCCCAGAAACCAGGGTCGGAGCGATTCGAAAAATTTGCCGAAAGGCCAGTGGCATTTTCGTAAATAAGTGAAATTTTGGAAAAAGCACCTAGGAGGGCTTTTTAAATGGAAATTTTGAGTTACCCAGGGTTCTCAGAGGCCCCAAAAACCATGGGAAGCCCCGGGACCAGTAAAGCCCCTCTGGTGTACTCTTTCCGATGTCGGTTGACCCGAACTTTGATCGATTCGTTCGGGACAGTTTTAGCTCCGATTTGAGTGATTCCAAAGGTATTTTATTATATTGGGAACCTCTTTGTTATGATGGAAAGACGGTTCTCAAAAAGGAGTTAAAACGAAGGAGAAAAGAAAATGCTAAGAACGAAGGGCAAAATTGGCATTAAAGTGTTAAGGGAAGCTTCTTTCTTCTTCTTTATATGCAACGTTCTGCCTCCCCCTCTCTAAACCGACTTGCTTCTGCCCATTTTCAGAGGAGAACTCTAGCTCCTTAGGCGCACAAGAGGAGGAGGATTTTGGAGGAAGAAATTCAAGAAAAAGGTAAGAAACTTTAAGACATTCCATATCCTTCCTTCTTGGACTTTGCTCCTCTCCTCTCAAGCTTTCTTTCTATGGTTTTAATGGAGAGTTTGGTGCTATTTTTGGGGCAGAACAGAGAGGGGAATTTCGAAAATTGAGGGAGTAAGACAACCAAGTGGAAGAACAAGCCAAAGGAAGCAAGAAAACAAGGTAAAACTTCCATTGTTTAGGAGTTTCTCCCTCCCCCTTCCTCTTGCACGAATTTGACCACCATGAGCCCAATTCTTAGGGGCTGTTTTCTGTCCAATTTATGGAGGGATTAGGGGTTTTAGATGGCAAGGATTAAGAATGAACCAATAGAATCAAGAAAGGAGCATTAGGAAACAAAATGGAATCATTAGGGATCCAAATGCTCCCTTGCAAATCTGATTTTATATAAATATTTTTAGGCTTAAATGAATGTTTAAATGTGCTCCTAAGATCCCTAAGAGGTCCCCCATATGTCTCTTCCTCCATAAAATGAACAAAACCCCATAGAAAGTCATGAACCTAAAAGTTGGAAAAGTGTAGAGCACTTAAGGGGATTGTAAAAACTGATTTAATCTATAAGTTCCCTTGGTTGTTTAAGTGTTTCCTTGACCTCCTACAACTCTTAAAAACCTCCCTAAATGGTTCCCCCATCAAGGAAAAATCAAGAAGCCATGAAATCCCATTTATGCTCTAACTTTCGGCCAAGTAGGGATGGCCTAGTTAGGGAGAGTTTTAAATTGTTTCAAGCCCATTTTTGAGTCATACATGATGAATGAATGTGAGGGGAAACCTTGGGAAAAATTTAGGAAGCTTAGAGAATGAGTTGGTGCTTTAGGTTCCATATTGTGACCTAAGGAAGCAACATAATGTTAGGCCCTTTGTTTTAATTATGTGATGACTCCAAGAGGCTTAAAAGGAGTCAAGAATCATATTTGAAAAGAAAGAATGAGGCCTAGAAATCATTTGAGAGGTGTTGCTTCATTAGGTGCCTTTATGGACCATAATGGGGATTATAGAGCAATCTAGTACTTAAGCAAGTTGTATGGCTTTAGAGAATGTTTCATGAACCTAATTGACTCCCAAAAATTGTATTTAGGCCAAGAGAAACCATTTCCACCAAATTGTGGGTGTGTGGCCAAAAGAGGAGGTTTAAAAGCTAAGAAAAAAGTGTGTACTTGCATACAAGGTAGCTCTCTCCACCTTCTCTCATGCATGGATGTGTGTTTAGCTTGTTTTAGAATGTGTGTATGTGTATTTTCAAGCTTTGAAAAGTATGCTAGCATGCCTTTATATGCTATGATGCTTGGTGCCATGTTATGTTTTTAATTGAATCCATGATGTTTGTATGAGTTTACTTGAGTGTGGAAAGGCTAAGAACTCTTCCCTTGGGTGAGGATGAGCTAAGAACCCTTGAGCTTGGTTGAGACAAAGTAAAGAGTCTCCCAAAAGCAAAGTGGGCTCCCAAGAGTATGGTTGAGTCCAAAGTGCTTAAAGAATGGGTGAGGCAAGTCCAAAATCCATGAGGTGAAGTGTGAGGCCAATCCAAATACTTAGTGAGCTCTTGAATGTCTTGTATGATTGATTCACATGCTAAGGTTGGTTTTAAAATGCCTATGATTTCTACTTTCTCCATGCATGCATTTGTGAAACTTACTTGCACATATTATGTGTGATGGAATGGGAGATGAGCTTTTGAGATTCTTGAATCTCACTCCCTCCCCTTAAATGTCCTAATATGCTAGGTGGGCCAAGTGGACATGGCAATGGGAGCCAACCACCTTGAAGAAAGAAGATTGCCATCCTTATGCTTGATTTTTGGTCTTTTGATTCATAAGGAGACTTCATGATGTATATTATTATTGTAAATAGTCTATGACCCCTTGGACAAATGTAAAAATGATATTATATGATAGATAAATGAATGAGTATGGTGTATGTATTCTAGAACATAAATTGAGTGCTTATGCTAATGTATGCACTTGAGAAAAGCTTGGTGTAATGTGTATAAGTGAGGGTGAAAAGGCCAAAATGAGATGAAAATGGTTTGGGACCATTTGGGCAGCTTCCCCAAGTCTTAAACATGCTTTTAAACTTGCCCAAAAGGTGCCAAGACCAAAGGAAATCTATTTGGCAATTTTGGTACCCAATATGGAGCCAAAATTGACCATAATGGAACCCTATGTCACTTTTTGGCCAAATGAGTTAGTCTTGCCCTGAAATTTGGTATGCAGTTAGGTCTTGTTGAGAGTTTTCTGGGAAGCTAAAGATCATAATTTTTGGAGACCTAGGGAATATTTTGTGAATTTTCAAAGTTGGGATTTTGCATGGATTCTGGTATGGGTACTGTTTATACTGGCAGTTTTGAATTCTGTGTTACTCGATGGCCAAATGGTGTCCAATGATTATGAAATTTTATATGAATAAACAAGAGGTCATAATATTTCTTTAGCCACCGAGATCACCTCATTTGGAGGTCTGAGCAGAGAGTTATGCATGTTTAAAGTTAACTATCAGTATCAGTAGCGCCAAGGAGCTCAACTACTGTTCCATCAGTTCCAGATGCCTAAAGTTATCTGTTTCATTCTGGAATTATTTTTAGTGTCAATTTAACATTTGTAGCTTTCCAGAATGACTAAGTTTGTGTGATTTCAATTTTTTTATAATTAGTTACGAATTTCAGAGTTTACATCAGTAACCTGAATCATAGCCCAGGCAGCCAGCGAGTTTGTAGCGTTTTGGATGTCAAACGTCCTGTGTGATGAATGCTGTGACTTGGACGTATTTTTAGTGTGAATTAGACATCCTAAGCTTTCTAGAGTGACAAAGATTATATGATTTCGAATTTTATAGATTTAGTTATGATTTTCCAAAATTTGGGTCAGAAAATGGAGCAAATCTGGCCGAAAATATGCTTGCTTATTTTGAGCTCCATTTCGGTTTCCATGAATTGTAGGCATGTTTTTGTGATGAAAATGAGTTGTAATAATAAAATTAAATATGACGAAGTATAGTATAAGTTCACACGGTCCACGTGACGCCGAATTGAATTTTTTAGATATAGTGTCATGCGGAAAAAGTCGATTATTTCTGTCCCTTTTTTTATGTGCCCTCATGGAAATCATGACGTGAAGCTTATAAATGGCATGTAATAGAGCTAGAAGTTATGGTGTTACATTTATTGGTATCAGAGCAAAGTTCCAGGCTCTCCCGAATTGGATTTGGCTTGAGGATGTTGTAATAGAGCTATGTAAAAGGCTTGAATGGATAGGTAAAGCCTTGTATGAGACATGTTGGGTGTGTGAGGATGGTTGTGGCTTTGTTCATAATGAGAAAGTTATAGGATGGTCTTAGAGTAGTAGTGGACACCGGAAAAGAGTGGCCTCTAGAGCAGCTTGAGCAGAGTTAAGTTTGAGCAGGGTTGACGGATCCGACGGTTAGAGCTTGATGAGATATGATGGCTCACTGGGATCAGTGGCAAGCCCTAGATATGAATAATGAGAATGATCTTGTTGATAGGAAGAGGCTTGCTAGAGAAAGTATGTGAGGCCTACTTCTCCCTAGTAGTCATACTCAGGCCATTCCGAGATGTCCTACTTAATGCAGAGAGAAGTAACGATGCAGCGTGGCATAAGATGAGACTTTTGGCCTTGTTTCACCCATCTCAATGGACTTTCGGCTTCACCTCACCCATCTCAAGGGACTTTCGGCACTACCTCACCCTTGTGAGCCAATTCCACAATTCAAAGACATTCAAGAAAGTATATTGATACCAAAATAGCAACATGCCTTACAACCCTGAGATGACAATTCGAAGCAAGAGGTAGAATCCTTTAGCTTGATGATAGAGGTAATAAGGCTCAGGTTGGTAGTTAAAAATGAAAATCCAATCCATGAAAAAGTAAGTCAATCAGAGACCGGTAGTCATGGCCAATACTTAGACAGGAAATTAGGGTGAACCTAAGACTAATTAGCCGCAGCAAATGACAGTAAGAAATTAGTGGGCCTAGCAGTGAGACTAGGAAAGAACTCAATGTCAGAGAAAGTTAGACACAAGGACAGTAAGGTTGTTGAGACTCGCCTATGAGGTGTTGACTCCAACCTAGAATGTTAACCCTATGAATATGACGATGGGTGATATGATGAGTTTAGGGCCACATAGGCACTGCCAGGAAAAACCTTGTTACCAGGGTTTTGAAATTTCTCATGGCAATATACGAGATCTTGTTGCCAAGGTCCTAGACCCTGTAGACAAAATATTAATGTAGCCAAAAAGTGGCATAGGGTTCTATTATGGTCAATTTTGGCTCCATATTAGGTACCAAAATTGCCAAATAGATTTCCTTTGGTCTTGGCACCTTTTGGGCAAGTTTAAAAGCATGTTTAAGACTTGGGGAAGCTGCCCAAATGGTCCCAAACCATTTGCATCTCATTTTGGCCTTTTCACCCTCACTTATACATATTACACCAAGCTTTTCTCAAGTGCATACATTAGCATAAGCACTCAATTTATGTTCTAGAATACATACACCATACTCATTCATTTATCTATCACATAATATCATTTTTACATTTGTCCAAGGGGTCATAGACTATTTACAATAATAATATACATCATGAAGTCTCCTTATGAATCAAAAGACCAAAAATCAAGCATAAGGATGGCAATCTTCTTTCTTCAAGGTGGTTGGCTCCCATTGCCATGTCCACTTGGCCCACCTAGCATATTAAGACATTTAAGAGGAGGGAGTGAGATTCAAGAATCTCAATAGCTCATCTCCCATTCCATCACACATAATATGTGTAAGCAAGTTTCACAAATGCATGCATGGAGAAAGTAGAAATCATAGGCATTTTAAAAGCAACCTTAGCATGTGAATCAATCATACAAGACATTCAAGAGCTCACTAAATATTTGGATTGGCCTCACACTTCTCCTCATGGATTTTGGACTTGCCTCACCCATTCTTTAAGCACTTTGGACTCAACCATACTTTTAGGAGCCTACTTTGCTTTTGGGAGACTCTTTACTTTGTCTTAACCAAGCTCAAGGGTTCTTGGCTCATCCTCACCCAAGGGAAGAGTTCTTAGCCTTTCCACACTCAAGTAAACTCATACAAACATCATGGATTCATTTAAAAACATAACATGGCACCAAGCATCATGGCATATAAAGGCATGCTAGCATACTTTTCAAAGCTTGAAAATACACATACACACATTCTAAAACAAGCTAAACACACATCCATGCATGAGAGAAGGTGGAGAGAGCTACCTTGTATGCAAGTACACACTTTTTCCTTAGCTTTTAAACCTCCTCTTTTGGCCACACACCCACAATTTGGTGGAGATGGTTTCTCTTGGCCTAAATGCAATTTTTAGGAGCCAATTAGGTTCATGAAACATTCTCTAAAGCCATACAACTTGCTTAAGTACTAGATTGCTCTATAATCCCCATTATGGTCCATAAAGGCACCTAATGAAGCAACACCCCTCAAATGATTTCTAGGCCTCATTCTTTCTTTTCAAATATGATTCTTGACTCCTTTTAAGCCTCTTGGAGTCATCACATAATTAAAACAAAGGGCCTAACATTATGTTGCTTCCTTAGGTCACAATATGGAACCTAAAGCACCAACTCATTCTCTAAGCTTCCTAAATTTTTCCCAAGGTTTCCCCTCACATTCATTCATCATGTATGACTCAAAAATGGGCTTGAAACAATTTAAAACTCTCCCTAACTATGCCATCCCTACTTGGCCGAAAGTTAGAGCATAAATGGGATTTCATGGCTTCTTGATTTTTCCTTGATGGGGGAACCATTTAGGGAGGTTGTTAAGAGTTGTAGGAGGTCAAGGAAACACTTAAACAACCAAGGGAACTTATAGATTAAATCAGTTTTTACAATCCCCTTAAGTGCTCTACACTTTTCCAACTTTTAGGTTCATGACTTTCCATGGGGTTTTGTTCATTTTATGGAGGAAGAGACATATGGGGGACCTCTTAGGGATCTTAGGAGCACATTTAAACATTCATTTAAGCCTAAGAACATTTATATAAAATCAGATTTGCAAGGGAGCATTTGGATCCCTAATGATTCCATTTTGTTTCCTAATGCTCCTTTCTTAATTCTATTGGTTCATTCTTAATCCTTGCCATCTAAAACCCCTAATCCCTCCATAAATTGGACAGAAAATAGCCCCTAAGAATTGGACTCATGGTGGTCAAATTCGTGCAAGAGGAAGGGGGAGGGAGAAACTACCAAACAATGGAAGTTTTACGTTGTTTTCTTGCTTCCTTTGGCTTGTTCTTCCACTTGGTTGGCTTACTCCCTCAATTTTCGAAATTCCCCTCTCTGTTCTGCCCCAAAAACAGCACCAAACTCTCCATTAAGACCATAGAAAGAAAGCTTGAGAGGAGAGGAGCAAAGTCCAAGAAGGAAGGATATGGAATGTCTTAAAGTTTCTTACCTTTTTCTTGAATTTCTTCCTCCAAAATCCTCCTCCTCTTGTGCGCCTAAGGAGCTGGAGTTCTCCTCTGAAAATGGGCAGAAGCAAGTCGGTTTAGAGAGGGGGAGGCAGAACGTTGCATATAAAGAAGAAGAAAGAAGCTTCCTTTAACACTTTAATGCCAATTTTGCCCTTCGTTCTTAGCATTTTTGTTTCTCCTTTGTTTTAGCTCCTTTTTGAGAACTGTCTTCCCATCATAACAAAGAGGTTCCTAATATAATAAAATGCCTTTGGAATCACTCAAATCGGAGTTAAAACTATCCCGAACGAATCGATCAAAGTTCGGGTCAACCGACATCGGAAACAGTACACCGGAGGGGCTTTACTGGTCCCGGGGCTTCCCATGGTTTTTGGGGCCTCTGAGAACCCTGGGAAACTCAAAATTTCCATTTAAAAAGCCTTCCTAGGTGCTTTTTCCAAAATTACACTTATTTACGAAAATGCCACTGGCCTTTCGGCAAATTTTTTGAATCGCTCCGACCCCGGTTTCTGGGCAACTCAAGGCTCAAATCCTCATTTTCTATTATTTAAAATTTTATCCAAATTTTATTTGGCCTTGAATCACTCATCTCAGGGGACCTGCTTTGAAAACGTGCCCATTTCCATCGTTTAATGAAAACGGGACATTACAGTGAGGATAAGCTAAAACCCTTAAAGTTGGTTGAGACAAAGTAAAGAGTCTCCCAAAAGTGACGTTGACTCCCAAGAGTAAGGTTGAGTCAAAAACCTCTTAAAGAAATGGGTAAGGCAAGTTCAAAATGTACAAGTGAATGGATGAGGCTAATCCACTAAGTTGGCAAGCTTATGTATGCTATGTATGACTTATTCAAATGCTAAGAATGTTTCTTGAATGCTCACATATGTTAATATATCTATGCATGCATTTTCAAGACTTGTATTGCATACTTTATGTGTGATTGAAAGGGAGATGAGCTATTGGAATTTTTTGAATCTCATTCCCTCCTCTCCAATATTCTAACATGCTAAGTGAACCAAGAGAACAAGGAAATAGGAGCCAATCACTTGAGAGATGAGAGCATGACATTAAAGTGTATAGATTTTATTACTTTAAGGCCATATGAATGGCAAATATTGTAATCTATGGTTGTATATGTCCTATAATGTTATGAATATATATAATTATATTAATGTATCATGTATAAATGAGAGCTAAGGTTATATGTATAGAAATGTCCAATTTGGACATGTAATGACAAACTAGCATCATGGAAATGTATGTATAAATGGAAGTGAAATGCCCAAATTGAGATACATGACATTTGGGACCATTTGGGAAGTTCATACAAGTCATATTCATACCTTTAAACTTGCCCAAGAGGTGCCAAACACCAGGGGAAGTTATTTGGACAAATTTGGTCTTTAATATGGAGCAATATTGACCATATTGGAAACCTATACCACTTTTTTCCAAATGAACTCTTCTTGATCTAAGATTTGGCATGAATTTAGATCTTGTTGAGAGCTCTTTATGAAACTAAAGTTCAGAATTTTTGGAGGTCCATGGAATATTTTATGAATTTTCAAAGTTGGAAAAATTTCTAAAATTGGTCAAGGTACTGTTCATACTAGTCCGAAAATGAATTCTATTACTCAAGGGGAAAATGATATCCAATTGCCACAAAATTTTATAGCACAAAACTAGATAGTCCCAATAACTTGTGCCAACTAGAGGTACCTACTTTGGATGTTTAGAGAGGGAGATATGAATTTTTAAATTTTCTACCTAGCATTAGGCCTTCAGACAGACCTTAGGTACTATTTGATTTGTTTTCAAGGTCTGGATGTACTTGTACTGGTATGGAATTATTTTTTCCCTCTAGCTAAAATCTGAATCTTTCTAGATTGGTATCATTTATATAGATTGGATTTTTTTGGAATTAATAGGATATTTTTGAAATTTATAGCAAAAAGCTGTATTAGTACCAGTAGCTAGTCTGACTTCTGTAATGTTTTGAATGTCAAACATTCTTTATGTTATGTTTCATGGCCTAGAAATATTTTTGGCATAAATTATACATGTGTAGCTTTCCATAATGGCAAAGAATTAATGATTTTGAGTTTTCTAGAATTAGTTATGATTTTCCAAAATTTGTGACAAAAAAGCCAAAATTCTGGCCAAGGCTACCATCATGAATTTTATATATTCCCTTACCTTACATGAGTTTTAGGCCACTTTTGGTAATGGATTTTAGTTGTATGTATGTAATTAAATATGGGAATATGATACATGAGTCCATATGGCCCGCAAGACTCTGAAAGAAAAATTTATATGCTATACAATGCAAGGAAATTCATTATTTAAAGCCACTTTTCCTTGCTTCTTCACTTAAATACATTTATGAGTCATGGAAGTAGCATGAGATAACCTAGAAAGTTATGGTGTTACACCCTTTTTCTCCATAACTAATTCTCATCTACCTTAGACCAGGGGAGAACTCATTCAAGAAGGGCGCACAAGAAGAGTCAAAAAGGGAGGAAGAAAGCAAGGCAAAAGGTGAGAAAATGGTAGGAATTTCATGCTTCTTCTTCTTCAAACCTTCTTCCTCTTCTCTTAAGCTCTCTTCCCATGGTTTTGGAGAGTAATACAGTTCTATTTTGGCCTTGAACCAAAGGGGGAAAATTTAAGTTTCAAAGAGGAAGCTAAAGCAAGGAGAAGGACTCTTGGAAGGAGCTTGAATTTAAGGTAGCTTCTCCTCTTTTGTTGATTCTTCTTCTTCTTTTCTATTATGTATAATGCCTAAAGATAGAACCATGAGAGGGAGAGAGTTTCTGTTCTAAAATCAGTGAGTATTCATTAAATTAGGCTATGGGAACTTGGATTATGTAAAAAAATTGCAAGGAAACCTAATGAATTTTAAGTTTAGAAAGTGTAGAACTCATGAACACAATGTAAAAACTGATTTGATTCTTGAATTTTCTTGCATGTGTGAGTGTTTAATTGAGCTCCTAGGACTCTTAGAAACCTCCCCAAGTGGCTCTCCCATCAAGGAAAAGTCAAAAACTCCAAGAACCCCTTCCTTAGGGTTAGGTTTGGCCAAGGCTTCTTGGATAGGCTAGGGAGTGTTTTAATTTGTTCTAGCCTTGGTTTAGGACTCCATGTGATGTTAAAAGATGGGAGGAACCATTAGAAAAAATTTAAGAGCCATGGAATGGAAGATGGAGAAATGGTGTCCAAAATGGTGTCTTAGGAAGCAACATGGTTTTTCAATTGTGCAAATGATTATGTGATGGCTTCAAGGACCTTGAATAGGGTCAAGAAGCCTAGAAATGAAAAGAGAATGGAGTATAGAACATAAATTACAAGGGTTACTTCAATAGGCCACCAATGGAGCCATTATGTGAACCATAGAATCATTTATGTTTTTTTAAGAAAAAGTGTAGTGTCTTGGCTTGCTTTAAGAGTGTAATTGTGTGCTATTTATGATTCTTAGGCCAAGAGAACTCCAAGCCATTTTGGTGCATTTCTACATGCTCAAATTATAACACCCCATAATTTATTAATGAGGATCATGGCAAATTAAGGAATTACAAGGATTTGGAAAAAAAAAAAGGAAAGATGGTTTTTAAAGAAATGGATTTATTTTAGACATTTTAAGCTAATAACCATGTTTAGTTGTAGTTAGGTGGAGATATATTAATTACGGTTATGGGTTTAATTAAAGAATTAACTAAGGGGAGTTAGACATTTCATTTGGGCCTTATAATCAATGTATTTATGCCACAAGCCAAATAAGAAAGCCCACCTCTAGTTTGTAAGAAGGTCCAATCTCACTTCTTAAGAGCCCAACTCTCATTTCATCAACTAAACCTATTAACTTATGGCCCAATAAGCATATATCTGAATCTAAGTGGATTATGGGCTTTAAGGTTAGCCTAAACCCATCTAAAACCCTAACTTACTTAGCCCTTTGTCCTCTATTCTACAAACCAACTCAATCTTAGGCAAGGGAAAACTCCATTTTCACATAGGAAGAGAGGAGGCTAGGGTTTTCTGCATTCCTCCACCATTTCTCACTTCTAGAGGAAGATTTGGCCAAGGTAATCTATATAAAACATGTCCCTCTCATTCTTCTCTTCATTTTGGTCTAATTGGTTTGTCATTTTGAGAATTTTTCATCTCTCCTTAGGATGAAATATGGTTCTTAGATGATTGTTGCAAGATTTTCAGAGTTGGAAGTTAGAGGGATGATTAAGTAAGCATTTTCCTTTCATTTTGTGCATTATTTTGCTAGAAAATGTCCCTAAGGGTTGATTTTCATAATGGATTCTGCTATTGTGTGAAATTATAAGGAGATGAAGGTGAAAAATTGAATTTTCTGGGCTTGATGACTCAAATCCGAATTTGGGAATATCTCATGGTGTGTTCTTGGTAGTTGAAGCTCAACTCAGTCCATTTAACCTCTTAGATGTATGGGTAAGTGATTTCTATCTTTTTATGAGATGTATGTACTAAATTCCCATCATTTGGACTGACTTTTGGTGCATGCCTTGTGTAATACCCCAAAATTAATTAAGGTGCCAATTGTGAATTTAGGTTAATTAAGAATAATTAATATGGAATAATCGGGTAAGTTAATTGAATAGAAATTTTGAGAGATAAATTAATAATATAAGTTGAGAATTAATTGGGATAGAAACTTCATCTAGGCCCAAATTAATGTAAGAAATCATGATAAGAGGCTAATGTAGGCCCAATGAGTTAGGTGCAGACCCAATCTGATTCAATGTGATAGAGGCCTAAGATCCACCTTATATAGGCTCTTATAAATGACCCAATAAACCTTGTGCAGACCCAAGACCATGGAGTTCTTAAAACTAGGTCTAGTCCAATGAAATTCTGTAGCCCAACACCTTAAAGTTGGCCCAACAAAGCTAAAATCTGAAGCCATTTGGAGTTGGATCTTGGAGCAGCCCATGACCCATCTTAGACCCAACTTAAACCTAACTAAAACCTTAAACACTTCAGCCTCTTCCCCATTTTGCTAAAACAGAAGAGAGAAATTCGGAAGTTTGGAGGGAGGCTAGGGTTTGGGGCAAGAAATCCATCATTTCCCACTTCTAAAGCAAGATTCAGCTAAGGTAATAGTTATGTAACTTAATCCTCTCATCTTTCTCTTCATTTTAGCCTAATTAGTTTTTCATTTGGAGTATTTTTACCTACACCCAAAAATCTGAAACTTGCCATTTGATGTTTCCATGGTGAAAATTCGTAGGTTAAGGCTAGGGCTGACATTAGGTAAGTATAAACTCTTTATTTTAATGCTTTCTTTGTTAGTTTGAGACCCCTATATCTGATTTATAATATGGGTATTATTTCTGTACAAATTTACTCAGAATTTGAGGTGTTATTTTAAGGTTTTTAGGGTAAGAGCAGCTGAATCCAAATTTGGTTTTAGTGGTGACTAGGTTGAAGTAACATTCAATTGGCCCTTAAGAGGATTGGCTACAAGTGAGGTAACCGGGACTATATTAATTCCATGCATATATCTGATTTAATTTCATATTTGTTGTACATGAATGATTTGAAATGCTAAATGAATTGGTTGGCTATCTATTGTGTTGTGATTGGACCTTGTGAGTTCATGGTGGAGCTGTGGTATGGCTACCACCCATGCATGTGCTTCGATCGAGCACTAGGTTATGATCAAACCCCAAATGCACTGAGCCCTAGTTGTGCTTAATGGGGAGTAGGTGCCCTGGACGGGCCTTCCCAGTGTTATTGGCCTTTAACATGTGAAAATATAATTGCTAGTATGGGATAGTAATCATGATAGCCTAATTGTTTCATTTATTGTTATGACTAGTATGTTTTCTGATGCTTATGTGAAATCATGCATATATGGTAATTAAATTGGAATATATGATGGAATTGCCTTGGTTACTGAGATTTGCATCTCACCCCATTTCATGGAATGATACTTTCAGGTGAAGGCCCTTCGGGTAAGGATAAGGGGAAGCAAGTGGATGAAAATCCATGAGCTCTAGCCATGTGTGAAAGAAGCTACACTTAGGCTAATCTGAGTAGAGTAGATGCAATTTTGTTAATCTTTTATATAGCACCATCATGTAATCATATTGCCAAGTGTAGGCGTTTATATTTTGATTAGTTGGAATGTATTTATTAAGGAGTTAAGTATCAATATAGCTTGGTTTAGGATGTATGAACCTATAGTATCTGATGTATGGACTTTTTTAAATTCATGATATGGTTTACTATTGGGAATGTCATCATGGTATATATTAGATTGTTAATTTGAATTAGTGATGTATGGAATCTTTAATGAAATATATACTTGAATGGTAATTGTTGGAAGCTTATGAAATTCTGTGGTTATTAATCTATGAACTTGTTAATATATTGTAGTTGGAGGAGTAGAAATGGACACTTAAGTCTTGAACTAGTAATGATAGATTAGCTGGGTAATTAAGGTATATAACTACCATTAGAGTTGAATAAATTAAGATAGAATGGCCCTAGGGTGATATTGGAGGGAGAGTGGAGAGTATGAGACAAGATTTTCAGAGTTATATGATCAGAAAGAATTTCAGTTGAGGCTCCTTGAATTGAATTAGAGATGACTCTAATGATTTTAAATAGAGTCATAAGACTTAGATTGAATAAGAAATTGGAGCCAAGATCATAAATTCTAGGGATTGCTTCATTATGCTCTTATATGGAACCATAACCATGCCATGAGTTAAGACAAGCTTGCATAAAGTTTATGTGAGGCTAGAGTTTGTTTCAATGATATAATTGTGTCTTATTTGATGTATCTAGATGTAACAACCCTAACTTCTACTCATAGTAATTAAACTTAATTATACAATTAATAATAATATATCGAGGTTTAAAGGCATTTCAAATAATCAAATTTAGAAAAAGGTAAGGGAATTTGAACTTTAATGTTATTAGGGTCATTAATGAAATAATCATAATTATTTATGTACATGAGTGAATCTAATCATCAATTAAAAGCTTTAATTCATTTATCCATTAATTCCAACTCACAAAAAGCTCCTACAAGTGTTTCCAAGTCATTCCTTAGCATTGCCATAGAAAAACCAAGGTTTCTAGGTTAAAATAAGAGTTTGTGAACCTTCGCTACCACTTAGACCTTCGTTGTCGCGACTAAGTTGGCTACTATAACTCAAAACTAGAATTTTGCACCTTGCACTATAGTAAAGTGTTCTCAAGGACCTACTGTTCACATTTTCACGATTCTCGTCGTGGTGAGTTGGACCTTCGTGCAATGAGTATATGTGGCGCCACGATGGGTACACCTCCTGGGACTTTCAATGCAGTGAAGTTGCATTCTATTACCCTCCTCACATAAAATTTTCATCTTGCACCATGGCTAGACATAGTACACCATGGCGAGGTTTCACTTGTCATTCACCCTGGGTGGATATTTTGTTTTGCGTTGTAGTGAGACATCCTGTGCCACGACTGTCCTCGCTTTTGACTAATTCTCGACCGTGACTAAGCTATTCTTGACTGTGGCGTGACCCTCTTCTACACTTATAACACCTAAATTTTGTCTCATACACTCTAACACTCCCTCTAGTAGTACTCTAGGGCCACCCTACCTTAATTTGTGGGGCTTTAATGGCATTAATCTACCTGATTTATCTTACATAACTATCATTACCAATTCAAGACTTAGGGGTTAATTCCTACTCATCAAACTATTATGCATCAATAAATTCATGAAGTATTAATAGCAACAAGATCTATAAGTAACTAATAATATCATTCATGAAAATATAAAAGCATACTCTCAAGAGCCAAGTCATACATTCATACTAAAGAAGTTCTATATTAGATTGTAAGTGAAAGCATACATCAAACTCTAAGTTGTGTAAAGCCTAACTCACTATTAGTTACATCATTGTTTACCAAAATACAAAATACCTATACTTGACAACACGATTACATGATGATGATGCTATACAAAAGAACAACAAAATCAACATCTGCCCTAAATTTACTTAGCCCAAGTGTAGCTTCCCACACAAGGCCTTAGTTCATAGATGTGTATCCATTTGCTTTCCCTTATCCTTACCTAAAGAGCCTTCTCCTAAAAGTATTATCCCATGAAACAGGGTGAGATGCAAATCTCAGTAACCAAGGTAAATTCCATTCATATATTCCAACTTAATTAACATATGTGTATGAAATCATATAAGTATAAAAAAAATATACCAGTTATATTAGCAAATGAAAAAATTAGGCTATTGATGACTACTATCCTATACTAGCAATCAAATTTTCACATGTTAAAGGCCATTAAAATATAAGGGACTGATCACAATTCGGTGCTTGATCAAAGCACAATGCATGGGTAGTAGCTACACCACAGCTCCACCATGGACTCACAAAGTCTAACCATAGTATATCAGATAGCCAACCATTCATTTAGCATTTAAAATCATACATGTACAGCAGATATAAAATTAAAGTAGATATATGCATGGAGTTAACATTAACCCTAGTTGCTTTACTTGTAGACAATTCTTTAAAAGCCAACAGCAATGCTACCTCAGCATATGACCACAAAGTCAGACCGTTACCATTCTTATTCATCAATTATAGTAGCAATCTAATAGTCAAAGAATTAAACCACCAATAGCTACCTAGAAGACACTTACCTAGCCACTACAAGAACAAAATTCGGATTTTGTCTTCCTTACACCTAAGACCTTAAAATATCACCCTAAATTATGGATATTTTCACATGAAAACAGAGTTCATATGATAAGTCAGCTATTGGGGTCTCTAACTAGTAGTAAATACATCAAAATCAGGAGTTTATACTTACCCAATATCCCTCCTAGCCTCAACCTCTGAAAATCCGTTAACAGACATCAAATGATCCATATTAGATTTAAGGTGTGGTGAAAATGCTCTAAATGGAAAACCAATCGGGTCAAATTGAAGAGGAAGAGGAGGGGGTTAAGTTATATAACATTTACCTTGGCTGATTTTGACTTTAAAAATGGGAGAAGATGAAAGAGTGAGGGTAAGTCAAAAGTCTATAAAAGTGAGTGAGGCTAATTCATAAGTCTCAAAGGATTGGGTGAGAATAGATCAAAAGTCCTTAAAGCCTAAGTTTGACTTCAATAAGTTTATGTGACATGAGAAAAAGTTTATATATGTTTAAAAGAGGTTTTTATTGCATGCTTGCATTCTTTAACATGAAAATGTGCCATATATGCATGGTTAAAAGGGTAAAAAAGCTATTGGGATTCTTTAAATGTCACTCTTTTCCACATAATGTCTAACCATGTCTAGGTGAGACACAAGGAGCAAGAAATGGGAGCCAAGTAACTTGAATAATGAGACTTTAACAATAAAATAGGAAATTTATGCATTTTGATGTCAAAGTTTGTATGTATATGGAGTTTATGAGATGTAAACCATTAAGCACAAGTAAAAGTATGTAATTAGGGTGTATGAATCAATTTTCGAACCAAATGTATGAATATGTGAATTTTTGACATTCATGAGTTTTGATGTACATGTATGTATGAATAACTAGGAAGGTGATTTTATGTTTCATGATAATTTGGACCATTTGGGATGTTTCTATATGTTGTGTTTATGCTTTTAGACATACTCAAATGGTCATAGAATGGTTAGAAGACCATTTTGCATCATTTGAACCCTTTATGATTCCATTTTTTACCATTTTGAAGCCTTGAACCAGAGTCTGACTAAATGGATGAGTTTTTGCATAAAATTTAGCAAGATTATAGGTCTTATCTAGAACTTTTTATAGATCCAAAGAGCACTATTTTTAGAGTTCTAGAGAATTTGTTATGAATTTTCAAATTTGGCTAAATTATGTAGAAATTGTCACCATTGCTATTCATGTGATTAGTTTAGTTTCTGGTGCACTCAAGGGTAAATGAAGTCCAATGCTAATGAACTTTTACAAAAATATAGTAGACATAATAAGATTTACATAGCCACTAAAAGTACCCTATTTGGACCTCTGTAGTGGGAGAAATGAATTTTTGAATTTTCTAGTTTGTTGTAGATGACCACCGGATCCAAAATATTGTTCCATCAATTTTCATAGGTCAAATGTGGTTGTTTTGCTAAACTTTTTATGGTAGCTAGATGACATCCTAAGCATTCTAGAAAGCTATAGTTTGCATGATTTGGATTTTTATAAAATTAGTTATTTTTCAAGGTTCATATTAAAATATAGAATTCAATGAAAATTTACAAAGTGTGATGTGATTTTGTAATGTATAACTTGGACCTGAGTTTTGAGCTTCATTTTATGATATTTCTAATTGAAAAAATGTGTTAGGGATGGAAAATAAATTTGGTAAGCTCACCTGATCCATTAAGCCATAAATGAATTAATTTAGCTTTCAATGATGCAAATATCCATTGCCAAAAGTGTTAAATTCATGAAAATGAACACTTTTAGCCAATTGGAATGTAGAACAAATGTTATCTACATATCGTGTGATATTTATTGGTATCAAAGCAAAGGTTTAGGCATTTTAGTGTTGGTTGTGGCTTGAAAATATGATATTGCCATTTATGTATGTTACGTACGGATGAAATTGAGTGCTAGTTTGTGGCTTGTGTTCCTATTTATGTTAAAATGATGTTAAATTGTTTCAAATAAGATAGTGAACACCAGGAGAGATAGGCCCTTTAGAGAGGCTAAAGCAGAGCTAGAGCCTAATGATCTTATGGTTAGAGCCTTGCAGGCTATTATAGGTCACTTGGATTAGTAGCAAGTTATGATCATGCAGTTATAAGAAAGGCTTGCTCAGAGAGATAGTGAGAGGCCTATTCCTCCTCAGCCACAGCACTCAAATCATCTTAAGCATTCAGAGGTGATTCCCTTAAGCCTATAACCATAGATTTAGCAAATTTCTTAGACTTCACTAGCTCAAACACCTTCTGTTCCTGAGCAGCTTTTTACTAAATAGGTTATAGCATAGTTCAAGAAATTTGGGCCTCCCACCTTTAATGGTGAACTGAATATAGAGAAAATAGATGCCTGGACTATGCATTTAGAGAAGATACTCAGGGTGATGAAGTGCACATTTGAATAGAAGGCCATGATGCCTATATTTTAGCTAGAGAAAGAAGCTGATTATTGGTGGAGGAGCACTAAGCCAATCATAAAATCAAAGAACCTCCCAATCAACTGGGAAACATTCTTACAATAAACATGAATTTTTATACATTTTATTCTCCTTATCTTAGGCATTTTATTGATCAAATATGGCTTAATAGATTTACTTAGGTGAAATTTGAGTTTAGTAGCCATTCTTTGTACTTTAGGAAATAATTTACAAAATTTTAGATTTTTAATGCATAAATCTCTTTTTAAATAATTTTGTAATTTGTTCCTACTTAATTGTTTCCATTCTTTGTGTGCAGATTCAATTGGGCTTTCTTAATTTCATGCATGGATTGGGCTTGCACACATGAGGGTTGCATGTGCTCTAGACTTACCTCACATATACATGCATTCAAACAAAAGAAGGCAGCCTTCAAACACCATACATGAAACATATGAATGGGCTCCTCCAAGTAGCTACACTCATGCATTCATAGGGCCCATATGGTCACTCGCATAAGAACTAACTTCATACACTCCCACGTCCCTTCACATTGCAGTACACCCATTTGAAGCTTCACATAAACACGTAGTTCCATACAAACACGTGAATGGGCTTGAGAATGTGAAGCAAAGTAGAGATAAGCCACGCGTTTGATGGAATGCTACGGGTTTGTGAAGTTGTTGTGGGAGAGAAAAAAACATGTGGATGAAAAGAACATGCTTGTGGAGAGAAGAACAGCTATGAGTTCAAAAGCAAGTAGCTGTATGAAGCATGGTTGTAGACAAAAGCAAGCAGTAGAGCACGTAAATGAAAAGAATAAGCAAGCAAGCAATGTGGTTGAAATAGAAGAAAAGAACAGCATAAGGAAAAGCCACAGTTTATGCAAAAGAGAAAGAGAAGGAAGCAGCCTCTGTTTGGAGATCTGGATGAAAAAGGAATAGTAGCTGTAACATGTAGAATCTTTAGGTGGATAGCTACAGGAGAAGAGAAGAAGCTTGTGAGAAAAGATACAGGCTAGACTTTTCTTAACATCATACATCAGTTCTTGTGGATAGAAGGAATACAAATGGGTCAGCAAGGAGCAGAACGTGGAATAAGCAAAAGAAGAAAAAGGAGCTTGGTTCTGATATGAAGAAGCTAGAAGCAGCCACGTGGAAATTATATAAGGAGCAGCTGCATGAGGAAGAACAATGAATGAAGAAGCTACACAAGGAGAATCACACAAGTAAGGAGTAACTGCAGGTTATAAGATGCCAAGTCAGCTCATGTAAGGAATAGATGAAGCTTAAATACACTCGTGGTAAGCAGAAAGAAGTAGCACATGAAGAAGATTAATGAAGCACATAGAATGAAGGAACACCATCCATTTGATCATTTTATTAATCCATCTTAAGCGTCCATTAAGGAGAGAGCATTAATCATCCATTCCATCATGAACCCAATCCATTCATTCCACAACGTAGCCATCCTCCATTCCCATTCCATCTCAACCTCTATTCTATGAGAGCTTGATACACCTTTGTGGCTAGCTAGGAGGACAACCTTGGAGAAGCTTGAATCCATGGAAATAAATGAATTTTGGCTAAGATTTTCTTATTTTTCTAGCACTTTTCTTCTTTTATATTATCTTTGTTAAGATTGTATTTGATTAGGAATATGTGTTGTCTATAGTTAATGGCTGGTTAGACACTAAATAGGATACTTTTAGTTGGTTAATTGATTAGATTAAATATTGTATTTTTTGTTATTATCTAATTTTCCATATATGCCATCAAGGTATTCGATGAATTGCATAAGTGAGATTGTGTGCTTGATTATTTGATTTGAGGATTTCTTTGAGTTTAATTTGTTAATTAAACATCTTAGGGTAATAATTCAAAGGCTAATTAATCGATTAATCAATTAAGTTGAAGTGTTTCTTGATCCTAATGACAAGAGTTAATGATTTAATTTGGGATTGAGATTTCAATACAACATTACTTTGTTAATCTCTTGATTCTTGATTGGTAACCCAAGATACATTGTTATAGACATGAATAGGGATTCTCAGACTATAACTAACTATAATTAGATTAGGATAAGGATAGTAGATACCAAGGGACAAATCCAAAGCTAGTCACAAGTCCATCATTTAACCATAATTCATATAATTAGGTAGTTAGTCATTTTAATTCAATTTCAAGCTACTTAGTTTAATTAGATCAAAAACCCCCTTAATTTAGGTAGTTCTAGGATCCTTTAACACTTAGAAAACCTAATTAAATATTGAATTCCATTTCCAAGGGAGATGACCTAAGTTGTGCCACTAACTATATAATTTAATCTAACATAGTTTTATTTTAAAGGTTGCACGACACGATCGTCAAAATTTGGCACCGTTGCCAGGGGATTGGATTCTGAATGGTTTGAGAAAGTTTTCTAGGTGTTTAACCTCTATTTTTGTTTGGTTTTTGTTCTATTTTGGACTTGGCTTTTGGACATTTCGATGTAGCACGACAAGAGTATGCTTGTTGCAATTTTTGTTTGAAGTGCCCAAAAAATTTTCAAACTTTGTTTTCAAAGGTTTTTGGGTGTTTTGAGCAAAAATAATAGTTATACTATTTGGTGCATCATTTTTTGGCCAAATTCTATTGTTACGGCACTGTTTCTAATTTTTTAATATTTTCTCAAATTTTTTTTAAGAATTTTTCAATTTTTTAGATTTAATTTCTTCATTTTTTGTGTGATTAACCTATGTTTTAGAGTGTTTTTTATTGTTAGGTAAGTCTTATCTTCTTTGGATTTTTATTTTCTTGATTTTGAGTTAATTTTAGTTAAATTTGTTAGTGATTTTTCTTGTGCTAAAATTAATTGTGCTTCTTATATTTTTTGTTTGAAATGGATCCTTATTATTCTAATAAAGGTGTTTTATGATTCTTGTGCAAATGATAGGATTTCCCAGAGGTTGGATGAAGCCATTTCAATATGTCGTGGCATTCTTGAATGACAAAGACAAGCACAACAAATCCAACAAAACTAACAATTCCAACCACCATGCTACTAACCTTATTACCATCCATATCAGATTCACCCCAATTATCACCATCATTATGAGTCATACCACAACTTCCATGTGCAAGAGCCAAAGTATCACAATTACAATTATCATGAGGGGTACATGCAACAGGAGCCCCAGAAGGGACTGAGTTAGGAAGAAAGGAGGATGCAACAAATGGACGCTTACAATCTTTAACTCCAACAAGAAATTGAACAGTTGCATCTTCAAAATCAACAAAGGATTGACAACCTCATGAAGGATTTGGGACTTCAAAAGTGCTACTGGATTGACTAAAGAGCAAATTAGAAGGAAATGTATAGAGGAGGAAGAATCTTATTCACTAGGTAATATCCTTCCATTTTCTAATACTTTACAATTTATTAGAATTGATTCTGGTTTACTTGATAACACCGTGACTACAAATGTATGTGATTATGTTGATTATGAATTGCTTTATGATGATGTTGTTGATGAGGAAATTATTGTTGAATCTCTTGATAAGGTTGATTGTGGTAACTCTTTGAGCAAAACTAATATATTTATTGATATTCATCAATCCTTGTGTACTGATGCACTTGATATTTCTACACCTAGCTGTGACCATAATAATGAATTCATTTTTAAACCTGTTAATGATGAATCTATTGAGTCTAAGGTAGTAGATAAGTGTGGGGGTGATTTAGAATGTAATGATCATTCTGTTCCTAGTGTGGTATTGGTTGATAATCCTATTTGTGATGACCCTAACTTCTAATCATTATAATTAAGGTTAAATATGTGATTAAAAATCATAAATTGGGGTTACAAGATATTACGACTAATTACATTTCAGAAAATATAAGGAAATTTAAATCGTAATATTATTTGAGTCATCAATTATATAATTACAAACACTCATGTACATCAGGGAAACAAACATTCATTTATAAGCCTTTGATTCTATTACCCATTAATCCCAACTCACAAGAATCTTCTACCAATGTTTCTAAGTCATCTCTTGGGGTTACCATATGAAAAACCAAGATTTCTAGGTTAGAATAAAAGTTTGGGACCATTAGTTGCGGCTAAATGCCCTTGCGCTATGGCCAATTACTCTTGGGTTCACTCTTTATCTTCTCAAGTTTTGCCATGGCTAGTTGGAGCTTTGCTGCTGCTAACCTACATAGCGCTGCAGCAAGGAAGCCTCATAGAACCTACCCTGCTTGCCTCTCGCTATTGGCTGTGGCCAATTCTTCTTTTCACCATGACTAATTCCTCTCTGGAATGCCTGACAAATTCTCACAAAAGTTGGTCGTGGCCAAATCCTATTTAGACGTAGCGAATTACCCTCTAGACGACTCCTAGTTTTGCCTCCACATTTTGTCGCAGCTAATTCCACATTTTACCATAACGAATTTCTCTCTGGTACTTTCCCTAAGCAACTTCGCCTCTATTAGCTGTGGCTAATTATATTTTGGCCTCAGTAAAATGCATTTTGATCTTACAACTCCTAAAATCTTATCTCATACTCTCCACTCTCTATCTAGGGACTCTCTAGGGCCACTCTCCATCTTGTTATGAGATTCTAATAGCATTTATCTAGCTGATTTACCTTAGCCATTATATCATTACCCATCTAACATTTAAATGGGGATTTTCTTACTCATCTATTGGCCTAATATTAGCAAATTTATAAATTTCCCACAATGGTCATTCAATCATATTTTCATTAGATATTTCATACATCACTAGTTCAAGTCTACAATCAATATATCATATGATTTCATTACTCAAATAGTCAGTTATATCATAGGTTCACAAGCCATAAATAGTGTCAGAGCTCATACATCCATCAACAACTAATATGAAGCCTATTTCTCAATGGTTACATTCTATGTTATCAAAATACGAACTCCTACACTTGGTAATACAGATACATGATGATGCCATATTGAGGTTAACAAAATTAGCATCTACTCTATTCCACTTAGACCAAGTGTAGCTCCCCACACCAGGCCTCAGCTCATGGATGTTCATCCACTTGCTTGCCCTTATCTTTACCTGAAGAACCTTCACTTAAAATATTTAACCCATGAAACGGGGTAAGATACGAATCTCAGTAACTAATGAAATTCCCATTCATATAATCCAATTTAATTAACATATATGCATGAATCACAATTAATATCAAAATCATATCAATCATATCAGCAAAGGAAATGGTTACCATGATTACCATCCCATACTAGTAATCATAATTCCACATGTTAAAGGCCAATAACACCAGGAGAGGCCCGTCCATGGCACCTACTCCCTATTGAGCACAACCAGGGCTTAGTGCATCTGCGGTTTAATCATAACCCGGTGCCTGATCGATGCATATGCAAGGGTGGCAGCCGTGCCACAGCTCCACCATGGACTCACAAGGTCCAATCACATATAATAGATAGTCAACCAATTCATTTAGCATTTCAAATCATTTATGTACAGCAATTATGAAATTAAAGCAGATATATGCATGGAATTAATATAGTCCCAGTTACCTCACTTGTAGAAAAATTTGTAAAAGGCACCAGTGGTACAAAAATCTCCCTAGCCACTATTAATTCCCAAATTTTCGGAATGGAGGTGTCCTCTACCAGAAACTTCAATATATCACCTTAAATCTTAAGCAAATTCGTGAAAAATTAATATCCATAATATAATCCAATCATTGGGGTCTTAAACCAATAGAAATACCTCAAAAAAAGAGTTTATACTTACCTAATGTCAACTCTAGCCTCAACCTATGAAATTTCACCATGGAAACATCAAATGGCAAGTTTTAGATTTTGGGTGTGGGTGTCCAATTTGAACATTAATTGGGTCAAATTAAAGAGAAAGATGAGAGGATTAAGTTATATAACTATTACCTTGGCTGAATCTTGCTCTAGAAGTAGGAAATGGTGGATTTCTTGCCCCAAACCCTAGCCTTCCTTCAAACCTCTGAATTTCTCTTTTGTGTTTTTGTGTTCTACAGAATGGGGGGTGGCTAGGTTAGTTTTTAGGGTTTAAGTTGGGTTTTCTATAGGTCATGGGCTACTCCAAAGATCCAACTCCAAATGGGCTTGAGATTTAAGCTTGTTGGGCTAGCTTTCATGTATTAGGCTTCTAGGTTTTAAGTGGGTTAGGCAAAGTTTTAAGAGTTCAAAGGATTTGGGTCTGCACAAAGGTTGTTGGGCCAATTATAAGAGCCTATAAAAGGTGGATCTTGGGCCTCTATTATTAAATCAAATTGGGTCTGCACATAACTTATTAGACCTCCATTAGCCTCTTATCATGATCTCCTACATTAATTTGGGCTAAGGTGAAGTTTCTATCTCAATTAAATCTCAAACTCATATTAATAATTTATCTTTCTAAAATTTTCATTCATTTAACTTACCCAATTATTCCATATTAATTATTCTTAATTAACCCAAATTTATAATTAACACCTTAATAAATTTTGAAGTGTTACATTATTGCTGATGCATCTTCTGAGTTTAAGGACAGCATACCATCAAGACCATGCGATATAGTTTATTTGAATAATTCTCTTGATTGTGTGTGTGTTGAATCCATTATATGTGATAGATGCTCCCAAATTAATGTTTGATTGAGCTTAGTGAGTTCCTTACATATACTTATCAACATGATCCTCACTAGCATGTAATGATATGACTGATGAAATAGTAAATGTAGCATGTGATGATAATATAGATAGTGAAATTGTTCAGCAGCTTGTTGTTAATGAATCAGACTCTACTTTGAAATGCCTATGTGATGATATGCATACATATCCTATGTGTGTTGAGTTTGATGAGTTTTTGAAGTCTGATAAGTCTGTTGAATCCATAATTCCTGTGTTTACACTGAAACTGTTAATGATATTGATTCCACTGATCATACTAGTATTGGTGAGAGTATGTATAGAGATAGTGCTGATATTGAAAATTCTGTTGATCCTTATGTTGTTATTGATACTAGTAAGAGACTGGATTTATCTGTTGATCATTGTTTAAAATCTTGTAAGCCTACTGATGTCTCTTTGGTCAGGGAAGATACTATTTCTTTTATTGAGAGTGCTAAATATATTCATGATGTTGGTGAGCTAATTCCTAATAATCAACAGACTCCCCCAACTGAGAAGAAGTAACTGCTAGATGCCTTAAACTTGAAAGACTGTGAGAAGTTGCAATTTAATTTTTTTGTTGATATAATGACTCTTATTGATAAAAGTCCAGCTGATTTCATTGGCTTAGATAGATATTTAGAGAGTCAAAAATTTAAATTTGATTTCAAATTTTCTTTCTTTAGTTTTAAATGTCCTAAATCTGATTTTTCTTCTTTTCTTGCTTTTGAACATGCTAAATGTGACTTTTCTACACTACTGATGGTTAAGGAAGTCCATGAATCAACACTGCATGATCAATCTAAATGCTTTAAAGTGGTTAGACTTAAATTTGTTGAATTGAAAAGGAATAAAGCTATTTTGATTTTGGTTTTTGATGCTTATGATTAGTTGGTCTTTTATAGAGTTCTTTTTAGTTTAGGATTTAGTTTTCTTTCCTTTTCTGCATTACTATTTTTTTTGTTTTTGTTTTATAGGAAATAAATTGCTAACTAGCTATAAAGGAAATCTGAGCCACTCTTGAGATCTTTGATTCAAGTTCATCCGGTTGTATACTTTCCTTTCACTCTCTTTATATTGTGCTGTTTACTTGTTGATTGGACTATGTGCTAGCATTGAGGACAATGCAATATTTAAGTGTGGGGGGGAGTCATTTCATTCTATTTCATCTTCTCTTTACTTCCTTTGTTTAAAAAAACTGACAATTTTTGAAATTTTTAAGAAAAATTTTTGAAAAATAATGTGATTTTTTTTTTCAGTTTTTTTGTGAACGTTGCAAGTTGAGATTATGATGACCCTAACTTCTAACCATTGTAATTAAGGTAAAATACGTGATTAATAACCATAAATTAGGGTTATAAAACATTAAGACTAATTACATTTGGAAAATGCAAGGAAATTTGAACCTTAATGTTATTAAAGTCATCAATCAAATAATTACAAGCATTCATGTACATAAGGGAAACAAACACTCATTTTATAAGCCTTTGATTCTATTACTGATTAATTTCAATTCACAAGAATCTTCTACTAATGTTTCTAAATTATCCCTTGAGGTTACCATATGAAAAATCAGGATTTCTAGGTTAAAATGAGAGCTTGGGTCGGCGAGTTGGAGTTTCGCCACGGCAAGGAAGCCTCCTGTAACCTACCTCGCACGCCTCTCGCTATTGGCCGTAGCTAATTCCCCCTTTTGCTATGGCTAATTCCTCTCTGGAACGCTTGACAAATTCTCACAAAAGTTTGCTGAGGCCAATTCCCATTTAGCCGCGGTGAATTACCCTCTGAATGACTATAGCGAATTGCTCTCTAGTACTCCCCCTGGGCAACTTCGCCTTTATTGGTCATGGCTAAGCCCATTTTGGCTGCGACGAAATGCCTTCTGATCTTACAACTCTTGAAATCTTGTCTCATACTCTCCACTCTCCCTCCAATGACACTCTAGGGCCACTCTACCTTAATTTGTGGGATTCCAATACTTTTATTAGCCTAATTTACCCAGCTAATCGATCATTACTAGTTCAAGACTTAAGAGTCAATTTCTACTCCTCCAACTACCCTATATTAACAAGTTCATAGACTAATAATAGTAAAATTTCATAAGCTTCTAGCAATTATCATTCAAATATACATTCCATTAAAGATTCCATACATTATTGATTCAAATCAACAATCTATAATATATCCCATGATGACATTTCCACTAGTAGACCACACCATGAATTCAACAAAGTTCATACATCAAATACTATAAGTTCATACATCTAATACCAAGCTATAATGAGACTTAACTCCTTAGTAGATACATTCCAACTAATCAAAATATAAACGCTTACACTTGGCAACATGATTACATGATGATGCTACATAAAAGATCAACAAAATTGCATCTACTGTACTTAGATTAGCCTAAGTTTAGCTTCCTCCACACATGGCTAGAGCTCATAGATTTTCATCCACTTGCTTCCTCTTATCCTTACCCAAAGGGCCTTCACCTGAAAGTATAATCCCATGAAATGGGGTGAGGTGCAAATCTCAGTAACCAAGGTAAATTCCATTCATATATTCCAGTTCAATTAACATATATGCATGATTTTATATAAGTATCAGAAAACATATTAGTCATATCCATAAATAAAACAATTAGGCTATTTATGATTACTATCCCATACTAGCAATCACACTTCCACATGTTAAAGGCCAAAAACACCGAGAAAGGCCCATCCAGGGCACCTTCTCCCCATTGAGCCTAACCAGGGCTCAGTACATCTGGGGTTTGATCATTACCTGGTGCTCGATCGAAGCACATGCACGGGTGGCAGCCCTAACACAGCTCCACCATGGACTCACAAGGTCCAATCACACATAATAGATAGCCAACCAATTCATTTAGCATCAAAATCATAATCATGTAGCAGATACAAAATTAAACAGACATATGCATAGAATTAGCATGAACCTCGGTTACCTCACTTGTAGACAAGTTGGGAAGCTACAGCAATACCAAAATCCTCCTAAAATCACAATATCAGAAAATAAACATTTTTACCAATCCATTACTATCTCATTCATTATTTGTGGTAATAACCCAATGCTCAAAGAATTAAGTTACCAATAGTTACTTAAGGGATACTTACCCAATCACCAAGAGCCTTTAATTTCAGATTTTGCCTTCCCTAGACCAAAAACATCAATATATCACTCTAAATCATAGGAAAATTCGCATAAAATTAAGTCCCATACTATAAGTCTACTATGGGGGTCTTAAACTAGTAGAAAATTCATCAAAATGGAGAGTTTATACTTACCTCATAACAACCTTAGCCCCAACCTACGAAATTTCACCAAGAAAATCCCAAACAACCACATTTCAGATTTTGGGTATGGTAAAAATACTGAAAATGAAAAACTAATTAGGCCAAACTGAAGAGAAAGAGAAGGAGATTAAGTTATACAACTATTACTTTAGCTGAATCTTACTTTAAAAGTGGGAAATGGTGGATTTCTTACCCCAAACCCTAGCCTCCCTTCAAACCTCAGAAAATGAGTTGTGTGTCTTTTGTTTCAACAAAATGTGGAGGGGTTGAAGTGTTTAGGGTTTTAGTTGGGTTCTAATATGGGTTATGGGCTGACCCAAGGGTCCAATTGCAAGTGGGTTTTGATTTAAGCCTTGTTGGGGCAGTATTAATGTGTTGGCCTATAGAAATTTAATTGGGCTAGACCAAGTTTGAAGGACTCAATTGATTTGGATCTGCATAAGGGTTATTAGGCCATTTATAAGAGCTTGTGCAAGTTGGGTCTTGGGTCTCTAATTCATTAAATCAGATTGGGCCCTTCATTAGTTCCTAACCTTGGCTTACTTAATTTAATTTGGGCCTAGATGGGGTTTATAACTCAATTAAATCTCAAAATCATATTAATAATTTATCTCTCTAAAATTTTCATTTACTTAACTTGCCCAATTATCCCATATTAATTATTCTTAATTAACCTAAATCCATTATTAACAACTTAATTAATTTTGGGGTGTTACAGAGATTATTATAGCTTGGATTCATTTTGACATGATAAGTAATAGATCTTGTGTCTTGATTCAAGTGAAGTGGCAATGAATTTGATTTCAATGAATTATTTGATAGCCATTAGCTAGTGAGAAATTGAGCCTTAATTGTTCATTTCTAGTGTGTATTCACCTATCTTTGCTTTCACTCTAGAACTTGTCTTGATTCTTTGTTTAGACTACATTTGCATTTGTATGCATGAAAATGATAAGGCATTCCTTTCTTTTATAGCTAGTTAGCCAAAAAGCCAACCTATATGTATTTTTTCCATTGTTTAGCCATTTTAGACCTTGTTTTGTTTTGTTATTGAACCATAGCCATTAAAAATATATTCCCACCTTGTTTTAAGATGCCTTAGGAATTTCAAGGAGAATTACACTCGTTTAGGATGAGAGAATGTATGCTTTGCATCCAATTAGGCCATTGTTACTAAAAATTGAGAAAAATGTACAAGTTAAAGAAAAGAAGAGATAGAAAAAAAAAAGCATTTGAAAATCAAAAGGAAAAAGTGTTTTGAGTTAGTATTTACTATTACTAGTTGGAAATAGGGCCTTGAATGCACATTCTTCCCTATCATAAGTTCCATTGATTGCTTTTGAAGTCCTAAGGTGTTCCATTTGTTGTTTGTTTTCCTTTTGTTCTTATATCCATTCTATTCATTCTTATACCCCACTACAACCTTGAATAAAGTCCTATTGATTTATGCATTGCATTTGGTATGGGTGGTGGAGATTTAGAAGCTTGAAAAGCTTATGGTAATGAAGTTTTGATAGGTGAAATTTGAGTGATACACATTGTCTAAACACTTGAGAGTTGAGAGTAAACACTAATCCACGTGAGAGACTATGCATTTCAATTCATTCTTTGCAAATGAAATTGCCATGGAACTTATTTCTTGATACAAGTGAAGTTAGCTTTAATTGTTGAAGTGTTAAAGTGATGTGATCATTCTCAATCTTGTGATTTTTACTTTCCTTTTTCATTTCCATCTTTCCACTTGCCATTTCATTAGTTTTTCCTTTGATTTTGAGCTTTGCCCCAGAAGTGCAAAGGTTTAAGTGCGAGGGAATTTGATAAACATGAATTTTTATACATTTTATTCTCCTTATCTTAGGCATTTTATTGATCAAATATGGCTTAATGGATTTACTTAGGTGGAATTTGATTTTAATAGCCATTCTTTGTACTCTAGGAAATAATTTACAAAATTTTGGATTTTTAATGCATAACTCTCTTTTTAAATAATTTTGTAATTTGTTCCTACTTAATTGTTTCCATTCTTTGTGTGCAAATTCAATTGGGCTTTCTCAATTTCATGCATGGATTGGGCTAGCACACATGAGGGTCGCATGTGCTCTAGATTTACCCCACACACACATACATACAAACACAAGAAGGCAGCCTCCAAACACCATACACGAAACATATGAATGGGCTCCTCTAAGTAGCTATACTTATGCATTCATGAGGCCCACATGGTCACTCACACAAGCACCAACTTTATACACTCCCACGTCCCTTCACACTGTAGTTCACCCATTTGAAGCTTCACACAAACATGTAGTTTCATACTAACACGTGAATGGTGTAACATCCCTAAAATTAGGATTTTCTAATTATTTAGTATTTTATGTAATGAATTTATTAAGCTTTAATAAAAAGAATTTGAATGAAATAGCTTCATATATGAGAAGTATGAGCTGAATAGGACCTATAAGAATTTTTGAGATTTTAAGGGGTCCAAGGGGACTTAAGGGCAAAATTATCATTTGTCACTTAGACGAACATTGATAATTTTTCTAAAAGAAAGGAGAATTTAGAACTAGTCCAATATATGTATCAATAGTTAGAAAATAATGCGTAGAAAATTATAAGATTCATTACATGAAATTCTGGATTTGTTAGGGACTAGAAAAAAGCCCAAAACGATTATAAGCTTATATAGAGACGAACTAAAACCCTAAACCTGTGTTAGCTATCTTAGGAAATTTTATGCAGAAAAATGTACTAGGTAGTGGTGATAGAATCCATAAATATGGAGTTAATGAGAAGATATAAGCAAAAAATGAATAGAGGTGCTTGTCTGTCACATCACTACTAGGGGCAAAATGGTCATTTAGACCCTAAAATAATAAAATATTAGGAGAATAAATAATATTTAAATATATGGTTGGAAACATTAAACGGGACCCACATAGGGCCAAATAATATTAAAATATAGCAGAGAACCTAGAAAATGCAGATTAAATAAGATATTATGGAAAACCTAGGAAAACAGTGGCAATTTTGTAAGTCTAACCAGGGAAGAGCTGATGCAGCACCAGGAAGCTGGGAAGGTGCTGATGTGGCACCATGCAGCAAGGAGAGAGATGATGTGGCACCATGTGTGAAGAAGAACCTAGAAGTTGGAAGAGAATTTTGGAAACTACACGAACTACGGAGTAATTGCATAGGCTTGTGTCAGCAAATCTTAGAAATCTCATGCATTACAAAAAAGTTATTGCTGACTTCAGCATGACATAGATGCTGACTTAAGCAGCATTAAATGCAACCTTATCTTCATACTTTATGAAAAAGTAACTAGGGTAATCAATGGCTAATATTTGTCCGTAAAATGTGATGTGATCTAAACCATTGATGCAATCTAATGGCTTAGATTTTTTCACCTTTTCAAGATCAAATCACAACCTTTGATCTAATCCTAAAGCCTACATTTTATCTCTTATTTCAAGGTTAAATCTTGACCATTCATGTAATCTAAAGGCTAAGATCTACCACTTTAAAGTTAATTAAATCTTAACCATTCATAACTAGTATATATATGAACCACACACACACACACTTTCATACCATTCTTATACACAAAATACACTCCTCAAATTCAGCCAAGACAAAGAGAAGGAGAAGGAGAGGGAGCTCAGCCTAAGGAAGAAGAAAAGGGAGAAGGAAGAAAGAAAGAAAAGCTATCGAGAAAATCAAACACTGTGGAACTAAGGTAACATAGATAGCCTTTCTTCTTCTTGGTTTTTCTTCTATTTTTCTCCAAGAATTCTTCTCTTCTCTTTCTCGTTAATTTTCGTCCATGGCAAGAGGGGATGGGAAATTTTGTTGTTTCCATTGATTCTAGCCAAGAAAAGATGGAGAAATCATATATATGGCTTATGGATTCATGTGATTCAAGAAAATTCCTAATCTTAGCAATTTTTCTACAAATCAAGAAGCTTTGTATTTCAAGATGCCATGGGAGAAATTGAAGAGAAAATAAAGGGGGAAGTGATGGAAGAAAGCCTAAGGAAGAGGAAGATTAATACAACTTTGATTTTCATGAAGAAATTGGCAAGGAACCCTAGAAGCTTAACTTGAGAAAAATGTAAAATACATATGAAATCTCTAGAAATTGATTGAGGACTTTTGTTTATCTCCTTTGAATATGTATGTGTGGCTATTTGGTGACATGAAAATGAAGCAAAATCACACATCTTCTTGAATGCATAGGTTCAGCCAACACATACACATATACTTAGGGAAGAGTTTTCTTAAATCTAACTAAATAAGGTTAATCTACATGAAAAATAAGGCCTATGGTAAAATTTTGTTGAATTATGGATCATTGTCTAAAAAGTCAAATTTTTGAGAAAAAGTGTTGACCAAGATGTTCTTGAAATTTTCTCGATGTTATTTGACATGTTCTGGATGACTTTTGAGGGCTAATATATTATACATGCTGCCTGGATTATGTTGATACTTATTTTGTGAATTTTGGAGCCCATTTGGAATAGTTGGAAAATTATGCAGCGTTATGTCAAGAATAGAATATGTGATAACATATGTTTTGGAATTACACTGTTTGCTGTGCTGATATATTGCTTGATTTCTTGACACAGATAATATTCTATTTACTACCTAATTATATGAGCATAGGTTATTTGGTAAACGATTGGCCAATATATAGGGTGGACAAGGGGTGAGCCGAAAGAACTAGCCAATATATAGGGTGGACAGGGGGTGAGCTCTATGTATGTGCCAGAGTTAACCATTGGGTAGCTACTATTGTGTTGGATGTCTAATCTCAAGGATACTTAAAAAAAATTTAAACCACTAATTTTCAGACTCCAATACGCAGTCATGCTACCGAGATTATTCATGCACAGAGTTGTGTAAGGCAGTTCTTTCCCAAATATACCTATCATGCCTTGATCAAATGATGGCTTGGATGACATATTATTGTGGTATTTTATATGACTTTCCTTAGATACCCCTTGGGGGATGCCTCAGTAAAGGAAGCAGGGGTGAGCCTGTTATGTCATGGCAGTGCAAGATGAGCTGGGCTTGAGCTTGCCAAAGCCAGTGCAACACGTTCTGAGTGTTGGGCCTGGCGGTCTCCAAGGCCTAATGGTCAAGATAGAATAAACATTGTTTGTGATACTTCTATATTCTATTCATGTAGAAATCTCTTGAATATCTTGCAACTTTGAATATCAATTACGTTGAGACAATTCTTGTATTTTATTCATATTCTATCTTTAGATGTAATATGTCTGTTTACATTGCTATTTCATATTCACGTTAGATATTGCTAATAGGTATATCTCTTTGTTTATATTGTTTAATAAATTTACTATCTTGCCATTACATTACTTGTTGTCTATTAAAAGTACTTGACTTTTCTTCATAGATATTATGTGGTATTGATCCTATCTATGTTACTGAGAAAATTATTTCTCACTCTATTGTGGTTTATACTTTTCTTAGATGCCAATTTATCGAGTGACCCTAGAACTCTAGGCAAAGTGGATCCAATTCCCACTCTGGGGATGGGTCTTTGTCATCTATAATATATACATCATATCATGTGATAACATTGTTTATGCTGTACTAGTATACTTTGTGTCCCCAGGGGAGCTAGAGTCCCACACATTCCTAGTGGGTGGAGTTGACCCTCCTGCTCCTCCGTTTGCATGAACAGAGGCCCATCCATTAACGTTAACCCTTTTGTGAATATAGGGGATTAACCTTTTTGGTCTTTTTGTTATCTGGAGATTTTCTATCTAGATAGTCATAGGATAGATTCCCCTTTGATATAATGTGACTTGTATGACCCTACTCCTCTGTGAGGAAACTCTTGAAATAGTCTGTATGAATTACAGTGTATTTCCATTATTTTCATAGTCCACTACGCCATTAATTAGATTCTATTGTGACAGAATATTAAAATAGAAAAAAGTAATTAAACTTAAATTAAGAATTCCTAAAAAATATAGCTAAAGAAGGGTATTAGAAGAGACGTTACAAATGGGCTTGAGAATGGGAAGCAGAGTAGAGATGAGCCACGAGTTTAATGGAATGCTATAGGCTTGTGAAGTTGTTGTAGGAGAGAAAGAAACACGTGGATGAGAAGAACGTGCATGTGGAGAGAAGAAAAGCTATAGGTTCAAAAACAAGTAGCTACATGAAGCATGGTTGTAGACAAAAGTAAGCAGCAGAGCACATGAATGGCAAGAAGAAGCAAGCAAGCAAAGTGGCTGAAACAAAAGAGAAGAACAGCATGAGGAAAAGCCACAGTTTTGTATAAAAGAGAAAGAGAAGGAAGCAACCTCTATTTTGGAGAGCTGGATGAAAAAGGAAAAGCAGCTGTAACATCTAGAATCTTTACATGGATAGTTACAAGAAAAGAGAAGAAGCTTACAAGAAAAGATATAAGCCAGACTTCTCTTAACGTCACGCATCAATACTTGTGGAGAGAAGGAATACAAACAGGTCAGCAAGGAGCAGAACATGGAATAAGCAAAAAAAGAAAAAAGGAGCTTGCTTCTAACATGAAGAAGCTGGAAGCAGTCGCATGGAAATTATGCTGCATGAGGAAGAGCACTGCACAAGGAGAATCACATAAGTAAGGAGTAATTACAGGTTATGAGATGCCAAGTCAGCTCACATGAGGAATAAATAAAGCTTAAATACACTTGAGGCAAGCAAAAAGGAGCAACACGTGAAGAAGATTAATGAAGCATGTGGAATGAAGGAACACTATCCATTCGATCATTTTATCAATCCATCTTAAACATCCATTAGGGAGAGAGCATTATCCATCCATTCCATCATGAACCCAATCCATTCATTCCACATTACACTGCATTTACATACACAGAACACGCTCCTTCGTCCATTCCACGCTGTAGCCATCCTCCATTCCCATTCCATCTCCACCTCCATCCATGAAAGCTTGATTCACTTTTGTGGCTAGCTAGAAGGACAACCTTGGAGAAGCTTGAATCCATGGAGATAAATAAATTTTGGCAAAGATTTTATTATCTTTCTAGCACTTTTCTTCTCTTATATTATCTTAGTTAAGATTGTATTTAATTGGGAATATGTGTTGTCTATAGTTAATGGCTGGTTAGACACTAATTAGGATACTTTTTGTTAATTAATTGATTGGATTAAACATTGGATTTTTTATTATTCTCTAATTTCCCATGTATGCCATCAAGGTGTTCGATGAATTGCATGAGTGAGATTGTATGCTTGATTATTTGATTTGGGGATTCCTTTGAGTTTAATTAGTTAATTAAACATTTTATGATGATAATTCAGAGGCTAATTAATCAATTAATTAATCAAATTGAAGTATTCAATGATTCTAATGACAAGAGTTGACAATTTAATGCGGGATTAAGGTTTAAATGCAACATTACTTTATTAATCTCTTGATTCTTGAGTGGTAACCCAAGATACATTGTTATGGACACAAATAGGGATTCTTAGGCTAGAATTAACTACAATTGGATTAGGATAAGGATAGTCGATACCAAGGGATGAATCCAAAGCTAGTCACAAGTCCATCATTCAACCATAATTCATACAATTAGGTAGTTAGTCATCTTAATTCAATTTCAATTTACTTAGTTTAATTAGATAAAAAACCCCTCTTAATTTAGGTAGTTCTAGGATCCTTTAACACTTAAAAAACCTAATTAAATATTGAATTCCATTTCCAAGATAGATGACCTAGGTTATGCCACTAACTATAAAATTTAATCCAGCCTAGTTTTATTTTGAGGGTTGCGCAACATGACCGTCAGTATTATAAGTAGTATTTCCCCAGTTCCATTTAGGATGAGAAGGAATAAGAGTTTGTCCTCCTTAGGCAAATAGAGGGGATGTCAGTAGACCTGTATGTGGCAAAATTTATAGAACTCTCCAAATATTCCTCTTACCTACCGAAACATAGTGATGAACGATGGAGAGAGGACAAGTTAGAGAAAGGATACTGATAAACATGATTTTTTATACTTTTTATTCTCCTTATCTTAGGCATTTTAATTATCAAATATGGCTTTAGGGATTTACTTAGGTGGATAATTGATTTTAGTAGCCATTTTCTACACTATAGGAATTAAACTACAAAATGATGGATTTTAATGCATAAATCATTTTCAATGAATTTTGGGAATATTCCTACTTTATTTTCTCATTTGTTTTTATGTAGATTTTTGGGCAAATCAAATTTAAAAGTTGGAGAAAAATTTGGAAAAGGAAGGTTTTCCAAGATTAAGATGCACATTCAAGTTCATCACATGAGAGATGAAGCTGAGAGGAGGTTAAGATGAAGAAGTTACGTGGAGAAGGAAGCAGCCCAGTTTTGGAGTGGCAGAATGTGGAAAAGAAGAAGCATGAACCAAACCATATAGCAACGTCCATTAGAAATGTGGAAATTATGTGGAATAAAAGGGAGAGTAACACGTGAACAAGGTTGTGAACAAAAGTATGGAAAAAAGCATGGATGATGCTTATTTTGGTGAAAAGCAGGATGCAACTAGCTGTGGGTTCAAGAGAAGCAGGCCATGAGGTTTGCATGAAGAAAACATAGCACCTACAAGCCACGTATTAACTGTAACATTCGGTCCCTTTGTAAACGTGAGAAACGCAATGTTCGATTTTTCTATAAACGACAGAAATAGGCCAGATACAAAAGGAATTCCCTAAAATAGAAGGAATTAGGGCCAACTAAAATTATGATAAAATTTTAAATATTAGAAAATAAGGATTTGAGTCTTGAGTTACCCAAAATCAAGGCTAGAGTGATTCAAAAAATTTGGCAAAAGGCCAGTGGCATTTTCAAAAATATGGGCACTTTTTGAAAAACACACAGGAGGGCTTAGTGAGCATGTATTTTATTGTCAAATACAGTAATATTAGGCTTTGACATCTCCTAGAGATGGATCGCAATAGATTCCAGCATAGCACAGTAGGTTGCAGTAGACCCTAGTAGGGCTTTGAGAGGTTGCAGTAGACCTAGGGGTCACAGTAGATCCTACAGAGTTACAGAGAGTTCTAGCCATAGCATGATAGATCTCTAGTAGAGATGATAGCTTGAGATAGTTTTATAGAGTAGTTAGTCTAGAGACTAGTACAGTTTCAACTAGCCTTTGTCTTAGAAACTATAGACCTCCTAAGTCTAGTAGACCGTCGCTCCAGAGATATGAAGGCTTTACTCAGATAGTTAGACCACTGACTAGCTCTCTTTAGAGATGAGCATAGTATATGGGTTGAGGAAAGCAAGAAATAAGCTTTCCAGAGTTAGAGCCAGATGAACCACTACCTAGCAGACAACAGTCTTGACCGAGGGATAGAAAGATCCCCCACATGCTAGCTTATGTATTTAAAAAAAGGTCAAGTGCAGTTTTATATGAGGTAAGTGGTATAGTATGTCTTCAGTGAGCAAAACTATGAGAATAGCTTGCATCCTGTCAAAGCCCAATAGTAGTCAGTGGTAATAGCTCTTCAGTGCCAGTATGAGACATACAAGTTAGGCTTATCAGTGTTGAAATGAGGGACTATAAAATGCCACTACAAGTGAGCAAAGAAAGTGAGAAAAGTCCTAGCCTGCAAAAATAAATGTAGTAGTAAATAGAGAAATTAGGATCATAAAAGCAAAAACTCCTCAAAGGAATTGTAATCCCAGTAAGTAACTAAGATGTGAGGCTTATGACAGAAAGAAATGCAAATTATAATCATGGGATGAGCTAGTGAGAAAGAACACAGAGATAAACAGTGGACGGAATATGTAACTAAGCAAACAGATAAAAACCTTCGATGGCTCTAATGATTAGAAAAGATGATGAGATGTTATGAGAAGCCATTCAGAGAAGATACAGGAGATGTGATATGAAATAAGTTGCCTCTCGAGATGTGTAAATGAGTCAATTGAAAGAAATGTTAATCTTGTAAACGGGTTAACTTTAACCCGTCATGATTAGTAAGCTCTCCTAGGATAGGCCTCCAGAATCTAAAATTTCTTTCCCTTATGAAAGAGAGAATTAGCTAGTAATAAAAGTTCCCTCGCTAAGAGAAAATTTGAAAGAATGAAATTGCTAAGAAAGCGTATAGAGTCAGGAAGAAGGGAAAGAACAGAACAGTTAGGCAGAAAAGAAAAGAGTAAGAGGAAGTGTACCCCAAATTTTGAGGAGGAAATTTATTTAAGGGGGGAGGAATGTAACATCTGGTCCCTCTGTAAATGTGAGAAACGCAATGTTCGATTTTTCCGTAAATAGTAGAAATGGGCTAGATGCAAAAGGAAGTCCCTAAAATAGAAGGAATTGGGGCCAACTAAAATTATGATAAAATTTTAAATATTAGAAAATGAGGATTTGAGCCTTGAGCTACCCAGAAATCAAGGCCAGAGTGATTCAAAAAATTTGCCAAAAGGCTAGTGGCATTTTTGTAAATATGGGTACTTTTTGAAAAACACACAGGAAGGCTTTTAAATGAAATTTTTGAGTTTTCTGGGGTTCTCAGAGGCCCTAAAAACCATGGAAAGCCCCGGGACAGTTAAAGTCCCTCTGGTGGATGTTTTCCAATGTCAGTGTGTCCAAACTTTAATGGATTCGTTCGGGAAGGTTTTAGCTCCAATTTGAGTGATTCCAAAGGAATTTTACAAAATTGGAAATATGAATTTTATAATGGAAAAGACGGTTCTTAAAAAGGAGTTAAAATGAAAGAGAAACAAAAATGCAAAGTATGAAGGGCAAAATGGGAATTTTTGAAAAGTGTAACTCATTCCCACCTATATATATGATGCACCCTTCTCCTCCCTTCATTATGCACGACCATGTTCTACCTAAAACCAGAAGAAAACTCTAGGGGATGAGGCTCACAAGAAGGGGAAGAAAAGGAGGAGAAATCAAAGGCTTAAGGTATGGAAATTAGTAGTTTTCCATGCTCTATCTCTTCCAAACCTCTTCTCCTCCATTCTCCTTTATTTCCTATGATTATAATTAAGTTTATAAATCTGTTTTAAGGGAGAAATTGAGGGGAAAATTCGGATTTGAAGAGAGGAGCTCAAAAAACACAAGATTCAAGTGAGAAAAAGCATGAAAACAAGGTAATTTCTCTTCCTATGGTTGTCATTTTTGGTTTTCTTCTCCACCATTTAGCCCTACTTGAGAAAACCCTAGGAGGAGATGATTTTTAAGCAGAACCAAGCCTGAATCTAAGGAAAAAGGGTGTGGAGATTAAGAATATGCAAAGAGAATTATCAAAAGCCCATTAGATTTCAAGATGTAAATTCTAGGGTTTTGTGTGCACCTTCCAAAATATGATTTCATATGATAATTTCTAGGCCTAATTAAGAGTTTAGATGAGCTCCTAAGATCCCTAAAATGCTCCCCACATGCTTCCTCCTTCAAGAAAACAAAGAGAATTCCAAGGAGGCCAAAAAGGGGCATAATCTTGGCCAAGCAAGGTTGGGGTAGCTAGGGAGAGTTTTAAATTTTTCTAAGGCCATTCTTGAGTCATATTTGATGAATGAAAATGAAGGGAGTCTTTGGAAAAAATTTATAACTCATGGAAAGGGATTTAGTGTCTTAGGATCCATAATATGACCTAAAGAAGCAACATGGTGCTAGGCCTTTTGTTTTAATGATGTGATGACTCCAAGAGGCTTAAAAGGAGTCAAGAATCATATTTGAAGAGAAAGAATGAGGACTAGAAATCATTTGAGGGTTGTTGCTTTATTAGATGCCAATATGGACCATAATGGAGGTTGTAGAGTAATCTAGGGTTTAAGCAAGTTGCATGGCCCTAGAAATTGTTTCATGAACTTAATTGGCTCCCATAATTTATGTCTAGGCCAAGAGAAACTATCTCCACCAACATGTGGGTGTGTGGCCAAAAGAGGAGGTTTGGAAGCTAAGGAAAAAGTGTGTGTTTGTATACAAGGTAGCTCTCTCCACCTTCTCTCATGCATGGATGTGTGTTTGGCTTATTTTAGAATGTGTGTATGTGTATTTTCAAGCTATGAAAAGTATGCTAGCATGCCTTTACATATCATAATTCTTGATGCCATGTTATGTTTTCAAATGATTACATGATGTTTGTATGAGTTTGCTTGAGCGTGGAGAGGCCAAGAACTCTTCCCTTTAGTGAGGATGAGCCAAGAACCCTTGAGCTTGGTTGAGACAAAGTAAAGAGTCTCCTAAAAGCAAAGTGGGCTCCCAAGAGTATGGTTAAGTCCAAAGTGCTCAAAGAATGGGTGAGGCAAGTCCAAAATCCATGAGGAGAAGTGTGAGGCCAATGCAAACACTTAGTGAGCTCTTGAATGTCTTGTATGATTGATTCACATGCCAAGGTTGCCTTTAAAATGTCTATGATTTCTATTTTCTCCATACATGAATTTAAAAGGCTTGCTTTGCACATATTATGTATGATTGAATGGGAGATGAGCTATTGGGATTCTTTGAATCTCATCCCCTTCTCTCCAATGATCTAACATGCTAGGTGGACCAAGCAATTATAGTGAAGGGAAGCCAACAACCATGAAAAGGGACAATTGACAAGCTTATGTGTTATTTAGCTTTTTTGGGAACCATAATTATGGTTCATCATGTATATGATGTTGTATATGTACTATGAACATTGAAACATATGTAAATATACTAATATGTGATGTTGAGATGTATGATTCTCATATATGACCACTAGCCCATGTTTTTAGTATGTAATGCCATAGTATGAAAGTTTAAGGTTGGATGGAAATATGCATAAGTGTGGGTTGAATGACCAAAATGAGATGTATGAGGTATGGGACCATTTGGCAGCTCACACAAGTCTTAAATAAGCTTTTAAACTTGCCCAAAAGGTGCCAAGACCAAGGCAAATCCATTTGGCAATTTTGATACCCAATATGGAGTTAAAATTGACCATAATGGAATCCTATGTCACTTTTTAGCCAAATGAGTTAGTCTTGATCTGAAATTTGGCATGTAATTAGGTATCATTGAGAGCTTTTTGGGAAGCTAAAATCATAATTTTTGGAGGTCTAGAGAATATTTGATGAATTTTCAAAGTTAGGATTTTTCATAGAAATAAAGGAGAATGGAGGAGAAGAGGTTTAGAAGAGAAAGAGCATAAAAAACTACTAATTTCCATACCTTAAGCCTTTGATTTCTCCTCCTTTTCTTCCCTTTCTTATGAGTCTCATCCTCTAAGGTTTTCTTCTGGCTTTAGGCAGAACATAGTCATGCATAATGAAGGGAGGAGAAGGGTGCATCATATATATAGGTGGGAATAAGTTACACTTTTCAAAAATTCCTATTTTGCCCATCATACTTTGCATTTTTGTTTCTCCTTTATTTTAGCTCCTTTTTTAGAACTGTCTTTTTCATTATAAAATTTAGGTTCCCAATTTAGTAAAATGTCTTTAGAATCACTCAAATTTGAGCTAAAACCTTCCCAAATGAATCTGTTAAAGTTCGAATACACCGACGTTGAAAAATGTCTACCGGAGGGGCTTTAGCTGTTCCAGGGCTTTCCATGGTTTTTAGGGACTCTGAGAACCCCAGAGAACTCAAAAATTTTATTTAAACACATCTCTAGTAGGAGAGAGGCTATACACTGGTCCCATTTATTTCATTTACATATACTATAAGGGACTCGGGCTATGCATATTGAATTTGAACATTTTTCTACTGGGGATTCCTTTCTGTATGTTTTTTTTCATTATTTTGATATTACTAGAATCCCTTTATCTTTCCTTTTTGACTTATCTCTTTCTCTAATTAGGATACCTTTCGATTATCGGGACACTTTGGTGATTGATGTCGTCGTTTGCTATGCATTTAAGCCACATTACTACTAGGTTGGCCAGACCTAATATCATGTAGCCTCTGTTGCAAGCAAACCATAACATCAAACACTAATACACAGGTGCCTCATGACTGAGCTCAAGGCCACTATCGCTTGTATATTACACCATCGCTCATAATAGCTGAGGCTAAACTCAGAAGTACATCATGCTTTTCATGCGAAGTGGGTTCTATGTCATCTAATTCTCTAGGATCTCATCATACTAATACTAGGAAGCATTTTAATTTTCATTTATCACTCCTCGTAGGATCCTCAAATTCCCACTTCAGCCCCTTTTTCACTTGGGCTTTCTTTTCTTACTATATCGACTTACTTACTTACATAAACTTGTTTTAGCCCTCATCTCATATCCTGTAGTTCTCACTATGCTCACGTTCTGCTATTAAGTGCCTGGCACTAGGGTATCTCAAGCTTAGCTCTACTCAAGCAACTCTAGAGGCTAACCTTTCTCGGTGTCTACTAACTACTCTAAGACCATTCTATCACTTACTCATTATGAACAAAGCCATAACCTACCCTCATACACCCAACATTTGAATGGCATAATATTATGAACTATATAGGATTTCTATAGGAAAAGTAAGAAAAAGTGGGATTATTTTCGCATTGCACTATATCTAAAAATTCATTTCGGTGTCACGTGGACTGTGTGAGCTCATGCTATGCATCCTCATATTTAATTGCATCATTACAACTCATTTATATCCCAAAAATATGCCTACAACCCATGAAAACTGAAATGGAGCATGAAAATTAGAGATTCATTTTCGGCCAGAATTGGCCTCTTTCCTAAGAAAACTTTGGAAAATCATAACTAAATCTAGAAAATTTGAAATCATGCAATCTTGGTCATTCTAGAAAGCTTAGGATGTCTACTTCACACTAAAAATACACCCAAGTCACAACATTCATCACACATGATGTTTGACATCCAAAAAGCTACAGAGGTCACTGGCTACTTGGGCTGCTGTTCAAAGTACTACTATTTATAAATCCATTTGAAGGGAGAAATTAAGGGGAAAATTCGGATTTAAAAAGAGGAGCTCAAAGAACACAAGATTCAAGTGAGAAAAAGCATGAAAACAAGGTAATTTCTCTTCCGATGGTTGTCATTTTTGGTTCCCTTCTCCACCATTTCGCCCCACTTGAGAAAACCCTAGGAGGATATGATTTTTAGGTAGAACTAAGCATGAATCTAAGGAAAAAGGGTGTGGAGATTAAGAATATGCAAAGGGAATTATCAAAAATCCATTAGATTTCAAGATACTAATTCTAGGGTTTTGTATGCACCTTCTAAAATCTAATTTCATATGATAATTCCTAGGCCTAATTAAGAGTTTATATGAGCTCTTAAGATCCCTAATATGCTCCTCACATGCTTCCTCCTTCAAGAAAACAAAGAGAATTCCAAGGAGGCTAAAAAGGGGTATAGTCTCGAGCAAGCAAGGTTGGGCTAGCTAGGGAGTGTTTTAAATTTTTCTAAGGCCATTCTTGAGTCATATTTCATGAATGAAAATGAAGGGAGGCCTTGGAAAAAATTTAGAACTCATGGAAAGTGATTTGGTGTCTTAGGTTCCATAATATGACCTAAAGAAGCAACATGGTGCTAGGCCTTTTGTTTTAATGATGTGATGACTCCAAGAGGCTTAAAAGGAGTCAAGAATCATATTTGAAAAGAAAGAATGAGGCCTAGAAATCATTTGAGGGGTGTTGCTTCATTAGGTGCTAATATGGACCATAATGGAGATTGTAGAGTAATCTAGGGTGTAAGCAAGTTGCATGGCCCTAGAAATTGTTTCATGAACTTAATTGGCTCCCATAATTTGTGTCTAGGCCAAGAGAAACTATCTCCACCAACTTGTGGGTGTGTGGCTGAAAGAGGAGGCTTGAAAGCTGAGGAAAAATTGTGTGTTTGTATACAAGGTAGCTCTCTCCACCTTCTCTCATGCATGGATGTGTGTTTGGCTTGTTTTAGAATGTGTGTATGTGTATTTTCAACCTATGAAAAGTATTCTAGCATGCCATTACATATCATGATTCTTGATGCCATGTTTTGTTTTCAAATGATTACATGATGTTTGTATGAGTTTGCTTGAGCATGGAGAGGCCAAGAACTCTTCCCTTTGGTGAGGATAAGCCAAGAACCCTTGAACTTGGTTAAGACAAAGTAAAGAGTCTCCCAAAAGTAAAGTGGGCTCCCAAGAGTATGGTTAAGTCCAAAGCTCTTAAAGAAAGGGTGAGGCAAATCCAAAATCCATGACGAGAAGTGTGAGGCTAATCCAAGCACTTGGTGAACTCTTGCATGCTTTATATGATGTGCTTACATGCCAAGGTTGTGTTAAAAATGTCCATGATTTCCATTTTCTCCATACATGCATTTAAAAGGCTTGCTTTGAACATATTATGTATGATTAAATGGGAGATGAGCTATTAGGATTCTTTGAAGCTCATCCCTTCCTCTCCAATGATCTAACATGCTAGGTGGACTAAGCAATTATAGTGAAGGGAGCCAACAACTATAAAGAGGGACAATTGCCAAAGTTATGTGTTATTTTGCTTCTTTGGGAACCATAATGATGGTTCATCATGTATTTGATGTTGCATATGTACTATGAACATTGAAAGATATGTAAATATACTAATATGTGATGTTGAGATGTATGATTCTCATATATGACCACTAGCCCATGTTTTCAGTATGTAATGCCATAGTATGAAATTTTAAGGTTTGATGTAAATATGCATAAGTGTGGGTTGAATGGCCAAAATGAGATGTATGAGGTTTGGGACCATTTGGGCAGCTCACACAAGTCTTAAATAAGCTTTTAAACTTGCCTAAAAGGTGCCAAGACCAAGGGAAATCCATTTGGCAATTTTGATACCCAATATGGAGCTAAAATTGACCATAATGGAACCCTATATTACTTTTTAGCCAAATGAGTTAGTCTTGATCTGAAATTTTACATGCAATTAGGTCTCATTGATAGCTTTCTGGGAAGCTAAAGATAATAATTTTTGCAGGTCTAGAGAATATTTGATAAATTTTCAAAGTTGGGATTTTTCATGGATTCTGGTATGGGTATTGTTCATATTGGCAGTTTTGTATTTTGTGTCACCTAATGGCCAAATGGTGTCCAATGCATATGAAATTTTATAAGAATAAACTACAGGTTATAAGCTTTTTGTAGCCACCGAGATCACCTCATTTGGAGGTCTAAGCAGAGAGGTATGCATTTTTGAAGTTAACTATCAGTACTAGTGGTGCCCCAGGAGTTCAGTTACTGTTCCATAGGTTCCTGATGGCTAAACATATTTCTTTCATTTTGGAATTATTTTTAATATCAAGTTAACATTTGTATCTTTCCAGAATGACTGAATGTGTGTGATTTCGATTTTTATTGATTCTGGTATGGGTACTGTTCATACTGGCAATTTTGTATTTTGTGTCACTCGATGACCAAATGGTGTCCAATGCATGTGAAATTTTATAGGCATAAACTAGAGGTTATAAGATTTCTTTGGTCACTGAGATCACCTCATTTGGAGGTTTGAGCAGAGAGGTATGCATTTTTGAAGTTGCTGTCAGTACGAGTGGTGCCCCAAAAGTTCAGTTACTGTTCCATAGGTTCCCGATGGCTAAACATATTTGTTTCATTCTAGAATTATTTTTAGTATCAACTTAACATTTTATCTTTCCAGAATGACCGAATGTGTGTGATTTCAATTTTTATGGATTCTGGTATGGATACCGTTCATACTGGTAATTTTGTATTTTGTGTCACTTGATGGCCAAATGGTATTCAATGCATGTGAAATTTTATAGGCATAAACTAGAGGTTATAAGCTTTCTATGGCTGCTAAGATCACCTCATTTGGAGGTCTGATCAGAGAGGTATGCATTTTTAAAGTTGACTATTAGTACTAGTAGTGCCCCTGGAGTTCAGTTACTGTTCCATAGGTTTCCGATAGCTAAACCTATTTGTTTCATTCTGGAATTATTTTTATATCAAGTTAGTATTTGTATCTTTCCAGAATGACTAAATGTGTGTGATTTAGATTTTTATAGAATTAGTTATGAATTTTAGAAATTTGTATCAGTAATCTGAATAGTAGCCCAGGTAGCCAGCAACTTCTGTAGCTTTTTGGATGTCAAACGTCATGTGTGATGAATGTTGTGACTTGGGCATATTTTTAGTGTGAAGTAGACATCCTAATCTTTCCAAAATAACCAAGATTGCATGATTTTGAATTTTTCAGATTTAGTTATGATTTTCCAAAATTTGCCCCAGAAAGAGGCCAATTCTGGCCGAAAATGAATCTCCAATTTTCATGCTCCATTTCGGTTTCCATGGGTTGTAGGAATGTTTTTTGGATGTAAACGAGTTGTAATGATGCAATTAAATATGAGGATGCATAGCATGAGCTCACACGGTGACACCAAAATGAATTTTTAGATATAGCGCAATGCGAAAATAATCCTACTTTTTCTTGCTTTTCCCATGGAAATCCTATATAGTTCATGATATTATGCCATTCAAATGTATGAGATGGACTAGAATCTATGCTGTTACACTAACACATACATGCAAGCTACAGGTTGAATGGGAAAGAGGAGGAGAAGCTTTATGCTTGGCTGGAAGAGTAAAACACGAAGCATGTAGCTCAGTTGAATGTGGAAAGCACATGAATACTAGAGGAGATAGTCTTAGGTTTAAGAGGTAGAACATGCCACTGTTTGACAGCGAAGAATGTGAAGAACTTCAGTTGAAGAAGAGAAGCATGAGTCTAGAACCAGCAGCTACCCATCTATTAAGAAGTTGATGAGGAAAGAATTAAATGAACAGATTTAATGCAGACGTGGAGAGGAAGCTTAGGATAGCATTTAAGAGAAGAAAAAGATTTTGAGGAATAAAAAGTAGAGTTGGGTCTGACGTGGATTGCTATGGGTTAAATTAAGAAGAACACATGAGAAATGAGAGCCATCCATGTAACACGTGATCATTACTTTGGCTAACTTGTATTAACAAAGCTGTGAGGAAGAAGCTAGGGGTTAAAGTAGAAGTAGAACAGTTGCTCAAGGGATCAAGTGCGACAGCTTGCCTCATGCAGCAGCTTTAGCAAATGATTGGCATGGTTTAAGGGTCTGGAGGGTAGAACTATATACGAGGCAGCTCACGTGGAGAACATGCAGAAGCTATGTGGAAAAGCTGCTAAATAGAGAAGAACCTATGGGAAGAAGCTATAGTTTTGACGTGGGGACCACTGGCTAGATAAAGCATGAAGCAAGAGCTAGGAGCTAGCTAAAGAAGACATTAAAAATGGAGCAGCAGCACATGGAGTATTATAAAGAAATAAAATAGGACCCACACTTATGCATATCAAGAAGAAGAAGTTACGGGCAATTGGCATAAAAGGGAGCATATGAAACTATTGAAAAAACATGTGAGAAAAGACTTCATTCAGCCACACACACGGAGGGGATTCGATCGAATAAAAAAGGACTCTACATTCCATTGTCTCACATCATCCAGAGGCCATTCCATTTGCATATCCAGAACACACTCCATCCACAACGCCATAGCATTCCATTTTCCATCTCCATCTCACCACCATGAAGCATTAATCCACCTTGTGGCTTGTAACACCATAATTTTTTAGCTCATTTTGTGCTATCTCTATGCCTTATATCAAGCAATTCACATAAGAGGCAAGAAAGATGGCATTAAAAAGTGAATATTTTAGCGTTACATCACATATAAATTTTTCTTTTGGTATCCTGTAGACCATGTAAGCTCATTTCCATCACTAAAAGTATCCTACAATTCGTGCAAAAAAAGGGAACACAAAATTCATGGTAACTATTTCGACCAAAATTTTCCTTTTCTTGTCACAAATTTTGAAACATTATAACTAATTCTAAAAAAATCAAAATCATATATTCTTTGCCATTATGGAAATCTACACATGTCTAATTTATGATAAAAACATGTCCAGGCCATAAAACACAAAATAGAAGATATTTGACATTTGAAAAAGTGAGGAGGCTTGGTTAGTTATTGGTACTGTCACAGGTTTTTGCTACAAATTTCAAAAATGTCTAATTAATTCTAAAAAAATCTAATCCATGCAAATGATACCAATCTAGAAAGCTACAGATATTAGTTATAGGAAAAAATAACTTCAGACTAATTTAGGCACATTCAAGCATCGAAAACTAATCAAACAATACTTGAGGTTAGTCTAAACTCCTAATATTGGGCAAAAAATTTAAAAATTCATATCTCCCTCTCTAGACATCCAAATGGGATCCTTCTAGTTGGCACAAGTCATTGGAAATATCTATTTTTTCTCTATAAAATGTTATGGCAATTGGATATCATTTATCCCTTGAGGGACAGAATTCATTTTCGGACCAATGTAAACAATACCATGAACCAAAATCAGAATTCTTTCCAACCTTGAAAATTCATCAAATATTTCATAGACCTCTGAAAATTCTGCACTTTAACTTCCCAAAAAGATCTCAACAGGCTCTAAATGCATGCCAAGTTTTAGATCAAGAAGAGTTCATTTGGATAAAAACTAGTGTAAGTTTCTATTATGGTAAATTTTTGCTCCATATGAGATACCAAAGTGTCCAAATGACTTCCTTTGATGTTTGAAACCTCTTAGGCAAGTTTAAAAGCATGATTATAACTTATATGAATTGCTCAAATGGTTCCAAACCTCATGCATCTCATTCCACTTCCATTTATACATACACTTCCATAATGCAAACTTGCCATTATAAGACCAAAATGCGCATTTCCATACATATAACCTTAAACTTCATTTGTACATGATATATTAACATAATTATACATGTCTAAGAGGTTATAGATCATATACAATAATAGATTACAATGATTTCCACTTAAATGGCCTTAAAGAAGCAAATTCCATGCACTTTGATGGCATACTCTCATCTTTCAAGAGGGTGGCTTCCGTTTCCTTGTTCTCTTTGTCCACCTAGCATGTTAGAACATTGGAGAGGAAGGAATGAGATTCAAAGAATCCCAATAGCTCATCTCCCTTTCAATCACACATAAAAGATGCAAAACCAATCTTGAAAATGCATGCATGAGTATCATAGGATGTGCAATCATTCAAGAGACATTTTTAACATTTGAACAAGTCATATATAGCATACAAAGGCTTGCCAAGTAAGTGGATTATCCTCACCCATTCACTTATGGATTTTGGACTTGCCTTACCCATTCTTTAAGAGGTTCTTAGACTCAACCTTACTCTTAGGAGTCAATCTCACTTTTAAGAGACTCTTTACTTTGTCTCAACCAGTTCTAAGGGTTCTTAGGTTATCCTCACCATGGCTAAGGGTTCTTGGCTTCACCACACTCAAGCAAACCCAAGCAAACATCATAAACATCATTTGAAAATATAATGCATCATCATGGTACCATAGCATGTGAAATCATACTAGAATACCTTTCATGGCTTAAAAAACACATACACATATTCAAAGACAAGCCAAACAGGCATTTATGCATGAAAGAAGGAGGAGTAAGCTACTTTGGATGCAACCACACACTTTTTCTCTTGAAATAATGCTCCCTTCCTCGGCCTCACACACACAAAGGTGTGGGAATGATTTCTCTTGGCCTAAATACAATTTATAGAAGCCAATCAGGTTCATGGAATTAATTCTAAGGCCACACATCTCACACACTAACTTGACTTATAAACCACTTTATGGTTCCAAGAATGCACCTAATGAAGCAAAACCCATCAATTAAATTTTAGGCTCCATTATTTCCTTTCAAATATGATTCTTGACTCCTTTTAGGCCTCTTAGAGTCATCACATAATTAAAATAAAGAGCCTAACTACATGTTACTTCTTTAGGTGACATTATGGAACATATAAGGCCAACTCACTTTCTATAGTATCTAAATTTTTCCCAAGGCCTCTTCTCATTTTCACTCATCATATATGACTCAAAAATGGGCTTAGAACAAATTAAAACTATCCCTAGGTACCTAAACCCCTCTTAGCCGAAGCTAGAAAGCATTTAGGCATTCATGGACTTTGCTTCATTTTCTTGATGGAGGAAGAGCATGGGGAGACTTCTAGGGATCTTATGAGCTCATTTAAACTCTCATTTAGGAATAGAAATTAAGGTATCAAATCAGATTTTACAATGAGCATATGAAACCTTAAAATTTGTATCTTGAAATTCTATGGTTATTTGTTAATTTTTTTTGCATATTCTTAATCTCCACACTCTTTTTCCTAAGAATCACCCTTGGTTCTGCCTAAAAACAAAGCCCTCCTATGACTTCTTGAGTGGGGCAAAATGTGGAGGGAAGAAGAGCAAGGGGTAGCAACCATGGAAGAAGAAATTACCTTGTTTTTCCTTGTTTTCTCACTTGAATCTTGTCTTCTTTGGCCTCCTCTCTTCAAATCCGATTTTGCTCCTTTATTTCTCCCTTAAAACATATCCATATGCTTCAATATAATCATAAGAAATAAAGGAGAATGGAGGATAAGAGGCTTGGAAAGGAAAAAGCATGAAAAACTATCAAAATTTCATACATTCAAGCTTTGATTTCTCCTCCTCTTCCTCTTTCTCTTGTACGCCACTCTCCTAGGATTTTTCCTCTGGTCTAGGGCAGAAACATATGAAGCTAAATGAGTGGGAGAGTGGGGCACCCTATATATATAAGTGGAGGAAGGAAGACTTTTCAAAATTTCTCATTTTGCCCTTCGTTCTTGGCATTTTCATTTCTAATTCATTTTAGCTCCTTTTTAAGAATCATATTTTTTATTATAAAATTTAGGTTCCCAATTTAGTAAAATGGCTTTGGAATCACGCAAATCGGAGCTAAAACCTTCTCGAATGACTCCGTCAAAGTTCAAGTATACCAACGTTGGAAAACGTCCATCGGAGGGGTTTTAACTATCCTGGGGCTTCCCATAGTTTTTAGGGTCTCTGAGAATCTTGGAGAACTCAAAATTTTCATTTGAAAAGCCCTTCTATGTGAATTCCAAAATTTGCTCAAAATTACAAAAATGCCATTCCATCAAAGTTCAAGTATACTAATGTTGGAAAACGTCTATCATAGGGGTTTTAACTATCTTGGGGCTTCCCATGGTTTTCAGGGTCTCTGAGAATCTTGGAGAACTCAAAATTTTCATTTGAAATACCCTCCTATGTGAATTCCAAAATTTGCTCAAAATTACAAAAATGCCATTACTTTTTGTAAGTTTTTCGTTAAATTTTGTTTCTTCATTCTAGCTCTATTTTTCTCTTCGTCTGAGCCTAAGACTCTCATTTGTTGGAGTCTAAAATGTTATCCAAATTTTGTGGGACCTTAACTAATTCATTTCGAGGGAGTTGCTTTGAAAATTTGCTCGTTTCCATCGTTTAACGAAAATCAAATATTACATGGCTAGCTAGGAGAAGACCCGTGGAGAAGCTTGAATCCATGAAGATATCAAAGGAATTTTGGCTAAAAATTTCCTACTTTCCTACACTTTTTCTTTTTCTTGTACATGCTTAGTTGAGATGTATTTGATTGAGAATGGTGTAATTGTAATTAGTGGTTGGTTAAACACTAATTAGGAAACCTTTTTGTTGATTAATTGATTGGATTAAATATTGAATTTTTCATTATTCTCTAATTTTTCATGTATGCCATCAAGGTGTTCGATGAAATGCATGAGTGACATTATATGCTTGATTATTTGATTTGAGGATTCCTTGGAGTTTAATTGGTTAATTAAACATCTTAGGGTGATAATTCAAAGGCTAATTAATCGATTAATCAATCAAATTGAAGTGTTCGTTGATCCTAAAGGCAAGAATTAATGATTTAATGCGGGATTGAGATTTCAATGCAACATTACTTTGTTAATCTCTTGATTTTTGAGTGGTAACCCAAGATAACTTGTTATGGACACAATTAGGGACTCTTAGACTAGAATCAATTATAATTGAATCAGGATAAGGATAGTGGATACCAAGGGACGAATCCATAGCCAGTCACAAGCCTATTATCAACCATAATTTATGCAATTAGGTAGCAATTAGGTAGCAATTAGGACTTTTATTTCAATTAAATTTTAGTTAGTCTAATTAAATAAAAAACCCCTCATTTAGTTAGGTAATCTTTAGAGTCCTTTAACACTTAAAAAACCCAATTGAACATTAAATTTCATTTCTAAGGAAGATGACCTAGGTTGTGCCATTAACTATAAAATTTAATCTAACCTAGTTTTATTTTGAGGGTTGCGTGACATGACCTTTCAGCTACTACCAAAGATCAGAGATAGAGTAGTTCCCCAAAGAATTAAAGATTTCAATGCCCTAGTTAAGGTTTGTAGATTCATATAAGCAAACCTGAGAATGATGTATGTAGTCCCTGGTGCCAGGCCTCCCCTCCTTGAGCATAAAAGGTCATATGAAGAGGTACTAGCCACCAGTAGCAGTAAAAGAGGTAGTAGAGGATAGTAGAATAGAAGAGGAAAGTGCATAAAGAAATCAACTCAGTCTAGTAGAGGCCGTTCCACCTCAGTAGCCTATAGTCAGTGTGGTAGGAATCACCAAGGCATACCATGTTATGTAAGCCAGAAAGTATGCTACAGTTGTGATAGACTAGGACATATAGCCAGAAATTACACATTGTAAAGGGAGCTAGCTCCTGCCCTTAAACCTTAGACTGAGTCTTTGCCTTGACACAACAAGAGGCTAGTAGATCCCCAAGTATGATCTAAGGTATTATTAAGATTAATGGTTGAACTGTAAATGCCTTATTTGATTCTGGTGCTAGTTATTCTTTTATATCCTATGATTGTGCTAGGAGGTTAGGCTTGAGCATGTGTACATTACCATATGATTTGCATGTATCTACCCCCACAAGGAACTAAGCCATTACCTTTCATGCATGTCTGAATTGTGTAATCTAGTTTAATCATTATTTTACCACACTTAACCTAATTTGTATGCCTCTAATTGATATTAACTTAATTAGTAGAATGAACTAGATGTCAGCAAATAGTTCCATACTTGATTGCCAAAACAAGTGTATCACTTTACCTGAATATGGAACTATACCTAGTATCAAGATTGAGCTAGACTTTATGACCACCTCTCGGGCTAAAAGGTCTTTAGAGCATGGTTGTTAAGGGTTTTTAGTTTTCTTTTTAATACAGGCTTAGGTAAAAGAGGATATAGATGAGATATTTATAGTTAGAGAATTTCCAGAGGTATTCTTTAAAGAAATTAGTGGACTACACCTTAATAGAGAAGTAAAGTTTGCCAAATCTAATGTTTAAGGCCCTATATAAGGTGGCTCCTACTGAGCTAGCTAAATTGAAAAAGAAAATAGAAAATGATGAAGGGGTCTGTGAGCTTGTAGATAAGGGAGCATGGTGTAATGACCTAAAAGAGCATGGAGGGTGTGCAAGAGAGGCCAACATGCAAATGGACCTATTACAAGGCATAGGAGGCCCAATGACTAGAGGAAGAGCTAAAGCCATGAAGCAAGCTTTGAGTTGCATTGTCCAAAAAGTTCAAAAGCTTGAACTTATGTTTTTACATCAATTTGAAGAGTTACAAGGCCCAAGGGACTTGATCCTCATTGTCCAAGCCCAACAAGACATGCTGCAAAGTCCAAATAGAGTCCAACTTGAAGAAATCAATTAAAAAGTATGTGCAAATCACATAGGCAACAAAAGTGACGTGAATAGGAGTTTTAAATCTTATTAGGATGTCTTTTATTTGCTTTTCATTAGTTTCCATTTCTATTAGTTTGAACAATGCCATTTAGTCAAGACTTAGGATTTAAGTTTCAGATTTTGTTTATTTCTATTTTCGTTAGTTGTTGAAAACTTATTACTTTCTTTCCTTTTCTTTAGGATTTCTTGTAGTAAATGGCATCATCTCCTCCCATTAAAATTGGATTCTTTGTTTCCTATTTCTTGGAGGAGAATTCTTAGAGATTAAGTTAGGTTTAGGGTTTTCTTTTATGCCTATTTAATAGGCCACCTATTGTACTTTTTAGAGATTGGAATGAATTCAGAATTTTATTTCTCATTGTGAGAATTCTTGCTTCTGTGTGTTCTTCTATAGAATACAAGTGAATTATCAAAGGAGTGGTCTCCCTTTGTGGCGTCTCAAGGCTAAGGTTATAAGGGATGAGTTCTCTTAGGGTCTTATCCATTCGACCAACATTTCTTGTTCTTAGCCGGTCCCAGGCAACGTATCATCTTGTTGAAGGTTCCTAGGACTTATTCCTACGGGGTCTCTCATCAGAAAAGTTTTTAAAGAAAGGTTTTATCAAACGTAGTATTTCACCGTGAGGAGCTCCAATCCTATTTGTAAAGAAGAAAGATGGGAGTCTTAAACCGTGTATAGATTACAGGGAACTTAATAAGATCACTATTAAGAATAAGTACCCCCTTCCCAAGATAGATGACCTTGTAGATCAGTTGGTAGGAGCATCTATATTTTCTAAGATTGATCTCAGGTTAGGATATCATTAGCTCAAGATCAAGGCCAAAGATATCCTTAAGACAACCGTTAAAACTAGATACGGGCATTATGAATTCTTAGTTATGCCTTTTTGAGTTGATGAATGCACCTGCTGTATTTATGAATTACACGAACAGAGTGCTTAGGCCATACTTAGATAGGTTTGTGGGTGTCTTCATAAATGATATGTTTTGTGTTTGCCTACAACTGGATAGTTATCTCACAATATGCATCACAACAAAACACCCGGTGCCATAGTGATGTATATTCTTATAACCTTTTTGGCTATAACTTAGGCTCTTCCTAATTCCTATCTCTCAGACACATGTCCCAACTAAAAAAGGCATTCCCTCTAGTTGAATTCTAGGGTCCTTCTATGGTTGAAAATCATGGTTTTAATGGTATAAAATCTCATATATACAATAACTTACTAACTTTCATCATTTAGGGACTTAAGGATTGATTAAACCAATTAACCTTACTATATATTAGTAGTTCACTAATTGTGATAGCAAAAAGGTACCTGAAGCCACTAGTGACAACTTCAAAATATGCAATTCCTTACTAACTAACCTTAGACCACCTTGAACAAGTTTCAATAGATCAAATAAACTTGTTCCTATCCTCAAATCACTAAAGTATTCATAAGTGAGAAGTATGGCTATGACATACCTCTAATTCACACACAAGGCATAAATGATAGTAGGAACCTTCATACACCAGAATATAGGCTAAACATTCATATAATAACATAACCTCATCCATAGATTAACAATTCAAACCTTATACATTCACAGCAATTCATGTTTGATTAGCATTAGATAAATACATTAGATTCCATGTAAATTAAAGTCTAGCTTCCTAACGGTTACATCTTTAGTTACAAAATATCAAAATACCTACACATGGCAAAAATGAATGCATCATGATGATATACATGTTAGATTACAAAAAGAATAGCATCTACACTAAGTTAAAATTGTCCTAGTGTAGAAACTCCATACAAGGCCTAAATCTAGGGGTGGTCATCCACTTGCTTCCCTTTTCCTTTGGCTAAAGAACCTTCACCTAAAATTATTAACTCATGAAACAAGTGAAATGTGAATCTCAGTAACCAAAAAGGAAATTCCATACATATGTGCAAATTAATCGCATAAATGCATTTTATATGGAGAAATACCAAGAGCATTAATATAACCAACAAATGAACTAGTTGGACTACTAGTAAGTACTATCTTATATTAGCAATTACGTACAACATATTAATAGCCTAAAACAAAGGAAAAGACCTGTCCATGGTGCCAACTCCCCATTGAGCATGTTCACTGTAATATCCCATTATTCTAAAAGCCTTAAACTAAAAAGATTGTAAAAGGAAGTCCCCTTAATTAAATTATTAGAGGCCTAATAAAATTAGGGTAATAATCTAGACTACTAGAAATGAGGATACAAGGCTAAAGATGCCAAACAATTGAAGCCAAAATAGCGAAACAAAATTAAATAAAAAATGGTGGCATTTTCGTAATTTTGGACAACTTTTAAAAAACTTAAAGGAGGGATCTTTAAATGAAAAAAATTAAGTTTCTTGAGATTCTCAGATGCCCTAAAAATCATAAGAACCCTTAGAATGGTTAAAACATCTCCGGTATGCAATTTAGAGTGTCAGTTGATCAAAACTTTTATCGATTCATTTGGGAAAGTTTTAAATCTAATTTGGATAACACCAGAGGCATTTTATGAATTAGAGGACCTAAATTTCATGATGGAAAAAGATAGTACTAAAAAAAGAGTTGAAATGGATTCAAATGGAAAGAACTAAGAAAAAGGACAAAATTATAATCTTTAATAAAGTGTTATAACTTAGTCTAGCTTTTTATATGTCATGCCCCACTTCTCCTTTATGCCTAAACTGACTTTGCTCTACCTCAAACTAGATTCTTAGACACCTTGAAGTGGTGCATTAAAAGGGAGAGATAAAGGAAGAGAAAACCAAGTAGAAAAGGTAAGATATCAAGGCTTTTCCATGCTTCTTGCTTTATCACACTTCTTCTCCTCTCTTTTCCTATAGTTTTGATGATTTAATTAAAGCTATTTTATGGTTGGTTTAGTGAGAGGAAGAGAGAATTTAGAGGAGAGATTAGAAGCTTTAGAAAGCTCCTTGAAAAAGCTTTAGAAAAAGGTAAGATATCATGGCCTTCTTGTATCTTCTTGATTACTTCTTCTTTTGTGTGTTTCAGCCAACCCTAGGCCCATCAAGAAGGGAAGGATTTCTAGTCATAGCAAGGTAAAAACAAGGGTTTTAAGGCATGAGGAATAAGAATATGCAATTGGAATTAAAAGAAAAGCTTTAGAAATTAAGTTATGTCACCTAGGGTTCCTATTGTACCTAATAAATTTTGAAGCTTTCTAATGATAATCTAACTAATGTAAGAGTATATATGAGTTCTTAAGAGGTCTAGGAAGATTCATGGAGGCCAAATTCCCTAAAGAAAACAACAAAACTCCATAGGTCCTCCACCTAGTGTATGTCTCGGCCAAGGGAGAAAAAGTGTACTTAGTGTAACACCATGAATTCTAGCTCATTCTAACTCATCAAGTGCCTTTACATAACTTAATATCATGAATCATGTGAGTTTTGCATGAAAAGGCAAAGAAATAATGCTCATTTTAGCATTGCACTGGGTCTCAAAATTCCATTCGGTGTCACGTGGATCATGTGAGCTCATACTATACTTCCTCATATTTAATTTCATCATTACAACTCATTCTCATCACAAAAACATGCTTACAACCCATGGAAACCGAAATGGGGCATGGAAACTTAAAGATCATTCTCTGCCAGAATTGGTCCTTTTTCTGGGCAAACTTTGGAAAATCATAACTAAATCTAGAAAAATCAAAATTATGCAATCTTAGTCATTCTAGAAAGCTTGGGATGTCTACTTCACATCAAAAATACGTCCAGGTCACAATATTCATCACTTAGGACGTTTGACATCCAAAAATCTACAAAGGTCTTACTGAAATCTGGAACTGTCACAGAATTCTGCAGAAAAATTTAAAAATGTCCAATTAATTCCACAAAAATTCAATCCATGTAAATGATACCAATATGGAAATCTGTGAATGTTAACTAGAGAGAAAAATATCTCCAGATCAGTTCATCATGCCCAGACTCCAGAATTCAATAGAATAGTACTTCTGGTTGGGCAATTTCACTGATACTGGACAAAAACTTCAAAAATTCATATCTCCCTCTCTAGACCTCCAAATGAGGTTTTTCTAGTTGGTACGAGTCACTGTGATTGCCTAGTTTCTGTGTATAAAATTTTGTGACAATTGGACATCATTTGGGCCTCGTGTGACAGAAAACAATTTCGGACCAAATGAATAGTGTAGCAGACCAAATCCATAAATTTTGCCAAATTCAAAAAATCATCAAATATTTTGTAGACCTCTAAAAATTATGATCTTTAGCTTCTCAAAAAGCTCTCAATGAGATCTAATTGCATGACAAATTTCAGATTAGGACTAGCTCATTTGGCCAAAAGTGACATAAGGTTCCATTATGGTCAAATGTGGCTCCATATGAGGTACCAAATTTGCCAAATGGTCTTCCCTTGCTATTGGCACCATTTGGGCAAGTCTAAAAGCACATTTGAGACTTGTGTGAGCTGCCCAAATGGTCCCAAACCTCATGCATCTCATTTTGGCCATTCAACCCACATTTATACACATATTCATCAAACTTTAAACTTGCATACTATGGTATTACATACTCAAAACATGTGCTAGTAGTCATATATCATTTCCATACATCCAAACATCACATAATAGTATCTTTACATATGTCTCAACATTCATAGTACATATACAACATCATATACATGATAAACCATCATTATGGTTCCAAAATGGCTAAAATCAAGACATAAGTTTGTCAATCTCCTTCCTTTAGGGTTGTTGGCTCCCATTAGCATATCCACTTAGTTCACCTAGCATGTTAGATCATTGGAGAGGAGGGGATGAGATTCAAAGAATCCCAATAGCTCATCTCCCATTCAATCATACATAATATGTGCAAAGCAAGCCTTTTAAATGCATGTATGGAGAAAATAGAAATCATAGACATTTTAAAGGAAACCTTGGCATGTGAATCAATCATACAAGACATTCAAGAGCTCACTAAGTGTTTGCATTGGCCTCACACTTCTCCTCATGGATTTTGGACTTGCCTCACCCCTTCTTTGAGCACTTTGGACTCAACCATACTCTTGGGAGCCCACTTTGCTTTTGGGAGACTCTTTACTTTGTCTTAACCAAGCTCAAGGGTTCTTGGCTCATCCTCACCCAAGGGAAGAGTTCTTGGCCTCTCCACACCCAAGCAAACTCATACAAACATCATGAATTCATTTAAAATATAATGTGGTATCAAGAATCATAACATATAAAGGCATGCTAGCATACTTTCCATAGCTTGAAAATACACATAAACACATTCTAAAACAAGCTAGACACACATCCATGCATGAGAGAAGGTGGAGAGAGCTACCTTGTATACAAGCACACATTTTTTCCTTAGCTTTCAAGCCTCCTCTTTTGGCCACACACCCACAACTGTTGGAGATTGTGCCCTAGGCCAATCATTGTATTGCGAACATTATTTTTTATTACGAAATAAGAGTTTTCTTTTTATTACATTATTATATTATTTGCATGTTTATATATAATAATATCCATGGATAAATCAATTTTTGAATTATCTAAAATGTCCCTAATCAATCATCCTTGTGGGAACAACGATGAATTAAGATTAGTATGATTTTGATTGATTAAGTATGAATTATATATGATGATATGAATCAAAATCATAGGCGTGTGTTAGAGAACAGGACGCTGGATAGACCCGTCATGAGATAAGCTACATGGATTAGGTCATAAGTTTATCTCATATATAACCGTGTCAGTAATCCCTTGGACCTGAGATCATCATAGATTCCTACATGAAGAACACTATACTTTGGCATAGTCTAATGTCACCTTTAACCGGGTGATTATAAAGACTATGATCAAGTATAATGGAATCCATGCAGAGGAAGATGAGTGATCAAGATGGAATTTGTCCCTCTAATTAATAGAGAGATATCTCTAGGCCCCTCGATGAGTGTGACTGAGAAATGTATGGCCATGCTCAAATGGAAAGGGTTCCATCTTATATCAGTTTACTCGGAGATCGAGAAAGTTATGATCGAGCAAGTTGAGAATGACATTTCCATGTCTCATACTCGATCTAGATATTGTGTGACAAAAGTGATATGATAGGGTTATAAGATAGGTTGCATTGGATCACCGATCCCGTATGATTTGGGTAGTCACAATGTCTTGCTAGAGGCCGCTTGTGATTTGTGGGTCAAACAGTGTAGTTGGCCTACTGCCAACATCATATGGGCCTGTAGGGTCGCACACAAGAACGGACCAACTCGGGCTAAAATGTCCACATTCATTGAATCAGAAATGTGTCTAGATTCAATGAATATCTAGGATGGAGGAATTATTAATATATATATATATAAATAATTAAATTTGAAATATATTATATATATATATATTATATTTGATATTATATATATATATGAATTAATTTAAATTTGATTCTATCAGATAGATTTAAATTTAAATTAATCAGATAATTTAAATTTGATTCTATCAGATAGATTTAAATTTAAACTAATCAGATAATTTAAATTTGATTTGATTCTATCAGATAGGTTTAAATTTAATTCTATCAGATAGATTTAAATTTAAACTAATCAGATAATTTAAATTAAGCTCTAGATATTGTTAGTTTAAATTTAAACTATAGGATAGATTTGAATTTAAATTAATAGATATATTTAATTAATTTTGATTAATTAAATATACCTGAAACTCTAGTCTATAAATAGGGGTTTCCATATCAGAAAAATAGATAAAGCTAGAGCTAGAGCTGCCTCCAAAATCCTTAGGGAGAGGGACATCGTACTGAATTGTACAGACAGATTGCTAGCACACTGTTTTGAGTTGCTGAACCTTGTTCGTGTGGATACCAGTAGAGGGAGCTGATCTGCGGTCAGTTCCTGTGATCCAAATAAAAGTAAACAGCAAACTCAATCGGCAGAAAAAGGTAATTCTCTGAACCTATTCAGTTTAAGTGATTTTGGCAGATCCTTGGTGGGAATTGGGATCAAAATTTTAAATGTTTCCGCTGTGTGCCTCCCATAATTCCCAACAATGAATATATGTAATCATGATATTATGACATGCATGAATGAGAGAATGTGTTATTTGACAACTAGAATGAAAATTGGACATGTTATGGCATTGTGGCTTCCTTAATGATAATATGGAATTATGCATAAGTGTGGATGAGATGGCCAAAATGAGAGGCATGGAGTTTGGGACCATTTGGGCAGCTTACACAAGTCTTAATCATGCTTTTAGACTTGCCCAAAAGGTGCCAAATCCTAGAGAAAGCCATTTGGTTACTTTGGTACCTTATATGGAGCCAAAATTGACCATAATGGAACCCTATATCACTTTTTAGCGAAATGAGCTCTTCTTGATCTACGACTTGGTATGTAATTATAGCTTGTTGAGAACTTTTTGGGAAGCTAAAGAAAATAAATTTTGGAGGTCTATAGAATATTTGATGAATTTTCAAAGTTGACAAATTTTCTAATTTTGGTCTACTGCACTATTCATTTGGTCTGAAAATAAAATTTGTCACACATGGCCCAAATGATGTCCAATTGCCATGAAATTTTATACAGAGAAACTAGACATTCACAGTGACTCATTACAACTAGAAGAACCTTATTTGGAGGTCTATAGAGGGAGATAAGAATTTTTAAAAATTCTATCCAGTATCAGGACCCTTACCCGACCATAGTTATTGTTCCATTGAATTTCGAGGTTTAGGTTGCTTGAGCTAGTCTGGAGCTATTTTTTCCATCTAGCTAACATCCACAGCTTTCTATATTGGTATCATTTGTATGGATTAGATTTTTTTTAGAATTAATTGAAAATTTTCAAAATTTGCTATAGAAATCTGTGACAGCATCAGTGACAGCATCAGTGACAGTTTGACCTCTGGACTTTTTCGGATGTCAAACGTCCTCTGTGGTGCATGTTATGCTCTGAACATATTTTTAGTATGAAGTAGACATCAAATGATTGAGAATGCATGGTTTCAATTTTTCTAGAATTAGTTATAAATTTCTAAAATTTGGTCGGAAAAGGGGCCAATTTTGGCCAATATTTAATAGGCATATTTTAAGCTCCCCTTCATGATTCTTGAGATATAGGGCACATTTTATGATGAAAATGAGTTGTATTTATGTAATTAAATATGAGAATATATGGTACGAGCTCACACGATCCACGTGACACTGAATGGAAATTTTAAATATGACACAATGTAAAGAAATTTATTATTTTTATTCCCTTTTTCATACACCTTCATGGAATTTAATCATGTGAAGCATATGATTATCATGAAATAAGCATAAAATTATGGTGTTACACTACTCCTTCCCTCTTCTTCTCCCTATTTTGCCCCATATATACAGATGCAAGAGGGCTTGAATTTTGAGGAGAACCAATGGTGAATTCTAGGAATTTAAGGGAGGAGAGTGAGAATATGCAAAGAAATTCAAGTAAAAGCCATGAATTTGCAAGATAGGGAGGCTAGGGTTTTGATTGCACCTTGATGTCTACTGATAAACATGAATTTTTATACATTTCATTCTCCTTATCTTAGACATTTTAATGATCAAATATGGCTCTAAGACTTTAATTAGATAAGAATTTATCTTAATACCATTTCAGCAGTTAAGGAATTTATTTACAAAATTCTTGAATTTTAATGCATACTTTTCTTCTAAATAATTGTGTGATTTTTCCTACTTAATTTTTGTTATTTTTGTGTGCAGAATTTCAATGGGCAATTAAAGCTTGAATGGTAAATTGATTTGGAGAAGGTATGAGCTTCAAACACCATGCAATTTTGATGTGGCTGGAACAAAGAAGAGACAACACAATGAATGGAGCTACATAAAGGGAAGCTAGAGGAAAATATAAGCTGGATAGAACGTGGAAAAGTCTAGAATATTGAGCAACAAGAGATGAAAATAAGCTTGAAAAGAGACATGAGCAGAAAACCATATGAAGTATAAAGTAGAGAAAAAGAAGAAGAAGCCACGGGTTTGGAGGATTTGGTGATTCAAGAAGACGCTTATGAGCTAAGGAAGAAACTATTGCATGTAGCCACGAGCTGGAGAAGAGAAATGAATAATAGAGAAAGAAGGTGAAGCCAAGCTAGAGAATGTAATCACAAGCTAAGAAAGAATGTTACAAGGCAAGGGTTTCATGCATGGCTCCATGTTGCATCAGTTTTGGCCCATCCATGAAGAAGTTAACATGGGAAGAGAAGCAGAAATAGAGAAGAAGATAGAGTGTATGAACAAGAAAGAAGAAGAAGCATGAGCTTGGAGTTATGTTAAATAAAGAAGCAATGGGTTCAAGAGGCAACACACAGAGGCAGCTCTAGTCATGGAGAAGGAAACTTAACACACATGCAGAAACAAAAGAAGCAACACAAGCTTTGAGTTCAAGAAACATACACGAGCTGGATTGTCATGGGCTGAATGCATGAGCTAAATAGACGTGGGAAGTAAATGAAGAAGCTCACGTGGAGACAAGTGCAAAAATGTGTTTGGCTGAGAAGAAATGATACAAAGAACCACATGATTAGAGGAACACACGAATGCAGAACTGCACATGAAATGAGAAGAGAGGAAGGTTTTCAAGCTGAAGCTAAGAATGAAGAAGTAGCTTACGAGTTAAATGAGTTGGTGGCTGATGCAAAATCATTTACTTGTATAACAGCTAAAGAAGAGACTCGAGGCTATGAACAGAAGTGTAAAGGAATCATATGGAGAAGTGGCAGAACATGTATTTGAGAGAAGAGGTGTAAGCTAAAGATTAAAGAGAAAAAGCCTCAAGCATACTCATGTGCACATGCAGCTCGAGTTCTATGTGGATGTGAGCAAAATGGAGAGGAAACTGCACAAAGAAGAAGCTACATGGAGAAGGAAGTAGCCCAGTTTTGGAGTAGCAAAATATGGAAAAGAAGAAGCATGCATGAAGCAACACGAATGAATAAGCAAGGAGGTTAGAAAGAAGAAGTAGCTACGAGCTGCAGCTGAAACAGAGGTTCAAAAGTAAGATGAATGAATGAAGGAGCAGCCATATAGTAAATAATAATGTGAGTTGAGGAGTATGTAGCTGACGTAAAAAGGGAAGAACAAAAGTTGATGAGAGGGCAACATGTAAAAGTGTAGCACACGTGATCAGTAGATGGAAATAATGCAAAGGACTCATGCATACACAATGAGCGTGACACACGAAAAGAATTTGTTGAGCACATGAAGAATAAAAGTAGCATATGATCATTTAAATAAAAGAAAAGAAAAGAAAAAAAGAGCTAAAGAGAGGCACGTGAATTATAAAGTTACTTGGGTAGCATCTCATCCATTGATCAAAATCTCACCATCCCATCCATTAATTGAAGACGTAACACCCATCGTGGAAAAAACACAGTCTGTAACACCCTAAATTTAATTAAGGTGTTAGTCATGGATTTGGGTTAATTAAGAATAATTAATATGGGATAATTGGTCAAGTTAGGTGAATGGAAACTTTGGAAAGATAAATTATTATGCGAGTTTGAGATTTAATTAGGATAGAAACTTCATCTAGGCCCAAATTAATGTAGGAGATCATAATAAGAGGTTAATGGAGGTCCAATAAATTAGGTGCAGACCCAATTCAATTTAATGAATTAGAAACCCAAAACCCAACTTGTATAAGGCCATGTAATTGGCCCAATAACCCTTGAGCAGACCCAAATCAATTGAATCCCTCAAACTTGGTCTGGCCCAATTGAATTTCTGTAGCCCAACACATTAGAGCTGACCCAACAAGGTGTAAATCAAAATCCACTTGCCCTTGGACCCTTAGGTCAGCCCATGACCCATATTAGACCTAACTTAACCTAACTAAAACCCTAAACACTTCAGTCCCTTCCCCATTTTACTGAAACATAAAAGAGAAATTCAGAGGTTTGAAGGGAGGCTAGGGTTTAGGGCAAGAAATCCATCATTTCCCACTTCTAGAGCAAGATTCTCTTTCTCTTCATTTTAGCCTAATTAGTTTTTCATTTGGAGTATTTTCACCATACCCAAAATCTGAAATGTGGTTGTTTAGGTTTTTCTAGGTGAAATTTCGTAGGTTAGGATTGAGGGTGTTATTAGGTAAGTATAAACTCTCCATTTTGATGCATTTTCTACTGGTTTAAGACCCCCATAGTAGACTTATAGTATGGACCTTAATTTTGTGCGAATTTTCTTGTGATTTGGAATGATATATTGATGTTTCTAGTCTATGGAAGGTAAAATCCGAAATTTGAGGCTCTTGGTGATTGGGTAGGTATCCCTTAGATAACTATTAGTAACTTAATTCTTTGAGCATTGGGTTATTACCACAAATGATGAATGAGATAGTAATGGACTGATAAAAAAATGAATCTTTTTGGATGTTGTGATTTTTGGAGGATTTTGGTATTGCTATAGTTTCTCAACTTGTCTACAAGTGAGGTAGTCAGGATTTATGCTAATTCCATACATATGTTCTATTTTAATTTCATATTTACTGAATAATTATGATTTTCATGCTAAATGAATTGGTTGGCTATCTGTTATGTGTGATTGGACCTTGTGAGTCCATAGTGGAGCTGTGGTGCGGCTGCCACCAGTGCATATGCTTTGATCGGACACCTGGTTATAATCAAACCCCAGATGCACTGAGCCCTAGTTGTGCTCATTGGGGAGTGGGTGCCATGGACGAGCCTCTCTCGGTGTTATTGGCCTTTAACATGTGAAAATATGATTACTAGTATGGGATAATAATCGTGATAGCCTAATTGTTTCATTTACTAATATGACTAGTATATTTTCTGATGCTTATGTGAAGTCATGCATGTATGTTAATTAAACTGGAATATATGATGGAATTGCCTTGGTTACTGAGATTTGCATCTCACCCCATTTCATGGGATTAAACATTTCAGGTGAAGGTTCTTCGGGTAAGGATAAGGGCAAGCAAGAGGATGAACATCCATGATCTGAGGCCTAGTGTGGGGAGCTACACTTGGTGCAAGTGGAATAAAGTAGAATCTAATTTTGTTAACCTTTGTATAGCATCATCATGTATCTATATTGCCAAGTGTAGGAGTTTGTATTTTGATAACATAGAATGTAATCATGAGAAATAGGCTTCATATTAGTTGTTGATGGATGTCTTATGACACTTATTATGGCTTATAAACTTGTGTTTTAACTGACTAATTGAGTAACAAAATCATGTGATATATGGATTGTGGATTTGAGTTGGCAATGCATGAATTGTAAACCCCATGACTTCTAGCTCATTTCATACCATTTATAAGTTTTATATTATCAATCTCACAAGAGCATATGAAAAAGGGGATGAAGATAATAGACTTTTTCGCATTGCGCTATACTTAAAAATTTGCAATCGGTGTCACGTGGACCATGTGAGCTCATGTTATGCATTCTCATATTTAATTCCATCATTATAACTTATTTACATCACAAAAACATGCCCATAATTCATGGGAACCAAAATTGCCAAATGAATTTCCATTGGTTTTGACACCTTTTGGGCAAGTTTAAAAGCTTTTTTGAGACTTGTGTGAGCTGCCCAAATGGTCCCAAACCTCATGCATTTCATTTTGGCCATTCAACCCACACTTATGCATATTTCCATCAAACTTTAAACTTTCATACTATGGCATTACATACTCAAAACATGGGCTAGTGGTCATATATGAGAATCATACATCTTAACATCACATATTAGTATATTTACATAGGTCTCAATGTTCATAGTTCATATACAACATCATATACATGATGAACCATGATTATAGTTCCAAAGAAACAAAATAACATATAAGCTTGTCAATTGTCCCTCTTCATGGTTGTTAGAATCCCAATCCCAATAGCTCATCTCCCATTCAATCATACATAATATGTGCAAGCAAGCTTTACAAATGCATGTATGGAGACAATAAAAGCCATGAACATTTTAGAAGCAAAGTTGCATGTGAACAACTCATACAAATCATTCAAGAGCTCACTAAGTGTTTAGATTGGCCTCACACTTCTCCTCATGGGTTTTGGACTTGCCTAACCCATTTCTTGAGCACTTTGGACTCAACCATCCTCTTGGGAGCCCACTTTGCTTTTGGGAGACTCTTTATTTTGTCTCAACTAAGCTTAAGGGTTCTTGGCTCATCCTTACTAAAGGGAAGAGTTCTTGGCCTCTCCACACTCAAGCAAACTCATACAAACATCATGCACTTATTAGAAAACATAACATGGTATCAAAGATCATAGTATATAAAGGCATGCTAGCATACTTTTCAAAGCTTGAAAATACACATACACACATTCCAAAACAAGCTAAACACATATCCATGCATGAGAAAAAGTGGAGAGAGCTACCTTATACAAATCTACACACTTTTTTCCTTGGATTTCCCTCCTTTGCCTCGGCTATACACCCACAAAAGTGTGAGGAGGGTTTCTCTTGGCCTAGACATGATTTGAGGAAGTTAATTAGGCTCATGGAATGAATTCTAAACCTACACAAATTGCCTAGACCCTAACTTGCCTTATAAGCCTCATTATGGTCCATATAGGTATCTAATGAAGCAACACCCCTCAATTAACTTTTAGGCTCAATCCTTTCTTCTCAAATATGACTCTTGACTCCATTTAAGTCTCTTGGAGTCATCACACAATTAAAACAAAGAGCCTAAAACATGTTGCTTCTTTAGGCCATAATATGGAAGCTAAAGCACCACTTCACTTTCTATGAGTTCTAAATTTTTTCTAAGGCCTCCTCTTATATTCATTCACCATATATGACTTGAAAATGGCCTTAGAAAAATTTGAAACTCTCCCTAGCTAGGTGAACTTGCTTAGGCCAAGACTATGGGTGCATTGGCTTTCCATGCCATTCTCTTTGTTTTGTTGAAGGAGGAAGCATGTGGGGAGCCTCGTAGGGATCTTAGGAGCATGTTTTAACATTCAATTAAGCCTGAAAACATTCATATAAAATCATATTTGCAAGGGAGCATTTAGATCTCTAATGGTTCCATCTTGTTTCCTAATGCTCCTTTCTTGATTCTATTAGTTCATTCTTAATCCTTACCACCTAAAACCCCTAATCCCTCCATAAATTGGACAAAAAACAACCCCTAAGAATTAGGCTCATGGTGGCCAAATTTGTGCAAGAGGAAGGGGGAGGAAGAAACTACCAAAGAATGAAAGTTTTACCTTGTTTTCTTTCTTTCTCTTGGTTACTTTTCACTTTCCTTGGTTACCTCCCTTCAAACACGAATTTTTTATCTTTATTCTGCCCCCAAAACAGATTTGAAAACACCATCAAACCCATAGAAATAAGGAGGAGAAGGAGGAGAAGTAACTTGCTAAGGAGAAAGCTAGATTTTCCATGGAATTTCCTACCTTTTCTTGGCTTTTTCCTCCCTCCAAGAGTGCTCCTTCTTGTGCGCCTAAGAGAACTAATTCTACTCTCTATTCTAAGCAGAAGAAAGATAGAGGAAAATGAGGGCAAGAGAGGGCGTGAGTTTAAGAAGCATCTTGTTAAAATTATTTCCAATTTTGCCCTTTGCAATGGCATTTCCAGTTTGACTTCGTTTTAGCTCCTTTTTCAGAACCATTTTTTCCATCATAACAAATAGGTTCCCAATTTAATAAAATGTCTTTAGAATCACTTAATTTGGAGCTAAAATCTTACTGAATGAACTAATCAAAGTTCGAGTTTACCGACATTGAAAAATGTCCACCAGAGGGGATTTAACTGTCCCGGGGCTTTCCATGGCTTTTAGGGCCTCTGAGAACCTCGGAGGACTCAAAACTTTCATTTAAAAAGCTATCTATATGTTTCCAAAAAGTCCACTTATTTACAAAAATATCACTAGCCTTTTGGCAAATTTTTTGAATCACTTTGACCCTAGTTTCTGGGCAACTCAAGGCTCAAATCCTCATTTTTTATTATTTAAAATTTTATCCCAATTTTATGTGGCCTTGAATCACTCACCTCAAGGGACTTGCTTTGAAAACTGACTCATTTCTGTATTTTACGAAAAATCAGACATTACATGAATTATTTGATGAAAACATGATTAAATGACCATTGAGGGAAATTTATAAATTTGCTGATATATGGCCAATGGATAAGTAGGAAAATCCACATTTAAATGTTAGATGGGTAATGATACAATGGATGGGGTAAATCAGCTAGATAAATGCTATTAGAATCTCATAACAATTGGGAGAGTGGCCCTAGAGAGTCCCTAGATGGAGAGTGGAGAGTATGAAACAAGATTTTAGGAGTTATAGGATCAGAAGGCACTTCACTACGGCCAAAATATTGTTAGCCATGGCCAATAAAGGCGAAGTTGCCCAAGGAGAGTACCAGAGAGCAATTCGCCTCTGTGAAATGTGGAATTAGCCGTGGCAAAAGGTGAGAGGCAAAACTAAGAGTCATCCAGAGGGGAATTTGCCATGGCTAAAAGAGGAATTGGGCGCAGCAAACTTTTGTGAGAATTTGCCAGGCGTTCCAGAGAGGAATTAGGCAGGGCGAAAGGGTGAATTGGCCGCAGCCAATAGCGAGAGGCGAGCGAGGTAAGTTCTAGGAGGATTTATCGTTGCAGCAAAATTTGTGACAATGTAAAAAGTGAACCCAAGAGCAATTGGCTGTGGCTAAGGAGAATTTAGCCCGGCGAACATCTTGAAACCCTTATATTAACCTAGAAATCTTGGTTTTTCATATGGTAACCCCAAGGGATGACTTAAAAACATTGGTAGAAGATTCTTGTGAGTCGAAATCAATGGGTAATAGAATCGAAGGCTTATAAATGAATGTTTGTTTCCTTAATGTACATGAGTGTTTATAATTATATGATTGATGACTCTAATAACATTAAGGTTCAAATTTCCTCGTATTTTCTTAATGTAGTTAGTCGTATGTCTTGTAACCCCAATTTATGACTATTAATCACATATTTAACCTTAATTACAGTGATTAGAAGTTAAGGTCATCACACATTCATCGATTACATCATTCACATCCTTCGTCCATCCTTTATCTAGCAGGCACTCCACGCTCTTCCACTACATTTCCTCCATTCCCACTCCATCTCCTTCCATTCCACCTCCAATGAAGCTCTAATCTCCATCTGTGACTAGCAAGGAAGAAGACTCTTGGAAAAGCTTGAATCCATAGAGAGATCAAAAGAATTTTGGCTAAGAATTTCTACTTTCCTGCACTTTTTATTTTTCTTGTACAAGCTTGGTTAAGTTGTATTTGATTAGGAATTTGTGTAATTGTGATTAGTAGCTAGTTAGATACTAATTAGGAGAGCAATTTTTATTTTAATTGATTAATTTCAGTGTTGGATTTTCATTTTCTAAGTGTGCAATCAAGGTGTTTGATGAAATGCTTATGAGAATTGGTGTGCTTAATTGTCTAATTTGAGGGTTCATTGGAGTTTAATTGGTTAATTGAATCTCCTAAAGTGTTAGTTCAAAGACTAATTAATCAATTAGTCATTCAATTCAATTGTTCATAGATCTTAATCACAAGAATTAGTAATTTAATGGTAGTTAAGGTCTCAATTAACATCAAATTGCTAAGTTCTTGATTCTTGCGTGGTAACTCAAGATACATTTGCCGTGAACACAATTAGGGATTCTTAAATTAGAATTGATCACAATTGAATTAGGATAAGGATAGTGGATACTAAGGGATGAATCCAAAGCTAGTTACAAGTCTATCATTCACCTCATTAGTTCATGCAATTAAGAAATTAAGAATTTTAATTTGATTTTATTTTAATTAGTTTAAGTCAATTAAACACCCTTAGTTTAGAAATTTTTAGAGTCTTTTAACACTTAGAAAACCCAATTGAACATTGAACTCCATTTCCAAGGAAGCTGACCTAGGTTGTGCCACTAGCTACATATTTAGTCCAACCTAGTTTTATTTTGAGGGTTGTGCGACAGACCCGTAATCTACCATGAACCCTAGCCATATTTTATGATGTTTAAGAGTTCATATAGGCTCTTAAGACACCAAGAGAGCTTCCTACATGATTCTCCTATCAAAAGAAGTAAAGAAACTCCAAAGGTGACAAGAAGAGTATATGCTTTGATTAAGGAGAGTTCATGCACCTAAGGAGTGTTTTAATTCATTCCAGGCCTAGTTTTGTATCATGTATGATAGGAGAGTATGAGAGGAAGCCGTTGAAAAATTTTAGAAACTATAGAAAGTGAGATGGTCTTATATGTTCCATATTATGGCTTAAAGAAGTAACACCTAGCTAGGCTCCTTGAATTGATTGTGTGATGACTCCAAGAGGTTTAAATGGAGTCAAGAATCATAAATAGATTGAGGGAATGGAGCCAAGAAGATATTTTTCTAAGGTTGCTTCATTAAGTGCATTATGGAATCATAAAAGAGCCTTATAAATCACCTAGCTTTCTTAATGAATATATGGCCTTAGAATTTGATTCAAGAGTATAGTTGGCTTCCATATGATGTGTCTAGGCCAAGAAAAATGATCTCCACCTCCTTGGGTGTGTGAAGTCAAGGGAGAGGACTCAAGGCTCAAGGAAAAAGTGTGTAAATGTAAGCAAAGGTAGCTCTCTCCACCTTCTCTCATGCATGAATGTGTGCTTACATTGTTTTTGAGTGTGTGCAAGCATGTTTTAAGCTATGAAAAGTATTTTAGCATGAACTCTTATTCCATGGTACCATGATGATATTTTATGCATTCAAATGATGTTTTATATGCTTGCCTTAGTTTACTTGAGTGTGGAGAAGCCAAGAACTCTCTAGCCATAGTGAAGTTGACTCCCAAGAGTAAGGTTGAGTCAAGACCTCTTAGAGAAAATAGGTAAGGCAAGTCCAAAATCTATAAGTCAATGGGTGAGGCTAGTCTACTAACTTAGGAAGCCTATGTATGCTATGTATGACTTGATCAAATACTAAGTATGTTTCATGAATGCTCACAGATGTCATTATGCCCATGCATACATTTTCAAAGCTTGTATTGCATATTTTATATGTGATTAAAAAGGAGATGAGCTATTGGGATTCTTTGAATCTCATCCCTTCCTTTCTAATATCTTAACATCAAAATGAAATTACTATGATGGCCCTAGTTTCTAATCATTGTAATTAAGGTTAAATGCGTGATTAATAATCATAGATTGGGGTTATAAGGCATTATGACTAATTATATTGTGAAAATGCAGCAATTACTCTTGGCTTCACCCCCCACATTGGCACTAATTGCCGTAGTGAGTTGGACCTTCACCATGGCTAACCTACATGGCGCCGGGCTGAGGAAGCCTCTTGGAACTTACCTCACTCACCTTTCGCTATTGGCCGCAGTCAATTCACCCTTTCGTTGCAGCCAATTCCTCTCTGGAACGCCTGGCAAATTCTCATAAAAGTTCGCCGCGGTCAATTCCTTTTTAGCCACGGCGAATTCCCCTTTGGATGACTCCTAGTTTTGCCTTTCACCTTTCACCACAGCTAATTCCACATTTTGCCACAGCGAAATGCTCTCTGGTACTCTCCCTGGGCAACTTCGCCTCTATTGGTCACGGCTAACAATATTTTGGCCACGGCAAAGTGCCTTCTGATCCTGCAAGTCCTAAAATCTTGTTTCATACTCTCCACTTTCCATCTAGGGACTTTTAGGGCCACTCTCTCACTTGTTATGAGATTCTAATAGCATTTATCTAGCTGATTTATCCCATCCATTGTATCATTACCCATCTAACATTTAAATATGGATTTTCCTACTTATCCATTGGTCCTATATCAATAAATTTATAAATTTTCCACAATAGTCATTCAATCATGTTTTCATCAGATAATTCATGCATTGCTAGCTCAAATCCACAATCCATATATCACATGATTTCATTACTCAAATAGTCAGTTAAAATAGAGGTTTATAAGCCATAATAAGTGTCATAAACTCATACATCTATCAACAACTAATATGAAGCCTATTTCTCATGATTACATTCCATATTATCAAAATACAAACTCCTACACTTGGCAATACAGATACATGATGACGCTATACAAAGGTTAACAAAATTAGCATCTACTCTATTCCACTCACACCAAGTGTAGCTCCCCACACTAGGCCTTAGCTCATGGATGTTCATCCATTTGCTTGCCCTTATTCTTACCCGAAGAACCTTCACCTGAAATGTTTAATCCTATAAAATGGGGTAAGATGTGAATCTCAGTAACCAAGGCAATTCTATCATATAATCTAGTTTAATTACCATATATGCATGATTTCACATAAGTATCAGAAAACATACCAGTTATATCAGCAAATGAAACAATTAGGCTATCATGATCACTATCCCATACTAATAATCATATTTTCACATGTTAAATGCCAATAACATTGGGAAAGGCCCATCCATGGCACTCAGTCCCCATTGAGCACAACCAGGGCTCAGTGCATTTGGGGTTTGATCATAACCCGGTGCCCGATCGAAGCACATGCACGGGTGGCAGCCACACCACAGCTCCACCATGGACTCACAAGGTCCAATCACACATAATAAATAGCCAACCAATTTATTTAGCATTTCAAATCATTCCTGTACAGTAAATATGAAATTAAAGCCAATATATGCATGGAATTAATATAATCCTAGTTACCTCACTTGTAGATAAATTACAAAAGCCACCAATGGTACAAAAATCTCTCTAGTCATTATAAATTCCTAAAATTCAGAATGGAGGTGTCCTCTACTAGAAACTTCAATATATCACCCTAAATCCTCAGTAAATTCGTGAAAAATTAATACCCAAACTATAATGCAATCATCGGGGTCTCAAACCAGCAGAAATACATCAAGAAGATGAGTTTATACTTACTAATGTCAGCCTTAGCCTCAACCTACGAAATTTCACCATGGAAACATCAAATGGCAAGTTTCAGATTTTTTGTGTAGGTGAAAGTCCTCTAATTGGAACATTAATCAGGTCAAATTAAAGAGAAAGATGAGAGGATTAAGTTATATAACTATTACCTTGGCTGAATCTTGCTTTAGAAGTGAGAAAAGGTGGAAACATGCCAAGAACCCTAGCCTCTCCTTTAAACCTCCGAATTTTGTGTGTGTCTCTTATGGTTCTACAGAATGGGGGTTGGCTAGGTTAGTTTTTAGGGTTTAAGTTAGGTTTTCTATGGATTATTGGCTGCTCCAAGATCCAACTCCGAATGGGCTTCAGATTTTAGCTTTGTTGTGCTAACTTTAAGGTGTTGGGCTACAGAATTTCATTGGGCCAGACCTAGTTTTAAGAACTCTATTGTTTTGGGTCTGTACAAAGTTTATTGGGCTATTTATAAGGGCTTATAGAAGTTAGGTCTTGGGCCTTTAATTTCTTAAATTGAATTGGGCCATCACTAGATGCTATCTCTTGGGCCAAACCTCACAATAAAAGGTTGGTCTGCACCTAAAATTATTAGGCCTCCATTAGTCCCTAACTTTGGCCTACTTAATTTAATTTACGCTAGATAGAGCTTATAACTCAATTAAATCTCAAACTCATATTAATAATTTATCTCTTTAAAATTTTCATTCACTTAACTTACCTGATTGTTCCATATTAATTATTCTTAATTAACCCAAATCTGTAATACCATAACTTCTAGCTCATTTTATGTCATTTATAGGCTTTATATCATCAATCCCATAAGAGCATATGAGAAAGGGGAGGCCGGATGTTACAAAATCCATGATTAACACCTTAATTAATTTTAGGGTGTTACAATTATGATTGACATCAAAATGCATAAAAATGCCTAGGTAAAGCAATTGAGTAAGGTAATGGAGGCCACCAAGCCAAGGAGAAGAAGATTGACATCAAAATGCATGAAAAGGCCTAGTTTTTCCCCTTTTGTAGCCATACACATGGCATATGATATAATCTCATAATGAAATTGTTATGTAATCATATGAGCACATGTAATTACCCAAGTGTATGATGTGTGAATGAGAATTGATGTCAAATGTATGAAATATCATGTTTTAGGTATTGAATGGCAAGAGCTAGTATGTGTAATTTTGTGTATGGTATGGGATGAGAGAGTGAGTTTGAGAAATCTAGGTTTATGCACCTTTGAGACAAGTTTAGAGAGTCATTTTGGTGCATTCCTACATGCTCAAATGGTCATGGTTGCTTTAGAACTTGAAATGGACCATTTGAATCTCTCATATGGCGCAAAATGAGCCATTTTGTAACCCAATATCAAGATCTGACCAAATGAATGAATTTATCCATGAAATTTGGCACACATGTAGATCATATTAGAGTTTTTTGGAAAGCCAAAGACCAGATTATTTGGAGCTCTATGGAATTAATTATGAATTTCCAAAGTTGCCATTTTTTTGTTGAACTAATACAGGTATTGTTCATATGGTCAGAAACTTGCACTATGTCGTTCATGGGCCAAATGATGACAATGCTCATGAAATTTTACAAGAATAAACTAGACATAGAGAGTATGAGAAGGGAGATATGAAATTTTAACATTAGAGATCAATACTAGGGATGATAGCTGACCTCTGGTACTATTCTATCAGTTTCTGGTGGCTATAAGCCTGTCATGTTCTGAATTTATTTTTAGCATAAAGTAGACATCTATAGCTTTCTGGAATGGTATAGTATGCCTTATTTCAATTTTTTTCAAATTAGTTATGATTTTTCAAAGTTCGAGCACAAAATTTGGAAACTAGTATGAGGCTGCACTCTTGTGTTTTGTGTATTTGCTACCTTTGCTTGAGCTTGAGGTATAGGCCATTTCTTGAGCTTGTTATAAGTTTCATTTATGTATGTAAATATGAGGATGAGATAGATAAGTCCATATGACCCACGGGACACTGAAAGAAGATAATTTACTTGTGATGAAATGCAACTTACCTATACTTTCCAATGCCATTATATTATTTCCTGTAGAACTAGCATGAGATGAGGCATAGGAATTATATCAGTTGAGTCTTAGAATTATGGTGTTACAGTAGAGTTCAAGGTGTAATCAAAATCCTAGCCTCCCTATCTTGCAAATTCATGGCTTTTACCTGAATTTATTTGCATATTCTTACTCTCCTCCCCTAAATTCCTAGAATTCACCTTCTTCCCAAAATTCAAGCCCTCCTGCAGTTACTTATATGGGGTGAAAAGAGGAGAAGAAGGGGGAAGGAGTAGGTACCATAAGATGAAGATTTTATCTTGTTTCCATGGCTTTTATTGCTTATTTCTCATTGTCCTTGGCCTCCTCTCTTCAAATCAGAAATTTCCCCTATGTTCTTCCCTTAAATAGATCCAGAAACTTCAATAAAATCATAGGGAAGAAAGGGAAATGTAGAAGGAGAGGTTTGCTAAAGAGAAAGCATGAAAAACTAAGCAAATCCATACCTTCCTACCTTGTTTTTCTCTTTCTTTCATCCTCCTTCTTGTGCACCTCACCCTTAGGGTTTCTCTCTAGTTTAGGGTAGAAACAAGTGTGGCTAAATGATGGAGGTGAGCTAGGAGACTTTAAAGAGCTTGAACAAAATCAAGAACTTGAAAACAAAAGGGCTGGATGTAATTCTAAAAGATGGCCAACTAAAGATCCATTGCAAGGTATGGGAGGCCCATGCACAAGAACAAGAGCCAAAGCTATGAAGGAGGCCTTAAATGGAGTGATCCAAAAACTAATGGACTTGGAGCCCATAGTCTTAGCTAAATATGAAGCTCAAAAGGAACAAAATGGCATGAAGATTATTTCATATCTACAAGATGCTAGCCCAAGCCCGAAAGGAGCCTAATTGAAGGAGCCCAACCATTTTCCACAAAATTCTCTTAGTTTTATTTTGTTTTAATTTGATTGTTTTTGTTTCAGACTTTTTAGCTTTATTAGGCACAATTCTTGGTGAATTTGTCCAGACTTAAATTTCTTTTATTTTCCCGCCAAACTTAGGAGTTATTTTGTATTTAGGGTTTTATTTTTCAAATGCCTATATAACCCACTTGTACTCCAAGAAGAGGCAGATTGAATGAATTAGTTTCAGAATTATTTTTGACTTCTGAGGTTTCTCTTGTGGCCTTTGTGTACTCGAGAAAATCTTTGACTTATCAAAGGAGTGGTTTCCTTTGTGGCGTCCCGGATTAGGGTTCTAAGGATGGGTTCTCTTCGGGTTCAATTCCATTGACCAACATCTCTTCTTCTTCTTCTTCTTTATTTCTTTGTTCTTTGTTGCTTGTTGTCTAGATTTGTCTATTTGCTTGTTTTTATGTTGTAGCCAAATTTCGATCACTGATCCATGTCATTTGGGGTTCTTAGAACGGGTTTCTATGGAGTCTCATATCATCTAGTATCAGAGCATTGGTTGAGGTTGGTTTCATCCACTTTTTCCTTGTTCTTTTTCCTTATTTCGTCTGATTCTTTTCTGTTCGTTCATATTTTTGTGCGGCTGTTTCTGGTGTTTTCCTTTGTATTTTTGGATATTTAATAGGTCTTTCTTGTGTTTCCAGATCTCTTCTTTCTGCTCGTTTTGGAATCACGTCAATCCGATTTTTGTAGAGCAAGTTATAGCTATTTCTTTTCCCTTATTTCGTTTGATTCTTTTCTGCTCATCCTTTTTTTCATGTGGCTGTTTCTAGTGTTTTCCTTCATGTTTTTGGATGTTTAATTAGTCTTTCTTGTGTCTCAAGATCTCTTCTTTCTGCTCGTTTTGGAATCACGTCAATCCAATTTTTCTAGAGCAAGTTATAGCTATTTCTTTCGTGCATGTCATTCTGATCTTTCAGAAATCTTGTGTTCAGAAATCTTGTGTTCTGTTTGCAAATTTCAGCACCTTTGAGATTCGAAAAAAAAAAGAGAGTATATTATAGTAAAAAAAAGAAAAGGAAAAGAAAAGAAAAGAAGGAAAAGTTGCAAAAAAAAAAAAAGAAGAAATCAGAATCTGTGAAAAAGGAAAGTTATACTGGAAATTGTAAAATTTTGAATTGTTGACTTCAATTGCAATTGCTGAAGATCTAGTCATTTCTGATTCTTGGAATTACCATTTTTGATTCCTTGAGTTGATCTGATCATTAAAAGTCATATTGTGCACAATTCATAAAAGGAGATTTGCATTCATTCACCTTGTTCTAAATTTCAAATTTCTGATTGCTTCAATTCTGATTCCAAATTCCAATTTTCTTTCCATAACTCTTGATAATTAATCATTTAACCATTTGTTCTCCCATAATCTACCACATACCATTTCTTCCATAAATTCATTGTCTTCATTTCCTTTCCTAGTCACTTATATTTTCCATTGGCTGCACCTACGAATTTTTTTAAAATGTTGGACTTTTGTTGTCTCTTTGAGAACTTTACATCTTGGGTTCTAATTTGAGATTACCACATCAGTTGCTGCTTCTTTTGATTTGTTGGATTTAATTCAGTACACTATAGGAAGCAAGTTGAGAGGAAAAAGGCAAGAGTGTTTTCATCATTGTAAAAGCCATTACAAGAGTGAAACACGAGTGAATTTGCATCATTTAGAGTGAAACACGTGAGGGAGTATTCAGGTCCTTTTCTTGCTATTCACTAACATTTCAGGTGCCAATCATGTCTGAAAGTGAGGATAACCAAGTTGACCTTAAGTTGTTCATCAAATCTGTTCAAGAACAATTCAAGAGGCTAAATACTAGGTTGGATCAAATGGATTCTTCTTCTTCCAACAACAAGGCAAGGCATGGTAAAAATGTTGTCCTAGGAGAAGATGAATCTGATTTTGAGGAGGAAAGCCAACATGAAAGAGTTAGGAGAGCTCCCCCTCGAAAGAAAGATGCCTTTAGTAACATCAAGATGAAAATCCCTTCCTTTCAAGGGAAAGCTGATGTATATCTTGAATGGGAAAGAAAAGTTGAGTTTTTATTTGACTGTCAATCTTTTTCAGAAGAAAGTAAAATAAAATTAGCTGCTTTGGAGTTCACAGATTATGCAAGCCTATGGTGGGATCAATTAACCACTAGTAGGAGGCGTTCTGGAAAGGGTCCAATTCGGTCTTGGCCAGAAATGAAGGCTCTAATGAGAAAGAGATTTGTCCCGACCCATTACTATAGGGATGTGCACAAGAGACTCTACAAAATCAAACAAGGATCTATGAGTGTGGAAGAATATTTTCAGCAAATGCAAATTGCCATGATCAAAGCTGACATTGAGGAAGATTAAGAAGTTACAATGGCAAGATTTCTTGGTGGCTTAGACCCTGAAATTGCTATAGAAGTTGAATTGCAAAACTACCTTGATATGGAGGAGTTGTTGCATAAAGCCATTAAGGTGGAGAAGCATTTTAAGACAAAACAAAAATTGAAATCACATGCTAGTTCTAACAAAGACTTCAAGTCCTCTTTCAAGTTTAAGGGAGAGACCAAGCCTAAAGAGGAGAATAAGATGAAGATGCAAACATCTACTTCTAAAGGTAAATTTGAACCTAAATCTTCTTCTAATTCTTCTAAAATTAAATGCTTTAAATGTCAAGGTTTTGGTCACATTGCTTCACAATGTCCAAATAAAAGGACTATGATTTTGCTTGAGAATGGTGTTGTTACTAGTGAAAGCAGCAGTGATGAAGATGTGGAAGCTGAGTTAAGCTCCAATGGAGGTGATGAATCTGATGTGGAGGTAGCTGAAGCTGTGATTGGCGAGGCTCTAGTGTCAAGGCGTGCTCTTAGCATTCAACCGAAAGAGGAGCTTGAAAAAGAATAACGAAAGCATATCTTTCACACTAGGTGTTTTGTTAACAACAAGGTATGTAGCCTTATCATTGATAATGGGAGCTGCACTAATGTTGGGTTGGTTGAAAAGCTAGGTTTGCCAACTAGAAAACACCCCACTCCTTATAATTTGTTGTGGTTCAATGATAATGGGGATGTTAAAATTACTAAACAAGTTGTTGTAGCATTTTCCATAGGAAGTTACCATGATGAGGTTTTATGTGATATAGCTCCTATGTATGCTGGACACTTATTATTGGGTAGACCTTGGCAATTTGATAGGAAAGTTAAGTACGATGGTTATACTAACAGGTATTCTTTTGAGTTTAATAAGAAAACCATTATGCTAACCCCTCTCAGACCCTTGCAGGCATATGAAGATCAAAAGCGAATTACTCAAGAATGTAAGTTAAGAGAGAAAGAAAAGAAAGTGCATGAGAAAGAAAGAAAAGAAAGTGAGATGGAGAGAAAAGAAAAGAGAGCTACTGAAAAGAAAAGTCAAGAGAGTGAAGAAAAGAAAGTAACACTATTTTCCAGTAGAGGAGAGATTAAGAGGGCTTTATGTAGTGAGACATCTTTTGTACTCTTGTATAAGGATGTTTATCTAACCCTTAGTGACCTTGATGAATCTCTTCCTTCTAGTGTTTTGACTTTGTTGCAGGAATATAAAGACTTGTTTCCCGAAGAGGTACCAGATGGATTGCCTCTCATAAGAGGCATTGAACACATGATTGACTTTATTCCTGGAGCATCTCTTCCTAACCGACCTACTTATAGGGCAAATCCAGAAGAGACTAAGGAAATTCAGAGGCAAGTGGAGGAACTCATGAAAAAGGGGTTTGTGAGAGAAAGCCTTAGTCCATGTGCTGTTCCGGTAATACTTGTGCCCAAGAAGGATGGCAAATGGAGGATGTGTGTGGACTGTCGAGCCATCAACAAAATCATTGTTAAGTATCGATATCCCATTCCTAGACTTGATGACATGCTGGATGAGTTGCATGGTGCTTTCTTGTTTTTAAAAATAGATCTTAGGAGTGGTTATCATCAAATTAGGATGAAAGAGGGTGATGAGTGGAAGACTGCATTTAAGACTAAGTTTGGTTTGTATGAATGGCTTGTTATGCCCTTTGGCTTAACTAATGCTCCTACTACATTCATGAGCTTAATGAATCATGTGTTTCGCCCTTACATAGGAAAGTTTGTTGTTGTGTATTTTGATGACATTCTTGTATTTTCTAAGAATCTAGAAGAGCATGCTAAGCATTTGCATTCTGTGTTTGATATTTTAAGAGAAAATAAACTCTTTACAAATTTAGAGAAATGCTCTTTCTGCTTGGATTTTGTTGTTTTTCTTGGTTTTGTTGTAGGTACTGATGCCCTTCGAGTGGATGAAGAGAAGGTGAAGGCAATTCAAGAGTGGCCAACACCTAAGAATGCTAGTGAGGTGAGGAGTTTCCATGGACTTGCAAGTTTCTACCGATGATTTGTAAAGGACTTCTCAACCCTTGTTGCACCTTTAAATGAGCTGGTAAAGAAAAATGTTATCTTTAAATGGGGTGAGGCACATGAGGCGGCTTTTAATACTTTGAAAGATAAATTGACCAATGCCCCTCTACTTATTCTTCCTGATTTCTCTAAAGTTTTCGAAGTTGAATGTGATGCCTCTGGAATTGGTATTGGTGCTGTTTTGATGTAAGAGTCTAGGCCTATTGCTTACTTTAGTGAAAAGCTTAGTGGTGCTTGTTTGAATTATTCAACTTATGACAAGAGATTGTATACTTTAAAAAGAACTCTAGAACATTGGCAACATTATTTATGGTCTAAGGAATTTGTTTTGCATTCTGATAATAAGAGTCTTCAATACCTAAAGACCCAAGATAAGTTGAATAAGAGACATGCCGTGTGGCTTAAATTCATTGAGTCATTTCCTTATGTGCTTAAACATAAAAAGGGGAAAGAAAATGTTGTGGCTGATGCTTTGTCTAGGAGGTATAGTCTTATTACATCTATGCAAGCTAGGTTGATTGGTTTTGAATCTTTCAAAAGCATGTATGAATATGATGCTGACTTTGCTGAAACTTGGAAGTTGTGTGAAAAACATGGTGCTCATGATTTCTTTAGATTTGATGGTTTCTTATTTAAAGGAAATAAATTGTGTGTGCCTGTTTGTTCTATGCGTGAGCTTTTGGTTAAAGAATCTCATGGGGGTGGTTTGATGGGGCACTTTGGCATAGAAAAGACTTTATCCATGTTGAAAGAACATTTTTATTGGCCTCATATGCGTAGGGATGTGATTGCTGTGTGTAAAAGGTGCATTGTATGCAAGCACGCTAAATCTAAAGTGCAACCACATGGCTTGTATACTCCCTTAACTGTTCCTTCTCATCCTCGGGTCGATTTTTCAATGGATTTTGTGCTTAGATTGCCTAGAACATCTAGTGGAAAGGATAGCATATTTGTTGTTGTTGATCGATTTAGTAAAATGGCTCATTTCATTACTTGCTCAAAAACAAATGATGCTGTCCATATTTCTGATTTATTTTTCAAGGAGATTGTTAGATTGCATGGTTTGCCTCGATCTATTGTGAGTGACCGTGATGTTAAATTTGTTAGTCACTTTTGGAAAACTTTGTGGGCTAAGTTGGGTACAAAGCTTGTGTTTTCTACGATTGCACATCCTCAAACAGATGGACAAACCGAAGTGGTGAATCGAACACTTTCTTCCTTATTGCATGTTGTAATTCAAAAAAATTTAAAGAATTGGGAAAAGTGTTTGCCTCACATTGAGTTTGCATATAATCGTGCCTTGCATTCTACAACTGAGTTTTCTCCTTTTGAAATTGTATATGGTTTTAATCCTTTGACTCCCTTGGATTTACTTCCTTTGCCTTGTAATGAGTTTGCTAACCTTGATGGTGCAAAAAAAGCTAAGTTTGTGCAGGATCTTCATGCTAAGGTTAAGGCGAACATTGAGCGCAAGAATGAGCAATATGCTCAACATGCTAATAAAGGTCGAAGGAAGGTTATCTTTGAACCAGGAGATTGGGTGTGGGTTCATTTGAGGAAAGAAAGGTTTCCTGAACAAAGGAAGTCCAAATTACACCCAAGAGGTGATGGTCCTTGCCAAGTGTTGGAAAGAATAAATGATAATGCATATAAAATTGATTTGCCTAGTTCTTATGGGAATGTAAGTGCAACTTTCAATGTGGCTGACCTTTCTCTTTTTGATATTACAGATTCGAGGACGAATCCCTTTCAAGAGGAAGGGAATGATGGAGGTGAGCTAGGAGACTTTAAAGAGCTTGAACAAAATCAAGAACTTGAAAACAAAAGGGCTGGACGTAATTCTAAAAGATGGCCAACTAAAGATCCATTGCAAGGTATGGGAGGCCCATGCACAAGAACAAGAGCCAAAGCTATGAAGGAGGCCTTGAATGGAGTGATCCAAAAACTAATGGACTTGGAGCCCATAGTCTTAGCTAAATATGAAGTCCAAAAGGAACAAAATGGCATGAAGATTATTTCATATCTACAAGATGCTAGCCCAAGCCCGAAAGGAGTCTAATTGAAGGAGCCCAGCCATTTTCCACAAAATTCTCTTAGTTTTATTTTGTTTTAATTTGATTGTTTTGTTTCAGATTTTTTAGCTTTATTAGGCACAATTCTTGGTGAATTTGTCCAGACTTAAATTTCTTTTATTTTCCCGCCAAACTTAGGAGTTATTTTGTATTTAGGGTTTTATTTTTCAAATGCCTATATAACCCACTTGTACTCCAAGAAGAGGCAGATTGAATGAATTAGTTTCAGAATTATTTCTGACTTCTGAGGTTTCTCTTGTGGCCTTTGTGTACTCGAGAAAATCTTTGACTTATCAAAGGAGTGGTTTCCTTTGTGGCGTCCCAGATTAGGGTTCTAAGAGACGGGTTCTCTTAGGGTTCAATTCCATTGACCAACATCTCTTCTTCTTCTTCTTCTTTATTTCTTTCTTTGTTCTTTGTTGCTTGTTGTCCAGATTTGTCGATTTGCTTGTTTTTATGTTGTAGCCAAATTTTGATCACTGATCCGTGTCATTTGGGGTTCCTAGAACGGGTTTCTACGGAGTCTCATATCACTAAATGAAGTGAAGAGGTAAGGCACCCTATATATATAGGGAGGTTTAAGGAAGACTTTTCGAAAATTTCAATTTTGCCCTTTGTTCTTAGCATTTTTGTTTCTAATTTGTTTTAGCTCCTTTTTGAGAATCTTCTTTACCATTATGAAATTTAGGTCCTCAATTTAATAAAATACCTATGGAATCACTTAAATCGAAGCTAAAACCTTCATCAGAGGGGCTTTAGCCGTCCCGGGGCTTCCTATGATTTTTAGGGCCCCTAAAAACCCTGGAGAACTCAAAACTTTCATCTAAAAGGCCCTCCTATGAAAATTTCAAAATTTGTTCAAAATGACGAAAATGCCCTTAGGATTCGTCAATCTTTCGTTACATTTCATTTCTTTATTCTAGCTTCTTTTTTCTTTTCATTTGAGCCTGGAATTCTCATTTTTAGGAGTCTAGAATGCTACTTGAATTTGTTGAGACCTTAACTAAGTCATTTCAGGAGACTTGCTTTTGTAGCTGGTGAATTTCATACGTTGACGGAGAAACCATATGTTACGTTTCTCACGTTTTCTCTCATTTTCTGAGACCTAGATATTACAAAGATAGCCATCATTGCCTTTGCTCATATTGCACTCCATGAATCTAAATATCTTTTCTAAATGCATGATCCAGGCCTCGACTTTCTCTGTGTTCAATTCACAATCAAAGGTTGGAGGACCGTATTTCTGAAACTACTTAATAGCCTACTAAATAGTAGGCTGCTACTGAGTAGGAGGCGTCTAAGTTGATGGAGTTTGAGAGGTTTGCTAGTGCTATGGTAGCTAGCTTAATGAGATTGCCTTTGAATTCTCAAGACAATCTAAGTGTTGTGGCTAAGGAGGAGTAGGCTTCTCACTTTCTATTTGAGCAAGCCTCTCTTGTAGCTGCATAATTATTTCCTATTGCTATTGCATCATGGCTTGCTACTAATTAAAGTGAGCTGTAATATCTTGTAGGGCTCCTACCATGGGATCTATGGGCTCTACTTTAGCTTCTCTAGAGAGCCTACCTCTCCTAGTGTTCACCATCTTATATGAAACAATTTAAATATAGTTTAACATAAAATAAGAACACAAGCCACACTTAAGCACTCAATTCATTTGTATAAGTCATACATAACTAGCAACTCATATCCTATAACACTATAATTATAGAACTCATCTCATATAAATTCTAGGCTTCCTTCCGTGAACAACACAAGAAGAAAAAGGAAAACTGTTAAAATTAATCAATTTAATTGCATTGTGTCGTGCATAAAATTTTCATTTAGTATCCAATGGACCATATGAACTCATTCATCTTATTCTTATATCTAATTATATAAATACAACTTAAATCCATCTTAAGAAGTGGCCTAAAACTCCAGCAAAGGAAGTGGATACAAAAAAACAAAGTGTGCAACCTCAGGTTGAATTCCAAATTTTTGTCTTGAAATTTGAAAAGTCATAACTAATTCTAAAAACACTTGAAATTAAGCATACTTTGCTATTATGGAAAGCTACAGATGTCTACTTTATGTTAAAAATAATTCCAGACCACAATAGGGACGTTTAGCCACTGGAAATTGTTAGAAAAGTACCAATGGTCATCTATCATTACTGGTACTATCCTAAAACTTCAAAAATTCATAGCTCCCTACTCAAATGTCCAAATGGGGTGACCTTGGTGGCCATAAAAAGCTTATCATGTCTAATTTATTCTTGTAAAATTTCATGAATATTGGATACCATTTTGACCTTGAATGACATAGCCCAAGTAACTTACCATATGAGCAATGTCTATATCAGTTTAGTAGAAAAATGCCAGTTTTAAAAAATTATAATTAATTCTACATAGCTCCAAATAATCTAGTCTTTAGCTTTTCAAAAATCTCTAAATGAGATCTATTTGCATACCCAATTTCATGGGCAAATTTTTTCATTTGATTAGATTTTGACATTAAGTTGTGAAATGGCTCATTTTGTGTCATATAAGGGCTCCAAATGGTCCATTTTGATTTCTAAGGAAACCATGGCCACTAGAGTAAGTGGGAAAGCACCAAAATGGTCTACTAAACTTGTCTCAAAGGCATACAAACCCAAAAATTTAAAACTCACTCTCTCGCCCCATGCCATACACAAGGATCCATACACTTTATGTTGCCATCCAATGTCCAAAAACTACAATATCATTCATTTGGCATCAAGTTCCATACATACATCAAATATATAGGTATTTACACGTGTTCAAATGATTATACAACATTTCCACCCTAGGATTACATCATATGCCATCCATATGGCTACAAAATAAGCAAAACTAAACACTTTGTTGTCAATCTCTCATCTCTCAACTTGGTGGCTTCCATTACCTTGCTCATTTGGTCCACCTAGCATATTAAGACATTGGAGAGGAAGGAATGAGATTCAAAAAATCCCAATAACCCATATCCCTTTCAATCATACATAAAGAATGCAATTTAAGGCTTAAAAATACATGCATATGCATAGTGGAAAGTGTGATCATTTAAGAAGCATTCTTAGCATTTGAACAAGTCATACAAAGCATACATAAGCTTACCAAGTAAGTGGACTAGCCTCACCCATTCTCTTCAAGGTTATTAGAATTGTCTCACCCTTTTTCTTAAAGGCCTTGCATTAAGCCTTACTTTTGGGAGACTTTAGACTTTGTCTCAACCATTCTTGAGGGTTCTTGGCTTTACCACACTCAAGCTAACTAAAGCAAATATACAAAGTGTCATTTGAATGCATAAAATCACATCATCGTAGCATGGCATATGAATACTTGCTAAAATAATTTATCATGGCTTAAAACTCACATATACACATTCAAAGATAAGACAAACATTCATCCACACATGAGAGAAAGTAGAGAGAGCTACCTTTGTCACACAAATACACTTTTCTTCTTGGAAATGCACTCGCTTCCTCGGCCACACACTCATAATAATGGAAGGCTTGTTTCCTTTGGCCTGAATACACAAAATAAGAACCAATTATGCTCTTGGAACTGTCCTTAAAGCTACCTATTCATTTCAAACACTAGCTTTGTCTTCTAGCTTATTTATGGTTCCAAAATGCACCTAATGAAGCAACATCCATAATTTGGGTTCTTGGCTTCATTCTTTCCTTCGATTTATGATTCTTGACCCTATTTGAACCTCTTGGAGCCATCACACAATTAAAGCAAGGGACCTAACTACATGTTGCTTCTTTAGGTCATATTATGGAACCTATGATACCATCTTACTTTCTATGGCTTCTAAAATTTTTCAAAGGCTTCCTCTTATCCTTTTCTATCATATATGACTCAAAAATAGGCTTGGAATAAATTAAAACTACCCCTAGGTACCTTGAACCCTTTAGGCCGAGGCATATACTCTTCTTGGCCTTAGAGTTTCTTTGCTTCCTTTGATGGGAGAAGCATGTAGGAAGCTCTCTTGGTGTCTTAGGAGTCTATATGAACCTTTAAACATCATAAAATATGGCTAGGATTCATGGTAGAGTTCAAGGTGAAACCAAAATCCTAACCTTCCTATCTTGAAATATAATGGTTCTTAGTTAATTTCATTTGCATATTCTTATTCTTCACACTCAATTTCCTAAGATTCACCCTTGGTTCTACCTAAAATCCATGCCTTCTTGGAGTTCCCTAGGCTAGCCGAACCTAAAAGGATAAGGGAACAAGAAGTAGCTACCATAGAATGAAGTTTTACCTTGTTTTCCTTAGTTTCTTCCCTTGCTTGGCCTCCTCTCCTCAGATCTAAAAATTCCACCTTTGTTCTACTCTCCATACAGATCCAAAAACATCATGAAACCTATGAAAATAAAGAGGAAAATAAGGAGAAATAACTTGCTAAAGAAAGAGCTTGAAATACCATGCAATTTCCTACCTTTTCTTGGCTTTTTCTCCCTTCAAAATCTCCTCCCTTTGTGCGCCTAAGAGCTAGCTTTTTTCTTTGGGTTTTGGAGTAGAACTAAGTCACTCTAAAAAAGGGGAGAAGGAGGGTGAATTATAAAGGAGGGTCAAGAAGCTTCCATTTTCCAAAAATCCCAATTTTACCCTTACGTCTTGGCATTTTTATTTCTAATTCGTTTTAGCTCCTTTTTTAGAACTGTCTTTTTCATCATAAAATTTAGGTTCCTAATTTTATAAAATGCCTTTGGAATTACTCAAATCAGAGCTAAAACCTTCTTGAATGAATTTGTTAAACTTTGGGTCAATCGACATTAAAAAATGCACACCAGAGGAGTTTTAACTGTCTCGGGGCTTCCCATAGTTTTCAAGGCTTCTGACAACCCTGGGCAATCCAAAATTTCCATTTAAAGAGCCCTCTTGTGAGTTTTCCAAAATTTGTGTGTAATTACAAAAATACCATTACTTTCATCAATGTTTTGTTACAATTTATTTCTTCATTCTAGCTCTATTTTTCTTTTTTCTAATCCTGAGATTCATATTTTTAAAAGTCTAGAATACTACATCAATTTTTTGGAACCTTAACTAATTCATTTTAAGGGACTTGCTTTGAAAACATATATGTTTATGTCGTTTGATGAAAACCGAACATTACATATCCTCAAGCCATAAGCAACACTAGAATGCCTGAACCATTGCTCTAGTACCAACTAATCATACCAAGCTAGCTTAGTTCATTCATGCCATATAGGAAGATAATAACAAAGTTCACATCCATACATAAGCTTTTTAACACTTAAATTAGGCCATTTACGGTTCATTTTAAGCTATAGTGATCTACACTTGATTCTTTATTTTTCTTAATTTATTTTTATCATAAACAAGTTTGTTCATGCCCATTTTATGATGCCTAGCTCATGGAACACTCAAAAACTCCATTTGACCCAAAATGACAACATAAGTCCAAAATTTGCACTAATTTTGAAAATTCATAACTTGTGCTATACAACTCCAAATCATACAAATTAGGTGCCTATGGAAGATTAGGATGTGAACTATATGTTGAAAAAATTTTATATGAAATTGAATTCTTTTAGCCTATGAAATGTAATGGAATAGTAACCTAGTTCAGAAAGGAGGGCATATAACAAATCTAAACTTTAAAATTCCATATCTTGGGTTATACAACTCCATCTTAAGTGATTTCAGTGGCCATCGAAAACTTGAGATGAGATATAGGAGTTGTAAAAATTTCAAGAGCATCTAAGCTCATCTAATTCATGAAAAGCCTTTTATATTAGGCTGTTATAGTACTTAGACATAATCTGACCCTTAACTTCAAAAATTCATAACTTCCTCTATACAACTCTTTTTTATGCAAATTAGTGGCCCTAGAAATCTTATAATGCCAATTGTATGTTTGTAAAATTTCATGAGAATTGAATGTCATTTGCCCCTTAAAAGACATGAAATATTAGAACTATTTTGTGTAAACAATACCAGGACCTCATTGAAAATTATGCACAAGTTCAAAAATTTCTAAAATATTTTGTACAACTCTAAATATTATTCTTCTTGCCTTGACATAAAGGTCTAGCGGAGATCTAAATGCATGCCAAATCTTAAACTCAAACTAGATCATTTAGGCCACTTTTGACATAGGAGTTGTTTATGGAAAATTTAAGACCAATGTTGGTACCAATTTGAACCATTAGGTATCCAATTGGTTTTTTTCCACTTTGAGTACATTTCTTGCATCTTAAATGATATTTTTAATCACTCCATATCATGCCAAAATGATTGGATCAAGATTTGACCGTTTCATACCTAAGATTTCATGCATCCATCATACCATACCATGTATCAAATTCTACCATAATGCTTATACATTGCCACTAATTGTCATACATTGTTATTCTTATACTTTTGCACATGGTTCCATCATAAAACATGACATTTCATAATCAAATACATTATAGGTCTATCATGGTACATATAAAGTATCATATATATACATATGACAAGATTTGGCATAAAAATGGGATTCTAATTGTAACGAACGTAAATTCTGTAAAACTCTCAAAAAATTTAAGTAGTGTCCCAGGCTCCTAAAAATAATAATCCTAGGCTCAAACAGAAAGAAAAACAAAACTAGGATGGTGAAACAAAATTGTGATGAAATTGACAAAACGTAGTGGCATTTTTGTAATTATGCGTACATTTTGGAAAAATTCGTAGGAGTGCTTTTTAAATGAAAAATTTGAGTTACCCTTAGAGGCCCTTAAAACCATGGGAATCCCTAAGATAGTTAAAGCACCTCTGGTGTATATTTTCGAATAATGGTGAGCTTGAACTTTGACAGATTCATTTGAGAAGGTTTTTACTCCAATTTGAGTGATTCAAAGGCATTTTATTGAATTGGAAACCTAAATTTTATGATGGAAAAGATGGTTTTCAAAAAGAAGTTAAAATGAAGCCAAAATGAAAATGCCACAACGAAAAGGTAAAATTGGAATTTTTGTAAATGGATGATTCTTGAACCTTCCACATAAGTCACGCCTCTTCTCCTCCCTTCTTTAGGTCGACTTCATTCTATCCAAAAATAGAAGAAGAGAGCTCCATCTTAGGCGCACAAGAGAAGGAGAGAAAGGAGGAAGAAAACCAAGAAAAAGGTAGGCAAATTCAAGGATTTTCATGCTTCTTCCTCTTCTAATCTTGTTCCTCTCCCTTCAAGCTTTCTTTTCAAGGTTTTATTAAGTTTTTTGGTTCTATTTTAAGTCCAGAACAAAGGGGGATAACTCGAAATTCTTGAGAAGAAACAAACCAAGGAGAAAGGCTCTTGAAAGCAAGCTTGAATCTAAGGTAATTCTTGTTCTTCGTTGCTTCTTCTCCTTGCTCCTCCTTTATGTAGATTTTGGCCAAGAATAGAACCAAGGGAGGGGAATATTTTCTGTCTAAAACAAAGATAGAAACTAGGGTTTTAGACAATGGGGAAATAGAACATGCCAAGAAATTGCAAGGAAAACTAATGGAAATTGATTTAGAAAAGTGTAGAGCTCTTGAGGGTTTTGTAAAAACTGATTTAATACATGTATTTCTTATGCTATGTAAGTGTTTAATTAAGCTCCTAAGACCTATAGGAAGCCTCCCAAATGGCTCTCCCATCAAGGAAAAATCAAAAGTGTAACATCTGGCCTTTCTATAAATGTGAGAAACACAATGTTCGGTTTCTCCGTAAACAGCAGAAATAGGCTAGATACAAAAGGAAGTCCCTAAAACAGAAGGGATTGGGGCCAACCAAAATTATGATACAATTTTAAATATTAGAAAATAAGGACTTGAGCCTTGAGTTGCCTAGAAATTAAAGCCAAAGTGATTCAAAAAATTTGTCAAAAGGCCAGTGGCATTTTCGTAAATATAGGCACTGTTTGAAAAACACACATAAGGGTTTTTTCAATGAAAGTTTTGAATTCTCTAGGGTTCTCAGAGGCTCCAAAAACTATGGAAAGCCCCAGGATAGCTAAAGCCCTTCCGGTGGATGTTTTCCAATGTCAGTGTGCCGAAACTTTGACGGATTCGTTCAGAAAAGTTTTAGCTCCAATTTGAGTGATTTCAAAGACATTTTACTTACGAAAATGCCATTGGCCTTTCGGCAAATTTTTCGAATCACTCCGACCCCGGTTTCTGGGCAACTCAAGGCTCAAATCCTCAAGGGAAGAGTTCTTGGCCTCTCCACACTCAAGCAAACTCATACAAACATCATGGGTTCATTTAAAAACATAACATGGCATCAAAGTATGAAGGGTGAAATGGGAATTTTTGAAAAGTGTAACTTATTCCCACCTATATATATGATGCACCCTTCTCCTCCCTTCATTATGCATGACCATCTTCTGCCTAAAACCAGAAGAAAACCCTAGGGGATGAGGCTCACAAGAAGGGGAAGAAAAGGAGGAGAAATCAAAGGCTTAAGGTATGGAAATTAGTAGTTTTTCATGCTCTTTCTCTTCCAAACCTCTTCTCCTCCATTCTCCTTTGTTTCCTATGATTATAATGAAGTTTATAAATCTTTTTTAAGGGAGTAATTGAGGGGAAAGTTTGGATTTGAAGAGAGGAGCTCAAAGAACACAAGATTCAAGTGAGAAAAAGCAAGAAAACAAGGTAATTTCTCTTCCTATGGTTGTCATTTTTGGTCCCCTTCTCCACCATTTCGCCCCACTTGAGAAAACCCTAGGAGGAGATGATTTTTAGGTAGAACCAAGCATGAATCTAAGGAAAAAGGGTGTGGAGATTAAGAATATGCAAAGGGAATTATCAAAAAGCCAATAGATTTCAAGATGCAAATTCTAGGGTTTCAATTGCACCTTGTAAAATCTGACTTTGTATGATGATTCCTAGGCCTAAGTAAGAGTTTAAATGAGCTCCCAAGATCCCTAAGAGGCTCCCCATATACTTCTTCCCTTGAGAAAACAAAGAAAGCTCCATGGAACCCAATATGCTTCATAGCCTCGGCCTAGATGGGTTCTCCTAGCTAGGGAGAGTTTAAAATTTTTTTAAGGCCATTCTTGAGTCATATTTGATGAATGAAAGTGAGAGGAGGCCTTGGAAAAAATGTAGAACTCATAGAAAGTGATTTGGTGCCTTAGGTTCCATATTATGACCTAAAGAAGCAACATGGTGCTAGGCCTTTTGTTTTGATGATATGATGACTCCAAGAGGCTTAAAAGGAGTTAAGAATCATATTTGAAAGGAAAGAATGAGGCCTAGACATCATTTGAGGGGTGTTGCTTCATTAGGTGCCAATATGGACCATAATGGGAGTTATAGAGCAATCTAGCATCTAAGCAACTTGTATGATCTTAGAGATTGTTTCATGAACCTAATTGGCTCCCATATATTGTATTTAGGCCAAGAGAAACCATCTCCACCAATTTTTGGGTGTGTGGCCAACAGAGGAGGCTTGAATCCTAAAGGAAAAGTGTGTGTTTGTATACAAGGTAGCTCTCTCCACCTTCTCTCATGCATGGATGTGTGTTTAGCTTGTTTTAGAATGTGTGTATGTGTATTTTCAAGTTTTGAAAAGTATGCGAGCATGTCTTTACATGTCATGATCCTTGATGCCATGTTATGTTTTAAATGAATCCATGATGTTTGTATGAGATTGCTTGAGTGTGGAGAGGCCAGGAACTCTTCCCTTTGATGAGGATGAGCTAAGAACCCTTGAGCTTAGTTAAGATAAAGCAAAGAGTCTCCCAAAAGCAAAGTGGGCTCCCAAGAGTATGGTTGAGTCCAAAGTGCTCAAGAAATGGGTGAGGCAATCCAAAACCCATGAGGAGAAGTGTGAGGCCACTCCAAACACTTAGTGAGCTCTTGAATGATTTGTATGAGTTGTTTACATGCCAACTTTGTTTTTAAAATGTCCATGGCTTTTATTGTCTCCATGCATGTATTGGTAAAGCTTGCTTGCACATATTATGTATGATTGAATGAGAGATGAGCTATTGGGATGGGAGCCAACAATACTAAGGGAAGGAGATTGACAATCATGTGTTTAGCTTTTGTCACTTTAAGACCATGATTGTACCATATGATATATATGATGTAGTAAATAGGCTATGACCCTTGAGACATGTGTAAATATGATATTATATGATATTTAAATGTATGGATATGATGTGTGACCTCTAGAACCTATTTTGAGTATGTAATACTAAAGTGTGCAATATGGAAGTTTGTTGGAAATATGCATAAGTGTGGGTTGAATGGCCAAAATGAGATGTATGAGATTTGGGAACATTTGGGCAGCTCACACAAGTCTCAAATAAGCTTTCAAACTTGTCCAAAAGGTACCAAGACCAAGGGAAATCCATTTGGCAATTTTGGTACCCAATATGGAGCCAAAATTGACCATAATGGAACCCTATGTCACTTTTTGGCCAAATGAGTTAGTCTTGCTCTAAACTTTAGCATGCAATTAGGTCTCATTGAGAGATTTTTGGGAAGCTAAAGAACATAATTTTTGAAGGTCTAGAGAATATTTGATGAATATTCAAAGTTGGGATTTTCTATGGTTTCTGGTATGTGCACTGTTCCCACCTATATATATGATGCACCCTTCTCCTCCCTTCATTATGCACGACCATCTTTTACCTAAATCTAGAAGAAAACCCTAGGGGATGAGGCTCACAAGAAGGGGGAAAAAAGGAGGAGAAATCAAAGGCTTAAGGTATGGAAATTAGTAGTTTTTCATGCTCTTTCTCTTCCAAACCTCTTCTCCGCCATTCTCCTTTGTTTCCTATGATTATAATGAAGTTTATAAATCTGTTTTAAGGGAGAAATTATACTGGTCTCTGAGACTAACTGCTATGTACAGTTTACTGGTGGAAGGGCACTGAGCCTATCTTGAGAGCGAGGAACGCCCCAATCACCTGGGAGGCATTCCTCGAGGTGCTCCGCGAGAAATATTTTCCCGATTCTATCAGAGATGAGAAAGAATCAGAATTCATTCTATTTAAGCAGACTCCGGGGATGTCTGTGGACCAATATGTGGCGAAATTTGTTGAGCTCTCCAGATATTCCTCTTACCTGCAGAGACATGATGATGAGAGATGGAGGGCAGATAGATTAGAGAAGGGTTTGCTCCCTGAGATCAGAGATAGGGTGGTGCCATAGAGGATCAGGCACTTTAATACCCTTGTGGAGGTATGCAGAGTCATAGAGACAAACTTTAGGAGATTGCAGCCTATCTCTAACGACCGCCTACGTTTATCTGCATAACTTTTCTGTCTACTCTGGGACATCAGAAGTTTCTTTCTGATGGTCTCTATTTGTTTGGAGGTCTGGTCCACTAACTCTGGGCCTATGAGGCTCCGCTCTCCTAGTTCAACCCAACACACTGGGGATCTACACTTCCTCCCATACAATACCTCATACGGTGCCATCTGTATACTTACATGATTAGCCAAATGGTGTCCAATGCTTATGAAATTTTACATACATAAACTAGAGGTCATGAGCTTTCTGGGGCCACTAAGATCACCCTATTTGGAGGTCTGAGCAGAGAGTTATGCATGTTTGAAGTTAACTATCAGTATCAGTAGCGCCCCAGGAGCTCAGTTACTGTTCCATCAGTTCCAGATACCTAAACACATCTATTTCATTCTGGAATTATTTTTAGTGTCAAGTTAACATTTTTAGCTTTCCAGAATGACTGAATATGTGTGATTTCAATTTTTGTAGAATTAGTTATGAATTTCAGAAATTTATATCAGTAAACTGAACAGCAGCCCAGGCAACCAACGACCTCAGTAGGATTTCGGATGTCAAACGTTCTCCATGATGAATGTTATGGTCTGGGCATATTTTTAGTGCTTATGTGTGACATCTGAAGCTTCCTATAATGGCAAAGAACACATGATTTTGATTTTTCTAGAATTAGTTATGATTTTTCAAAGTTTGTGACAGAAAAGAGGACATTCTGGCCGAAATGCAAATATAACTCAAGAATGGCCTTAGAAAAATTTAAAACTCTCCCTAGCTAGGAGAACCCATCTAGGCTGAGGCTATGAAGCATATTGGGTTCTATGGAGCTGTTTTTATTTTCTCATGGGAAGAAGCATATGGGGAGCCTCTTAGGGATCTTGGGAGCTCATTTAAACTCTTACTTAGGGCTAGGAATCATCATACAAAGTCAGATTTTACAAGGTGCAATTGAAACCCTAAAATTTGCATCTTGAAATCTAATGGCTTTTTGTGAATTCCCTTTGCATATTCTTAATCTCCACACACTTTTTCCTTAGATTCATGCTTGGTTCTGCCTAAAAATCATCTCCTCCTAAGGGTTTTCTCAAGTAGGGCGAAATGGTGGAGAAGGGGACCAAAAATGACAACCATAGGAAGAGAAATTACCTTGTTTTCTTGCTTTTTCTCACTTGAATCTTGGGTTCTTTGAGCTCCTCTCTTCAAATCTGAACTTTCCCCTCACTTTCTCTCTTAAAATAGATTTATAAACTTTATTATAATCATAGGAAATAAAGGAGAATGGAGGAGAAGAGGTTTGGAAGAGAAAGAGCATGAAAAACTACTAATTTCCATACCTTAAGCCTTTGATTTCTCCTCCTTTTCTTCCCCTTCTTGTGAGCCTCATCCCCTGGAAAGAGCCAGTGGAACCAGAGAGGTAAAAGAAGGAGGACTCAGTCCAATAAAGGTAGTGCTCCACCTATCACTTGTCCTCAGTGTGGCAGGAATCACGGTACTAGACCATGCTATGCGGGCCAGAATGTGTGCTTCAGATGTGGCAGGCCGGGGCACATAGCTAGAGATTGCACCCAGATTCCTCCATAGGCCCCTTTGCAGATCACACAGCTGAGGGAGATGGCTCCTCCTCCCAGACCACAGACCCAGGGTAGAGTCTTTGCCCTATCACAGCAGGAGGCTAGCCGGTCCCCGAGTCTGATCCAAGGTACTATTAAAATAAATGATTTTTCTGTAACTGCATTATTTGATTCAAGTGCTAGCCACTCTTTTATATCATATGACTGTGCTGTAACATCTGGCCTTTCCATAAATGTGAGAAACACAATGTTCGGTTTCTTCGTAAACACAGAAATGGGACAGATACAAAAGGAAGTTCCTGAAATAGAAGGGATTGGGGCCAACAAAAATTATGATAAAATTTTAAATATTGAAAAATAAGGACTTGAGCCTTGAGTTGCCCATAAATCAAAGCCAGAGTGATTCGAAAAATTTGTCAAAATGCCATCTAGGGCTCAATTCATGCCATTCTCATGCCTCTTCTTATGTTCGTTCTATGGAAACAATATAGTGGCAGAGGGAGTTATGAATTAAAATGCATTCCTCTACGAGTAAAATTTTTCTTCCTATGGTTGTCATTTTTGGTCCTCTTCTCCACCATTTCGCCCCACTTGAGAAAACCCTAGGAAGAGATGATTTTTAGGCAAAACCAAGCATGAATCTAAGGAAAAAGGGTGTGGAGATTAAGAATATGCAAAGGGAATTATCAAAAAGCCATTAGATTTCAAGATGCAAATTCTAGGGTTTCAATTGCACCTTGTAAAATCTGACTTTGTATGATGATTCCTAGGCCTAAGTAAGAGTTTAAATGAGCTCCCAAGATCCCTAAGAGGCTCCCCATATGCTTCTTCCCTTAAGAAAACAAAAAAAGCTCCATGGAACCCAATATGCTTCATAGCCTCAGCCTAGATGGGTTCTCCTAGCTAGGGAGAGTTTTAAATTTTTCTAAAGTCATTCTTGAGTCATATTTGATGAATGAAAGTGAGGGGAGGCCTTGGAAAAAATTTAGAACTCATAGAAAGTGATTTGGTGCCTTAGGTTCCATATTATGACCTAAAGAAGTAACATGGTGCTAGGCCTTTTGTTTTGATGATGTGATGACTCCAAGAGGCTTAAAAGGAGTCAAGAATCATATTTGAAAAGAAAGAATGAGGCTTAGAAATCAGTTGAGGGGTGTTGCTTCATTAGGTGCCAATATGGACCATAATGGGGGTTATAGATGCTAGATTGCTCTCAAGTCTCATAAAATCCTAGGAATGTCATTTTATAGTGCTCTCAGCTTAAATTCTTTCTCTACATAAGACGAGGCTCGCCTTCTTAGGCAGTCTCTAGCTTTCTCGAGCTTCCCTGAGGGTACTAGAGCATTAACTGTCTATCTTAGCTTATTTCTACATTCGGATCAGAGCTAGGCCTCATTGAGAGCTTTTTGGGAAGCTAAAGAACATAATTTTTGGAGGTCTAGAGAATATTTGATGAATTTTCAAAGTTGGGATTTTCTATGGTTTCTGGTATGTGCATTGTTCATACTGACAGATTTGATTTTTGTGTCACTCGATGGCCAAATGGTGTCCAATGCTTATAAAATTTTATATACATAAACTAGAGGTCATGAGCTTTCTGTGGCCACCAAGATCACCTCATTTTGAGGTCTGAGCAGAGAGTTATGCATGTTTGAAGTTACCTATCAGTTTCAATAGCACCCTAGGAGCTTGGTTACTGTTCCATCAGTTCCAGAGGTCTAAACACATCTGTTTCATTTTGGAATTATTTTTAGTGTCAAGTTAACATTTGTAGCTTTCCAGAATGACTACATGTGTGTGATTTCGATTTTTGTAGATTCAAGTGAGATTTTTATAGGGATTAGATTTTTATCTTTAGCTACCAACCCGAGCCTCACTGCCTCTATAATCGACTCGTCATCAATCTAGAGGGTTCTACCTCTCACTTCATTTAGGCATAACTAGCTATCACCTTCGGACTGTCAGGCTCCAGGGTATAGCTTATAACTCAAACTTTGGCCTTAGGAGACTAACCTTTCGGGCTTTAATACTTATATAGGCATTTGGGTGTTGTAGCCAAGGGGTGACTCTTTTTCTCACTTCCCCTCTAGACTGGTTTAGTGCAGTTGCAATCTCATCTTATACCGCACTGCATCATTACTTGTCTCTGCGTTTATTTGCAGACATCCAGTTCATGCCAATAATCACATCAATATCAATGAGGGGCATACAAATCAAATCAAGGGTGGTCAGGCAATGGTTAAACTGGATCACACAATTTAAACAAGCATGGGAGGTAATGGCTCAGTTCCCTATGGGGGTAGATACATGTAACTCATATGGCAATATATGCATACTCAGACCCAACCTCTCAGCACAGTGATTTGGTGTCTTAGGTTCCATAATATGACCTAAAGAAGCAACATGGTGCTAGGCCATTTGTTTTAATGATGTGATGACTCCAAGAGGCTTAAAAGGAGTCAAGAATCATATGGGGAGCCTTTTAGGGATCTTGGGAGCTCATTTAAACTCTTACTTAGGCCTGGAATCATCATACAAAGTTAGATTTTACAAGGTGCAATTGAAACCCTAGAATTTGCATCTTGAAATCTAATGGCTTTTTGATAATTCCCTTTGCATATTCTTAATCTCCACACCCTTTTTCCTTAGATTCATGCTTGGTTCTGCCTAAAAATCATCTCCTCCTAGGGTTTTCTCAAGTGGGGCGAAATGGTGGAGAAGGGGACCAAAAATGACAACCATAGGAAGAGAAATTACCTTGTTTTCTTGCTTTTTCTCACTTGAATCTTGTGTTCTTTGAGCTCCTCTCTTTAAATCCGAACTTTCCCCTCAATTTCTCTCTTAAAACAGATTTATAAACTTCATTATAATCATAGGAAACAAAGGAGAATGGAGGAGAAGAGGTTTGGAAGAGAAAGAGCATGAAAAACTACTAATTTCCATACCTTAGGCCTTTGATTTCTCCTCCTTTTCTTCCCCTTCTTGTGAGCCTCATCCCCTAGGGTTTTCTTCTGGTTTTAGGCAGAAGATGGTCGTGCATAATGAAGGGAGGAGAAGGGTGCATCATATATATAGGTGGGAATAAGTTACACTTTTCAAAAATTCCCATTTCGCCCTTCATACTTTGCATTTTCGTTTCTCCTTTGTTTTAGCTCCATTTTGAGAACCATCTTTTCCATTATAAAATTTAGGTTCCCAAACAAGTAAAATGTCTTTGGAATCACTCAAATTGGAGCTAAAACCTTTCCGAACGAATCCGTCAAAGTTCCGGTGCACTGACGTTGGAAAACGTCCATCGGAGGGGCTTTAGCTATCTTGGGGCTTTCCATAGCTTTTAGAGCCTCTGAGAACCCTGGATAATTCAAAACTTTCATTTAAAAAGCCCTTCTGTGTGTTTTTCAAAAAGTGCCTATATTTACGAAAATGCCACTGGCCTTTTGACAAATTTTTTGAATCACTCTGGCTTTGATTTCTGGGCAACTCAAGGCTTAAGTCCTCATTTTCTAATATTTAAAATTTTATCATAATTTTGGTTGGCCCCAATCCCTTCTATTTCAGGGACTTCCTTTTGTATCTAGCCTATTTTTGCTGTTTACAGAGAAACCAAACATTGTGTTTCTCACATTTATGGAAAGGCCAGATGTTACATTCCTCCCCCTTTAAATAAATTTCGTCCTCAAAATTTAGGGGTACACTTTCTCTTACTCTTCTAGTCTAGCTAGCTGTTCTTTTCTTTACCTTCTTCCTGGCTCTAGACGCTTTCTCAGCGATCTCATTCTTTCGAATTTTCTTTCAGTCAGGGAACTTTTATTACTAGCTCTTAATAAAGGCTCTACTATTATAAAATACTAGCTAGTTCTTTCTCATAAGGGACAGAAATTCCTGACTCTGGAGGCCTATCCTAGGAGAGCTTACTAATCATGTCGGGTTAATGTTAACCCGATCGCAGGATTAACATTCTTTTAGTGGACTCATTTACACATCTCGGGAGGTAACTTATTTCATATCATGTCTCCCATATCCTCTTTGAATGGCTTCTCATAACATCTCATCATCTTTTTTTTTTATATCATTAGAGCCATCAGAGGTTTCTATCTGTCTGCTTATTTACATGTTCCGTCCACTATTTATCTCTGCGTTCTTCCTCACTAGCTCATCTCATGATTATAATTTGCATTTCTTTCTGTCATAAGCCTCATATCATAACTGCTTACTAGGATTACAACTCGTTTGAGGAGTTTCTGCTTTAATGATCCCAGTTTCTCTATTTATTACTATATCTGTCTTTGTAGGCCGAGACTTTTTCTCCCACGGGACTCTGAAAGAAAAATTTTACTCGTAGAGGAATGTATTTTAATTCATAACTCCCTATGCCACTATATTGTTTCCATAGAACAAACATAAGATGAGGCATGGGAATGGTATGAATTGAGCCCTAGAAGTATGGTGTTACAAAAAGCTCCTTGAACCATTTTCCTCCTCCATGTTTTGGCCAAGACTAGGTAAATAGGTTAGAAAGTGTTTTAAATTGTTCTACCCTTAGTTTAGGATTTCATATGATGGTAGAAGGTTAGAGGAAACCTTGGGAAAAATTTAAAAGCCTTGGATTAGGAGGTGAGATAATGGTTTCCATTATAGAGCTTTATGAAGCAACACATGTCTAGACTATTGTAAGTGTGTAGATGATGGCTCCAAGGACGTTGAATGAGGTTAAGAGGCTTAGGAATGAAAAGAGAATGAAGTCTAGAACTTGAATTATAAGGGTTGCATCAATAGGCCACTTATGGAACTATTATGTGAACAATGGAACCATTTATGCTTCTAAGAATAAATGTAGTGTCTTGGTTTGTTTCAAGAGTATAATTGTGTGTTATTTATGGTGTTTAGGCCAAGAGAATCCCAATCCACCTAGGTGTGCTTAGTAAAGCTTGCATAAATACCAATGTAGCTTTCCATCTCATTCTCTTTGCATTCTTGGTCGTATATATGTTAATGTGTGCATACATATGATTTTATGACTTGAAAACATGCCACTTGATGCTTTGAGGCATTGGTACCAATGTGTTATCTTGAATGTCATTGATTATGGAAATGGCTTATAAGGGTGAGATGATACCCAAAGTCCCTTAATAAAGGTGAGGAGATGCCAAAAGTCTCTTAGATGGGTGATGCCAAGTTAAAAGTCCCTAGACTAAGGGTGAGGCAAATCCAAAAGTTCTAGAAATTGGGTAAGGTAAAACTAAAAGTCCTTAGAGCATATCCTTAAATTTAATGTGGATTGGTGGCATGGATGACAAGCTCGTTGCGAAACCCTCAAAATAAAACTAGGTTGAACTAAATATGTAGCTAGTGGCACAACCTAGGTCATCTCCCTTGGAAATGGAATTCAATGCCTAATTGGGTTTTCTAAATTCTAAAAATCCTAAAAACTATCTAATTTGAGGTTTTTGATTGAATTAAACTAACCTAAAACTAAATTAAATCAAAATTCCTAATTTCTACCTAATTGGATGAATTATGGTTGGTAATGGGCTTATGACTAGCTTTAGATTCGTCCCTTGGTATCCACTATCCTTATCCTAATCCAATTGTGATTAATTCTGGCCTAAGAGTCCCTAATTGTGTTCATTAGCAAATGATCTTGAATTACCATTCAAGATTCAAGAGATTAGCAATTTGATGTTAATTGAGACTTCATTTCCCATTAAATTACTAATTCTTATGATTAAGATTTTTGAACACTCAAATTGATTGATTAACTGATTAATTAACCTCTGAATCATCATCCAAAAATATTTAATTAACCAACTAAGCACCAAGGAATCGACAAATAGACAATTAGGCACATAATCTCACTCATGCATTTCATCGAACACCTTTGTGGCATACATGGAAAATTAAAGGAAAATGAACAATTCAGAACTTGATTCAATCAATTAATCAACAAAAACAATCTCTTAATTAATGTCTAACTAGCCACTAATTATAAATAACATAAATCTTCAATCTAATACATTCTTAACCAAGAAAATACAAGAAAGAGATGAGAATCTTAGCCAAAATTCCCTTTCTAATCAATGGATTCAAGCTTCTCCAAGAGCCTCCTCTTAGCTAGCCACAAGGATGAATTAAAGCTTCATTCGGTGGATAGAAATGGAGGAAAATGGAATGTAAAATCGATACAGCGTGTGTTCTGTGTGGTGTGGACGAAGGCATGCGAATGAGTGAATGGATTGTGTGACGTGATAAATTGCGAATGAATGGCCTGGATATAACGTCAATCCTCCTCTGCTTCTAGCCTCCTTTCACGTGCTCATTTTAATGATTCCACATGTTTACAAGTCACTTTTCACCCCACAGCCTTTGGATGAATAGATACAAATGAATAGAGCCCGATGAATGATGTATTCTGCCCAGTTTCAGCCTCTCTCCCACACTCTCCCTCACGTGGCTTCTTTCTCTTTTAATGTATGAATGTGGACCCCCTTGAAGCTAAATATAATATTCAAATTCATGCAGCTTCCCACATCGTATTTCCTAACTCATTCTTCCTTCTCTAACCTGTAGCTATCCACTTTAACTTCTGCATGTTTGTTTCTCCATCTTTATATATATCTCTCTCCAGCCCATACTCCTCCTTTCAATGTAGAACCCAAGCCTCTTTCTTCACTCACTCTCTTCTCTATTCTACATGTATGTTTGTTTCTGCTCGCTAACCTTTAGCTTCCTTGTACGTGTTTGCTTCTTCGTATCACCAAAACCATGGCTTTCTTTCTTCATTTTTTAGCTCGTTCCAACCCTTCATTCCATGTTAATTCTTCCTTTCATTCTACCCAATCAGCTCACTTTCTTGATGAACCCGTGGATGTGTGTGTTGCTAAAGGAGAAGAAGTGGTTGTTCTGCTCGAGTGTGTTCTCTTCATGCAGCTCCTTTAAAATCTGCTCATCACGTCACTTCTTCTTCTCACAAGCATCTCGTGCTTCTTCTCGTAGGTTCTTCCATTCATATACCCACACCAGCTCCCATTTATTCTCCATGCAAGCATCTTTTATGTTTCTGATTCATGGTACTGTTCATATGCATAGCTCATTTCTTCCAGCCTCAACACATTGTTTCTGCTTGGACACAGCTCATTCAACCTGTCGTGCTCTTCGTTTCTCATCTCGTTCTGCCCCTTGCTCAAGTCCTTGATTCTTTATCATTCCTTCAATGTGTTCCTCTAATCACATGGTTCTTTGCATCATTTCTTCTTAGCCAAATATGTTTTTGCACTTGTCTCCACGTGAGCCTCTTCATTTATTTCCCATATTCTTTGCTTGTTCTTTATGTGGCTGCAACCTTTTTAGTTTGTGGCTCTCCTTCCTCTTGAACATGTGTTGCTCTTCCTCTGTTCAAGCTATCAAGCCATACCTTCCTTCTCCTTTGTTCCTGCATGTGGCTGACTCTTTCTCAAATCCCTCATTCCACGTGACTTCTTCTCATCTTCCTCTCAAGCCTTCTTATATCCCATGCATGGCTCTGTTTTACTTGTGCTTCCAAGTAACTCTATTGCCCAAACAAATGCATTCAACTTGTGAAAATTATTTCCTCTTGAGATTGCACACTAACAAACTTGAAGCCCATCTCTTCTCTTTTTTTTCTTCAACTCAATTCTCTATTTAAGCTCTAATTTCCATTGAAAATCTGCACAAAATAATAGACCAAATTAAATGAGAAATTCATTACAAAATTTATGCATTAAAATTCTAAAATCTTGTAAATAATTTCTTTGAATGCACAAATGGCTACTAACATCAAGTTCTACCTAATTAAACCCCAAAAGCCATATTTGGACACTAAAATGCCTAAGATAAAGAGAATAAAATGTATAAAAATCATGCTTATCAATGGAAATGTGACTTTGCATGCTTTGTAGTTATGTTACTTCCATACTTGTGCCTTGATATGTATACACCATGAATGTGTGTATAAATGGGAGCGTGAGCTATTGAAATTCCATGAATCTCACTCCCCCTTCCCTCCTTCATCTTAATATTTCTAGGTGGCACTCATGAAGCAAGGAATGCAAGCCAAGGATCTTAAGAGATAAAACTTTAACCACTATGTAGCTTCCTTTGTATTTAAATACCAAAGTGGATATATACATGATATTTTTAAGTTGTAAACCTTTGAGCAAATATAATATTATGTATGAATGATGTATGGACCATTTGTAGCATAAAATCAATGCAAATGAGAGAACTTGACCCTCGATGGCATGTATGTATTAGTGTATTCTTAGATGTAGAATGAACAAAATGAGATGAATGAGATTTGAGACCACTTGAGCAATTCATATAAGTTGTATTTATACTTTCAAACTTGCCCAAGAGGTGCCAAATACAAAGGAAAGCCAATTGGACCAAGTTGGTGCTTTATAAGATGTAAAATTGACCACTTTGGTGAGCTATAGCACAAACACTCCAAATGAGCTCTTCTTGGTCTGAAATTTCGCATGCCTTTAAGCCTTGTTGAAAGCTTTTTAAAAAGGTAAAGTAGGTAACATTTGAAGGTCTACAAAATTTTTGGCAAATTTTTGAAGTTGGCAATATTTCTAGTTTTGGCCCTAGTACTGTTCATATAGTCCAAAAATGAATCTTTGTCATTCATGCGGCAAAAAATATCCAATTGATATGAAATTTTATAGGGAAAAACTAAACCTTCACAGCAACCTGTGCCAACTAGAATAACCTTATTTGGATGTCTAGAGAGGGAGATATGAATTTTTGAACTTTCTATTCTATTCTAGGGGCAAAGTCAGACCTTCACATTGTTCCATTAATTTCTAAGGTCTGAATGCTCTTGAATTGATTTGGAACTATTTTTTCCTTCTCACTAACATCCACATCTTTTGAAATTGGTATAGTTTTCATGAATTGGAATTTTTTGGAATTAATTGTGTATTTTCAAAATTTATATTAGTAAGCTGTATCAATGATACTGGATAACTCGACTTTTATACTTTTTTTATGGTCAAACATGGTCCAGATAATATTTTTATTGCTTGAAATAATTTGTTGTGTAATGTTAACATCCAAAAATTTCTAAAAAGCTATAGGTTGCTTGATTTCAATTTTTCTAGATTTAGTTATGATTTTTCAAATTTACACCAGAAATCTGCCACCATGGAATCTGAGGTGAATGAGTTAATTTTGAGGTTTTTGCTCCTAGAGTCATGAATTATGTGATGTTTTAAGACATTTATGACTTGTATAGATGGAAAATAAATAGAGAATATGGTTGATAAGTTCACAGGGTCCCCGAGACATGAGATAAATTTTTAAACCCCGATGTAATGTCATTAAATTCATTATTTTAATACATTTTTGTTGGAATTCCTTTGATAATTTGTGTAATCTCACTTGGATAAAGAAAATTGATACTAGTAATAATATGATATGACATTAATACATCATATCCAAGTATTAATGTCTTTTCATGGTCTTGGCTTTGGCTTCATAAACTTGAAATGGTTAATGAGAGCAAGTAGGGGTGTACAGAGACCTGTAAGGCCCGAGAGGCCTGACCTAGCTTGGCCTAATCGAGCCTAACCGGGTCAACGAATAAAAAAATAGTTAGAACATGTAAACTTTCTTTGAAGGTGAATGATGAGCAGAGCCGAGTCGTAGGCAAAACCTACCAATAGGTTTTGCCTCACCCAACCTGGTCCTTATTAAGCTTCACATAGACATAACACCTATTTTTCAACTTTTCTCAATTCTTCTCCCACTAAAACCCTCCCTCCCTAACCCTACAGCTTTTGCAATTTGCATCCACAACTTCATGTCTTCATCTTCTCTATAATCTATAGCTAGCTTCTTCCTAAGACCAAGCACTGCATTGGTTGGCCTTGAGTGACTTTGTGCAACTGCCACCGAGTGAGGGTCAAAGACCAAGCACACTGCATCTTGTCTTACACACAACATAGAGCCACAGATCGAGTGTAACATAAAGCCATAGTCGTCGCATACAACACAGAGCCACAAATCAAGCACAACATATTTTTCAGATTCACTGGTCTGGCTCATGGGCAAAACCTATCAATAGGTTCTTCCTCATCCAACTTGATCCTTATTTTTAAAAAAAAAAATCCATTCTATAATTAGAAGAGGGCCACACTGATGTAGGCATGCACGATAAGTTTCACATAAACATAGTACCTATTTTTCAGCTTTCTTCAATTCTTCTCCCACCGAAACCCTCTCTCCCTAACCTTGTAGCTTTTGCAATTTGCATCCGTGACTTCATGTCTTCATCTTCTTTATAAATTGTAGCTAGCTTTTTCTTGAGACTGAGCACTACATTGGTCGATCCTAAGTGACTTTGTGCAACTGCCACCAAGTGAGGGTCAGAGACTGAGCACACTACATCTTCTCTTGCACACAACATAGAGCCATAGCCGTCGCAGACAACACAGAACCACAAATTGAGCACAACATATTTTTTAGATTCATTGGTTTGGGTCATGGCAAAACCTATCAATAGGTTTTGCCTCACTCAGCATAGTCCTTATTTTTTTTAAAAAAATCCAATCTATAATTAGAAGAAGGCCACACCGATGTAAACATGCACGATAAACTTCATATAGACACAGTACCTATTTTTCAGCTTTCCTCAATTCTTTTCCCACCGAAACCTTCTATCCCTAACCTTGTAGCTTTCATAATTTGCATCCATGACTTCATGTCTTCATCTTCTTTGTAATCTGTAGCTAGCTTCTTCTCGAAATCGAGCACTGCATTGGTCGGCGTTAAGTAACTTTGTGCAACTGCCACCGAGGGAGGGTCAGAGACCAAGCACACTGCATCTTCTCTCACATATAACATAGAGCCATAGATCGAGAAAACATAGAGCCATAGCCGTCATATATAACACAGAGCCACAAATTAAGCACAACATAGAGCTATAGCTATCATATATTAGGTGGAGACCAAGTATGGCACATACTCTTTGCATCTTTTATTCTTCATGAGTTTTATGTCTCCTTCCTTGTTGCTTAGTCCATCAGTTATGTTGGCTACTGCTATAGGTATGGTTGATTATATCTTTTCACCTTTATAGCTTCACCTGCAATTATTCCTTTAATCTTTTGCCCCTTTTTGCATGTAAAATTAAATGTATCATATATGACCATGAGAAGCACTTATATGAGCAAAATGAATAAGTAGGGACACAGCTAATGACAAGATGACATGAGGCTCTCAGTTTTGGTCATGAGAAGCTCTGTAACCATACTCTTTTAGTGCTTATGCATTATCAATAAGTGCAAGCCTTTTTCCATAAACTAAATGAGTATTTCAGGATGTTATGCCTAATGTAATATCTGTCATTTTAAAAGTCATAAACTAAGTGAATTACTAAAGGAAGTTCCCTAAATTGAATAATTAGGGGCCCAATAAAATTAGAACAATAATCTAGACACTTAAAAATGGGGATACAAGACTTAAGATGCTCGTGAACCAAAGCTAGAAAAGCTAAACAAAAATTGATGATAAGGCAGTGACATTTGTTGTAATTTTGAGCAACTTTTAGAAAACATCAAGGAGTGATCTTCAAATGTGAAAATTAAGTTTCCTAAGGTTCTCAGAGGCCCAAAAAACAATAAAAACCCTTAAAATGGTTAAAATCCCTCTAGTTTACATTTTAGAGTGTCAGTTGACCTTGATTTGTTTGGGAAGGTTTTGGATCCAATTTGAGTGACACCAAAGGCATTTTATGAATTAAAAGACCTAAATTTAATAATGGAAAAAATGGTTCTCGAAAAAGAGTTGAAATAAACTTAAATGGAAAGAACCAAGAATAAAGGGCAAAATTGAAACTTTGAGAAGTCTTAAATGAACCCCTAACCTATATATAGCACACCCCACTTTTTCCATCTACCTTGACCGATTTTCTTCTCCACCAAAACAAAACCCTAGGCTTCTTAAAGTGGCGCACTAAGAGAGAGGAAGAAAGGAAGAAAAAACAAAGAAAAAAGGTAAGAAAATCCATGGTTTTTCATGCTTCTTCCTTCACCAATCTTGTTCTCCTCTTTTTCATCTCTTTTCTTATGGTTTTAAAGATGATTCATGGCTGGTTCAATGAGAGGAGGATAGAAATTGAAGGAGAGACAAGAAGCAAGTGAAAGAGCTTTTGGAAAAGCTTGAAATTAAGGTAACTTTCATGGATTTTGTTACTTCTTCTTGCTCCTTCTCCCATGCCTAGTGTAATGTCCAGTTTTCGTTAAACGACAAAAATAGGCACATTTTCAAAGTTAGTCCCTTAAAATGAATTATTTAAGGTCCCAAAAAAGTTGAGTAACATTCTAGACTCATAAAATTGAGAATTATAGGCTCAGACAGAAAGAAAAATAGAGCTAGAATGAAGAAAAAATTTCTTATAGAAAACTTACGAAATATAGTGGCATTTTCATAATTTTGAGCAAATTTTGGAATTCATATAGGAGGCCCTTTTAAATGAAATTTTGAGTTCTTCGGGGTTCTAAAAGGTCCTGAAAATCATAGGAAGCCCCGGGATAGTTAAATTCCCTCTAGTAGACGTTTTTAATGTCGATATACATGAACTTTGACAGATTCATTCGAGAAGATTTTAGCTCCGATTTGAGTGATTCCAAAGGTATTTTACTAAATTGCTAATCTAAATTTTATGATGGAAAATACAGTTCTAAAAAAGGAGCTACAACAAATTAGAAACGAAAATACCAAAAATGAAGGATAAAACAAGAATTTTTGAAGAAGCCATTCTCCTCCACCTATAAATAGGAGGTGCCCCACTCTCCTATTCATTTAGTCTCATGTTTTTCTTCCCTAAACTAGAGAAGAAACCCTAGAAGAGTGGCATACCAAGGGAAGGCGAAGGAGAAGAGAAATCAAGTCTTGAAGGTAAGGAATTTTGGTAGTTTTTCATGCTTTCTTCCTTCCAAACCCCTTCTCCTCCATTTTTCTTTGTTTCCTTTGATTATAATAAAGTTTAAAAATCTATTTTAAGGGAGAAATTAAGGGAAAAATTCGGATTTGAAGAGGAGAGCCCAAAGAAGACAAGATTCAAGTGAGAAAAACAAGAAAAACAAGGTAATTTCTTGTTTCATGGTTGCTACCCTTGCTCCTCTTCTCCACCCATTTTGCCCCACTCAAGAAATCTTAGGAGAGCTTGGTTTTTAGGTAGAAACAAGGGGATTTTAGGAAAAAGGGTATGGAGATTAAAAATATGCAAAGAGAATTAACAAAAAACTATGAAAATTCAATATGTAATTTCTAGGGTTTCAAGTATTCATTGTAAAATCTAATTTTATACCTTGATTTCTATGCCTAAATGAGAGTTTAAATGAGCTCCTAAGATCCCTATAAGTCTCCCCATGTGCTTCCCCCATCAAAAAAACAAAGCAAAGTCCATGAAGCTTAAAGCCTAGCATACATTTAACCAAGTGAGTTGCATATACTTAGTGTAACATCCGGTTCCTCAAAAACCAAAGAAAATGTGAGAAACGTAATGTACGGTTTCTCCATTAACGAACGAAACTCACCGGATACAAAAGGAAGTCCCCTAAAATGATGTAGTTAAGGTCCCAAAAAATTTGGGAAGCATTCTAGACTAATAAATATGAGAATCCCAGGTTCAGACTGAAAGAAAAATAGAGCTAGAATGAAGAAACAATTTCTTACAAAAAGCACACGAAACGTAATGACATTTTTGTAATTTTGAGCAATTTTTAGAATTCACACAAGAGGGCTTTTTAAATGAAATTTTTGAGTTCTCCAGGGTTCTTAGAGGCCCTGAAAACCATGAAAACCCCTAGGACAGTTAAAACCCCTCCAGTGGATGTTTTCTAACATCAGTTGACCCGAACTTTGACTGATTCGTTCGGGAAGGTTTTAGCTCCAATTTGAGTGATTCCAAAGGCATTTTACTAAATTGGGAACCTAAATTTCATAATGGAAAATATGGTTCTCAAAAAGGAGCTAAAACAAAGAAGAAACGAAAATGCCAAGAACAAAGGGTAAAATTGAAATTTTTGAAAAGTGTAATTTCCTCCCACCTATATATATGATGCACCCTTCTTCTCCCTTCATGTTGCACGACCAAGTTCTACTCAAAACTAGAGGAAAATCCTAGGGAGAGTGGCACACAAGAGGAAGGCAAAGAGGAGGAGAAATCAAAGGGTTAAGGTATGAAAATTAGTAGTTTTTCATGCTCTTTCTCATCCAAACCTCTTCTCCTCCATCCTCTTTTGTTTCCTATGATTATAATGAAGTTCATAAATTTGGATTTGAAGAGAGGAGCTCAAAGAACACAAGATTCACGTGAGAAAAATTAAGAAAACAAGATAATTTCTCTTTCTATGGTTGTCATCTTTGGTTCCCTCCTCCACCATTTCGCCCCACTTGAGAAAACCCTAAGAGGAGATGATTTTTAGGTATAACCAAGCATGAATCTAAGGAAAAAGGGTGTGGAGATTAAGAATATGCAAAGGAAATTAACAAAAAACCATTAGATTTCAAGATGCAAGTTCTAGGGTTTCAATTGTGTAACAACCGGAAAAAGAAAAGGAAAAGAAAGAAGAAAGCTGAAAAATTTCGAAGTTCAAAAGTTTTTCTAAGTCTGCTCACAATAGCGAGAAATGGTCTCACTATAGCGAGAGTAGCTATTTGCAATAGCGAAAAGGCTTCTAGCTGTAGCGAGTGCGGGCATCCCATATAAAAACCAGGGAGCTGCTTACCGTAGCGGGCGCCATAGCGAAAGCGGGTGTCTGGAATTGATACGAGCTCGCCGTAGCAAAGGTTAAACCTCGCCATAGCGAAGGGAACTGATACGTGCTCACCGTAGCGAAAGTTAAACCTCTCCATAGCGAAGGTAGCTAATACGAGCTCGCCGTAGCGAAGGTTAATTTTCGCCATAGCGAGGGTCAGTCCGGAAGAGAGTAAAAAGCGAGCAATTGACTTCTTTAAATGACCCAATTCATTCTTTCTCTTTTATTTGCCCTAGACTTCGACCCAAGGAGAGAAAAGAGGCGTGGAGAGTGAGAGAGACCAAGAGAAGGAGGAAGAACAAAGGAAAGGTAAGTAAGCTTCTCTCTTTTCTTCTTAGAATTTTGATCTCCTCTCTTTGCCTTCTCTTTCTATGGTTTTGTTTATGAGATTAGTGGGGTTTTGGGCATGGGTCAGAAGAGGAAAAGTGGAAAACACCCTTGAGCTCTTTGTTTTTCTTAAAAATGTTGTTTCCACTACCATGAGAACTTAAGAGAGAGGAAGAGTTGGTGACATTCTTGAGAGAGAAAGAGAACCCTAGGTTCTTAGATATTGGAAAGGTTACTCTGAAGAACTCCTAAGAGTTGTTAAGTTATGAGAGAGTAATTCCATGCTCTTGATTGTGTCTAGGCTCAAGTGAAGCACCTCCATCAAGGTGTGAGTGTGAAACCAAGGAGGGAGAAGAGAAATTGAAAGGGAAGACTTGTGTTGGCTCATAAGGTAGCTCTCTTTCTACTCTTTCTTGTTGCATTCTTGGATGTAATAGTCATTGTATGTTTATGTATATGCTTGTTGTGTGAGATATGCCATATGTTATTGCCATGATGCATTATTACCAATGTGTTTGTATGTTGGATTGTAAGAATTGCTCGGGTGAGGTAGTGCCGAAAGTCCCTTGAGATGGGTGAGGTAGTGCCGAAAGTCCCTTGAGATAGGTGAGGTAGAGCCGAAAGTCCCTTGAGATAGGTGAGACAAGGCTAAAAGTCTCATAACCAAGTGAGGCCAAGTCAAAAGTCCTTAAACTCAGGTGAGGCCATCCAAAAGTCCCTAAACTCGAGTGAGGCTAGACCAAAGTCCCTAGAGCTTATTTGTGGCATTGTTGTGATCTCCATAGCATGTACAACATGTATTGTATGTTTGAGAATGGTTAGATGCTTATTTACATGCTTTGACTTATTATATGCCTTGATTGCTTACTTGAATGAGTGCATGAGTTACTGAGATTCCATGAATCTCATCCCTTCCCCTCTCAATTTAACATGCTAGGTGGAGCTCAAGGAGAAACAAGTGCACACCAAGGAGCCTTGGAGAATGTTAGATGAATGTTAGCTTTATTTTGGTCTTTTGATGTAAAGTGGTGTCAAAATAAATATGCACCTTCTACTTTTGAGATATACATGTTGTAATAAGTGTAAATGTAAGGAAATATGATGTATAACCTATGTAAAGAGCCAAAGTAATGAAAATGTGGGTTTTGCCCCTTTGGTTGAATGTATGTGACAGTGTATTTTGACCTGTAGCATAGTGAGTTTGGAAAGTATGATAATTTGGACCACTTGGGCATGTTATATATACTATTTTCATGCTTTTAAACTTGTCCATGAGTTGCTAGAACATGTGGGAGGCCATTTGGACCCATTTGAACCATTTTGGGTGCCAAAACCGTCAATTTTGTGAGCTCCGTCAAAGTATGACCAAACGAACTCTTCTTGCTATGAAATTTGGCATGCCTCTAGAGTTTGTAGAGAGCTTCTTGGGAAGCTAAAGTGGGTAATATTTGGAGGCCTAGGAAATATTTGGTGAATTGTTGAAATTGAGAAAATTTGATGGGTTGGTCATGTACTGTTACCATAGGTCCGAAAACAAATCTATGTCATTCATGGACCAAATGGAGTCCAAATGTGGTGAAATTTTATACACATAAACTAGACAACCACAGTGATCTATACCAACTTGATTTACCTAAATCTGAGGTCTGTAGAGAGAGAATGAACCTTCTGAAGTTCTGTATCAGCATCAGGGAGCCACTGACCTCCATTACTGTTCCATCGATTTTTGAACTCTAAGGCCTACTGAATTGATCTGGACTTATTTTTCTCCTCTAGTAGATATCTTTAGCTTTCCAAATTGGTATAGATTTCCCAGATTAGATTTTTGTGGATTTAGTTATAAATTTTCGAAGTTCATGACAGTAAGCTGCGTTAGAAACAGGGACAGCCGGACCTCTGTCCTATTTTTGATGTCAAACATAGTCCAAACGCTGAGATTGTGGTTGGAAAGTATTTTTTCCATAAATTTAACACTTAGAGATTTCCGAAAAGCTATGGTTTGCAAGATTTCCATTTTTTTATAATTAGTTATGATTTTCCAAAGTAGAGCCAAAAATCAGACTTTTGGGCGAATGTGAGAAATTGCATTTTTCTAGTTTTTGACTCCATTCCCATGGCTTATGGCTAGTTTTATGCTATGTATGAGTTGTATAAGTGGAGTGTGAGTAGAGAATGGGAATGATGGGTTCACAGGACCCACGAGGCAAAAGATGAGTGTTTGAAACCCCATTTTATAGCATGAAAATGCCACGGTTGGTACTGGTTCTTTGGAAATCATATGGAACCGAGCCTAGAGGGAGGCTAGATAGCGTTATTATATTATGGTGTTACAAATTGCACCTTGTAAATTTTGATTTTGTATGATGATTCTTAGGCCTAAGTAAGAGTTTAAATGAGCTCCCAAGATTCCTAAGAGGCTCCCCATATGCTTCTTCCCTTGAGAAAACAAAGAATGCTCCATGAAACCCAATATGCTTCATAACCTCGGCCTAGATGGGTTCTCCTAGCTAAAGAGAGTTTTAAATTTTTCTAAGGCCATTCATGAGTCATATTTGATAAATAAAAATTAGGGGAGGCCTTGGAAAAAATTTAGAACTCATAGAAAGTGATTTGGTACCTTAGGTTCCATATTATGACCTAAAGAAGCAACATGATGTTAGGCTCTTTGTTTTAATTGTGTGATGACTCCAAGAGGCTTAAAAGGAGTCAAGAATCATATTTGAAAGGAATGAATGGAGCCTAGAAATTATTTGAGGGGTGTTGCTTCATTAGGTGCATTTATAGACTATAATGGAGCCTATAGAGCAATCTAGTATCTAAGCAAGTTGTATGGCCTTAGAGTTTGGTTCATGAACCTAATTGGCTCCCATAAATTGTATGTAGGGCAAGAGAAACCATCTCTACCAATTTGTGGGTGTGTGGCCAAAAGAGGAGGCTTGAATCCAAAGGAAAAAGTGTGTAATTGTGCACAAGGTAGCTCTCTCCACCTTCTTTCATGTATGGATATGTGTTCTCTTCCCTTTGGTGAGAATGGGCCAAGAACCCTTAAGCTTGGTTAAGACAAAGTAAAGAACCTCCCAAAAGGAAAGTGGGCTCCTAAGAGTATGGTTGAGTCCAAAGCTCCTAAAAAATGGGTGAGGCAAGTCCAAAATCTATGAGGAGAAGTGCGAGGCCAATCCAAACACTTGGTAAGCTCTTGAATGTCTCGTATGATTGACTCACATGCCAAGTTCACTTTTAAAATGTCCATAACTTCCATTTTCTCCATGCATGCATTTGTAAAGCTTACTTTGCACATATTATGTATGATTGACTGGGAGATGAGGTATTGGGATTCTTTGAATCTCATCCCCATCTTTCAAATGATTTAACATGCTAGGTGGATTAAGTAATTATGGTGAAGGGAGCCAACAACAATGAAGAGGAAGGATTGACAAGCTTATGCCTAGCTTTATCCATTTTGGAACCATAATTACGTTTTATGATGTATATGATGTTGTAAATGGTCCATAACCCTTAAGACATGTATAAATATGCTACTATGTGATGTCTATATTTATGGATATGATGTATGAGCTTTAGCATATATTTTGAGTATGAGATGCCAAATTATGCAATGTGATAGCATGATGGAATTGTGCATAAGTGTGGGTTGAATAGCCAAAATGAGATGCATGAGGTTTGGGACCATTTGGGCAGCTCACACAAGTCTTGAACATGCTTTTAGACTTGCCCAAAAGGTGCCAACACCAAGGGAAATCCATTTGGCAATTTTGGTACCCTATATGAAGCCAAAATTGACCATAATGGAATCCTACGTCACTTTTTAGCCAAATGAGTTAGTCTTGGTATGAAATTTGGCATACAATTAGATATTATTGAGAGCTTTTTGGGAAGCTAAAGATCATAACTTTTAAAGGTCTACAGAATATTTGATGATTTTTCAAAGTTGGAAATTTTCATGGTTTTGGTTTGCTACACTATTCATTTAGTCCAAACTTGCACTCTGTCACACGGGGCGCAAATGATGTCCAATTGCCATAAAAATTTATACAAAGAAATTAGACAATCACAGTGACTTATGCCAATAGGAAGTACCTCAGTTGGAGGTCTAAAGGGAGAGATATGAATTTTTAAAATTTCTGTCCAGTATCAGTAAATTTGCCTGACCAGAAGTACTATTCCATTGAATTTCGATGATTTGGCTTGATGGACTGATCTAGAGATATTTTTTTCTCTATTTAACATCCACAACTTTCCATATTAGTATCATTTGCATGGATTAGATTTTTGTGGAATTAATTGGATATTTTCAAATTTTTCTGCAGAATTCTATGACAATTCTAGATTTCAGTCAGACCTTCGGACAATTTTAGATGTCAAACGTCCTGTATGATGAATATTTTTAGTGTGAAGTATACATCCTAAGCTTTCCATAATGACTAAGATTGTATGATGTTGATTTGTCTAGATTTAGTTATGATTTTCCAAAGTTTGCCCAGAAAAGAAGCCAATTCTGGCTGAGAATGAGTCTTCATGTTCTATGCTCCATTTTAGTTTTCATGAGTTGTAATAATGTATTTAAATATGGGAATGCATAACATAAGCTCACATGGTCCACGTGACACCGATTGCAATTTATAGATATGATGCAACGTGTATAAAAGTCCATTTTCCTTGCTTTTTCTATTGAAAATCTGTATGATTCATGATATTATGCCATTTATAAGCTTGAGATGAGCTAGAATTTTATGGTGTTACACTTAGGGAGAGCTTTAAATTTTTCTAAGCCCATTTTTTAGTCATATATGATGAATGAATATGAGGGGAAGCCTTGGGAAAAATTTAGGAAGCTTAGAGAATGAGTTAATGCTTTATATTCTATAATATGACCTAAAGAAGCAACATGTAGTTAGGCTCGTTATTTTAATTGTGTGATGACTCCAAGAGGCTTAAAAGGGAGTAAAGAATCATATTTGAAAAGAAAGAATGGAGGCTAGAAATTGAGGAAAAAATTCGGACTTGAAGAGAGGAGCTCAAAGAACACAAGATTCAAGTGAGGAAAAGCAAGAAAACAAGGTAATTTCTCTTCCTATGATTGTCATCTTTGGTTCCCTCCTCCACCATTTCGCCCCACTTGAGAAAACCCTAGGAGGAGATGATTTTTAGGTAGAACCAAGTATGAATCTAAGGGAAAAGGGTGTGGAGATTAAGAATATGCAAAGGGAATTAATAAAAAACTATTAGATTTCAAGATAGAAGTTCTAGGGTTTCAATTTCACCTTGTAAAATCTGATTTTGTATGATAATTCTTAGGCCTAAGTAAGAGTTTAAATGAACTCCCAAGATCCCTAAGAGGCTCCCCATATACTTCTTCCCTTGAGAAAACAAAGAAAGCTCCATGGAACCCAATATGCTTCATAGCCTCGGCCTAGATGGGTTCTCCTAGCTAGGGAGAGTTTTAAATTTTTTTAAGGCCATTCTTGAGTCATATTTGATGAATGAAAATGAGGGGAGGCCTTGGAAAAAATTTAGAATACATAGAAAGTGATTTGGTGCCTTAGTTCCATATTATGTTGTAAAGAAGCAACATGATGTTCGGCTCTTTGTTTTAATTGTGTGATGACTCCAAGAGGCTTAAAAGGAGTCAAGAATCATATTTGAAAGGAAAGAATGGATCCTAGAAATTATTTGAGGGGTGTGGCTTCATTAAGTGCATTTCTAGACCATAATGGAGCTTATAGAGCAATCTAGTATCTAAGCAAGTTGTATAGCCTTAGAGTTTATTTCATGAACCTAATTGGCTCCTATAAATTGTATCTAGGCCAAGAGAAACCATCTCCACCAATTTGTGGGTGTGTGGCCAAAAGAGGAGGCTTGAATCCAAAGGAAAAAGTGTGTAATTGTGCGCAAGGTAGCTCTCTCCACCTTCTTTCATGCATGGATGTGTGTTTAGCTTATTTTAGAATGTGTGTATGTGTATTTCCAAGCTACGAAAAGTATGCTAGCATGCCTTTATGTGCTATGATTCTTGATGCTATGTAATGCTTCCAAATGAATACATGATGTTTGTATGAGTTTTCTTGAGTGTGGAGAGGTCAAGAACTCTTCTCTTTAGTGAGGATGGGCCAAGAACCCTTGAACTTGGTTGAAACAAAGTAAAGAGTCTCCCAAAAGCAAAGTGGGTTCCCAAGAGTATGGTTGAGTCCAAAGCTCCTAAAGAATGGTTGAGACAAGTCCAAAATCCATGAGGAGAAGTGTGAGGCCAATCCAAACACTTGGTGAGCTCTTGGATGTCTTGTATGATTGATTCACATGCTAAGATTGTTTTTAAAATGTGCATGTCTTCCATTTTCTTAATGTATGCATTTGAAAAGCTTGCTTTGCACATATTATGTATGATTGAATGGGAGATGAGGTATTGGGATTCTTTGAATCTCATCCCTTCCTCTCTAATAATCTAATATGCTAGGTGGACCAAGTAATTATGATGAAGGGAGCCAACAACCATGAAGAAGAAAGATTGACAAGATGACACTTTGCCCGAGACCGGCTAGAAAACAAGAATGTTAGTCAAAGGAAAGACCCTAAGAGAACTTGTCTCTTAAAACCCGAGCCTCAAGACGCCACAAAGGAAGACCAATCTTTTGATAAGTCACGTGAACTCTCATAGAACACAAAAAAGCAAAAGCCTCACAAATAATTGAATAATACTCAATTTCATTCATTCATGTTCAAAATAGAGTACAATAGGAAGCCTTTTATAGACAAAATTTTCTAGAGTCCTAATTAAAGTAAAACTCTAAATTCTGATTAGAAATATTTTAAATAATACCTAATATATATCCTAATTAGATTAGGATACTAATCTTAACTTGATCTCCAAGATAAGCTCTTTGACCAAGTTCAAAAAATAATAAAATAATAAAAAACGAAATTCAAAAAGAATCCTAGTCAAAACTAATTAGCTTCTTTAAGTTGTCACATAGAATGCTCAATGCTTCATTAAAAGTCACATGGTTGACACATGATTCTTAATCTCTTGCAATTGGACTCCAATTGGGCCTTAGCACTCCTCTTGTATGTGTATAGTTCATTGGGCCTTCAACATGTTGGATATTGAATTTAGTTGCTCCATGGATCTTCTTAAGACATTGGGCTTCCACTTAGACTTCCACTTTTACATCTTTAAGGAGATCTTGATCAAATATGGATCTTGAGCTATAAACTTGGGTCGACGTCCAACATAGAGATTATTTTGAACTCTTTGAAGTTTTTGGACATATACTAGCACAATTTGGGCCTCTTGAGCATGGGCCATCTCTTCATGAGCCATTTGGACCTGAATCATACCTTTTTGAATGATTTGAGTTTCTTGATGGATGAGGGCTTCTCGAACTTGCAGTGTTCCAATGGGCATGCCTACTGGTATTATATCAGAACTAGCCGTGGCAAGATGTGAGAGGCTAAATTGGAAGTCATCCAGAGAGTAATTTGCCGTGGTGAAACGAGAAATTAGCCGTGGCAAACTTTATGGAAATGTGTCAGGTGTTCTAGAGAGGAATTGGCCACAGCCAATTGTGAGAGGCGAGTAAGGTAGGCTCTAGAAGGTCCTCTCCTCGTGACAAAATTTATGAAGCTGTAAGAAGTGAACTCGAGAGCAATTGGGCATGGCGTGAAATAATTTGGCCACGGTGAATGTTCTCAAACTCTTATACTAACCTAGAAACCTTGGTTTTTCTTATAGTAACATCAAAGGATGACTTGGAAACACTGGCAGGATGCTATATGTAATATCCAGTTCTCCGAAAACCAGAGAAAATGTGAGAAACGTAACGTATGGTTTCTCCGTAAATAAACAAAATTAACCAAATACAAAAGGAAGTCCCCCAAGATGATGTAGTTAAGGTCCCAAAAAATTTGGAAAGCATTCTATACTCCTAAAAATAAGAATCCTAGGCTCTGAAGGAAAGAAAAATTCAACTAGAATGAAGAAACAATTTCTTACGAAAAGCCTACGAAACATAATAGCATTTTCATAATTTTGGGTAATTTTTGGAATTTACACAATAGGGCTTTTTAAACCAAATTTTTGATTTCTTCGAGGTTCTCAGAGGCCCTGAAAACTATGGAAAGCCCTGGGACAGTTAAATCCCTTCCGGTGGATGTTTTCCAACGTCAGTTGACCCAAACTTTGACCTATTTAGTTGGAAAGGTTTTAGCTTCGATTTGAGTGATTCCAAAGGCATTTTTCTTAATTGGGAACCTAAATTTTATAATGGAAAAGACAATTCTAAAAAAGAAACTAAAATGAAGGAGAAACAAAAATGCAAAGTATGAAGGGCAAAATTAGAATTTTTGAAAACGTCACTTTGCCCTAGCTATATATAGGTGGTGCCTCACACTCTCCCTCATTCAACTTCAGATTTTCCAGCCCCAAACCAAAAGCAAAGCCCTAGAAGAGTGGCGCACCAAGAGAAGAGAAGAAGGAGGAAAAATTCAAGTCTTTAGGTATTGAAATTTGCTTGTTTTTCATGCTTTCTCTCCACCAATCTCTTCTCCTCTTTTTCCCTCTTCTTCTCCATGATTTTTTTGAAGTTTTAAGGGCTGTTTTAAAGGAAGAACAGAGGGGAATTTTGGGATTTGAAGAGAAGAGCTTGGAGAAAGCAAGATTCAAGCCAAACTAACTAAGGAAACAAGGTAAAAATGCATTCTATGGTAGCTTTGTTGATGTTCCTTTCTTCTCCATTTTGATCTACACTAAGAACCCTAGGAAGATCTTATTTTCAAGCCTAACCAAGCATGATTCTTAGGTATTTGTTGGAGAGGAATAAGAATATGCAAAGAAAACCATGAAATAGGCATTAGAATTCAAGATGTAAAACCTAAGGTTTCTAGTGCACCTTTCAAATTCTGAATATGTGATGCTTCCTAGGTCTAATTAAGAGTTTATATGAGTTCTTGAGATACCTAAGATGCTCCCCATAAGCTTCTTCCTTCAAGAAAACAAAGAAAACTCCATATGGCCTAATTGATGCCTATGTCTTGGCCAAGAGGGGTTCTTGTAGGTGGAGGGAGTTTTAAATTTTTCTAAGGCCATTCTTGAGTCATATTTGATGAATGATAATGAAAGGAGGCCTTGGAAAAAATTTAGAACTCATAGAAAGTGATTTGGTGTCTTAGGTTCCATATTATGACCTAAAGAAGCAACATGGTGCTAGGCCCTTTGTTTTAATGATGTGATAACTCCAAGAGGCTTAAAAGGAGTCAAGAATCCTATTTAAGAGAAAAGACTAAGGCCTAGAAATTGTTTGAGAGGTGTTGCTTCATTAGGTGCCAATATGGACCATAATAGAGCTTATAGAGTAATCTAGTGTTTCATCAAGTTATGTAGCCTTAGAATGTGTTTCATGAACCTAATTGGCTCCCATAAATTGTATCTAGGCTAAGAGAAACTATCTCCAACAATTTGTGGGTGTGTGGCCAAAAGAGGAGGCTTCAATTTCAAGGAAAAAGTGTGTGATTGTATACAAGGTAGCTCTCTCCACCTTCTTTCATGCATGGATGTGTGTTTAGCTTGTTTTAGAATGTGTGTATGTGTATTTCCAAGCTATGAAAAGTTTGCTAGCATGCCTTTATGTGCCATGATTCTTGATGCTATGTTATGCTTCCCAATGAATACATGATGTTTGTATGAACTTGCTTGAGTGTGGAGAGGCCAAGAACATTTCTCTTTGGTAAGGATGGGCCAGGAACCCTAGAGCTTGGTTGAGACAAAGTGAAGAGTTTCCCAAAAGCAAAGTTGGCTCCCAAGAGTATGGTTGAGTCCAAAGTGCTTAAAGAATGGGTGAGGCAAGTCCAAAATCCATGAGGAGAAATGTGAGGCCAATCCAAACACTTGGTGAGCTCTTGAATGTCATGTATGATTGATTCACATGCCAAGTTTGCTTTTAAAATGTCCATGACTTTCATTTTCTCTATGCATGCATTTGTAAAGCTTGCTTTGCACATATTATGTATGATTGAATGGGAGATGAGCTATTGGTATTCTTTGAATCCCATTCCCTCCTCTCCAATGATCTAACATGCTAGGTGGACTAAGTAATTATGGTGAAGGGAGCTAACAATAATGAAGAGGAAGGATTGACAAGCTTATGTATTGTTTTGTCCATTTTGGAACCATAATGATGGTTCACAATGTATATGATGTTGTATATGCACTATGAACCTTGAGACATGTGTAAATATACTATTATGTGATGTTTAAATGTATGACTATGATATATGACCACTAGCACATGTTTTGAGTATGAAATGGCATAGCATGAGAATGTAAAGTTTGATGAATATGTATATAAGTAAGGATTGAATGGCCAAAATATGATGCATGAGGTTTGGGATCATTTGGGAAGCTCACACAAGTCTCAAATATACTTTTAGACTTGCCCAAAAGGTGCCACAACCAAGGGAAGGCCATTTGGCAAATTTGGTACCTCATATGGAGCCAAATTTGATCATAATGAAACCCTTATCACTTTTTGTCCAAATAAGTTAGTATTGATCTGAGATTTGGTATGTAATTAGGTCTCATTGATATCTTTCTGGGAAGCTAAAGATCATAATTTTTGGAGGTCTACAGAATATTTGATGATTTTTCAAAGTTGGCAATTTTTATGGTTTCTGGTTTGTTGCACTATTCATTTGGTCCGAAATTGCATTCTATCATACGAGGCATAAATGATGTCCAATTGCCATGAAATTTTATACAAAGAAAATAGATAATCACAATGAATCATGCCAACTAGAAGTCCCTCATTTGGAGGTCTAGAGAGGGAGATATGAATTTTTGAAGTTTCCATACAGTATCAGTAAATTTGCCCAACCAAAAGTACTGTTCTATTGAATTCCAAGGTCTGGGCTTCATGAACTGATCTAAAGATATTTTCCCTCTCTATTTAACATCCACATCTTTTCATATTGGTATCATTTGAATGGATTGGATTTTTGTGGAATTAATTAGACATTTTCAAAGTTTTCTGTAGAATTCTGTGACAGCTCCAGAATTCAGTCGGACCTTTGGACAATTTTGGATGTCAAACATCCTCCATGACGCATGATATGGTTTGGACATATTTTTTACTATGAAGTAGACATCATAAGCTTTTTAGAATGAATAATATTACATGATTTGAATTTTTCTAGATTTAGTTATGATTTTCCAAAATTTGCCCAGAAAAGAGGTCAATTCTGGCCGAGAATGAACTTCCATTTTCCATGCCCCATTTCGGTTTCCATAAGTTGTGGGCATGATTTTATGATGCAAATGAGTTGTAATGATGTCAGCAAATATGAGGAAGTATAAGCTTAAACGGTCCACATGACACTGATTGCAAATTTTTAAACATATTGCCATGCGAAGAAATCCATTATTTTTATCCTCTTTTTCATATGCTCTTGTGGAAGTAATGATATAAAGCTTATGAATGGCATGAAATGAGCTAGAAATTATGGTAATAAACTATGGTCTAAACATATTTTTAATACGAAGTAGACATCTGTAACTTTCCAGAATGGCCAAGAATGTATGATTTCGATTTTTCTAGATTTAGTTATGATTTTCCAAAGTTGAGTCAGAAGAGGGGCAAAAGTTGGAAAAAAATATGTGTTTATTTCATACTTCCCTTTGAGTTTCTTGAGATGTAGGACACTTGTGATGATTCAAATGAGTTGTATCCATGTAATTAAATTTGGGAATGTGTTGTATGAGTTCACACGGTCCACGTGGCATCAAATGAAATTTTTATACACGACACAATGCGAAAATATTCATTATTTTATTGCCTTTTTCATTGGAAACTCATATGATTCAGCATGAGATGAGCTAGAAATTATGGTGTTACATCCTAGGCCTAAATAAATGTTTATATGAGCTCTATAGATCCCTAAGAAGCTTCCCACATGCATCCCCCATCAAGAAAACAAAGCAAGCTCTTTGTTCCCCTTTAGTGTTCATCACCTCGGCCTAGAGCAGAATAAGAGCATAGGGTAGTTTTAATTTGTTTGAAGCTTGTTTTTGAGTCATATATGATGGAAGAGGATGAGAGGAAGCCTTCAAAAAATTTTAGAAGCCATGAATAGTGTGATGGTATCATAGGTTCTATATTATACCTTAAAGAAGAAACTCCTAGCTAGGCTCCAAGAAATGAATGTGCGATGGCTCCAAGAGACTTCATTGGAGTTAAGAACCTTAAATGGATGGAAAGAATGGAGCAAAGATGATATTTTCCTATGGTTGCTTCATTAGGTGCATTATGGAACCATAAATGAACCTTAGAAGCAAGCTAGCTTTCCTAATGAGTGTGTGGCTTTATAAATTGTTCCAAGAGTGTAATTGGCTTCTATATGATGTGTCTAGGCCAAAGGAACCAAGTTTTATCTTCTTGTAAGTGTGTGGCTATGGGAGAGGATCCAAGTTCAAGGAAGACATTGTATTATTGTAACAAAGGTAGCTCTCTCTTCTTTCTCTCATGCATGAGTAGATGTTTATCATGTCTTGAATGTGTATATGTATGTTTTGAGCCATGAGAAATCTTTTAGCATGCATCTATTTTCCATGGTACCATAATGTTACATTATGTCATTAAATGATGCTTTGTGAACTTGCTTTAGTTTGTTTGAGTGTGGTGAAGCCAAAAACCCTCTAATAATGGTGAGGATAAGCCAAAAAGCCTCAAGAACATTAAGACAAAGCCAAGAGTCTCCCAAGAGCAAGGCTTAGTTAGAAACCTTTAAGAAAGTGGGTGAGGCAAGTCCAAAATCCTAGAAGAGAATGGGTGAGACTAAACCACTTACGTGGCAAGCCTATCTATGTTTTATATGACTTTTTGGATGCTAAAATGTTCTATGAATGATTATGAAAGCCATGATGTCCATGCATGCATTTTTAAAGTTGGATTTGCATTCTTTATATGTGATTAAAAGGGAGAAGAGCTATTAAGATTCCATGAATCTCACCCCTTTCCCTCTCCTCTCTCATATGGCTAAGGTGGAACTTATAAGCCAAGGAATGGACGCACTGAAGCATGAATAGCATTGTTTTGACAATGATGTAGCCTATGTAATCTTAAAGTATGTAAGAATGTCAAAATACTCATGTACATATTATTTTTGAATTGTAGACCAATGAGCAAATGTAATAGCATGTATGAATGATGTATAAACCACTTTTGGTACAAAATCAATGGAAATGTGAGTTTTGGTTATTTGATGGCTTGCATTTGCTAGTGTATTCTTCAATGTGGGGCAGCCAAAATGAGATGCATGGTGTTTGGGACTACTTAGGCAGTTCATACAAGTTGTATTTATGCTTTTAAACTTGTTCAAGAGATGCCAAATATAAAAGAAAGCCATTTGGACCAAGTTGGTGCCTTATAAGAGGCAAAAATAACCACAATGGTGAGCTATGGAAAAATCTATCCAAATGAGCTCTTCTTGGTCTAAAATTTGGCATGTATCTAGATCTTATTGAGAGAATTTTGGGAGGCTAAAGTGTGCAATACTTGGAGGTCTATTGAATTTTTGGTGAATTTTTGAAGTTGGCTGAAATTTCAGAATTTACTACTGGTACTTTTCATTTAGTCTAAAAATGAATCTCTATCATTCATAGGGCAATCGATGTCCAATTGATGTGAAGTTTTATAGAGTGAAACTAGACCTTCCTAATAAGCTGTTCAAACTTGAAGCACCTCATTTGGATATCTAGAGAGGGAGATATGAATTTTTGAAGTTTTTGTTTTGTTCTAGGCGCACAGTTAGACCTCTAGCACTGTTCTATTAATTTTTGGGGTCTGAATGCTATTGGATTGATTTGGATCTCTTATAGCTAACATCTATAGCTTTCCAAATTAGTATATTTTCAATGCATTGGATTTTTGTGGAATTAATGATGAATTTTCAAATTTTATATCAATAAGCTGTATTAGTAATTCTAAGCAGTTTGACCTTTGTGCCTTTTCTATTACTAAATGTAGCCCAAATGAGATTTTCATGGCTTGAATTTTTTTTTTAATGTAAATTTAACATCTAGAGCTTTCTAGAAAGCTATGGTTTACTTGATTTCTAGTTTTCTAGATTTAGTTATGATTTTTCAAAGTTGCCTCAGAAATTTGCCACCATGGAACCCAAGGCAAAAAGAGAGAATTTGTGATTTTTGGCTCTTAGTCTATGGTTCATGTGATGTTTTGAGATGTTATGAATTGTATGGATGGAAAATAGTTAGAGAATGTTGATAGTAACTTTCCAGGGTCCACAGATCAAAATTTGAATTTTTAACCTCGACATAATGCAAAGAAATGACATTATTTCATCCCCTTTTTATGTGATTTTCTTTGCTTGCACATGAAAGTTACCTTAAATATGGGAATATGGAGTCCAATAAAGTATGGTGTGACATGAGGTGGAGAAAGGGAAGGTGTAACTAAAGGAAAAAGTGTTGAATTCTTGCTTCAAGGTAGCTCTTTAACCTTTCTTACATGCATTGCTTGGATGTTTACTTGTCTTTGAGTGCTTGTGTCTATGTTTGAATTATGAGAAATGTTTCTAGCCATTGCTTACATGTTATGGTACTATTATGTTTCTTGAAATGTGTTTATGAATGTAAAGTGGCTTAAATGGGTTTGGTTATACCAAATGTCACTTAGTATGGGTGAGGATGAGCCAAAAGTCCCTAGGAATGGGTGAAACAAAACCAAAAGCCTCAAGAAGAGTGAGGCTAAGTCAAAAGTCCCTTAACAGTAGGTAAGGAAAATCTATAAGTCACAAGAAAATTGGGTAAGGCTAAACCAATACCCTTGAGAGCTTGTGTTGCCATGTATCAATTATTATGACAAGGAAAGTGATTTATGTATGTTCATTAGTAGCTTAAATGCTATGCAAGCATTCTTTGACATGAAATTGCATCCATTATGTATGTTTAAAAGGGTAAAGAGCTATTGAAGTTCTTGGAATCTCACTCTTCCCCCACAAATGTTTAACTATGTCTAGGTGAGCCAAGTGGACTAAGAAATAGAGGGCAACAACCTTAAAAACAAGACTTTAACAATGAAGTAGAAAAATAGACTTCTCAACAGCATTTTGATGTCAAGAATTATAATCACATATTGTATATATGATGTAGACCTTTGAGCAAGATCAAATTTATATAAATATGATGTATGTATCCATTTTGGAACTAAATGAATGAATACATGAGTTTTTGCCACCCATGAACCTTTATGTGTATATGTAGAAATGTAAGTGGCAAGGTGAGAATGAGCTCTATGATGATGTGAACCATTTTTCATGCTCATATATGCTATAATTTTATTTTTGGATGTGCCCACGTGGTTATGGAATATTAAGAAAGTCATTTGGTGCCTTATGCACCCATTATGAACTTCAAAATTGAGCATTTCTTGAGCTAAACTAAAGTGTGACCAAATGGATGATTTTTTGCATGAAATTTGGCCAAAAAATAGGTCTCATCTAGAGCTTTTCATAGAGTGAAATAGCACTTAATTTATTACTCTAAAAAATTTATTATGAATTTTCAAAGTTGCCTAAATTATGCAAAATTAGTATAGGTACTATTCATATGGTCAATTTGCTTCTCTATGTCACTTATGGGTCAAATGAAATCCAATGCTCATGAAAATTTATAGGCATAAACTATATATCATAAGATTTCAATAGCAACTAAGCAATCCTCATTTGGAGCTCTATAGAGGGAGAACCAAAATTTTGAAGTTACAAGTCCTGGAGTTATGTAAGAATAAACCTAGTGCATTATTATATTCCTTTTCATGAGCTAAATGTTACTGTCTTGGTCTAGAACTATTTTTAATCCCTAGATAACATCTAATTCTTTCTAAAAATCTATCATATATATGATTTCAATTTTTTCAGAATTAGTTATGAATTTCCAAAATCTATATAAAAAATCTGGACAGCAAACCTAAGAGCAAATTCTGGTTTTTGTGAAATTTGATTCCAAATCCGAGATTCTTGAGATGACTGTGATGTTTATGATATGAATGACATTTAATGGATGTAAAATGATATTTTTATGTCCACATGGTCTTTAAAACCTAGAATGATGCATATGTCTTTCCAACCATGCAAATAACCATGGAAGAAAGTGCTACTCTCTTACTATTCTGTACCCATATGCCAAGTATGTGTTAAGATAGCCTATATGACATTTGTTTAAGGGTTAGGAAGTTAAGGTATTATAGTGAGTGGAAAGAGAAAACCCCCTGCAAACAAATCTAGTGTTTGGGAATATTTTAGAAAACTTCCATTAGATGAAATTGGAGGGGAACATTGAGCCGTATGTAAATATTATGAGGCTTCCTATGTTTGTCACCCAACTAAACATGGAACAAATTCCTTGAATAGGAATTTGAAAACATGTATGAAGAACCCAAATGGGGTAAAAAACTAACCTATTTTAGCATACACCCCACCTTTTGGGAGAGATAATGTAAGGGAGGTTGGAAGAACTTTGGTCCCTCACACATATAATTTGGATGAATGTCAAAGAGCTCTAGCTAAATTTGTGGTTTGCGATGAGATGCCCTTTCAAATATGGAAGGGAGTGGGTTTTGAAAGTTGAATTGTCTAGAACCTAGATTTCCTGTTCCATCAAGAGTGACAGTTACTAGGGATTATCTAAAATTCTACTATAAAGAATCTAAGAAGTTAAAAAAATTGTTGAAAAAATCATGTGTCCGTGTGTGCCTCATTATAGATACTTGTTCATCAGTTCAAAATTTTAACTAAATATGCTTGACAACTCATTTTATTGATAAATATTAGAGATTACAAAAGTGGATTTTAAACTTTTGTATTGTTGAAAATCATAAGGGTGACACTATAGGAAATGCAATTAAGAAGTGTCTGTTGGAATGGGATATTGAAAAAGTATTCACCTTAATCATAGATAACGCAAGCTCCAATGACACGACAGTGGCATACTTAAAAAAATAATTGAAAAATTGGAATGGGTCAGTGTGTGATGGGGATTATCTGCATGTGAGGTGTTGTGCTCATATTCTAAACTTGGTAGTGAATGGTAGGTTGAAGGATTCATATAACTCTATCTCTGCCATTCAGAATGCTATTAGATATGTTAGATCTTCTCCTGTAAGACTACAAAAATTTAAGAGCTTTGTTAAAAAGGAAAAATTTACATCCAATAGTCTTTTGCGTTTAGATGTTACGACTAGGTCGAATTCCACTTACATGATGTTAGAACATGCCATAAAGTTCCAAAAGGTTTTTGAGAGAATGGATGATGAGGATGAGGCCTATAATGCATACTTTAGGGAAGATAATGATCGAATTGATCCTCCTATGGCATATAATTGGAGTAATGTTTTAGTGTTCATTGACTTTTTAAAAGTCTTGTATAATATCACATTAAAATTTAGTGGATCATTGTATGTCACATCAAAATACATGTTTTCATGAAATTGCTTATATTTAGACTATGTTACAAGTGATTACTACATCTACAGATGCTCTTGTTGGTCATATAGCTAAGAATATGTAAAGGAAGTATGATAAATATTAGGGGAAGTTAGAAAATATAAACCCTTTGTAGATAATAGGGGTGGTATTAGACCCAAAGTATAAGCTGGCATATGTAAATATTGCTTTCGATGATATATATCTTGATCATGATATGTGTGCGACCATGAAAAAGAAGATCAAAGATGCCTTGTATCATCTATATGAGCAATATTTGGTGAGGGGTTATTAATGAATCAATTTAAAAAAATGATGATTGTAGTGGAGAGGTTACCAGCATATGTTAATCTTAAAAACAAATAGATCACATCAAAGAAATTGAAATTTACTTGTGATAAAAAAAATGGAGTTGGATAAGTATCTTGTAGCTGACTTAGTTAAGGATGAGGGGTCTTTTGATATCTTGGCATGGTGGAAAGATAATACTGGAAAGTATAAAGTGTTTTCTATGATTACACGTGATGTGTTAGCTATTTCAATATCCATAGTGGCTTCTGAATATGCTTTTAGCTCTGGTGGGCATGTGCTTGATGTATTTAGGAGTTCATTATCACCAAAGATGATTAAAGTACTTATTTGCACCCAAAATTGGCTATCCCCTCAAGTCTTCAACTTTAATGATTGTGACTTTGATCAATATGAAGAGTCTAAGAATATGATTGCATTAGGTAAACTCTATACTTTAAGAATAAATTAGCTATGATGCATTTTTGAATTATGAGTTCAACTTTCTAATTTTCTATTGCTTTATTTTTTTTATAGAGATTTCAAGAGGAACAAGTGTTATCAAAGATTGATATGCTTTTATTTAATTTTTCTAATTTGTAATTTACAAATTGTATTTTCTATTTTATGACTTTTAGTATAATATATTTGGAATAATATGTGGTTCTATTGGGTTGATCAGTTTGTTATTAGTTGGTTAGTTATGATCATAAGAATTTGCATATTAGTTGTTACTTTTGGCTATGTATTTAATAATTTTTTTTCCTTTACTTGATTTCAAATTGGTTAATTTAGTGATTGTTTAAAATGATGGTAATGGGCACTTAAATGTAGATGGTGACTACTGATGTAATAGTAAATAATTATTAGTTTTGTAAGGTTAGTTAATATTTTCATTCTTTGTTATATTTATAGTCTTTTTTATTTTTGTAGCTTTAGTACTTTATATTCAATAATGGTTGATTTGCTTCTTATAGGAAATGTTGGAAATGTACACTTTGATGAGATGGTCACTTTGGCAAAGCAACAATGGAGTATTACTTTTATTTTTAGGTATGTTTATTTTAAGTTCTTATAATATTTCTTTTGGATTTTAGTCTAGAATTGAATAGTTGCAGAGCCTTTTTTGAAATATATATATTAGCTCTAGGTTTGGAAGCATTAACTTTTTGTTTTCAGTGTCTTTATTATTATTATTTTTGTGGAATTAGTTTTTGCTTCTGGGATAATTGATCTATTGTTTATTGAAAAAAAAACATATTTTTAGGCTTGTAAAGGCTAGCCTGGGCCGCTCTAACCTAACATAAAATTGGGCTTCTCTCGGTTGGGCTAGCTGAGCTACGGGCATAAAACCAAGCCCTATGCCTTCATCGTATTAGGCTTCAGGCCAATTAGATGGCTAACCCAGCCCTACCCATGTACACCTCTAGGAGCAAGGGGGTGAGATTTAGGAGAATCTTAGTAGCTAATATCAACCAATTCAATACATATAAAAATGCATGAGTGTGTGCCATGCATGTGGTACAAGGATGCTGTGTTTATGCTTTATATGAATCAAATGCATTGTAAAACATGAAAACTCATTCATTTCTTAGCCATGGCATCATCATATTGCTAGGATCAAATTTTCTCAACTCAGTGGCCAAGAAAGAGCTATTATGCTCAATTCCATTCTTAAGGGGAGGTGGGAGATGAAAAACATCTCATACTCATTCATAAAGCTCATTATGGAACACATGCTAAACATATATCATGAACGCATCAAGAAATAACACATACAAGCATTCACACTCATTCAAGCACTCAAAGTATATAAGAAAGGGAGATAAAGCTACCTTGAAACTAGTAAGGATTCAATTAGCCACTACCCACTTGGTTCTAGCTTTTTTCTTAACTTTCCTTCTCTTGGCATTTACACTTAGGAGTGTTTGAGCTAAATGGACCTACACATAACAATTTCAAGATAAAGTACTCCCATAGGACTCATTCTAGGCTTCATTACCCTTTTTGAATCTTATTAAAGTTCAAAGCAACACATAAAGCTAGTTTTAGGTCCATAATAAAGCTATCCTTGGTTCTTGCTTTTGTAGCCCCAAACTTTAACTTTCTACAAGTCTCATATGTAATACCTTAACCTCTTAGCTATTATGCCATGGTCTCATTGTCTATTTCAATGTATCTCATATATATTGGAGCTTAAATATAGGGAAACATATGCTTCACATAACAAATAATGAATATGTAATGGTGTTTAGTTGTGTTACATAAGGTCTTATTACTTCATCTTATGTTCCATGGATCATGTGAGCTTATCCATATCATTTTCTATCCATAACATACCTAAAAAAGTCATACACCTCACATTTGGTCTCATTCATTCTAGGTTTAGAACTAAATCTCATAAAACAAGAATTTGGTCTTGGGTTCCATGTTTCAACTTTCTGATACAAAATTTGAAAATTCATGACTAATTCTAGAAACATCAAATCAATCAAACCATTCCATTCTGGAAAGTTTTGGATGTCTACTAATGACTAAAAATAATTCCAAACCAATGTAGTGGCTTTTTACCTACAAAAATTGATGGAATAGTAACTCAGGTTAGGCTACATTGCTAATACTATCATGCAACTTCAAAAATTCATTTCTCCCTATACAGAGCTCCAAATGAGGTGATCTTGGTGGCTATGGAAAGATTATGATGCCTCATTTTTGCCTATAAAATTTCATGAGCATTGTACTTCATTTAGCCCATGTGTGATATAAAAACACAAACTGACCAAATGAACAGTGCACATACCATTTCTGCATAATTTGGCCAACTTTGAAAAATCATAATAAATTCTATAGAACTCCAAATTGAATGATCTTTATCTCTATGAAAATCTCTAGATGAGACCTACTTGTTGGCCAAATTTCATGGAAAAACTTACTCATTTGGTTAGACATTAATTCAGCTCACCATTTGGTCAAATTTGAAGTTTAAAATGGGATTTTAAGACACCAAAGGCTCTTCTTCACTTTCCACAACTACTTGCATAAGTCTAAAAGCATAATTGCAACATATAAAAGCTTTCCAAATGATCCAAATCATCATGGAGCACAATTTCACCTCGCCACTTGTGTAATGTCTGTTTTTCGTAAAAACGATGGAAGCAGATACATCTTAAAAGTAAGTTCTCTTAAATGAATTAGTTAAGGCCCAAAAAAATTAGAATAATGACATAGATAGTAAGTAATGAAAATAGGAGGCCATAGGTGCCCTGAAATAGAGGCTAAAATAACCAGACAGAATTTAACGAAATAGCTACATAACGTAATGGTATTTTTGTAATTTCAAACAAATTTTAGAATACTCACAGGAGGGCTTTTTAAATAGAAAATTTGAGATTTTCAAGATTCTGAAAGGCTTTGAAAACCATAGGAAGCCCTAGGACAATTAAAAATCCTCTGGTGTACGTTTTCTAACGTCAGTTAACTTGAATTTTGACCCTTTTGTTTAGGAAGGTTCTAGCTCTAAATTGAATGATTCCAAAGGCATTTTATAAGATTGAAGACCTAAATTTTATAATGGAAAAGACAGTTCTAAAAAAGGAGCTAAAAAAAACTAGAAACAAAAATGCCAAGTTTACAGGATATAAATGGAATTTCTTTATAACAATCTTATTTTCCCACTTATATGTATGTCACGCCTCACTCTCCTTCTCAATTGGCTAGTTTTATTCCTGCACTAAAATAGAAGAGAGACCTAAGGAGAGTGGTATAACACCATAATTTCCTAGCCGAAAATGCAATTTCTATGCCTCATGCCATGCAATTCTTAAGAATCACAAGAAATGATATATAAAATATTGATTATTTTAGCGTCGCATCGCATATAGAATTATCATTCTATGTCCTGTGGACTATATGAGCTGATGTATCATATTCTCATATTTAATTACATAGATACAACTCATTTTCATCCCCAAAATTGGCCTAGAGCTCGTGCAAGGCAAGAGAGTGCAAAGAATTTATAGTTTCCATTTTGGCCAGAATTTCTCCACTTCTATCACAAATTTTGGAAAATTATAACTAATTCTAGAAAAATCAAAACTATGCAATCTTTGCTATTATAGAAAGCTACATATGTCTACTTTATACTAAAAATATTTTCAAGCCATGAAACACAACACAAAAGACGTTTAACATTAGAAAAGATGCAGATGTCTAACTAGCTACTAGTACTATCATAGGTTTTTACTACAAATTTCAAAAATGTCCAATTAATTCCACAAAAATCTAATCCATGCAAATGATACCAATATGGAAATACATGGATATTAGCTAGAGAGGAAAACATAACTTCAGACCAATCTAAGCACATCCAAACCTCAAAAACTCAAATAATACCTAAGGTCTGTTTGAATGCCTGATATTGGGAAGAAACTTTAAAAATTTATATCTCCCTCTCTAGACATCTAAATGAGGTGCTTCTAGCTGGCACAAGTCACTGAGAATGTCTAGTTTCTCCCTATATGATTTCATGGTAATTGGATATAATTTGCCCTCTAAGTGATAGAATTCATTTTCAGACTAATGTGAATAGTACCATGAACCAAAATCAGAAATTTTCCCAATTTTAAAAATTCATCAAATATTCCATAGACATCTAACAATTTTGCACTTTAGCTTCCAAAAAAGTTCTCAATAAGCCTTAAATGCATGCCAAGTCTCAGATCAAGAAGAACTCAGTTGGACAAAAAGTGGTATAAGTTTCCAATATGGTCAATTTTGGCCCATCTAAGATACCAAAGTGTCAAAATGACTTCCTTTGATGTTTGGCACCTCTTGGGCAAGTTTAAAAGCATGATTATGACCTATATGAACTGCTCTAGTGGTCCCAAGCCTTATACATCTTAATTTGTCCATTTCACTTCCATTTGTACATGCATTTCCATGATGCAAATTTGCCATTACATGTCTAAAATAAGCATTTTCATACATACAACCTTAGCTCTCATTTTTACATAATACATTAACATAATTATACATATTCATAACATCATAGGACATATACAACCATAGATTACATCATTTGCCATCTATGTGGTCTTAAAGAACAAAATCCATGCACTTTGATGTCATATTTTTATCTCTCAAGTGGTTGGTTCCCATTTCCTTGCACTCTTGGTCCACCTAGCGTGTTAGAACAAAGAATCCCAATAGCTTATCTCCCTTTTAATCACAAATTAAAGATGCAAAACAAGTCTTACAAATGCATGTATGGACATATTACATAACATGAACATTCAAGAAGCAATCTTAGCATTTCAAAAAGTCATACATAGCATACATAGGCTTGCTAAGTAGATGGATTAGCCTTACCTATTCACTTATGGATTTTGGACTTGTCTTACCCATTCTTTAGGAGGTTCTTAGACTTAACCATACACTTGGGAGTCAACCTCACTTTTGGGAGGCCCTTCACTTTGTCTTAACCAAACATTAAGGGTTCTTGGCTCATCCTTGTAAAGTCCCACATCGGATGGTTTGGTCCTGGGAACGGCCCATATAAGTGGGGGCGAAGCTTCCCCCACCAAGGGCGCGCTTCTCCTGAGCGAAGGCTGGGTCAAAGACCCTCGAAGCTCGGAGAAGGCAAAAACCCTTGAGGACGGGCGAGTTCGCCGCTCAGGGAACAATACCTATGGGCCTAGGTAGCCACGCTTCCCACCCAAAGGCGCGCTTCTCCTGAGCGAAGGCTGGGTCAAAGACCCTCGAAGCTCGGAGAAGGCAAAAACCCTTGAGGACGGGCGAGTTCGCCGCTCGGGGAACAATACCTATGGGCCCAGGTAGCCACGCTTCCCACCCAAAGGTGTGCTTCTCCTGAGCGAAGGCTGGGTCAAAGACCCTCGAAGCTCGGAGAAGGCAAAAACCCTTGAGGACGGGCGAGTTTGCCGCTCGGGGAACAATACCTATGGGCCCAGGTAGCCACGCTTCCCACCCAAAGGCGCGCTTTTCCCGTGAGTTAAGCGGGAAGGGACAAACCCCACTGAACTGGGAAGGCTGGGTCGAAGACCCTCGAACCGGGAAGGACGGGACAATACCTTGGTGGCTCTGTGTGGTGTTATACCAAGTCACTTACAGAGCCTCCAACAGTATTGTCCCCCGGTCGCAGGTTCAGTGAACCGCGCTCTCTGGGTGTTTGTCCTCTCCCCGAGCTTCGAGGGTCCTTAGGCCCAGCCTTCGCTCAAGGGAAAAGCGCGCTGTTGGTGGGGAGAGCTTCGTACCCACTTATAAGCTCTCAGCACAGGCCCCTTCCAGCTGATGTGGGACTTTACAATCCACCCCCCTTTTGGGATCGACCCGTCCTCGGGTCGCACATGGGCTAGGATTGCTCTGATACCAAGTCACTTACAGAGCCTCCAACAGTATTGTCCCCCGGTCGCAGGTTCAGTGAACCGCGCTCCCTGGGTGTTTGTCCTCTCCCCGAGCTTCGAGGGTCCTTAGGCCCAGCCTTCGCTCAAGGGAAAAGCGCGCTGTTGGTGGGGAGAGCTTCGCACCCACTTATAAGCTCTCAGCATAGGCCCCTTCCAGCCGATGTGGGACTTTACAATCCTCACCATGGCTAATGGTTATTGGCCTTACCACACTCAAGCAAACCCAAGCACACATAACATGTTGGAGATTGTGCCCTAGGCCAATCATTTGTAAACATTGTGCTTCATTAAGAATACAGGTTTTTCTGTTACAATTATTATATTTGCATGTTTTTATAATAATTATATCCTTGGATAAATGGTATTAGTTATCCTAAATATCATTAGTCGATCATCATTATGGGAATGATGATGAATTAAGACGAATATAATTTTGATTGATGGTTATATGTTAATCATGTATGGGGATACAAATCAAAATCATAGGCACCTGTTGGGAATAGGGCACTGGATCGACCTGTCATAAGGTAGCATCATGGATTAGGTCATAAGCATACCTCATATATAATCGTGTCACTATTCCCTCATACCTGAGATCATCATAGAGTCCAACATGAAGGACACTGTGCTTTGGCATTGTCAAAAGTCACCTTTGACCTGGTGATCATAAAGGCTATGGTCCGGCATAGTGGACTCCATGTAGAGGATGATGAGTGGTCAAGATGGAATTTGTCCCTCTGGTTAATGGAGAGATATATCTAGGCCCCTCGATGAGTGAGACTGAGAAATGCATGGCCATGCTTGGATGGAAGGGTTTTTCCATTTGTTCTGTCAGTCTGCATGCAAATCAAGAAACTAATAATCGAGTAAGATAAGGATCACATTTCCATGCCTCATACTCGATCAAGATATCATGTGATAAAAGGGATGTGACAGGGTTATATGACAGGCAGTATCAGATTACCAAATCCTATGTGATTTGGGTAGTTACTATGTCTTGCTAAAGGCCACTGGTGACTTGTGGGTGCAATAATGTTGTTGGCCCACTGCCAATATCATATAGGCCTAAAGGGTCACACACAAGAACGAATCAACTTGAATAAGAATGTCCAAATTCATTGAACCTAGAATTATGTCTAGATTCGATGAATGTTACACTTAATTAGGGTCCGATAATTATATATGTATATATATGATATATATATATATATATATGTAATTAATTCGAAATATAAGTATATATATATATATATATATATTTGATATGAATATATATATATTGCATTATATATATTTATTTATAAATGAATTAGTTAAAATTGAATTTATGAGATAAATTTGAATTTCAACTAATTTGTTTAAGATTAATTTAAATAATGTATTTAAATTAACTAATTTAATCTAAAATATACCTCTATTAATGGAGAAGTAGGCTAGGGTTTAGATACACTAAAGAGTCAGCTTTCTAAAACCCTAAGCCGTCACCCTAGAGAGAGAGAACGTGGCTGTACACCTAGAGAGAGAAAGTGAACGGATGCCTAGAGAGAAAAGATCATCTTTTGGTCAATTCGTGTATGGACGTGGTGAACGAAGGGTAGCCTTTCAAGTTGCCAGCTTGTTTGTGTGGATACCAATAGAGGGGGCTATGCATAGACATCAGTTCCTGAGATCTAAAAGGACAAAGCATGCTGCAAAGGTAATATTTTATCTCATACTTGATTTAATCAAGTCAACGGATCCATGGGAGGAAATGAATTAAAATTTTGATTGCGTGTACAGTACGTTTCTAACATAACAAACATCATTTGGAAACATAATGGATCATCATGGTATCATGGCAAATGAAATCATGCTAGAATACTTTTCATGACTTAAAACACACATACACACATTCAAAGACAAGCCAAGCGTACATTCATGGATGAGAGAAGGACGAGTGAGCTACCTTGAATGCAACCACACACTTTTCTCTTTAAAATAATGCTCCCTTCCTCAACCTCACACACATAAAGGTGTGGGAATGATTTCTCTTGGCCTAAACACAATTTATGGCAGCCAATTAGGTTCATAGAATTAATTCTAAGGCCACACAACTTCCTCACACACTAACTTGGTCTAGAAACCCCTTTATGTTTCTAATAATACACCTAATGAAGCAACACCCATCAAATAAATTGTAGGCTCTATTCTTTCCTTTCATATATGATTCTCAACTCCTTTTAAGCCTCTTAGAGTCATCAAACAATTAAAATAAAGAGTCTAACTATATGTTGCTTCTTTAGGTCATATTATGGAACATATAAGGCTAACTCACTTTCAATGGTTTCTAAATTTTTCCTAAGGCCTCTTGATAATCATGATATTTTATATATTTTAATCCCCTAACTTAGGTGTTTTAGTGTGTAATTATGGCTCTAGGAATTTAATTAAGTGGAATATGATTTTAATTTGCCATTTTTACAATTAAGGAATTAATTTGCAAATTATTGATTCTTAATGCTTAAATTCATCTTAAATAAATTTTGAATATTTCCACTTAATACTTTCCAATTTTTGTGTGCAGAATTTCAATGGACAATTAAAGCTTGGATGGTAAATTGAATTGGAGAAGGTATGAGGTTCAAACACCATGCAATCCTAAGTGGCTGGAACAAAGAAGAGGCAACACAATGAATGGAGCTGCATGAAGGGAAGCTTGAAAGGAAACTCGTGGCAAGGGAAGAAAGCAAAACAAAGGAAGTCTGGGCTGGACAGCAACATGCAGAACCTCGTGAGCAAGAACAAATGGGAGGCAGCATTGACGGGAGCTACAGCAAAGCTAAAACGTAGATGCATGAAGACGTTGAGCTGCAAGAAGGAGGCTGCCACATGCACAAACTCATGCAGAACTGCACGTTGAGAAACAGAGGAAGGAACAAACACGCTGCATGGCTGGAAGAGAGATCACGATGAAAGACGCTGAAGCTACGCCTGGACAGCAACGTGAAACAGAGATAGCCACGAGTTGGAGAAGAAAGAAACACATGCAGAAGCTGAACATGAAGCAAAGAGCACGATTGAACAGAAGAAGAAGGAAGAATGGAGCTTCGGGTTGAGAAGTAACAGCAACACACGAAGAATAAGCTTACATGCAGAAGTTACGTGCTGTGGCTGGAGCTACGTCTGAATGCATATGGAAAATAATAATAAAATGAAATGGGGCCCACATTCACATAAGCAAAGAAGAAAAACGCATTCGGGCTGACGTGGGAAATGAGCTGGAAGATGAGGAATAATTGCGTGACTTCAGCGTGCAAAATCAGAAGCTGAGGGGCACGTGATTAATTAAGGAGAATGTGAAAAATAAAACCTAGAGAGAACGACGCTGGGGTTCCATCGGGTTTGAAGGAAAAAAAGGAGAAGGAAGCAGAACGCAGAATGCGAGAAGCTCCAGCGCTGGACGAGGAAGCAGTTTTGGTTGAATTCTCCATGATTACGGCTTCGATGATCAAATTCTCTCCGATCACAACATCCATGGCAGCTTGAACTCCATTTGGTGGCTAGCTGAAGATTGGATTCTCCTAGATGAAGATTTGAGCTCCACACCTCTTCATCAATTTGGATAAAACCCTCTTGCTAAATCTTTTAATTTCAATATTAGTTCTTTTATTAATTTGACTAGGTTTAGCTTATTGGTTTAGGAATTTAATTGCTGAAATTACTGGATTGAGTTAATTCTTGGATTGATCTTAAATCGAATTTTGGAATTTTATTTGTGATCATTATCTGTTTGTAAAAATTCCAGAATGAATGCTGTACAATTGACCTCTAAATTCCTCTTGATTTTAGGCTAATTGATGCAATGGTTATTGGATTAGTTAGCTAGAACTTTTGTGCAATTAATTGCTTGAGGGGTTAATTAATCTAATTAGTGAATTAGCATCTTAAGTGACTTGTGCAGTAGCTTTCATAAATCAATCAAAATTAGTGTAGTGTGTTCTTATTTTTAATTCAATTAATTAGTTGTTTAAGGTTTCTTGTGGTTGCAAAATTCTTTGAACAATTGATGAATTGAATCTTGGATGGTTATTCAAGAGCCTTATGAGGGATGCACTAAATAGTAAGAAGTTAATCCAAAATTGGTAAGCTAAAAAGAGCAAGGATAATTGAACTCTAGGGAATCCAATTGAAAGCTAGTTACCACATTTACTTTACTAATCACTTGAACTTAGCTTTAGAATTCTAATTCTTGTCAATTAACTTTAGTTCAATTTTATTCTAACGTTTCAATCAAAAACCCCCCTCAAAACAAGTCCTAATTAGTAATACTTAGAATACTCTTCCATAAACAAATTGAGGCACAAACTCCTTAGGAAAATGACCTAGGTTGCACCATTATCTACAAATTTAGTTTGCCACCTAGTTTTATTTGAGATTGCGCGACACAATCATCACCTCTCCTCATATTCACTCATCATATATGATTCAAAAATGGGCTTAGAAAAATTTAAAACTCTTCTTTGGTGTACAAACTCATTTAGCATGAGACTATGCATAATTTTAGCCTTCATGGACTTTGCTTTGTTTCCTTGATGGAGGAAGCACATGGAAAGACTTCTAGGGGTCTTAGGAGCTCATTTAGACTCTCATTTAGGCATAGAAATCAAGGTATCAAATCAGATTTTACAAGGAGCATATGAAACCCTAGAATTTGCATCTTGAATTTCCATAGTTATTTGTTAATTCTCTTTGCATATTCTTAATCTCCACACTCTTTTTCCTAAGATTCACCCTTGGTTTTGCCTAAAAACTAAGCCCTTCTATGACTTCTTGAGTGGTACAAAATATGGAGAGAAGAGCAGCAAGGGGGTAGTAACCATGGAAGAAGAAATTACCTTGTTTTTCCTTATTTTCTTACTTGAATTTTGTCTTCTTTGGCCTCCTTTCTTCAAATCCAAAATTTTCCATTAATTTCTCCCTTAAAACAGATCCATATACCTCAATATAATCATAAAAAATAAAAGAGAATGGAGGAGAAGAGGTTTGGAAAGGAAAAAACATGAAAAACTACCACAATTCCATACCTTCAAGCTTTGATTTCTCCTTCTCTTCCTCTTCCTCTTGTGCACCACTCTCCTAGGGTTTTTCTTCTAGTCTAGGGTAGAAACATGTGAAGCTAAATGAATGGGAGAGTAGGGCACCCTATATATATAAGTGGAGGAAGGAAGACTTTTCAAAAATTTCTATTTTTCCCTTTGTTTTTGGCATTTTTGTTTCTAATTCGTGTTAGCTCTTTTTTTAGAACTATCTCCTCCATTATAAAATTTAGGTAGTAAAATGCCTTTGGAATCACTTAAATCGAAACTAAAACCTTCCCAAATGAATCTATCAAAGTTCAGGTACCTTGACATTGGAAAATGTCCACCGGAGGAGTTTTAACTATCTTGAGACTTCCTATGGTTTTTAGGGCCTATGAGAACACTGATGAACTCAAAAATTTCATTTAAAAAGCCCTACTATGTGAATTCCTAAATTTTTCTTAAAATTATGAAAATGCCATTAAATTTCATAAGTTTTTTGTTAAATTTTGTTTCTTCATTCGAGCTTCGTTTTCCTTTCTGTTTAAGTATGAGATTCTCATTTTTAGGAGTCTAGAATGTTACTCAAATTTTTTGGGGCCTTAACTAATTCATTTCAAGGGACTTGCTTTGAAAATGCACCCATTTCCATCGTTTAATGAAAATCGGACATTACAATTATCGCTCATTTAAAAATTTCATTTTTCGAAATTTAGATAACATACCTTATGGGATGAGTTTAGATGCTTCTTTTGCATTTCTTCCTCTAGCTGCTAGTTAGCTTCTTCGAGAGATAACCCCTTCCAAACCACTTTCATTAGCAGTATCATCTTATTCCGTAACTGCTTGAGTCTAACATCCATGATCCGATCTGGTTATGCTATGTATGATAAATCTTCCTATAACTGCACATTCTCATATTCTATGACATGTGAGGGGCATGTACTTGGCTCCAATTTGGGAGAAGGGCTAATTTGTAGGTCACAGGTCTTACTTTATCAAGAATCTAGAAAAGACCTATATACTTTGGACTGAGCTTTTTACTTTTAATGGATCGACCTATCCTTGTAACTGGAGACACTCTAATAAAGACATGGTCTCTAATCTCAAACTCTAACGGCTATCTGCATTTATCTGCATGACTTTTTAGCCTACTTTGGGCCATCAAGAGTATCTTTCTGATGGTCTCAATCTGTTTAGAAGTCTGGTCCACTAACTCTGGGCCTATAAGGCTCTGCTCTCCTAGCTCAATCTAACATATCGGAGACCTACACTTTCTTCCATACAATGCCCCATACAGTGCCATCTATATACTTGTATGATAGCTGTAAAGTCCCACATCGGCTGGAAGGGGCCTGTGCTGAGAGCTTATAAGTGGGTGCGAAGCTCTCCCCACCAACAGCGCGCTTTTCCCTTGAGCGAAGGTTGGGCCTAAGGACCCTCGAAGCTCGGGGAGAGGACAAACACCTAGGGAGCGCAGTTCACTGAACCTGTGACTGGGGGACAATACTATCAAAGACTCTGTAAGTGACTTGGTATCAGAGCAATCCTGGCCCATGTGCGACCCGAGGACGGGTCGGTCCCAAAAGGGGGGGTGGATTGTAAAGTCCCACATCGGCTGGAAGGGGCCTGTGCTGAGAGCTTATAAGTGGGTGCGAAGCTCCCCCCACCAACAGCGCGCTTTTCCCTTGAGCGAAGGCTGGGCCTAAGGACCCTCGAAGCTCGGGGAGAGGACAAACACTCAGGGAGCGCGGTTCACTGAACCTGCGACCGGGGGACAATACTATTGGAGGCTCTGTAAGTGACTTATTGTAAAGTCCCACATCGGCAGGAAGGGGCCTGTGCTGAGAGCTTATAAGTAGGTGCGAAGCTCTCCCCACCAACAGCACGCTTTTCCCTTGAGTGAAGGCTGGGCCTAAGGACCCTCGAAGCTCGGGGAGAGGACAAACACCCAGGGAGCGCGGTTCACTGAACCTGCGACCGGGGGACAATACTGTTGGAGGCTCTGTAAGTGACTTCGCATCAGAGCAATCCTGGCCCATGTGCGACCTGAGGACGGGTCGGCCCCAAAAGGGGGGGTGGATTGTAAAGTCCCACATCGGCTGGAAGGGGCCTGTGCTGAGAGCTTATAAGTGGGTGCGAAGCTCTCCCCACCAACAGCGCGCTTTTCCCTTGAGCGAAGGCTGGGCCTAAGGACCCTCGAAGCTCGGGGAGAGGACAAACACCCAGGGAGCGCGGTTCACTGAACCTGCGACCGGGGGACAATACTGTTGGAGGCTCTGTAAGTGACTTGGTATCAGAGCAATCCTGGCCCATGTGCGACCCGAGGACGGGTCGGCCCCAAAAGCGGGGTGGATCGTAAAGTCCCACATCGGCTGGAAGGGGCCTGTACTGAGAGCTTATAAGTGGGTGCGAAGCTCTCCCCACCAACAGCGCGCTTTTCCCTTGAGCGAAGGCTGGGCCTAAGGACAATCGAAGCTCGGGGAGAGGACAAACACCCAGGGAACGCGGTTCACTGAACCTGCGACCGGGGGACAATACTGTTAGAGGCTCTATAAGTGACTTGGTATCAGAGCAATCCTAGCCCATGTGCGACCCGAGGATGGGTCGGTCCCAAAAAGGGGGGTGGATTGTAAAGTCCCACATCGGCTGGAAGGGGGCTGTGCTGAGAGCTTATAAGTGGGTGCGAAGTTCTCCCCACCAACAGCGCGCTTTTCCCTTGAGCGAAGGCTGGGCCTAAGGACCCTCGAAGATCGGGGAGAGGACAAACACCCAGGGAGCGCGGTTCACTGAACCTGCGACCGGGGGACAATACTGTTGGAGGCTCTGTAAGTGACTTGGTATCAGAGCAATCCTGGCCCATATGCGACCCGAGGACAGGTCGGTCCCAAAAGGGGGGTGGATTGTAAAGTCCTACATCGGCTGGAAGGGGCCTGTGCTGAGAGCTTATAAGTGGGTGCGAAGCTCTCCCCACCAACAGCGCGCTTTTCCCTTGAGCGAAGGCTGGGCCTAAGGACCCTCGAAGCTCGGAGAGAGGACAAACACCCAGGGAGCGCGGTTCACTGAACCTGCGACCGGGGGATAATACTGTTAGAGGCTCTATAAGTGACCTATTGTAAAGTCCCACATCGGCTGGAAGGGGCCAGTGCTGAGAGCTTATAAGTGGGTGCGAAGCTCTCCCCACCAACAGCACACTTTTCCCTTGAGCGAAGGCTGGGCCTAAGGACCCTCGAAGCTAGGGGAGAGGACAAACACCCAGGGAGCGCGGTTCACTGAACCTGCGACCGGGGGACAATACTGTTGGAGGCTCTGTAAGTGACTTGGTATCAGAGCAATCCTGGCCTATGTGCGACCCGAGGACGGGTCAGTCCCAAAAGGGGGGGTGGATTGTAAAGTCCCACATCGGCTGGAAGGGGCCTATGCTGAGAGCTTATAAGTGGGTGCGAAGCTCTCCCCACCAACAACGCGCTTTTCCCTTGAGCGAAGGCTGGGCCTAAGGACCCTCGAAGCTCGGGGAGAGGACAAACACCCAGGGAGCGCAGTTCACTGAACCTGCGACCGGGGGACGATACTGTTGGAGGCTTTGTAAGTGACTTGGAATCAGAGCAATCCTGGCCCATGTGCGACCCGAGGACGGGTCGGCCCCAAAAGGCGGGTGGATTGTAAAGTCCCACATCGGCTGGAAGGGGCCTGTGCTGAGAGCTTATAAGTGGGTACGAAGCTCTCCCCACCAACAGCGCGCTTTTCCCTTGAGCGAAGGCTGGGCCTAAGGGCCCTCGAAGCTCGGGGAGAGGACAAACACCCAGGGAGCGCGGTTCACCGAACCTGCGACCGGGGGACAATACTGTTGGAGGCTCTATAAGTGACTTGGTATCAGAGCAATCCTGGCCCATGTGCGACCCGAGGACGGGTCGGTCCCAAAAAGGGGGGTGGATTGTAAAGTCCCACATCGGCTGGAAGGGGCCTGTGCTGAGAGCTTGTAAGTGGGTGCGAAGCTCTCCCCACCAACAGCGCGCTTTTCCCTTGAGCGAAGGCTGGGCCTAAGGACCCTCGAAGCTCGGGGAGAGGACAAACACCCAGGGAGCGCGGTTCACTGAACCTGCGACCAGGGGACAATACTGTTGGAGGCTCTATAAGTGACTTGGTATCAGAGCAATCCTGGCCCATGTGCGACCCGAGAACGGGTCGGTCCCAAAAGGGGGGTGGATTGTAAAGTCCCACATCGGCTGGAAGGGGCCTGTGCTGAGAGCTTATAAGTGGGTACGAAGCTCTCCCCACCAACAGCGCGCTTTTCCCTTGAGCAAAGGCTGGGCCTAAGGACCCTCGAAGCTCAGGGAGAGGACAAACACCCAGGGAGCGCGGTTCACTGAACCTGCGACCGGGGGACAATACTATTGGAGGCTCAATAAGTGACTTGGTATCAGAGCAATCCTGGCCCATGTGCGACCCGAGGACGGGTCGGTCCCAAAAAGGGGGGTGGATTGTAAAGTCCCACATCAGCTGGAAGGGGCCCGTGCTGAGAGCTTATAAGTGGGTGCGAAGCTCTCCCCACCAACAGCGCGCTTTTCCCTTGAGCGAAGGCTGGGCCTAAGGACCCTCGAAGCTCGGGGACAGGACAAACACCTAGGGAGCGCGGTTCACTGAACTTGCGACCGGGGGACAATACTGTTGGAGGCTCTGTAAGTGACTTGATGCCACACCACACAGAGCCATCAAGGTATTGTCCCGTCCTCCCCGATTCGAGGGTCTTCGACCCAGCCTTCCCGGTTCACTGGGGTTTGTCCCTTCCCGCTTAACTCATGGGAAAAGCGCGCCTTTGGGTGGGAAACGTGGCTACCTGGGCCCATAGGTGTTGTTCCCCGAGCGGCGAACTCGCCCGTCCTCAAGGGGTTTTGCCTTCTCCGAGCTTCGAGGGTCTTTGACCCAGCCTTCGCTCAGGAGAAGCGCGCCTTTGGTTGGGAAGCATGGCTACCTGGGCCAATAGGTATTGTTCCCCAAGCGGCGAACTCGCCCGTCCTCAAGGGTTTTTGCCTTCTCCGAGCTTCGAGGGTCTTTGACCCAGCCTTCGCTCAGGAGAAGCGCGCCTTTGGGTGGGAAGCGTGGCTACCTGGGCCCATAGGTATTGTTCCCCGAGCGGCGAACTCACCCGTCCTCAAGGGTTTTTGCCTTCTCCGAGCTTCGAGGGTCCTTAGGCCCAGCCATCGCTCAAGGGAAAAGCGCGTTGTTGGTGGGGAGAGCTTTGCACCCACTTATAAGCTCGCAGCACAGGCCCCTTCCAGCCGATGTGGGACTTGACAATCCACCCCCCTTTTGGGACCGACCCATCCTCGGGTCGCACATGGGCCAGGATTGCTCTGATACCAAGTCACTTACAGAGCCTCCAACAGTATTGTCCCCCGTTCGCAGGTTCAGTGAACCGCGCTCCCTGGGTGTTTGTCTTGTCCCCGAGCTTCGAGGGTCCTTAGGCCCAGCCTTCGCTCAAGGGAAAAGCGCGCTATTGGTGGGGAGAGCTTCGCACCCACTTATAAGCTCTCAGCACAGGCCCCTTCCAGCCGATATGGGACTTTACAATCCACCCCCCTTTTGGGGCCGACCCGTCCTCGGGTCGCACATGCGAACGCCCGGCTCTGATACCAAGTCACTTATAGAGCCTCCAACAGTATTGTCCCCTGGTCGCAGGTTTAGTGAACCGCGCTCCCTGGGTGTTTGTCCTCTCCCCGAGCTTCGAGGGTCCTTAGGCCCAGCCTTCGCTCAAGGGAAAAGCGCGCTGCCCCCGGTGGGGAGAGCTTCGCACCCACTTATAAGCTATCAGCACAGGCCCCTTCCAGCCGATGTGGGACTTTACAATCCCCCCCCTTTTGGGACCGACCCGTCGTCGGGTCGCACATGAGCCAGGATTGCTCTGATACCCAGTCACTTACAGAGCCTCCAACAGTATTGTCCCCCGGTCGCAGGTTCAGTGAACCGCGCTCCCTGGGTGTTTGTCCTCTCCCCGAGCTTCGAGAGTCCTTAGGCCCAGCCTTCGCTCAAGGGAAAAGCGCACTGTTGGTAGGGAGAGCTTCGCACCCACTTATAAGCTCTCAGCACAGGCCCCTTCCAGCCGATGTGGGACTTTACAATCCACCCCCCTTTTGGGACCGACTCGTCCTCAAGAGTTTTTGCCTTCTCCGAGCTTCGAGGGTCTTTGACCCAGCCTTCGCTCAGGAGAAGTGCGCCCTTTATGGGGGAAGCTTTGCCCCCACTTATATGGGCCGTTCCCAGGACCAAACCATCCGATGTGGGACTTTACAATCCACCCCCCTTTTGGGGCCGACCCGTCCTTGGGTCGCACATGCGAATGGCCGGCTCTGATACCAACACCACACAGAGCCACCAAGGTATTGTCCCGTCCTTCCCGGTTTGAGGGTCTTCGTCCTAGCCTTCCCAGTTCAGTGGGGTTTGTCCCTTCCCGCTTAACTCACGGGAAAAGCGCGCCTTTGGGTGGGCAGCGTGGCTACCTGGGCCCATAGGTATTGTTCCCTGAGCGGCGAACTCGCCCGTCCTCAAGGGTTTTTGCCTTCTCCGAGCTTCGAGGGTCTTTGACCCAGCCTTCGCTCAGGAGAAGCGCGCCTTTGGGTGGGAAGCGTGGCTACCTGGGCCCATAAGTATTGTTCCCCGAGCGGCGAACTCGCCCGTCTTCAAGGGTTTTTACCTTCTCCGAGCTTCGAGGGTCTTTGACCCAACCTTCGCTCAAGAGAAGCGCGCCCTTGGTGGGGGAAGCTTTGCCCCCGCTTATATGGGCCGTTCCCAGGTCCAAACCATTCAATGTGGGACTTTACATACCAAGTCACTTACAGAGCCTCCTACAGTATTGTCCCCCGGTCGCAGGTTCAGTGAACCGCGCTCCCTGGGTGTTTGTCCTCTCCCTGAGCTTCGAGGGTCCTTAGGCCCAGCCTTCGCTCAAGGGAAAAGTGCGCTGTTGGTGGGGAGAGCTTCACACCCACTTATAAGCTCTCAGCACAGGCCCCTTCCAGCCGATGTAGGACTTTACAATCCACCCCCCTTTTGGGACCGACCCGTCCTCGGGTCGCACATGCGATTGGCCGGCTCTGATACCAACACCACACAGAGCCACCAAGGTATTGTCCCGTCCTTCCCGGTTCGAGGGTCTTCGACCCAGCCTTCCCAGTTCAGTGGGGTTTGTCCCTTCCCACTTAACTCACGGGAAAAGCGCGCCTTTGGGTGGGAAGCGTGGCTACCTGGGCCCATAGGTATTGTTCCCTGAGCGGCGAACTCGCCCGTCCTCAAGGGTTTTTGCCTTCTCTGAGCTTCAAGGGTCTTTGACCCAGCCTTCGCTCAGGAGAAGCGCGCCATTGGGTGGGAAGCGTGGCTACCTGGGCCCATAGGTATTGTTCCCCGAGCGGCGAACTCGCCCGTCCTCAAGGGTTTTTGCCTTCTCCGAGCTTCGAGGGTCTTTGACCCAGCCTTCGCTCAGGAGAAGCGCGCCTTTGGGTGGGAAGCGTGGCTACCTGGGCCCATAAGTATTATTCCCCGAGTGGCGAACTCGCCCGTCCTCAAGGGTTTTTGCCTTCTCCGAGCTTCGAGGGTCTTTGACCCAACCTTCGCTCAGGAGAAGCGCGCCCTTGGTGGGGGAAGCTTTGCCCCCACTTATATGGGCCGTTCCCAGGACCAAACCATTCAATGTGGGACTTTACATACCAAGTCACTTACAGAGCCTCCTACAGTATTGTCCCCCGGTCGCAGGTTCAGTGAACCGCACTCCCTGGGTGTTTGTCCTCTCCCCGAGCTTCGAGGGTCCTTAGGCCCAGCCTTCGCTCAAGGGAAAAGCGCGCTGTTGGTGGGGAGAGCTTCGCACCCACTTATAAGCTCTCAGCACAGGCCCCTTCCAGCCGATGTGGGACTTTACAATCTACCCCCCTTTTGGGACCGACCCGTCCTCGGGTCGCACATGGGCCAGGATTGCTCTGATACCAAGTCACTTACAGAGCCTCCAACAGTATTGTCCCCCGGTTGTAAGTTCAGTGAACCGCGCTCCCTGGGTGTTTGTCCTCTCCCCGAGCTTCGAGGGTCCTTAGGCCCAGCCTTCGCTCAAGGGAAAAGTGCGCTGTTGGTGGGGAGAGCTTCGTACCCACTTATAAGCTCTCAGCACAGGCCCCTTCCAGCCGATGTGGGACTTTACAATAACTGTTATTATAGGAAAACTTTGCTAAAGGCAAATATGTATCCTAGTTTCCTTTCATCTCTAGAACACACACCCTGAACATGTCTTCTAGGGTTTAGATAGTTTTCTCTATATAACCATCTATCTAGGGGTGATAGGCTGTCCTAAACCTAAGTCTGGTACCTAGAGCATCCTATAATGACCTCAAAAAATTCGATGTGAATCTGGGATCTCTATCTAAAACTATGCTCTTAGGCATGTCATGTAATCTAACTATCTCCCTGATGTACAACTAAGCTAATTTATCTAGGGTATAAGTGGCTTTTATGGCTAGAAGTGTGCTGACTTTGTTAACCTATCCACTATTACCCATATTACATCATGCCCCGATGATGTATTAGTAAACCCATGACAAAATCCATTGCTATGCTATCCCATTTCCACTCAAGGATATCTAGGGGCTGAAGTAATCCAACTAGTTTCTGATGTTCTATTTTAATTCTCTAACATACTAGACATTGGGAGACATATTCTGCTATGTCTATTTTCATTCCAGGCTGCCAAAACATTTTCTTTAAGTCCCGATACATTTTATTACTTCTTCGATGAATGGTGTACTTGCTCTTATGTGCCTCATCTAATATTCTCTCTTTGATTGCTGTATTTTTAGGCACAAACAGCCTATCCCTGTATCTTACTGTGTCATCCTCAGATAGATTGAACTCATGTATGCTACTTTGGGCTATCTGGGTTTTAATCTTATTTACATGGTCATTTGTCTTATGGGCTTCTCTTATTTGCTCCCTTAGGTCATTTTCAATTCAGGTTTCAGTCATTAATAATTTTCCCAAATGCAACTCACACGAGAGACTCATATCTCTGAATCTCTCAATCAATTCCTGCTCTTGGATCATCATGCAGGCTATGTGTAAGGATTTTCTACTCAAGGCATCAGCTACCACATTAGCCTTATCGAGATGGATTTTCAATGTAAAATCATAATCTTTAAAAAATTCTAACCATCTTCACTATCTCATATTCAGCTCTCTATTCAAATAAATATTTAAGGCTCTTGTGGTCGCTGCAACTTTCTATAGCCACCCCATACAAGTAGTGTCTCCATATTTTCAAAGCAAACATCATTGCAACTAACTTTAGATCATGTGTGGGGTGATTTTTCTTGTAAGGTTTCAACTGTCTGGAAGCATAAGCTACCACATCATATACATGATGAACTATGATTATGGTTCCAAAATAGACAAAACAAGACATAAGCTTGTCAATTGTCCCTCTTCAAGGTTGTTAGCTCCCTTCACCAGAATTGCTTGGTCCACCTAGCATGTTAGATCATTGGAGAGGAGGGGATGAGATTCAAGAATCTCAATAGCTCATCTCCCATTCCATCACACATAATATGTGCAAGCAAGTTTCACAAATGCATGCATGGAGAAAGTAGAAATCATATGCATTTTAAAAGCAACCTTAGCATGTGAATCAATCATACAAGACATTCAAGAGCTCACTAGGTGTTTGGATTGGCCTCACACTTCTCCTCATGGATTTTGGACTTGCCTCACCCATTCTTTGAACACTTTGGACTTAACCATACTCTTGGGAGCCCACTTTGTTTTTGGGAGACTCTTTACTTTGTCTCAACCAAGCTCAAGGGTTCTTAGCTCATCCTCACCCAAGGGAAGAGTTCTTGGCCTCTCCACACTCAAGCAAACTCATACAAACATCATGGGTTCATGTAAAAACATAATATGGCATCGAGCATCATGGCATATAAAGGCATGCTAGTATACTTTTCAAAGCTTGAAAATACACATACACACATTCTAAAAAAAGCTAAACACACATTCATGCATGAGAGAAGGTGGAGAGAGCTACCTTGTATACAAGCACACACTTTTTCCTTAGCTTTCAAGCCTCCTCTTTTAGCTACACACCCACAAGTTGTGGAAATAGTGTCTCTTGGCCTAGACACAAATTATGAGAGCCAATTAAATTCATGAAACAATTTCTAGGTGATGGTCGTGTCGTGCAATCTCAAATAAAACTAGGTAGCAAAATAAATTTGTAGATAATGGTGCAACCTAGGTCATCTTCCCAAGGAGTTTGTGCCTTAAATTGTTTATGGAAGAGTGTTCTAAATATTACTAATTAAGACTTATTTTGGGGGGTTTTTGATTGAATTAAACTAATATAAAACTAAATTAAATCAAAATTCCTAAATTCTATCTACTTGGAGAATTATGGTGAATGATGGTCTTATGACTAGCTTAAGAATTGTCTCTTGGTATCCACTATCCTTATCCTATTCCAATTGTGATTAATTCTGGCCTAAGAATTCCTAATTATGTTCATTACAAGTTATCTTGAGTTACCACACAAGAATCAAGAGATTAACAATCCAATATTGAATTGAGACCTCAATCCCGCATTAAACCGTTAACTCTTGTCTTTAAGATCAATGAACATCTAATTTGATTGATTAACTAATTAATTATCTTCTGATTCATCATCCAAAAATGTTTAATTAACCAACTAAACACCAAGGAATTCTCAGATAGACATTTAAGCACATAACCTCACTCATGTATTTCATCGAACACCTTCGTGGCATACATAGGAGATTAGAGAGAATAATGAAAAATCATATTAAAATCCAACCAATTAATCAACAAAAAAGATTTCCTAATCAGTGTCTAACCAGCCACTAATTAATTACACAAATTCCTAATCAAATACAACTTAACCAAGATTGTACAGAAAAAGAAAAAGTGTAAGAAAATCAAGAAATCTTAGCCAAATTTTGCTTCTTCTCCAAGGATTCAAGTTTTAGCCAAGAGCTTCCTCCCTTGCTAGCCTCAAGATGGAGATTAGATCATCATATTACGTTGGAATGGAGATGGAGAGAATGGAAAGATGGATGGTTATGTGAGTGGAGGCGTAAAGGCGTGTATGACGGCAAGACGAGGGTTGATGAGGCATGAATGAATAAAGACGGAGGTGAGGGTTTTAAAAGGCCAATTACCGAGGGAATAAGGATTAATGAGGCGTGAATGAATGGGGTGCTGGTGTCGTGTATTATTATGTTGAATGGGCCGGACTGCGCGAATGAATGGCGTGAATGACGTGATGATCAATAGCTTCCCCCAAATGTAGCGTCTGGATGTGTATTTCTGCTCCCTTTCACGTGCTATTCATTTATCAATTCACGTGCTCAGCTTTTGTTCCATTTGCCTGAAGCTATTATGCATGAGATGGGCCCCATTTTATTTTATTTTATCATATTTCACGTGCTTGCTTCTCTCTTCTGCATGTATTCAGAGCTTCTTTCGTGACTGTCCAGCCCTTCATACAAACTTCCCACACGTCGTGTTCTTTTTTACGTTTTTATTCCAGTAGCTCATTATTCTCACGCTGGTTTCACATTCTTCCTCAGCTCCAGCGTATTCTGCTCGATGCTCTGTTCTGCGTTGTTCTTCCACGTTCTGCAGCTGTTGTCCAAACTTTAACTCGTGTTATTCATTCTTAGCGTCAGCTTCTTCTTCTTATTTAGCTTCCTTTCCACGTGTTTCTGCTGGTGCTTTATGCAGTCTTCCTTTACGTCAAAACCAAGCTCATTCTCTTTGTGCAGTTCGTGTTGTTCTTCATGCAATCTTCTGTACAAGCCTCACTCGAGGTTCTCTTCTTGTTTTCTCCATGCAAGGCTGTTACATTTTTCTCCTTCACCACATAGCCTCCCCTGTTTCTGCTCGAGTTTGTAACATTCACGCTGTTTCTTTCCTTCCAACTATCCACATCACTTTCCTTCTCCTTCACCACGTAGCTTCCTCTGTTTCTGCATGTGGCTGACTCTTTCATACAGCTCTGCGTTAGAACCCGTGGCTTTTCTTCTTGCATTTTGATTCCAGTAGCTCGAGCTCTCTTCTCTTCAAAGCATCAGAAATTACATCAGCTCCATACTACTGGTCTCGCATTATTCTTCTGCAAACAGCATCTTCACGTGTTGTTTTCTTTTACGTGGTTCTGCTTTTGTCTCCACGTGAACCTCTTCATTCAGCTTGTAGTTTCTTTACTCGAGCTGCATGCCTCATGCATGGTTCTGTGGCTTCTCCTCTGTTTCTCATATACTTCGTGGCTTCATTCTGGACCCTAAACCCGTAGCTTCAATGCCTTTTCCATTCTCCAGCTTATGGCTTTGCTTTTAGTTCTCATCACACCTTCTCTCGTGACTGCTCCCTCCATTCAAATGCATTTGCCCATCAAAATTCTGCAAGAATAATAAACAATATTAAGTAGGATAAGATTCACAAAATTCATTTAAAAGAATTTATGCATTAAAATCCAAGATTTTGTGACTTATTTTCTAGAATGCAAAGAGTGGCTATTGAAATCAAATTTCAACTAATTAAACCTCTAAAGCCACATTTGATCATTAAAATGTCCAAGTTTAGGAGAATAAAATAGATAAAAATATGTATTTATCAAATTCCCCCACACTTAAACCTTTGCACTCTTGGGCAAAGCTCAAGACTTCAAGAAGATACTAATGGAAAAGAAATCAAGAGGAATGGAGTTGTATAAATCACTCAGCACAAGGAAGTTCAAAGCGAATCAATAGCTCAATTCTCCAAGTCATGTCACTTGCATTAATTCAACAAGTACCATGGCCATACATTTTATCAAAAATGAAATACAATGACAGTCCCTCACTTGGATTTGTGTTTATCACTCTCCTCTTTAGTGTTTAGGATGAAGTGCTTACTCTCAAATTCCATCCTACCCAACCTTACTACCATAAGCTTGGCAATCATCTACATCTCCACCACCAAAATCAAATGCCAATGAATGAATCAAAAGGTCTTTATTATGGTTGTAATGTAGGCTAAGGTATGAAACAAGTGGTAAACAGAAAAATGAAGGAAATTCAAAAGCAAATCGGATGCTTAAAATCATCAAGAGCATTAAAATAAGAATAAGGATGGAGTAAAAATGTATTTCAAGGCCCTTTTAACCACAAACAGAAAAATATGCACTAAGAGAACAACTTTACTTCCTTTTTTCCTTCAAGTTTTTTTTTTTTAAATTTTTTTAAATTTTTTTTTTTGATCACTCATTCATCATTTTTTTTTCAACTGTTTCTCTTTTGCTTTTTTTTTTTTTATCACAAATATTCTTGAAGAAGAATGAACAAATGGCCTATAAATGATGTGCGAAATACACCTCCATCTACCTTAACAAGATATAATGCTCTTAATAATCGAAGGCATCCTAATCAAGGTAGGAAGAACATTGATTTGATTTTCATGGCTAGAAGGCTAACAAGGAAAAATATAAGGCTCAAATGGGAAAAACAAATGGATTAAACTCATGTGGGATAGCTTTTCGGCTCTAGCTAAAACAAAACAACAATGAATGCCTTAATCCTTTTCATCATGGCAAATGAATAAATGTGGCCTTGAATAAGATTCAAGCCAAGTTCTAGAGTAAAAGTAAGATAGGAGATACACACTAGAAATGAATAAGCAATAGGTTCAAAAATCTCACAGGGTAAATTGACTATCATCAAATTTCATTAAAGCAAAGCTAATTGCCACTTAACTTGCATTCTTAACACAGGGTCAATTCCCTATCAAATCAAGATATATCAAAGCCAGGATCCCCTTAATGCTAGCAACTTACACGAAAGCATAGTTTTTGGTTGGTTTTTTTTTTTTTACTGGAAAATAACACAAAACTAACTAAAAACCTAGAAACTATAAAAATCAACTAACCAAAATAAAACAAAACTAAAAATTTATTTGTATCCCCCCCACACTTAAACATTGCATTGTCCTCAATGCCAGCACACAATGTAATAAACAGATAAAGACAACACAATATAAAAGGGGAAAGGGAAAGAGTACAACCGGGATTCAGGGTGGGTTATGAAGTTGGAGCTCCTCCTTGTTATCTCATGGAACTCCTTCATAAAAGTGTTTGAGCCGATGTCCATTAACTTTGAATTTAGCTCCCGTTTGCTCATCCAAAAGCTCAACTGCACCAAAAGGGAAAACATTAGAAACTATATAAGGACCTTCCCATTTAGAACGAAGTTTACCTGGCATAAGCTTCAGACGGGATTTATAAAGTAAGACTTTTTGGCCGACAACAAACTCTTTCCTTGCAATCATCTTGTCATGAAATGCCTTTGTCTTCTCTTTATAGATTCTTGCATTGTCATAGGCTTCCAATATGATCTCTTCAAGCTTTTGGAGTTGGAATTTTCTGTGAGATCCTGCTTCATTCAAATCCAAATTACATTTCTTTACGGCCCAGTAAGCTTTGTGCTCCACTTCCACCGGTAAGTGACATGCTTTTCCAAATACCAGCCGATAGGGTGACATGCCAATAGGAGTCTTGTAGGCAGTCCTGTAAGCCCAAAGTGCATCATCCAGCCTCTTGCTCCAATCCTTTCTATTCGGCTGCACTGTTTTCTCCAAAATTTGCTTCACCTCCCGGTTAGAAATTTCTGCTTGGCCATTTGTCTGAGGGTGGTATGGAGTAGCTACTTTATGCACAACACCATATTTGCTAAGCAAGCTATGCATACTCCGGTTACAAAAGTGAGTGCCCTGGTCACTGATAATGGCTCTGGGAATACCAAACCTACAGAAAATGTGAGAGCGAATGAATTCTACAACCACAGAAGAATCATCAGTCCTGGTGGGTTTGGCTTCCACCCACTTCGAAACATAATCAACAGCCAGTAAAATGTATGAAAAGCCAAAAGAAGTGGGAAAAGGTCCCATAAAATCAATGCCCCACACATCAAAGACTTCACAAAATAAGATGGGATGTTGTGGCATTTCATTTCTCCTAGATATGCTACCTGTTTGTTGACACCTAACACATCTTTTACAAAAATCAAAGGCATCACGAAACAGGGTAGGCCAATACAATCCGCTATCTAGAACCTTCCTAGCTGTGCGTTTTGGACTAAAGTGACCTCCACATGCTAGTGCATGACAAAAATTTAAAACAGAATCAAATTCTATATCAGGCACACAACGTCTAATCACTTGGTCACTGCATAATCTCCATAAATATGGATCATCCTAAATATAATACCTAGCTTCACTCCTAAACTTATTCAACTGATGTTTAGTCAAATCAACAGGTAGTTCAGAAGCAGCTAGATAATTCACTAAGTCTGCATACCATGGATAAAAACTATGCACAACACATAAATGCTCATCAGGGAAATCATCATCAATAGGTAAGGAATTTACCTTTGAAGCTTCAATTCTGCTCAAGTGGTCTGCCACCAAGTTTTCAGCTCCACTTTTATCCCGGATGTCAATGTCAAATTCTTGAAGTAGAAGCATCCATCTGATCAATCTTGGCTTTGCATCGGGCTTCTTCAGCAAGTACTTCAAGGCTGCATGATCAGTAAAAACAATAACTTTAGTATCAAGTAAATATGATCTAAATTTATCTAAAGCAAAAACAATAGCAAGAAGCTCTTTTTCTGTGGTTGTATAATTTGCTTGGGCCCCATCCAAAGTCTTGGATGCATAAGCAATCACATGGGACCGCTTATTCACTCTCTGGCTTAAGACTGCACCTACAGCAAAATTAGATGCGTCACATAAAAGCTCAAATGGGAGGGTCCAATCAGGGGGTTGAATAATGGGTGGGGAAGTCAAGCATTTCTTAAGTTCATCAAAAGCTGTTTTACATGCATCATTAAATTGGAAATCAACATCTTTTTGTAACAACTTAGACAATGGCAAAGCAATTTTACTAAAGTTCTAAATGAATCTTCTATAAAAACCTGCATGACCTAGAAAAGATCGGACCTCTCGAACACATGTCGGGTATGGTAGAGAAGTTATAACATCTATCTTAGCTTTATCTACCTCTATGCCTTGTTCAAATATAATATGACCCAATACAATGCCTTTCCGAACCATAAAATGACACTTTTCAAAATTAAGTACAAGGTTTTTCTCTATGCATCTAGCTAGGACTCTATCCAGACTACATAAGCAATCATCAAAAGAGTTCCCATATACAGTGAAATCATCCATAAAATTTTCTATACAATGTTCAAGGAAATCACTAAAAATGGAAACCATGCACCGCTGGAAGGTCCCAGGGGCATTGCAAAGACCAAAGGGCATTCGTCTGTAGGCATATGTTCCAAATGGGCATGTGAATGTCGTCTTCTCTTGATCCTCCGGGGCTATGCATATCTGAAAATACCCTGAAAATCCATCCAGAAAACAGTAGTGAGATTTACCAGCTAAACGCTCAAGCATCTGATCAATAAATGGGAGGGGGTAATGATCTTTTCTAGTGACTAAATTAAGCCTCCTATAGTCAATGCAAACCCTCCAACTATTCTATACACGGGTGGGCACCAATTCATTATTTTCATTCCGGATCACTATGATCCCTGATTTCTTTGGAACTACCTGCACAGGACTAACCCACTGACTGTCAGAAATAGGATATATTATACCAGGAGATAAAAGTTTAGAAACTTCCTTTTTAACCACATCCAGAATAAGTGGGTTCAGTCGCCTTTGAGGTTGCCTTATTGGTTTTGCTCCTTCTTCCAACAAAATTCTGTGCATGCATGTATCAGGGTTAATCCCTGGTATGTCAGCTAAGGTCCACCCTATTGCTTGTTTTCTCCTCCTTAAGACCTCAAGAAGCTTCTCTTCTTCCTCTGGAATAATGTCACTAGCCACAATTACTGGAAGCTTCTCATCTTCCCCCAAGTAGGTGTACTTGAGATTGTCTGGAAGCGGTTTGAGCTTTAAGGTGGGAGCTTGCTCAACCGAAGGTATGAGTTGTTCAATTTCTTTCATGCCAAATACCTGTTCAGACAACTCATAGATAGAAGAAACAACTTCCCCATCCTTGGGGATATCAGTAGTATGGGAAGAATCAAAAGAATCAGTAGTCAATTGAATATCAGCATCATGATTTCCTAAATTATCCATGTCATCATGCAAAGAATTATCAGTACCAGAAAGATCAACAAGACCAGTTAAATCAACAGATGTTCTAGATGAAATAGAATCAATCTGATCAGTAATAGGTTCTGTAGAGTTAATCTCATCATACAAGCTCAAAAATTCATCAATTTCTCTACATATAGTGCAAGAATGAGAGTCATCACAATTATGTTTCAAAGAATCATCAAGAACAGCAATATCACAGGATTCAGTCAACAAACTATCCCTAAAATCAGCACTGGCATCATCAACTAACATATCAATCAGGCTGATACTAAAAACAGAGTTATCATCACAAGGGTATTTCATGGCATCAAATATATTAAATTGTATCACATTGCCAGCAAACTCCATTTGAAGATTACCCTCATGCACATTTATAATTGTTTTAGCAGTTTTCAGGAAAGGTCTACCTAAAATGAGTGGGGCATGTCCACTAGATCTATATCTATCATCTTCCATATTAAGGACATAAAAATCAGCTGGAAAAATTAAATCATTTACCTTAACCAGAACATCCTCCAACACTCCTGAAGGATAAGCAATGCTCCTATTTGCCAGCTGCATAACCACTCCGGTAGGTTTCAGCTCTCCCACCTGCAAAGATGAATAAACAGATTTAGGCATAACATTTATAGCAGCACCAAGATCAATTAAAGCATCAGAAAACTCAAAATTTCCAATGGTGCATGGAATTGTAAAAGTGCCCAGATCTTGACACTTAGTGGGCATTGTTGGCTGTATGAGTGCTGAAACATTCTTGCCAAAATTGACTTTTTCATTCCCTCTCAGATGCCTCTTGTTAGTGCATATCTCCTTGAGAAACTTGGCATATTTAGGAATGGTCTTGATTGCCTCCAACAGGGGTATATTGACTTCAACCTTTTTAAAAATCTCAAGAATCTCTTTTTCTGCATCTGCTTCAGTTTGCCTCTTTCCCAAGGTAGGTCTATGTGGGAAAGGCAAAATTTTCTTTGCCTCCTCTTCATTATTAGGCTCATTTGGTGTGGCGTGTGTTTTTGATGACGCTGACTTATCCATGGTGGTGGTATCTGAGGATCCCTGAACTTCTTTTCCACTCCTAAGAGTGATGGCACTGACATTGCTACTATTCCTCGGATTAACAACCGTCTGTGAGGGTAATTGGCTTGAACCTTGGCTTTTTATCTCATTGAGAGAAGTAGCGAATTGTCCTATCTGAGTATCAACCCTTTTTTCTAAGTTTTGCATCATTTGTGTGATTTGTGCTTGACTCTTCATAATACGCTTCATCATGTCTCCCATATTATCCCCTTTCTTTGGTTCCTCCTGCATAGGAGCTGGCTGCCTAATAGGTTGGGAAGACTGTGCATTAGGTCCTGCAACATTGTATCTATTTTGTTGCCCTCTCCCATATCTCAAATTGGGGTGATCCCTCCATCCTGGATTGTATGTATTAGAATAGGGATCATATTTTTGTTGCCCTTGTTGCATCGGCCTAACTGGAAACATCCTAGCACAAGCCTCTACCCTGTCTTCTAACATAGGGCACTGATCAGTAGTATGTGTGGCCAAAGAGCATATATCACACAGGGGTCCTACCAAAGTAGTAGAGATAGATGTTTGTCCAGATGCATAACACTGTGGATAAGAATATGTCTGAGTAGGGTAAGACTGTGGTGCACAAGTCTGAGAAGGAGCGGAGGATGACTGCTGCCGATCTAAAGCAAGCTTTTGGAGCACAGTAGACATTACTTCAAGTTTGCTCTCAATTCTCTGACCATAGTCTGGAGCACACAATTCATTGACTCCTCTTACTGTTTGCATTGATCTGGACCCAAATTGCTGAGCATTCTGAGCCATCTTATCAATCAACTCCCAGGCTCCTGTAGGTGTCAGATCACCTAAGGCTCCACCAGAGGCAGCATCAATCATATTTCTGTCCATGATCAACAGCCCCTCATAGAAGTACTGTATAAGCAACTGATCAGAGATTTGATGGTGAGGGCAACTAGCCAACAATCTTTTGAATCTTTCACAGTACTCATATAAAGTCTCTCCATTATTCTGTCTAATCCCACATATCTCTTTCCTTATTGATGCAGTGCGAGATGCAGGAAAGAATTTCTCCAAGAATAACCTCTTCAGTTGGTCCCAAGAAGCAATGGCACCAAGAGGTAGATAGTACAACCAATCCTTGGCTAAACCATCCAAGGAAAAAGGGAATGCTCTAAGCTTGATTTGTTCCTCTGAGACACCTTGTGGCTTCATTGTAGAGCATACAACATGGAATTCTTTTAGATGTTTGTGAGGGTCATCTCCTGCAAGTCCCTGAAACTTAAGAAGTAAGTGAATCAATCCATATTTAAGCTCAAAATTTGCATCTAATTCTGGATATTGTATGCAAAGATTTTGATAATGCACATTAGGAGCTGTCAATTCTCTAATAGTTCTAGCATGCATGTTATTATTCAAATTTGCATTCACATTCAAGTTAGCCTGAACATGCATATTCTTGTTAGCATTTATTTGATCTTGTTCAGCCATATTATCACTAGCAAATTGAAGTGCACAATCAATTCCTTGCACAGAATCAAAAGCAGACGAATTAGAGCTATTAATTCCTACACTATCCTTGTTTTTCCTAATCCTTACTTGTCTTCCAAGGGTTCTTTCAATTTCTGGATCCAAATCAATTAATTTTTCACTAGAGCTTCTTGTCATACACCAATTAGACAAGCAAAAATTAAGAAGGAACACAAAAATTAGCAAAGAAAAATTAAAACAAAAATTCCAGAAAAATTAGAAAAATCCTAGAAAATTCGAAAAAATACTAAAAAAATTCGAAAAAGTGCTCCAAACGTTGGAATTTGGCCAAAAACTAGTGCATCGAATAGCTATGCTAATACTTTTGCTCAAAACACCTAAAAACTTTGAAATACAGAATTTGAGAATTTTCTGGGCACTTTAAACGAAAAATCCAGCAAGCAGGCAAATTAATACGCAACACCGAAATTATCCAATTCCAAACTCGAAACAAAGCAAAAATTCAGCTAAAATAGAATCAAAACAGAGATAAAACAAAACAAAAACACCTAGAAAACTTTCTCAAACAATTAAGAAACTAAACTCCCCGGCAACGGCGCCAAATTTGATGGTCGTGTCGTGCAATCTCAAATAAAACTAGGTAGCAAAATAAATTTGTAGATAATGGTGCAACCTAGGTCATCTTCCCAAGGAGTTTGTGCCTTAAATTGTTTATGGAAGAGTGTTCTAAATATTACTAATTAAGACTTATTTTGGGGGTTTTTGATTGAATTAAACTAACATAAAACTAAATTGAATCAAAATTCCTAAATTCTATCTACTTGGAGAATTATGGTGAATGATGGTCTTGTGACTAGCTTAGGAATTGTCTCTTGGTATCCACTATCCTTATCCTATTCCAATTGTGATTAATTCTGGCCTAAGAATTCCTAATTATGTTCATTACAAGTTATCTTGAGTTACCACACAAGAATCAAGAGATTAACAATCTAATATTGAATTGAGACCTCAATCCCGCATTAAACCGTTAACTCTTGTCTTTAAGATCAATGAACATCTAATTTGATTGATTAACTAATTAATTATCTTCTGATTCATCATCCAAAAATGTTTAATTAACCAACTAAACACCAAGGAATTCTCAGATAGACATTTAAGCACATAACCTCACTCATGTATTTCATCGAACACTTTCGTGGCATACATAGGAGATTAGAGAGAATAATGAAAAATCATATTAAAATCCAACCAATTAATCAACAAAAAAGATTTCCTAATCAGTGTCTAACCAGCCACTAATTAATTACACAAATTCCTAATCAAATACAACTTAACCAAGATTGTACAGAAAAAGAAAAAGTGTAAGAAAATCAAGAAATCTTAGCCAAAATTCTGCTTCTTCTCCAAGGATTCAAGTTTTAGCCAAGAGCTTCCTCCCTTGCTAGCCTCAAGATGGAGATTAGATCATCATATTACGTTGGAATGGAGATGGAGAGAATGGAAAGATGGATGGTTATGTGAGTGGAGGCGTGAAGGCGTGTATGACGGCAAGACGAGGGTTGATGAGGCGTGAATGAATAAAGATGGAGGTGAGGGTTTTAAAAGGCCAATTACCAAGGGAATAAGGATTAATGAGGCGTGAATGAATGGGGTGCTGGCGTCGTGTATTATATATGTTGAATGGGCCGGACTGCGCGAATGAATGGTGTGAATGACGTGATGATCAATAGCTTCCCCCAAATGTAGCGTCTGGATGTGTATTTCTGCTCCCTTTCACGTGCTATTCATTTATCAATTCACGTGCTCAGCTTTTGTTCCATTTGCCTGAAGCTATTATGCATGAGATGGGCCCCACTTTATTTTATTTTATCATATTTCATGTGCTTGCTTCTCTCTTCTGCATGTATTTAGAGCTTCTTTCGTGACTGTCCAGCCCTTCATACAAACTTCCCACACGTTGTGTTCTTTTTTACGTTTTTATTCCAGTAGCTCGTTATTCTCACGCTGGTTTCACATTCTTCCTCAGCTCCAGCGTATTCTGCTCGATGCTCTGTTCTGTGTTGTTCTTCCACGTTCTGCAGCTGCTGTCCAGACTTCAACCCGTGTTGTTCATTCTTAGCGTCAGCTTCTTCTTCTTATTTAGCTTCCTTTCCACGTGTTTCTGCTGGTGCTTTATGCAGTCTTCCTTTACGTCAAAACCAAGCTCATTCTCTTTGTGCAGTTCGTGTTGTTCTTCATGCAATCTTCTGTACAAGCCTCACTCGAGGTTCTCTTCTTGTTTTCTCCATGCAAGGCTATTACATTTTTCTCCTTCACCACATAGCCTCCCCTATTTCTGCTCGAGTTTGTAACGTTCACGCTGTTTCTTTCCTTCCAACTATCCACATCACTTTCCTTCTCCTTCACCACGTAGCTTCCTCTGTTTCTGCATGTGGCTGACTCTTTCATACAGCTACTGCGTTAGAACCTGTGGCTTTTCTTCTTGCATTTTGATTCCAGTAGCTCGAGCTCTCTTCTCTTCAAAGCATCAGAAATTACATCAGCTCCATACTACTGGTCTCGCATTATTCTTCTGCAAACAGCATCTTCACATGTTGTTTTCTTTTACGTGGTTCTGCTTTTGTCTCCACGTGAACCTCTTCATTCAGCTTGTAGTTTCTTTACTCGAGCTGCATGCCTCATGCATGGTTCTGTGGCTTCTCCTCTGTTTCTCATATACTTCGTGGCTTCATTCTGGACCCTAAACCCGTAGCTTCAATGCCTTTTCCATTCTCCAGCTTATGGCTTTGCTTTTAGTTCTCATCACACCTTCTCTCGTGACTGCTCCCTCCATTCAAATGCATTTGCCCATCAAAATTCTACAAGAATAATAAACAATATTAAGTAGGATAAGTTTCACAAAATTCATTTAAAAGAATTTATGCATTAAAATCCAAGATTTTGTGGCTTATTTTCTAGAATGCAAAGAGTGGCTATTGAAATCAAATTTCAACTAATTAAACCTCTAAAGCCACATTTGATCATTAAAATGTCCAAGTTTAGGAGAATAAAATAGATAAAAATATGTATTTATCACTAGGGCCATGCAACTTGCTTAAACCCTAGATTACTCTACAACCTCCATTATGGTCCATATTGGCACCTAATGAAGCAATACCCCTCAAATGATTTCTAGGCCTCATTCTTTACTCTCAAATATGATTCTTGACTCCTTTTAAGCCTCTTGGAGTCATCACATTATTAAAACAAATGGCCTAGCACCATGTTGCTTCTTTAGGTCATATTATGGAACCTAAGACACCAAATCACTTTTCATGAGTTCTAAATTTTTTCCAAGGACTCCCCTCATTTTCATTCATCAATTATGACTCAATAATGGCCTTAGAAAAATTTAAAACTCTCCCTAGCTATGAGAAACTCTTTAGGCCGAGGCTATGGAGCTTAATGGCCTTCATGGAGTTTGCTTGGTTTTCTTGAAGGGGGAAGCTTGTGGGGAGACTCTTTGGTGTCTCAAGAACTCATTTATACTTTGGCATACTAGACATCGGGAGACATACTCTGCTATGTCTGTTTTCATTCCGGGCCACCAGAACATTTTCTTCAAATCCTGGTACATTTTATTACTGCCCGGATGAATGGTGTACTTACTCTTATGTGCCTCATCTAATATCTTTTCTCTAATTTCTGTGGTTCTAGGCATATATAGCTATCCCTGTATCTTACTATGTCATCCTCAGACAAATTGAACTCTTGAACACTACCCTGGGCTATCTGGGCACTAATCTTATTTACATGATCATCTGTCTGCTGGGCCTCTCTTATCTGATCCCTCAGGTCATTTTCTATTCGGGTCTCACTCATTAATAGTTTTCTTAAATACACCTCGCAGGAGAGACTCATGTCTTTAAATCTCTCAATCAATTCCTACTCTCGGATCATCATACAAGCCATGTGTATGGATTTTCTACTAAGGGCATCAGCTACCACATTAGCCTTACCAGGATGGTACTTTAATGTGAAATCATAATCTTTTAGAAATTCCAACCATCTCTGTTGCCTCATATTTAGCTCTTTCTATTCAAACAAATATTTGAGGCTCTTGTGGTCGCTGTAGATTTCTATTACTACTCCATATAAGTAGTGTCTCTATATTTTCAAAGCAAACACCATTGCAGCTAACTCTAAGTCATGTGTGGGGTAGTTTTCCTCATGAGGTTTCAACTGTCTAGAAGCATAAGCTACCACTCGGCCTTTCTGCATAAGCACGCATCCTAACCCTTTCTTTGAGGCATCACTGTATACTACAAAAGTTTCTTTAGGGTCAGGGAGTATTAAAACTGGGGCCGTGGTCAGCTTGTGCTTTAGCTCTTGGAAACTACTCTCACATTTCTCATTCCACACAAATGACACATTCTTTCTAGTAAGCCGAGTCAGTGGCATCGCTATCTAAGAAAAGCCCTGAATGAATCTCCTATAATACCCTGCTAAACCTAGGAAGCTCCTGATCTCTGTCACTGTCCTAGGTCTCTCCCACTGCAACACTGCCTCTACCTTATGGCGATCTACTGCGACCCCTGCCTGGGAGATGACATGACCTAGAAACTGAACCTTAGTGAGCCAGAACTCACAGTTACTAAAGTTAGCGTACAACTGTCTCTCTCTCAGGGTCTCCAAGGCTAATCTCAGGTGCTGCACATGTTCCTCTCTACTTTTTGAGTAGATAAGGATGTCATCTATGAAGACTACTACAAATCTGTCTAAGTATGGCTTGAAAGCTCTGTTTATGTAATCCATAAAGACTGCGAGTGCATTCGTCAACCCGAAGGGCATAACTAGAAATTCGTAGTGCTCGTATCTAGTTCTAAATGCTGTCTTGGGAATATCCCCAGCGTTTATTCTAAGCTGATGATATCCCAACCTGAGGTCTATCTTTAAAAACACTGACACTCCTACTAACTGATCCAGGAGATCATCTATGTGAGGGAGAGGGTACTTATTCTTAATAGTAATCTTATTGAGTTCTCGGTAATCTATACATAGCCTAAGGCTCCCGTCCTTCTTCTTTACAAATAGGACTAGAGCTCCCCACGGTGAGACGCTGGGTCTAATGAAACCCTTCTCTAAAAGCTCTTCTATCTGTTTCTTAAGCTCTGCTCGCTCGGCGGGAGCCATCCTATACGGGGCCTTAGACACTAGACCTACCCCAGGTACACTGTTTATAGGAAACTCTACCTCTCTTTCTGGGGGTAGTCCACTAATTTCTTTAAGAAAGACCTCTGGGAACTCCCTCACTACGGGAATCTCTTTTATACCCTCTTCTACGTCAGCCTGAACTGAAAAGAAGACCAGATACCCTCGACAACCATGCCCTAGTGATCTCTCAACTTGGGAGGTGGTCATGACAGATAACTCAGCCCTAGTACTAGGCACAGTCCCACACTCAGGTAAAGTGATACACCTGTGGCTACAATCTAGTGTGGCATTATTTGCAGACATCTAGTTCATGCCAATAATCACATTAATATCAATGAGAGGCATACAAATCAAATCAAGGGTGGTCAGGCAATGGTTAAACTGGATCACACAATTCAAACAAGCATGGGAGGCAATGGCTCAGTTCCCTGTGGGGGTAGATACATGCAACTCATATGGCAATATATGCATACTCAGACCCAACCTCTCAGCACAGTCATATGATATAAAAGAGTGGCTAGCACCCGAATCAAATAATGCAGTCACAGAAAAATCATTTATTTTAATAGTACCTTGGATCAGACTCGGGGATCAGCTAGCCTCCTGCTGTGATAGGGCAAAGACTCTACCCTGGGTCTGTGGTCTGGGAGGAGGAGCCATCTCCATCGGCTGTGTGATCTGCAAAGGGGCCTGTGAAGGAATTTGGGTGCAATCTCTAGCTATGTGCCCCGGCCTGCCACATCTGAAGCACACATTCTGCCTTGCATAGCACGGTCTGGTACCGTGATTCCTGCCACACTGGGGACAAGTGATACCTTTATTGGACTGAGTCCTCCTTCTTTTACCTCTCTGGTTCCACTAGCTCTTTCCACCTCTTCGGCTAGTCAGTGCAGGCTGGGAACCCTCTCTAGGTCTCTTGGGCTCAGGGAGGGGAAGAGGTGGTCTAGCACTAAAGATAGGCTGCAATCTCCTAAGGTTTGTCTCTGTGACTTTGCATACCTCCACAAGGGTATTAAAGTGCCTGATCCTCTGTGGCACCACCCTATCTCTAATCTCAAGGAGCAAACCCTTCTCTAATCTATCTACCCTCCATCTCTCATTATCATGTCTCTGCAGGTAAGAGGAATATCTGGAGAGCTCAACAAATTTCGCCACATATTGGTCCACGGACATCCCCGGAGTTTGCTTAAATAGAATGAATTCTGATTCTTTCTCATCTCTGATAGAATCAGGGAAATATTTCTCGCGGAACACCTCGAGGAATGCCTCCTAGGTGATTGGGGCGTTCCTCGCTCTCAAGATAGGCTCAGTGCCCTTCCACCAGTAAATTGCTTCTTTCTGTAACTGGAATGCAGCCATCTTGGCTTTTTACTCAAACGTGCACTCCATCACCTCAAAGATTTGCTCTAATGCCATAATCCAGGCCTCAGCTTTATCTACATTCATCTCACCATCAAAGGTAGGAGGCCCAAATTTTCTGAACTGTGTAATCACCTTTCTGGTCGAGGGTTGCTGTACAGGAGGCGTCTGAGCTGGTGGAATCGGGGCAACCATCTACGTCTATGGCTGTGCATCTAGGTGAGTTGCCCCTGAATGCTCAGGACGATCTGAGTGTGGAGGTGGCTGAGGAGGAGTAGGTGTAGGGCCCTGGCTATCTCTCTCAGCAAGCCGTTCCTGAAGCTGCATAATGACAGCCTGCTGCTGATCCAGGCGAGCCATGATAGACTGAAGGGCTCTAACAACTGGATCACTAGGCCCGGCTTCATCAGCACGAGCCTAGCTAGGGGGCCGACCTCTCCTAGTGTTCACCATCGTACTGAAACATCATAACAAACTGTAACATAAGCTAGGGAACACTTCCACCATCATACACACTCAATTCATCCAAATAAGCTCATATGCATATAGACAACTCAAAAACACAAGCCACAACCCACAATGAGAGCCTGAACCTTTGCTCTGATACCAATAAATGTAACACCATAAATTCTAGCTCATCTCATGCTTTCAAGTGGCATAATATCAAGAATCATAATAATATTCTATGGAAACGCTAAAGAAATAATGATTATTTTCGCATTGTGTTGTATCTAAAAAATTCAATTCGGTGTCACGTGGACCGTGTGAGCTTATACTATACTTCTTCATATTTAATTCCATTATTACAACTCATTTGCATCGTAAAAACACGCCTACAACCCATGGAAACCGAAATGGAACTCAAAATAAACAAGCATATTTTCGGCCAGATTTGCTCCATTTTCTGACCCAATTTTGGAAAATCATAACTAAATCTATAAAATTCAAAATCATGAAATCTTAGTCATTCTGGAAATATTAGGATGTCTAATTCACATTAAAAATACTTCCAGGTCACAAAATACATCACACAAGACGTTTGACATCCAAAAAGCTACTAATGTTGCTGACTGCCTGGGCTGTTGTTCAGTTTACTGATACCAAATTCAAAAATTCATAACTAATTCTATAAAAATCTAAATCACACAAATTCAGTCTTTCTAGAAATCTAAAAATGTTGAATTGATACTAAAAATAATTATAGAATAAAAAAGATACGTTTAGACATCTGGAACTGATAGAACAGTAACTGAGCTCCTGGGGCGCTACTGATACTGACAATTAACTTCAAACATGCATAACTCTCTGCTCAGACCTCCAAATGAGGTGATCTAGGTGGCCAAAAAAATCTTTATGACCTCTAGTTTATTCATATAAAACTTAATAAGCATTGGACACCATTTGGCCATCGGGTGACACAGAATTCGAAACTGCCAGTATAAACAGTACCCATACCAGAATCCATGAAAAATGCCAACTTTAAAAATTCATCAAATATTCCCTAGATCTCAGAAAATTATGATCTTTAGCTTCACAGAAAGGTCACAATGAGACCTAATTTCATGTCAAATTTCAGGGTAAGACTAACTTATTTGGCCAAAAAGTGATATAGGGTTCCATTATGGTCAAATTTGGCTCCATATGAGATACCAAATTTGCCAAATGGCCTTCCCTTGGTTGTGGCACCTTTTGGGCAAGTCCAAAAGCTTATTTAAGACTTGTGTGAGCTGCCCAAATAGTTCCAAACCTCATGCATCTTATTTTGGCCATTCAACCCACATTTATACACATATTCATCAAACTTTAAATCCTCTTACCATGGCCTTGCCTACTCAAAACATGTGCTAATGGTCATATATCATTTCCATACATCTAAACATCACATAATAGTATGTTTACATATATCTCAAGGTTCATAATACATATACAACATCATATACATGATGAACTATCATTATCACTATAGACTATAAAAGTCTCTCTAAGGTCAATGAGTACTAAAATTGGGGTCATGGTTAACTTGTGCTTCAACTCCTAAAAACTACCCTCACATTTCTCATTCCACCCAAATGGTACATTCTTTCTAGTGAGCAAGGTTAGTGGCATCGCTATTTGCAAAAAGCCCTAAATGAACCTTCTGTATAGAAGATGTTTGACATTTGAAAAGGTTCAGAAGTCTGACTGGCTACTAGTACTATCACAAGTTTCTGCTACAAACTTAAAAAATTTCCAATTAATTCCAAAAGAATTCAATCCATGTAAATGATCTAATTTGGAAAGCTACAGATGTTAGATAGAGGGAAAAAATAACTTCAGACCAGTCCAGGTACATCCAAACCTCAAAAACTAATCAAACAGTACTTGAGGTCTATTTGAACGCTTGATACTAGATAGAATATTTTAAAATTCATATATCTCTTTCTAGACATCCAAATGAGGTGCTTCTAGTTGGCACAAGTCATTGGAAATTTCTAGTTTCTCCCTATAAAATTTTGTAGCAATTGGACATCATTTGCCCCTTAGTGATAGAATTCATTTTCAAACCATTGTGAATAGTACCATAAACCAAAGTCAGAATTTTTTCCAACTTTGAAAATTCATTAGATATTTCATAGACCTCAGAAAATTTTGTACTTTAGCTTTTCAAAAAGCTCTAAATGCATGCCAAGTCTCCGATCAAGAAGAGCTCATTTGGACAAAATGTGGTATAAGTTTCCAATATGGTCAATTTTGACTCCATATAAGATGCCAAAGTATCCAAATGACTTTCCTTGATGTTTGGCACCTCTTGGGCAAGTTTAAAAGCATGATTATGACTTGTATAAACTACCTAAGTGTTCCCAAGCCTCATACATCTCAATTTGGCTATTCCACTTCCATTTGTACATACATTTCCATAATGCAAATTTGCCATTACATGTCCAAAATGAGCATTTCCTTACATACAACCTTAACTCTCATTTTTACATGATACATTAACATAATTATACATATTCATAACATCATAGAACATATACAATAATAGATTACATCATTTTCCATCTATGTGGTCTTAAAGAACAAAATCCATGCACTTTGATGTCACATTTTTATCTCTCAAGTGGTTGGTTCCCATTTCTTTGCTCTCTTAGTCCACCTAGCATGTTAGAACATTGGAGAGGAGGGAATAAGATTCAAAGAATCCCAATAGCTCATGTTTGTTTCAATCACACATAAAAGATGCAAAACAAGTCTTACAAATGTATGCATGGGCATATGACATAACATGAACATTCAAGAAGCAATCTTAGCATTTCAAAACGTCATACATAGCATACATAGGCTTGCTAAGTAAATGGATTAGCCTTACCCATTCACTTGTGGATTTTAGACTTGCTTCACCCATTCTTTAAGAGGTTCTTAGACTCAACCTTACTCTTGGGAGTCAACCTCACTTTTGGGAGACTCTTCAATTTGTCTCAACAAAACATTAAGGGTTCTTGGCTCATCCTCACTATGGTTAAGGGTTCTTAGCCTCACCACGCTCAAGAAAATCCAATCACATATAACAAATATCATTTGAAAATATAATGGATCATCATGGTACCATGGCAAATGAAATAATATTAGAATACTTTTCATGGTTTAAAATACACATACACACATTCAAAGACAAGCCAAGCATGTATTCATGCATGAAAGAAGAAGGAGTGAGCTACCTTAGATGCAACCACACACTTTTGTCTTTGAAATAATGCTCCCTTCCTCGGCCTCACACACACAAAGGTGTGGGAATGATTTCTCTTAGCCTAAACACAATTTATGGAAGCCAATTAGGAAGGCCACACAACTTCCTCACACACTAACTTGGTCTAAAAACCCCTTTATGTCTCTAAGAATGCACCTAATACAGCAACACACATCAAATAAATTCTAGGCTCCATTCTTTCCTTTCATATATGATTCTTGACTCCTTTTAAGCCTCTTAGAGTCATCACACAATTAAAATAAAGAGCCTAACTACATGTTGCTTCTTTAGGTCATATTATGGAACATATAAGGCCAACTCACTTTCTATGGTTTCTAAATTTTTCCCAAGGCCTCTCCTCATCTTCACTCATCATATATGACTCAAAAATGGACTTAGAAAAATTTAAAACTCTCCCTAGGTATACAAACTCATTTAGGCTGAGACTATGCATGATTTTGACCTTCATGGACTTTACTTTTGTTTTCTTGATGGAGGAAGCACATGGGGAGACTTCTAGGGGTCTTAGGAGCTCATTTGAACTCTCATTTAGGCATAGAAATCAAGGTATCAAATCAAATTTTACAAGGAGCATATAAAACCCTAGAATTTACATCTTGAATTTCCATGATTATTTGTTAATTCTCTTTGCATATTCTTAATTTGCACACTCTTTTTCCTAAGATTCACACTTGCTTCTACCTAAAAAGTAAGCCCTTCTATGACTTCTTGAGTGGGGCAAAATATGGAGAGAAGAGGAGCAAAGGGTAGCAACCATGGAAGAAGAAATTGCCTTATTTTTCCTTGTTTTCTCACTTGAATCTTGTCTTCTTTGGCCTCTTCTCTTCAAATCCGAAAATTTTCCTTAATTTCTCCCTTAAAACAGATCCATATACCTCAATATAATCATAAGAAATAAAGGAGAATAGAGGAGAAGAGGTTTGGAAAGGAAAAAGCATGAAAAACTACTAAAATTTCATACCTTCAAGCTTTGATTTTTCCTCCTCTTCTTCCTCTTCCTCTTGTGCACTACTCACCTAGGGTTTTTCTTCTGGTCTAGGGCAGAAATATATGAAGCTAAATGAATAGGAGAGTGGGGAGCCCTATAGATATAAGTGGAGAAAGGAAGACTTTTCAAAAATTCCCATTTTGCCTTTCATTTTTGGCATTTTTGTTTCTAATTCATTTTAGCTCCTTTTTTAGAATTGTCTCTTCTATTGTAAACTTTAGGTTCCCAATTTAGTAAAATGCCTTTGGAATCACTCAAATTGGAGCAAAAACCTTCCCCAACGAATCCGTCAAAGTTTGGATACCCTGACGTTAGAAAACATCCACCAGAGGGGTTTTAATTGTCCTGGGGGCTTCCCATGGTTTTTAGAGCCTTTGAGAATCCTGAAAAATTCAAAAATTTCATTTAAAACTCCTCCTGTGTGAATTCCAAAATTTGGTCAAAATTACGAAAATGCCATTATATTTCGTAAGTTTTTTGTTAAATTTTGTTTCTTCATTCTAGCTTTATTTTTCTTTCCATCTAAGTCTGGGATTCTCATTTTTAGGAGCATAGAATGTTACTCAAATTTTTTGGGGCCTTAACTAATTCATTTTGGGGGACTTGCTTTGAAAATATGCCTATTTCTGTCGTTTAACAAAAACTGCACATTACAAGTGGCGCAAAAGAGAAGGGAAGAGGAAGAGCAAAAACAAGGCAAGAAAGCTATGTTTTCCATGGAATTTCCTATTCTTCTCTTTAGCAAACTTGCTATCCTCCTTCTTTCTATAGATTTGTTGATATATTTGGGTCTATTATGAGGTCAGACCAAGGGGGAAAATTTCGAGTTTAAGGAGAAGAATCCAAGTAAAAGGAAGAGCATCCAAGAAAGGCTAGGAAATTAAGGTAAAAGGCTAGTCTTCATGCTTCTTCTTCTTCTTTGTTCTTAGATGTGCTTAGTTCGACCAACCTAGGAATAGCAAAGAGGAGTTGTATTTTAAACCAAACCAAGGGTGAATCTTAGGAAAATGAGTTAGGAGAATAAGAATATGCAAAGGAAACAAAGAAAGAACCATGGCATTGTAAGATAAAAAAGATAGGATTTTAGTTGCACCTTGGCTTGCAAGATGAGTTCTAGCCATAAATTAAGGTATTTAAGAGTTCATATGAATTTCTAAGACACCAAGAGAGCCACCCACATACTTCTCCCACCAAAGAAATCAAAATAACTCCATTAGTGCCATATTGGAGCATAGTCTCGGCCTAGCAAGGAAGGAGCACTAAGGGAGTGTTTTAATTTCTTCCAAACTTATTTTTGTATCATATATGATAGGAGAGGATGAGAGGAAGCTTTGGAAAAATTTTAAAAGTCATGGATGGTGAGATGGTATCATAGGTTCCATATTGTGACTTAAAGAAGCAATATATACTTAGGCTCCTCAAATAGTTTGTGTGATGACTTCAAGAGGTCGAAATGGAGTCAAGAACCATAGATGAAAGGAAAGAATGAAGACAAAATCATAAATTATGTGTGTTGCTTCATTAGATGCATTATGAAACCATAAATGAGCCATAGGAACAACCTAGCTTTTAAAATGAATGTGTGGCTTTAGAAATTGTTCTAAGAGTGTAGTTGGCTTCGATGTAATGTGTCTAGGACAAAGGAACCAAGTCTTATATCCTTGTGAGTATGTGGCCAAGGGAGAGGAAGAGTTTTCAAGGAAGAAAGTGTGTTTTTGTAACCAAGGTAGCTCTCTCTTCTTGCTCTCATACATAAGTGGTTGTTTATCTTGTCTTTGAATGTATGCGCGTATGTTTTAAGCCATTAAAGATGTTCTAGCATGTATCTATATATCATGGTACCATGTTGCTATGTTATGCACTTAAATGATGTCTTATGAACGTGTTTAGGTTTGCTTGAGTGTGGTGAAGCCAAAAGTCCCTTAGCTAGGGTGAGGAAGAGCCAAAAGCTCTCAAGAATAGGTGAGACAAAGCCAAAAGTCTCTAAAGAGTGAGGCTTAGTCAAAAGCCCTTTAAGAAAATGGGTGAGGAAAGTCTAAAATTCTAAAGAGAATGGGTGAGACTAAACCACTTTCTTGGCAAGCCCATGTATGTTTTATGTGACTTCTTGAATACAAGAAATGTTCCATGTATGATTATGCATTCCATGATATTCATGCATACATTTTTAGACTTGAATTTGCATCCTTTATGTATGGTTGAAAGGAAGAAGAGCTATTGGAATTCCTAAAAACTAATTCCTTCCTCCCCATTGCTTAAGATGTCTAGGTAGACTAAGTGAACCAAGGAATGAAAGCCACCAAGCATAAATGAGAAAGATTGACAAGAAAGTGTGTCATTTCGTTCACTTTGTAACTGTTTTGATGGCATATGATGGATATGTTTTATAACAATTTGAACATATGTAATTACATAGATAATTGATGTATAGATGAGAATTGATGCCATGTGAATGATATAGCAACTTTGTGACATTGAATGGCAAGGAAAGGCTTGTATGCTCTTGTGTATACCTTGGGATGAGAGAGTGAGTTTGTGAAATTTGGGTTTATGGACCTTTGAGACATATTTAATAGACCATTTTGAAGCTTTCCCACGTGCTCAAGTGGTCATGAAAGCCTTGGAAGCAAATTTGGACATTTGGTGACCTTTTAAGAAGCATCAATGGACCAATTTGAAACCCTATAGCACAATCTAACCAAATGAATGAATTTTCTCATGAAATTCGGCATGCATATAGATCTCATCTAGAACCTTTTGGGAAGCTAAAGGCTAAATTATTTGTTGTGGAATTAATTATAAATTTTCAAAGTTGCCAAATTTTAGCTATTCTGGTATAGTTGCTATTCATATGGTCAGTTTCTTCTCTTGTATCATTCAAGGGCCAAATAGTGTCCAATGCTTATGATATTTTACAGGTATAAATTAGACATGATAAGATTTCTATAGCCACCAAGATCACTAGAATTGGATGCCTGAGCAGAGAGATATTAATTTTTGAAGTTCTATGATAGTACTAGTAGTGCCAGCTGAGTTTATGTACTATTCCATCCATTTCCGATAGCTAGACATTCTTGTTTTGGTCTAGACTTATTTTTAGCATAATGTAGAATCTGCTACTTTCTCAACTGG